>OX638410.1:22252844-23575691 GCA_951813805.1 Limnephilus auricula
ACTATTAAATTCTTCTTCAGAGCTCGCTGCCAAATCCAGAAGTCTAACGCCATCTATTAGCATGCGGAAAACGTGTTTCGGACCGAAATTATTCAGAAATCGAGTGCCATTAAACGAGAAGTTAACATGCAGTTAGCGTGTACCGACGAGAGCAAATTTATTATAAATTCTTATGTGTATTCCTAACACAACGTCAAACGTTAACCACACTTGGTCACTTGTCTTTCCTATGTACAGTAGTGCATTTCCAGCGAAACTGTTTCAAAATACACCTTGATTTAATGTATAAAGCTTTAAGATGATACCCGGTGGTGCAGAAATAGATTTTACTAAAATATTGCTGTCACTGTTGCTCTTACTCCACCGGATATTGAGCGAAAGGGACAATGCACTGACACCTAATTAAAATGGAGGTTTTGTATTCCCCACTTTTCTCCTCCAAAAGTGGACTGATTTTCATTTTTTTTTTACCAACTACATAAGAAAAAACTATTCTATGTCTGTACGTTTTGCTTTTTTTAAAAAAACATTGTCTGGTTTGTATACTGAACATCTTTTGACGGCGTTTAAACCAGTCAATTTTATTGATTTTTGGAAGGTCATAACTTCTATAAAAAGTAACTTATCAAAAAAAACAAAAAGTACCGACACGCTAGTAGTTGATATCTATTTTATGCAAAAACAATATTTTCTCTAGGGTTAAAATCCAGAGAGATAAATAGGGAATACGTTTGTATGGAAAAATCACCGCCGGGTATCCTCTTAAAGGTAAACACGTTTCAAATTCTCCTGTATCTATTGCACGAATTCGTCCCATTGATACTTACGAAAAGAAAGAAAACAAACAATATGTTGATGCAAACTGAGCGAAACTTGGTACCTTACAGCGGTGATGATTTATTATAAATAAACAATACACAACGCAAATTGTATGACGTACAAAGTAATACACCAATTTCACAATACCCGTAACCAAATTAGCATTAAATGAGGTATTATATATATATATGTAGAATAATTTTCTCGGTTTACCCGCGTAACGTAGTCCTTAGAAGGACTTTTTAACTCCTGACGTTTCGGACAGATCTCACTGTCCATCTTCAGAGGTCTTATCTCTTTAGTTTTGTATTAAACTGACAGCTTGCGCATGTCTGTTCAGTCCAGAAGTCAAGACTTAAGTTGACTTCTGGACTGAACAGACATGCGCAAGCTATATATATATATATATATATATATATATATATAGTATCTATTTATATTTCTACCAATATTTATAGTTATTGTTTTTATATTTTAGCAGGATTAGTTCAAGCCATGAGCGCGGTGTATATTTGTGTTGTCGTATAATATAATGAACTGAAAACATGTTTTAAGTCAGTGAAAATAATCATATAATATAATGAACTGAAAACATGTTTTAAGTCAGTGAAAATAATCATGATTGCACATAATTTATTATACATCGTAGTTTAGGAAAAAAATCATATATATTATTGAATACATAAATTATATCTAATATTGTAAATTTTAATGTACTATGCTATATATATGCTATAAGCTCACACTTCTAAACCCATAACCTAACATAACTTCATATTTTTTTGTTGTAAAATTTTTATAATTCCTTCATCCTGTTATCACGTACCTGGTTTATACTTTTCAATACTACCAACTTACCTGCTTATCTCATACTCTGTAAATCTGAATATATTATATGTTACCTGGTTAATTCGGTAAATCCGAATAGAATATGATATGCTACCAGATTATTTTTTCTACATCACAAAAAAAAATGTATGTACATATATATTTATCTATTTCTTCATTACATAACTTAGTTTCAGAAAAAAAAAATTTTTTTTAGTTCTTTTGTTTTTATTATGAAATTATGTACATTTCTTAAAGAATAATATGAACTAAACCTGTCAATTTGTCTGTCCTGGAACGGGAAACTTTCCTAGTTGGACAGGCAAAGCTTCCTAATATGTAATCTGTACTTTCTTTTGTATCTATAATAAATAAATAAATAAATTATTATTTTTTATCATTACCTATTAGAAAGAAAATATATGTTGTCAATTTCCAGCGTTTATTGGCCTTTTTTATATTAACTCCACACAGAAGGCTCTGAGGAAGTTGCAGAACCCAATAGTCGTAGAAACGACTCGTTCTGATGTGCCAAAGTCAACTGTACACAAATGTTGTGCGTACGTTGGCGTGTCTCCTGACCGAGCACCGGTGCTAAAGGGATTCAATGAAATACCGGTAGAACAAGGACTTATTTGCTGTAAAAAATGTAGAAGGCATATACATAAAAAAATAGTTAGGCTTGGTTGAGTGTCCATTGTCGATGTGAAAAAAAATGTGTACAAAAAAATCGAAACTGCTTTTAAATTCAATGCAAAAAAATATCCAAAAATAATGTTTTATTTTATTGTATTGTGCCAACGTACATATTTAAAAAAAATGTTTTCCGATCACTATCTGAAAAGTAGGGGCATTTGTCAGCCTTTGACATACCTTGTCCTTGATATATCATTTTTGTAGGCAAAAATAAAAATAATATAAAAAAATATTAGTGTGCTTCAGACCACACGACTGAAGTAAATACTTCTTTAGTAATCTCATCTAGTTTTCTTCCTGGCATAGAATAAAACCATTCCTATCATCAGTGTATAAGAATCTATATTGAAGATTCGTATGGAATGTTACCAATCATCGTGAAAAATCAGTTGTTTCGATGCACTGAGTTCGCACACTCTAAACGAAAATTTGATTAATTTTATTATGGAAATTATGCTTAGAATGTGATTGTTGATTTAATTCTTACAAAGTTTAAAATAAAACTTTTTTGTTGCGGATTCTAGTTAGAGAGCGACGTTTATTCACATTTGCAGCAGGAAATTCAAAAAATTCCAATCGAAAAAGTGCTAGTTATGAGAAACAACAACACAACTATTGTCAGCATAAATGCCAGCACCCATTCCAAACGTCATTACTATGGATTTGAGCATTGTTGTTACGATTAGATTGTGAGGAATGAACCTCAAAATTAATTTAAATTTATTATCGTTCGCCTCCCTTACGTTCGTAACGCCAGATATTACGCCTTTCGTAACGCTGAAATTTCCGTAACGCATTCGCCAGTTTACCCCTCAAGTCAAGCGTAAAGAAGTATTTACTTTTACTTTTATTACATTTTGTATCATTTAAAAAAAATTTAATCAATTATTATAAGCAATAATTATTAACCTGAAACACTCACCAATATTTAAAAAAAAAACCTCCTGAGAAAAGATACATGCCGCCGACGGGACTCGAACACACGCCCCTCTGATTACCGGTAGGGATAGAGCTCCTGACCGGCAATCAGAGGGGCGCGGGTTCGAGTCCCGTCGGCGGCATGTATCTTTTCTCGGGAGGTTTTTTTTTTCAATATTGGTGAGTGTTTCAGGCTAATAATTATTGCTTATAATAATTGTTAGCCTTTGTGCTAAGCATAAAAAGTCTTGCCTTAAACTTTGGTTTAAAAAAAAAAATTCATTCTAACTATAAATTGCATTCCCCAATACAACGATTACATAGTCTTGGTAACCAATATTTAAACAATATTGATGTATTTGACAATAATTTGAATTTGGCAAACTTTAAACGCCGTATGTGCGAACTATTTTTACTTAATTCATAAACTATTGTAAATACCAATTTTATACATTTTTATTAATACCTATTATTGTTGATTTGGAGGATATTGGCAGGCTATCTATTTTTACTTTATTTATATTCTGTATTACCTACATTTTGTCAACTCATATTTTATCTAACCTATATTATGTGTCTTAATATTTTCTGTTATCACTGTAATTAATCAAAACATGTATTGCTTTATGTATATAAAAGCCCTATGGGCGTTTAAATATTTAAAAAAAATAATAATAATAACAAAATTTTATGTAAAAAAAAATATCACTCCATTCAGTGAAAGTCCCAAAATCTCCCATCATACTTTGTAGCCAAATGTTTTAACGGATACCATGGGATATGTAGTTTAGATATAAATAGTATATATTTAATATCGCAGTTATGTGTTATAAATTATAAAGTTGGTTTTACCGTTCACCTCTGTGATGTTTCGAACTTTCTTATCGCTTCTACTCAGTTTCCCGCTAATATCTAGCTCGATTTCTCTCTATTCTGGGAGGAGATTTTGCGACAAATATTTCTGTGACGTGTCAAACCGTAATAGCTATAATAAGATAATTCGCACAAAAGATTGCTGGCAAAAAGGAGACATGTCTATTTATCATTATTTTAAGGAATTATTCAGATATCGTATAAAGCTCTCGATTCCACTCTCCGAAGGTCGCGGGTTCGAACCTGGCATGCGCAAATAAATTTAAATGCATTAATTTGTGTTATTTCACAATTAATTGATTAAAAATTATATATATAGTATATTTGCAGCACTTTCCAGAGTGGAAGACACCCTCAGTATCGCCCAGTTGTAAGCCACCATTCAGAATTGAAACGTTGCTTGAAATAGCTTTAACCGTGTTTCGCGACCAGATCTGAATAGCCAGGTACTTTCCACCTTCCTCTTCAACATCTCCTTCTCCTCTCCACTACCTTCAGCTACACAGGGTACCCCAATTGGGGATGCCATGGTCTCACTGGCTCCAGATGGAAGCAGTTGGGACTCTTGTGGAGTAATCAAATTTAAAAAAAAAGTAATTATCACGTCACAGACAGAGAGGAAGGACCTCCAAACATCTTTGTCTACATCTTAACTCAATAAAAATATCCATCATTCTTCCGTCAATGGGTTATCAAATCTTACTAATATTATAAACGCGAAATTTTGTATGGATGTATGTATGTTTGTTACTCTTTCACGCAAAAACTACTGAATGGATTTTAATGAAACTTTACAATAATATAGCTCATACGTCAGAATAACATATAGGCTTTATAAAGCTAGGTATTTTCAATATATTATAAATAATAATTATTGTCTAATAGAAAATGTCAAAATTTGAGAATGACATTTTGCAAAACAATCATTTAAATCAAAATTCTATTTTTGAAAATTAGTGAATTTATTTGAAGTTCTCGCCTAATACTTTGAATCGAATCAATAATTATATATATTTTAAATAAATAGGTTAAGAATTTTGGTATAAACATAGCTGGGACCTAGGAAAAGAAAATAGGTTAATAGAAATACTAATCCTGCGCAGACGAAGTCGCGGGCAGAAGCTTGTTAGTAATAATTGTCAATCGCATCAATTGCATAAATTGACTTAACTATTGATAATTAGCGATCTGCCTTAGCTTAGCTTAGGGTAATTTTTTGCTGCTTAGTTATTTTGCGAAAGTATTCCATATTATTGCAACACAAGAAGTCATTGGCCTATAAATGTACATTCTCCCTTTCTAGGTAGGCATGTAATAAATATTAGATTCTAGAACAGATGGCAAATGTCCAATTATTTAAAATAGACATTCACAAAAGTACAAGTTAAATAAAGATATTTAGTTTGACGTAAGATAGTTTTATGTAAGAAGTTATTTAATTTTTTTGTATTTCTTATTAAACAAAAAATGTACAAAAAATTACATGTACAAATTAATACAACTCAATTTTTTTATAATACAATGAAAACTAAAATATATTTATTAAATTTAAATTATGTGTTATAAATAATCAAAAAACCTCATTATTGAATGAACATCTGCTAACTTAATTTCCATTTTAAACACCTTCCCCCTCCAATTTAACATTCCTTCTCCCATTACATCAGGTATATCATCATACAAGTCTATATTATTTGTAATTTAGTGTTAAGTAAACCATAATGATGTGATCACGTCTCGCGAAACGTGTCGGTTGAATCCACACGAATGGCTAAAATAATATTAAATCATTCGAGAAGAAAATAATATTAATAAACCTTAACGAAACATGAAACAGAACAATACACAGTAAATAAAAAAAAGTAACGATAGCAAATGGGAACTGCACCCAGTTCTTACCTGGACAACACCTTTAACCAACCACTCGGACATTGAGACTTGAGACGATTATTTTCAGTCATTTTTGTCGTTCTCGTACCTCAATTTTAGAATTTTACCTATATTTTCCTCAAAATAATTTTTTTGTACGCTACATTTGTAAGATTACAAATTTCTACCAGAATTGTATTCTAGGATTGAGATGGACATCGACAAAAATCACGTAGGCCTCAATTGCCTTGACTCTGTGCAGAAACGTATGATCCGTGTGATAGATTTCCCTGTCTTAAAAAGCGGATTGTAATCTTTAGAGCACAGATATGCTGTCCTACCGGTAACACAATGGAAGATGCTCCGAGGAACTAGCATCAATGGCCCCTTCGGCACTGGTACTTAAAAAGTCAGCAAACACGCCATACGCGCACCCTACATAGGTACTAAGTTGACATCGGTTACACGAGAACGATTCGCTTCTATGAATCGTTCTTGAGTTCAACAGCTCGGCTGTGAAATGATTTTTCGGTTTCTTGGTTTCCTCCCCTTTCACATTCCATGTTCACTCCTTCTTCTCCTCAAAAAGACCCCCCCCTCAAACCATATTCAAAGATGATATAGGTCCGGATGGAAATTATTTTCCTCGTAATGTAAAGTATAATGTTAAAAAAAATATGGCCGAGCGCTTAAAAGCGTTGTTCAGAGATCCTAGGTTTGTTTCCTAGTGTATCTAAAGGCTTCCGGCTTGTAGACATAGATGACAGTGCTAAGAGCTGTCCTTAGATTCCGCTAGATGGCAGGTAGGTTAGTACCTGTGGGAACGAAGAGGGGGTCAAACAGCTCTGAGAGAGCGTCCACGGAAACACTCGATTGGATTCCATTTAGCCAGCTTATAGTTAGGTCGATCAACGAGATCTACATTGTAAACCGCGAAGTGTAATAAACGCAGATAATAACAAATTATCTATTATTCCAAGAAGTAATCTCCATCCAAAGTATTGGAGAATCTGTTAGTGTCTGTAGTAAATAACAGAACGCTACAATTAACTTCATTAATTAATTGCGACAATTAACTTTTATGTACCGTATCTTGTTCTATTTCACGTTTCGTTTAGATTTATAATATTATCTTATCTTTCAGGGATTATTTCATAATATTTCAAAAAGAGAGATGTCTCCTTTCCGCTATGGCCGATTCGCAAGAAATCTTTCCTAGTACCTGCACAGTATTGACAAGTTGTCCACCAGCCATCGCCGATAATACTTAATGTAAAAATAATTTCTGCAAAGCTGCCCGGGGCGCGTAGAACAAGTATGTGACATTCCTACCGGACCTAATACTATATGCTGCACAGTGAAGTGCACTTTAAGACACTATACGTGCATTACACTCAGACATCTACTACTTATCATCACACTATTATGCGTTTAGTGAGAAAAGACCCGTCCTAACACTGTGACAAACATGTTTATTTAAATAATAATTATTATATTATTTTTAATACCATACTAATAACAGATTTAAAAAAAACATATGGTTCCAAACACTAATTACAATAAAGTAATTTCTTGTTAACAATCTACCCAGCTCAATAGAGAAAACTCTTCGTATTAGAATTGGGGAGTAGTGCCATTGTACTTTTTAGAATGAGGTAAAGAAATTATGTATATTATTTGAAGATAAAAAAATACATGATAAATAGCCTACATAATACTAAATAACATAACAGTTACTAAATTACATCTACAAAATAGACAAATAAAATTATGAATATAGAAATCATAGAAAAAAAATATATTCTACGGTGGTAAGTAAATAGAGTTGATTCTAACATTTATATTAGGAATAGAAGACCTGAAATTTATCTATGTTTTAACGTCAAAACAGTAGGTGTTCGACAGTTGGGAGCGGGTTAAGAGGCTGGGCGGTTACTCGGCTGAGTGACCAGTGACAAGATACAAAAGATTTTTTTTTTGATTTTGCGAAAAAAAAATTGAAAAAAAAACGTCATCAAAAAAGTCACAGGAGACAAAAATTTCATTAACATTTTTTATTCCAAATAAGCTCAGGAATCACTGGAATCTCTCGGGTACGTCCTGTTACACCTTGTATACAATATGCAGTGGGCAGAAGTAGACTTTCAGTTCAAACAACAATATCTGCAGGATGCGGGAACATTTGAAAAAATTCAATTTTTTTTTACAAATGGTAGGAAAATGTGGTCCATTTAGGGACCGAAATCAATCCTAAAAGAATTTAAGTGGTCCAAATTTGGACCGAAATCTCTCCAGGGGTTATAAACATATTTTCATTCGACAGCACCAAGGAAAAAAAGTATTAGTCTGTATAATGTATATAGCTTATAAGTACAAAAAATCAACACTGTAAATGAATTCGTTTGATAACCAACTTATTATTAAAGGTATTTTTGAAGTCGATTTTAGATTTTAAATTGATAAATAATGCATAAAACATTGTAATTTTCTAATAATTATAATATCTTTTTTTTAAATATATTTTACTTAGTTACAAAATTTTACATTTTATATCTAATATATTCTATTCTAAGACTACTATAATATTATTTACTAGGTACCTATGTACTAAAAATTGGACTTCACAACATTGAGACATAATCCACGAAAAACTGCAAGACTTTTAGCTTCCTTAACAATTTCAGGGAGGTCATTGAACATTTTAAAACCTGTGTAATAAATATTTGTTTTGTGTTCCCGATAAATTTGTTTTAGTAAATTATAATTAATAAAAATAATAATAAATTTATTTATTTTATCTGGGGATCAACTGTCGGGTCACGGTTTTAACATTTTTATTTTAACAAGACAAAGGTTCGACTGTTATTTTTAATCTAACAATGTGTTAGGATTCAAATCGCGAAAATACTACCAATGTTTAGCAAAATTAATAAAGATAATCACGTTGTGAGTCCCAACTGACCAGAACCATTGGAACATGAATGGCATGGCATCCCCAATTAAGGTATATTGTGAGGCAAAAGTGTGCGGGGAGGGGAAGGAGATGAGAAGAAGGAAGGTTGGGAAGAACTTGGTTATTCAGATCTGGCCCCCTAGCAAACTCGATCGATCGTTAGGCTAGTATAGGTTAAAACTTCTCATCGTTCCCTAGCATGACTGCAGATCGCCAACGAATAAGTGACAGTTCACAATGACTAAGTGTCCTTAATATATTCCATATCAACTGTAGTTTGTACGTTAGCAATCTGCTTTTGTCCTAGGGAACGATGAGAAGTTATCACATCGACAATTATCCTATCAATCCTTATCGATCAAGTGTGCTAGGAGGCCTGGTCTAAACATGGCTAAATCCATGTCAAGCAACGTTTAGATTCCGAATGGTGGTCTTTCACCAGGGCGATACTGAATTATTTACCAACTCAGAACTTTGAATAAAAGACAACCTCCGATGTAAGATGCCCAGAAGAAGCAGTGACGAAGGATTTGCAGTTTCGGTACCTAACTGACTGGGTCGACCTAACAGCCTGCAGAAAGATTATTTCCCTGATGATAGCCGACCTCCGATATGAGATATGGAACCAGAATAAGACTGACTTAGAAATTCTATGAATATTTTTTAAATATGTAAACCACTAAATCTAATTGACTTAATTGTTCAGGTTTTTAATTAATTCCAAAGATTTCCATCGCACATTTCGAAATGGACGTTTTGTTCGTGCCCAGAGCGAATATATATCAGTAATGGGTCACCGAACTTATAAAAATAAGAGTAAGTCGAAGTGGAGGTTCAAGAAGTCGGGGTCGTCCGACCGGTTTGGGAAGAGATAGAAGATTTAGAAAGAGGGAATGTGGAGAGGCGAAACAAAACAGGCGCGAATGCAAAGAATGCGACGATGGTGCAACCCAACCACACGCGGGAAAATAATATAATAAAATACGTAAGACTTGCAGTCGCGAGGTTCATCTCATGCACAGCGTTAAGCCAGGGACACACACGGCGTTATAAGCGCTAGCGTTATTTGGCTTGGCCTATTTCAGCATATTCCTCGCCATGCATTCCAATCGCAAATGTATGGCGAGCGATATGGTGAAGTATGCCAAGCCAAATAACGCCGGCGCTTTTAACGCTGTGTATGTCCCTGGCTTTAATCTTAATGCTAAATAATTATTTTATATTAATCTTTACTACAAGTTGATTTACATTATTTATTTATTTATTATTAATTTTCAACGCCCTGATGGGCTTTTATATAATACGCGTACAATACAGTGATATATATGTAACACAATGTTTAAATAAGAAAGATAAACTCATAGAAATTAACATTATAAAAATGGTAGGTATAAAGGTAAGTAAAAATATAACATTATAAGAAAAGAGAAAAAATAAAAATAAATTAAACTGAAACCAGTTTTTAAATTGCAGATGGCATAAAAATAAAAATATAGTGTAAGTTAATATGAGAAATTTGTTAAATGAAAAAATTCACAATATAGATAAACAAAAGAGAGTAACAAGTTTTTCATTATAGATCAATAGAAAGAACACAAAAATATATGCAACAGCTCTTACATTATAAAAATGTGCTACATAAAAATATCATTATTACCAAAGAATACCGGAAATTAGTCATTTTTAAATCAAATTCTAGACGTATTGACTCGTTTTTACAAAAAGACATAAATTGATTTTGAATGATTGTTATTTAAATTTTGAAAAACTAAGTGTATTTTTAATATACTAAGGTCACACCGTTAGTCGTTGGCAGATTTGTTCAATTTTCAAACGATAGATTCAATGGTTGAGTGGGCATCGCGTTTGGGTCCCACCCAGGCGTTCCGTGTTCGATTCCTCGGCTGGCTAAGTCCTCCATCACAACACAAGCAACATCTTCCGCTTAGTGTGGTGGTAGTAGGAGATTTTCAAATGTTGTTGGGTTATTCGTAACCCGGGAATGTTTGTCTATCTTTAAAAAAAAAAAAAAAAAATTAAACAACACACATTGAAAATCACAATTCATACAACAAAATAAATCAATACATAATCTAGTCAACACAGTTTTCAGAATTTGAATTTTAGTTAAATTAAAATCATTAAAAAATAAATCCGAGAACGTGGTTTGTGACAAAAATACCGCATTTTTTCTATTTATTTAAAGTCTTACAAACTAAAATTTTTCAAATTTTTTCTACACACTTGTTTTGTTTAAACATTATTGTAAAATCATAAATACTTATGATCAAAAAATATTTACAAGAAGTACACAAAAATCTCGCGTCTCGATGTTCGTCCAAGGTAAACTCCGAAACTACTTGACCGATTTTGATGCAATTTAGTTTATTGTATGTAATTTGGTCCAACTTAAAAGGTAGGGTAGGTTTTATCTCGATTATTGAGCTCAATATTAAATAATATCGAGAATTAAATATTTGTTTTGGGACAGAGATTTGAAATTATTTGTAAGTTCCATAAGTTTCTGACAGATGGCGGTGTGAGTTAATTTGTTGACACAACATTTGGTTATCTAGGTTAGGTAAGCATCCAGTAGATGGCGTTGTGTTTCGTTAGCCACAGCAACGCGTGGTCGGGTCAGCTAGTTACTTTATAAAAATATATAAGCGTAAACTACTAAAAAATTCATATTTTCATCATAAATATATGAACGCATAAAAGAAACCAGTTTTAAAAAATACAATTTTATTGCTAAAATTATCTGGGACAGTTTCTACTGATTAACTTTTTTCTTTCTATTCACAAAATAAATAAAAACACTTTTTTATATGAATACCGCACAAGAGTCCCAACTGCTTCCATCTGGAACCAGTGAGACTATGGCATTCCCTTTTTTTTTTACTTCAGCTCACACAGGAGGCCCTGAGGAAATAAACTCCCTTAGGGCCTATGTCATCTTTGAAGATGCAGTGTGGGGGGTCTTTTAAGGGAAAGGAAGGAGAGGAAGTCTTGGGAAGGAAAAAGGTCTGAAGGGTAGGTAGGAATCTGGGGATCAATATGTCCAGGAGTGATGGACGTGTGAAGCCATCCCTCCTACTGCGGTGCAAGTCAATGGGTCGAGAGGGTCCGCCTGGAGAGATCAAAAGGTCTCCCACGACCACACTCTCCCGATCCGGCCTGCCACGCAGTTGGTCCCGGACAAACCAATCCCATGAACCCGGGCACCCATGCTAAGTCATCAAACGTAGCGAACCACTTGGGGTGACCTGTGGCAGAGGTGTTGTCCAATAAATGGTTCCCAGGGCGGCGGTACTCATACTTGCCTCCCAATTGGGGTAGGTTGTGAGGCTGAAGGTAGTGGGGAGGGGAAGGAGATGGAGAAGAGGAAGGTGGGGAAGTACCTGGCTATCCAGATCTGGTTTCAGACACGGCTAACGCCATTTCAAGCAGTGGTAAAGTTTTGATTTTGAATGGTTGTCTTTCACCAGGGCGATACTGAGAGCATCTTCCATTTTGGAACGTGCCGCAAATATACTACATATTATTGTGAAATAACACAATTTAATTCAATAAAATTTATTTGTGCACGCCGGGTTCGAACGACCTTTGGATTGGGAGTCGAGAGCTTTACCCCTCGACCACGCTGGCAATGGAAACTTTTACAGATATTATAATAATTGTTAAATTTGTGAAACTGGACGCGTTAAGAAAATATGTGCCTCAGGATCATTTCTTATCATATAATTAATTAGACACGACGATCAGAAATTCATCTTTCGAATGAACATCATTAGAGAGCATTAAAAATCATTAGTGATTCAGATAAACAAAATAAATCACATTTCAAGAAACATAGAATTATTATAAAATGAAATAATTTTGGTATCATTTGGTTCCCACAATCAATTCCGATTTTGAAAATGAAGAGTTCATTGAACTTGATTAATTGTTTTCTTTTTAATTGATAAACTAATGTTTAAGACAAGATTTTTATGCATAGCACAAATGGTAACAATTATTATAATCAATAATTATTATATGTAATAAGTGGTAATTGTTAAATGAAACACTAGTATATATTGAATTATTTGGCGAGTAAGAGATAAGCCGACGTAGCTCAGTGGATAGAAATTGGCATGTATATTTTCTCGGAAGATTTTTTCAATGTGGATGAGTGTTTAAGGCTAATAATTATGGCTCATAATAATTGAATAATTTTACTTCACGTTAACATAAGTATAAAAAATATTTTCATTCAAATACGTCGAGGATAAAACTATTTGTGTATACACAAACCCCCTTACTTATAATTCCGGTATACGCCGAAGCATCCTTGGTTTTGTAAAGGTGGCCTTAAACCTGGTTTAAAGCCGTTTTAACCATACGTACGCAGTGATAATAAGTCAAGACATGGGACACTCATGTCAGGGACATCTATTCAGTTTCCGGTATCCTTCCAATCACAATCCTTCCTAAAAATGAAATGACAAGCACCATCCTACAAATTACCCAACAATCAACTCGCACTAACACCAAGCCACTTTACAATCAAGACATCCACAACCACAATACTCGAAATAACAATAAAATCCGCGTTTCTCAAACACACACTACAAAATATGGGATAAAATCTCTGAACTATATTGCGTATATACTATATAATTCGCTTCCAGATATGTACAAAAACATCCAGCATCATAAAAAATTGCAAAGCAATGCTTTAAAAGAATATTTTTAACTACATTATTTAAAAATGAAAATATGTAATTTTCTTGTCATTTTTTGTTCTATCTTATATACTCGTAACGTTTTTTTCTCTCTCTTTATATGTTTTCTCTTGTTGTTTGTTCTACTTAACCTGTCTTTATTTTTATTTTTATGCTGTTTTGAATGTAAAACTTATATTATAATATCAAAATACCTTTGTAAAATTGTAACCACTACCTCCTACATATGAATTGTAAGTTCCTCCTGTCTTAAAATGAGTTTTGTAACTCATCGGGATTGCTCTAGCAAGAAATAAAACAATAAAAATAAAAAGTAAAAAGTTTTTCACTGTTACGACATAATACGAAGCGTATTAGTTATACTACGATGTAAATACGGGGTAAATATACCAACGTATAAGTACAAAAAATCGGCACTGTAAATAAATTATTTTTACAACCATACCAACTTATTACTAAAGGTACTTTTGAAGTCGATTTTAGATTATAAGTTGGTAATAATGCACAAATAATGTTAATTTTATAATAATTATAATTACGGGGGCCAAATGTACGGGGATCAACTGTCGGGTCAACGAATTTTGCTGGGTCTGATTAGCCAATTGGATCACGAAACACGTCCACGGCGCGTTTCTTGGGTTCTTCTTTATTCTGTGGGCATCCGGCATAGTACAAATTTTTGATAATTTACACATTTAAAATATTTCTTAACCTAACTAAAACATATATACATTTCCTTATTGTCTTTCTCAACTCTCTAATGTAGCTGTTCCACTTTAGGTTTGTATCAATGATATCATGCTTAATAACTATTTTAGATTAAGAGCCATCGACCAGCGGCTGATAATAAAAGTTTTAAAATGATTGCAACTGTACAGAGAGGTTGCAATGAGAAAGATCGATTATTCCTCGTTAATTTTTTTTAAAATTAAAAATTTAAAATCGATTTATTTAATTCAAAACTTGCTTTAATATATACCTACATTCAAATAAGCAATAAAAATGCTCAAAACGCACAATGATAAATTATTAAATATCGTGTACTTCTTGTAAGTATTTTTTTATCATGAGTATTTATGATTTTTCAATAATGTCTAAACAAAATAATTGTGTTAAAAAATCTGAAATATTTTAGTTTGTAAGACCTTAAATAAATAGAAAAAACTGAGGTATTTTCGTCAGAAAATACGTTATCGGATTTATTTTTTAATGATTTTAATTGAACTAAAATTAAAATTCTGAAAAGTGTGTTTACTAGATTATGTATTGATTTATTTTGCTGTATGATTATATGAAATTTGTGTTGTATAATACAATATTTCTTTTGAAAATTTAACAAATCTACCAACGACCAACGGTATAACCTTGGTATATTAAAAATAAACTTAGTTTTTCAAAATTTAAAAACTGCGTTTAACAGATAAAACAACAGTCATTTAAAATCAATTTTTGTTTTTTTGTAAAAAAAGAGTAAATACGTCTAGAATTTGGTTTAAAAATGACAAATTTCCTGTACTCTTTGGTTATTCCCTCACGGTGACAATTTCCATTGATTAACTTTTTCTCTTTCTTAGAAAGTTATTAAAAAAGAAAAAAAAAAAAAAAAAAAAACTTTTGCGCTTAAAAACATAACCTCTGGAGTCCGTTTGTCAAGCGATTTTTATGCCTATTGCCTTTACTCGTAGCGATATGAGTCACACTAAGGATACATATATTTTTGGCTTGTGGCTTCCATTTAATTCCATAGCAGCCGTTTGGCCTACAGAATCTAACGATAATTAGATATTTAGAAACATAGATTATAAAGTTAACCAGTCTGGATCGTATGTGATTATAATATTTTCGATTAACATAAGTATTTGTTAGAAATCTTTGAATGAATGAAAACAACCGTTATGTCGTTTAGATATCCTGTTTGATTTTATTGCTAATAAATATTTATACATTTTTAAACATTCTCATTCTGACGTCGCTACCTCGTGAGTTCGTATTATATTTTAAAGTTTCCAATAAAAGAGATATTTTACAGTTTTTTTTTCAAATCTCTTGTTCAGATATATTCTTCAGTACCTAGCGCGTTGTTAAAACAACCAATATATCCATACAAACGTATTCCCTATTTATCTCTCTGGATTTTAACCCTAGAGAAAATATTGTTTTAACATAAAATAAATATCATCTACTAGCGTGTCGGTATTTTTTGTTTTTTTTGATAAGTTACTTTTTATAGAAGTTATGACCTTCCAAAAATCAATAAAATTGACTGGTTTAAACGCCGTCAAAAGACGTTCAGTATACAAACTAGACAATGTTTTTTTTAAAAAAAGGAAAATGTACAGACGTAGAATAGTGTTTAATGTAGTCGGTAAAAAAAATGAAAATAGGTCCACTTTTGGAGGAGAAAAGTGGGGAATACAAAACCTTGATTTTAGTTAGGTATTAGTAGCCCGAGGTGCATTGTCCCTTTCGCTCAATATCCGGTGGAGTAAGAGCAACAGTGACAGCAACAATTTAGTATAATCTATTTTTCAAATTTCTCCACCACCGGGTTTCATCTTAAGTTCTCATATAATGGCTAATTTGAGGGGTAGACAGAATTTTTATTTCAAATGTTTCTGGCTTTCGCCCTACAATGGTATTTTAGGTCATCATTTCAAATTATGGAGAGAGAGAAGGTGAATTTATAGATTAATATTTATATTTAAATGCACAAATTTTTTAATTATATGGAAGATTAATGTCGGGTTCAGACTTAGAAGAGGTGATATCTTGAATAGGGGAAGGCAATTTTAGATAAGGCTTGACAGAAGAGAGGATATTTGTTAAGAGAGGGACAACCAAACTATCTAAAATTCCCACTTTTAGACCACAGAATTTACAATCTGGGGATTCAAATATGTAAATTTTTATAAAGTTGAGACGGAACGGAAAAATGTCCAATTCTTATTCGAATAAGCGAGGAAATTTCGTTTTTGGAAAAAATGAAGAAATTGTTAAAGTGACGCTTTTGATGGGATAGTCCTTTTTATTGAGGCATAGCAGGCTCCCTTGGATTGACTAGCAATGTGCCAACATTGTGCCCAAATATTTAGTGATCTATTTTTGACGATGGAAAAAATGTCGGATAGGAGGGTTTTTCCAGAGCTTTGAATAGAGGCTATCAACATTCGAATAAGACATGCAAAGTGATCATCGGGATGAAGAAAAGGACTGGATTTAAGTTTTTTTGGGGAACTGAGAGAGTCGGAGAGAACAAGGGATTGATCAAAATTATTTTTGATTATATATATATAAATCGGAATCTCCGCAAACTTTCGCCTTTGGACCCAGAGAACTTAATTTATGAAAGTTAAATTATTATTAAGTATGACAGCTGTTTCGCCTTCTGAAGGAATAATTAAACTGTAATAGTAATTAAATTATACAGCAGAGCTTCTTTATAAATATAATGTTTTTTATAAATGGCATTGAAGATAAATTTAAAGACTTTAAAACGATAAAATGAAGACAAGAGAAGACAGAAAAAGATTCAGTCGCAACTATGAAATGAACCCAGGACCTTTTCCTTGCCGGTGAAGTGCTCTGACCACTGAGCTAATTCGACCACATCCACTTGCGTCATTTTTAACTGGTTCATTCTTCGACTGAGAGCTACTAACATTATCTTCATTTTCTTAACGCGTATTTTATTGGAGTTTGTGTATGATGTACGAATTGTATTTGAAATCCAAAACCGCCCGAATCACTTGGTTTTGATTGACCCAAGTTATGTTAGACGAATTAGGGTAGATGGCTAAGTATGTAATATGTTAAGGTGATTGTCAAAAGAATTCATATTCTACGCTTTCGTAGATGGCGCTCGTATAGTATTTTTACTTATAAACGCTTTTTACAAGTTGTGCTTTGATTAATAAACTCTATTGTGCGAAATTGGTTGAAGAACGAATTGATAGATCGATACCATCAAAAAGCGTAAATTTTGTCGTTTATTTTTTTTAAGGTGCTTTTAGGGGCTTTTACCAATGTTTGATTACTCGATACATTTTATTTATTCATATGACAATACTAAATTTTCTAATTTCTAATAAAGAATTTTAAATATTTTTATTTTATTATTATTTATTAAAACCTTATGTATGTGAATGTTAAATTATTATAGTTTGATGTGACATAGAATGAAATCACTCTTTATTTGATCTATCTCCGCCTAGAGTATGGATATAGTATAAACCAACATTAATTTTTTTGCTATTTTATTTACAAAAATTGTCCTTTTACGTTCTTGATTACGCTTTTATTCAAATAAAATTTCAACCAATTATATCGTTATTTTACTTATAGATAGAATAACCCTTGTATTTTATATTATTATATATAACACTTAGTTTGAAGTAAAGGAAACAAAAATAGATTTTTTTTAAACTTAAACCTCGTTTTCTCAATACGAGTTTTTGTGGACATAATACAAACCAAACCTCAGCAAGCGATATGGCCATTAAAAAATCATTTCAAGCAACGGCAAATTTTCAATTTTGAATGATTGTCTTTCACCAGGGCGATACTGGAGTATCTTCCACTAAACTAAGGATAATACAACGCAGGATATTTTAATACGAGTTGTAGAGCAGACGAGCAAGTCCCATTTCAATAGAATAAAACAAAATATGAATTATTAAAGTAACACGATTTCTTATTATTACTAAAAGGTCAAATTTCACGTATATGTAAGAGTAATAATACTTGATTTCTAACTAGTTTGCGATTTTGTTAGTTTCGTAATTTCTTAATTTGGGCAGAGAAACTTGAGCAATATTTTTACAGGGCAAAAGTTCTAGTTCATTTATTGAATTATTAAAATTATTTAATACGATGAACATACATTTCGATAATACATTTTTATTTAATTACTAGTTTCTGCTCGCGACTTGGTCTGCGTAAGATTAGTACTTCGAGTAATATATTTTCTTTTTCTAGGTCCCATCTACGTTTAAACCAAAATTCTTAACCTATTTATTAAAAATATGTATAAAATTCTTGATTCGATTCGAAGTATTAGGCGAGTGCTTCAAATAAATTCACTAATTTAAATATTTTCCGAAATAGAATTTTGATTTAACAATCATTGTTTTTCAAAATGTCATTCTCAAATTTTGACATTTTTTATTAAACAATAATTATTATTTTCAATATATTGAAAATAAATAGCTAGCTTTATAAATTATAGCCTATATGTTATTCTGATGTATGAGCTATATTGTTAGAAAGTTTCATTAAAATTCATTCAGTAATTTTTGCTTGAAAGAGTAACAAACATGCATACATCCATACAAACTTTCGCGTTTATAATATTAGTAAGAAAGATGGAGTTCACCTGGCCAAAACAATATAAAGAAAAATATTTATAACTCTCTGATACCCTGCATGTGTTGAAATGCTAATTAAATAAATAAATTGTTTCTCCCTTCGTGACATTTCCCATTCATCCCCGTTCCCCTTCCGACTCCTCTTCCTCTTCCCCTCCCACGCCCCCTTCCCCCCATGCGTTCTCTTTTCCCCTTCCCGGGTTCCCCCTTTGCTCTCCCATTATCCCCTTATTCGCGAACCCCCCCCCCCCCTCCCGCACTCGGTCCGCTTCTACCTTCTTCGCCTTCCTCTCTCCCTCGTCACCCTCCCGCGAAGCCCCCCTCCTTATTTCCCCAACCGACCCTCCCGCATACCCTCCCCCCAGCCTTTTTCCCTGCCGCCTAACTCCATAAAATACGCCCATTTTCCCGACAACTCGCATGACCTATTTAATTTTTTATGCAAATTTCATAATGCCAAAACTCACCAGTATGGAAATAAAAGTATTCAAATAAAAAGTAAAAATTAATAGCAATCGGATGAACTTTTAATCGCAATCGTATGAATAGTATAGGAAATAATTTCATAACGCCAAAGCTCACTATCCTATAACCATCGCGGGTATACGCACATCATATTCCCAAAGTTTCATGGCAATCGAATGAACGATATTGCCGCGCATAAGGTACGAACAAACCAACAAACATTATTTTTATATTATAGATTTATCTGAACACACAAAATAATCAAGTCATTAACAAGTGATTTTGTGGTATGATTTTTATGATAAATTGATGATTTTTAGGAAAACATTTAAGTAACTAAAAATAATATATATATATCATCAATTCATGTAAAGATCCTCATATTGCCTTTGAAAAAAAACGGTGCTATTAAAGATTTACATTTATTATCGGCATAATAATCAAAATAAAATAAAAGACAGCTATGAATTGCATCGTGAATAACAATTTACTGTATTAAAACTAAGACATTAAATTTAATTGATAATCCGGTCGGTAAGACGCTCGTCAGCCACTCGAAATCTGTGGATTCTAAAGGAAAATGAGTAAAATTGGAAACGAATTCATTATAACAGGGTATCACTGTAATTCCATGTATTTAACATACTTATTTCTTCAAACTTCGCAAAATCACTTTGTGGCGTCATTTTTAATTAAATTAAACAAAAAACTATGTATAAACCATTATTATATAATCACAATTACCTAAATGTTTCGAAACCTATGTTTTCTTCGTCAGGATAGTAATAACATTAAAAAACAAAAGAAACAAACAAGTATAGACTAAAAAGAACTATGGACAAAAATATTATAGAGAGAGGTGATAAATTCATTAAAAATATCGTAAAAAACAATTATTTAAAATTAAATATAAAAATTATTTTAGAATATGAAAAAATTACATTATATAAATAATCAATTGATAATCGAGATGTTTAAACAACAAAAAATAAATTATTTTAAATATAAGTATTAATAAGAAAATAAATTTAAGAGATTGCTATTTTAAAAAAAATATTTGGTTATTAATAATATTTAATTTAGTATAAATTATTAATTGTGATTATATAATAGTGGTTTATATAAAGTTATTTGTTTAATTTATTTAACATACGTTTTAATTAATTAACTCTATTGTGTGAAATTGGTTGAAGAACGAATTGATAGATCGATACCGTCAAAAAGCGTAAATTTTGTCGTTTATTTGTTTTTTAAGGTGCTTTTAGGGGCGTTTTACATATAAATTATAAAGTATTTATTGTACACAACTGAACTGCCTTAGTAACTATTGTATTTTGATATTGATTTTAATAACATTTTGTATTTGTTTAGTGATAAATTAAAGATGTTCAATGACTTGGTATTCTGGGCAAAGAGAAATACCTACATTAAGATAATCCCAGAAATGTATGTTTTAGCTCGTTACAGCCGTGATATCGTTAAAACAGAGCTTTCATTTAACAGGGTTTCACTGTAATTACATATCATACACAATATTTATTTAATTAACCAACCCCCCCATCTCACCCTCTCCTTATTCCCATTTAAACAGTTACCCCCTTACTTATAATTGCGCTATCCGTCGACTCATCTTTGGTTTTGTAAAGTTGGCCTTAAACCTGGTTTAAAGCCGTTTTAACCACACACACGCAGTGATAAGAAGTCAAGTTTTTCACTGTTACGACGTAATACGACGCGTATTAGTTATGATATGTATTATTTTTCTTAATTTTCATCAATCTATCAAAACACTTAATTCACTTATATATTTTAAAACGCAAATGGAAACCTTTAAATTGTACAAGTAATGTAACTTAGATATTATTATGTTTTATTTTAATGTAAGCCTTTGGCATTCCAAATAAAAAATAAATAAAAAAAATTCTGTGAAATAGAATAAGTTGCATTGCAGGTTTTAATTCGTTATAGCCGTGGAATCATTAAAACCGCTTACATTATAACAGGGTTTCACTGTTATTCCATGTAAATCTATTAAAATATCAACAAATTTACCTCTCTAGTGCGTCTCCCAGTGGCTCGGATAGATCAGCTTTGACCGTTTCTCCTAAATCCTCGATCTCCAGCTCTTTCTTGTTCCCGCGCATGAACAGTTTCACTGTTTTATAGAAGAACAGCACTGATATAGGGTTATTGCCCGACTTTTTGTATTTACCTTTGGCCTGTTTGGCCTCCGGTACACCGACCTTGTCCATTTTAAACTCGTCAATTGGACTCGACATGGTCGCGACTTGTCTCGGGACTCGCAGGCCATACACTGACTTCGCGCTGACAAGAGAGTATTCGAATAGAGGTTGCCTTTGCCGCCGAAATGGAACCAGTATTGCCAGCGAGAAAAAATGCGTGATAAGAGAAAATATATTTACGTAAGTACCGATAATCGCTAGAATTTCAGTTGCTTCGAGAGATTCTTACGTTTGTCAAGTTGTTTTCTGGTAGGAACCGTGATTGACTGATAAAAATCAACAATATACAACAAAATGGAGAATGTGAAGATGACTGAAGTAAAATAATATATAGTATATATCCAGAGTGTAAGATACTCTCAGTATCGCCCTGGTATAAGCTCAACAATTCAGAATTGAAACGATGCTTGATATGGTTTTAGCCGTGTTTGGTTGCCAGATCTGAATAGCTAGGTACTTCCCCACCTTCTTTTTTCCCATGTCCTTCCCTCCCCAAAACCATCAGCCTCACAACATATGGGGACGCCTTAAACTTACTGCCTCCAGACGGGAGCATTTGGGACTCTTGGGCGGTATTCATGTAAAAAAAAAAACAAAAAATTGAAATAGCTTGGGTTAGGTTTCTTAAAAACTGCAGATTTGATTATTGTGTGTAATGAAATATTGTTAAATGAATTTATATTACAATTGCATTAATATCCGTAAACGAAATATAATTCTATTTATTTACATTAGAATGTCAGGGCCGGGCGGCGCGATTTGATTTTAATACAAATCTACAGTTTTATTACGAAATTGATGAAATTTTGCACACTCAACCATCAAAACAGAAGGATGGTCACTGTTTATATGATATTTCGAAAAACTACCCCATCCCCCCTTCCCACCCATAAAGGCATAATTTTGGATAAACTCGAATAAATTTGGCGCACTTGACGCTCAACATAAGAGGAAATTTACTGCATACTTCGAAATACTCTGTGTAAAGCCCAAGCAACACCTTCTTCTTCTCGTGCCCTGTCCGTTCAACGGACGTTGGCTATCATGTTGGCTATGCGGACTTTGTTTATTGCAGCCCGGAATAGCTCTACAGTAGACTGGCCAAACCACTGTCTCATGTTTTTCAGCCACGATGTCCTCCTTCTTCCAGTGCCCCGTCTTCTGGCAATATTTCCCTACACTATGAGATGCAAGATCTCGTACTTCTCCGGATGCCTCATCACGTGTCCTAGATATTGAAGTTTTCGGATTTTTATTGTTTTAATAACTTCTTTTTCTTTATTTATCCGAACCATAACATCTTCATTCGTAACTCTGTCCATCCAGCTTATTTTGAGTATTCTTCTGTAGATCCACATCTCGAATGCCTCAAGTCGCCTTATCAGTTCTTCAGTAAGTGTCCAGGCTTCCATTCCATAAAATAATACTGAAAACACGTAGCATCTGACGCCGGGTACAGCTATGATTTGTTTTTTTTTTACATTAGCTCCACAGAAGAGGCTCTGAGGAAAATAATTCCCCTCGGGGCCTACGTCATCTTTGGGATGATGTATATAGGTTGTGTGTCCAGGAGTAACGGACAATCTGTACTATAAACCAATAATTGTACTACAATGCAATGTTCCAAGTGAGTTCTGCTGGATAGATCAATAGGTCTCCCTAAACCAGTATTTCCCTATCCGGCCAGCCACGCAATAAGTGAGCAGATTCATCTGCCGCCAAGACCGGGAACATCAAAACTACCTCAACCTTACCACATCAACCCGGGCACCCCTGCTAAATCACAATACCTAGTGAATCACTAGGTGTGACTTGTGGCAGAGGTGAGGTTCGCCAATAAATGATACCCGCCTCCCAAATGATTCACAGTATTTAATTTTGGCATCTATAATATTTCTGGAAGATCAAATTTTCAGACCAAAGCCCACGCATGTTTGCAATATTTTGATTTGACAGATTTCAGAGAGGTGTCTGTTTTCTCCAGAATATCGAAACCAAATAAATTGATTGCGCCCCTGATTCGACGTTAATTTTACTTTTGTGCTGCACCGGTTGCGGAAAACAGGCGCAGGTATATCTCGGACTCATATAAATTATTTTTGTTTTCTCAATATCGTCACTTTGGATGGACAAAGTTATAAATTCACTCTACCTTGTTCTGATATATGAGCTGGGATGCTAGCATAGTCCATCGATAAGGATCGGTAGGATAATTGTTGGTAACTTCTCATCGTTCCCTAGAACAACTGCAGATCGCAAACCAATAGGTGACAGTTCACAATGACTAAGTGTCCCTAATATATTCGATATCAACTGTTGTTTGTACGTTAGCGATCTGCAGTTGTCCTAGGGAACGATGAGAAGTTACCGATAATTATCCTACCGATCCTTATCGATGGACTATGCTAGCACCCCTGGTGTGCTAGCACGGTCGCTCATCGTTCCCTAGGACAACTGCAGATCTCAAACGTACAAACGACAGTTGATATCGAATATATTAAGGACACTTAGTCATTGTGAACTGTCACCTATTCGTTTGCGATCTGCAGTTGTCGTAGGGAACGATGAGAAGTTACCGATAGTTATCCTATCGAACGTTATAGAGCAAGCGTGCTAGGGCCTCTGGTGTGCTAGCACGGTCGCTCGATATGAAGTTACCGACCGATTGTCGGTAAGTTCTCATCGTTCCCTAGGACAACTGCAGATCTCAAACGTACAAACGACAGTTGATATCGAATATATTATTAGTCATTGTGAACTGTCACCTATTCGTTTGCGATCTGCAGTTGTCGTAGAGAACGATGAGAAGTTACCGATAGTTATCCTAGCGATCGTTATAGAGCAAGCGTGCTAGGGCCTCTGGTATTAAAGTTTGCAAATTCGATTTCTCATTATCTACTTAGCGATTTATGATTTTGAGGTTCAATCTTGTATATAGTATTTTAGTATAACATATTATAAATGAATATATTTACATAGGACGACTTCACCCAGCATCCCCAAATATGATATAGGCCCCGAGGGAAATTAATTATTCAGGATCTCATATGTGGAGCTAATGTAAAAAAAACAATATATGTATAGGGATCGGCAGAGGATGGACCGCCAAATAAGTCTGTCTTGGCACACACTATTTGCTTTATTCACATTCATACATCGTCTCATACATACCCTTCTCATACATACTCTGACTCTTGACATGGCCCGGTTCAAGTATTTGGTTCACTTAATCGTGCCATGACTTCCTTCCATCATTCCACAATTCTCCTTATACTCCTTTCTTTGGTCATTCATTCTACATGCTGAAACCATCTAAGGGTCCCTATCTTAATCTCAATCATTACGCGTACATCAGCTTTGAATTATTTGCAAATTTTCACACGATCATATATATAGTTTTACCACAAATAAGCCTCAGGAATCTCATAACTCATAAATACAACATTTATTTCACATTTTATTTTTCATCTGTCAGTTCCATGCCCTACTGCCATATATTATAGTACACGCCAAACTTTACCGGCCTTACTTTGATACAGAAATCGCCGCAATAGGTGAGTTTAAGGTCAGAAAACTGCCTCTCCGCCAACGCATTTCTCTGTCGTACGTGTGTTTTTACGCATTTTTCTCTTTCGTTTACGTTTATTGTAAAGTCAGCAACTGCGCGAGAAGGGATCGTATCAAGTTCAGGCCGGTCTTAAAGTTTGGCGTGTATACATGGCCCCTAGAACACTCGATCGATAAGGATTGACACGATAACTTTCAGTAACTTCTAATCGTTCCCTAGCATGACTGCAGATCGCCAACGAATAGGTGACAATTCACAATGACTAAGAGTCCTTAATATATTCGATATCAACTGTTGTTTGTACGTTTGCGATATGCAGTTGTCCTAGGGAACGATGAGAAGTTACCGAAAGTTATCGATACAATCCTTATCGATCGAGTGTGCTAGGGGGCCCGGGTAGGTACCATCACTCCGGTAGTTTTCAAATATACACGGTCTCCGGAAACTCGAAGTACAAACGGAAAACTGGTGAATCTACATCACATTTGGCGTCGTTTTGCGGTAAAACTTTTTTTATTTATTTAAGCCCTCGAGTAATTCGAGTACGAAGATAGATTTTTTGTAGGTCAAATTTGAACAAAAATTTGGTTGCTAGGAGGATTGTAGATTTTTTGAATGTCTTGGAAAATGCGCAGAAAAGTTTAGATCCACTGGAGCGACAGAGCAATTAAAATATTTTTTCTCGGATTGCTAAAGGAAATTTCTCGCCCACCTTAAAAAAATCATACCTCCGAATTTGAATATGGAGACATACAAACTGATTATAGTTCTATATAGCCAATGAATTCCCCTATATTTTGTTTATTATCACATATTTGTAGGATTTATAAAAAAAATAAAATTAAATATTTAACCTTAAAACATTTTAAAGAATCTAGATAATATTTATTTGGTTATATTTTGAATGTACAATGTATTATATAGTCATAATCATAAAATAAAAATTGAAAATTTGCCACATTTTGGCAACAAAGCAATCCGAGGTTTTGGAAATAGTCCCATAATGTGGCAAAAAGCGCTCGAGTGGTTAGCATCTTTTAGTTTTCGAAATTGAATTGAAGCAGCAAGAACTGTATTCAGTAAAATGAAATCCCTCTTCTGCAATGACAATATCATTTTAAAACTAAGGCAGAAAATGTTAAAAAGTAATGTGTCTTGCTGTATGGATGGATGTGAGAAATGAACCTTGAAAGTAATTATAATGAACAGGTTAGAGGTTTTTGAAATGTGGCTTCACCGGAGAATGCTCAAAGTCCCATGGACCGACATGATCACCAACACAGGAATTCTCAGGTGGGCTAGATCAGATAGAGGCTCTCATTAGCAAAAGTCAGGAAAATTTCATATCTGGGTCACATATCGAGGGGAGAAATATCACTTGCTCCAATTAATATTAAAAGGCAAGATAGAGGGTCGCCGAGGGCCTGGTAGGAGACAAATGACTTGGCTGCGAAACGTACGAAAGTGGACCGGTATTAGAAGTGTGGAGGAGCCATTCCGGGCAGAGCCAGATAGATACATATGTAAAAGAGTGATTGCCAACGTCGGGGGGACCTGATAAGGCACACGAAGAAGAAGAAGTTTTCGAAAAATTTTAATAAAATTTGTAAAGAGAAAAAAAATGGTTTCTCTACAATGACGTTACAATTTACAATACAACTAGATTTGCTATTGTCTGTATGACAAAGAAATACAATTCAAATAATGTTATTCCTTGGCTTTTACTGGAGTTTGCCGAGTTTTTGAACATTGTCTCAGAACACACGAGGTCCTTTTGGCCCATTTTAATGCAATTTACTCTTAGAGGTATCAGACGACCTTACACGTTTGCGTTGTTCAATTGACGACAATACAATTAGCTTGTTTTTGGATTGCCACATTGAGATTTCTACAACGCTTCTATATTAGATTCTCCAGTTTCCCTCTTGTACGAGTTTCCGGACACCGTGTATATTTTTTTACTTAGTTTAGTGAAAAACTGCAAGTTTTTCATTCCATAAAACTGGTATTGCCAATGACTGTTGCATCATGTATATCTGTTGATAATTTCCCATAGTTTGTTTTCTAAATCCATTGTATTCTTATTCTTCAACAAGGATGTCATTGACAAAGCTATTAAGATCGTATAATTATAAATTAGAACTATCGCAATCGACTTAATGTCATCATTTTTCCATTAAGAATGATGAATTTACTTGTCGAGATTAACCCTAAGAAATTTAAACAATAGAACACAGTGTGTTTCTTATGTATTTTGTAATATAGAATTTAAATAATTTACTAATTATCCACTCGAGCGATTTTTGCCACATTATGGCACTATTTCCAAAACCTCGGATTGCTTTGTTGCCAAAATGTGGTAAATTTTCAAAAAAATTTTTTTTTATCAAAACGACTATACAATATAAAAGCTTCAGCCCACGACTTCGTCTGCGTAGGATTAGTACTTCGAGTAATCTATTTTCTTTTCCAAGGTCCCATCTATGTTTATACCAAAATTCTTAACCTATTTATTTAAAATATGTATAATTCTTGATTCGATTGATTCGATTCAAAGTACTAGGCGAGTACTTCAAATAAATTCACTAATTTAAATATTTTCTAAAATAGAATTTTGATTTAACAATCATTGTTTTGCAAAATGTCATTCTCAAATTTTGACATTTTCTATTAAACAAAAATTATTATTTTCAATATATTGAAAATAAATAGCTAGCGTTATAAATTATACCCTATATGTTATTCTGATGTATGAGCTATATTATTGTAAAGTTTTATTAAAATCCATTCAGTAGTTTTTCCATGAAGTAAGATTGTACATTCAAAATATAACAAAATAAATATTCTCTAGATTCTATAAAATGTTTTAAGGTTAAAGATTTAATTATATATTTTTTATAAATCCTGCAAATATGTGATAATAGACAAAAGATAGGGGAATTCATTGGCTACGTAGAACTATAATCAGTTTGTATGTCTCCATATTCAAATTCGGAGGTATGATTTTTTTAATGTGGGCGGAAAAATTTCCTTTAGCAATCCGAGAAAATATATTTTAATTGCTCTGTCGCTCCAGTGGTTATAGGTACTTAATCGCTTCTCTGAATTCTTTACACATCAATTCTAATTTTGAAGCCTTTTTTAATAATTTTCTTTAAAATACAATATTTAAGGTAGGTATTTATCGTTTTTTTTTTCAAATAAATTGAATACGAAATCTAAAAACTGTTTTAAAAATGTGATAAAGACACCCTTTCAAATTTTATAATTGGCAATTTATTGTTAACATAAAATATTTTTGAAATGGCTTACCTTCGTTTTTCTTAATTAAAATTTAAAAAAAATAATAATAATAAGAACCCCCAGTATTTTATTAGACAAATGTACTATAAACGTTATCGTCACTTGACTTTTTTGTCGCTGCGTATAAAAATAATTAAAAAATATACAAGTTTAATTTTTTTTTCAAATTAGGTCGGTAAATTTGGTTGTATAAACTTATTTTGTGGTAAACTTTTAGATTTGAATGTAAAGCGTGATGTTTTTTCTTTCTAAAATTTAACTCATATTTCTTACCATGATAGTAAGGGAGACAATGATTTTTATAAGACCTATATGAGCAAATTAGTCTGAGGGGTAAACCACATGTCCTCTAGCTTTCTGGCTTATATATGCGATATTTTAAATGTCTTCGATTGCTTTTCGGATAAAAAAAGGCAATTATCTCTTGATTCAAAATTTAAAAAATATACATATTTGTAGCTCCCACGTTTGTTATTTTAGTTTTAAAACGAAGCTATTAAAATGCTTTATCTATTATAACCATAGATGTTGCAAATCCAAACTTCCTAAACTATTTTCAAAAGATGTAAAAAATATTTTTTTTTTTTTGCGTAGAATTTCTGATCAGCTGTTTACGGTTAAAATTAAGGCAATCCGCTCACTGAGGCAACTGTAAACTGTCAACTGTCTTGGTATGACAATGTGATGGTCCGCACACTTCACAATCACTCAAAAAACCTGTTGTCAATGGTAACGCAAGCAGTGACTCGCAACTCACACTGCTGATTGTCGTGGCCGGCCGTTGCTAGTTGCCTGTTGCCATCTGATTGTTATTTGTCAATGGTTAAACAAGCTTTTTGACCAATCAAGACATAGAAACCAGTCGGTTTTAGTTTGGTTTCAGTTGCCTCGTCAGCGGAGGGCCTTAGGCTGGAATCAGACGGTTCACTCGAGTGAAAGTTTACTCTATGGTTATTACTCGAGCGAAGGTTCCCATCTTCGTTTCACTTTTGTTTCGTTTCTTGTTCAGACGTGTCATTCCGAGTGAAATAGGTGGAATGAAATTCAGAGATGAACGATTAGTGAACCGTCTGATTCCAGCCTTAGCCCCTTTTCCAAAGATATGTACCTTTCATGAAGGCGGGATCAGACAGTTCATTAATCGTTCATTTCTGTATTTCATTCGGCCTATTTTACTCGGAAAGACACGTCTGAACATGAAATGAAACAAAAGTGAAACGAAGATGGGAACATTTGCTCGAGTAACCATAGAGTAAACCTTCACTCGAGTGAACCGTCTGATTCCAGCCTTATCAAGAATACCACAGACAACATACAAGAATCGAAAATATTCTATGTTGACTCGAATAAGTACCTCTGACGGCAGTTTCAAGGTACTTCCACACCGCAACCAACCTTCCAACTCCGAACTTAGTTCGGAGTTGGAAGATTGGCCGATCGTGTGGTGGCTGCGGCCAACCTTCCAACTCCAAACTCCGAATTTCAACATGGCGGATGTCGAACAGCTGATTCGGCGCTTATCTTATCAGTTGCCTACAATTATTACGTAGAAGTATATACACGACATGTTTTCAAACAATCGTTATACCACTCTCCCGTAATAATATTTTCATTTTAATGGTACGCGGAACACGTGTCTTGATCGCCAGCGGTTCGCAGAATGATGTGTGGCTGGTTCGTGTGAGTTAGCCGTCGCGATCGCCTCGGAGGCGATCCCGGGCCAACTCGAACTCCAACCTTCCAACTCGATCTTCCAACGCACGAACTACCCCTCCACACAATCGACCAAACGTTTGAAGTTGGAAGTTGGCCGCAGTCTGGACGTAGCATCAAAGTATTAAACACGCAGGATCCGCGCGGGTAAACTTTACAATATTTTTTTAATAAATCCTACAAATATGAGATAAACGATAAAATACAGGTTAATTCATTGGCTATATAGTACTTTTATAAGTTTTTATGTCTCTATGGTAAAATTCGAAGGTATGATTTTTTTTAATATTAAAGAAAAATTAAAAAAATGATCGCCTGGAAATCTCAAACAATCGAGGCAAATTTATTTATTTCGCGTGGTCGCTCCAGTGGATAAGAAATCATTTCTCGCTGTATGGTATGAGGACACATATAACTGGCTTTTCAGGGAAAACTACATGAACTAAATTTATAAATACATAAAAACATTATCTGGTAATATGTTACAACTCACAAAAACGTCATTTTGCAAAAAAACAAGTAAGTTATTACCAAAATAGATACAGCTTAGATATACTTGACGTTCATAATAAGAAGAAAATAATAACTGATTTCGAAAGTCTCTGCGTAGAGTCCGGACAACGCCTGGGAATTCAGCTTGTTAAAATTGGACGAATTTCAAATATTTGTGCTTTTGTCCCGACCTTAGTCATGTATACGATGAGTAAATATAATAAGGAAATTATTAAGTTGAACAAAGCGAAACTTTTGGCAATGTGCACAGTCAGGAAGGAGGATTACCTGGCTAAATAATTTAATGTACGCTCGTATATTTTGTTATATTTTGAATGTACAATATATTATATTATAGTCGCTTTAATAAAACAGATATTCCTGACATCACTTGGAATAAAAAATGTTAATGAAATTTTGGTTTCCGTTTTTTTTTGGGTGTGTATGTGTGTGTTTGTTTTTTTTTTCTTCTTCAAAACCAATAAAAAAAATTCTTCCACATGTCAACACTGACTGTAGGCCAGAATATTTAAAAAGGACAAAAAATTCGATATCTTAAATCAATCAATTTAATCAAAACCAAACTTATATCGGATTTATTTTTTATTGGGCCTCAACGCATAAAGTTGATCCAGCGAATCCAATCACATTTTTTTAAATATAAAAAGACACAATAAATTATAAAATTGACATTAGTGGTTGGAGAGGTAAGAATTTTTTTAATAAAATAAGTTTTCTAGCGCAGTTCCGTACAGAAAATTACTTTTCGTATTTCTTCCGTCACTGTGACCAGCAGCTGAGAATAAAAGTTTAAAAACGCTTGCAACTGTACAGGAAGGTTTTAATGACAAAGATGGATTATTCCCCGTATTAAAATTTTTAAATAAAAAAAATTATATCGATTTATTTCATTCAAAACTTGCTCTACATTCAAGTAAACAATAAAAATGCTCAAAACGCACTATGATAAATTATTAAATATCGTGTACTTCTTGTATTTTTATTTTTCTAGTATTTTTTGATCATAAGTATTTATGATTTTTCAATAATGTCTAAACAAAATAAGTGTGTAAAATTTTTAGAAATATTATAGTTTGTACGACTTTAAATAAATAGAAAAACTGAGGTATTTTTGTCACAAAACACGTTCTCGGATTTATTTTTTAATGATTTTAATTTGCCCAAAATTAAAACTGTGTTGACAAGATTATGCAGTGATTTATTTTGTTGTATGATTATATGATTTGAAATTTGTGTATCGTTTTAAAATTGAACAAATTTGCCAACGACCAACGGTATAACCTTAGTACATTAAAAATACACTTAGTTTTTCAAAATTTTAAAACTGCGTGTACCAGATAAAATAACAATCTTTCAAAATCAATTTATGGTTTTTTGTAAAAAAGAGTCAATACGTCTAGAATTTGATTTAAAATGGACTAATTTCCGGTGTTCTCTGGTAATACCCCCTTAACGAGTTTTTGGCCAGTATTCGTAATAAAATAATAACACGAGGATTATATATATATATATATATATATATATATATATATATATATATATATACTAGCTTCTGCCTGCGACTTCGTCTGCCTAGGATTAGTACTTCTATTAAAAAAAAATTTTGTCCTTGGTCCCATCTATATTTTTACCAAAATTCTTTCCATGTTTATTTAAAATATCAATAATTCTTGATTCGATTTAAAGTATTAGGCGGGTACTTCAAATAAATTCACTAATTTAAATATTTTCTAAAATAGAATTTTGATTTAACAATCATTGTTTTGCAAAATTTCATTCTCAAATTTTGACGTTTTTTATTAAACAATAATTATTATTTTCAATATATTGAAAATAAATAGGTAGCTTTATAAATTATAGCCTATATGTTATTCTGATGAATGAGCTATATTATTGCAAAGTTTCATTAAAATCCATTCATTAAATTTCGATTTAAAGAGTAACAAACATACATACATCCATACAAACTTTCGCGTTTATAATATTAGTAAGATATATTACGAGTGCCTATATTTTTATCAATGGAAAAATAATAAATGTAAAAAATAGCAATTTAAACAAATGCTTATGGAAAACGATAAATTATAAATTGATTTTATAGTGCGTAAAATCATTATTATTGTTAAAAATTATTTGATTTGATACACGAGTCTGTAACTGAATTTCCTGCATAATCCAAAATCTAAGGTGTGCGTTTTTTTCCCAAAAACCGTCAGTCCTAAAACAATCAACAAAAAATTCACAGTAAAAGTTGCGAATTACATAATTGGTCAGGATCTATCATGACCTATCCGACAGACTTTATCCAGCAGCTGAAAATTAAATTATTTTTCAGGATCTATCAAGACTTATCCGACAGATTTTATCCAGCAATTTTTTTCAGTTGAAAAAAAACAAACAAAAAAATATCACACATAATAAAACCTATTAGAACACACGGTACGCCCTCCGTCTCGTTCTAGCAGCACTGTACAGACGAGGTCATGGACGAGACAGATCGCGTAACACGTGATCCATTGCATTGGGGTGTATCCTGTGGCGACGTGTGATAGAAAAAAAAATGTCACAGGACACAGAATTAATTTACAGCTTGTACTGTATTCCAGGCAATGCAGGCGCGAATCTATATGCGTTAAATTAACATAAATCTCGAATCGTGAGCTCTGGCGTCATGAAGATTGTCCAATTATTCTCTCATTTTTTTAATGTTTTTGAAGTAAATACTTCTTTACGCATGCTTGACTTGAGAGGTAAACTGGCGAATATGTAACGAAAAGTGAAATGCGTTGCGAGGCGAACGGGCTCACTGTAGAAGCAAGAGAGCAGTTTGTGCGCACATTTTCTTTCTCTCTTCCTCTCATAGCCGTGCATGAAACATTTCAGTCAGTATTTTCAAATACCAGTGACGCGCCAAACTTGGGGGGAGCGGACGTCGATGCGCACGGATTGATCGGGCGAGGCGAATGATAATAAATTTAAATAAATATTTGTAGAAAATTAATATACGTTTATATTTTATACATATAAATATATAAATGGGGAGCTAAAGAAGTATTTACTTCAGTCGTGTGGTCTAAAGCACACTCGTTTTTTTTTTGTTATGAAGCTTTGATTTATTGTGTTTTATATATGAATACCGCACATTAGTCCCAACTGCTCCCATCTGGAGTCAGTGAGACCATGGCACCCTTAATTTGGGTATGTTGTTAGGCTGAAGGTAGTGGGGAGAGAAAATAGATGGGGTGGGGAAGATGGGAAAGTACCTGGCTATTAATACTGGCAAATACGGCTAACGCCACTTGAAGCAACGTTTCAATTCTGAATGGTGGTCTTTCACCAAGGCGATACTGAGAGTATCTTCCACTCTGGAGCGTGCGAGCATTGCGAGTCGAGAGTCTTACCCCTCGACCACTTCATTTATATGACGAAAAATCGTAAAACGTCATACAGTCTCACCCATATTTTTTATCATTAAAAAAACAAATAAAAAAACTAAAAATAGAAGTAAAAAAATAAAAATAAAAATACAAATAAAAAAACTATTGTTGAAACAATAAAAGTTAAAATAACAGTTTAAAAAAAAATATATATATAGCATCTTTGAACGTTTTATGTTCACAGTTTTATGGTTTGATATTCTTCGTCGATGATATTATTATTCGATTTTTTATTTTTTTTGTATTTAAAGAAACATTTAAAACAAATAATAATACATATATAGCAAATAAAAAACATAATACAAAACAGAGAAAAAGTCCCAATAAACTACTTTTTAGTCGTTTGTCAATGGGTTCTTTTAACTTAATGGATTATAACAAAAATTAAATTAACTATTAAGAAATAATTGTTTACATTCATAAAAAAAAATATTGTATACATTCATGTCATAAGAGATATGGCCTAAAGAGATGTAACATGATATAAAAATTTAAAAATATATATATATAAAAAGTGTATGAAGTTAGAAATTGTTTGTCTTAGAATCTAATACAAACTATTTCTTTCAGCGAGCCAATTTTTTAACATGTTATTTGTTTTTGCGTTTGTACATTTTTTAATTGCTGCAGGTAACATATTTAAGCAATTTGGGATCATGTAGACCAGCGTTCTTTGCCCATATTTGTTTAAATGCTTAGGAACGATTAGTCCTTCATTTAACGTAAAACGAGTATTGTAAGAGTGTTCTAGTCTATTTATGTACAAAGGGCTATATATATGCTGAAAAATAATTTTATACCATAGAATTGCTCTCACTGAGAAAATTTTAAGATTTTGATAAAGGTATGGAACATTATGTCTTTGTTCGTATAAATTTTTATGAGCTAATAATTTAACTAATGAATTTTGAACTTGTATTCAATTCGTAAAACATTATACCTAATTTTCTTTACCTACCCACATGTAATAAAACTTATTATTCTGAATATTAAAAACAGTAAATGGCTATATAAAAGTACACATTTATCTATACTATCGATTACCTAACAAATCGAATTATAAATACAATAATCAATGAATTTTTAACAATAACAATACATCGACTCTTAACTGTCAACCAAAACTTCATTAATTTGAATTTAAAGTTTCGAAATATAATTTGAATTTGAATGTAACGTAATACACATTGAATTTGAATTGTTCTAAATTATAAAATGGAATAATTATCATTGAAAGTCATAAAATTCGAAAAAATAACATATTGGCTCACTTTTGTAGTTGATTCCCGAGCGCTTCTGAAAGATTCTCGTTCAAATTAGTTCCGCAATCCTCAATGGCGATGCTTTTTTTCATTCCCCTCAACAGTACCGGGATTGGCCAAATGAAAAATAAATACGCAAATGGATTAACGCGGCGATTTTCGCGTTTATTTTTGCATTCGTCCAACTCGGGAATATTGTACACGGCATCCGATTTGCAGACATTGCGGCGATTCAAGAAGCCCGCCATCGGAGAGGCGCCGTTTTGAACTGGCGGGAGAATTTGCGCGGGCAATGTCAATGCTTTGAATAGAAGCGGCTAAATTCTCACCTGGAATCTAATTCTGCACGTGAAAATGAACCTTGAAGTTCCAATCTTAGGGGTGATTTTAGCATGTTTGCATGGTATGGAGAGAAAAAAAATGTTGGTTATTGTTATTATTTTTTTTTTATGAATTAGTTCGCATCTTTTGTAATATTTTTGCAATATAGTTAGCTATGAATGGCGAATCCTTGGCGTAAATGGAAAAGTTTGTGTGTAATAGTAATTACAAGGTTTAATAATTGAAAGTAACTAACCACAAACAATATATATTTTTTTACAATAGCTCCACATAGGAGGCCCCGAGGAAAATGTCACTTGAAATGCCCTTAGGACCAATGTCATCTTTGGGGATGCTGTGTGGATTCTTTTTAGGAAAGGAAGGAGAGGATGTTTTGGGAAGGAAAAACTATGAGGGGTGAGTAGGAATTTCGGGGGTCAGTATGTCCAGGAGTGACAGACAAATGTATCCATCCCTCCCACTGCGGTGCAAGTTCCGAGAGAGCCCTGCTGGAGAAGTAAAAAGGTCTCTCTCAACCGGTCTCTCTTGATCTGGCAAGACCCGGAAAAACCTCGCCCCATGAACCCGGGCACTCCTGCTAAGTGACCAAACGTAGTAAACCACTTGGGGTGACCTATGGCAGAGGTGTTGGTTATGCAATAAATGGTTCCCGGGCAGCGGTACCCATACCCGCCTACCAAATTGAACAATGAAAAGATGTCAAAAAAATACAGTCCGATCCCGATCAGTGTTGCCAAATCAGCTTTTTTTCAATCAGCTAAATTTAGGTCATCTCAATTGAGAGCTAAGTCTAGCTCCAAAAAATTGTTTAGCTTCTTTTTAAGATATTTTATTTAGCTCTTGCTAAGCAGAACTTAATTCCACTGAAAATTTTCTCTTGTAAGAAATTCACTTTTTAGCTCTTTTTTTTAGCTTTAGTCTATCAGATGTACGCAGGGAGGCATGGAACTGGCAGAGCGTGGCCAGCATAAATAAACCAATCCCGTGGCCAGCATGGCAGAGGAAGGATGAGAGTAGACCGAGTACTGTAGATATTATGATACCCCTGCGGCATGACGTGTCGGAAAACCACGTATTACCTTAATTCCGATGAGATTAATCAATAATCAATCTTTAGGCGTCGGGTGGGAATGCTGTCCTTGTTCTACTGGTATTCTAATGGAAGATGCTACGAGGAACTATCATAATTGATCCCCTCGGCAACGGTGCATAGTCAGGACACACACGAAACGCACGCTTAACATATGTACACGGTTGACATTTGTCACATGAGAACGGGTCGTTTCTACGATTCGTTTTTGAGTTCAACAGCTCGGCTGTGGAACGATTTGCCGGCCTCTGTGTTTCCTCCTTCCTACAACATGGGTCTCTTCAAGACCCATGTTCACTCCTTCCTCTCCTCAAAAATCCCTCCACACAGCATCTTCATGGATGACATAGGCCCTCAGGGAAACTATTTTCCTATTTTTTTAATTCTTGTTTGCCGTATGGGAGATTTTTTTTTTTTTTTAAAGTTAGTTATTTTGGGAAAACTTGTAACGATATTATCATGTAATATATCCACAGGAGCGACAGACCAATTTAAAACTGTTTCTCGGATTGCTAAAGGAAATTTTTCCGCCCACATTAAAAAAATCATACCTCCGAATTTGAACATGGAGACTTACAGCGCCCTTGAGGTGATTTCTCACAAAAACGGCGCTCTACAAATTATCCAATTATTATTACAAACTGATTATAGTTTAGCCAATGAATTCACCTATCTTTTGTATATTATCGCATATTCTTAGGATTTATAAAAAAATATTATAAAACTGTTAACTTTAAAACATTTTAAAGAATCCAGAGTATATCTGCCACATTGTTGCAGCAAAGCAATCCGAAGATTTGAAAATAGTGCCATAGTGTGGCAAAAAGCGTTTTAGTGGACATATGAATAATAAGATACATTATCTGATAAACAGTTTTTATATGGATATTTGACCAAAAGTCAGGAAGGTAATTTGCGTGCGGTATTTCCAAATACGCCTGGCACGTGACAGGTTAAGATACCCAGGTGATAAATAACTAAAAAGTAAATTAAAAAAAGGAGACAAATAGTGAAAAAATAAAACATTGACTTTCATACATGTTTTTATTTGAGAACATAATTAAATATAGACAAAACTAAGAGTATGGATATTAGAGAGACGGCATGTGAAGTGTACCCGCGCGCTCCAAGTGTGCCTTTTCGAGAAGTTTACCCATACGGCTGACATTGGCTGTCACCATGGAAATGGCTGCTGTCGTAAAAATGTCGGAACGTATTAAACGGCCAAAAACCATCAGCGGTGTGGGTAAATTCTCCAAAAGGCACACTTGGAGAGCGCGGGCACACTACACATGCCGTCTCTCTAATATCCATACTCTTAGACAAAATTACAAATACATTTGAAATAAACAATATCAAATAATGAACTTACAATAATTGATTAAATAAACTGTTTTAAAAAAAGTCAAGAAATCCACAAAGATATAGATATAAAACATAATATAATGCACAAATACAAATTAAAGTTTACTAAATAAAAATAATGTATCATTGAAGAAGAAGATAACAAAAATAATCTAAATTAAAATATGAAAATGAACAAGACACAGAAAAATAATAAAAGATTACGGTCGCAACTGTGACTCGAACCAATCTCTCGTCTGACCGGCACGTGCTCTCTACCAATTCAGCCATTGCCACCTATTATAAAACCGCCCTAATTGTCAAAGTCATATTTTAAATTTCAGAATTAACAATATTATCTCCGACTAATGTTTTTTTCCATATTATCGGCAACAACCTTTTTCGTTGGAAACAAGTGTTTAAAGAATGTATTTGTTACCTAGATAGTGTCTCGGATAAATAATAATTTATTTCACATAAGATTATACAATAAAACATATGCGGAAACTTTGACTTGCCAACTAGGAATGGATCCTGTTTTAGGCCAGTCAAATGACAAATTTAGAACATAACATAATATAGCCGGTTTTATTTTTATGGAACACCTATTGACTTTTTATAAAAGTCTAAATGAATATTCAAATTTTTATAAGAAAAACTCTCTTTTTAAATATTCAAGATTATTTATCAATGTATTATTTATCATTGAATATAATAACGATCATATTGTTATTTCTGAAATTGAAATATGAAGTTTGACAAAAACGACAGTTTCATAATAGGACACAATGGCTGAATTTTATAAAGCGTGTGTCCCGGATAGAGGTGAGGTTCTGGGTTTGAGTCCCAGTTAAGACCATTATCTTTTATTATTTTTCTGTGTCTTGTTCATTTTCTTATTTTAAATTAGATTATTTTTGTTATCTTCTTCTTCAATGATATATTACATTGATGGGAATAACCTTCAAAAGTTAAATAGAGTATTTCTTATAAAAAATTAAAAACAATGTCTTTATAAATTAATCAATACAGATTTGAATAACGTTGAATTAAAAACAAATATAAATAAACAAAATGCCACACAAAACTAAAACTATTTAACTTAGAGTATTACATAATAGGTAAAGAATAATTTTTTGTCTTCGTAACCCAACAAAAAGTGACAAAAATAACAATTTAGAAAAATCGTATAATAATTTAAATCAAATTTTTTTATTTTTTTTATAGAGAATACCTCACAAGAGTCCCAACTGCTCCCGTCTGGAGCCAGTGAGACTATGGCATCCCCAATTGGGGTATGTTGTGAGGCTGAAGGAAAGTGGGGAAGGGAAGGAGATGGGGAAGAGGAAGGTAGGAAAGTACCTGGCTATTCAGATCTAGTCACTAAACACGGCTAAAGCCATTATTAAGCAACGTCTCAATTCTGAATGGTGGTCTTACACCAGGGCGATACTGACAGTATCTTCCACTCTGGAACGTGCCGCAAATGTAGTATATATTATTATTATTAATTAATTGTGAAATAACACAAATTAATCAAATAAAATTTATTTGCGCACGCCGGGTTCGAACCCGCAACCTTCCGATTGGGAGTCAAGTGTTGTTACCACTCGACCACGGACGGTCGTCGAAATAATGCAAGTACAAAATTAAATCAATATTTTTAGAGTATGGAAATCAATAATGTATCATTGAAGAAGAAGATAACAATAAAAATCTAAATTAAAATATGAAAATGAACAAGACACAGAAAAATAATAAAAGATTGTGGTCGCAACTGGGACTCGAACCCAGATCTCTCGTCTGACCGGGACATGCTCTCTATCAATTCAGCTATTGCCACCTATAATAAAACTGCCGTAATTGTCAAAGTCATATTCCAAATTTCAGAATTAACAATATTATCTCCGACTAATGCTTTTTTCCATATTTTCGGCAACTAGCTTTTTCGTTGGAAACAAGTGTTTAAAGAACGTATTTGTTACCTAGATATTGTCTCGGATAAATATATCCGGTTTATTTTTATGGAACACCTATTGACTTTTTATAAAAGTCTAAATGAATATTAAAATTTTTATAAGAAAACTCTCTTTTTAACTTTTGAAGATTATTTACATCAATGTAATATATCATTTAATATAATAACGATCATATTGTTATTTCTGAAATTGAAATATGAAGTTTGACAAAAACGACAGCTTCATAATAGGACGCAATGGCTGAATTTTATAAAGCGTGTGTCCCGGATAGAGGTAAGGTTCTGGGTTCTAGTCCCAGATGAGACCATTATCTTTTAATTTTTTTCTGTGTCTTGTTCATTTTCTTATTTTAAATTAGATTATTTTTGTTATCTTCTTCTTCAATGATATATTTTACATTGATGAGAATAACCTTCAAAAGTTAAATAGAGTTTTTCTTATAAAAAATTAAAAATAATGTCTTTATAAATGGATCAATACAGATTTGAATAACGTTGAATTAAAAACAAATATAAATAAACAAAATGCCACACAAAACTAAAACTATCTAACATAATATGTAAAGAATAATTTTTTGTCTTCGTAACCCAACAAAAAGTGACAAAAATAACAATTTAAAAAAATCATATAATAATTTAAATCAAATAATGCAAGTACAAAATTAAATCAATATTTTTAGAGTATGGAAATCAATAACTTTTTAAAAATTTTTGGACTAGAATATAATAACTGGAATGATTTTTAGCTTTTTTTATAAACTTATTAATAATAAGATAACAACTTAACCTAATGGAAACATAACTATAATTTACCAAAGGTGATGTCGCCATGTTTTTTTAATAAAAATAACTGGAATGATCCAAAAAATTTAATAAATCAATACTCTCTCTAATCCTCCACCCCAAAATCTGGGCAAGTGTCCAATTAGTAAAAGCGGTGGATTATAGTGCATACATTGATCTTTCAGTCGATTAGTTAGACATCTCCAAATACTAAGTATTGAGATAATGAGGAAAGTAATATTCGGATGCTCGCCATAAATAAAATACTATTTACACGTTTCTGTGTTTTACATATTAAATATGCTAGAGAATAACAACAGGAGGCATAACGGTCCGGTAGATTAGTATGAGATTTTGAAATATCCTACTAGTGACCCTGAAAACATCAACACTTTGTTTAATTCACTACAAGTTTTTGTGTATTATAATTGATTTTGTGGTGTTTTTGAGTAATCTGAGTATTGTACCAGACAGAGGATACACATTTACATATAACTACACAATCAATTCAAATTTTCATATTTAAATTTTCAGTGACTGACTGATCAACGGACGATCAACAAACAAAATGTGGTAAAAATTAAAACAGGTATTTCATAAAAACAAACTTCAATTCGACAAAACTCGCTCTCAATCTTTCGAGAAATTACCATTTCTTTAATAAAAGTAAAGGTGTCACATTTAGGCTTGTGAGAAAATCCATTTTGTAAAGTTATCCAAACAAAAGACACGGCAAAAAAAAAACCCAATAAAAACACACATTATGCGACATTAGCTAGAAAACACACGGTGTATTTCTCAAAATAATTAATAAAAATTAACCCTGGTGACGGTAAAATGGTCAGAGAGAGAAAGCTAGACGGCAGTGTAATAACTGAATTAGTAAGAGTAAGATGACCCATTTATGGTGCAAATGTCCCGTCTTGTTGGGAACAAGGCTCAGATACCTGGGAAGACACATTGTGGAACCAGAAGCCATAGCCACATATCTAATGACAACCCTGATGAACTTTATAAAAGGGACCGGATTACTGTAAACCACTGGAGGGACCATGTGAAATAAATAAATTTTCTTCGATTGCTCGAAATTTCCAGACAATTATTTTTAAAAATTTTCGCCAACATTAAAAAAATCATACCTTTGAATTTTAACACGGAGACATAAAACTTATTAAAGTGCTATATAGCCAATGAATTAACCCGTATTTTACCATTTATCTCATATTTGTAAGATTTATAAAAAAAATATTAAAAAATCGTAAAGTTTATAACCACGCTGATCCTGTGTGTTTGATACTTTGAAACTGCTGTCAGAGGTACTTATTGGAGTCAACGTAGAATATTTTCGATTTCTGTATGTTGTCTGTGGTATACTTGATAATTAAAGGTATATATCTTTGAAAAAGGGACTTAATTTTAACTGTAAACAGCTCATCAGAAAATTTGGCGAGAAAAAAATATTAAAAAATATTATTTTTAACATCGTTCTAAAATAGTCTACAAAGTTCGGATTTGCAACATCTATGGTTATAATAGATAAAGAATTGCAATAGCTTCGTTTAAAGACCAAAATAACAAACGTGGGAGCTACAAATATATATTTTTTTAATTTTTCTGATTAAAGAGATAATTGGCTTCTTTATCCGGAAAGCGAACATAGATATTTAAAATGGCGCATATATATAAGGCAAAAATCGCTCCAGTGGTTAAAGGCATGAGGTTAAAAGGAGATAACACAATGGGCCTATGGCCTATGTGCTTATTGCGGGAACTATACGTAAACCGTCTCCGCTTTCAATAAAACAAAAAGATAACCCAACTCCCGAAGTGTACAAAGCTTCGTGCTCGAATGTAGGCACGCGGCAGACATCAACTATTAAAAATAATGGCAGATTATAGTAGTTGCCGGATTATCGGGCGGTGGATTACTGAGAGAGTACAACATAATATGAACTATCAGTAATTACTTTTAATACTACCGTAATGTAGGTAATGCGAAAAAATCTCTTTTGGCACATTAGAAAATTAATTAGGTACCTAAGTTTTATTTACGCAAGCTTATATTTAAAATGGCACACAATTCAAAATGTAATAATTTCGTACAGTACCTACTCCGTCAGCACTAAGCATATCTATTTTTGAAAATGGAATGTAAAAATTTGCAGGAAATTAGTTATTTTCTATGGTTGTGATTTGACAGTCTTTTATTAGAACTGCGGTGTCCGAGCGACAGATGAGTAGTTAACGTCTCAGGTGTCGTAAGCCCGTCAGGAGGCGGGTGACAGATGAGAGGTTAAAAAATAAAATTCGATTTTAACCCTTATGTATGAAGAAACTGTACAAGGTCAGAATCGCTTGCGCCAATATCATTCCAGACGTTGCTTGTTAGCCTCTCGAAATGCGCTGATATTAATTTTCTATGGAATACGGCCATATGTGGGCAAATGTCATCCGATATTCAAGAGATTAAGGACATATTTTAGAAGCTGTAACGAAAAATCTAATGATGGACCGGTTTTGGGCAACAATTGTGTGAAATTAAGGGTACACAAATAATATTCTATGACAATTGTTTTTTTTTGGAAAGAAAATATAAAACATACACCTACATTTAAAATATACAATAATAACATTTTGGGCTGTTTATTGCCTCAGTCTATTAATAAAAAATAAAAACAATTTAAAAAATTAGTTTAACACATTGATTTCAGCTAGAAGTTATAAGAAATTCTGTATCTTTTCCGACAGCCTAACAAGTTTTAAATCAGCCGTATACTATACATTTTGATAGTTTTCTTAAATGGGTATCGCGTTAACGAGCTAAATACTAAGACACCAACTCTTAAAAGGATTTACGCTAAGGCCAGAGATGACGGTTTGCCACGTAATCCTCATGATGTCAGTCGCGGAAAAATTTGCAAATCGAACGTCATCGCGTACAAATATCAAAATAATACGACAAACGGATAGTCATTTATGAGAGCCTATTAGGCTTATATGTAAGAAATTATAATAACTAAAAAATAGTAATTCCTGTTTTTAAATAGGTAATTAATCCTCACCAACTGACATCAATACACGATAGGCATAGACAAGCCATTGAAAGCCATAGAAAATCACACAAATTTTACAGTCGATAATGCAAGTCAGAAGCCTTCAGACATCTGACGGATTTTGCCTTTTTGTCTTAATTTTCTCGTAATGCTAACTTAACACAAAAGATGCAGAACCCACTGAAGAGATAAATCGATAAAAGTGTGATATGAGCACGTCCGGTGTGACTGAAGTAAGGTCAATTTTCCTTTTATTTGGGTGAATGGATTAAACTTTACAAACATTTTTTCTCAAAGAGATAATCAATTTCGTGGATCTGTCTGAGGCTTAGGAGTTTAAAGGTATAACCAATTTTTTTTATTAATGTGAATATCGCACAAGAGTCCCAAATGCTCCCGATGTGTGGAGCTAATGCGGTATGTTGTTAAGTAGAAAGAAGTGAAGATGGGAAAGAGGAAGTCCGGTAGGTAATGATCAAAATCTGGCCAAACAAACACGGCCAACGCCATTTTAAGCATCTTTAAACGATCTTTCACCAGAGCAATACTTTGGACGAGTTGTTTTACAGAAATTCAAATGTAACATTGTCATCAAAAAGCCTTTTTTTTGACAGTCGCAAGGTCTCGGTTAAATGCTGATTCTAAGACTGTTTCAGCTTTTGAACAAATAGTGATCAGCAGAAGAGGAAAACTATCATGTTGTTAATATAACTACTTCATAGAAAGCTGAAACGCCCTGGGAATCGACGTTTAACGAGGATCTTAAAGAAGATGAATGGCCATTTGATGATAATGTTACATTTGAATTTGTGTGAAACCACTGACCCTGCGTTGGCCACTCTCAGTTAATTGGCGACAATAGTTTTCCAATCACACTTCTATTGATTATGCATACATTCAGCATCTAAATCAAATGAAATCTCATAACACTTATTCCCTACAGCAGTCCAGCAGGATTTGCGGGGGCCCACAGGTCCGACACGGTGGCAGCCAGCCTCCTGGCGTGCCCCAGGGCTGTGCCCGCAGGAAGCAGACCCAAGTGCACGCAGTAGAGCTCCAGGCAACGCACACCCCGAGAACCGGGGAAAAAGGCAGAAGTCAGCTTGCTGGAAAATAAGGCAGAAAGATAGGTAATGTAATTTGGTCACTACAGAAGAAGACACAGAAAAAAAAACATATATCACGCCAATGAAGTACGCTCAGAATTCCAGAGATAGCCAGGTATACAAATCTATCCGTTGCATTGCAACACAGTCAGAGGGATGGATTTAAACGTCCGTCACTCCTGGACACACTGAACCCCAGATTGAGAAAATAATATCGGCCAAGTGGCCGCCACCAGAATTGATGACCACAGACCCGATTTATGGCATTTACCATCACTCTTTCCAGAACTTTTGGAGAAAGGTTCTCGCTTTCTTGGAGAATATTCTCTTTGAGGGCTTCAAAAGTCAGAGGCTTGTTGACATAGACTCGTGACTTCAAGAAACCCCACAAAAAGAAGTCTAGAACAGTTAAATCGGGCGATCTTGCCGGCCAGTGAAAATCACCAAAACGAGAGTATTAGACAACCCTGAAATGAGTCTTTTCAAAAATTTTCAGCATTCTTGAGGAGTATAGCGATTTATGTCTTGTTGACGTGTATTTTGTATCTGTTTACTTCACAAATGTCGTTTGACATCTGTGGCATGTGAAGTAAATAGATACAAATGACATAAAAAATTATGGAATCTTCCGATAGGGTGATGACTTTTGCGCCACGTTGTAGCTTAAACGACTTCTAAAAGACATTTTGCTCTTAAAAAAAATTTAAATCATTGTACTGCTGATATTTGGCTCTTTTGACTATCGAGTTTGCCGACCACGGGTTTAAGGTATGTCGTCATCTCAGCAAATCGGCATTTCTTGTAACCACACAGTCAGACAAGGAAGTTTTAACACTGACCTGTAGTACTGCATGGGCGTGTGGTTGTTGGTGGGCACCATGGGGGCGGTCAGGGGTTTGGGCTTGAGGGGCGCTCCGCAAGCGTCCTCCCACCACAGCAGGTGCGCGTAATGCAGGGAGCCGTCCTTCCACATGGTGGCCAGGTGGCCGGCGCGCACGTTGGCGCAGCCCCTCTCCACCATCTGCCAGATCTAACACAATATTGAGGTTAGGTTATCGTGAGTACTAAACAACAGATATTGAACCAAACAAGAGCTAGAAATAATGTGATTCATTGAAAAACTCTCTTGGGAAGTTTTGACAATGTTGAACAGTGCAGTCATAACAGTTATACTTGCATGATGAACAAATGGCGTTTGAGACCCTTGGCCTCAGGAATCTTTTGTCAGTAGGTAAAAATATTTCCGTTTTGCAATAAAAGCCAAATAAGTAGAATACAGTAGTTCCCGCTTAACTTGTTGAAAGCCAGCATACAAAAAATATATTTTTTCAATACGACGTAAAATATTAGACAGTTCTCACCTTTCTTACGAATTCAATTTTTATAACATTTCTTTTGTAATGTATTACAAAAATTACATAAAAATAATGTAGATAAAACGAACTTCCTAATAATCACTCAAATCTATGCTTTCCACAATGGATTTATATCAAAAACAATGAATAAATATAGACTTCCAAGTTCATATTATCAAGCGGCAGCCATTTTGTCCGCCATCTTTGGTGCCCGGCGCGACATTGGCAATTAGCAAGAACGAGAATGGGTCAAGCGATTCTGACCTTGTTCTTCATACAATTTCTTTATACGTAAGGGGCAAAATAGCTTCAAAAACCTGGACCCGTCTGGGGGACTGCGGCCTGCAAGAGGTTAAGAAGTCTTCTTGCTTAAGAAGTTTGATTTTTTCGGCCCCTTGAAGACCAAATGGCCCAATTTATCCCACATATAAGGTTTTCCCACCTAAGAAGTTTTTTTTTTCCAGCACCTTGAAAACTTCTTAAAAGGGTTTCACTGACGTATTTCTGAATGCATCTGAAAACTAAAAACTGCTTTTGAAAGGTGATGAAATGGCTGACCTTACGTTTTTTGTAACTAAAATTAATAAAAACACGTACATATTTCATTAGACAAATATATTATAAATGTTATCGACACTTTTGCTTTTTTGTTGTTTCATGTGAAAATAATCAATAAAATATTCCCAAAGTTTCAAATATTTTTTTCAATTTGCAGTTGGAAACTTTGGTTTTGTAGAAGTGTTCACTTTAATTATTTTGTGATTATCTTTAAAAGGTTATATTAAGTGAAAAAAAATTATGAAATTTTAGGAATTTTTTTATTATTTATTTTTACACGAAATGACAAAAAAGTGAGTTGACGATAGCGTTTACAATACAAAATTAAAAATGTGTGTTTTTAATTTGTTTTCGTTATCAGTAATTTTAGTTAGAAAAAACAGTGAGCCATTTTTAAAACTTTTTATGTTTGCATTCAAAATTTTTATATTTCAGAAATTAAATGTTTATTTCGAAGTATAAATTTGAAAGTGTATTTCACCACCTTTCAAAAACAGTTTTTAGCTTTCAGATGCATTAAAAAATATTCCATTTTGACTTTCCGACAAAAAAGGCCCGAGTCCTGAGGTGTTAAGCCCTCGATTTATAGATGAAAATTCTAAGAAATGTCTAGGAATTTTAGCTGTTTACTAAGGTTACATTATAATTGTAGGTGGAAGAAATAGAACAGATATTCTAGAAGGATCAGAGATCAAGAAGTGACTGTGAAGTTACCTTCCTCCTGGACAGCATGTGGCTGCAGTCCAGCAGTGAGGGGGCGGTGAGGCGATGGGTGCTCCGGTCCACGTACAGAAAGTGCACCAGCCCCGGAAACTCCTCAACGAACTTGCTCATCATCGGAGACGTGACCAGCGTTAAGGATCTGATATTTGAAGATAATACACGCAAACATAGGATAAGCATAAAAACACTACTAAAGTATATTTTTGATCCAAATTTCAACAAACAGAAGCTAATAATAGACTAATTAGACAGGCTTACACAAAAAACATAAAAACTCCAATGGTAATCACAATTTTTGGAAAAAGACACCACGAACCCCAGGCAATATAATGCATTCAACAATCCTTCACTCAATACAAAAAAAAATGAGGAAACAAAAAAGACTTCACTTACAAATAATTTAAAAGATGGATTAGAACAAAAAAGGCAATATTTCTTTTTATCTTTACTGAACCATTAAAACGTCCACTATTTTAAAATCGGAACGTAAAAAGCAAATTTAGAGATAGATGACAGACTTTGATAAACTCAGTCAATTATTTTTGATGACAAAAGGTAAAAATTTGGCAAAGGCAAAAAATCATAAAGGTCCTCATAAGCCACAGCAAAATGGTTACATATTTATGTATTCTGATGTCATAAGCAAAAAGGCAGCTAGGAATTCGCAAAAGTCACATTCTGATTCACGAGACCTTACACGTATTGTAATACAGGTACATCAGTGTTCTCTCTTAATTTACAGTAATAAGACAACTTAACCCATTTAATCACAGGAGACCATATTTGTCCCAGCTCACATAGGTCACGTAAAAATCGTTGTGTCTCCCTTACTATCATAGTGAGAAGTACGATCTAAATCTAAACTGTATTAGAAAGATAATACAGTGCGCTATATATTCAACTCTAAAAGATAACCACAAAAATTTATATGTACACCTTTATGACACCAAAGTTTCCGATAGCAATTTGAAAAAAAAATTAGGAAACTTCGTGAATTTTTAAGATTTTTTTTTACATGAAACGACAAAAAAGTGAGGTGACAATAATGTTTATAATTCATTTGTCTAATGAAATACGTAGGTACATATGTGTTTTTATTTTTTTTCATTATCATTATTTAAAAAATAACATTTCTGTTTCTAATAATAAAATTTGAAAGTCAATTTCGTGATGTTTCAAAAACACTTTTTAGTTTTCGGATACGTTAACAAATATTCCATTTATTTTGCAAAGCGAGAATATTTTTAGCCTCTGACAAAATACGCCAAATTTTTGAAGGGTTAAAATGTGTTGGGTATCTTACAAATAAGATACAATTACAATTAAGGTTCGAGTGATTAATAGTTAGTTTATTAAAATATCGTAAATATTTACAATGAATATTAAACTAGACGGATGCCTTTACAAGGCTAGGCTCTAAGTAGTTCAATTGTTGCAGCGGGTGGACTATGGGAGCCCGCTTAATCTCATCGATGTCTTAGGCCATCTTCATAACCATTTGTACCTAAGACACAAACGGTGATAAATGGTACTCGATATCCTACCCAACTGCCATCTGTTGGGATATAGCAAAACTTCATATTACAAACTAAGCTATCGACATCTATTGAAAGAAGCTGAAACTACATGAATAATCAATTCATTACAGTAAGAATGTGACTTTTGTAAAATTCTTAGCTGCCTTTTTTGCCTATGACTGCAGTTTTGTAGATATTAGTAAAGGATATGATCCCAGCGTGAAGTTGGTCATCGCCTTAACTCTGAGAAAGTCGTAGAGCGGTCCCAGTCTTGAGTGAACCGCGTCGAAAGCTGCCGAAGTCTCTCCGATGGAGGGAGTGAACCCTTCGCACTGCAGCTGGTACGCGGTCCTCAAGGCGAGGCGCAGCGGACACAGGGCCGCCTCCGCACCCATCCAGCTCACACTCGGCGAGCTTGTGCGCGTTATATCCGAAGTCTTCTTTTTCAGAGTTTCCCAGTGCGTTTGGAGCTTGCGCTGCGGAGAGTCGGGCTGGTTTTTACTCTTCTTCAGACAATCAAGAACCTGAAAAGAATAAAATAACAGTTTTTAAGTTGTAATGAACGTTGTAGGTGTGGAGAAATAGTAGGAGAAAGAAAGGAGTATAAGGAGAATATAATGATACATATGTGAATGCAATAAAAGAAGTCGGGGGCGCCCCAAGGAAGACATAGCAGGATTTAAGTGAACTAAATACCTGAGTCAGGCCCTGTCAAGAGTCTATGATGCCCGGAAGTTGTGGGCATGCAGAGCCAATGAACGAAAGAAAGGGTGAAAGAATATTATATGATGTAAATGTGAAGAGTAGAAGTCGAGGATGACTCGGCAAGACATGACACGATTAAGGGAACCAAACGTTTAAGAAACGGGCCATGTCGAGAGTCAGAATAACAGAAGGGTATGTATGAATGTGTATGAAGCAGGGAGTGTGTGACAAGACCGAGTTGTTTGACCTCTCTGCCTACCGTTGTGGAGAAACGGCGTGATAGTTAGTTAGTTAGTTAATAGGAGTTTTTCACATATTATCCAAATACAGTCGAACCCTGTTAAGAAGTTCTTCAAGGGACCAGTAAAAAAAAACTTCTTAAGCGGGAAAACATCTTAAGGGGGTTTTCAATTTTCTCTCAATTTTGCATGAAATTTTATTGTCAAATTGACATCTTATTGAAGGTTTCATAAACATTGTAAATAATGGCTACCATGATAACACAGAAGCATGTCAACTCAACACCTCTTTGAAAAGTCATTAAAAGTTATGATAAAAAAAAATTGATTAATAGTTTCATACTCCGCCTACTGGTTAATACGGAATATTTTTTATTCAAACAGTTAGATTTTGCTTTATTATTACGAAAATTGAGTATTTATGTCGGGGGAGACGAAAAAACATGCATTTTAAATTTCAATTTTATAAGATTATTTCACTTACGCGAAGTATTTGACAGCCACGTTTGGCCAAGTGAAACGGGATTTATACAACTTCAATTACTACAATATACAACTATTTACGTGCACAAAATAGGTTATTAGGTTCTTAGGCTGGGTAACCTAAGTAATTCGTGCGTATTTAGATTGAAAAAATCGCAAATATCAAATCCGAAGAAATGGCGGCAAAGGAAATGTTCCGCTCCGTATTATCTCAAAGGAGGTGTTGAGTTGAATTCATTCTGAGTTATCCGGTCACCGTAATGTAGAATCCCATTAATTCGAATACAAAATTCAAATTAACCAATTCCCACAAAATTCTAAATATTTAAATTGCTGAAAATCGAGTTCCCCGGCCACCCCTTCAAATTCGGATAGATTCTTCGAAGTAAATTTGTAATAATGCGTCTTATTTCCGTATTAACCGAAATTTCGCGGTTGATTTCCATAGCAACTGGCTCTTCAAATTCAAATATTCGGAGTAAATTCGTGAAAATAAGATATATTTCTACGTAAATCAAAGTTTCGCGGCTGATTTCCATCGCAATCGGCCCTTCCTTCTCAGATTTTCGAAGTAAATTCTTAAAAATACGATATATTTTCTAGTTGAATCATAGGTAGGTTAAATAAAAATATTTATTGTCAGCTTGCTACAAAAGGTTAACTTTATGTTGATTTTACTTAACATTAGAAGTCAAGAATTACTTTATTGTTGACAAAAAAATATAATATAATAAATAATAACACAGTTGAATACCAAATTGAATAGAAGAGGACAGCTTTGTTGTGCACTCTTGAAAGAGACAGACAAACAGCTGACCGGTAGGATAGTAATATTCCGCAAATACTCTGATAAAATTTACGTATTTGTAAAAGGTACTCGTCAACAAGTTAATTTCAAATTTCGGCAAAGGCAATGGTTTGTCCCTCTGCTGAGTTCACGATTATATACTATTTGAAAGGGTACAGATTACAGATGCCACCTGCTATGCACTATTAGTAAAAGGCGTTTCTCCAAACACTTTACCAAATATTGCTTTAATTAAAAATTTAAAAACTAAAAAAATATATCATTTTTGTAAGGTACTTATAATCTGTTCATATATTATACATGTAGATGTTCATTAAAAACGTATATTCCGCTACGAAAAAATTATAATTAATTCTCATATAATTCGATTTTTAAAGATAAAAAACAATTTATTCGCCGAAAAGTTTCGTAAGATAAAATATTATGGGCTCTTAGCGCAACGGCCATATTGGCATTTGCAGATTTACGAAGTATTGATTTTAAATAATACAATATTTTGGTGGAAATTTTAATTTCGCGGTGGTGTTACCGTCACGAACGGGCTTGTCAGCTTTACGAAGTAGGTATGTATTTATTCGAGATAAGACGACCTTTTTCAGCAGAATTGAAATTTCGCGCCCTACAACATTATGTATTTAAATAAATAATTTTGTCTATGATTTGTGTAGATGCCGCTTTTTCCTTTTAATGCGACAGTGTTCCCACTTCCCACCCGCCCAGCTTATGCTTCTATCTCTGTCGCAAGCATTGTGATTTATGTGAGAGAGGGAAAGGCAAGAGGATTAAAATTTCACAATAACAAGGAATCCATTTGACACAGCGAAGGTTATGCGATAATGGTCTTTAGAGCAGTGTATTTTAGAGCTCATTGTCTCATGTTTATGTCTCGGTTATTCCGGTGCATTTGCAAATGTCATTTTTCAAAAAGGCGAATGGATTATATGTACATTATTGGACCCAGGGGGGGTCGACTCCGACCATAATGTTGGTCCTTACTCATTGGTTCGTTACGTCATCGTAATATCATCGAAATGACCAATCTTTGGCATCTGGCGTCTATGGCAACAGGCATCTATGGTAATAAATGCCCAAAACGTCAAATCCAAAATCAGTTGTGCGTTGTTCAGGTTGTTCTTCGCCGACGTAAATATGCGTGAAAACAAATTTGTTAAAATGGCTAAAATGTCTCCAAAATATCGTTGTAGTGTCGAAGGCTGCAAGGATGTCGTTTAGGTACTTTGCCTACCCTTAATCTTCCAGATATCGGACAATATCGGGATTTACACGGTGCACATGGGACCCGTGGTGTTAACCAAAATACAGGTGCGAATCTCTCTTTGTTTGTTCAGTATTTTACTAATGTAACTGTAAACCTCAGATTTTAATCTATTTTCTTTTTCAGACCGCATTCGTGTTCCACATGTACCCCCAAGTATACTACTGCACAAATTGTGGTGCCCTCCAAGATCACAATTACAGTCAAGGTATAAATCTCTATATGGCATCCATCTTAATTTTATTCATATGATTGTGAGTGTCGGTAGAGAGATAGAATGAAAGAATAGCTGATCTGAGTCGTTATTATGATAAAGATATTAATTATTTCTTCCAACACAGCAATTGAATTACTATTTTGATGAGTGCATGTGACAGTGCTATTAGTCTGTTTAAGATATTCGGATAGAGTAGGAGAGACACGATAAAATAAGAGAGTATTTGTTGTTTATATATGTGTGTATAAGTAAATGTATGTATTGTGTGTGCACACTGTATGTATATATTTGGTCAAAGGAAATAATAGATGTGTTATAATAATAAAGGAAATAATTTTCTATGTTTTGTTTGAGAACTTTGGGTAATGTGATAATTTATTTATTTCAGATCCTAATGTCTTCGCTGGACCCAGCAGCGGACCTTTTGCTGCCAAAATGCACACAGAAGTGGATGCTGGTATACAACTGTTTTATTTTTCGTTAAAAGAAATAATATTCTTTGTTTTGATTGAGAACTTTTTGTAATGTGATGAATTTATTTATTTCAGATGGCGATCACACCCAAGAAGAGGAAAATGCGGTTGGAGATAGTGGGAACAAGCGTCAGCTGAGATACTCCCAACGTAAAAGTAGTACGCTTAAAAATCGCCTTGCAATGGCAACGCTATACAGAAATGAAACCTGCTTGGAAGAATCTCTTTCAAGTTTTTATCCGGTGCTCTCTAAATTCATTCTCTCTTCATTGTCTAATGTCACCGACTTCATTTATGTACAATTCCCCTTTTCCAATTTAAATTCAGATGTAACTTTTTTCCTATTGTACCTATACCGGACACAGATGTTCAATTTAAGAAAATCTGTGGTTCATTTTAAATTGATTGATTCATTTAACAAAAGATTACGTGGCTCAGAATTGAGATCCTGTAATGTAGAAGGTTCCATGAGGCTTATGGCACAACAACGATATGAAAAGTACGCTAAATACAGGAAGAAATGGTTGTCGTGATTAGCTTATTTATTTGTCTTGTTCTTTTTTATTACTTACTCGACACCATAATGAATATCTTTTAACATCTTCTTTAAAATGTGTTTTGTGTTTATATATTCTTGTTTTTCTTGTGTTTCCTGAGTTATCTGTATTAATATATATATATATATATATATATATATATATTATTCGCCGTTTCGGACAGATCTCACTGTCCATCTTCAGAGGCCTTATGTCTTGAGTTTTGTATCAAACTGACACGCGTAAGCGATCAGTTTGATACAAAACTCAAGATATAAGCCTGAAGATGAACAGTGAGATTTGTCCGAAACGTCAGAAGTTAAAAAGTCCTTTAAAGGACTACATTACGCGGGTAAATGGAGAAAATTATTCTACATCGTGAAAATTAATACATAAATAAATAAAATACTTAGAACATGTAATTATGAATCTTTCTTTTTCTGTTAATAAACAGAGAAATGTCAAAATTCGATTCAGTCTTAGGAAGCACAATCATATTTGAGTTATAAATTTTTGTTTTTGTGTGATTTACATTTCATTGTCATTTTAAATGTGTTTTTTGTGTTTCCACAAGCTTGTTTGTCCATTTTTTAGGTTATCTGTATTTAAGAAATAAAATAATTCATGTAATTACAAGTTTTTCATTTTTAAATATTATTTTAGGCTAAAAAATTTGGACCGTATTTATATTGTCTATGGTAGTACCTTTTTTTTTTTACTTTCCTCTATCTTTGTCGATGGTAGTACCTTTTTTTTTTTACTTCCTCTATCTTTGTCGATGGTTTGTGACGTCATCGTAATAAATCCGTTCATTGCTTATGGTTTTAAGGACCAATCAGTGGCTATAGTAAAAGCACGAAGATATCAATCTAAGTGTTGGTTCATTTATGATTGGACCTGAGGCGGCTGGCGGAATGGCGACAAAGGAGCCGCCGCATGGCGGAATACAACACGAAATGGGTATTTTTATTGGGAAAAAATATATTTTGTGTTGTAAAACTTTTTAAAAGGGCAATTATATTGCTGGGGGATTAAATTTTGGAACTTCTTAGGCGGGAAATCTTTTCACGCGGGAAACATATTACACGGGAAAAAAATGCATATTTTGTATGGGAATTTTTCGGGATTGAAAAAACTGAACTTCTTAGATGGGAAAACATATTAAACGGGAACTTCTTAAGCGGGTTCGACTGTATTCCGAGAATGTTTGTCTTTGTTTAAAAAAATTCTTCAAACAAAGCAAACAAATGTATTTTGTAGCACTATGATCCACTGCTAAATTTGTTTCCATTGTAAATCCTCCTCCTTTCACCCTTCTCTACCCCATTCCTTCTACCACTACATCTTTAACCTCTTGCAGGCCGTAATCCCCCGGCGGGTCCGGATTTTTGAAGCGATTTTGCCCCTTATGTATAAAGAAATTGTATGAAGAACAAGGTCAGAATCGCTTGGGCCATTCTCGTTCTTGACATAACAAAATACTGGATAGCATTTAGCCAATCCGAAAAATTCAAATTAATTGCCAATGACGCGCCGGGCACCAAAGATGGCGGACAAAATGGCTGTCGCTTGATAATATGAACGCTGTCATATTCGAAGTCTATATTTATTCATTGTTTTTGATATAAATCCATTGTGGAAAGCATAGATTTGAGTGATTAGCAAGTTCGTTTTATCTACATTATTTTGATGTAATTTTCGTAATATATAACGTAATATATAAAAATTGAATTCGTAAGAAAGGTGAGAACTGTCAAATATTTTACGTTGTATTGAAAAAATATATTTTTTATATGCTGGCTTTCAACAAGTTAAGTCTATATTTGTAATTTAGTGTTAATTAAACTCTGATAAGGTGACTGTTGCTCACAAAACATGTCAGTTGTATCTAAACAAAGAGTGATTAATATTAGGTGATTACTAAAGAGTGATTAATATTAGGTGTTTATTATTTTTTATAAAAATAAATACCTTCTTCATGGCGGTCTCCAGCCTGGCGAGCTCCGGTCGCAGCGCTTGGACTTGATCCTGCGCTAGCGGCACGGCAAGCCCGGCCAGCGCCACCAGTGCGGCATGCAGCGCCGGAGCAGCAGGCCCGGCACCCCCCAGCAGCAGTACCAGCGTGGCACCCGGAGCCAGGCGGCGCAGCAGCAGGGTCCACGGGCTGCCACTGCCCAGCATCACGGTCCACGAGAGGGTCTGCCCGAATTCTCCACACTGCACTGGAATGGAAGTTCTATTACTTACATGATTGTCATCCCTACGAAAACTGAGTCATAAAAATGAAAGTCGTCAGTTTTAAGTCATTAGTTATAAGTCTTACTTGTAAGTCACTAGCTTTTTATAAGTCTGTGGGATTTACACTGGTTAATTTTCAAAAATCGACCATGTAAACAAAGGTTACTAACTCAATTTGGCAAAAATGTTAGTTAGGCGCTTGTCGCTCTTAACTGACAGTTTAAGTATTATAATTTAGCAATGTAGCCACTGTAAATATCCTACCTATGTCCTCCTCGTGGGTGGGACTGGGAGAGCGACTGCCATCGCTGCTGGGCGGTCTCCTGTCCCACTGGTTCTGGGCCCCGCAGCACATTACACCCAGGAACATCAGCTCCATGGGCAACAAGTCTTCTGTTCCTCGACTGCAGAATAAACAAAATTACGAAAATTCATGAGGTTGAATAGACATAGAAAAAATTCAGCTGTTTCTTAACCTTTGGTAGGCCAGGTTTTTTTTTCAAAAAAAATCAAACGTCACTCCAGAATTTTTTTGTGTCGCATTTGATCTGAAATTTTAAAAACTGAACGGGCTCAGTTTTTAATTGTTTTGATTACAGAGACTATACTTGTGGTGTATAGGTTAGTCGTGTAGTTTATACATCCTTCAATAGATGTTATTAGTGTAGATAGTTATATGAAGTTTTGTGGTATCTCAACAGATGTCAGTGTAGACTCAACAGTGTAGTTTATACATCCTTCAATAGATGTTATTAGTGTAGATAGTTATATGAAGTTTTGTGGTATCTCAACAGATGTCAGTTAAGTATTATATAATAATAATAATAAGCCTTTTATTCTGGACTTCGGTTAGGTACATGAATTTAAACATTTTTTGTTTGTTATAGTATATCCCGAAGCTCAGTTTGCCTCTTGGCATAGGCCTCCTCTAACATTTTCCATTGGGACCTGTCACGCGCTACTCTTCTCCATTGACGTCCAGCCATGAGTTTTAGGTCGTCTTCCCATCTTATGTGTTGACGTCCTCTACTTCTCTTGCCATCTCTGGGATATCAGTCAGTGACATTTTTGCACCATTTCTCTTGTGGATCGCGGATCATGTGACCTGTCCATCTCCACTTTTGTTGGTCTATTCGGGTAACTATATCGGAAACTTTAGTTTTCTCCCTTATTATATTACATCTCACCCTGTCAAACTTCTCTCCATGGCTCTCTGGCAGCGTTCCAACTTTTCTCTGTGGCGTTAAGTATTATTTTAGAACAATATCATCTATCGTCGTTTGTGTCTAATGTACGAACGGTTCCAATGATAGCCGAAGGCATATCCGGCAGTGACAGAATAACTCCAGTCCAGTTAAATATTTATTGTAAACTTTACGATAACGTAAATAAAGCAACTTGTAATCTCGACGAACCTCGATCTTATTTGGAAGTTTCTCAACACATCTCAAGTAGTCTTAATCATTGGGATTAACAGATACTACAAATTGTATACAAATTCTAAAATGCATTTAATAATTTCATCATCTGCCGGACATGATCAGGTTCCGGTTCCCTTCCCATTGAAATGTTGGGTTTTGACATACAAAATTCAAAGGAAATGACCCACCTTGCAATTATAAGGCCGCTTCACTTTGAGTTTGCTGATCTCAGGTATGGGGGCCAGAGCACACTGTCTATGTACTAATGGTCGAGAAAATACAAAAGAAATTTTTACCATACCTCTATATGAGAGTTTGGTTTTTACCAATGGCTATTTCCAACAGCATTTATCTCGGAAATGCTGGGCATCTGCAGCCTTAGTACCAGACGGGATGTCGAATTACTGCTGATATAATAGCTTCTGAATGGTTTATTATCAATACCAGACAAATTATATTATCAATAAAATAGAACTTTATGTCCTGGATAATTTCACGCGAGGCCGCCAACACAGGCTTTTAATTCTTCTCAGGTGCAGAACTAACTTACCAATGGTGATGCCCCTGGGAAGACTTACTAGGAAAATTCACTGCCTCGCAGGGATCGTGGATATTTTCCACATGTTGTACAACAATTTTAACCTCTCATTTGTCGTAAGCCCGCCAGCGGGCGGGTGACAGTCTAGGGGTTAAAAAATAAAATTGCGATTTTAACCCTTATGTATAAAGAAACTGTACAAGGTCAAGGTCAGAATTGCTTGCACCAATATCATTCCAGACTGCTTCTTATTACAGTACTCTAGCCTCTCGGAATGCTCTGATATTAATGTTCTATGGAATACGGCCTTCACCACTTAACTGTCATCCAACATAACTATAACTGTGTATCCATGAATAAAATTTTTGTCCAAATTTACATGTAATTTATTTTGTCAAAAAGTTTTTTCATCATTATATTTACCGCTTTTGCAATGTATTGGTTTTTGTACAGTTTTTGCAAATAAATATAAATTACATATAGCAAAAAAAACTCACCTGGAATAGAGCGCCAGCAGCTTGTTCTTGACGAAGATGACGGCGTGTCTGGGGCGGTGGGGAGGGGTGAGCAGTTGTACCGAGGCTTTGAGTGCGCCCAGCGTGGTAGAAGCCACGTCGCTGCCAGTCACCAGCGCCTGCATGGCCCCGAGCAACACGGCCTGGTCGCGCCCAAACAGCCTTTGCCAGCTGGACATGGCAAGGTTAACGCCGGCTCGCTGCTTCTCATGCTTAAGGCTAGAAGTCAAGGGAGCAACAAATTTAATTTAACCTGTCATTGGCCCTATGTACTCCGGTGTACCATTGTTTTTTTAAGCGATTTTGTCCCTTATATATAAAGAAATTGTATCAAGAACAAGGTCAGAATCGCTTGGGCCATTCTCGTTCTTGACGTAACAAAATACTGCACAGCGTCTAGCCTCTCGGAATAATTTTTATTCATTGTCTATGATGCGGCGGGCATGAAAGATGGCAGACAAAATGGCCGCTGCGTCTAAATATGGACAGAGTTGGTTTAGAAACTCTATATTCTTTCATTGTTTTTTATATAACTTATAGATTACAGGTATTATCAGAAAGATCATTTTATCTACATTATTTTCATATTTAATATATCACAAAAGAAATGTTATAAATATTGAATTCGCAAGAAATGTCAAATTTCTTACGTCGTAATGAAAAAAAATATTTTTCCTATGCTGGCTTTCAAGAGGTTTGGAGCAAGAAAGGAATTCTATAATGGTGCATTATTTCAATATGGATAGGAAATTAGAGATGGAGCTATAATGGAGGTATAGGAGTATTGAAACGACACCGCTACCTCGAGAGATACATATAAGTGCAGCTGTCAGGAGTAGAAAGCAACAACAGCTATAGAAAATTTGAGGAGGAATATTTTTTTAATCTTTTAACATTTGCGATACAGGAATTGTAGTAAGCCTTTGTTATTGTTTTGAATACAGCGAAAATTTAATCTATTTTCATAGTATTTATGTATAGATGTGTGTAGATGAGTAAGGATTGTTTTTGCGTTTATCTGCCGAATGTCAAATACATTCATAATAAGATCCTTTAACTACTATTCCATTAAACTGTATAACTGCATGCCACCTCCTTTGAAACAATCTGCTGAAAATTCACCAACAAATAAACTAAAAAAAACAGATCACAGACTGGATAAAAACTAAAGGAACACTATTTTTCCAAAAACTATTTACTCCAAACCAAACATAATAATTAACTTAGTATTTAAACTATACAACGAGATCTACAACTACACTAATATCGTCTACTTTTGTTTCCTTTTTTCTCTTTTCGACATAACTGCTCTTTAAGTTCACTTCACAGCAAGACAGGGAAGAATGGAAGGGAAAAATAGAGGAAATTGCTGCAAACCAATCCCAGGATTGAAACCAGAGAGAGAAGTTCAATTCATGTATATGTATTCTTTATTTTTTCTTTTCACTACATTGTACCTAAATATCATTATTATGTTTAACTCTAAATATCATTATTATGTTTGTTCTACACCTATAAATCTTGTACAAAATATCTTTTCACTATGATGTATTACATTGCGTCTCTTTAGAATGTTATGATGCTTAACTTACCTCAACTTACTACATTGTGTCCGTATAATATTATCAACAGAGCTACCTACACCTACTATATGTACAATACAGCCATCATGGGTGGAATTACGGAGTCCTCCTTGAGAGTCTCAAGGGGGATAATGTGCTATCACTTATGATGGCATAATAATACATGCGAACACCTCAGCACAGGCTCTCCTAGTGAGGTGTTCACAAAACATAACCACATTAGTTTTAATTACTTACATGCAGTTGCCGAACATACTTCACTCTACTACCTACTATGTTTTATATTAAGAATATTTTTTGTTTTACTTCCACCTATTGTATTTATAAACTGTATGTAAGATCATAGAAATTAATAAATAAATAAATAAAAATAAATATCAAAGATTAAGTTCGAGTCTGTAATTAGAGGTAGCCGAAGGATTAATTTTATAATGGTTTTCTGTGCCTTTATGGTTGGGTCTAGTGCAGACGCAGTGCCACCTCCCCATGCTATGATACCATACTCAATAATAGATTGAAAGACTGCAAAATAAATCATTCTTATTTTGTTTGCAATTATTTGATGTGAAGATTCCATTTAAGATATTTTTTTTTTCTTTTTTTTTAAAAAGAAAGACAAACATTCCCGGGTTACGAATAACCCAACAACATTTGAAAATCTCCTACTACCACCACACTAAGCGGAAGATGTTGCTTGTGTTGTGGTGGAGGACTTAGCCAGCCGAGGAATCGAACACGGAACGCCTGGGTGGGACCCAAACGCGATGCCCACTGAACCACTGACCGGTAAATTATAGATAATAATTTAATTTAATGACAATAATTTCCTCGGGGTCTGTGTCAAATTTGGAGATGCTGTGTAGAGAAAGGAAGGAGAGGAAGTTCTCGGAAGGAAGAAAGTGTGAGGGGGGTGATTAGGAATCCAGGGGTCAGAGTGTCCAGGGGTGACAGACCTATGAATCTATCCCTGCTGCTGCGGTGTCTTGAGGTCAAAGGGTCTCCCTAAGCCGGCCTTACCCGATCGAGCAAGCCAGGTAATAGGTGCCATGTAATAGGTGCCACCAAGACCTGAACACACCTCACCCGGTGGACCGGGCACCCTTGCTAAATCACCAAACGCAGCAAACCACTTGAGGTGACCTACGGCAAACGTGGTGGTTGTCTAATAAATGGGTAGCGGTACCCATACCTGCCTCCCAAATTAAAAATTAATATATTCATGGAAAGAAGGCTCAGATACCTGATAACATGCTATGTTGTGGAAGGAGTAGATATTGTCAAACCTTTAATGAAAAAATGAGTGCTTATGACTTCATATATACACTTCCATAAAACCAAAGTTTCCGACTGCAATTTAAGAAAATTTTTTGAAACTTTGTGAATTTTCAAAAAATTATTTTAACTGAAATGACAAAAAACTGAGGTGATAATAACATTTCGTCGTTGCATATAGAATATGAAGCATGTGATACTGAATACATTATAAGAAAATCGATAAAAACTGTTTAAAAAAATAACAAAATGGAAAATAACAATTCTATTTATGGACAAAGTAGGAAAAGTATATTTCGTTCCTTATAAGAATATATTTATGGCAAACATTAATTATTTTATGACAGAAAATTGAATTTTAACGCGTTTTTCTCACATGTTCATATTCTATATACAGTTTTCATCATAATTTGAAATGCATACCATAATAATTTCAAAATATTTAATTTTAATTTATTCAAATTTGACAGGTAGGCATCACAAAATGATGTTAATATTATGTACATATCAAGGCAATTGAATTGTGTAGTGGAATGCAGAGGATATGACTTTATTATTTTTTTTATTATGCACTATTTTGATTGTCCTCGCATGGTTTATTTTCTATCGCCTTAAATATTTGAATTTTTTACATGGCTCAAATTGTAGAAGATGGAAAAAAAGAAAAGAAAAATAACTATATATTTAATTTTTGTCAAAATCGTCACATTGTTCATATTAAATATGCAACGACGATTTATAAAACATTTTCCTGATTAAATTTGTTTTTTTTTTTCATTATCAGTAATTTTAGTCTGAAAAGACGTAAGGTGGGCATTTTTTAAAACTGTTTATGTTTGCATTGAAAATTTTAATATTTCAAAAATTATATATCCAATTAAATTAATCGTATTTCATCACCTTTCAAAAATTGTTTTTAAATTTCGGATATGTTCAGAAAAAATCCATTTATTTGGATTTTATTGTAAAGCGGAAATACTCTGACCTCCCGGCACAATATGCCAGAGGCCTGAGGGGTTAAATCCAAAACGTTTTAACTTACAATGAGGGATCGGGGCCGCAGAAGAACTGTATGATAGAGATACACGTGGCTAGAGTCCTCTGCATTTGACAAACACTGTCTCTGCTGATGTGCACCAGCAAGTACCCCACATACTGGAAATATTAACACAATAGGTACACATTATTGCAGTTTGCGCAGGAATATAAGACAGCCATATTCAAAGGCAATTATCAAACGGTTGCATATTATATGTGTATATTTATGAAGCTCTACAAATACAGCACAGTTAATAAAGAAAACCTATGTACATATATAAAAATAAATCCCTGTTTCCCTTGTCACGCCATAACTTCAGAACAACTTTACCTATTTCATTCATCTTTTTTTTTAAGTTTTCTATTACTTTGTAGAAGGTTCTTATGGAAAGAAAAATTAAGAAAATTGCGAAGAAAATTGGAAAATTTCAGAAAATTACTATTTTAACTTCGTACGTTTGACAGTTAACGTGTTTGATATATTTAGAGATATTTTCTATACTATTCATCCGATTGCGATAAAAATTTGGTGAGTTGTTGTGGACATGCCCCGTGAAGTTTTCTTTATAGCAATATTTCTATATTGGTAAGTTCTGGAGTTATGAAATTTGCAAAGAACTAGGGCACACACGGGTTTTTTTGAAAAATAAGTGTATTTTATTGAGTTTAGCGGAGGGAAAAAGGCAGGAGTGGAAGGAATCCGGGAGGGGCAGAGGGAAATGAAGGAGGGGTGGTTCGCGGGAAGGAGGACGAGGGAGGGGGAAGGCGGAGAAGGTGGAAGGGGAATTCGTGAGGGGAGGTTCGCGAGAAGGGGCACAGCGGGAGAGGGGAAGGGAAACGCGGAGAAGGTGAAAGGAACACGGGAGGGGAAGGGGGCGAGGGTGGGGAAGAGGTGGCGGAAGGGGAACTAAGACAAATGGGAAAGGACACGCAGGGAGAAATAATTCCTTTGCCGGGAACTTGCTAGTTTGTAAATAGATTTTTACAAATTTATAAATCTTGTTTATTTAATTTATTCTATTGGCAAATGGGTCCCAGATTTCATATACTTTCAGGATATCTCCCAGAATGCAGTTGGTTTTCAGCAGTGCTGAAGTTCTCTGATATTATAACATTGGCTTCTTGAGTTCGATGAATTCGGTACAGTTCCCCACATACATACATGGCAAAAGTACATGTGTGCTGATACTCAATATGAAATTTTTCCTCTTCCTGCCTCCTCTTCCGCATCCGCGTTTCCCCTCTACCTTTCTCGTCATTCCCCTCCCCGTTTCAGCTTCCACCCTTCCCGCGAACCCCCCCCCCACCCCTTGTATTTACTTTGCATTTTTCCCGCCTTCTCGACCCCCCTCCCTTCATTCCCCTCTGCCCTTCACGGATTCCCCTCACCCTCCCGCCTACTCTCCATTTCGCTAAACTACATGAAATACACTCATTTTCCAAATGACTGGCGCACCACCTATTGCAAAAATTCTATACAAAATATCATAACGACAGAGCTTACCAGTACCAAACAACTCACCATAGTTCTCAAAACTCATTCAAGTTTCAAAGTATCTAATTGGATGAATAGCATAGGAAATAATTTCATAATGCCAGAGCTCACTATTATATATAGAAACCATTGCGGGCATGCGCACATCAAATCACCAAAATGTCATCACAATATACATATTATTTTATATGTATACCACACAAGAGTCCCAACTGCTCCCGACTGGAGCCAGTGAGACTATGGCATCCCCAATTGGGGTATATTGTGAGACTGATGGTAGTGGGGAGGGGAAGGAGATGGGGGAGAGGAAGGTGGGGAAGTACCTGGTTATTCAGATCTTGTCACCAAACACGGCTAAAGCCATTTCAAGCATCATTTCAATTCTTAATGTTGGTCTTACACCAGGGCGATACTTAGAGTATCTTCCACTCAGGAAAGTGCCGCAAATATACTATAAATTATTTTTATTTAATCAAATTAATCAAATAAAATTTATTTTTGCACACCGGGTTCGGACCCGCGACCTTCCGATTGGAAGTCTAAAGCCTTACCCCTAGACCACGCCGGCCGTCGTTATAAGCCGGTTTATAGAATTCACTGGGTGACGACTGGCGGCTGCCTATCACCTAAAGGTTGAATATCCCAGGGCCGTTGAAGAAGCGGTCGCGTTCAACAGAGGACGACGGAATTTACGGAGTGTAGGAGCCAGATTGTGGTTGTGCTTGTTACAAATGTAATAAAATTAGTAGAATGTACCTCATCAAACACAATGTTGGTCCCATCACGACACTGAACATCGAGTTCAACAGGGGGCAACAGAATTTACGGAGTGTAGGAGCCGGGCTATGGTCGTGTCTATTACAAATGTAATAAAATAAGTAGAATATACCTAATCCATCACAATGTTGGTCCCATCACGACACTGAACATCGAGTTCAACAGGGGGCGACAGAATTTACGGAGTATAGCAGCCGGGCTATGGTCGTGTCTGTTACAAATGTAATAAAATAAGTAGAATATACCTAATCCATCACAATGTTGGTCCCATCACGACACTGAACATTGAGTTCAACAGGGGGCGACAGAATTTACGGAGTATAGGAGCCGGGCTATGGTCGTGTCTGTTACAAATGTAATAAAATAAGTGGAATATACCTCATCCATCACAATGTTGGTCCCATCACGACACTGAACATCGAGTTCAACAGGGGGCGACAGAATTTACGGAGTGTAGGAGCCGGGCTATGGTCGTGTCTGTTACAAATGTAATAAAATATTTAGAATATACCTAATCCATCACAATGTTGGTCCCATCACGACACTGAACATCGAGTTCAACAGGGGGCGACAGAATTTACGGAGTGTAGGAGCCGGGCTATGGTCGTGTCTGTTACAAATGTAATAAAATAAGTAGAATATACCTAATCCATCACAATGTTGGTCCCATCACGACACTGAACATCGAGTTCAACAGGGGGGGACAGAATTTACGGAGTGTAGGAGCCGGGCTATGGTCGTGTCTGTTACAAATGTAATAAAATATATAGAATATACCTAATCCATCACAATGTTGGTCCCATCACGACACTGAACATCGAGTTCAACAGGGGGCGACAGAATTTACAGAGTGTAGGAGCCAGGATATGGTTGTGGGGTCTGTTACAAATGTAATAAAGTAAATTAGTAGAATGTACCTCATCAAACACAATGTTGGTTCCATCACGACACTGAACAGAAGTGTAAGAATTCCCAAACTGGCAGCTCATTATTTTCTGTGATGTGATGATGGGAGAGAATATCTGAATGACAATATCGGGATTCAGTTCCCCTTCATATCCGCCCTGTTCCTGCTCTACCTGAAAAAATAAATAATACATTGCCGACATCATATATCGTCGTTGCATATAGAATATGAACCATGTGAGACTGAGTACAATATGAGAAAATCTATAAAAACTGTTTAAAAAAAATAACAAAATAGAAAAGAACAATTCCATTTATGAACTAAGTAGGAAAAAAATATTTCGTTCAATATAAGAATATATTAATGACAAACATTAATTATTTTATGCCAGCAAATTGAATTTTAACGCGTTTTTATCACATGCTTCATATTCTATGCACAATTTTTCTCACTTGGTTCATATTCTGTGTACAGTTTTCGTCACAATTTTAAATACCATAATAATGTCAACATATTTAATTTAAATTTATTCAAATTTGACAGCTAGACATCATAAAATGATTTTAATATTATGTACATACCAAGGCAATTGAATTGTGTAGTGGTATGCAGAGGATATGACTTTAAAAAAAAAATTATTATGTACTATTTTGATTGTCCTCACATGGTTAATTTTCTATCACCTGAAATATATATATATATATATATATATATATATATATATTTTTTTTTTTTGTGATAATATATTACAAATTTATACATAATATTTATAATACATTATTCCCATTGAGTACATTATTACATTATTCCCATGAGAATATCATTTCTTTGTACTGGATATGTCAACTTGACAGCCCCGAGCATGCTCCGTGTATTCAAAATGACCCCTCTCCTGTTTACGGCGAAGGGGGGGGTCGCATAACTTTTCTGATATCGCGATTGTAGCGGTCACGAAAAATAACGCCGATTAGCGAAGATTCAAACCGCGATCACAGCACATCATCTTTTTACGTGTGGCGGGTATCTATGGGATTGTATGGCGAGCGCTATTGTGTTATAAGTATCTTTTGGATGTAAGCTGCGAGTCTGTCGCTACCTAAAAGCTTCCTCAGGAACATGTACTTATAAAAACAGACAACAGAGACTGACATCTGTCATCTATGTGTCATCTCATTCACACCAATTCACACACTTGTCGGTTTTTTAGAATTGGGTTTTTTAATTTAATAACTCAGGTCCGGGGCATACGTCATTCCTATGTCTACCTACTTTAAATTGTTGTGAAAACAAGCTTATATGCCCAAGCGGTTTAATTATGGACATATTCACTATGGTAGATATTATGGAATGGGCAGAAATGGATTATGATAATATCGGGTTACACAGGCGGCGAAAAGATGCAGACATTAATTATATCGAAATATTAAATCATGGAGAATTTCACAACCGTTTTAAGACGACTTAAAACGTGCTTTTTTATAGGTTTTGTGCCCAATTTTGCCATGCAATCAATTGCTTGTAGCTTTACGATTCTCTGCAACTGGAAGTATGCACATTACAAAGAAGAGTTCTTCAAAATTTGCCCATCTATGACCAACAAAATCGTAGCAGGTTTGAAAGATATCTGCCGTCAGACATCAAACTCATTGTAGTAAATAAATAGTCAAGCTAACACTTTATTTTTAATATATTAAATACGTTTGTTTAAAAAATATAAAATGTCGGTTTATGTATTACACTATTTAAAAGAAATTATTTGTATAAATAATAAATACAATTATTAACACTTTAATATTAATTTAACATGAAAAGTGTTTACTTTGATGTCATTTTATTGTCTATGAAAGCAGACAGCCCCACACACGAGAAATCCGACATTATGAAAGATTAAAACGTTGGGCACAGGCAAATTGGAGCGTTTCCTTAGGATCACATTATCATATTCCAGCCGGCAGGAGTATCTTTAAAAGATAAGATCAAAAGTTCACGCATTCGTGGTACCCTGGGTGTCACGGACATAAACAGTAAGCTGGAGGAACGACAGTTGAGATGGTACGGGTGCATAAGACGGAGACCATTAGACCACATAGTGAAGCAGGCAATGTCTATGGAACTTCTTCGACAGTTATCCAGAGGTAGATTAAAGAACTCCTAAATGACTCAATGCTCCAAAATTCTGCAGAAAAACGGCCTGGATGAAAGCGATACTCAGAACCGAAGAAGATAAACAACCTGAGAATGAGAAGAGCCGACCCCAACAGCCTAACTAGGCAATGAGTTGGGACAGTGCAAGGAATAAGATATTCCAGCCGAATTGGTTTCTTAACCGCTTGGGCACATAAGCTTCTCTTCACGACGATTTAATGTAGGTAGACATAGGAATGACGTATGCCCCATACCTGAGTTATTAAAAAGATTTGTCACTAATATGGTGAATTTTATCTTTCTGTTTCACTTTGTTATAATTTAACTCCCACTATTCGTAAAAAGTCATGCCAGAAAGCGAGGGAACTTGATGAAGTTTTTTTTATGGTAAATGTTTACTACTCCGCTTACCGGATAATACGGAATATTTCTTGTCGAAGTTCGATACACGGATAATACGGAGCGTTCCTTTTTTAATCAATAGACAATCAAACACGATCAAATATGACATTTGCCGATAGTACCAACCTTATAAAATAAATTCTTGTCAACGAGTGTAGGTACAGTACCTACCTACTTTCTGGTTAACCTAATTAATACAATATAATCGTAAAATTAAACACTTATAACCTAACCTAGATTTTGATTTTTCAAGTAGTTCAGCGGCTACGCTAGGTTTGTGTAACATGGAATACAAAAGAAAGTGCCCTCTTCATACCACCTGCTCGCGTCAAGGCAAGAAAAACATCCCAGTTTTCAAGTAGTTTAGCGGCTATGCTAGGTTTGTGTAACATCATTTTTGAAACAAAAGTGAATAAAATTTATAAAAAATATTGGTAATTTTTTGTTATTGGTGGCCACGGTTGTTACGAATAATTTTTAGAAAAAAACTTTAGATTCGCCTTAATCACTATAAAAGGAAACTTTTTGCATCACGGCCAGAGGAAAAAAAAGCATTTTAATTTTTAATTGCGTAAAATTTCACTTCACTTCGCGAACCGATATGTCATTAAACCGCCGCCTGCCGCTGTCATTTTGTTATGTTGGTATACCCGATATATTACCGCAACATAACGAGGAGCTAGAAATGACACTACTACGCAATCTATGCAAATTAGGTAAGTACTAGTTTGGCGAAATTCTGGAAATAAAATACAGTAAAATGAATAAAGACCTTCAGGCACGTTTTTTTGCATTCATTTTATTATGTTAAAAGCTTTACCTAAAAATCTGTTTTGAGCACTAGTTTGGCGAATACTGGAAATAAGGGGAGAGTAAGATGTTTCCGTGGCACCGCCATTTGACGATGGATTTCGATAAATCAACCCAAATAAATCGTATTTTTTTAATAAAAAAATACATTCACTTTTGTATCACAAACCATGTTACACAAACCTAGCGTAGCCGCTAAACTACTTGAAAACTGGGATGTTTTTCTTGCCTTGACGCGAGCAGGCGCTACGAAGGGGGCACTTTCTTTTGTATCACAAACCATGTTACACAAACCTAGCGTAGCCGCTAAACAACTTGAAAACTGGGATGTTTTTCTTGCCTTGACGCGAGCAGGCGTTACGAAGGGGGCACTTTCTTTTGTATCACAAACCATGTTACACAAACCTAGCGTAGCCGCTAAACAACTTGAAAACTGGGATGTTTTTCTTGCCTTGACGCGAGCAGGCGCTACGAAGGGGGCACTTTCTTTTGTATCACAAACCATGTTACACAAACCTAGCGTAGCCGCTAAACAACTTGAAAACTGGGATGTTTTTCTTGCCTTGACGCGAGCAGGCGCTACGAAGGGGGCACTTTCTTTTGTATCACAAACCATGTTACACAAACCTAGCGTAGCCGCTAAACAACTTGAAAACTGGGATGTTTTTCTTGCCTTGACGCGAGCAGGCGCTACGAAGGGGGCACTTTCTTTTGTATCACAAACCATGTTACACAAACCTAGCGTAGCCGCTAAACAACTTGAAAACTGGGATGTTTTTCTTGCCTTGACGCGAGCAGGCGCTACGAAGGGGGCACTTTCTTTTGTATCACAAACCATGTTACACAAACCTAGCGTAGCCGCTAAACTACTTGAAAACTGGGATGTTTTTCTTGCCTTGACGCGAGCAGGCGCTACGAAGGGGGCACTTTCTTTTGTATCACAAACCATGTTACACAAACCTAGCGTAGCCGCTAAACAACTTGAAAACTGGGATGTTTTTCTTGCCTTGACGCGAGCAGGCGCTACGAAGGGGGCACTTTCTTTTGTATCACAAACCACAAACATACCAGTTTTAAAGTAGTGTAGGGGCTACGCTAGGTTTGTGTAACATGATTTGTGGTACAAAAGAAAGTGCCCCCTTCGTAGCGCCTGCTCGCGTCAAGGCAAGAAAAACATCCTAGTTTTCAAGTAGTTTAGCGGCTACGCTAGGTTTGTGTAACATGGTTTGTGATACAAAAGAAAGTGCCCAAAGTGAAAAAAAGATAAAAAAAAATTTTAATTGTTTATTTATTTGGTAAATATAAAATGGCGTTACCGCATAAGCGAATTAATTTAAACAAAATTAAAATGTTAAATACATACTTTTTGCATGTTTTTTTACCTCCCGCGACAAAAATACTCCACTTTTCGTGATAATAAAGCTAAATCTTACTGTTTGAATTAAAAAAATATTCCGTATTAACGAGTTTAAAGTGTAAATAATCAAATATTGCCTGAAAACTTGTTGTACATTTAAAACAATTGGTTTCAGAGTATCAATTTAATTTTATTGTCATTAGCCGTTTATTTCTTCTTTCCGGTTTTTTGTTTCCGGTTCCGACCAATGCGTTTAATTAGTTCCGATAATTTCTTTCGCCGAACAGTCCTTCCAGAAGAAAACAATGTCCTGCCAATCGTGTTCTGTCGGTATTTTAGGGTTTGGAGATATCGTACGAAATGAAGATGTCATGTTTGAGTGGTTGCGGAGTCACGGAGTTCTTCTCCGAGAAAAGAAGTGTGATATTTGCGGAAATATGTGTAACTTCGCGAACCCGCTGTACCGTTGCAGAAAAACGTATGTGGTGAGTTCGGGCCACAACCGCGTTAAAAAAAGTGCAACTTCTCAGTGTCGATGAGAAAGGGCACATTTTTTGATAATTCTAATCTTTCCATCGCGAAAATATGCACCTTCGTGTCATTTTGGACAATGATGCGCCCACCCAGGACTACATTTTTGATGGAAGAGATGGATATAAGCAGCGAGACGGTTGTCAATTGGTCTTCCTATTGCCGAGAGGTTTGCGTGCTCTGGTGCGATAAAATGAAGCAGAAGATTGGAGGTGTTGGTATCACCGTGGAGGTGGATGAGGCAAAGATTGGGAAGCGTAAAAACAACTGTGGTAGAATCGTGGACGGAAAATGGATTTTCGGTGGATTCGAGAGGGAATCCAAGAAAATGTTTGTCTGCGGAGTAGATCGGTCAAAAGAAACTTTACTGAAAATAATTAAAGAGTACATACTGCCGGGCACCACAATCATAAGCGATTGTTGGAAGGCGTATGACTGCCTAGGAAATGAAGGTTTCATCCATTTAAATGTGAACCACAGTATAAATTTTGTAGATCACGAAACCGGAGCACATACTCAAAACATTGAGCGGTGCTGGAGAGATGTGAGGGGAAATGTACCCAGATTCGGGAGGAGTAAGGCCCATTATGAGGGATATCTCTGCGAATTCCTGTGGAAGAGATCGGTGCCCAAAAACAAAGACCGACTCCACTCGTTTTTCAAAATGGCTGCTGAAACCTACAAACCCTAGTAAATTTATTTTTTTTGTTCTTTATTATTATTTCTATTCTTCAATTATAATGACGATGAAATCCAACATGATTACATTCTATTATTATTTCTATTCTTCAATTATAATGACGATGAAATCCAACATGATTCCATTCTATTATTATTTCTATTCTTCAATTATAATGACGACATATACCAACATCTCCAATTATAATAACGATGAAATCCAACATGATTCCAGTGCCTCAGCTAGACTCTGAAGTGATTCTGATTAGAGGTTCGTTTACATTATATTATTTATTCCATTTATCACAATTACGCGCCTTTTCATGTATCCCACGAAGTCGGCTACAGTCGTATGCATACTCTTGTTTGTATCAGGGATACCAACATAACAGTAGTGACAGCGGCAGGCGGCGGTTTAATGACGTATCGGTTCGCGAAGTGAAGTGAAATTTTACGCAATTGAAAATTAAAATGCTTTTTTTTCCTCTGGCCGTGATGCAAAAAGTTTCCTTTTATAGTGATTAAGGCAAATCTAAAGTTTTTTTCTAAAAATTATTCGTAATAACCGTGGCCACCAATAACAAAAATTTACCAAAATATTTACTGAAATTAAAAACATGTTTTTTTACGTCATTTTATTTCCAAAACTCCGGTAAATTAGTGTTTAACTAACACGCCCAGATTTCGTGGTGGCTTCAAAATTTTCTAGCCTCGCTTTTTGCGGTATGGCAATCTTTATTAATATTTTAGCATTGGTACCATGGAAAATGTGAAAATGTGTGTGTTGTCTATGAAATTGTAAATAGAATATGGCGAAGATTTCATACCGCGTAAGTGAATTAATTTAAACAAAATTAAAATATTAAATGCATATTTTTGCATGTTTTTTCATCTCACCCGACGTAAAAACTCATTTTTCGTAATAATAAAGTTAAATCTAACTGTCTGAATAAAAAATATTCGGTAATTTTTTGTTATTGGTGGCCACGGTTGTTACGAATAATTTTTAGAAAAAAACTTTAGATTCGCCTTAATCACTATAAAAGGAAACTTTTTGCATCACGGCCAGAGGAAAAAAAAGCATTTAAATTTTTAATTGCGTAAAATTTCACTTCACTTCGCGAACCGATATGTCATTAAACCGCCGCCTGCCGCTGTCATTTTGTTATGTTGGTATACCCGATATCGGATATATTACCGCAACATAACGAGGAGCTAGAAATGACACTACTACGCAATCTATGCAAATTAGGTAAGTACTAGTTTGGCGAAATTCTGGAAATAAAATACAGTAAAATGAATAAAGACCTTCAGGCACGTTTTTTTGCATTCATTTTTTTATGTTAAAAGCTTTACCTAAAAATCTGTTTTGAGCACTAGTTTGGCGAATACTGGAAATAAGGGGAGAGTAAGATGTTTCCGTGGCACCGCCATTTGACGATGGATTTCGATAAATCAACCCAAATAAATCGTATTTTTTTTATAAAAAAATACATTCACTTTTGTATCACAAACCATGTTACACAAACCTAGCGTAGCCGCTAAACTACTTGAAAACTGGGATGTTTTTCTTGCCTTGACGCGAGCAGGCGCTACGAAGGGGGCACTTTCTTTTGTATCACAAACCATGTTACACAAACCTAGCGTAGCCGCTAAACAACTTGAAAACTGGGATGTTTTTCTTGCCTTGACGCGAGCAGGCGCTACGAAGGGGGCACTTTCTTTTGTATCACAAACCATGTTACACAAACCTAGCGTAGCCGCTAAACAACTTGAAAACTGGGATGTTTTTCTTGCCTTGACGCGAGCAGGCGCTACGAAGGGGGCACTTTCTTTTGTATCACAAACCATGTTACACAAACCTAGCGTAGCCGCTAAACAACTTGAAAACTGGGATGTTTTTCTTGCCTTGACGCGAGCAGGCGCTACGAAGGGGGCACTTTCTTTTGTATCACAAACCATGTTACACAAACCTCCATGATTCCAGTGCCTCAGCTAGACTCTGAAGTGATTCTGATTAGAGGTTCGTTTACATTATATTATTTATTCCGTTTTTCACAATTACGCGCCTTTTCATGTATCCCACGAAGTCGGCTACAATCGTATGCATACTCTTGTTTGTATCAGGGATACCAACATAACAGTAGTGACAGCGGCAGGCGGCGGTTTAATGACGTATCGGTTCGCGAAGTGAAGAGAAATTTTACGCAATTGAAAATTAAAATGCTTTTTTTTCCTCTAGCCGTGATGCAAAAAGTTTCCTTTTATAGTGATTAAGGCGAATCTAAAGTTTTTTTCTAAAAATCATTCGTAGTAACCGTGGCCACCAATAACAAAAATTTACCAAATATTCTGTATTAACCGGTAGGCGGAGTATGAAACTATAAATCTTTTTATAATAGGTCTTCTACTAATATATTATTATTTTTTGGCTTCTTGCTGGGAAAAATATTATTCTTTTTCAGTAATCGATGCCAACAAACGTGTAGATATCGTAGGCATTCATTAAATATGACGATCGAGTCAATGGATTTGTGTTAAAACACCAATTATTTCAAACAACTAAGAAAGTGGTATCAAAACAAAGCTGATTACCTTTTCGTCCGATATTAAACCTTGTCCCTTAGCGAGATTCAGTACGTGTTTGACAAATATATGATTCCATTTCCAGTAAATAAGATCGTTCATGTTATTAAACACTAAAATAGCCCTCATATTGCACAAAAGGTTAAAAAATACACAAATAACACAAGAATATGATCAAGTTTCGAATATCTGTCAAATTTTTTGACGTCTGCAAAACCATAGACGCGGTTTATATGTAGATGGAGGAACAGGGATGGTATGCCCAAAAAAAATTTTTCCCTAGATTTCGAGGCAAAATTTTCCCAGAATTTCCCCAGATTTCATAGGTACTATCTTGGCAAATCAAAACCACGTCAGGGGGAGGGATAACATGTTGTAATAACATTGTTATTACAACATGTTATTACATTGTCGGATGTTGGTACATTGTTTTTTATTGGATGCTTCTTCCGCATCCGAAAGGTTCCTCCTTGTTTCAGAAGTTGAATGTGTATCCATCGTAGCTTGCAATAAATACTATATTTTATTCAGGATGCATTTTACTAAACGCATAATAATATAAGTTGTGTTAAACACCGAATATATTGGAAATTAGCTTACAAATTTGGAACTAAGTAGCTGAACATTGAACTTATGCCTAATAGCCCAGTCAATGAAGGTTTTATGTCGGAACTAATTCCCCGGAAGCTGAATTTTTCACAGATAACAGAATACCTTTAAACATGCTTATTTAAAAAAATCCCCGTATATCCCCCTTGTGCTTTCCTCCCCACCCCCTCTTGAATACTTTTCAAAGCCTTTCGGAATTCGCTAATATCTCCTTAACCGCTGTATGAAATCAGACAATTTATTTTTCTTTTAGTTGCTAATTAGTTTCTCTAAAAAATAATTTCTTAACAATTTTTCGAAAAAAGCCATAAATTTATTGCAGTTTATTAATAAATAAAAATCTACCGTTTTTTAATAGTATTTTAAAAAATATTTGCATATAACTTTTTTTTGAGCTTGTTAGGGCAAAAGATGCAAAAAATTTCTAGCTTTAAAATAATATATATATTATGATAGGTTTTAATTAATAATAAGGCACGTAGGCTGTTCAAAAGGAGCGCGGAAAGCGGTGGCTCGGACGCGCGGCGGCTTGCGGCGCGGCGGTATGGTTACGAAAAACCTAAGGTAGGTGCTGATAAATTGATTTATTTACTTTTAATAATAAATTCATAAAACATTTAAGAGTTTGTATTGTTATTTGCCAGTTTTGGTTCGGGGGGGGGGGGCATTCCCCTTCACAATGAAGCGCTTTCCAGGCCCTTTCCGTGCCCAGGACTGTACATATTACGTTGTATAATTGTTTATAACTATTAAAAAAATGCTAAGGTATGTGAACCAAGCTAAAAATACATAAGACAGCGTTACGGACCACCCTCCTACCAAATTAAGGTTCCATGTCTAATCGGACCATGAGAATCACATAATAATTCATCACATTAACCTAACCTAACCTTACCTTACCTTACCTTGCCTTGCCTTACCTCACCTTACCTTGCCTTACCTTACCTTACCTTACCTTACCTTGCCTTACCTTACCTTACCTTACCTTACCTTACCTTACCTTACCTTACCTAACCTTGCTTTGCCTTACCTTACCTTACCTTACCTTACCTTACCTTACCTAACCTAACCTAACCTAACCTAATAAGGTTAAAAACCCCAATTATCAAAATCAACAGCAATCATCGAAACTGAAGAAAATTTTTAAAAAACGTAATTTGAAACCAAAAATTTTTTTTTTGGGAAGTCCCCATTTATCTTTTCTGATACATAATATCATTTTGAGTTGTCAGTGTTAAAAACAACATTGCTAGATTTAGTTACAATACATAAGATTCATGGGAATTCCAAAAAAAATAATTAGCGACAAGCAATACCAGTAATATTGTCATTTGTAAAAAAAAATTGACTGAGTTCAAAATTTCCCTAGATTTTGTGCTGCTTTCCCTTTTCCCTAAAAAATATTTTTCTCCCGTAGATCTAGGGAAATTTCCCCAGACATACATACCATAGTGTTGGGTAGGACACGATATCAGAATGAGTTTGTATGAGGTACTCAAATACTGAAATGAGGTGGTGAGGTGTCCCACCTCTTTTGAGGTGAGGTGTTGAAATATTTGCATATAGGGGGGGGGGGGGGTAGAGAATTGGCGGTACTAGTATTTTCTGTTGGTTATTTCTGTAACGCTAAAAATGGTATTATTATTCTCACGACCAATACTGTTATAATAACTATGTATTATGAATTTATATTGTTTAGATAGAATGACCGTAAGTTCTGTCATATGTTTATTTGTGTGAAGTGTTGTTAATGTTTTTATTTTAAAAATTCAATGGAAGTGGAAATACATGTTGATTTAATTGTGTGCGTCGTTTAAAAAATGTATTGCGCAGAGCCCGCCTGCTATCTATGCTCGACAGTGACAACTGTTATAATGTACCCTTTCACATAATTATATAAACGCTTCATTAAATTTGTGTTGGAGAGTTAATAGCATTGCATGATAATGCACGTAACCTTCATGAAATAACGGCGGTAGGTACTTAGGTATGGTAGTGGCTACGGTCACCTCAAACAAATGTATTTATTACTGTTGTATGAATAGAGTTGAGTCCCTAACTGGCTCCAGGCGGTTGGGAGCAGTTAAAACTATTGTGCGGCATGAAAAAAAGTCGACTACCAACTTGAGAGCAGTTGGGACTCTTGTGCGGTATTTATTTATTCAATTTCAACGGTATAAACATACCATTAATAATATTTACATGTCACATTAAAAACCAAAAGCAAATATTAGAAATAATTAAAAAAAAAAAAAAAAAAAAAAACAATTGATTGTGGCTAACATTTTATTCACTATAATATTAACATTATTATAATATTAATTTAATACATATTTGTAATATACTAAGTCCCAATACTGTACGGCTCTCCTCAACTCTTCACGCCTCGCGGCTCTAATACAAATAAGTCGCATACACGAAAGTACCACTTCATCAACTCACACCTCATACCTCGTGGCTCACTTCAAATACGTCCCGGATGCGAAATGAAGTGGCACTACATGAACCAGCTCGCACCTCACACCTCGCGGATCTAATACAAATAAGTCGCATACACGAATGTACCACTTCACCAACTCGCACCTCACACCTCGCGGCTCACTCATTCACTCACTCAAATATGTCCCGGATGCGAAATGAAGTGGTACTAACAACTCGCACCTCACACCTCGCGGCTCACTTCAAATACCGTACGCGAAATGAAGTGGCACTTCCGATGTAACGCTACTACCTCACCGCCTCATATTTGAAGTGGTACAAAAATGAGTTGGACCTCAAATACGTCCCATGCAATGTAGTAAACTACACCAACTACCTCACCACCTCATATTTGAAGTGGTACAAAGAAAAAGAGTTGGTACAAATATATTTTGTGAGGTGACGGGACATTTTACGCCTTTGTATGCGACATTTGTAGTGCCTCTTGTATGAGGTACTCAACACTACCGTAGAGGGCGTGTTATTGGTTTATTTATGGAGGGCGTAGAGCCTAGTAATGGGCATAATCGAAACATTTGTATAATAGAAATATTTAATGGAAACTTCAAAACAATATAATCAAATGAAATCGAAGAATTGCTCAGGGGCAATGACTAAATAAAATACCAGAGGTAAGCGGGAGAATTTATTAGCCAGCAGTTAAGTTTTAGAAAATTCAGAGCAATAGATGATGTCAAAAATTTCAAGAAAAATGTGAAATCTCATAGATATCAGTAATGAGAAGACATCGGATTATATGCACTAACAATGTGCCAAAATATGCATGCAAATATGCACTAAAAAAGACCGAAATATGCGCTAAAAACCCTTGATATGCCCAAAATATGCATAATGAAAAATCAAAAAAACATTTTTATTTTTATATATTTTAATTAAAGACGGTACAAAAACAGCGAAATATACTTAAAATTATGCATAGTTTTTGTGACCATATACAAATAAGTATTTTTCCAAATTTTCGGTCGCAAATTTGTGACGTTTGTCACCCAGTATTAATTTTGTACGCCGAAAACGACCTCTCTACGGCCAACTGACGTCATTTGTCAAAATTAAAAATTTGGCATACTTCTGGAGATTTAATTTTTTTTATTTTTAAAAGAAAGATAAACCTTCCCGGGTTACGAATAACCCAACAACATTTGAAAATCTCCGACTATCACCACACTAAGCGGAAGATGTTGCTTGTGTTGTGATGGAGCCAGCCGAGGAATCGAACACGGAACCCCTGGGTGGGACACAAACGCGATGCCCACTCAATCACTAACCGGTCAATAACAGATACCTGTTTAGGAAGGGTATGGACCTGTGCCGTTGATGTAGGCATTAATGTTCTTCATGTCTTCAAGACACTTTTCACGAATCTAATATTGAATTACATAAGAAGGGCGTTGGTTGGGCGAGTACGATCATTGTTATCAGTATTTCTATTGATTTAAATAGAGGAAAAAGATTTTTTGTTTCAAATTTTTTTATGGTATCTGGTAACTTGTGAAAATGTGTTGAAATGAGGGCGGTATTCTTCGGATGCGTAATCACATGCTAGCTCGCTTGACTGAATTGCAAAGGCCTCAGAATTGTCAAATTTATCAGCGAAATATGCACGATTGGGAAAAAAGGCTAAAATATGCATTAACGCCGTAATTATATGCATTTGCATATTTGCATATACAAATGCATATAATTTGATGTCTAGTAATGAGATAGTAGTGCGAGTGTTGTTTTGTTAAGCATTTCCCCTTCTTCTTCACACGAAAATATTCAAATTTCACAAAGCAAAGCGACTGTCTAAATCCAGAGAATTTATCGCATTTTTAGGAATATATAAAAACAAATCTTCATTAAAATAATAATTTAAAAGTAAACGAGAAAAGTTCCTACTGACGCCTTGCAAAAACTTAGTGCCTCCGCTGACGAGGCAACTGAAATCAAACTAAAACCGGCTGGTTTCTATGTCTTGATTGGTCAAAAAGCTCGTTTAACCATAGACGAAGAACAATCAGCTGACAGCTGGCAACTAGCAACGGCCGTAACGGCAATCTGCAGTGCGAGTCGCGAGTCTGAGTGATTGTGTAGTATGCTGGCCATCAGATTGTCATACAAAGACAGTTGCCAGTTGACAGTTTTCAGTTGCCTCAGTGAGCGGATCGCCTAGTGCCTCCGCTGACGAGGCAACTGAAACCAAACTAAAACTGGCTGGTTGCTATGGTTTCCGACCAAACATTGATCACGGCGCTACTCAATTTTAAGATTTCTGTAATTATTTCAGCTTGTTTAACCATGGACGAATAACAATCAGCTGTCATCGCAGTCATCTATCGCTGTCAAATTGAAAAAAAAAAACTAACAACAAAACTGGCACAACCATGGCAACCGAGCAAACTGGCAACGGCAAGCCACGGCAACTAGCAGAGCGAGTTGCGAGTTAGGCGCTCCGCTGACGAGGCATCTGAAAACAAACTAAAACCAGCTGGTTTCTATGTATTGATTGGTCAAAAAGCTTGTTTAACCATAGACGAAGAACAATCAGCTGACAGCTGGCAACTAGCAACGGCCGGCCACGGCAATCAGCAGTGCAAGTCGCGAGTCACCGCTTGCGTTACCATTGACAACGGGGTTTTGTGTGATTATGAAGTGTGCGGGCCATCACATTGTCATACAAAGACAGTTGCCAGTTGGCAGTTTTCAGTTGCCTCAGTGAGCGGATCGCCTCACTGCATGCATTGCCATTGACAACGGGTTTTTGAGAAACTGTGTATTGTGCGGGCCATCACATTGACGTACACAGGATAGCGAGTTTAGTTGCAAACTGGTTTTTTCAGTTGCCTCGTCAGCGAAGGCACTTAATCATTCATTAATTTTTTTACCTGCATCTATATGGCGGAAGGTTCAGTACCCATCCAAAAAAACTTTAGGTGCACTTACCCACACTTAATATATTCTTAAATCAAAAATTTTTTAGACAACAAATTGCTGAATCTGATATTAACCAATATTGACAGATTATCTAAATTTTCAGTAAAAATCAATGCCAAAAATCTGTTCATAATTTTTTAAATGCAATAATTAAAAAGATTAAAAAAATGGGAACATATTGGAAGAGTGGAAGCGAACTGAAACTGTATGAAAATTATTTTATTTATCTTTTTCATTGTCGAACGAAATATACATATAATTAATATTAAAATGGTAGTGCTACATTCTTGTCACGTCTCGCCAAACCTTCACAAATTGGCTTGTATAGACTTGCAAGCGCTTGCCGCCGATCGGGCCGGTGTCGGTAAGTTGTCCACAAGTCAAAGGATCTTTGCGGCAAGCTCTTGCGAGGCATTTAAAATACCTGTAGAACAAACTCAGCATGCCCGCATTGCTTCTGTAACGAACCGAAAAACGAACCACCTTCCATAATCAAATAGGTTTATCTAGTATTGTGGGACTCCATCTCAGAGATGCCTCCTAAATTCAATTATTGGGCATTCTTGAAATTTGTATAGGGTTAGCAAATGGTCATAAACGAAGAATCTGCTAGCCCTATACAAGACGCCCAGTTTCTTGGAAGCCAGATTCACTGCAGCATCTATGGAGCCCATGATATACTTGCTCCGAGCATTCCAATTATTATTATGTAATACAACTATAACCACTGGAGCGACAGTGCAATTAAAATATTTTTTCTTGGATTGCTAGAGGAAATTTTTCCAACCACATTAAAAAAATCATGCCTTCGAATTTGAATATGGAGACATACAAACTGATTATAGTTCGATGTAGCCAATGAATTACCTATCTTTTGTCTATTATCACATATTTGTAGGATTTATAAAAAATATATAATTAAATCTTTAACCTTAAAACATTTTAAAGAATCTAGATAATATTTATTTTATATTTTTATTTTTAACTTTTTAACTTAAAGAGTTAAACCTCAAATTATAATATTTTAATTAATGAAGATAATATTAGCGAAAGTCAATCGAAAATCTGAAACAGAAAAATCAGAAAAAGATACGGATACATCTGGGACTCGAACCCAGGTCCTCCGGCAATCCGACGCGCTAGTTCGAGTTGAATCTTGCAATCACACATAAAGGTAGCAGCCAATAAAAATATGCGATAAGAAAAATGAAAATAATGTTGGTGGTTCTCAGTCGAAGTATGATACAGTTAAAAATGACCGAATCGGATAGGGATACGTTGGCGCAGTTGGTTAGCGCGTCGGCCCGGATTGCCGGAGGACCTGGGTTCGAGTCCCAGATGTATCCGTATCTTTTTCTGATTTTTCTGTTTCAGATTTTCGATTAACTTTCGCTAATATTATCTTCATTAATTAAAATATTATAATTTGAGGTTTAACTCTTTAAGTTAAAAAGTTAAAAATAAAAATAAAAATATTTCATCCTAGACTTGCAGATAAAGTCAATAGATGTCGCATATTAATAAAAAGTGATAAAATTTATCCTGACACTATCTAGAGGGCATTTAGTTCGAGTTGAATCTTGCAATCACACATAAAGGTAGCAGCCAATAAAAATATGCGATAAGAAAAATGAAAATAATGTTGGTGGTTCTCAGTCGAAGTATGATACAGTTAAAAATGACCGAATCGGATAGGGATACGTTGGCGCAGTTGGTTAGCGCGTCGGCCCGGATTGCCGGAGGACCTGGGTTCGAGTCCCAGATGTATCCGTATCTTTTTCTGATTTTTCTGTTTCAGATTTTCGATTGACTTTCGCTAATATTATCTTCATTAATTAAAAAATTAATATTTATTTTGTTATATTTTGAATGTACATTGTACAATATATTAGATAGTCGTTTGAAAATTTGCCACATTTTGGCAACAAAGCAATCCGAGGTTTTGGAAATAGTGCCATAATGTGGTAAAAAGCGCTCGAGTGGTTAATGCACTAATGTAAATAATAAGACTTATTTTAAGAGCAGACGCTCATTAGCAGCATTATAACTTCTTTAGAACAAAAGGTCACTAAAATACTCGGATAGATGTTCAAATTCTCCACAAGTTCCTTTACCTCGAAAATAAAACAAAATTCTATTGAAATTATTATTTATTTATTTATTATTATATTCAGCAGGTAGAATTCTGGTGATGTGTTCATACCTGTTTCAGAATAATTTTAACTGTAAATCGAGTTATTAAAAATATTAAAATAAGTTAGTCCTTTCTTCTCTCCAAATAAGAATCCAATATTGACATATTGGTAGTTTGATCCATACATCCACTACTCTATTTGCAAGCAAGTGTTTCCTAGGATTCGATGCGAAAGGTGTTTTGTAAATTTTTTTTATTATCTAGTCATTTTCTCTTTCATTCAGGCTTTAAACAAAGATTTTTTTTGAAAATTTGCTACAAAAGAAAACAAAATTATAGTACTGTCTTACAATTTTAGTAAATATCATTTTTCAATATGGCTGGATAATCAAGAACGCCCAGAATCCACTCATTTTCCGTTCAAAAAGGTTCCTGTTGCATCCGAAACTGTTTGCTTCAGATGCATTTGGTGAAATGGACTGTAAATAATACGAAACGAAAAACTAACTAAACGAAACGGTATTTGTTGGAATTGGGTGATAATATGTGTTGGGAACAAAAATGGGAAACAAGGAAAAGGAAACCAATCACTTACCTCTCGGGAACACGACACAAAACTTACAAGTAGGTTTATTTCACTGAGATACCTCGAGGTATTATTGCCCAACAACACAAACAAGTAAACACGATATAGTCTACTTTTAAATGATCTTTTCAGTTAATACACGATTATATTAACAGAACAAAACGAAACTTGCTTCAAAACCTCTTGCTAGATTACTCTTCCTGTCTCTGTTTTTCCGGAACAAAAGCCCTCCAATTTTCCAATCACTGTTCCAAGTTCAAAATTTCTTTCAGCAAGTGATGTGGTAAGGATGGGGAGAGGTAGGTACTGGGTAAAATGACATCCAGGTAGGAACCATGCATATTATCATTTCAAAACCAAACAGTTCCCTACGCTTCAATTTTCGCTGAGACCATGCTTATCCACTCGAGCACTTTTTGCCACATTATGGCACTATTTTCAAAACCTCGGATTGCTTTGTTGCCAAAATGTGGCAAATTTTCAAAAAAAAAAATTGTATTAAAACGACTATATAATATATTGTATATTCAAAATATAAGAAAATAAATATTTTCTAGATTCTTTAAAATGTTTTAAGGTTAAAGATTTAATTATATTTTTTTTATAAATACTACAAATATGTGATAATAGACAAAATATAGGGGAATTCATTGACTACATAGAACTATAATCAGTTTTGTATGTCTCCATATTCAAATTCAGAGGTATGATTTTTTTAATGTGAGCGGAAAAATTTCCTATAGCAATCTGAGAAAAAATATTTTAATTGTTCTGTCGCTCCAGTGGATATAAAGTACATGTGTGTTCAATTAGTTGCTTTGAGCATGCTTATTCATGAGTATGCTTAAAGCAAGCATGATTATTTATGGGTAAATGTGTAGAGTTCAAGAGCATGCTAATTTATGAGTATGTGTGTCAATATGACCCATTCAATCACAGGAGACCATATTTGTCCCAGCTCACATAGGTCTCACAGAAATCGTTGTGTGTCCCTAACTATCATAGTGAGAAGTATGATCTAAACGGTTTTGGAAAGAGAATACAACACGCTATATATTCAAATCTAAAAGTTTACTACAAAAAATTTAAAAATACACCTTTATAAAACCAAAGTTTCCATATCAATTTGAAAAAAAATTATGATACTTTGTGAATTTTTTAAGATTTTTTTTTTACATGAAACAATAAAAAAGTGAGGTGACAGTAACTTTTATAATTCATTTGTCTAATGAAATATGTATGTGTTTTTATTTTTTTTAATTATCAGTAATTTTAGTTAGAAAAATGTAAAGTTAGCCATTTATAAAACTTTTTAAAGTTTTCATCAAAGATTTTTATATTTATAAATTTACATGATTATTTCTAATAATAAAATTTGAAAGCTTATTTCATCAGCTTTCGAAAATAGTTTTTAGTTTTCGGATACGTTAACAAATATTCCATTTATTTGGATTTTATTGCAAAGCGAATATATTTTTTGCCTCTGAAAAATACGCCAAATTTTTAAAAGGTTAAAAGGACCCAATCCATCCATGTATCAATTAGCATGAATCTTAATTTGTACGCGTTTATAACTACACATTTATTTATAATGAACCTTTCTATTATTTTTATTATTTCAGAATATTGGAAAGCCTGTGCATCTCCTTACTTGCAAGAGGGTTTTACAATTTGTATACCTCCGAAAAAGCTCCACCATCAAAGTTTACAAAGATAATTGACTATATCGGCTTCATTATATTCGTTATTTTTTCTATGCGCGATGGCTACGATTTGATGTCAGCCGACCTCCAGGGCAATAAGTTCACTAGTGCCATCCAAAAATTCGTACTTAACGCACTGACGGCGTTGATGTACACGCTACGAGTCGTGAAAGACAGACGTGGTACAGGTGAAGCGATTATAGAAGATTGCGATTAATAATTATTCCACTTCAATAATTAAATAATAACTCTCTTGCCATATTATACATATTTTTGTTTCACGCACGAATTGAAAGCGGATTCAACCAAATGCATAATGATAAACTTGTTATCATTAATCTTCCATATAACGACTCATCATCGGTTCACGACTCATAGCATTTACATTAATGCAATCAGGGCGTTAAGTACAAAGTTTGGCCGACTTCAATATGAGGACATCGTACATAGAGAAAAGAATCAAAGTACTGGAGCTGATGTTGTAGTTATTACATAGAGAATAAGGATGAATATCGGGGAGCCGATATAGGAAACAATCGTTGAAAACCTCAGACAGGGCTTCAAACGCAATAGATGAAGAAGTAAGACTAAGAACACCTTGTAAGTGATGAAATAATGTATTTTCAGAAGTTAATTATTGTATTTTTTAATCTGAATAACTGACAAGAGTCCCAAATTCCCCCAACCGCCTGGAGCCAGTGAGACTACAGCATCCCTAATTGGGGTAAGTTGTGAGGTTGACGGTGATGGGGTGAGAGGAAGGTGCAAAGTACCTAGTTATTCAGATCTGGTCTCCAAAAGCGGCTAAAGCCATTTCAAGCAATGTTTCAATTCAGAATGCTGGTCTTACACCAGGACAATACTGAGAGTATCTTCCACGTAATTCTTCTTCTTCCTCGCACTGTCCCAACTCATTGCCTAGGTAGGCTGTTGGGGTCGGCTCTTCTCTTTCTCAGGTTGTAGCTTCTTCGGTTCTGAGTATCGCTTTCATCCAGGCCGTTTCTCTGTAGGATTTTGGAGCATTGAGTCATCCAGAAGTTCTTTGGTCTACCTCTGGATGACTGTCGATGAAGCTCCATAGACATTGCCTGCTTTACTGTGCAGTCTGGTGGTTTCCTTATGTGCCCATACCATCTCAACTGTCGTTCCTCCAGCTTACTGTTTATGTCCGTGACACCCAGGCTACTACGAATAGTGGTAGTACCACGAATGCGTGAACTTTTGATCTTATCTTTCAGTGATACTCCTGCCGTCCATCTAAGCCTGCCGATTCGAGTTGCCTAGAGTAGGAGTTGTACTTGGTCCAGCATTCGGAGCCATACATTATCGTGGGTCTAACAACAGTCTGGTATATCTTTCCTTTAAGTTTTATTGACATTTTCGTGTCGCACAAGATTCTTGTTAATTCATCCATATAATATTTCCATTTAGTATCTTCCACTTAATTAATTGTGAAATAATACAAATTCACAAGGTTTGGATTGCTAGTCGAAAGACTTACCCCTTGACCATGGAGGTCGTCAAAATTGTAATATCTTTATAACATTAATTACCGTGGAGTTGTATAAATTGAAATGAAGTATTAAAAGTAAGGTGAGTCGGGATAAGTGCTACACACAAATCCTCGAGGTGGACTTTCAACTGATTGCAGACTAATTGTGTTTGTTGTAATCCTTTGAATCATTGATAGATTTATCATTAATCATTTCCTAAAAGTCTGTTAAAAATAGGATGCTACCTCCTAGGACAGCGGTTTTCAATGTGTATTACGCGTACCCCTTGGGTTAGGCGAAGCAAAAATTGGGGGTACGTACGCAATATCATGTCATGTAGGTTTTAAAACTTTCAAATTTCTGCGGTTGAGCCAAAATTTGTAAAACTTTGCTCTGCAAAGCATGTTCAAGGATCACATTGACTGAATTTTAACATTGTATGATTGATTATATAGGGTGAAACAAGAAATTGGGCATTTTTTAACTATGTTTTTAACAATAATCTTTATACGTGAGAAACTTTTTTTACAACATTTTTTGAGGTTAAAAAAATTTATCTTCTAAACACACTATGTGAGTTTGGAGTTGTTTTGTATGGAGAACATGATTTTTTGTCATTGAAATAAAAAGACGTGAAACAAAATTTGTTCAATTTCGCATGTAGAATCTCTGGTTAAAAATGCCCGAAGTCGTATTCTGTGTAAAATTGCATTATTTGTATTTGTGTGACTTGATTGTTAGATTCATGTAATAATGAGTGTATTACAAAAAAATACTAATGAAACATATCTTTCATTACATGTGTACACAGGATAGATAGAGGGTGTGGGGTACAACAAATTTGTAGTAAAAGTCAAGGGGTACGCTGGCGCAAAAATATTGACAACCGCTGTCCTAGGATAACTACTGATATTTGAGGCATTTTAAGAAAATTGAATGAATAGGTACATTTCCCCATGATTTAGTTAGATAGCCATCATCATGTTGTGATCGCTACGCAGCTATCTTACTCGCTCTGGTTTGTGCCAAGGCTGAAATGAGGGTGATGGGTATATTGGGGACACGTCCTAGGCTAGGGATGGAGAATGGGAATTGACCTCCTGAAATGACAGACGTATCGTATAAATCCATGTAGATAAAAAGGAAGACATTGCTACTGCATAAATTGTAGGTACACATTTTCCACATATTTGATTCACATTCTAATTCTGATTTATTTCTGATATCAAAAATTTTGTTGTGCCGAAAATGTTTTTACTGTAAATAAAAAAGAAAAGTTCCTACCGAAGATTTGCGAAATTTTTAATCATTTTGACCACATAAGTTAAGTACTCATCTAAACAAACTTCTAAATAATTCTAAAGTCAAAATTTATTTAGACATTGCTAAAACTCATCTTTTGTTGTGACAGTTTCTCTAAATTTAAAGTAACACAATTCAAAGTGTTTTATTTTTTGTTATACAATAATGGAGATTCGCAAAAAATGTTTTGTGTGTGTCCACTGAACCAGTATGACAATAATTATGTTATTTTCTTTTCATTGTATTATGAAGTATTATATATAAAATGAATATAATTAAAACTAACTAGCCATCACACCGTTTCGATATATCACAATTTATTAATTAATATTAAATAATATAGTACCCGTATTTGCGGCACGATATTGCGTTGGTAAATGACCCCCATTCAAAATTGAAACGAAAAATTGAAATGACTTTAGGCCGTGTCTGGTGATCAGAGGCCCTAGCACGCTTGCTCTATATCGATCGGTAGGATAACTATCGGTAACTTCTCATCGTTCCCTAGCATGACTACAGATCGCCAACGAATAAGTGACAGTTCACAATGACTAAGTGTCCTTAACATATTCGACATCAACTATTGTTTGTACGTTAGTGATGTGCAGTTGTCCTAGGGAACGATGAGAAGTTACCGATAGTTATCCTACCGATCGATATAGAGCAAGCGTGCTAGGGCCTCTGATCTGAATAGACAAGTATTTCCCCACCTTTTTGTTCTCCATCTCCTTCTTGGAGCACTTGGAACTTTTGTACGATACTCGTGTTAAAATTTCATCAGTGTCTAAATAATTCATAAAATCTAGTAACGTGCTTTTAACCACTGGAGCATTTTTGACCGTATTTAGGCCATTTTGCAAATAACCGCGAGCGTTCGCTGACCAAAATGTGGCCAATTTGAAGAGATGTTTTAATAACTCAGGTACGGGACATACGTCATTCCTATGTCTACCTACGTTAAATTATCGTGAAAACAAGCTTATGTGTCCAAGCGGTTAAAACATCTATTGGAATTATTTTAAAAGTTTCCGCACTTTGTGTACTTCTATTAATCACAAAGTTAACTCCGTAGTTTTACTTTTTAACAAGATGTTTCTCGCATCTCTTCTGAATTATTTGCTATCGACATTCAATGAACCAAAATTATTAAACTTTTGTGCGAGACTTGCGTTTTAAAAAAAAAAAAAATCTATATATATACAGGGTGTCCGGAGGTAAAGTGCATTAACTTCGGGAGGTGATTGATTCTACATGATGGTAGGAATAAAAAAGTTGTCATTCTACTGTTTATTCGCAAAGTAGGTAATTTAATGTACCCAGCAGTATTTGAATTTAAAAACCGTATTGATTAATTGTAAACCTTGTTAATTAATTTTGTGTATTTTTTAACTGCATTTAGTTTTGTTGTCAATACATCGTCAATGGTTCTTGTCTATTTAGTTGTAAACTAACCTTAATGATAAAATTGTGTTTCTTTGGTGCGATTTTGTAAAACCCACTCTACGTAGGGCATCAACCAAATAATAGGATAACATTACCTCCATTTCTTGATGAACAACCTTTCTTTAACTGTGACTACAAGCAAAAGGTGGACATTTTGAAAATTTCTAGTCAAAAGTTATACTTTGGAATTGTTTAATAATTTTATTGTTATAAGTGTAACTTAATTTTGTTGTTTAGTGCAGTTAACTTTTTGAATTTTATCGTAGCGTAATTGTGATTGTCCGCTCTGCTGACGAGGCAACTGAAACCAAACTAAAACCGGCTGGTTTCTATGTCTTGATTAGTCAAAAAGCTTGTTTAACCACAGACGAAGAACAATCAGCTGACAGCGGGCAACTAGCAACGGCCGGCCACGGCAATCAGCAGTGCGAGTCGCGAGTCACCGCTTGCGTTTTCAGTTGCCTCAGTGAGCGGATCGCCTAATTGTGATTGTCAAACTGTTATTGTTTACACGCTGTCTCCATGAATAGGTGCCAATCAGAAATGTGCAAGTTGCGACGTTGAATTTAAGTGTACCTCACACTAAGAATTTTTAGTAGGTACGTCTTTTTGTATGGGAAAAAAAAGTTGGAATTTCGGAAAAAGATATTTATCTTTTTTACTCTACCGTCATGTAGAATAACCTCCCGAAGTTAATGCACTTTACCCCCGGACAACCTGTATATGTATATATACGCCACAGATAGTCTTCTTAATACAAATAGATTAAAAACACTGTCTTTTATTATTTCAGCTTACTCCCAGGCCTGTTTTTTGCAAGCCTTGCGTATTTTGTATACAGGAATTCAGAAGAAACTTCGTTTCCAACGATCGTTTCGTATATCGGCTCCTTGATCTTCATTCTATTCTCCATATACGACGTACACACTTTGATATCGGTTGATCTCCAGGGCGATGCATTTACTCACGCCATCCTGACATTTGCAATCGACTTCTTGAGTGCGTTGGTTTACGTGTTAAGAGTTGTGATAGACATGAAGGTATCCACAGAAGAGGATATGGACTATTAACAACAGGTAATTATTATTATAATTTGGCAAAATATTCTGCAATAATAATTCTGGGACCAACTATCGCATACATGCACCTATTCCTCGCTTTCACATGCTTGGGAACAAATTCATAACAAATATCGACATATTTAATTAATTTATTTATTTATTCTGAAAAACAGTATATCCAATTTCATTTCACAAATTACAGTTTAACATACATACATTTAATTACATAGGTAAGTACATCAATAATATTAGATGAGATGGAGCCTTATGTTAAAGAATATATTTATTGCGATCTTAAAGTCACTTTTGTTAAATTGAAAATATCTATCTCAGAAGAAATGTGGTTTAACAGAGTAGTCATTCTCCCCAAAGGTATGATCATTGGTAGGTTGGTCATGCGTCTTGGAAAAATAAAGAGTGCTGTCTAGCTCTGATGAAGTTATCGGGCACATGAAGCGAAATTCGTTCCAGAATATCAGGATTGTGTGATTATGTGCCCATTTAGCAGCTTATGTGCCACTAACATCATTGCAATCTTTCTCCTAACCTCTAGACGATCTGTTCCCAGCATTCCGGCGAGAAAATCAGAGGGATACAACAGAGGGTAGTATCCGAACTCTCGCGTGTAGAGGTATCGCATAAACTTAATATAAGTTTACCAGTTTTTAACCCTAGATCACAAACCTTATTTTTTGACGCTTATCACAAACCTTCGCCGTTTCGACTACGGTACTAAATAAAGGGGATTTAAGGGTTTTATTTTAACAAAAATATATACATTTCTTTTTATTATTAATTAACAGTGTTTATTTATATTCTTTCTTATATTTAGATAAACTAAAATATTCAATTTATTAATCAACAGCCTTACGAATGAGATCATAGTTTTCATGCAAAATCAACAATTGTAACATTTTTAAAGTTGTTATTTAAATTACTTATAACTAAATTTTGAAAAAAAAAAATTAAATATTACACACAAATACTAGAATTAAGCTAGAAGCTTTGCATATATTTTTTCATTCTTTCTATTTTTCTACAATGTAAAAACTCTTTTATCTTTTTCTGAGTCGTGCACTTTGTCTTGTAAACCACCGTAAATCACCTGTAAATTTTGTATTATTAACGTACATCGCATTATTATTTTTATGCCACCTGCAATTTAAAAACTGGTTTCTAATTTTTTTTTTCAATTTCTTATAATATATAATTTTCACTTAAATGCACCTATATACCTACTACTATAGATAATGTTAATTTCTTCAAGTTTTAATTTAAACATTGTGAGTCTGATTCACACACTAATTAAAAGCCCACCTGAGGCCCTAGCACGCTTGCTCTATAACGATCGGTAGGATAACTATCGGTAACTTCTCATCGTTCCCTACGACAACTGCAGATCGCAAACGAATAGGTGACAGTTCACAATGACTAAGTGACCTTAATATATTTTATATCAACTGTCGTTTGTACGTTTGAGATCTGCAGTTGTCCTAGGGAACGATGAGAAGTTACCGACAATCGGTCGGTAACTTCATATCGAGCGACCGTGCTAGCACACCAGGCCATTGAAAATTGATAATTAAAATAAAATAATTTCTCTAGCATCCATCCTAATGATTTTTTAAATTTTATTTTGAGGAACCTTTTCCTAAAGTAACGATATAACATATATGATAACTGTGAAAGGTCTATATATATAACATATAAAAAGTTAACAAAATTAAGGACCTCGGAGTTATGTTTGATACCCAATTAAACTTTATAAATAACATACAACAAATAACTAACAAAGGCATGAAGACACTGGGATTTATTATCAGAAATATTAAAGACTTCGATTCGTTGGAAGTTATAAAAATCGTATATTTGTCGCTAGTACGCAGCTTGTTAGAATACAATTCTGTAGTGTGGTCCCCATACTATCAAATTCACAATATTAAATAATTGAACGTGTGCAGCACAAATTTTTAACATTTATCAACTTCAAATTACACATACCTATTCAGAACATAAACTACACATTCTTACTAAATACGTTTAAAATGCATTCCCTAGAAAATAGAAGAAAAATAAATGACTTAACTTTTTTGTTTAAAATTATTCACTCGAAATTTGACTGTTGTGAACTCCTGCCTCTCATCGACTTCAAGGTACCTAATCGAGCAACTAGGCAAAATATACTATTCTGTAACAATTATTCTGGGACCAACTACCATACACACCCACCAATTCATCGCTTTCACACACTTGCAAACAAATTCACCTCAGACATCGACATATTTAATATAAGTTTATTTTTCTTTAAGAGATACCTGAATGATATTTTTATGTAGCATATCCTTTAAGTTGATCTTTTTTTATCCAAACATTGTGTCTCTGTATATACCATATCATACACTTATATGTAAAAGCCCGTAAGGGCGTTGAAAATGAATAAATAAATAAATATAGATAACTGTGAAATATAGGAATATGTTAGTCAAATTTTATTTTTCGAATGTCGGTTAGATTGAATGGAGTTGATGCCGTAATAATAGATTTAGTGTAGTGAGAGATGTGAGAGAACACTAGTCAAAATCTGATGATTTGAATTACTACTGATTATCGAAATTATCTAGTACGTATAGATATTTTTGGTTGAATTTGGTTTTGATTCATGCACGGAACACAGAATAGAAACTGAAAAGAGTGTAATATTATGGAATTGACGAACAAGCAAAGAAAATAAACAGCTTGTCGTGGGTTAACAGCACAACAATACACCTTATAATTGATGAAATAATGTTTTTTCAGATGTTGTAGGTATCGCAACCAGAGTTGAGATGAAGATTACTGTACATAAAATGAATTGAATCGACTTCATAATGAAGATTACCATAAATTGAAATAAATCAACTTCACAATCAAAATTACCATAAAATGAATTGTATCGACTTCACAATGAAAATTAAAATGAATTGAATCAACTTCACAACTAGAATGAAGATTACCATAAAATGAATTGAATCGAGTTTACAATGAAGATTACCATAAAATGAATTGAATCGACTTCACAATGAAAATTTCCATAAATTGATTTAAACCGACTTCACAATGAAGATTACCATAAAATGAATTGAACCGACTTCACAATGAAGATTACCATAAAATGAATTGAACCGACTTCACAATGAAGATTACCATAAAATGAATTGAACCGACTTCACAATGAAGATTACCATAAAATGAATTGAATCGACTTCACAATGAAGATTACCATAAAATGAATTGAACCGACTTCACAATGAAGATTACCATAAAATGAATTGAATCGACTTCACAATGAAGATTACCATAAAATGAATTGAATCGACTTCACAACGAAGATTACCATAAAATTAATTGAATCGACTTCACAATGAAAATTACAATGAATTGAATCGACTTCACAATGAAGATTAACCATAAAATGAATTCAATCGACTTCAAAATGAAGATTACCATAAAATGAATTGAAACAATTTTTTTTTGTAATGATATTTTTTATCCCCACACTTTTTGATAGTTCTATAATCATTTCAAATACTATATAATGTTGTTGTCAAAATATTGAACCATCACAACATGCATTATACCATTATTTCTGTGTTCGAAAATATTTTTACTTTGGGTTTTTTGAACCTTTATGACATTTGATTAATGTTCAGCCTTTTTTATATCAAACCTCGATCATGGGCATCATGACCGTTATGTTTTACAGGTGATCACATTTTGATCAAATGCAGAAATGGGCGTTCAACGGGGGACAGTTCAAATTTAAAAATGGCGCTGATTGTCGATTTTATCAAACAATTACCTTAATCATTTACAGCACTGCTCTTCCTACAGAAAATCAGGACCCTAATTATGATAACTTATTTACGGGACAGTGAATAAATGTATCCATAGAATAATTACATCCCAAATGGAATCTTTTGTTCGCTTATTCAACCAAAGTAAAGAAAATTGGAAAAACTTTCAGGATGACTGGACACGCTTAATACAAAATGTTTTATAAATAAAATTTTTGTGTACCTTAATTACTATGAAAGACGAATATTTGCATTCCAAGCTACGAAAAATACTACATTTAAATTTTCAATTATATAAAATGAAATTTTGATTTCGTCATATGGGATCGATCCATTTACAATAACTTATGTTTTTTTCATTTTAATTTATGGCATTTTCTATTGAAATTTTGAATGCAGTATTTTCCATCGCCCCAAATGTAAAAATTGTTGTGTTTTATAATAATAAGGTTTTTTCTAAAAAAATATTTGTATTAAGCGTGTCCAGTCATCCCGAAAGTTTACTGAAAATTATCCATCTAAAGTGTGTCCAAGGATTTAAAACATACGTAAACAATTTTATTGTAATGGTTGACCAAAGTCCTAATGAAAACCATTATCAACATACGATGGTCAGTCAAAAAATAAAGCCTCCTATTTTTTTTCTCCCTTTAAAGGTCAAGAAATTGTAATGCAATAACATAGGTTGAAAAATCACACTATTGATGATTAATTTTTCACTTTTCAATATAATCTCTGTCCATTTCCACAGTTTTGGTCCATATTTTAACAAGGGCGTGCATCCCAGTGTGGTAAAAAAGCACAGTCCTGCTTCCTAAGCCATTGACTCGCGGATGTTTTCATGGCCTCCTCATTTTCAAAGTGAATCTCACGATGAGCTTCACATCACACTGCCTTTACTGAGGGAGAGAATGCGTCACAATTCATCTGTAGTTATCCGGCGGTCACCATGAATGATGTCATCGACTCGCTGAATGTTGCGCGAAGCAACTAGAGTCCTGTTATTTGTCAGCCAACGGCGTTTGTCCTTCGGCTTCGTTACAGCGATGAACCCATCATTTAACAGTGCTGACATCTCCTGTTGCATATGCGTACACATTTTTCAGTCTTTCATGATTGCGAATGCATTCAAGAATTCAATCACAGAACGCTGTCTAATAGGAAAATTTTGCAAGCGACTGCAGTGCTGTCGCCTGTTGACGTACATACTGCAGTAGATTGTAAAAGAAAGTTGGTTAATTAGCACCAAATTCTATTTTTTCACTTAACTAAAATTATTTAAGTAGAAAAAAATAGGGGTCATTAGTTTTTGACTGACCCTCGTAGAATGTGATAAAAGAAATAAGACGTGTAACAAATGAAGAATGTTTTATTATTGAACAATTCACTCTGGATATTTTAAAAATCACAATTACAAAATCAAGTGATTACAAAAATAGAAAAATTCTACAACAAAATGATATCATTTTCGTTGTTGTAAATGTAGGAAGTTAAAAATGTAACTTTTATAATCATTTTTTTTTCTCTACATTGTTGAAGCATTTCAGAAATTAATAGATCTACTAAACTAAACCTATAAAAAAAAATTATTAGATTACAAAAAAAAAAATATTATTGAATACCTACCTAAAAAAGATTTACAACTATTTTTTAGAAATTAAATAAACCTAATAGTTTTTTTTAAATATTACTTACGTGGTATTAAATAAAGAAATTAAAATGACAGAAAAAAAATAGAGTTATTTTAAATATTGTAAATTAGTTTATTTATGTAAATAAATCTGATTATTGAAACCAAATCTTTATTTCTTAAAAAAAAAAATCTTTTACAAAAAGTATGTGTCCCATTTAAATAAAATCGGATATTTTTATATTCCAGACACTATCTAGATTACAGACCTGTTCTTTGAACATTTGTAATTATTTAAAATAGTAGCTGCCAAAAATAGGGAACAAAAAAATAATAATTAAAGATAATATTGTTAATTCTGAATTTTAATATTGTCACAGACATACAATTATATATTCATATGTCTATGGAGATTGTTAAAAATCACTTTAAAATAAGAGTTGTCAGTTCCAGTTGCCAAGTTGGTTAAGGGGGGATATCAAAACTCGGCTTGACTGCAGTTAGGTATTTTTGGTACTTGTACGGCCCGCTAGAAAACCACAATTTTAGCCGTCTATGGGGCAGACTCGGGTAAGATTGACACCAAATTGGTAAACCATTTAGCATTTTGATAAAGTACGAAATAAAAAATACACTTGCTCTATAAAATTTAAATTTGTTTACTAGATAATGGATACAGCTAGACAGACAAAAAATCATGTTAGCAATGGAATGGATAGATAGAAACATCTTTTACGCCCTGAACCTTTTTTGACGTCTCCGTTTTTTACTCAATGAGACTTTGAATCTAATGGTGTTTTGACGTAGATTGTATGGTTTATAAAATGGTACTAACTGTATTTATAATATTACCGGAAAATAGTGGGTGTGAATAAAGGGAGATCATAAAATAAAGTTGGGACAAATATTTTTAAGTACGTGCAATAGAAATGACAAAAGGTGGTTTTGTTTTTGAATGTTTATTTAGACAAATTTTTTCGTACTCAAGAAAGAATATATTTTAAAAATATTAGCTCAGATAAACAAAAAGTAGAATGACGCACATAAACTTTGCACCGGTGCTGAAGGGATCAATGACGCTAGTTCCTCTCTGAAGCATCTTCCATGTCTGAAATAACGGTAGAACAAGGATTCCATCGCGGTAGACGACCCTGAATAATTCTTGAAGCACGTGTGCTCCTGAGGCTGTTCCTTCTTATTGGCAGCTCGTGTACAAATTACCCAAAATTTATTTGACTCTCTCGACTCATCGCCTTGCCCCGCTGTGGGAGAGATGGATTCGTACGTCCGCCACTCCTTTTTTTTATATGAATACCTTACAAAAGTTCCACCTGCTCCCGTCTGGAGTCAGTGAGACTATGGCATCCCCAATTGGGGTATGTTGTGTGGCTGAAGGTGAATGGGGATGAGAAGGAAATATTGTAATTATTTCTGCAAATCTCATGACGTCAGAGCTCACCACTATATGTATATAGAATCCTTCGCGGGCGTGTGCACAACAAATCACCTATTGTTTCAGCGCAATCGAATGAATGGTATAGGAATTTTTTTATAACGCCAGAGCTCAGCACTACATATAGAAACCATTACAGGTATGTGCACAACAAATCACCAAAGTTTCTTTGCAATCCGAGTAATGCTTTAGGTACCGTATAAGGAATCACGAAGGTGTGCATTTAACAACTTACAAAAGTTTCATCACAATCGGATAAATAGTACAGGAAATAAATTCATAACGCTAGAGCTCACTTGCACTATAATATATATAGAAACCTTCAAGGGCATGTACACGTACACGAAAAATCCGCCAAAGTTTCATCGCACTCAGATGAATGCTTTAGGTACCGAATAAGGGACAAACAAAGAAACATTAATTTTTTTTTATGACGCCAGAGCTCACTATTATTTATAGAAACATTGGCGGGTGTGCACATAACAACTCACCAGAGTTTCATCACAATCGGATAAATGGTATAGGAAATAATTTCATAACGCTAGATAGGAAATAATTTCATACACGACAAATCGCTATCGGATAAATGCTTTAGGTTCCGCACGAGGAACAAACAAAGAAACATTCATTTTTATACGATAAAATAATTAATTATTTAATTTCGATTTTGCTTGTATAACACCCATTTCCCCATTCATTGCTTGACGGAACTGCAATGCGAGCGCGCGACCTCTCCCCTCAAATGTCCACTCATTACTGAATAAATTTCCAAAATGTTACCGTAAAACCTGGGCCTTAAGGCCCTTGTCCCAGCAAGATGAGATCCTGGGTTCTTGTACCAGTTGCGACCGTTACCTTATTATTTTTCCGTGTCTTGTTCTTTTTCATATTTTCTTTTAGATTTCTTAGTATTATCTTCTTCTTTTTATAATGTGATTTCCAGAGTCTCTAAACTAGCCGAGCCACGGCTCGGAGAATTTTATCCAATAAGTTGGTTTTTGTGACAATGAAAGAGGTTTACCTTACAATAAAACTTATATTATGTACTTAGCTTTATTTAAAACCTATAAAGTGAGATAAACATTACCATTTTGCAGCCAAATTGACGTTTCTTACAAATATTCGTGTGTAATGGGGCCAACAGACCTAGCTATAAAAGCTCAAGCGTTATTTGGCTTGGCCTACTTCTCGGTTCACGTCTCCCGCCAATGACATTTGTCACAATGTACTTACTGATTTATTTAAAATAGTTTTCAGAATATAGGTTAAAAACAATAAAATTAAAAAAAAAACACAATAAATACTATCAAGTTTTAAATAATCTTTATTAAATTATTTACACATTATAAAAAGAAGTTATGTACATATTAGATAAATAATTCCTTACGCTTTAATAACACGGACAATTTTACTTAACTGGTCAAAAATACACGCTTTCTTTTGTTCAATTACATAACATTAACGCCTGAATTAATAACATAACCTAAAACATGACCTAATTAATAATCAAACGCAGCAATCATTTTCTCATCAAGTCATGGTTACACTCCATCTTATCATTTTTAGGTTAACATTTGCACAAATCAATAATAATTCTTATTTAAAATATTAATTAGTTATTTTTACTCAGTTGCTGAATAAAATTATTAAAATACACATTAAAATATAATTATTTGTGAGAGCACTTCATAAGAAAGAAAAATAATTATAATATATTATGTTTAATCAAAGAGCTTAAATTATTAAATCGACCATGCCATTGCTCTAGGAGAAAATGTTGTGGAATAATTTTTAGGATGGAAAAACGTAGATAGCCTCTGAAAATATATGCCCAGTAGTTTTGCAGAAATTCATATGTAACATTATCATCAAATAGCTATTCAGCGCCTTTTTTATTTTTGTTTTTACAGTTGAAAGGCTCCCTTTAAATGCTGATTCTATTTCCATTTCAGCTTTTGAACAAATTGTGATCAGCAGAAGAGGACAACTATCTTGTTGTTAAGCTTGTCAGCTTATTACAATTCGATAGAAAGCTGAAACGCACCTAGAATCGATGTTTAACGGGGAACTTTCAAATGTCAAAAAAGCAAAAAGGCAACAAATTGACAATATTACATTTGTGCGGTTTAAAATCAAAAATGCCACTCTATAAAATTACGGAATTGAGTTACAAATGCCAATCTATGCGCAATTTCCGTAGCTACAGGATCCCTAGGAAATCAAAAATTTTCAGCTCCCTATTAAAATCAACTGCAAATCTTGGAAAAATCGAAATGAAAATAGGATTTAGATGAAAATCACCACTCTCCACATCGATTAATAAGCAAAATCACCACTCTCCTTATAAGCCAATCACAAGCCTGAATTCAAAATAAATTCAACAGATTATTATAGCATTTTTTATTATAATAATTCACTTTGGTATGTACTTTTTAAGTTATTACTAAAAAAATCACACGAAAAATGTGAAGTATTCTTTGATCGAATTGCGATTTACCGATAACAGTACTTTTGGAGAGTAGCGTTTTTGCTTTTAAGTCCTTCATTTAAATTTCTGCAAAACAACTGGGACCGACAGGGTATAATGTTCTATTCAGAATTTAAAGTGATAATTGTTACAGAATGCATGCAGAAAAAAGCCTTTGAAAATATTAAAAGGGAACGTTTTATTCAGAATTTAAAAAAATGCATTTAGATACGTTTTTAGATTTTCACAGCCAAAAGCATTTTCATTGTTTGTTTTTGGGGTGTTATGCCGTGTTGTGCTACCTCCTTCTTTAGCCGACGTTTCGGACAGCGTTGCAGTGTCCATCATCAGGGCAGATCCGGCAGATGGACACTGCAACGCTGTCCGAAACGTCGGCTAAAGAAGGAGGTAGCACAACATGGCATAACACCCCAAAAATAAACAACGAAAATGCATTTAGCTTTTTTCTGGGTTAGTTATTACAGAATACGTTAAGGGTAAAAAAGGTTATATATATTTTTGTATACCTACTTAGGAAATAGCATTCATAAGAATGTTTCGCTCAATTCTCTTAAATACATACATTAATAATAAACACCTTCTTTCCATTCTAAACATACATACTATTTCATATATCATAATATCAACAAAATAATACAAAACTATCAGATTATTTATAACTAACGAAAAAAAATTCAGATCATTTTTATAGAAACGTAATTTGTAACAGAATTTTAAGGATTGTTACAAAAAAGAATTAAACAAACCTAATTATAATTTTTAGACAATAATTTATGATTTTTACATACATTTGGTTTCATTTAATGTTACCCTATGGATAAATGATTTTTTTTTTATATTTCTGCGATAAAGACCAATATTTGATTTTTTAGTAACGAATCAATACGTATTAATAATTAATTATTGTATTTATGATAACAATGGAGATACTCAAATAGTAGAAATCATTTATAAAAGTATAAAGGATAGAAAAATTGCTAATAAAATTATAGCTTATCACATTATTTAGAGCTTTTAATTTTTTTTTTAAAAGTCGTATAAAATTCACTTAAATACTGCATAACAAGCATGCCTTCCGTGGCATAAAATATAAAAAATAAACCTTCAATATTAATGAAATCATTTGAAAATTTTCATTTAAGTACTTTTTTAAGACAGCTGCAAATTTGTTTTGAAATTCTATTTAACGACTCTTCATAATAACAACCAAATTTTTGCGCAAGTATTATGTATCACATTTAAGATTCAATCGTAGATTTAAGTTATATATCGCAATAAAATCGAATATGAATCGATGAACAGTTTTTAAGAATGCATAAATAATTGTTTTCTATCAATTTTCATTTATCACATATTTTATGTTTGATAAATAAGAACCAACCGTAAAATGAACACCTTCGTTTGGTCGGCTTTCTGAAATAGCCGAGAAATGTTAAAATTATATCGCTGGGTAATTACTACAACCAGGGCCCCTAGCACACTCGATCACTAAGGATTGACAGGTTAACTTTCGGTAACTTCTCATCGTTCCTTAGCATGACTGCAGATCGCCAACGAATAAGTGACAGTTCACAATGACTAAGTGTCCTTAACATATTCGACATCAACTGTTGTTTGTACGTTAGCAATGTGCAGTTGTCCTAGGGTACGATGAGAAGTTACCGATAGTTATCCTATCAATCGTTATCGATCGAGTGTGCTAGGGGCCCTGGTTGACTCAGAGTTTTCGAGTACTCAAAAGCCATAACTTTATTTCCTTACCCAAATATTCCATAAATTCACAATAATTGTTTTAGCGTACAAAATGTATTCCATAAATACACAATAATTGTTGTAGCGTACAAAATGTATTCCATAAATACACAATAATTATTGTAGCGTACAAAAAGGATTCCATAAATACACAACAATTGTTGTAGCGTACAAAATTCATTCCATAAATACACAATAACTGTTGTAGCGTACAAAATGCATTCCATAAATACACAATAACTGTTGTAGCGTACAAAATGTATTCCATAAATACACAATAATTGTTGTAGCGTACAAAATGTATTCCATAAATACACAATAATTGTTGTAGCGTACAAAATGTATTCCATAAATACACAATAACTGTTGTAGCGTACAAAAAGGATTCCGTAAATACACAATAATTTTTGTAGCGTACAAAATGTATTCCATAAATACACAATAATTGTTGTAGCGTACAAAATGTATTCCATAAATACACAATAATTATTGTAGCGTACAAAAAGGATTCCATAAATACACAATAATTTTTGTAGCGTACAAAATTCATTCCATAAATACACAATAACTGTTGTAGCGTACAAAATGCATTCCATAAATACACAATAACTGTTGTAGCGTACAAAATGTATTCCATAAATACACAATAATTGTTGTAGCGTACAAAATGTAATCCATAAATACACAATAACTGTTGTAGCGTACAAAAAGGATTCCATAAATACACAATAATTGTTGTAGCGTAAAAAATGTATTCCATAAATACACAATAACTGTTGTAGCGTACAAAATGAGCGAGGAAATAACGTTATGGTTTTTAGATAATGTGAACCAGAAGTTAAAACAAGGAAATTGATAGAAACATGCATTTATGTTAGGGAAATAGAGTTGCATTGTCGATTTTGTTATGATTTATAGTTTATCTTCGATTGAATAGAATCTTAGAATTCATAAACTTTCGCAATAATTTGTGCACTAGTGAGGATGTCATTTAGCCTCTTCTTACTCATTTAGATTTTAAAAAAAAACAGCTTCAATAAGAAATTTGAAGTGGTTTTAGATTGATTTGATTTCACTAAAAAATATTTGAACTGTCATCAAGTTGTACACTTCTCGGGATAGCTGCCGAATAACGTTGCGTCGAGTTCACTATTGGCTTCTTCCTTGCACGATTCTCTGGCCATGGTCATGAGGGACGTGGCCATTCCCTGACCGGACTCTGTGACCATTCGGTACAGGAAGCCGTGCTGTCTCAGAAGCTGTAACGGGCTTCCAAATTCGACCAGGCGCCCTTTCTCCATGACGATCACACGATCTGCGTCCATAACCGTGTTGAGTCGATGCGCTATCGTCAGCACGGTGCAGTCGAAGAACTTCTCACGAATGATTCTCTGGATGAAGTAATCAGTCCTGTTGGAAGTAAGAAAACCATTAAGCCGGGATCGAGGTTGTTTTCAGGTTGGCATATAGGGCTCTAGAATGCGACAGACAAGTTCTGTAATCAACGCAATATCTTTTCAAAAACTCTCTTTCAAATCTTTCTCTCTTAGTGTCTTCCTCCGTTTCCCTGGAATGAGTAAATCTATTTTAGATTGGATCTTTTGTGAATAGAAGGGAAAAGAAAATAGTTTAACATACTGTTGATCCATACTCGCGGTGGCCTCATCCAGAACCAGAATCTTGCTGTTCCTCAGGATGGCGCGTGCCAGGCAGACCAGCTGCTTCTGACCCATGCTGAAGTTGGAACCTCCCTCCGACACCAAGAAGTCTAGAGATGGAACTGCTTCCTTCAAATCCACCTGGAAATTTTGAAATTAATAATATTGAGTTCCTATTTTTTTAACATTAATTCCACATGGGAAGCACCGAGGAAAACAATTTTCCTCAGGGCCTGTCATCTTTGGGGATGTTGCGTGGAGGGTATTTTTGAGAAGAGGAAAGCAAGAGGGTAGAAGGGAAGAAACACAGAGGCTGGCAAACCTTTCCACAGCCGAGCTGTTGAACTCAAGAATGAGTCGTAGAAATTACCGTTCTCATGTGACAAATTTATTAATTTATTCTGGGTTTTTACAGATGTTCGCACTTGCGTAAGAACAATCCAGTTACAAAAACTCAGTTATTGTACGAATAGGGGCAATTAGGTTATGGTACAGTTTCAAAAAATCTACAATTACAAACATTTAAATACAGATACATACAATTAGAAAAATAGAAACATCACAAATAAAAATACAAAATTATAATACAAGCTCAAGTAACACATATTACAATGAGAGGCAAGAGACATAAGAAACACGAGAGACAATTGACACAATGTAATTAGTTAAACAAATTTTTTAACAGCGCCAGAACTTTTTTTCGGAATCTGTACAAATTATCGACGAAAATATCTACTTTAGCACACTCTATCTTGTTTTATAGTCGTCCATCTGGGTCAGAGGGCTAAAGTAGGCGATATTATTTTTAAATGTATTCAGGTGAAAAATGCTATATCAACCATGTACAAATGTTGGGCAAGCATTTTGCGTGTTTCCCCATACACTGGTGCAGGAGTGTTCAATGACACCAGTTCTTCGATGCATCTTTCAGTAGAACAAGGACAGTATTCCTAGCTAACGCCTGTGTTCTAAAGATTGAAGTATCTGCGGGCCCTGTACAGAATGCCCAGCTTCTAAGAGACTAAATTGAATCTGGCTTTGATGGAGCCCCTGTACCTGAGCTGGTCACTTAGAGTTACACCTAGTATATCAATAGAAGGCATGTTGGGAGGATTATTTCAGTTGACTGTTCCGTTGACTACACAATGTCCGTGATTTGTAGGTCCAGCTGGTCAAGAAAGTGTAGAAATTTAATAAAATGGAACAATTATTTTTCTTTACTACAACAATACCGAGTAACACCAAATTTAAAACAAACTCCAGTAGATTGAAAAGTGAGGTTATAATTGAACCCTAAAATATTAAATGCATTTGGTAGGCCATTCAATATATCGAATTAAAAAATAAATAAAAATATTAAAGGCTCGTTATTCATTCGTATGGTGACTTACTGATTCCAGTGCATTCCACAAAGCAGCGTCATCGTAATATCCAAAAGGGTCCAGGTTACGTCTCATAGTGGAGGAAAACAGAATGGGCTCCTGAGGAATGATGGAGATGTTTGACCTGAGATCCTGAAATCATAACAATTAAACCTATTATAAACGAATTGTTCGTTACTTGAGACTAAGATGGGGAAAACAAAATAATTGGAGAAGTCATTGAATTATAGTGATTTGTTTTTGGGGTATTGCGTTTCAATGTTTCGAACAGCATTACAGTGTTCATCATCAGAGCAGATGAGTAATTGAATATTAAAACTAGGTGCTCCGAGTCAGGTAATGGGAAAATCTACAAAGACGTCCATTAGGAGGTTACATAACCAAAAATTATTACAAATTACGCATAATATTATTGTGTTTTATTTTTGGGGTATCATTCCGTGTTGTTCCACCTTCTTCTTTAGCGAACTTTTCAGATAGTGTTACAGTGTCCTTCAACAGGGCAGATGTTGTGAAGATTGTGTGTGTTTATGTTTGTAGAGGCCGTTATTTCAGAATAATTATCTAAATTAATGCAATTAGTTTTACTGTAGCCATCTAGTTCGACATCTCTGTTAATATTAATGTGGTTTTGATGGAATTCAACTGCCTCCAAGGCGTGCTCAGTGCGTTTTGGGTCTTCTCAGGACTTCAGTAACAAATCCAAAGTAATGGCCAGTTCCAATTTTAGTCGAGCCAGAAAAGATCTAAAATCCTGCCTTTTTTAGAAGGTGAAAGAGAAGTGATGCGAAAATGAGATGGGGGCCTGGGGCACATTGTGTATAGAAAACCAACCCACGTGAATCGCATCACCAGCACAGTGACCATCACAGCACAATCGCAGCACAGAAAAGAGGATTAATAAATATTATTTGGTGATCTAAGCGATCAGAATAAGCGAAGAACAAGAGAGATAAATCAGATCATAAAAGCGATATTATTATTCAATTAATATTGCATTAGAAAATCAGAAAAAAGATTATTGTTGCATTTGAATTTTTTAACGCCAGAATCGTCCATTAATACTCGCCCGTTTAGCAATAACAGACCCACCGCGTTCTTCCAATACATATTGGTGTACGTAAATAAATGTAATATGTACCTGAAGAGAAATGTGGTTCATATCCAGTCCATCAATCACAATGCTGCCCTCCACTTTAGCAAGCCGGAACAGTGCAGATATTAGAGAAGACTTTCCTGCTCCAGTTCTGCCAACTATTCCTACCTGGAAATACAAATACGTACAACACAATGTAACAATAACAACAAGAACGCAGTCATACTGGACCCTCACGCCAGTGACATCGACTTCTTGCCGGCTTCTTCTTGAGGATACCTTGGGGTCAGGGGAAAGGATCTTCAAATGAAACACAGACTTCACGAATGACAGATTGGGCCCGTTGCTTCCCTATTTAAGTATTCACATAAAAAAAGATAAAAAGTTTTTACCTTCCATCCGCTATCAATATGGAAATTGAGATCTTCCAAAACTGGTTTATCTCCATCATTATAACTTAAGTTGACCTGCTTGAAGGTCACGGAGCCACCAGAGGGCCAATTCTTGGGAGTTGGCTTGTCTGAAATTAAAAAAAAACGAGTGTGCTTTAGACCACACAATACTGGAATAAAACTTCTAGAGAGAAAGAAAATGTGCGCACGCACTGCTCTCTCTTGCTCCTACAGTATTTGTAAAATTGTTCAAGAACGAAATGAAATTTATTTATTTATATAATACATGTTACATAATTGTGACATTTACATAAAGTTGATATATTAAATCACCATACTAGGCGGCTGCCTGTATCATGGTGACCAATATAGTATAGTTACATTGTATGAAATATGAAGTCTAGTGTAAACATGGAATTAGTATAAATCATGTTAAATATTGGAAAAATTATAATAAAAAGTAGAAAATAGAAAGGAGAAAAAAAGTACATTAGCATTAGATTATATAAACAGGCTTCTAATTCTATCACATTCACTCATCAAAAAGTCTCCAAGCGTCTTCCTGAAAGTGTGATATTTGGTTATTGTCTTTATTTCAATTGTTAAGTTATTGAAGATTTTTGGAGCAAGAAAGTTAAACTGTGACTGGGCCATTGAGGTTTTTGTTACTGGAATTATATAGTTGCATTGGTTGGAATATCTTGTATTATATTTTGATTCAAAAACATATTTTTTAATAAATTTAAATTTAAAATAGCAAGAAATGAATTTTACATATAGGGATTGTATATTAAGTATTTTAAAGTCTTTAAATAAGTCCTTTGTGGGATGAATGTAATGTACTTTTAAATTACGAATAATCTTCATGCACTGGCTATGAGAGGAAGAGAGAAAGAAAATGTGTGCTCTCTCTTGCTCCTACAGTGTGATACAGCCTGTTCGCCTCGCCCGACTACATTTTTCGTAACGTTCTCGTCACGCATTCGCCAGCTTACCCTCCAAGTCAAGCGTGCTTAAAGAAGTTATACTTCAAAAATGTTTAGTCCATGACGACAATATTAGTGACTCTCAAACCAAAATTTTAAATGGAAAAATCAGAAAAAGATATGGTAGCATCTAGAAATTGAACCCAGGATCTAAGCCTTGCGGGGCTCTACTGTAACCTGCTAATTCGACCTTATCCCAATTTTCCTATCAACATTATATTAATTTTCTTAATTATTTTTTTAATTGGCTGGTATCTTTGTATGATTGCAAGATTCTCCCCAATTTATTTTATATATAAATTATTGAAGTAATTTATTTTACAAATAATTTACTTCAATACTATTTCGTTAATATACAAGATAATCAATGGCCATACATCTATTGAATTTCTAAGAAAAATTGATACACTTCAGAACAAACACAGATATGAGACGAGGAAAAGAAATGAACTGAGACTCCCCTTCAGGAAAAAAACAGAGTCAAAATTCGTTGATATACGGAGCGTTGAAGATATTTGGAGAATTACCAGAAGAAATAAAATTAGAAGAAAACATAAAAACATTTAAAATTAAATTACGTAAATATGTGATTGATATTTTGTAAATGTATTACTTTAATTATGTATATATATATAAGGATTGTATTAGGACATAGATAACTATGTACCTACTTAAAATGCCTCAATAAATAAACAATAAACAATATATGTAAAAATATGTGGATGTACATATGTATATATAATGTAAAAATAAACGTCGGCTAAAGAAGGAGGTAGCACAACACGGCATAACACCCCAAAAACAAACAACGAAAATGTAATAATGTATATATTTTATGTACCTGTTTAAATTTTCTAAAACGTAATTGTTAAAAGAACCCGTTGACAAACTGATATAAATCAGTTTAACGGGACTTAATGTTGAAATAATATGTAAAAAAAGAATGTTAAATAAAAAATCTAGATAGTGTCTTGGATAAAAATATCCATTTCTATTTTAATGCGCCACATCTTTTATATATTAAACTAGCTGACCCGCTCACGCGTTGCTGTGGCTAACGAAACACAACGCCATCTACTGGACGGTTACCTAACCTAGATAACCAATAGTGTTGTGTCAATAAATTAACTCACACCGCCATCTGTTAGAAACTTATGGAATTTACAAATAATTTCAAATAATTGTCCTATAAAAAACATTTAATTATATATCTTTAATAGTATATCTCATCACCTCCTTTATGAAGTCCCTGCTCCTGTTCCACATTGATATACTGCAGCACTCTCTCCACACTGGTGAGGTGCGCCACAACCTCCGTGACCTGCTTCACACCAAACTGGAAGGTCGACGTCAATACTAACGACTGTGAGATGGCCAGGCCCACGTGGCCTGATAGAATGGAACCTGGAACATGGAGCAAGATGAATCATTCATGCACGAGTTGATCAATAGAGATTGCATCACAAACGTATTAAAATCTTTAAAGGACAGACCGACCCGATCATTACGAATAATCAATGATCGAACAGGTCACCTTTTCAAAAATGATTCGATCATCATTGATCGAATCTCATTCTCACGGTAGAGAAATGATGGGTGGAATCCTGAAATCTAAAATGGCAGTCACTGCGGTTCCAACCTGGAACCGCAAAGACAGTTCATTTCTGTGTCGCAGAATGAGACTCTGTGTTTACGTCAGTGGCGTATCAATCGTTTGAAAGTTCCTGATCTTAGAGGCTACTTTTGACCCGATAACTTCGTCAGTGGGTTGTGTAAAATGATCAATCATCCCAAGACTAGTGGTAATGCTGTCCTTATTGTAACAGTATTTCAATGAAAGAAGCTCCGAAGAACTAGACGCATTGATCCCTTCCGCACCGGTGTACAGTTGGCAAACACATCAAATGCAGACCCAACACGTGTACACGGTTGATATTTGTCACATGAGAACGGGTCACTTCTACGACTCGTTCTTTGTTCAACAGCCTAGCTGTGGAATGATTTTCTGATCCCTGTGTTTCCTCCCTTCTACAATACAATAGGAGTCTCTCTAAAACCCAGGTTCACTCCTTCCTTTCATCAAGAAAACACTCTAAACAGCATCCCCAAAGTGACAAAGATTTCGTCCGGGCCTCTTGGGGACGTTATTAAAGCAGTGAAGAAAGTCCAGAGTTAAAAAAAACAATCTGTACATTGCTCTGAAAAAAGTGTATTTTAAAGGTCGTACCATCGTTGAAGAATATGAATGAAAATGTGACGCACATGACAAACATAATGCATACAATATCGAGCCAGAATGCCAGCGTGCATCTGCTGGCCAAGAACTGGTACCAGGCTGCCGTGTGGATGTCCTGGAACAAAGAAAGGCTTTTAGTAGACAAAAAATGTGAGAAGAATTTTCATTGCTTATTATAATGCAGGCTTACTGTCCACAGAGCCGTAGCTTCATATATATCAACCTGCTTGTGCAGATGTTTTTCCACAAAGCGTATTAAGGGGATACCCGGCGGTAATTTTTCCATACAAACGTATTCCCTATTTATCTCTCTGGATTTTAACCTTAGAGAAAATATTGTTTTTACATAAAATAGATATCAACTACTAGCGTATCAGTACTTTTTGTTTTTTTTTATAAGATACATTTTATAGAAGTTATGACCTTCCAAAAATCAATAAAATTGACTGTTTAAACGCCGCGCCAAAAGACGTTCAGTATACAAACTAGACACTGTTTTTTTCAAAAAAGCAAAACGTACAGACAAAGAATAGTTTTTTCTTATGTAGTTGGTAAAAAAAAAATTGAAAATCGGTCCACTTTTGGAGGAGAAAAGTGGCGAATACAAAACCTCGATTTTAGTTTGGTATTAGTAGCCCGAGGTGCATTGTCCCTTTCGCTCAATATCCGGTGGAGTAAAAGCAACAGTGACAGCAACAATTTAGTCAAATCTATTTTTCAAATTTCTCCACCACCGGGTTTCATCTTAAAAACCTATATTTTCTATTATTTGTGATAATGTCGTCCAACGATGATGACGTTATTTGTCCTACTATTACATCCGACATCACCGAAGCCAACAATCATATTGGATATATCCTTACATAGAAAGAAATATCAATGAAGTCGTCTCGAAATTTTTTATTTCGATGAAAATATATTAAATCATTGCGGAATAAGGTGAAACATGGAAGATTACGTAATGATTACTGTGGTGTTCTGTTGTTTTTTCTGATGAACAATACTTCTCGGATGAAGTCTCAATGACACTCGGTTCGTCAGGTTTCAAGTCGTGTATATTATCATCTAGTTTACAATAAATATTAAACTGGACTAAATGTCCTAATGAATGTTTATCTGAGATGGTGAAACTTTAATGATATCTGTTAAGATACCTCAAAACTACACATAACTACCTATACTAACAACATCTATTGAAAAGCATTGAAACTACAAACATATTCATATACACTACATTTACTGAAAACCTTCTATTAAATTAAATTACCTGGTGGGCATCAAACTCGCGTGTGAGTCGCTCCTGCGCCCCCGAAGATCTGATGGTGGCGATTCCTTTGATGGTGGCACAAGCGTGAGAAAACACTGGACTCTTAGCTGGAAGCACACAACAAAACATTCCTAAAAACATGTTCACATTATAGCCTCTCCTGGTCATGCAGCCTCTTCTTCCATACAAAAACACCTAACAACTTACATGACGCCCCCAGCGGAAAACAATCTTAGCCACGTCTATCAAAAACATTTTCATTCTCTACTCTCGACTTCGACAAGTCATGCCTCTTTGTTTTTTTTTATAGTGAATACCTCACAAGAGTCCCAACTGCTCCCGTCTGGAGCCAGTGAGACTATGGCATCCCCAATTGGGGTATGTTGTGAGGCTGAAGGTAAGTGGGGAAGAGAAAGGTAGGGAAGTACCTGGATATTCAGATCTAGTCACTAAACACGGCTGAAGCCATTTCAAGCAACGTTTAATTCTGAATGGTGGTCTTACACCAGGGCGAAACTAGATATTTACGTTTTTCTAATATCTTAATCATCACTGGAGCGTTTATGGCCACATTTTGGCCAATTTTCAAACACTCACGAGCATTTGCTGGCCAAAAAGTGGCCAATTTGAAGAGATATTAAAAAATAAAATTATTGGAATTATGTATTTCAAAAGTTCCCGCGCATTGACCGATATTATTAAAATATTTTTCCTTACAAAGTTCATGTGTTACATATTAAAAAATGCATGTTCGAATTTTTATTTACATCTTTGATTATCAACTAGGCTATAGACAACATATAGATGTAATAATATTTAATATTCTTCAAATAGATGCTAAGTACTCCAATTTAGGAGTAAATATTAATGCTGTGTGGAGGGTCTTTTTAGGAAAGGAAGGAGTGGAAGTTCCGGGAAGGAAAAAGGAATGAGGGGTGACGGACGCATGAATTCATCCTTCCCAAGGCGGAGCAATGCAAAGTTCCGAGAGTGTTCTGCTGGAGAGGTAAAAAAGTCTCCCTCAACCAGGTGAACTGCCGCCAAGATTCGGACAAACCTCCCCTCATGAACCCGGGCACTCGCTATTAATACAGTCAGACGATAGCTTACTTATTCCTTCAAGGCGCTTGATATCCTGTGCGGTGCTCAGATACATGGAAATGAGGAGGTAGAAGAGTCCCAGTATGACGCCGGTGGGGATGAGGAGCCACCGGTTGGTGATGGACACCATAACCAGAGCGCTGGCCATCAGCACCATGATCTGGATGGCTTCCATCATGTCCTTGGGCATCATCTCGTCAATGGTACCCATGTCCTTGGAGAAACGGTTGAGAATACGTCCTGGAAAGATGGTGACATTTATTGTAACAGATCACGACCTAAACGCTGCTAAGTGAATATATACATGGCTGCCCTGAGCCAAATGGCACCTGGTGCTAGCAAAAACCTGAAGGGCGCTGTATTAAGTGTTAGGTATTATCAGCGCCTTGGAAAGTCGGAGCAATACTCCATCGCGCCTGCACACGACCGGCACACGTATGTTTCACTTAAAGTGATATCAGGAATGGCGAAAAGGTTTATGCAGAATGGCAAAAATTTAGATACAAAGAGTTTATATTTAAAAATGTTTCGTCTTGTTTGATATTACACCAAAATAGTTTTGATTTATTTTTAAAAATGTTTCATTTCGTTTGATATTACACCAAAATAGTTTGGATTTAAATTTTTAGACGAATAATCAAACAAAGTGATTAAATAAATATTCATTACTAATGTTATTAATCATACAAATTAATACCTACCTTAGCCCTCGGCTAAACAAAAAGCAAAAGAAAACCTGGGAACGCTTGATGAGTGACTCTGTTACCCTACTAGTCCAGTCAAGATGTACATCCGTGCTTGCAAAAGGTCCGATCTTTCTGAATTTTTTATATGTTGTTAGGACCTATACCAATATTAAAAAAACAGATTTGCAATTTCCAAAGTGCTGTGCGAGCGGCGGTGTACCCAAAAAACCATTAAATTTTCGGACTTTTTTCACTTTTTGCTCAATATCTTAGTGAAGGAAGGGTCTGACCGGTATAGTTGTTCAACACTATTTTAAAGTAAACTAAATTTGCTACAATTTGAAATCTAAAAAAGTTCTATACAGCAATTGGTTTTTAAGATACAGTTCTTCGAAAATCAACAATTTTTTCCAAAAAATGATTTTTTCTCGAAATGGTCACTTATTTTATGAAATATTTTCTAAAATACGATTCCCACCTCAAATATTATATGAAATGAAGTTGTAGTAAATTTAATTTCCTTTCATTTGAGACCGGATTGGTACCTGTTGGTCCAGCGGTTCACTCTAAAATTAAAAAATGGCAGATAACGGACGGATTTTCCCCAAGTGTTTTCGTTGTCCCCTCCCTTGACCTCCTTACCCGCACCCGGCCCTTCCAGGGCAGCTCTCTGAAATCGGAGAGAAATTATCTACATATAAAAATTGAAGTATACAGTATGTTCTTTCAAATGTATTTAAGCATTTAATAATTGGCCTATTAAACATTACTTTTATTATTAATTGAAAAATGATGAAACTAGTAATAATATTTACAATTATTTGCCTAACTTTGATTAAACTTTCAATTAATTGTACTAAATTGTGCCTCCGAACGAAATTATTTTCATATAAAACCACTCTTTATCTATATTTTCTTATATAATTTGTCTGTACATACTTGCACTTTTGTCTTTTACAGAGCCTGTTCCAACGATCTATCGTTCAGATATTTTGGACCTGTTAGAAGAGCGAATGACTTCAAAGATGAATTGTGTTGCAACAAGGGAGTGTATTTATGAAGATATAAAAAATTTACCAAAGAAAAAAAATTTCACTCGTTTTTAAGATAAAATATTAAAGAAAAAAATCGCTTCATTTCCGTTAAAAATGGATTGATGTCGGAAGAAGTACGCTAAAATTAAAAAAAAAAAACACACAAAATGGCTTAAGGCAGCTTTTGTTCTTCCTGTATTGATGTGTGACGAGGGGCCACGCGGTAGACCAGAAAAATAATTTAATTTGTGTTCTTCAAAAAGTAAAACCAGAAAAATTGAATGTCTTCCGTATTCTCGAAGTCCACAAGAGCTCTCTCATGCTGCTCAAATCAGCTTGAGGTTACATGGAAAGTGGGATGCTGCCAAAATTATTCATCAGGCAACAAACTTTTCACCCAAACGAGCTACAAAGATTAAACACATTATGAAGAATAACAATTTAAAACCAATTCTGTATTCACCCCAGAAAGATTTAGCTTTCATAATTAACAATAAATTCACCAAGCAGCATTATTTTAAGTAGTGTCAGCAAGTGTCCATAAAATTTTGGTCCACGGGGGAGACCATATTAGTTCCTGTATTCTTCCGATTGGACAAATGTCAGAAGAAGCTCAAGAATCACGAAATAAAGACTTAAAAAATCAGGGAGTTTCATACTCGAAAATCATCGCAAGTTCACACGAATGAATATTTGTTTCATACGCTAATTATAAGTTAAGATCCTATAATATCTAGAATATCTACAATATCAAAGAAACATCCCGATGTCTTACCGAGTGATGTATTAAAATTATTATCGATATCTATATATATATACAGTGCCAGCGAAGGAACTTCAGAAGTCTGTCAACAGTGCCACTATAGGTGAATTATCATTTAATAGTAGTGACGATAGTGATGATAGTGACTCGAGTAGTTCATAAAAAAATAATCTTATGTAGGTTATAAAATGTTTTTTAAGTTATTGCTTAAAATAAGCACATTGTCATAATTTTTTTGAACCATTGTACCATAAACTTTTTATTAATATTTTATTTTATTTAAAAATTCTGTAACAACGGTTAAAATACATGTAAATTTTTTAAAGTATTTTTTTGATTATATTGTGACCCTTTTGCATCATATACTAAGGAAAAATATTTTTGTCTAGCTAGATTGGGATTTGGGACCACTGTGCACCATCTTCGTGCGAGCCCAAGACCGTGCCATCTAAGATAAAAAGAATGGCATGATTTGGCCGTCAAAACACAATCCTACATGATTTATATTAGTTTTCTGTTTTGAGTAAATCTAATTTGTCCTTATAGTAGGTACCATGATGTTTGTACAAGCATTTTAGTATGTAGGTATATAAAACAATGTTTGATGATCACGTAATTCCCGATAGGTAAATTATCTTATTCTTTTTCCATCAAACAATTTGTTAACAATAACAAAAATAAATAAATTGTAACTGTTTGATAAGTAAAGCCATAAAAAGACGTGGGGTCAGTTTATTTGCATTTCCCTAAAAACTCACTTTGACTTTGGTTATCTGCAATTTTTGAGAGAACCGCTGGGCCTACAGGTAGCAATTTGATTTCAAATGAAAGCTAATTAAATTTACTACAACTTCATTTCAAATAATATTTGAGGTGGGAATCGTATTTTAGAAAATATTTCATAAAATAAGTGACCATTTCGAGAAATAATCATTTTTTGGAAAAAATTGTTGATTTTCGAAGAACTGTATCTTAAAAACCAAGTGCTGTATAGAACTTCTTTTGGTCTCAAATTGTAGCAAATTTAGTCTACTTCAAAATAGTGTTGAACAACTATACCGGTCAGACCCTTCCTTCACTAAGATATTGAGCAAAAACTGAAAAAAGTCCGAAAATTTTATGGTTTTTTGGGTACACCGCCGCTCGCACAGCACTTTGGAAATTGCAAATCTGTTTTTTTAATATTTGTTTAGGTCCTAACAACATATAAAAAATTCAGAAAGATCGGACCTTTTGCAAGCACGACCCCCTTTTCATGTTTAACTTGACTGGACTATACCCATTTTATCATTTTATTGCCATTTTTCTATTTATTAATAACTCAGGTCCGGGGCATACGTCATTCCTATGTCTACCTACGTTAAATTGCCGTGAAAACAAGCTTATGTGCCCAAGCGGTTAAATAGAAAGAAATAGCAATAAAATAATATATATTTTATTACAAATTTGCCTTATTGCTTACTTTCATAAAAAAATTATCATACTATATTTATTTAAACGCCATTAACCACTCGAGCGCTTTTTGCCACATTATGGCACTATTTCCAAAACCTCGAATTGCTTTGTTGCCAAAATGTGGAACGATTTTATAATATATTGTGCATTTAAAATATAACAAAATAAATATTCCCTAGGTTCTTTAAAATGTTTTAAGGTTAAAGATTTAATTATATATTTTTTAAACATCCTACAAATATGTGATAATAAACAAAAGATAGGGGAATTCATTGGCTACATAGAACTATAATCAGTTTGTATGTCTCCATATTCAAATTCGGAGGCATGATTTTTTTAATGTGGGCGGAAAAATTTCTAGCAATCCGAGAAAAAATATTTTAATTGCTCTGTCGCTCCAGTAAAGCTCCGTTACAATAAAGTGAACATAGGTTTTAAGGTTTACAGTGGTATACAGGAGGAAAACAATATTATATTAAGGGAACGTACCCATACTACGTGACTCACTTTTTCCAATTTTTAACCCCCCCTCCCCCCTCGGTGACCACGTGTAGTATATTCCAAGAGATTAATCTCACAACCTTCGGATTGCTAATCGAGAGCCTTACCCCTCGACCACAGAGGACATCGTACAAAAAATATCAAAAATATAAAGTCTCTATTTAAAATTATACCTGGCCCCCTAGCACACTCGATCGATAAGAATCGATAGGATAATTGTCGATAACTTCTCATCGTTCTCTAGGACAACTACAGATTGCTAACGTACAAACAACAGTTGATATCGAATATATTAAGGACGCTTAGTCATTGTGAACTGTCACTTATTCGTTTGCGATCTGCAGTCATGCTAGGGAACGGTGAGAAGTTACCGATAGTTAGCCTATCAATCCTTATCGATCGAGTGTGCTAGGGGCCTGGAGGATACTATTTTTGTAGATTTTGAGTACTCCTGTTGGTAATGGAAAGGTTAAATACAGACTTCAAGAATAACTTCGATTAAGGCAGAAATTTATTGTAGTTTTACGAATTTATTACAAATATATAAATTTAAAGGGCCGGAAATCGGCAACGAAAATTTTATTTACGCGTAAAAATTACGTATTGGTATGTATTTTTACGAATATATTGCCGACCGTGGCGGTAAACGGCTGCGAAAATTCGATTTTCACGGGAATAAGTCGTATTATTACGAATTTACTCTGAAGAAACTACCCGAATTTGAATTTTCGGAGGAAGAATTCGATTTTCAACGACTCTTTACGATTATTTTATTTCATAAAATTTCAATTTATGTGGAATTCGTTAATTCGAAATATGATTTTTGATGTCCCATGGATTTCGAATTAACTAGCTTCTACTGTAGTAATCATAATGATGTGTTCTAGAAAATATAGTTTAAAAGACAATAAAAGGTTGGATATTTAGAAGTTAAATTTTTAAAAAACATTAAATCGACTTTAAATGTGAAGCACGAATTTCCAAACGTCGTTTATAAAATGTAACAGGCCAGGTGCAATTATGCATGTCGAATGTTGAGAAGGGGCAAGTGTGAGAAGGGACTGTTACTGCCATCTGGCGATGTAAAAATAAAGATATTTTGACAGAAAATGGATTGTTCCAAGGCTATAAACATGCGCTTAGGCTGGAATCAGACAGTTCACTAATCGTTCATTTCTGTATTTCATTCGGCCTATTTTACTCGGAATGACATGTCTGAACATGAAATGAAACAAAAGTGAAACGAAGTTGGGAACATTTGCTCGAGCAACCATAGACTAAAGCTTCACTCGAGTGAACCGTCTGATTCCAGCCTTAAGCACAGACTTATGACATAAATTAATTGCACGTACCTGAAGGATTGTGATCGAAAAAGCTCATTCTTGCCCTCAAAATTCTGCTGAAAACTTGTCTATGCAATCCCTCTGAGGACTTGATGCACGCCTTGAAGAACAGTGAAGTACCCAATATGGTGACGACGATACAGATGAGAATTAGCGCCGAGTACACATAGAGATACTGCAGGGTCGTCCAGGGTCCAATAAACTCTGACAGATTGGACATTGGACTGCTTTTATTCCACGACTTGGAAAAGCTCTTTATTTTGGGGCCGGTGAGGTTATGTTTCTTCATGAATGTCTCCAGGGTGTGATTGTACTGTGGGTCTAACTCGTAGTTTAGTATCCCGTAAGATGGCTCCAGGTTTCCAACGGAGGCGGTCAGGAATAGGTCTTCCAGCTGCTTCATTGTCAACTGGTTTTGTGTGTGTTGGTTGGTCCTGAAATATAACACTTCAATAAATATTTTGACCTAATTCTGCACAAATCGTTAGGGAATGCACAATTAAGCTATCAGACGACGACTTGGAGAGCAAAATTGGCAGTAAAAGATTTATGAGAGAGTCCTGAATTATATAATACAGGTGTAGATAGGTTTTTGCAAGATATAAAAATAAATAAGTGGATCAGATCTAGAAATTGCAATAATATTATCTTTGGGAGTATCATAATTCTATGGAATAATGGTATGCTTAAAGGTTTCGTCAGAATGTTTTACAAAAGATACTAGAGGTGTATCAACACTCATTATCAAAACCGTTAACCACACTTTGTGATCTGTCAAAGTGTGCCATTAATGGTTATGGATGGTAACACAAATTTATTTTGAACACTCTAATTATGTGAGAACTCTCAAGTTAAAACAGACACCTGTTTTAACTTTTGATAGTACTTGTGATCAGCTCATATGCACAACAACATGACCATTATGCTAGAGAGCCGAACGCAATTGGATTCAGTGGGGAGTATTCAAGTATCATTGAGTGACCCTGTAGTCAGATATGCTGCCCATGAGTTGGCAGGGTGGGAATTGTCCAAATATGCAGTTAATGAACATGGTAATGATAATTAAAATATATAGACTTGGGCTCCAGTTGTATTGAAGTAATATGTAAGTGTAAGGAGTGTTACCAGTATGTGACCCAGTAGTCGGACATGCTGGCTGTAAGCTGGCTGAGCGTTAGCGCCATCACCATGGCCACCAGCAGACAGGGCCTCCGTCCCACGCTCCAGTACTTCCAGAACACGCTGGCCCGCATGCGCCCCGTCACCAGCACCTCGCCTTCTTCTTCCTGTGCCACCGGCTCTTTCTCCTCGCATTCCATCTTCCCCGTCGACTGGAAGGTTCAAACATGTCACGTTATGAGATTAGCAATCGTCCACATAATATTTTCCAAGTGTCATAATTTTCCACAATGTGTCCAAAAGACCCAAGGTTGGGCGATAAGAAGTAAGAAGATTCAAGAAGGGGCAAGGTGAGCAAAGAAGATCCAAGAAAAGAACAGACTTTAAGAGACAAGAATAGACAAGAAGGGTCGGTAAGCAGCCAAGAGTAGACAAGATGAGCCAAAAAGAGGCGAAAAAATGTAATAAAAGGCAAGAAGGGGCAAGAAGAGGAAAGAAGAGGTAAGAAGATCAAAGAAGAATCAAAAAGAGCCAAGAAGAGAGACGATAAGAGCCCAGAAAACTTGAAGAAGCAAGAAGAGACAAGAAGTAATAAGAAATGCCACAAAGCGTGTAGAGGCGAGAAGATCCAAAAAGAGGCAAGAAGAGAAAGGAGAGCCAAGAAGAGGCAAGAAGATACGAGAAGACACAAGAAGAGACGAGAAGAAGCAAGAAGAGGCAAGAAGAGACAAAAAGAAGCGAGAAGATCCAAGAAGAGCCAAGAAGAGGCAAGAAGAAGAATGGGAAGAAAAAAAAATCATTACGCTCAATCCATTCCTTTATTCCTGCCCATCCTAAATTCCAATATTGGCTTATTAGGTTGCCATATATACCGGTCGGTTAAACTCCAGCCTCCTTCTCATCCTCAGAGCATGTGTGCTAAGTCCTAACAAATTAGTACCCTGGTGTACCGGTCTCTCTGGAACAGGAGTGCTCCTGGCAGGGGTGGTAAAATCGTTTCGTATTGTATTGTATGTGCCCAGTGGCATAATTTTATTATGCTTGCCAACGACATAAGCACAATCTCATGCTAGCCCAGGTGTGCTAGCATGGACGATCGATAACGATCGATAGGATAACTATCGGTAACTTCTCATCGTTCCCTGGCATGATTACAGATCGCCAACGAATAAGTGACAGTTCACAATGACTAAGTGTCCTTAACATATTCAACATCAACTGTTCTTTGTACGTTAGCGATGTGCAGTTGTCTTAGGGAACGATGAGAAGTTACCGACAATTATCCTACCGGTCCTTATCGATCGACCATGCTTGCACCCCTGGAGGAGCTAGGATAAAAAAATAATAATCTGACTCCTACAATATGATGGTTTACTCACCGCAACAGAGATTCTTCGTGATATCTCCCTGATGCTCTTAGTGGGTGACAGCACCTTGTCTACCTCTTCCTTAATAGCACCAGGAGCCACATTCACTTCTAGGAAGCCTGTGAAGTCCAATCCCTCTCTCTCCAACTCCTCGTATGTGCCCGTACTCTCAATCCTGCCCTGCGAGGATCAAAATTAATATACCATTAACTTCATACACCTAGTTTGACAGTAAAGTGTAGAAATTTAGTAGAGTAGCCACTGGAGCGATTTAGGAAAATTTGGACCGCTTTTTTTTTCTGCGATTGATATCGGTCCAAAATTGGACCACATTTAACGAACCTACAAATATGGGATAGACGGTGAAATCTAGGTGGATTCATTAGCCTTAAACTATAGTATATAGTTCATATGTTTCTATATTAATATTTTGAGGAATGATATTAATTAAATTGAATGGCCAAATCAAAAACTGAACACCAATCACTCGAGTGGGTAGAAACCAAATGAGGTGTGTAAAACAAAGGAAGCAATCTCCATTCCGGCCAGATTGCTATGTTTGCTTTTGAAATGACATGAAGATTGCTATCTTTGGTTTTATGTACAACATTACATACAAATATTGAACATACTATAAGTTTATACAATATGTGCATGTAATATTGTAAGTAAAAGCAAAGACAGCTATATGCATGTCATTTTAAAAGCAAACATAGTAATCTGGCCGGAATGGAGATTGCTGTTTTTGCTTTTACACACCTCAAATGTATTATTCTGAAGTGAGGTTATGCTTAACTCCCAAAATTGACAGATGACAAGTTATAAATTCGGTCTAATTCAATATATTTTATCATCAAACATGCTAAATTCAGATGTCTATCTGTGCTATGCTGGATTTTGCTCACCGATTTCTAATTTACTTTAAATTTGAGTGTTTCTTTCAAAATTGTAACCGATTTTCTGAATCTGAAGAATTTTAGACAAGCGATAAACTATTATAAAGGCAATATTAAAATATTAAACATCGATGTTTCAGATTTTCGATTGAGTTTTGCTAATATTGCCTTCATTAAATAAAAGGTAAATGTTTACTACTCCGCTTACCGGATAATACGGAATTCGAATTTCGATACACGGATACGCACGGATAATACGGAGCGGAATATTTCCTTTGCCGCCATTTCTTTGGATTTGATATTTGCGATTTTTTTCAATCTAAATACGCACGAATTACTTAGGTTACCCAGCCTAAGAACCCAATAACCTATTTTGTGCACGTAAATAGTTGTATATTGTAGTAATTGAAGTTGTATAAGTCCCGTTTCACTTGGCCAAACGTGGCTGTCAAATACTTCACGTAAGTGAAATAATCTTATAAAATTGAAATATAAAATACATGTTTTTTCGTCTCCCCCGACATAAATACTCAATTTTCGTAATAATAAATCAAAATCTAACTGTTTGAATAAAAAATATTCCGTATTAACCAGTAGGCGGAGTATGAAACTATTAATAAATAAAAGATTACATTTTGAAATTTTACTCTTTAAGTTAAAAAAAATATATAAATAAAGATACCTAATCTATTAATAATATATTATTTGTAGATAAAATTATTTTAATTAAGTAAGTACCTAATGTCATTTTCCAAATTGGAATAATAATAATTCCACAATTTTTCACATATTTTTTTTTATTTTTTGAATACCGCACAAGAGTCCCAACTGCTCCCGTCTGGAGCCAGTGAGACTATGGCATCCTTAATTGGGGTATGTTGTGGGGCAGAAGGTAGTGGGGAGGGGAAGGAGATGAGAGAAAGGTGGGGAAGTACCTGGCTATGATGGGTACCCTTAAAAAAGTAATGCCTTTTTGTGAAAATATGAAAAATATGCATCTGGACAAAAGTACCATCAGGCCCAGTTGTTTCGCAGAAATTCAAATGTAAATATTGCCATCAAATGACCATTCAGTACCATTATGTTTTTTGACATTTGAAAGGCCCCCATTAAACGCCGATTCTAGGTGAGTTTCAGTTTTCTATCAAATTGTAATAAGCCGACAAGCTTAACAACATGATGGTTGTTCTCTTCTGCTGACCACAATTTATTCAAAAGCTGAAACAAACTCAAAAACGGCAATTAACAGATATCTTTTAACTGACAAAAAAACAAAATGGCTCTGAATGGCCATTTGATAATTTTGAATCACATGAATTTCTGCGAAACAAATTATGGACAAACACCTTACATCATTTTCTACCCAAAAACGTATATACCAGTTTTGGGTAGGTACCTACCTACTCACTTAAATACTTTTAAAAATATTATAGGAATTTGATAAGTTTCAAATTTTTCCTTTTAGGCCGGCCCTTCTCTCACGGCGCAAATCAATTTTATGTTTTCAGTAATTATCTCAGCTTGTTTAACTATAGACTGACAACAAAACTGGCGTAACTGGGCCGCGGCAACTAGCACGGTGAGTTGCGAGTGACTGGTTGCATTGCCAATGAGAACTGGTTATTGAGAAGTTGTGTAGTGCGCAGACCATCATATTGAAATACAGAGGATGGCGAGTTGAGTTGAACTGATTTTTTTTTTTTTTCAGTTGCCTCGCGAGCGAAAGCACTTAAAATAATTTTGTTTGAATTTATGTCATTCATTATCACTCATTTTGTACCAGTAATATTTTCACCAAACGAAATTAAGTTTTCAGTAAAATAAACCAAAATTTTCTGTTTATCTCAGATTTAATACAAATTAAAAATACTTCAAGATGAGTAAGATTCATGTTTAAAATATCCTGCATAAGGATCATCCTATACGATTGGAGGACAGAGAAAAACCTGTAATCCCTGAAGAGGTTTGAAACAATGTTCGGCAAACCTTTTTGTGATAGCTATTCCTACCGGCTTTGTGTTTCTCTACCTCTAACATCTAAAAAATTTCTTAGGATACACCGCAGGCAGACAGTTGTGCAGCCTATTGTGTATGCCTACATCTCAAACTCACATTGTTCATGATGATGATGAGGTCGGCAGACTTGAGGTAGTGCAGCTGGTGTGTGACCAGGATGCGGGTCTTGCCGCGCAGGTACTCCCGTATGCAGGCATGGAACAGGTGGTTGCCCACTGGCGCATCCACTCCTGACAGTGGATCGTCCAGGAGGTAGATGTCCGCCTGGAATTATACACACAGGTATTTATATCATACTGTAGATAATAGAAGCAAAGGCAAGGGCGTAGCTAAAGCATTCACGTAGGGGAGGAAGAGGGGGGTTCGACCCTAAGAGGGGTTCGATCCTGGGGGTCAAGGGAAAAATGGGGGGATTGGAAAATTTATTAGAAAAGTTTTTGGGACCTCTACTTATCACCTTAAGATAATATTGCTCTATTTTCCAGGAATGTAATTTATCAGTACTATTCTCTTTTTCTTACACAATACTGAAGCCAATAGGAGGGGGGGGGGTTGAACCCTTTAAACATCTCACATCCCCCCTTATATATATATACGCCCTTGAGCAAGAGAGATATGGCATAGAAGCATGCCGATTGTCACTGAGCTACAACCAAAACTGCAAGGATTATGAAAGCGGAGGAGTCAATGAAAGTTATGCGTTTGGTATGCAAGTAGAAACAAGGGTAGGGCACTGCTGTGGGTAGGTGCGATTTGCATAGTATGAGTGAACATTACTTTGGCGACATTTAGGGTGCGTTCATGGCCCACTTACCTTATTTCTTACACCATACATATAATTTTCTTGTACCATACATAATGTGTAATAATAATGCCCAAATCGCAAGTACATTTCAGTGTTAAAATTAGCAGGCACTTCTTGTCTGAAATCTCATAAAAAAAAAAAAACTGAAAACACCTTTGAAATCTGCCCGGAAATAGGCACTTCGTTTGACAGCATCCAAATCTTTAGAATATGAAAATCAGGAGGAAATTCTGTGCGTCTTTAACGTGTATTTAGACGAAATGTGCTCAAAACAACTTGCATTATTCATCCTATCTGCAATGGTGTACAGCTGAGAGTTACGCCACATGCCCAACATTAATTTGTACAAGGTCAACATTTTCCACTTAAGCTCAACAGCTCGGCTGTCAGCTTTTGTGTTTTCTCACTCGTATAACATGAGTCTTGAAGAACCCAAGTTCATTCCTTACTTTTCAAATAAGATCTCTACACTGCATCCTGAAAGATGACACAACTTGCCTGTATGGAATTAACATGTATTGTTAGAGTTGTTATGGTTTAAAAGAGATGTTCACCTGTCTGTAGACGGCCCTGGCAAGGTTTATTCTGGCCCTCTGTCCCCCTGACAGGGACACTCCTCTTTCTCCCACCAGGGTCTGGTCTCCACGGGGAAACTGCTGGAAGTCCTGCTCCAAGGCACACACATGGACCACCTACAAACCAAAAAATATTACATTCAGAGTATTGAACATGGAAAGACATTCTTTTATCAGGATAATTGAAATTCTTAGAACCAATGGAAGAGCGTTCACAGAAACCAATAAATACCAAAATACTTGCAGCTTGATTCCTTTCAACTTATTATGCACAACAGCAGTGGTGTGCAGATCTGTCCCTACTGTCCCTACCTTAGAAAGAAGACTAGATAACTTTTCATGATGATCTAATGCTCGAGTTTTAAAAAAAGAAACACCACATTGAAATTATTAGTAAAACAGTCCCAGCAAGAGCTTGCACGGACATCATCAACGTTCGTCCTATTCTTTCCCACACGTCTCGTTTGATATCGAAAAAGACAGAAGATACTAGAACAAAGACGTCACATACAATCTATCGCTGGGACTAATACATATATTATATTAGACACATAATAACATTGTGTATAATATTTTTTATAAACTATGTAAAATGGCAGACCGAACGCCTTTAACGAACTTGATTTAACGGGCCACGATAACTGGTTGAACGATCTAGGTATATTATGTTAACAATACTGCCAACAATTATTTCGTAAACTCTCTAATTCAAAGGCCCCATACTATACACTATATTATTATGTCGTATTATACCATGTTACTGCTCTCACTGTCTACTATGTACATACAAACTTTACATTTCTTTATAGCTAAATTTAATTAGCCAACAATTATTTCGTAAACTCTCTAATTCAAAGGCCCCATACTATACACTATATTATTATGTCGTATTATACCATGTTACTGCTCTCACTGTCTACTATGTACATACAAACTTTACATTTCTTTATAGCTAAATTACGTTTGTTAACCTTAGGAGTAGGCAAATTCTTATTTTTGTACAACAGGTTTATACCTACAAATAATCATCGTATGCATTACTAGTTACTTGCTGTTATAATATGTCAAATGGATAGATTATACTATGTATTACTACTGTTACTGTGAACTTACAAAATATTTTTTATAACTATTTATGTAAAAGCCCAATAGGCGTATAAATAAATAAATAAATAAGGGACGGGGCACTGAGGAAAAAACCCCTCTACGAGCTACAATTTGCGTTTCAAACAGGCAAGTCGGTCAACGTGGCACTACACAGGTTGGTGTACAGTACACAGTACAATTACACCGAATCAGAAAGGTTATTATCCAATGGTAGAGCTCTACCCAGGCAAGAAGGTGGTCCAATTCCTAGATGTGACTGTAAACTTTTCTGATTTTTCTGCTTTACATTTTGATAGAGTATCCTTAATTTTGTCTCCATTAATTAAATATTACAATAAAATCGTTAATTTATTGGAAATATTTGAGTTTCTAGAATAAAATTTTTTTTTCAATTTTATGTGAGAAAAAAGATAATTATTAGAAAAGAACTTTGAATTATTAACATTCTTTGTCGATAATTCACAAAAGCCGTCTGCTTAGGTTGACTACAAAATGACATAAAATAATAATTTTTTACTATCTTACGTTTCTGTATTTCTTAGGTTCATAGGTCTGACCAAAAAGGATGTTGTTCCGGATGGTTGAAACGAAGAGCCAGGGTTCCTGGCAGGCGTAGGAGACACTCCCCTTCACCGACACCACCCCCGAGTTGTGCGGCAGTTCCTTCAGCAACAGTTGCAGCAGGGAACTCTGGAATCACAACAAAAATACTTACTTTCTGTTAGATTCAATCAAAACACAATCTTTATTAAATGTTTGGTTACTGGGAAAGATGGCTCATTATTTTGCTACAAATATGTTGGAATAAATGCCACACATGAGGATCATAACCCCACCTGTCCCTCATATATAGATTCCCCTCATTCGCCGTGTTTCAATTTTCACAGAAAATGTTATGTCACAAAAAGTGTAGTACGGATCCATTATCATATCACTTACATCAGTATCGCAGTGCAAAGGTTAGAAACATATTGCAATCTTTAGAGCACAGACGTCATGTGGGAATGCTGTCCTTATTCCACCGGTATTTAAATGGAAGATACTCCGAGGAACTAGCGTCATTGATCTCTTAAACACGCCAAACACGTGCTCAACATTTGTACATAATAGGCATTTGTCACATGCGAACTGGTCTCTAAAACCGCTAGTTCTAATGTTCAATAGCTAGTGTGTGGAATGTTTCTCTGGCCTCTGTCTTTCCTCCCTCCTAGAACATGTTCCCATGTTCTTTCATTCCTTTGCTAAAAAGAATCTCACACAAAGATGACATTGGTCCTGTGGAACTTCCTTATTCTACTGATGGACGACCGTATACGGTATTAGTACTTTTTAATAATCAGAAATGTTACCTTTCCTGATCCGACCTGCCCAATGACCACCGCCAGAGTCCCGGGTTTGATCCGGAGAGTCAGGTCGCTGATATTCTGCTGCTCACAGCCGCTCCAGGTGGCCCCGGCCTGCATCAGGTTGATGGAGTAGTCTCCCTCAGGAGTGGAGGGCCGCACCTTTGTGGACTGGATGAAGGGGGCTATGTGGGTGTCTCGGTACTTCTCTGTCGGCTCGAATGCTGGAAACAATTTCAAAAGTCGTTTGTAATGATTCTTATGTTATCCACCCGTACACCAAACGTTTAACTTCTATTCTGGTTAACTGCTTTGATAGTCCATGCAGTTTGTTTGTGATTGGAAGATAGTCATCCATGCCTTATCTCCCTTTATAATCTACGGGCTGATGTTTGTCCGGCTGTTGGTGGCAGATGCGTCTGCCCAACAGTTATGTGGCAGACCAGATCGAGAGAGGCCAGTTAAGAGAGACCCTTTAACCTTTTTAGACGAGTTTTTTCGACCTAAGACCTTGCACCGCAGTAGGAGGGATGGATTCATACATCACTCCTCGACACAGACGCCTAGATTCCTACATACTCCTCATTCTTTTTTTCTTCCCAGAACTTCGTCTGAGTAATGTAAAAAATTCATGTATAAATCTGAAACATTCTTGCTTACATTTATTGTCAATTCCTTTTCCATTGCTCAAGTTTCCCATTAAAGGGGGCATGTACTTCTCCTCCAGCAGAAGGAACTCTTGGATGCGCTTCACGCTGACCAGACACTCCACTGAGGCAGATACTGCATTAGGATAAACATAGGCCAACATGTTTTGCAGCATGTTGTAGAATTGGGCTAGGGAGTAAACCTGAAAAGAAAATAATTATTAGTCAAAATTATTATTATCTTACATGTTCGTAATAAGCATTAACATTGTGGCTCGCCATAATTTACAATAAAATATATAAATTTGTTTTAGACCACTTTAATTTTAATTACACTCTACCGGTTTCGGAAGAACCCTTCCTTCGTCAGGAGAATATTAAAACTAACCTATGATACAAAATATTGATAGATATATACCAAACATTTGGGTGCTGGAGTGAGAGGTCAAAGGGGGAGGGGGGAACCTAAATGTTTGGTATATATCTATCAATATTTTGTATCATAGGTTAGTTTTAATAGTCTCCTGACGAAGGAAGGGTTCTTCCGAAACCGGTAGAGTGTAATTAAAATTAAAGTGGTCTAAAACAAAGTTATATATTTTATTGTATATTATTATCTTGTTTAACCTTTTCTTATCGGAAAGAAAAAAATTGCACATAATCCGAAGGGGGATCACATGGGTCCCCCAATTGGTTTTGCTTGTTAATGGGTGTTAATGACATAATTTTATGTATTTTTTTTTGTAATTATTAAAGAAAAGTATATTCAACATAATCTAGTGATCATTATGTAAATCGTTCGATAAATAAAGTCATATTTAATATTCTAATGAATGTAGACCATAATGCATATTTTTTCATAGAAAACAGAGAAGTCGGGCCTTGTTTCCGAATCTGAATTCCGACTAGCGATTGGCGATTACAGCGACCGCTAACTTGACTAGTTAGTTTGTAAACGCTATAAAAATAAAGCTAGCGTGACTCACTTATTACGACACAGCCCTTTCTATTAAAATGCAACATTTACCGATCGGCTACAAGTGAGGGTTAGTTACTTGAAGTCCGATGCATGGTGGGGATATGACGGGGAAATTCCAGGCGATCTCACAAAAAGAGGTGGTGCGGGGGAATTAAATATTTTGCCAGAATTCGATATAATTTATTTAATATCTAAAAAAAGTGGTAATGTTATATACATTTTTTTAATGCAGATCGATAAATGAATAGTTTATCTAGGATTACCTAAATTATTGGGCACGTGGTGTAAAAAACCACTCAGACACATAAACAATTTTTAAAAAATGTTCTAGAATTGGGCAAGGGAATAGATATGACACAGGGAGAAACATTGGCCAAACATCTTCTAGCTAGCGAACTACTAACAAATCACACTCTTTCTGCGTCTGTGCACCTTTGGGGCTTGTAGCTATAGCTCAACTTACCATTGGAGCGTCCATGTGATATCCTAGGAGCACATGTCCCAAAAGAGACACGTACAGCGACGTTCTTTCAGTGAATACCATGAAGCTGGAGGTGATGGCCCGGAGACAGGCGGCCTTGCTAACGAACTTCAGCTCATTATTACGCACTTCGCTCACCGCATCTTCGAAAGGCATCTCCCATGCGTACATCTTTATCACCTGAAAACATTCAATATTATATTTGTGCATAAATGCCATGATTCATTTAAAAACTGTCATAATTTCATGTTTAATTCACAAATAATAAGAGTATTTTTTTTATTTAGCTATGAAACTAAATTGTGATTGTGGCATATGGTTGGAATTTTTGTTATATTAAAAGGTGTTGTTACCTGAATTCCACAAATTATTTCATCCATTAGTCTAACACGTTCATCTGTTCTTTCTGCAATCTTTCGTCGAAGTTTGGATGTTATCTTGCTGACATAAGCTGGAAATTAAAAAAGAATCTGTTAGGTAATTGTTTTCGGGGGCCATGCGACTTTTGACGTCACTAGGCTGGCCGGATCTGGCCCGCGAACCGCCAATTGCCATAATGGCATGGGAGTAGCTACCACCTATTATAAAAAAAGGCTCTAATCGAAGCTACTTCAGGCACAATTTGGCTCAGGATTGGTGAAGCACATCCTGATATTTATCATGTAAATAATATAGAAAAATTTTAAAGTTGTTATTTCCAAGACATGATTTTGTGGTTCTTGAAAAAATCAATCAACATAAAAACATACCTGGAACTGGTACAGTCAGCAGGACGAAGAACATGCTAAACAGTGCCACACAGTGGTAGTAGAGATAGCAGAACAGTAAAACTATACAAGTTAGTTAATAGGAACACACCTTGAACTGGTACAGTCTGCAGCAGGATGCAGAACACGCCGAGCAATGCCACAGCGCTCACACGGTGATAGTACAGATAGCAACAGACGCAGATCTGTATAGGAGCGACCCACAGGATGTGGAGGAACTTGAGCGCGCTGTCGAAGCGATTGACATCGTTGGACAGCAGGTTGATGACCTGTCCCGCAGTGGTCTGGCTCATGGATGTGGTGCTCAGCCTGAGGAGCTGACAAAAGAAAAGATTCATTTAAATATATTTTTCATATTATTTATTCATTTCTATCATTAACATTAATTGGGTTGACACGTAGTTTCAGTTAGCGCCTCAAAAATAACATATTTAACTCATTTTTGGATTATTTGTCCTTTAAAGCATTTAAAATTTCTTGTATATATACATACTAGCTTCTGCCCGCGACTTCGTCTGCCTAGGATTAGTACTTCGAGTAATCTATTTTCTTTTCCTAGGTCCCATCTACGTTTATACCAAAATTCTTAAACTATTTATTTAAAACATCTCTAATTTTTTATTCCATTTAGAGTATTAGACGGGTACTTCAAATAAATTCACTAATTGAAATATTTTCTAAAATAGAATTTTGAGTTGACAAACATTGTTTTGCAAAATATCATTCTGTAGCGCGCCGTTTACGCTGGCCACTACACCATCTCTTTCCCCCGTACAGCGCCATCCTGCTCACCCACCCCTAAGCAAACCCGGATGCGCCGACGCCTTCTGCGCATCTCCCACCCTCGAGCCGCTACATAAACCACACCCCGCAACAAGGAATGGGCTATATAACAGGCCGCGCGCCCTAAATTAGGCAGTTCGTCTGTAGCTCGCTCTTGGCTGACTCTCTTAGTTGCGCTTCGTCCTCTGGCACGACCCTCTAAGGAGTATTCTACTACCATAAGTAAAGCACCAACCAGACCCTCGACTGCTGCCTTAGTTGCGCTTCGTCCTATGGTACGACCCTCTAAGCAGAACCACAGTCAGTTTTTGTTGTTCCCAAAGCCTAACGGCAAGGTTCCCTCCGATCCCTTGCTCAGTTAATTAGTGAATTGATACATTGTGACTATTTTTACCATATTATGTGATCTGTGAACTTACTTACTTTAAATAAATAACATTTTACCAACAATTGTGTTATAATTCTACAATAATTATTATTTTCAATATAATATTGAAAAATAGCTAGCTTTATAAATTATATCCTATATGTTATTCTGATGTATGAGCTATAACATTGTAAACTTTAATTAAAATCCGTTTAGTAAATTTTTGTGAAAGCGTAACAAACACACATACATCCATACAAACTTTCGCGTTTATAATATTAGTAAGAAAAGAAAATGAAGTATTTTATCATATTATAAAAACTGCTAAACTACTTTTTATATATAGTTTGTCAACATATTTACAACATTTTATGTAATAACATGGCACTTAGATTATGAAGTATTTTAATTATAATAAACAAGTATATTATGTAAATGAACAGTTGTATTAATAGATTCATGGATATAGGTATGTGTACATGACGTATAACAAAATTATAAATGATAATATGAATTCAAATCAACATCAGTAGGGCGTCAATATAAATCATCTGTAAGGGTATTTCACCATCATCTTGATAGCTTATCCATAGGATAACGCATCGAAGTATATTAATATGGTAATGCCCGTGCGGTTCAAATTAAGGAACCCGACTCCGAGTAAATCTCCAACGCCACACTATATGGAAACCTTTCTGACCCGTCCGTGAACGTGCTTTTTTCCTCGGAGCTGCTTCCGTAATATGCACACTTATCACTCGCTCACATGCGATTTGCAAACGGAAGTGGCGCCATCTATAATACTATATTTAAGGAAAAAAAGTATGAGGAAACATTTTTTGCTTTCATTCTTCACCCCAACATAATAAGAAGATTTATGTTGGGGTGAAGAGTGTTCCTCTCATTATTCACGGTCTTACATTACAAATTACAATGATCTTTGGCTGTCCAACTATGAAATTCACCTGTTTTAGGACAGTCAAAATGAGCAGATTTATTAAATGTAATTATTGTTTTGTCTATTGTATTGATTTTTACCTAAATAACGCACTTAACATAATTTTTTTTTTTTAAGTTTTGATGGTTTATCACTCGTATACGTGCTGATACGCCCTGCTGTATGTTGTCCAACTTCACCTCATAAAACCCGGTATCACAGAATCCCTCTTACCTTTCTGTACAGCAGAGAGCAGCATGCTATCCGCACCCGCATGCCCAGCTGCTGCTGCCTGAGGGTGGTGTGATGCTGGATGAAGGCGTTGGCCAGAGACAGGGCCACCACTCCCCCCGCGTAGATCAGCGCGTCCTGTTGGCTGCACTGCCCCGTGAAGTAACTGAGAAGCATCGCCAGGAGGAGCGGCTGGAAGGACCTAGAATAAGAAGGTGATTTTATCACAAAATGGCGCTATATAAATTCCCCAATCTTTCTAAGAGTACTTAGGACCCTCCAAAAATTCCTAAATTTGCCTAGTTTGAATTCCTCTTTTCTCGGATTCACTGCCCAAATTTAGAAAAGAGCATTATGTCAATAATATAAACTGTTTAAGGGGATACCCGGCGGTGATTTTTCCATACAAACGTATTTCTTATTTATCTCTCTGGATTTTAACCCTAGAGAAAATATTGTTTTTACATAAAATAGATATCAACTACTAGCGTGTCGGTACTTTTTTTTTTTTTTGATAAGTTACTTTTTTTAGAAGTTATGACCTTCTAAAAATCAATAAAATTGACTGGTATAAACGCCGTCAAAAGACGTTAAGTATACAAACTAGACAATGTTTTTTTTAAAGAAAGCAAAACGTACAGACATAGAATAGTTTTTCTTACGTAGTTTGTAAAAAAAAAATCAAAATCAGTCCACTTTTGGAGGAGAAAAGTGGGGAATACAAAACCTCGATTTTAGTTAGGTATTAGAAGCCCGAGGTGCATTGTTCCTTTCGCTCAATATCCGGTGGAGTAAGAGCAACAGTGACATCAACAATTTAGTAAAATCTATTTTTCAAATTTCTCTACCACCCGGGTATCATCTTAATGCGCATTCATATCACTTCACAGATTATTCACACATCTAGGCAGTGGCGGTTTTCTCTAAAGTGCGTTTGTGCGGTGAACCCACATTAAAAAGATGAGAAAATGAAACGAACTTGTTGTATAATAATATAAGTACATTATAGATAGCTCGACATTAAAATTCCGCCTTTAAAACTCGCGCCACCGAAAAATAAGATACCTATTCCCATTTTGTGCGCGATTCAATCCGCACATAATCGTCCATACAAAAAAAATCATAGCCGATACAAATCCCTGTGACGGTGAAACGAACAAAACCAAGAAATATTAACCCAGCTCGGTGCGGCGAACGCGAGTCAAGATGTCACGTGACCTCCGAACATTGACGAGTCCCGCGCGCGGATGCGATGCCCGAGTTTGACGGTTGATCTTTGCACCATATGGATGCAAGTTAAATGGTATTTGTTATATATTATTATGATATTTAACTTTGTAGCCAATTTGGTACATTTATTATTTTCTTGTTTCTGCATTCCTCCAACCTTTTGCTAATGGCATTTGTAAATCTACTATTGAAGTACACCGATTTTGACTTCTGTTTTCATATTATTATTTTTTTTTAGATAAGTTTTTATGTCCCTTAGTTACGAGTATTTACTAAAGTTTCGTCAAACGTCGCTAGTTATGAATGTCGCGAATATTCTGTCGCAATTTTTTTTTCACAGTGGCGGAATACACGGTTATATATACAAAAAATAATGCTAATACTGATGAAAGGAGGTTGGAAATAAAAAAAATATCTTTATTTAAGTGTATAATGGATTTTTTGTATAAGTGAAAAAAGCAAATTTTATTTCGTGCCACCTTTATTTGTGTTTATGTTTTAAAATATCAATTATATTATTCTACATTCTACGTTATTTTTCTCATTGAAAAAAACAATAATAATGAGCAACGTACATTGAGTGCTGTAAAAATAATTAAACAATTTAATTCCTCTAAAACTTTTCTGGTTTTCTAATTATTGTGTCGCAGAGTGTCAAGTTATTTAAAAACAACAGTATGTAGGTACCAGGTACCCCTCTCAGTAACTTAATTTAAGTTGTGTGACAACAGTAAGTAAATTTTGATTAGATATATCTTCTCTTGAATTTCTAAACCCCTAGTAAAAAGACCACGAACACAGACCACTGCATCTAGGTACACTGCCGTTATAAATAAATAAATTCTAATTGTGTTAATCAGCCGCCTCGGAAGAGATTTTGTCTAGTGAGGCGGGTAGAAGAAAACCATGTACATAAATCAAAATAAAATAAACGGCTGGGTTGCCGGCACTGAAACTCAAAAATAACATATATAGTATATACCGTATACTTTTTGGGTTGTCCTGGTACTGCAGTGCCACTGAGATGTTTGTAGAAGGGCGTGTTCCTGCATTCCGAGCACTACTCAAAAAACGGATCACCAGCTTTAGAACGCGACTAGCCACGAGTGAAAACGGTCTTGTGATGGCAGCACTGCACTTCTGGCAGGGTCCTATTTACAAGCGATGGAGCCAACTCCTAATGTCATAGTTAAAAAAAAACTTTATTTTCATGTTTTTTTTTCTGTATTATTTTTATTCTGTTTTATTTTACTATGTGTGCAGTATCTCACAATATATATAAAGAAAAATATAATTTTCTTTGATTTAAAACAATGCCGAGCTTGTCTCGCCATTGTGGTTATATGTATTGTAGACTGTCACTGGATATGCGCCCAGTACCTACTTAATAGTCGACTCAATATTTTATTCTTAATTTGAAAATGAATTATTAAAACAATAGTAAAAAGAGTCTATGAGCTGACAGAACAAATTGAGAAGATTAATTACTATTGTGATTGAGATTAAGGAATTACAATTAATAACATTAAATGTCGTTTCTTTCTTCACAGAGAAACTCAATTGTGTTTTAATTGAACAAAAAATCCAAATCACAAGGAAAATATTCTTATATATATATATATATATTTTAATATTAATTTGATAATATGTTATATGTATAATATGGAGCTCGTGGGATTGCACTACCCTCCCCGAGATCTGGAATAAACAATAAAAAATAAATAAATAGTAGAATACACAACGAATCCACCTAATCTAACTAAATACTTGATTATTCTTCCACAATAGTTCGTAACATATCAGTTTGATATCACCGCGGTGTCAACCTCCAGTATTTATATTTGCAGTTCGACATTGACACGGAAAAGAACTAATAAGTGGTCAGCCACAACTAACAACTACACAATTTGTTCTTATCTTTCTAAAGAAAACTACCTAGACCCATTTCTCGCTTCCATAAATTTCACTGCTAATCTTTCGAAACGTGAATCAAATGTTCTGAACTTTTAAGTCAGATAATTCAATTCACGGTTTACGTAATTATAAATTTACATAGTAATCACAATTTATTATATAACTACTTATTATTTAATGGATCAATCAATTATTCATTAATTACGTGTGCATTATAATATATTAATTTAGAACTAGCAGTGAAAAGCTAAGCCCTGCGGGCGGCTTTTCGTTCTGCTTCGCCCAGTTTAAGAGGCTAGACTTTGAACCACACGCGGAACACCCGCGTCTGTCATTCTGTCCCGCTCACAATAAGCTAACGCACACTTACAATACATGCGAATGCGAAATGTGCGAATGAGACAACGCTCAAATTTACCTACAGAAATCGCTCGAAAAGGGGTTTATGGAGAATACACTTTTCTACACCGAAACTTTCACGAAATTGAAATTTTAAAAAATATATATTTTTTAGAAAGAATAAGCTACGTCGGTAGCTTTTTATAACTTTATAATTCTTTATGAGAGTTGAGTTAGCAGCACTTTTTCCTTAAATAATATTTTTTGATAAATCGTACATGTTTGACAGTGAATGTTTACGTTAATACGAAACGCATCGAAAATTCGAAAACATACCAACATAGTTTTCACCCTTTAAAAGGCAGTATAAAAAAATTTACTCATTTTGTGCAATTTTCGATGTAGAAAAGTGTTTTTTCCCGGGCGTCCTTTTTGTATGGGCTGAAAAGCGAAGTCTATCGTCTTAAGTGTTGGTGACTATTTATAAAGCATCACCCTTTTGCAAAACTAACTACTATTAACATTAAACTACAGAATACTTATATTTAATAGGTAGATATATAATAGTAGACATTCTTACATTAATACCGTGAATAATGAGAGGAACATAAATCTTCTTAATATTGAATAAAAGCAAAAAATGTTTCCTCTTCTTCATACTTTTTCCTTGAATATAGTATTATAGATGTCGCCACTTCCGTTTGCAAAACGCGTATGGGCGAGATCTAAGTGTGTATATTACGGCAGCAGCTCCGTGGAAAAATGCACGTTCACGGACGGCTCAGAACGGTGTCCATACAGTGTGGCGTGGAGATTTACTCGGAGTCGGGTTCCTTAATTTGAACCGTACGGGCATTATCGTATTAATATACTCCGATTATCGGTAAATTGCTCAACGTTGATCTGGATGGTGAGATTATAAGCAGGTAATTATGGAAATTTCCATCACCTGGATTTCTATTATTTAATATCTTTCACCAATAATTTGACAGAGCATTCACTTAAATTTGATAATAAAATGTCAAGTAATTCGTTAAAGGCGAAGCACTACGAATTATTATCACCGACCGCTATGTTAGGAACTGTTGGAAGTTTCGTCAAAAAATGACATTTCGTGTTTTTAAATTTAAAAAATAACCATTAAAATGCACTTTTTTCGAAATTCCGGTAATTGAATTGATTAGTACTAGTTAACATCTAACTACTACAACTTTTTAAATTTATTTTTTTCGTCCATATTAAGCGTGTCCCGGTTTTGTAAATATTTTCCCTTATATTTCACACAATCAAGGACCGGGTGACATCACGAACTCTCCCGCACGGTATTATACTCTTGCCGGCGTTTTCGCGGGCTTAATAAAATTCAAACTTGTGGAATTAATTTAATTATGAAAACGAACTAACAAAAGAAAAATACTAGTATCTAAGTTTGCATGTGAACATTGATAAAAAAAATTAAAAAAAGGACTCAACTTCCTAATTGATAATAATATACATGATGTTAGGTAAGTACTTGAATTACTTTAACCAGTGATTCCTGACATTATTTGGAGTAAAAAATATAAATAAAATTTTGGTCTCCGGTGACCTTTTTGATGTTTTTTTTTTCACAAAAACATAAAAAATATTAGGTTTTGTACGGATGGGGCGGGGTTAGAAGTGGGGCGGTTACTCGGCCGAGTGACCAATGACGTCACGTGGAAGATTTTTTTGTTTGATTTTAAAGAGTTTTTGTTTGATTTTAAAGAAAAAAAAATGCCCGGAGACCAAAATTTCATTTACATTCTGTACTGTAATCACTGGTTAAAGTGAATCAAGTACGTTTCTTAACACACTATAACGTTAAGTTAATATAATTTATCTTAATATATAAAACAAAGTCGGGTTAGTTACACCATTTATAACTCAAGAACGGCTGATCCGATTTTTATGATCTTTGATTTGTTGGATTTGTCTCGGTCCCGATTAACAGAATAACTATTAAAACATCGGAAAAAATCACGGAAAAAATAATTATGAAGAAAATTGATTTTTTCATATATGTTGTATGGAACGGCTTTTCAAATAATGTGCGTTGGTCGACATAATTTGAATCAATTCGAACTGTCAATGGTGTAGTGTGCCGAACATTTCGTGCTTAGTCAACAGCTCAATTTCATTTTTTGAACTTAGAGTAGGTACCTATTTATTTTAACTTAATTTATTTCAGCTTATAAATACGAAGTTTGCCGGGTCAGCTAGTTATACATAAAAAACACACAATTGGGGTCTGTTGTTAGGCTGATGGTAGTGGAGAGGGGAAGGAGACGGGGAAGAGGAAATTGGCGAAGTACCTGGCTATTCATATCTGATCACCAAACACAGTGATACGAGGAAATTATAGACCAGATAAATGATAATGTTAGTGGTGGCTGTAGGCTTAATTTTTATTTTATAAAAGGGGCGCCACTGGTCTCTGACCAGGCCAACAGCGTAGAACAAAATTCTCCTTACAGGGCCGTGGGGGAAAGCACACACTTTTAGGTAATGAAGGAAACAATAAAAAAAAAACAGTATTAACAAAGAACAATAAAAAAAATGTATATTTATATATTAACAAATTATTAGTATTAAATTACAGAGATTTATAAATTAACCGATAATTAACTTACCCCTGGATCGACCATTTAATTTCACTAATCTAGCTATGGTGAAGCTAATTATCCTGGAAGACGCCCACCCGTCTGATCCTCTGGTATCTGGTAGCCAATGAAAAGTTTGCTCCAACCAACGGACAATGGTGTCCTGGCGAGTCAAAACTTCCCGTAGATTGGTGCAGTTTCCATCCCAGATCTATTCGTGGGTGACAGTCTTCTTTTAAATTGTTCTTAAATGATTCAATTAGTTTTGCATACAATAATGCGAATTGCGCGTATGGCGTAGATTTTAATATGCACTCTTAATGCCGATTATATAATGCCGATTATATTGTGTACAGCGAAAGCCACTCAAAAGAGGAGCACTTTGTAATATATTTAAAATCGCCCGATTTAAATGTTAAAATGATTTTACATTTTATAAATCAAAGGGTCACGTTGACCTTTGTAGGGGCGTCTACCTCCAAAGAAACCTCTCCAATAAGTGACTAGCTTTTAGCTTTTGGTGAAAATTCTGTATATTTTTTCAAAAATAAAAGCATTCGCTGAACTTCTATATTTTAATATTATTAACTGACAGAAAGCAAAGGAACATTTTATTCTTTTTAAGTAAGAACTATATCTAAATTAATTATATCATAACAATACCCCCCGGACCACGCAAATGTTTGTCCCCAAACATAACTAAAAAAATAAACCTAATCTATATGATACATTTGTCGATCCAAGAATGCCTATAAGTAATAAATGTAAGCAACAAATCAAATATTAATACATATTAAACAATAATTATTTCAAGGAATAAAACATAATATTTAATTAAATGGTTCATAGCAAATGGGTGTGCCGCAATTTCGAACAAGCCCATCGTTCGTATGGCAGGATGGATGAACTTGCGATGCAACCATTCTGAGATTTAAGTAATAGAATTCATTGAATTTATAGTTGTAATTATTAAACTAAACAAGACATAATTAAATGTTACGTTAACGGGACCCACAAGCACCCACAGCATTAATGATGCTGGGTGTTGTTATTCTGACTTATGACAAGGGCTACCGTTGACGTTTCATTTTATCAATAAGATAATCAGCACATATAAACAAAATTAAAAATATTATTTCTACAAATTTTTACATGACTCCTTCAGATACGTCAAACACTTTTTGCTTTAAAGCGTCACTGTCCCAAAGCAGGGTATTTAAGCCTCATCAGGCATCACTGTACACTGAACCAACCCTCACTTTACACTGAAGTTAATCCATTTTTGGATATCAATATTGTTCACTCTGTAGAGTTTCCTAACTAACTCACTAAGGTCGTTTTGGTCTGTCCAAGGAAAGTTTTATAATACCAATCAACATTTAAGAAAGATTAAAACATTCCAATAATATTAAAAAATAAAAACTTTTGTTTTATTTACTCAATAATGTCATCTGCCATCGCAAATTGATGTAGCTAAATAATATAGGTATAAAAGCAGCTTAATTAAGTTGTATTTGTTAAATAAATTTTTAGAAATAAAATAATTTCAGTTTTCCAAGGGAAAACAAACACTTCGTGTGCGATTGTTCATATTTATATATTTTTTAAAGTATTCTTTTAAAGTAATGAAAAAAAAAAAAAAAAATATCTACAATTTTAATTATTTTTTATGCAAACACAACGAGATATGAAATAAATTTAAACATTTTATGTAATTAATATATATTCTACAACTATCAAGATGACTCAAAGTGCAAAGAGGTGCGAATCTCTGTATCTCTGAATAATATTTTAATTATATAACGAAATTGTATAATTTCATGTGTACACAGTTTATTAAAGAACTATTTGCTTAGAATTCAAAAAAAAATATAGTATACATGTATACGTGGAGGCATATTTTTTCAAAATTCTAAGTTACAAAATGTCAAATATTTATATATATATATACAACGTGACTAATATTGTTGTGTCTGTTCATTCATAACATGTCATAGTGAGAAGACGTAATATTTTAAATTAATATTTTATTATTTATAAAATATACGCTGATGGTTCAACTCGAGCGAAGTACTAGAGTTGTACGTGTATTATATATTGTTTTAAAAATTATTTTAGTAAAAGTGTGTAAATTGAATGTTTGGGCTAAAACATGATATGCTCATTCTATGAGTTCAATGTAAAACAATGTAAAGGCTTGATTGAGTTAATTGTGACTTTATTTGTTGAGAATTAATATGTGATTTATTTATCACTTGTAGTAAGTAGTAACGTGCTATGCATACTAAACTCGGTTTTTAAAAGAGTTGTATGATAGTGTGTATTAAGCGTCATGTTAGGGTGGGTCAATACTCCAACTGAACACCCGAACAAACTCCACATTACACAATACTTTCGTATGTCGTTATGGATCAGCGAGGCAACAGACCTTTCGTCTCCTGCAGGGAGGCAACGAATCCTCCGTCTCCATCACTGATACCTGTTCCGAAACGTCAAGCAACGGCCATCCTATGGTACAGATTCTGTCATCTGCCCATAGTTCCTCCGTCTCCTGGAATTAGGATGAACGCTCGTTCATGAAACGAAACGTTACGAAAAGGTAGCTGATACTCTATTCTCACCCCTTCGGAACATGTAGACAAAATTATTGGTTAAGTTGTGATTTCGGTTGATCGATCCGAATCGTACCCCAATAATTCTAATAATGATGCGTTCACCGAGTGCTATAAAATGCTTCTCGCGGTGCTTCGACACGGCAGGACAACAAAAACCCAGTTGAAACGACATCAATGTACAAAAAAAAATGTTTGAAAAGAAAATATTTGCATAATTCTCCAAGTCCACAAACTTCAAAAGCACAATGCGTATTCGTACAGTTGATAAAGAATGAATTTTAAATTAATTCATAATGTTGTTCGAAATAATATAATAATGCCCGTGATGTGGTGATGGTAAGCTTCTACTGTTGAATCGTCTAGAACTTTCGTTGAGTTCTTTTGTTTTTCCATTTAAATTCCCGATTGGAGTCGACATAATGAAAATATTTATTAATACCAGTTGGTATTATGTAGAAAACGAAATAATTATTCAGAAAAGGTAAAAAGTATTTTGTAAACCGATAAAATAATGTATAATTGTTTCCTCTTGTAAATAATATAAGCGGACGCAATAATTCATATAATAACATTGTATTTTAAATACGTGTAAAAATAAGTTGGAAATGTCATATCGAATTGAAAATAGTTACGATAGTAATACCGATAAATAAACTCCCAACAGTATTGTATACAGTAAACAAATGATAAACGTTCGTATTTTTATCAAAATAATCTAGAAAAAAAAAAACGAAATTTCTTGTATAAGACAATTGAAATAATGGAATAAAAATGACACGTTATCAACAAACAGACAAATTTTCGAAGCGAAGAAACAAAAAACACATATTATAATTGAAATCCTTTCACTTAATTAACCAAAAGTGTGTTAAATACGAAACCCAAACACGTAATGGGCGGCCAAATTGATACGAGGAAATTATAGACCAGATAAATGATAATGTTAGTGGTGGCTGTAGGCTTAATTTTTATTTTATAAAAGGGGCGCCACTGGTCTCTGACCAGGCCAACAGCGTAGAACAAAATTCTCCTTACAGGGCCGTGGGGGAAAGCACACACTTTTAGGTAATGAAGGAAACAATTAAAAAAAACAGTATTAACAAAGAACAATAAAAAAAATGTATATTTATATATTAACAAATTATTAGTATTAAATTACAGAGATTTATAAATTAACCGATAATTCACTTACCCCTGGATCGACCATTTAATTTCACTAATCTAGCTATGGTGAAGTTAATTATCCTGGAAGACGCCCACCCGTCTGATCATCTGGTATCTGGTAGCCAATGAAAAGTTTGCTCCAACCAACGGACAATGGTGTCCTGGCGAGTCAAAACTTCCCGTAGATTGGTGCAGTTTCCATCCCAGATCTATTCGTGGGTGACAGTCTTCTTTTAAATTGTTCTTAAATGATTCAATTAGTTTTGCATACAATAATGCGAATTGCGCGTATGGCGTAGATTTTAATATGCACTCTTAATGCCGATTATATAATGCCGATTATATTGTGTACAGCGAAAGCCACTCAAAAGAGGAGCACTTTGTAATATATTTAAAATCGCCCGATTTAAATGTTAAAATGATTTTACATTTTATAAATCAAAGGGTCACGTTGACCTTTGTAGAGGCGTCTACCTCCAAAGAAACCTCTCCAATAAGTGACTAGCATAAATAAACCAATCCCTGACTAGCTTTTAGCTTTTGGTGAAAATTCTGTATATTTTTCCAAAAATAAAAGCATTCGCTGAACTTCTATATTTTAAAATTATTAACTGACAGAAAGCAAAGGAACATTTTATTCTTTTTAAGTAAGAACTATATCTAAATTAATTATATCATAACAACAGCTAAAGCCATTTCAAGAAAAGTTTTCATTCTGAATGGTGGTTTTACACCAGGGCGATACTGAGAGTATCTTCCACTCCGGAATGTGCCGCAAATATACTATATATTATTTTTAATAAATTGTGAAATAACACAAATTAATCAAATTAAATTTATTGCGCACGCCTGGCTTGAACCCGCTACCTTCGGATTGGGAGTCGAGAGCCTTATCCCTCGACCATGGAGGCGGTCAGCACTAAATAAATATATCATTGAAGAAGTAGATAACAATAATAATCTAATTTTTTTTAAATATGAAAATGAACAAGACACAGAAAAATAATAAAAGATAATGGTCGCAACTGGGACAGATGATGACAATGAACATATGAACAACCCAGTTGCGACCATTATCTTTTTGTATTTTTCTGTGTCTTGTTCATTTTCATATTTAAAAAAAAATAGATTATTATTGTTATCTTCTTCTTCAATGATATATTACATTGACGGGAATAACCTTCAAAAAGTTAAAAAGAGAGTTTTTCTTATAAAAAAAAAAACAAAAAAATCAAAATAAATACATGAAGCTAATTAATCAAATGAATTTTCGATTACAAATTGATGTCGTTAATATTATATTTACGAAACTAGATATAACTGTTATGTATTTCACGATTTTATTTATAAAAAAACAAAATCAAGGCCGTTATTATTTAAATGAGTGTTAAAACACGTTTTTATTTAATATGTGTAAAACGTGATTCTTTCGTTACAATTTTATTAGTGCCACGCTTTGTGCAAATTTTAACACTTTTTTCGAAACATTTTTATTGTTTGTGAATTACCTAATAAATTTAATGTTTAATGGAACACACGGTTTGAGGTCTTCTCTAATTTGTTGAAGGCTGTATGCAAATTTCAAAGGTTTTTAAAAGCACGTGATGGAAGTGACATTGCAAAATGACAATAACAGCGATTACGTAGAAATTCAATAACGATAAAATTGCAAATATTATCTATGATTTAGTCATAGCTCACGGTTTAAGATGAAGCTATGCGCCAATTCACTATTTATTTTTATCTTTACTACGAATCGGTTTACATTATGAATATGAAAGCTTTTCCTATTAATGGAATTGAAATAAAATTATTAATTAGGTACGTTACAAAAAATATAAGCGCAAAGTACTAATTAATTTATTTTTTCGTTGGATAAATACGAAGTTATATTAGGTCCTTACATATGAAATTGGCGTTTTACCGTACTGGCAACTTTGATCTCAAATATCTTGGAATTCCTACCAAATTCAAATTTATACAGCTATTTACTCATGTATTTGTGTTTCTAACATTATAATTCATTTGTTTTTTCCTTAATTGTTTTTTTTTCTTTGCGTCACTTAGTTTACAAAATAGAAAACTTGCAATATCGCGTTAATTACCAGTACGAGTTCCATCGTGGCACCAGTGCTGCAGAAACGGCCATAAGGATTAATGATGTGTATGGTGACGGTGCCGCAAAAGAAAACATAGTGCGTTTTTGGTTCCAGCGTTTTAGTTCTGGAAATTTCGACCTGCAGAACAAGCCCCGTGGACGGCCAGAGACCAAAGTTGATAATGAAGAATTGAAGGCTATTGTGGAAGCGGATCCATCGCAAACCACGTCCGAGTTAGCTGCAGGCTGCGGTGTTAGTGATAAAACTGTTTTAATCCACTTGAAGCAAATTGGGAAGGTGATAAAGCTTTAAAGGTGAGTACCTCACGAATTGAGTGAAGAAAATCAACAAACGCACGTTGACTGCTGCGTTGCATTACTCAACCGGCACAATAATGAAGGGATTTTAAATCGAATCATTACCTGTGACGAAAAGTAAATCCTGTACGATAATCGGAAGCGCTCATCGCAATGGCTGAACCCTGCCGAACCAGCCAAACCATGCCCCAAGCGAAAATTGACTCCAAAAAAGTTACTTGTGAGCGTTTGGTGGACTAGTGCTGGTGTCGTTCACTACAGCTTTCTTAAATCTGGCCAGACGATTACGGCAGATGTCTTTTGTCAGCAACTGTAAACCATGATGGAAAAGCTAGCTGCTAAACAACCGAGGCTGGTTAATCGCTCTAGGCCACTGCTGCTTCATGATAACGCTAGACCACACACTGCACAACAGACGGCCACCAAATTAGAGGACCTTCAATTGGAATGTCTAAGACATCCACTGTACTCTCCGTACCTTGCCCTAACAGATTACCATTTCTTTCGAAATTTGGATAACTTCTTGCCAGGGAAAAAATTCAACTCCGATGGGGCAGTCCAAACCGCCTTCAAAGATTTTATTGATTCCCGTCCGAATGGTTTTTTTAGTAAAGGGATCGATGAACTACATATGAGATGGTAAAATTGCATAGATGGCAATGGTACATAAAAAAAACTTGGTTAGATAGGTTACATTAGGTTTGGTTTTTTTTTTAAATATATTTTTTCATCACTTTGACTTTTCAAAGGGGTTTTGGGTCTTTTCACCTTCAAAAGCAAAGGTAACCAATGCATGAAACCATTTCTACCTACCTAACAAATGCACAATTTTAATAAATTGACGTTTTGATTGTCCGTGTAGTTTGATCGTAGTTCGTCAACAGTCGGCACGCTTCCATGCCGCAACATCTCACTTTGTTTCTATTAGATATTATGATAATAATTATATTATAGTTGCCATGATGAATGATACAAGAAATACTACATACTTGCAAACGACATATTGGATAAAGACCAGAAAGCCATCGAAGAGGTAAGAGCAGACGAAGGTCTTCGTGAGAGCTCTCAGCAGCCGGGGCTTCCTCTTCTTGCTGAATGCCTTCTCAATCTCCAGGAACCAGTTTCTGGAATAAGAAGAACCATTTCAATACAAGATAAACAATCAGGGGGGGGGGGGGGGGGGGCGAACGGTCAGGGGAACAACCGTCGGGGGACCAACAGTCGGTGGGACACTGTCGGGGGACCAACAGTTGGGGGACTAACTGTCGGGGTCTGATTATCGAGGGACCAATTGTCGGGGTCCAATTTTCGGGAACTAATTGTCGGGGAGCTAACTGTCGAGGACCAACTGATGGGGGACCAACTGTCGAAGGAGGGGCACTTTCGGGGGACCACTTGTGGGGAGGACATCTTTCGGGGGATCACCTGTCGGAGAGGGACAACTGTCGGGGGACCACCTGTCAGGGGGGGACAACTGTCGGGGGATCACCTGTTGGGTGGGGACTACTGTAGGGGGACCAACTGTCGGTGGGACAACTTTCAGGGGACCAAATGCGAGGGTGGGTAACTATCAAGGACCAACTGTCGGGTAAACTTCTTATATGGGTCTATGAATTTAATCCATTACAATTTCCACTAAATCACATTTTTGGCTGTCATATTTTAGACAATATTCTCTATGTACAGGTAACCAAATCTCAAAACTTCGTTTCGGCACGATACTCAATCACAATTTTCATATTACAAAAACAATTAAAAAGCATCACATTCTTGGACATATTCACTTACAATAATATAATAAGAAAAAATCCTAAACGTTTTTAGATAAAATAACAAACAAAACAATATTTTCTAGCACGTTTGTAGGGATAGAAATCGCCAGCTTGAAAAAACCAATGACACGAAAAATGCCGAAATAGCAAGATATCAGAAAACCTTGAATATAAGCAAGAATAATATGACTATTTATCAAATGCATAATACTTGTGGAAATTATGACACGTGGACCGTGGTGAGAATGAAATAAAACAAAATGAAAACACGGTGAGGAAAGACAGTTTGGTTTTTTCGTATTTTGCAATAAATACACCTTGCTTGTTGCAAGACTGTCCCGTGGCAAATGAAGCAAATAGACCATGACATTGCATTGCACATTATTTAAGTGACAACGTAAACCGTTTCATAAAATTATTCGGAAACAGAAGAAGAACTGTAATTAATTGAAAAATCTGGGCCGTTGGTGCTGTAGGAAATTATAATCATCTCATCATAGTGGCTTGCTCAACAAATTAATGTTCTCAGCTTGCTGTGGGGGTCATTCGCCTCTAGTTATCAGTCCTTTCCGTCTGCATATTCGTAAATACCCGACACTTTATCCTTTCGGGATATTTCGGCAGCGTTCGGGCCCTGCTAAATGCCCGAAGTAGCTTCGTAAATACCAGACGTGACGGACGGACACTTTATATCACTTTTCAAAGTGTTTTTTTCTTATTTTTTCTTTCTGTTTTGAGTTATTTGTGCCGTTAAAGTTAATAATCTACAAGGGAACAGGACAAATCAAATATGGAAGTCATTAAGACGATAGACTTCGCTTTTCGGCCCATACAAAAAGGACGCCCGGGAAAAAACACTTTTCTACATCGAAAATTGCACAATAAATTGGCGATAAGCCGCCGCATGCCGCTACGCTCTTAGTAGGCATATATTTTAAAAACTAAACTACAAATAAACTTGACTACCACAAGAACCATCAGTTTCAGTCGAAAAAGGCGGAAAAATATGCATTTAAATTTATATTCGTAAAAACTTTTATACACGTAATATTTCTTTAATTCTCCGTTTTGACGCGGACGCCATATTAAATCTTGTCTGATCTTGTCCATAGAAACCACATAGGAAATTTTTTTCGAAAATAACGAACCATAAACAAAAGAAAAATCGTTCTACTTTTTCGTTTTGTACAGAGAGCAGTGCTTGTCTTGATATGTGTTCTAATACATTTTATTATAAAAACAGCTTCAAAATTCTCAATTATTAATTTTTGAATGTCGTCGGAGAACGTCTTATTTAATATACCTAACCAAACCTAAACTAATCTAATAACCTAAACTAAGAACGAAAGTAATAAAGGAACACGCACGCAAGTTTAAGCAAGATATACATCCCAGGTTTTGAATGGTTTGTAGGGCAAGCAGGGTTTGTCTAACGGGTTTGTGTAATTATTTGAATACCTAGAACGAAAAAAAAAAGATACGCACGCGTTTTAAGTAGTTTAGCGGCTGCGCTAGGTTTATGTTACAAAAAAGTGCCCCTTTATAGCGCCTGCTCACGGCAAGGCAAGAAAAACATCCCAGTTTTCAAGTAGTTTAGCGGCTATGCTAGGTTTGTGTAACATGGTTTGTGATGCAAAAGAAAGTGCCCCCTTTATAGCGCCTGCTCACGTCAAGGCTAGAAAAACATCCCAGTTTTCAAGTAGTTTAGCGGCTACGCTAGGTTTGTGTAACATGGTTTGTGATACAAGTGAAAGTGCCCCCTTTATAGCGCCTGCTCACGTCAAGGCAAGAAAAACATCCCAGTTTTCAAGTAGTTTGGCGGCTACGCTAGGTTTGTGTAACATGGTTTGTGTAACATGGTTTGTGTAACATGGTTTGTGTAACATGGTTTGTGATACAAGAGAAAGTGCCCCCTTTATAGCACCTGCTCACGTCAAGGCAAGAAAAACATCCCAGTTTTCAAGTAGTTTGGCGGCTACGCTAGGTTTGTGTAACATGGTTTGTGTAACATGGTTTGTGATACAAGAGAAAGTGCCCCCTTTATAGCGCCTGCTCACGTCAAGGCAAGAAAAACAACCCAGTTTTCAAGTAGTTTGGCGGCTACGCTAGGTTTGTGTAACATGGTTTGTGATACAAGAGAAAGGGCCCCCTTTATAGCGCCTGCTCACGTCAAGGCAAGAAAAACATCCCAGTTTTCAAGTAGTTTGGCGGCTACGCTAGGTTTGTGCAACATGGTTTGTGATACAAAAGTGAGTGTATTATTTAAAAAATAATAATTACTAGAAAAAAAGCATGTTTTTTTACGTCATTTTATTTTCAAAACTTCGGTACTTAAATTAGTGTTTATCTAATACGCCCAGATTTCGTGATATCTTCAAAATCTTCTAGCCGGTAGTTATATATAAAAAAAAATTATCAGGACTACCAACATACCAAAGTGACAGTGATTACAAATATGGGCAAAATTTCACAAGACGAAGCTTAATTAAGGTGAATCAAAAGAGTTTATTTAAAAAAAGTGTTTCCATCTATATCCAATAATTATTACTTAACCTAACCTAACACAACCTAATTAATAGTACATTGATTTTAATTCGTCCTAAATATACTTAATTATTTATTTATTCAGAAAATTAAAATTTGTATGGTGCAACCCAATCTTTAGTTAGTACCTTCCTCGAGTGATTTCTTGCCATAGAGTAATCTTTTTTTAAATATTTATCGATTGGTACCCCGGAAATTGTTCAGCATTGTTCTATGCAAAATAATGTAATACGAAATGTCAGCCGTAACGAGGAATTACGTACAGTTTTTTTTTAATGAAATGTAAATTTAAATGCATATTTTTCCACCGGTCTCGACTGAAACCGATGTTTTTTGTAGTAACTAAGTTTAAAAGTAGTGTACTTTTCAAAATCTGTGCCTATTAAAAAAGCGGCGGCTTATTGCAAAGTTACCTTATATTTTTCTAAATGTGTGTTGTATGATCCAATATTTCGTTTGAAAATTGAACAAATCTGCCAACGACCAACGGTATAACCTTACTATATTAAAAATAAACTAAGTGTTTCAAAATTTGAAACATAAATTTACCAGATAAAATAACAATCTTTCAAATACAATTTATGTTTTTTTGTAAAAAAGAGTCAATGCATCTAGAATTTGATTTAAAAAGGTCTAATTTCCGGTATTCTCTGGTAATACCCTTTTGGGCTCTATTCAAGAATGGTTAATATATGATCTTGATCACAGTCCAGTTGTATCACAAAACTGAAATAATAACAGAACATGAAAACCGATAATTTTTTTTAATTCTTAGGTAAATCACTATATTTAATTTCTTCACTGGAAAAAGGTGTCCATAAGAAAGGTCCTAAACCAGGACCTTGCATAAAAAGAGATACTTGTTCAAATATGCATGAAACCAAACTCATAAAAAACCATACAATATTATTTCACAAAGGGTCGCTTTCGAAAGACCATGAATACAAGGGCATCTCTCGTTCAACTCCAAACTCCATCAAATCTCGTAGGAGACTTTTTTGTATAGTTACCTAATACGTAGTTTCGCAACAGTTTTTGCAGAGAATGTTTCAAAAACAGAAAGCAGGCGTGCCTAAGGTAATGTTTTGTAACAATTGGCCTAGCCAAAGCATCACGTAGCGAATGACAGTGCTTGTCTCTTGCTGCAGTTTTTTTGCAAGACTTGAAAGTTGTCACCTAATACTTGGAAAATTTGATGAAATTCTTATTTTTTGAAATGTTCATGAATTGCATTGATTTAAATAATATAGATTAACTAGCTTCTGATAGGATTAGTACTTAGCGTAATCTATTTTCTTTTCCTAAATCCGTAAAGTCTTAACCTATTTATTTAAAATATCTAAATACTTGATTCGATTCAAAGTATTAGGCAAGTACTTCAAATAAATTCACTAATTTAAATATTTTCCGAAATAGAATTTTGATTTAATAATCATTGTTTTGCAAAATGTCCGTCTCAAATTTTGACATTTTCTATTGAACAATAATTTTTATTTTCAATAAATTGATAATAAATAGCTAGCTTTATAAATTATAGCCTATATGTTCTTCTGATGTATAAGCTATTGTAAAGTTTCATTAAAATCCATTCAGTAAATTTTGCATGAAAGAGTAACAAACATACATACATCCATACAAACATTCGCGTTTATAATATTAGTAACATAAGATTTTTCTGAATATATGGGCTTTCATAAACATTTGATAGATATTTTTTTATTATTTATAGTTTTTTTTTTTACAATAAATACACAATTTTTGCATGTTATATAACATGCACACACACAGTGTTAAAATAGTAGACCTAAAAAGACAAAGAATAGCTTTTCCTCACCATAAAGAGACGAGGCTCTTGTGTTTGGTGAAGGAATTTTAGTTCAATTATATAATTTCACTAGCTTCTGCCCGCGACTGCGTCTGCATAGGATTAGTACTTCGAGTAAACTTTTTTCTTTTCCTAGGTCCCATCTACGTTTATTTCAAAATTCTTAACCTATTTATTTAAAATATCTATATAATATAATTCGATTCAACGTATTAGGCAAGTACTTCAAATAAATTCACTAATTTAAATATTTTCCGAAATAGAATTTTGATTTAATAATCATTGTTTTGCAAAATGTCAGTCTCAAATTATGACATTTTCTATTGAACAATAATTTTTATTTTCAATAAATTGATAATAAATAGCTAGCTTTATAAATTATAGCCTATATGTTCTTCTGATGTATAAGCTATTGTAAAGTTTCATTAAAATCCATTCAGTAAATTTTGCATGAAAGAGTAACAAACATACAAACATCCATACAAACATTCGCGTTTATAATATTAGTAACATAAGATTTTTCTGAATATATGGGCTTTCATAAACATTTGATAGATATTTTTTTATTATTTATAGTTTATTTTTTTTACAATAAATACACAATTATTGCATGTTAAGTTAATTATACAGTGTTAAAATAGTAGATATAAAAAGATAAAGAATAGCTTTTCCTCACCATAAAGAGACGAGGCTCTTGTGTTTGGTGAGGGAATTTTAGTTCAATTATATAATTTCACTAGCTTCTGCCCGCCACTGCGTCTGCGTAGGATTAGTACTTCGAGTAAACTTTTTTTCTTTTTCTAGGTCCCATCTACGTTTATATCAAAAATTTTAACCTATTTATTTAAAATATTTATAATTCTTGATTCGATTCGATGTATTAGGCGAGTACTTCAAATAAATTCACTAAATTTAATATTTTCTAAAATAGAATTTTGATTTAACAATCAATGTTTTGCAAAATGTCATTTCTCCAATTTTGACATTTTCTATTAAATAATAAATATTATTTTTAATACAAATTATGAGCTATATTTTTGTAAAGTTTCATTAAAATCCATTCAGTAAATTTTGCGTGAAAGAGTAACAAATACACATACATCCATACAAACTTTCGCATTTATTATATTAGTAAGATAAGATAGTAAGATGTGTGAAAGTAAATAATACAATATCAGGCAAAAACAAGAGATAATTAAGAAAATGCAAGATTTATCAATAACGGATTTGAAAGAAATAATAGTGAGATATGAACTCTTATAGTAGTTTTAGGTATTTTTTTTTAATTTTTGCTGAAATTCCTATAATATATATATAGTAATTTTGTAGAGTGGTACATGAAGTAAAATGTACTATTCAAATAAATTATTATTATTATTGAAGTATGTTTTTATACCCTTCTTATATTATTAGATCAAGCATATTTAAATAATAAATGTAGTACGTAATAAGTATAAGTAAAGTGTAAACGAAAACTTTAAAATATACCGACCATATTAGAGCACATGAAGTGGATCTATTTTAAGTTTAAAAAACTAAATAATTGTCTGAGAATGTTGCTTTTTATTATTTATTATAGTTAAAGAAATATAAATATTTCGCCTTCTATCTTCATAATTCAAATCTTTATATAAATACACTAGCTGGTACCCGGCATGCGTTGCTATGCCATTTAATAAAGAAATTGTTTCTCCCTGCGCGTCCTTTCCCACTCGTCCCGTTCACCTTCCTCCTCCCTTTCCTCTCTCGCTTCCCCTTCCCCTCTCGCGTTCCTACTCCTCCTCCTCCACCTTCTCTCTCCTCACTCTACTCCCCCCCCCCTTTCCACCATCCCTCGAACGAACCCTCTTCCCGAGTTCCCCTCCCCCCTCCCGAGTTCCCCTCTTCCCTCCCGGTTTCCCCACCCCCCTAAGGAACGATCGTCAAATCTTTGACAGGTAAGTAAAACAGTTTATATGAGAAAATGAAATTGTTGTTTTTACTATCTTACTCACAATTTTTCCATATTTTCTCACCTATTAAACCTTCCTTGGACTACGACAAACATTTCAAAACCAAAATCAGCTAAATCGGCCCAGCCGTTCTCGAGTTTGAGCGAAACAAACTAACAGCAATTGATTTTTTTTAAATATATATATATATATAGACATATCAATAATCATTTTACTTAGTATAACAATAATACATAATATCTTACCAAAAAAATTATTCTATCTTATCGAACATTATAATTTTGTGCATTTAAGTGAAGATTGAATGGTTTTTTTAAATATTTTTTAGATTCTCCGTTTTTAGGCTTTCTGGAAGGAAATTGTAAATGTGTATACCCCCAGGGCCTATACTTCTTTCATCACTTTTAGTCTTTACTGTATATTAGTGTAAAATTTATCATGTTGTTTTGTGTAGGTATTGTTGGTGTACTTGTGACGTTTTTATAAACGTTGGGTAGGCGTGTATAAATCCATTTTGTATTCGTACAATTTTATAATTTTCAATCCGTTCAATTTTTGATCTAGCTTTTTCGTGGGAGTATCTGGATTATAATTGAGAAGTTTTTTTATAACTTTATTCTGAATTATCTGTATTACACTTCAAACTTGTCGGACAGCTTCTCCGAGATGTCTGAGGAGAGCGACACCCCCAGATCCAAGGTGCTGAGGTCCCTCTGCAGACCGCGCCAGAACAGTGGCAGGGTCCAGCAGAAAAACAGTTTGGACAGATATAGGATATCAACTATAATATAATATGTCTGACTTACGCTTCAAGTTTGTCGGCAAGCTTCCCCGAGATGTCTGAGGCCAGCGGCACGCCCAGGTCTGAGGTGCCGAGGTCCCTCTGCAGACCGCGCCAGAACAGTGGCAGGGTCCAGCAGAAAAACAGTTTGGACAGACATAGGATATCAACTATAATATAATATGTCTGACTTACGCTTCAAGCTTGTCGGCAAGTTTCCCCGAGATATCTGAGGCTAGCGGCACGCCCAAGTCTGAGGTGCTGAGGTCCCTCTGCAGACCGCGCCAGAACAGTGGCAGGGTCCAGCAGAAAAACAGTTTGGACAGACATAGGATATCAACTATAATATAATATGTCTGACTTACGCTTCAAGCTTGTCGGCAAGTTTCCCCGAGATATCTGAGGCTAGCGGCACGCCCAAGTCTGAGGTGCCGAGGTCCCTCTGCAGACCGCGCCAGAACAGTGGCAGGGTCCAGCAGAAGAACAGTTTGGACAGCGGGTTGGCCTTGCTCCGCAGGTTCTCCGCCGTCTTCATCCTAGGGCCGAACTGACCTGGCACACCGCCCAGAGGATTGCATTTGCCGATCCCACCTGCCAGATTATCTGCGAACGAAGAATACCCAATTTAGCATAACAATTTTATGTGCTGGAAGTAGATGGATTCTACCATACTTGTAAGGGAATACTGGGATCGAAAATACTTCACAAAAGAACCAACATGATCATTTATAAAACGAAAATAAAATCAGTTGTTGATCCCAAGGTTGTGATTCGTGGTGCTTAACGAAATTATGAAACCAAGTCTTTGAGCGTAAAATTCTACGAAAAATCTTTTAGATCTTACAGGATAAATATTTTTTAATGTAATACAAAGAATATGGGTTTCATTTATGCATGTATATTTTACAAAATATTATATTTAAGGTAATAATTGGTCATGTATACTTTAAAAGAAAAGCTCTTGTGTCTGATAAGGGAGTCACGATTCTTACTTAGGTTGTATATTGTAATATGTTTTGTATAATATATATTTTTTTTGTGTAATTTATAATTACAATAATCTAATTTTTTTAAATATGAAATTGAACAAGACACAGAAAAATAATAAAAGATAATGGTCGCAACTGGGACAGTTATCTTTTGATATTTTTCTGTGTCTTGTTCATTTTCATATTTAAAAAAATTAGATTATTATTGTTATCTTTTTTTATTTTTTTTTTTATACACTTAACAAATATAAGACAAAAAGTCCCGATAAACTACTTTTTACTAGTTTGTCTAACGGGTTGTTTACATTAAAGATCTTATTATATTGATGTAATAGTTACATTTTTACAATTATACATATAAAATAAAATAAAGATTTTTTTTAGAAATATAATATTTTTATAAAAAGATAAAAGAAAAATTATGAAAAACATAATTTACAATTTTATATTTTATATTCTTCAATGATACAATTACAGCGCCCTTTAGGTGATTTCTCACAAAAACGGCGCTCTACAAGTTATCCAATATTATTTATTCACCAGATTTACAGGAACGGGTTTAGTTTTTCCCATAGGAAAAACTAAACCCTTTCATACACTTTTCCATATAAATGATCATCTAGTAAATCCACGTTATGCAAGTGTATTATATAAGTATAATTAATACAAAATAATACAAGAACAACACGTTAATCTACTAAACTATTAAATGGGAATATAATTCACCGTCTCCAGATATTTTCATATCAGAGGGTTCGGCTCTGTGGAATTCCTAATTTGACCGATAAATCCTACTGATCCCTCAATATAAATATTTAAAAAAATCTTTCGTAATTCTACATGTATTTAAAATGACTGATTTTTGCATTTTTATATACAAATTCTTTGACAAATCTAATATGCCTAAATTTTTAATAAGAGAGCTAGGTATAATGCCAGTAGCCGAAATAATAAAAGGTAATATTTTTATAGTCTGAGAATGCCAAATTCTTTTAATTTCATTTCCTAAATCTGTATACTTTCTTATTTTTTCAGAAACAGATTTTTGAATATTACAGGAATTTGGAATAGCTACATCAATAATATAAGTTATTTTTTTAATTTTGTCATGTAAAACTATATCAGGTCTATTATGACCAATTGGTCTGTCTGTTAGTATAGTTTTATCATAGTAAATTTTAAAGAAATTATTTTCTAAAAATGAATTTGGTTCGTATTCATAATATGGTACTATATTATGACAGTCAATCAAGTTATGTTTAATTACCAAACTTTGGTGAATTATTTTTAAAACCTGATTGTGCCTAAATGTATACTCAGACGGCGCTAATATAGAACATCCTGATATAATGTGTTCTATAGTTTCCTATTATTATTATTATTATTGATGGGATTAACCTTCAAAAGTTAAAAAGAGAGTTTTTATTATTTAAAAAAAATGAATATTCATTTAGACTTTTAGAAAAAAAGTCAATAGGTGTTCCATAAAAATAAAATCGGATATATTTATCCGAGACACTATCTAGGTAACAAATACATTCTTTGAATAATTGTTTCCAATAATAAAGGTAGCTGCCAATAATATGGAAAAAAAAACATTAATCGAAGATAATTTATAATTGTTTAATTTTATTTATTTGTTTAGATCGGTTAATAATACAGCGCATTTATTTAGAGGTTATTATGTTTTTTATGGCTTAGTAAACATAATGGTTTTGCATTTGTGTTGTTTTAAAATTGGGCGTAATAATTAGATTTCTATTTCCCATTAGCGTGTAAAATTCTTGTTATTCTTTATTTTTTTTATGCATATTTTTATAGTGGAAGCTTGCTTAAATATGACATCAACATTTGGTACTGGAATACTGGAAACACGAGGTAGACTTTTTTTAAGTATTAGTTTTATAATGATTCTTTGTGAAACTTTTACCGAGTTTAGATTGTTTACAATCATGAACTCAAAAATGTTACAGACTATTGTAAGATACTGTAGGTCTTTAAGACTGCGATGGGCTGGACATGTAGAAAAAATGCCGGATGATAGGACGCCAAAAGTTATGACTGCCTGGGTGCCCCAATGGAAGTGACGCAGAGGCAGACCTAGGAATAGGTGGAAAGGCTGCGTGCTGGAGAATCGGAGCAGGACGGGAAGAATGGAAAAGGACCGCAGTCAGTTAAAAACATCTCAGACCGCAGTCAGTTACAAACCCAGAGGCAGGCTGCGGAAAGTGGAAAGGCTGCGTGCTGGAGAATCGGAGCAGGATGGGAAGAATGAAAAACGACCGCAGTCAGTTAAAAACATCTGTGTATAAAGTCAGAACCCATCCTGGGATATAGCGCCGTGATGATGATGAATATATAGATTAAAAACTCTTCATTTTAGAAATATGTCGAGAGATATTTAGAAATTATGCACAACGGATTTTCGTAGTAGTTGCCATTCTTAACCAAGTTTCAACAATCGAACAAAATTATCAAATTCAATTTATTTTGGAGATAATTTATGAAGTTAAAATTTTGACAATTTGTGCAAGTCCCCGTCGTTGCCCCGGCTTTACACTGAGTTTTTTTAGAAAACAGACAGTGTCTTTCCTTTTGCTTTGAAGGTCATGTGTGCAAAATTTCATCTCTTTCAGAAAAACATATATGGTATGGACAATGGCAGATGCTGAAGGTAATGCATGCACATACACATTAAAAAAAAACATTTGTTTTCCATCAACCTTATCATTTAAAAAATGTTTTCGTTTGCCTGTAAAATTTAGTTGTCCGCAATGTCCGTTGTGATAAGCAGAAAAGGGACCACAAGATTATTTGTTTACTGTGTTAGAATACGCCAAGATCGCACACTTTGTCATTGTGTATTTTTTTACTGTGTTAGAATATTCCAAGATTAGCACACATTGTCATTGTGTATTTGTTAATTGTGTTAGAATATTCCAAGATCGCACACCTTTCATTCTGTATTTCTCTACTGTGTTAGAATATTCCAAGATCGCACACCTTGTCATTGTGTATTTGTTAATTGTGTTAGAATATTCCAAGATCGCACACCTTTCATTGTGTATTTGTTTACTGTGTTCGAATATTCCAATATCGCACACCTTGTCGTTGTGTATTTGTTTACTGTGTTAGAATATTCCAAGATCGCACACATTGTCATTGTGTATTTGTTTACTGTGTTCGAATATTCCAAGATCGCACACCTTGTCGTTGTGTATTTGTTTACTGTGTTAGAATATTCCAAGTATGCACAAATATTCGTATTCAGATAGTAGTATTTTATAGTGGTATTTAATAAACTTCAATATTATAATAACAATGTAAAAACGCAGTATTCGGGATGCCATAATACATTTTACATAGCCGACTTTAACCCCTCGGGCCTCGGGCCTATTTTGTCAAAATATGTCCGCTTTACATTAAAACACAAATTAACGTAATATTTCTGAACACATCCGAAAATTAAAAACTGTTTTTGAAAGGTGGTGAAATACGCTGTCAAAAATTTAATAATTTGAAATTATCAGATTACGGAAAAAACCACATACATATTTTATTAGGTAAATTTACTATAAACGTTACCGTCAAATCTGTTTTTTGTCGTTTAATCTAAAAAAAATAGTAAAAATTCCCAAAGTTTCGTTATTTTTGTTCAATTTGCGGTCGAAAACCTTGGTTTTCATAAACGTGTACATTTTAATAATATTGTGGTTAACTTTTAGATTTGAATATAAAGTGTAGTATTTTCTCTTTCTAAGACCGTTTAGATAATATTTCTTACCATAATAGTAAGGGTATCCTGAGGGATAATTTGTCCGGCTTTGAACTGTGACATAATCATTAATTTATTATTGTTTAGATCTAAATGAAACACGCTGTATATAAGTTATACATCTGTGACTGTGATGAAGTCCACTTATTATAGACCTAGGTGATTCATATCAAAAACGTGTGTTGCTAAATTGTCAACAAATCCCATATGGATAAGTCAATGTTTGTGTGATACATTATTTGTCATCAGAGTCTGCGAGTAGTGTTTGCGTTTTATTTAAACTGTAGCATGTTTTTAGCATGCTTGAAAACTGTAGCATGTCTTCAGCATGCTTGACCGTGCGTTGAATTTGTTGATAAGAGATCCAATACTCGTTTCACCCGTATCAAAATGTTGTTATTTTTACAGCTGCGTCACAAATTTAATAAAATCATCAAACATGACCTATTTCATTCAAAACATGCTTTAATATATACCTACATTCAAGTAAGCAATAAAAATGCTCAAAACACACGATGATAAATTATTAAATATCGTGTACTTCTTGTAAGTATTTTTTGATCATAAGTATTTATGATTTTTCAATAATTTCTAAACAAAATAAGTGTGTAAAAAAAAATCTGAAACATTTTAGTCTGTAAGACCTTAAATAAATAGAAAAACTTAGGTATTTTCGTCACAAAACACGTTATCGGATTTATTTTTTAATGATTTTAATTTAAAAATACAACTCTGAAAAATGTGTTTACTAGATTATGTGTTGATTTATTTTGTTGTATGATTATATGATTTGAAATTTTTATTGTAAAAAAGAGTCAATACGTCTAGAATTTGATTTAAAAATGACTAATTCCCGTTATTCTTTGGTAATACCCTCTCAAAACAATATATTTTAAATCGTATCATATAGCTGTCAAATCATGCAAACGACCGCCGACTACAGTTTAGTAGTTGGTTTAGGGAAAATACGGTTTACCTTCTTACACAAAATATAACTTATTGTCCGTGAAGGGGTGTACAGAGGATATACCGCCGAATAACAAAAATATAAAACATATTTCCATTGAAATGCATCAAGGACAAAACTACTTGTCTATATACTGTATAATAACGCCGTCCGTGGTCAAGTGGTAAGACGCTTGACTCCCAATCGGAAGGTCGCGGGTTCGAACCCGGCGTGCGCAAATAAATTTTATTTGATTAATTTGTGTTATTTCGCAATTAATTAATAAAAATAATATATAATATATTTGCGGCACGTTCCAGAGTGGAAGATACTCTCAGTATCGCCTTGGTGTAAGACCACCATTCAGAATTGAAACGTTGCTTAATAATGGCTTTAGCCGTGTTTAGTGACTAGATCTGAATAGCCAGGTACTTCCCCACCTTCCTCTTTCCCATCTTCTTCCGTTTCCCACTTACCTTTAGCCTCAAAACATACCCGATTGGGGATGCCATATTCTCACTGGTTCCAGAGGAAGCAGTTAAGAATCTCGTGAGGTATTCTCTATAAAAATAAAAAATAAAAATAAAATGTACCAGCGTATAAGTACAAAAATTCAAACTGTAAATAAATTTTCGTCGGATCTGCCGGATCTGCCCTGATGATGGAAACTGCAACGCTGTCCGAAACGTCGGCTAAAGATGGAGGTAGCGCAACACGGCATAACACCCCAAAAACACACAACGAAAATGCTTTTGGCCGTGAAAATCTAAAAACGTATCTGTAAATAAATTTGTTTGATATCTATGCTAACTTATAAATTCGTGATCATTTCGGGAGGCCAACTGTCGGGGGATTAACTGTCTGGTCACCTTCCAGATTACCTGCCATTTTCTTTCCTATTCTCCCCCGTTCCCCTTCGCCTCCTCTTCCCCTCCCGAGTTTCTTCTCCTCTCCCGCTGTACCCCTTCTCGCGACCCCCCCTCACGCATTCCCCTTCCACCTTTTCCACCTTCCCCCTCCCCCCGCGAACCCCTACTCTTAATTCCTCTCCGCCCCTCTCGGATTCTCTTCCCTCTTTTTTTCCTGCTGGTAAAATAACCCATTTTTCAAACAACTCGCGTTTGACCTTATCCAATTTTTTATGCAAATTTCATAAAGCCAGAGCTCTTTATTCTGCTATTCGAAACTGAGACAAATCCAACAAATCAAAGATCATAAAAATCGGTTCAGCCGTTCTTGAGTTATAAATTATGTAACTAACCCGACTTTGTTTTATATATTAAGGTATCTAAATTTAGGACATTCATATAAATAATGATAAAGAATTTAAATATAATGTTGTATCTATTCATTATTATTCTATGAAATGATTCACTGGGACCTTATCACAAATTTGTGACAATTTCGCCGAATGTTATATAATTAATATAACAATTAAACTGATTAATGGTACACGGTTGAATGAAATAGGTCTAATACGTCATCAATGTGACTGAAGCAAAAAAACATTTTATTCCTGGTATACTATATACTGCCGTTGAAAGTAAAAACGTATTACATTGTATTGCTATAAACATTCGAGCATTAACGTTAATAATTTTATTGAATTACTAACTTCAGTATACTATGCCAGGGTACAATCACACCTTTCCTATCTCTGCTGTATCTGGGACTTTGCCTCAAAGAAATTGATAGCCGACCTGCACGTGGTTCAAAACTGAACTCTCATAAATGTTTATGGACTTCCATGGGACACTCATATCAGGGATATCTATTCAGTTTCCGGTATCCTTCCAATCACAATCCTTCCTAAACATGAAATCACAAGCACCATCCTACAAATTACCCAACAATCAACTCACACCAAACCACTTCACAATCAAGACATCCACAACCACAATCTCGAAATAACAAACACACACTACAAAATATAAAATCTCCGAACCATATTGCCTATAGACTATATAATTTGCTTCCAGATATGTACAAAAACATCCAGCATAATAAAAATTGCAAAGCAATGCTTTAAAGGAAATTTTTTAACTACACTTAAAAATGAAAATATGTATTTGTCTTGTCATTTTTTGTTCTACCTTACATACTCGTTTCCTTGTTTTTTTCTTTACTTGTTTTCTCTTGTTGTCTGTTCTACTTAACCTGTCTATTTTTTCTATTTTTTATATAGAGCCGTGGTGGTTCTAAGCATAGGGATGGTTATTAAGCGTTTTGAATCTCTTGCTTATGTTATCTGGGGGGTGAACTTTTTGGATAAAATATTCTTTATAAATTTGATATAAGGAGTTTCTCTTATACAATTCTGTGATAGATGGTACATTAAATTCCCGAAATATCTCTAAAGTAGGGAAGTCATATGGTTTTCTAAGGATGATTTTTATAATTATTCTTTGAATTGTAATTATTGGCTGTAAGGAAGCCTTAAAGGCCCCTCCCCAACCAATAATGCCGTACTGTAATAAGGACTGAATTAATGCATAATAGACAATTTTGGTAGTTTTCTTGTTTAAGATGTTTCTTCTTATAGAAAACGTAGATACGTTTTCTTATTCTTTCCACCGTGAGATTGATATGATCTTCCATTTAACATTTTTATCTATTAAGATTCCAAGATATTTTACATTAGATTTATGATTTAGCTTAGCGCAGTCCGTATTACATGTACCGTCATTTACACAATTTTTGGAATGAATTGTTATGTTAATTAAGTTATTTGTCTAGTTGATAATCACAGAAATAAATTTTAATTCAAACAGGTATTTTTTTTAAATATGTAACAAATGATCAATGATTTGTAATTAAATATATTTCCCTTAAATCTTAAATCTGTTTCCTTTCGATGTCCATTCTGTTCCCTCCCACAACTCTCTATTAATTCCTAGCCACGCCCCCATCCCTGCGACAACACTTAGTAATAAATTGTACCCTCCCACTGTTTTGTGATTGTCAAATCATTATATGTTTGCCCCGAGGAAGGAACGGTTGTTCCGAAACCGGTCGGCTTTAATTAAATAAATCTGTGGTTCTAACAAAGTTAAATTGTTTCATTTAATTATAATAATCACCAAGTAATATCTAGTTTCAAAAGTACAAACATATTTCAATCATTTCAGTTCGCGAAATGTCAATGACAAATAATTGAGAAGAGATTCAAGATATTTCTTGATGAAAAGTGAAAAAAATTCTAGGTTATTTTTCTGATCAATCGAAGTAGTAAGATTCCTATAAAATGCGCGGGAATTTTTGAAATTATTCCAAAAAACGATTTAAAATATCTCTTTAAATTGGCCACAGTTAAGAAAATTCATTTCGGAGTGGTACCTAATGTAAATTTCCTTCAAATAACCAGATATACGTACGAAATTACGTAAATCAACAAATTATCTTTACATGTTCCCGCCAATAAACATTGAAACCCTGTTAATTAGTTCGTGAGAACTTCAGTCCCGTTTTTACGAATAAAATGATCGTATTTTAGAATAACATTTTTCTCCGTGTATCAACAAATATGATCCTGCTGTTGTGAGCTCCAATATTACCTCTCTTTCAGTTACACGCTTCGTTTATGAGAAAGAGAGAGATGTTAAAACGGATTTATCGGTTGGTGTGTTAATTGTGTCTGCCAATATGATTCTGCCACTGAGATCTCCATTGTTACATTTCTTTCTGTTCAAGCGCCGATTGTGAGAACGAAAGAGAGTTTACACATTTCAAAATATCTATCAGTAGTATAACCTAGGTGAAATAACATAGTTCTTTTTAGCACAAAACAATTAATAAAAACTTCATGGCAGATGTGCCATGGCTCTCTATTGACACTATCATAGGTCATGTGTCGATAATTGACAACAACTACTGGTGTAATTTATGCAAAATGACGTCAGTAATTTTATTATGTAAAAAGAATCAACTTTACCCATATAACCATAGAAAAAGATAAAGTATTTTTGCATAATTATTATATTCCGCATTTGCCTTTTTAGATAAGTCCATAGTTTTACGCAAATCGTAGATATAATTTGCAAAGAAACCTTCACATTGTCAATCTCACCATAGTGTGTGGTGCATAGTAGGGTATTTCCACGTTTATTTGTAATTGCTTTAAAAATTTAAGCATAAAAATTACGATTATTATGGCATTTTTATTTTATTTTTATGTTGACGAATAAATCTTCTACAGCGAGTCTAGGTTTCCCATTTTAATAATACCGCCAAAACGATATTTTCGGGCGGGGCTATCGTGTGATGGCATAAACGTTGACCGGCATTGAAAAATTTCTGACAGTAGTACTTTGTTGTTTGTTGACGTGCGTATTTGGTGCCCTTGCCAACCACGTGCCGTTTTACTGTTTTTTCTTCTTTTTTTATGGGTATACCGCACAAGGGTCCCGTCTGGAGCCAGCGAGACTATGGCATCCCCATTCTGGGTATGTTCTGAGGCTGAAGGTAATGGGGAGGGGAAAGAGGAAGGTAAGCAAGACCCTGTCTATACAGATCTGGTCATAAAACACGACTAAAGCCATTTCAAGCAACGTTTCAATTCTGAATGGTGGTCTTACACCAGGGCGATACTGAGATTATCTTCAACTCTGAAACGTGCCGCAAACATACTATATATTATTTTTAATTAATTAATTTTGTAATAACACAAATTAATCAAATAAAATTTATTTGCGCACGCCGGATTCGAACACGCGACCTTCGGATCGCGCCTCGACCTCGCCGGAAACTTCCCATTCCTTTCATTTAAAAAAATCTCCACACAGCATCCCCAAAGATGACATAAGCCCCGGAAAATTATTTTCCACAGGTCCTCCAAAAAACAGTTATTGTAAATTTTTTTTTTTTAAATCACTGAATACCAAAGTTTAATTTATATTTTTTACTCCAAATAATGTCAGGAATCACTGGTTAAAGTAACTCAAGTACCTTAAACACTATGTTTAATAACCAATTTACAACGTTCTTCAGGTGAATGAATTTATATAAAGTGCTATTTATATTTTAATACAAGCTTCTGCCCGCGACTTCGTCTGCGTAGGATTAGTACCTCCTATCTACGTTAATACCAAAATTCTTAACCAATTTATTTAAAATATCTATAATTCTTTATTCGATTCAAAGTATTAGCCGAGTACTTCAAATGAATTCACTAATTTAAATATTTTCCAAAATAGAATTTTGATTTAACAATCATTGTTTTGCAAAATGTCATTCTCAAATTTTGACGTTTTCTATTAAACAATAATTATTATTTTCAATATACCTATTGAAAATAAATAGCTAGCTTTATAAATTATAGCCTATATGTTATTCTGACGTATGAGCTATATTATTGTAAAGTTTCATTTAAATCCATTCAGAAGTTTTTACGTGAAAGAGTAACAAACATACATACATTCATACAAACTTTCGCGTTTATAATATTAGTAAGATTTAATATGAATCATTTATTAGAACATTATCGCAGAGGTTCAAAACACGTAGACAAGGCGAAAAAATTTCAAATTTAATTCTTAAATCTGCTTGTTATGGAGGATGTTATGTACTTTTTACTTTCTCTCACTTCTCTCTCCCCGTTTCCCTTGTCAAACACCATTATTTCACCTATTCCAGGGTATCTAGCTCGGTCGATCAATATAGGTTTTATCAAAAATACCGGTAACTTGTCATCGCTCCCGAGCACGACTGCAGGCTACTAACTAACAAACAATGTTTCACAACTAATTCTTCATAATGTATTTGACATGAACTGTTGTTTGTTAGTGATCTGCAGTCGTGCTCGTGAACGATGACCAGTTACTGACGGCCGGCGTATTCCAGCAGTAGGGCGTTAGACTGCCATTCCGAAGATCGCGGGCTCGAATCCGGCGTGCGCAAATACATTTTATTTAATTGATTTGTGTTATTTCACAATTAATTATTTAAAATAATATATCATATATTTGCGGCACGTTCCAGAGTGGAAGATACTCTTAGTATCGCCCTGGTGTAAGACCACCATTCAGAATTGAAACGTTGCTTGAAATGGCTTTAGCCGTGTTTAGTTATTAGATCTGAATAGCCAGGTACTTTCCTACCTTCCTCTTCCTGGTATCCTTCCCTTTTCCACTTACCTTCAGCCTCTTAACATACCCCAATTGGTGACGCCACAGTCTCACTGGCTCCAGACGGGAGCAGTTGAGACTCTTGTGAGGTATTCACTATAAATTTTTTTTTTTTTAACTATAAATGAATCCTGGGTAATGTAATTATTGTGTTGTTCGCATTTGTGTTTTATTTTTCAAAAAGTTTTTGTCACGTAACGCTTTTCGAGATCGTGTTAAATACTGTTAATATATAATACGAATTTAGCAGCATTATTGTAGAATTCATCTGAAAAGTAGTCATTACCTACATACTTCAATGTGAATTGTACGAATGTATTCAATCAATTATTTTTATAGAGTATGCCAAATTGCTTATCAAAAATCCGGTAGTACGGATATTACTTTTGATAGAAACAGGCGTTTGGACCCGGCGGACAAATGGAAAAAATCGTCATATTCCGCAACATGTTTTTATGAAACTCTTCACGCCAGTTTAACCACAAAACTAAAATATATCTAACTATCACGATATATAGGCAGACACGACTGACACACAAAACTAACAGCACACACTCTTTGCTTTAAAAACAGTCACTTTACGGACAAACATGAGTTTGTCGGTCACCTTACGGACATACATTCATACTGTCGCTAAATACGACCAAACTGCACGGACTATCAAATGAATGAAAGTTATGCGTTTGATTTTTAGGTAGAAACAAAGGAAGTTCGAACACTGGCGTACTCAAGAAAAAAATATTAAATTAAATGTTGTTACTTTACAATCAAATCAAATGTAAAATAATTTTGTGGCGTCATTTTTAATTAATGAAAAAAATAACTTGGTTTTCACCACTTAAGTAATCACAATTATAGACATGTTTCGAAACCGATGGTTTCTTCGTCAGGATAACCACTGGAGCGACAGAGCAATTAAAATATTTTTTTCGGATTGCTAAAGAAAATTTTTCCGCCCACATTAAAATAATCATACCTTCGAATTTGAATATGAAGACATACAAGCTGTTTATAGTTCAATGTCGCCAATGCATTCGCCTATCTTTTGTCAATTATCTCATATTTGTAGGATTTATAAAAAAAAAAAAAAATTTTAACCTTAAAACATTTTAAAAAATCTAGAGAATATTTATTTTGTTATATTTTGAATGTACAATATATTATATATAGTCGTTCCCGCCTCCCAAATTGGATTGTTTTCAACAATTCACCTAATTATATTTGTTGGTTTGCCAGGAACTAGTGATGTTCAACAGCGGTTCACCTTCGAACTTCACGTGTTCATTTCGACCCAATTCATTATCTCACATTTTACATATTATAAAAAAAGTTTTTAATCATTTGAGAGTGAGATAAAAATTATCACGGTTAATTTTTTATTAAAAATATCAACAGAATAATATCAAACATATGGATTTGAAGCGAGGTGTTGAAATGGGAGCAATGATCTAAATTTGGTGCCAAAATCACACTGGAAATACTAATTCCTAATGCCATGGATCGCTTCAAGTGGTTCGCTACTTTTGATCGATTAAGAGGATACCCGGCGGTGATTTTTCCATACAAACGTATTCCCTATTTATCTCTCTGGATTTTAACCCTAGAGAAAATATTGTTTTTGCATAAAATAGATATCAACTACTAGCGTGTCGGTACTTCTTGTTTTTTTTTTGATAAGTTACTTTTTATAGAAGTTATGACCTCCCAAAAATCAATAAAATTGACTGGTTTAAACGCCGTCAAAAGATGTTCAGTATACAAACCAGACAATGTTTTTTTTAAAAAAGCAAAACGTACGGACATAGAATAGTTTTTTCTTATGTAGATGGTAAAAAAAAATTGAAAATCAGTCCACTTTTGGAGGAGAAAAGTGGGGAATACAAAACCTCCATTTTATTTAGGTGTCAGTGCATTGTCCCTTTCGCTCAATATCCGGTGGAGTAAGAGCAACAGTGACAGCAATATTTTAGTAAAATCTATTTCTGCACCACCGGGTATCATCTTAATAGGGTTGCCAGGGTTCATGGGGTGAGGTAGTATGTCTAGGTCTTGACGGGGGATGCTTTTGCACATCTACTGCGTGGCGAGCCGGATCAGGAGATACTATTTGAGGGAGACCTATTGACCCCTACAGCTGGATTCTCTGGATCCATCAACTAGCACTTCAGTAGGAAAGATATCTGTCACGTCCGTATGTCTGTCACTTTTGGATACGCTGATGCACACCCAGATTCCTACCCACCCTTCATACCTCTTTATTTCTTAGAATTTTTCTCTTTAAATTTTCCTTTCATCTCACTTCAATTGCCCACTGTGTGTCGCGCTAGATCGGGAGTGATCTTTGACCCCTCCAGCCAAACTCTCGTAAAAAGGTATTTCTCAACCAGTCTCTCCAAATACGGCCCGCCACACAGTAAGCAGGCAGACGCATCCGCCGCCAAGACCTGGACAATCCCCACCCCATGAACCCGGACACTCCTGCTAAGTCACCAAACGTGTTGAACCACTTCGGGTGATCTATGGCAAAGGTGTTGGTTATCCAATGAATGATTCCCGGGGTGACGGTACCCATACTTGCCTCATAAATTGAACCGTTGATAGCGACCTAGAAAATAATTGTTGTATCATATAGCAGCCAGGGTTGGGCGAAATACATGCTTTGCTGTAATTAAAATAGAAATCACAAAATACTTTCTAATACTAATATGATGTGCGCATACCCGGGGAGCTCAGGCGTTATGAAATTATTTCCTCTACTATTCATAAGATTGCGATTAAAGTTTCATCCGATTGCTATTAATTTTTTTTGAATTGTTGTGAACATGCCCGTGAATACTTCTATATATAGGTATACTGGTGATTTGCATAAAAAAATTAAGTAGGTCACGCGAGTTGTTGGAAAAATGGGTGTATTTTATGGAGTTAGGCGGCAGGGAAAAAAGGCTGGGGGGAGGTGTATGCAGAAGGGTCGGTTGCGGAATTAAGAGGATACCCGGCGGTGATTTTTCCATACAAACGTATTCCCTATTTATCTCTCTGGATTTTAACTCTAGAGAAAATATTGTTTCTGCATAAAATAGATATCAACTACTAGCGTGTCGGTACTTTTTGTTTTTTTTTATAAGTTACTTTTAATAGAAGTTATGACCTTCCAAAAATCAATAAAATTGACTGGTTTAAACGCCGTCAAAAGATGTTCAGTATACAAACCAGACAATGTTTTTTTAAAGAAAGCAAAACTTACAGACATAGAATAGTTTTTTCTTATGTAGTTGGTAAAAAAAAATTGAAAATCAGTCCACTTTTGGAGGAGAAAAGTGGGGAATACAAAACCTCCATTTTAGTTAGGTGTCAGTGCATTGTCCCTTTCGGTCAATATCCGGTGGAGTAAGAGCAACAGTGACAGCAATATTTTAGTAAAATCTATTTCTGCACCACCGGGTATCATCTTAAGGAGGGAAGCTTTGCGAGAGGGGGGACGAGGAAGAGGGGAACGCAAAGAAGGTGGAAGCGGAATGCGTGAGGGGGGAAGGGGTTCGCGAGAAAGGGGAGAGCGGGAGAGGGGAGGGGGAACGCAGGAAGACGAAAAGGGACGCGGGAGGGGAAGAGAAAGGGGAACGGGGACGAATGGGAAATGACACGAAGGGAGAGACAATGTATTTATTTAATTGGCATTGCAACGCATGCCGGGCTAGTACCAGATACAATTTACATTTTAGGAAGTAATTGAAATACAAATACCAAAATACATATTTGTATTTCAAATACGTATTTTAATTACAAGTAATTCAAAAACTGCCCAACCCTGATAGCAGTTTCGTCCTACTAATTTCGTTTTCTGTAATCTCATTTTGGTCACAGTACCAACGCTCGAAGTCTGATAAGGCATAGAGCATTTTATTACGTTTAGTTTCTTTAAGTTTTTGCTCACTAATTAATTACACCGGCTTTCTTTTACTTAGTTTATTAATTTAAGTATTTAAACCGGCGTGTTTCCATTTGATAATTGACAACACGAAATAACAAAATAAAACACACGATTACAATATCTACCTTAGTGCCTCCTCTGACGAGGCAACTGAAACCAAACTAAAACTGGCTGGTTTATATGTCTTGATTGGTCAAAAAACTTGTTTAACCATAGACGAAGAACAATCAGCTAACCGCAGGCAACTAGCAACGGCCGGCCAGGGCAACCAGCAGGCAAGTCGCAAGTCACCGCTTGCGTTACCATTGACAATGGGGTTTTGTGTGATTGTGAAGTGTGCGGGCCATCACATTGTCATACAAAGACAGTTGGCAGTTGAGAGTTTTCAGTTGCCTCAGTGGGCGGAGGCGCTTAGTGCCTCTGCTGACGAGGCAACTGAAATTAAACATAAACCGACTGGTTGCTATGGCTTCCAACCAAACTTCCATCAAACTTCTATGATGGCCTACTCAATTTTACAATTTCTGTAATTATCTCAGCTCGTTTAACCATAGACAAAGAACAATCAGCTGTCACTGTAGTCATCAAAAATCGTCAAAATAAGACAAAACTATAAAACTGACAACAAAACTGGCGCAACCATGACAAGCGTGCAAACTGACAATGGCCGGCCACAGCAACTGATAAAGCTTATGGCCGGCCACAGCACAACAAAATTTACATCAATAGCAACATTTACATCAATTACTTCGCAATTAGGCATAAATGGTGAAATTTATCTATATGCAGATGATACTGCAATATTCTACTGAGGCAAAGACCTAAACATCTTACTAGAAAATGCACAAAGTGACCTAGAAAAAAATTGCAGTTGTCTCCAATCAAATATCCTAAAAATGAACATAAAAAAAAACAGGATACATGGTTTTAAGCTCAACCCGTAAGATAATTCCTCCTCGCGTACCCTTAAAAATTAAAAAGAACAATTTGCAAATCCTGATAAAAGAAAAATATCTTGGGCTGCTGTGCATCGATAAGCATCTAACTTTTAAACCACATATACAAGATGTTAAAGATAAAATCACACCCTTAATTAGCGTTTTTAGCCGATTATCTTATCTACTACTAATTAAATTTTTAAAAAGTTAATAAAAAAACTATTTCACTAAGAATCCAAAACATCCACAAAAAAATTATATTTGGAAATAAACTTTTAACATTAAGAATACAATATATGTCTCCTTATATACAAAATAAATCATAAACTCTTACATACAAACACAGAATTCATTAAAACGTCCCAAGTACACAAACATTTTACACGACAACACGATAACATATTTAAACACCATTCATACTAACTACGGTAAGCAATCCATCAGTTATGAGGGGGCAATTTATATAATTGCCTTCCAGATGATATTAAAAACAACAACAAAAATTGTGTGTGAAAATTAAAAAAAAATTTATTTATTTTTATTCACGAATCAATATAGTGAAAGTGAATAATATTGTATTATAATATAATGTAATTTAATCTACTGTAAAGTAATGTAATTTAATTCAAATTCTAGTTAAGTAAGTGAAAATGTTATTTTATTTTTTCTGGAATAAAAAACTTAAAAAAAAATAAAAAAAACTAGCAGGGCGAGTCGCGAGTCACTGCGAGTCATTGTCAACGGGTTTTTGAGAAATTATGAAGTGTAGTGTGCGGGCCATTACATTGGCATACACAGGATAGCGAGTTTAGTTGCAAACTTTACTGTTTTTTTTAGTTGCCTCATCAGGAGACACTTAGAAGGTAAATGATTTTTTTAATTGTTCTTAACAGTGTAAATAGTCAAATAATCTGAATATTACAATACTCTTAATGGGCTATGAAGTGTTATTATTTATGTTTACCTGACGTCGTTGGAAATATGAAAACCAGGCCTTTTATTTTGACCTGACTTCGTTGGACGTAAAATGGAAGTCAAACCTTTTATTTTGACCTGACATCGTTGGACGTAAAATAGAAGTCAAACCTTTTATTTTGACCTGGCATCGTTGGACGTAAAATGGAAGTCAAACCTTTTATTTTGACCCAACATCGTTGGACGTAAAATGGAAGTCAAACCTTTTATTTTGACCTGACTTCGTTGGACGTAAAATGGAATTCAAACCTTTTATTTTGACCTGACATCGTTGGACGTAAAATGGAAGTCAAACCGTTTAAAATGACCTGACATTGTTGGACGTAAAATGGAAGTCAAACATTTTATTTTGACCTGACATCGTTGGATGCAAAATGTAAGTCAAACCATTTATTTTGACCTGACACCGTTGGATGAAAAAATGGAAGTCAAACCTTTTATTTTGACCTGGCATCGTTGGACGTAAAATGGAAGTCAAACCTTTTATTTTGACCCAACATCGTTGGACGTAAAATGGAAGTCAAACCTTTTATTTTGACCTGACTTCGTTGGACGTAAAATGGAATTCAAACCTTTTATTTTGACCTGACATCGTTGCACGCAAAATGGAAGTCAAACCTTTTATTTTGACCTGACATCGTTGGACGTAAAATGGAAGTCAAACATTTTATTTTGACCTGACATCGTTGGATGCAAAATGTAAGTCAAACCATTTATTTTGACCTGACACCGTTGGATGAAAAAATGGAAGTCAAACCTTTTATTTTGACCTGACATCGTTGAACGAAAATGGAAGTCAAACCTTATATTTTTACTTGACATCGTTGGACGTAAAATGGAAGTCAAACGTTATATTTTTACTTGACATCGTTGGACGTAAAATGGAAGTCAAACCTTTTATTTTGACCTGACATCGTTGGACGTAAAATGGAAGTCAAACCGTTTATTTTGACCTGACATTGTTGGACGTAAAATAGAAGTCAAACCTTTTATTTTGACCTGACATCGTTGGACGTAAAATGGAAGTCAAACCGTTTATTTTTCCCTGATATCGTTGAACCTATAATTGAAGTCAAACCTTTTATTTTGACCTGACATCGTTGGACGTAAAATGGAAGTCAAACATTTTATTTTGACCTGACATCGTTGGACGTAAAATGGAAGTCAAACGTTTTATTTTGACCTGACATCGTTGAACGTAAAATGGAAGTCAAACCTTTTATTTTTGCCTAAATTCTTTAAATATGGAAATCAGGCCTTTAATTTTGACCTAACATCGTTGGACAAATGTGAAAATCCGACTTTTTATTTTTATATAACATAGTTGAAAATATGGAATCCTGATCTTTTAACCTTAAGTTGACCCGATATAGTTGTAAAATTTAAACCAGGTTCTATGGTACAAACCAGAAACTAACGCCTGTCGTTCGTCCAATTGATTAGTCAGACATATCCGAAAAATCGAAATTTGAGTTGATTATGCACTTTTATTTAAAAGTTCACTCTATCTGTTACAATGCTATTGTAACCAATTAATTATAATGCGAAAAAACTTGTAGTGAATTAAACAAAATGTTGATGTTTTCTGGGTCACTAGTAGGATATTTCAAAATGTTATACTAAGTTATCGGACCGTTATGCCGCCCGGTTTTATTTTATAGCGTAGGTGTTTAAGACGATAGACTTCGCTTTTCGGCCCATACAAAAAGGACGCCCGGGAAAAAACACTCTTCTACATCGAAAATTGCACGAAATTAATATTTTTTGTTAAATTGCCTTCTAAAAGGAAAAAGCTATGTTGGTATGTTTTTAAATTTTCGATGCGTTTCGTAATAACGTAAACATTTACTGTCAAACATGTATAATTTATCGGAAAATATTATTTAAGGAAAAAGTGCTGCTAACTCAATTTTCATAAAGAATTACAAAATTATAAACCCATACCGACATAGCTTCTTCTTTTGAGAACATATTTTTGTTTTTAAATATATAAATTTTGTGAAAGTTTGAGTGTAGAAAAATGTAGGTAAATATGAGAGTTTGTCCCATTCGCACGTTTCGCATTCGCATGTATCGTAAGTGTGTGTTGGCTTATTTAGAGCGGGACAGGTGACAGACAATGAAATACCTAAACGTTCCGCGTATTGTGCAAAGTCTAGCCTCTTAATATGTAAAACACAGAAAAGTGTTAATAATATTTGATTTTTAGGGAGCATTTGAATATTGCTTTCCTCACCATCTCAAAACTTAGTATTTGGAGATGTCAGTTTAATCAACTGGACATTCACAGACATAATACAAGGACATGCAAGGAAATCAGGCTACAAAAAGGATAAAGCGAACACATAGAATATAGTCTACTGTACAAAGGGATGAAATGTTATCAAATGTTACCAGAAACTATAAAGTCCTCACCAAATGGAAAGTTTAAGATATTGTAGGAGCTACATGAAACTGGAGAAAATTTAGAAAAAAACATAGAAAATTAGCTATTTAAATAAATAATTAGCAATTCGTAAACTTGAATTACTAAAATAAAAATTAATAAATAAATAAAAATAAGATTAGATTATCACGGCCAAAAGTATTTTTGTTGTTTATTTTTGTGAAATTATGCCAACTCCTTCTTTAGCCGACGTTTCGGACAACATCACAGTGTCCATCATAAGGGCAGATGTGTTATTGAAAGTGGTCCATGCTTAAGTACGTCTTAGCGATACCGTGTTGCCAGCTCCACTCCTCTACGAGCTGGTACGACAGTATAGTTCAAATTTGTTTTTTGCGTTTAGTTTTGATGTAGCCGTCAATTACCGGATACCAAGAACTATTGAGCTTAGCTCCGTCATCTCTGTTAATATTGATGGGGTTTTTGTGAATTTCAGTTGCCTCCGTAATTAGGCGTGCTCTATGAGTTTTGGGTCTTCCCAGGACTTCAGGAACAAATCCAAAGTAATGGCCGGTTTCAATCAAATGCTCGGCGATTGCCGATTTGTCAGGCATAATATCCCAAAAATAAACAAACAAACAAAAAAGCTGCAACTTTCTATAACATTTTTTTAAAACACAAACAAGACAAGATCGACCTTGCAACAAATGATTTAATAACAATGCCTAATAGATATGGCGTGCCGGTATAAAAAATGATGACGAAATAAGGTTAGCAGTTACAAAGAAATTTAGAAAAATCAATCAATTAGTAATATTAATCATTTACTTGACCCTTCATTCATAAGGTCTGTAACGTAATGTTGTTTTTGCTCTAAAAAACTGCCTTGACTTAGATATTATCTAGAGATAGCATGCTACGATACTGTGATGAAGACGTCCGACGTGATCTGTCGAAATGTTGACAGAATTTCATGATGGTTGAAGAGGTCGCGAGAATTCTGGCATGTTCAAGTCAACTGGACCTTGAAGATAGCTATAGTGCAACCAATTATACAATTTTTTTAAATGTCGCAATCTCTACAAACGAACCCTACGAACAGTTTTTTCAATGTGAATACCTCCCAAGAGTCCCAAATGTTTCCGTCTGGAGCCAGTGAGACTATGGCATACCCAATTGGGGTATCTTGTGAGGCTGTAGGTAAGTGAGAAGGGGAAGGAGATGAGGAAGAAGTACCTGGATATTTAGATCTAAACACCAAACACGGCATAAGCCATTTCAAGCAACGTTTCAATTACAAATGGTGGTCTTAGGGGACATACATTAATTACGTGAGCAGTTTAAAAAAAAAATAGAGCCCTCCTCCCCCTTTGGTGAGATTAAGTGAGATTTAGTGAGACCCCCCCCCCACCCCCTTCATGTGAGGTTTTTTTCTTACTCTCGAAATAAATATTTTTCATTATAGTTATTTTTCAGCGGGCATAATGGGACACTTTAAAAGAAGAGAAACAATCTAATATGTTTTATTATCTCTTTATTAATAAATACTCTTTTATTTAATTTTTTTTTGTTGTTATTATTATTTAAAAAAACTTTGCTAAACAAACAACGGTTATCTTTATGTTTTAATTGGTTAGTTATTTCATTTTATTCTGTCTCTCTTTTTTTCCTTCTTTTTATTTGATCCAACACATTTATGTAGGACTTGAAGAGTTACATGCAAGAGTTACTTGAAGAGTTACATGCAATGCAAACAATAGTTTGTTTTTAATGTTTAATGTTTGTTTGTTATAATTTGTTTCAATTTGTTATTAAGTATATACCCATTATTATTATTTAAATATCTGTGCTAAACAAACAACAGTTATTGTATTTAAAACTTTCATTGATATATTTTTTTAAATTCTTATTTTTTATCTTTTTTTATTTTCATTCTTTCTGTTCTTTTCATTTCTTCCAATTATTTTTGTTTGTACAAGACATGTTTCATATGTTCCGTATATCATCCTAATTTGACTGCCCTAAAACGGGATTCTTCCTAGTTGGGCAGCCAAAACATTTTATAAATAATGTGTAATGTATGTATTCTCACAACCTCATTTATTTATTTACATTTGATACATTTAAAGCCAACATAACAGAAATAATATTACATTATAAGAGAATATATTTAAAATGAATACAAGTGTTATTACGTTGTTTTAGGTCGATATTAGTTCCTAGCTAGGCAGATTGCCTGTTCTAAGGAACCAAAGTGTGTAAAGTGCCAAATGCAATTTATTATTATTATTTTTATAAATTAATACCTATATACTAAGTTTTTACTAAATGTGCCATTCATAGGTAACCATGTATAGTTTTAAGTCACATTAAATAATAGTTTTTCAGACTTCTCCTTACCCAAGCCAATCAACCATTTAGTTATTGTTAGGACATTTTGCAATTTTTAATATTTAAGTCTGGAGGGATTTTTATGTATTATTTGCACAACATCATTACATTTACCTAGGAAAAAAATACTAAACAGTTTACCGGAAAAGATAAGAAAAATTGAAGACGATAAATATCTAATAAAAGCGATTAAAGAGCAATTAAATGTAAAAACAAATAAATTATGAAATTATCCTCATAATCAACTAATCCAACTGTCTACTTATCTATTTATTTTTAAATTCAATTTTTGTAATTCCTTAAATCTTATTTAATTATAGGTACAAAATATTTTCCATTCAAATCGCTCCTCTTTTAAACACAAGCGTCCGATTCTATAATAGAGAAGCATCAAAAAATAAAAAATAAATCTGTTAAAACTTATTTTGTAATTTATTGTTATCGACATTGTTATAACTTGTAAACTTATAATTTAATAAATAAAAAATTAATATATTTTGATTTATCCTCGAAAGTAAATTTGACACCAGTGGTTTTGTAATTAGATACTCAGTTAAGAGGGTATTACCAGAGAATACCGGAAATCAGTCCCTTTTAAATCAAATTCCAGACCTATTGACCCTTTTTTACAAAAAAACATAAATTGATTTTGAAAGATTGTTATTTTATCTGGTACACGCAGTTTTAAAATTTTTGAAAAACTAAGTGTATTTTTTATATAATACGGTTATACCGTTGGTCGATGGCAGTTTTGTTCAATTTTAAAACGATAGATTCTATTAAACAACACAAATTTTAAATCATATAATCATACAACAAAATAAATCAATACATTATCTAGTCAACACAGCTTTAAAAAAAATAATTTTAGTTAAATTCAAATCATTAAATAATAAATCCGAGAACGTGTTTTGTTACAAAAATACCGCAGTTTATCTATTTATTTAACGTCTTACAAACTAAAATATTTCAAAAAAATTTTACACACTTATTTTGTTTAGACATTATCAAAAAATCATCAATACTTTTGATCAAAAAGTACTTACAAAAAGTAGACTATATTTAATAATTCATCATCGAGCGTTTTGAGCATTTTTATTGCTTACGTGAATGTAGGTATATCTTAAAGCAAATTTTGAACGAAATAAATCGATAATAAATTTTTAATTTAAAAAATTTGATACGGGTAATAATAGATCTTTCTCATTGGAACCTCCCTGTACAGTTGCAAGCATTTTTAAACTTTTATTCTCAGCTGCTGGTCAATCGCTCTTAATATACTGTTTATGGATTTTATTGTTTCATCCAACAATGTAATGAAATACAGAAAAATGTTCTGCATATTCAACTCAAACCCGCCTAAAAGTGGACATACGTGGTTTATCATTTAAGGTACAGTACTGTAGATTTGTACGGAGAACAAAGCCACTTTGCCACATACACTCTTCTTTAAATATACTATATCATACTAGCTGACCCATCTTCTTCTTCTTCTTCGATGGCGCTACAGCCCATATCGAGCTTTGGCCTCCCGCAACATTCGCCTCCAACTCCTCCTGTCCTCAGCGGCTGACTTCCAGTTTGTTATCTGGAGAAGCTGTGCTGCATCCCCTCTTGCTCTTGCTAGCTGACCCATCTATCCGACATAAAACACAGACCCGCCCACGCGTTGCTGTGGCTAACGAAACACAACGCCATCTACTGGATAGTTACCTAAACTAGATAACCAAGTGTTGTGTCAATAAATTAACTCACACCGCCATCTGTCAGAAACTTATGGAACTTACAAATAATTTCATATCATTGTCCCATAACAAACATTTAATGAACATTTAACGAACATTTAATTCGCAATAATAAATATTGAGCTCAATAATCGAGATAAAAACTGTCTTACCTTTCAATTTGGACCAAATTACAGTAAGCCAAATTTCATCAAAATCGGTTAAGTAGTTTCGGAGTTTATCTTGGACAAACATCGTGACGCAATATATTTATGTATAACCACTCGAGCACTTTTTGCCACAATATGGCACTATTTCCACAACCACGGATTGCTTTGTTGCCAAAATGTGGCAATATTTTATTTTTTTAAAACGACTATTATATGTTGTACATTGAAAATATAACGAAATAAATATTCTCTAGGTTCTTTAAAATGTTTTAAAGTTAACGATTTAATAATATATTTTTATAAATCTTACGAATATGCGATAATAGACAAAATATAAATGAATTCGTTGGCTACATAGAACTATAATCAGTTTGTATGTCTCTATATTCAAATTCATAGTTATGATTTTTTTAATGTGGGCTGAAAAATTTCCTTTAGCCATCCAAGGAAAAAGTTTTAAATTGCTCTGTCGCTCCAGTGGTTATAGATTTGTATTATTTTGAACATTTTTTAAATTATATTTTAAGATGATCCACTAGTCCTTGACACATTCGGAATCGGGCGGAGCGAACGATTTTTGGGCGTTTACCAATAAAAACCCTAATCTCTAGCAAACAACAGTGTTTTTTTATTCCGCAAGTATATTTTTAAAGATCGAAGCGCCGCGTAGACTAAGGCATGTCCGTTGGCCCCGGGCTCTGGGCGTAGACTGAGCGACGGGACATAAGGAAGAAGTACATTACATAAGGATGAAATTCGTTGGGTACCGCCTATTTTTATTCACTGAAAAGAAACGTGGCAAAAATGCACGTTTTTTTTTATTTTGTGAAGTTCAGATACAAATATTAAAATGTTTTCCGATCAATCTATAAGAAACTTAATTAGCTACATTATTCAATAAAACAACGCCAGAAAAAGGATTCGTAAGTAGGAGATTTTTCACATTTAACCATTTTTTATAGGTCAGACGCATAATTTTTTTCTAAGCTTATTAAAAGACTTATCAAAAAAGTACTCGTTCACTTCAAAGGCCAAGATGTGTTCTACTCACAGGATTTAATTGAAGCATCTATATTATTTCTAAGCGATCAAATTTTCAAAACTAATACACAAGATTTTATACGATTTTGCATTTTTCCGCATGTCTTCACAAAGAGTAACGCTTAGTTTAGTTTGGTGAAAGTGGACTTGAAACCCCGTGAAATGTTCAAATAACTTTACTATCAACAAGTCAATATTACCTGTATAATCCTACATTACAATGAAACTGAAAGAATAAAAGAACCATCCATTTTGTTATTTCTTTCTTGTTTTGGTGTCAATCAAACTCTCTCTGAATAACAAAAACTATAACCGTAACAAATGAACTGTCGAAAACTGATTTAGCATTATTTTGCAAATAAATACAGTAAGACAAAACATTTTGAAATTGAGAGGGCGCTGCAATGCTTTTAAGAGGGTTATTACCAGAGAATACCGGAAATTAGTACTTTTTAAATCAAATTCTAGACGTATTGACTCTCTTTTACAAAAACAACATAAATCGATTTTGAAAGATTGTTAGTTTATCTGGTACACGCAGTTTTAAAATTTTGAAAAACTAAGTGTATTTTTAATATACTACGTTTATACCGTTGGTCGTTGGCAGATTTGTTCAATTTTCAAACGATAGATTCTATGAAATAACACAAATTTCGAATCATATATACAACAATATAAATCAATATATAATGTACTCAACACAATTTTCAAAATCAAAATTTTTGTTAAATTAAAATTATTAAAAAATAAATCCGTCAACGTGTTTTTTGACAAAAATACCTCAGTTTATCTATGTATTTAAGATGATAGACTTCGCTTTTCGGCCCATACAAAAAGGACGCCCGGGAAAAAACACTTTTCTACATCGAATATTGCACAAAATCAATATATTTTTTTTGTACTGCCTTCTAGAGGGTGAAAACTATGTCGGTATTTTCGATGCGTTTCGTATTAACGTAAACATTCACTGTCAAACATATACGATTTATCAAAAAATATTATTTAAGGAAAAAGTGCTGCTAACTCAACTCTCATAAAGAATTATAAAAAGCTACCGACGTAGCTTCTTCTTTCTAAAAAATATATATTTTTTAAAATTTCAATTTCGTGAAAGTTTCGGTGTAGAAAAGTGTATTCTCCATAAACCCCTTTTCGAGCGATTTCTGTAGGTAAGTTTGAGCGTTGTCTCATTCGCACATTTCGCGTTCGCATGTATTGTAAGTGTGCGTGAGCTTATTGTGAGCGGGACAGAATGACAGACGTGGGTGTTCCGCGTGTGGTTCAAAGTCTAGCCTCTTAAGGTCTTACAAACTAAAATATTACAATTTTGTGTACACTCTTATTTTGGTTAGACATTATGGAAAAATCATTTATACTTATGATCAAAAAATACTTACAAGAAGTATACTATATTTAAGAATTTATCTTCATGCGTTTTGATCATTTTTATTGCTTACTTGAATGGAGGTATATATTAAAGCAAGTTTTGAATGAAATAAATCGATATTAAATTTTTAATTTTAAAAATTTGATATGGGGAATAATCGATCTTTCTCATTGGAACCTCCTGTACAGTTGCAAGCATTTTTAAACTTTTATTCTCAGCTGCTAGTCAATCGCTCTTAATTGTAACATGAAAAGCATATAACTATTTTTCATAAACGAGGAAGAAAATTGTACAGAATTCGACATCAATTATATAATAATTATGTAGATTTGTGGAAACTGATTTTTTCTAGTTCATAGTGAACAAATTGTGGCTATTATCACTATAATTTATTATGATGCACTACTAAGTAATCATGTGTTTTTGTTTTGTCTATTTGATTACTTAGAAATATGTTAGATTCTGTAATTAAATTCTGCGATTAGAAAATTATATGCCTTTAAATTAATCGAGCAAAATTTTACGCCCAGTCAGTTTTAAGTCGTTTTGTAAAAAATAAAGTAACAGGCCTATAAAAACTTTTTTGTTAAAAATCTGCCATTTATAAACACATTTTGGGTTATTATTCTATTGTATAATGTGGATAATTAAGTTCTTTGCAAAATGACCTTAAAACATTGAAATATTTATCCAAATCACAAATATAAAAATATAACACAATTTTGGCGGTGTTTTTTTTTTGTGTAAATCAAAAAAACCTTATTGACATCTCAATATTATGTAAGAAGTGTTATTGTTATCGGTCCGATCCATCGCCCGGTAACAATCCGATAACATCGCCTTAAAACTAACTAAATGGCATGTTTAGTTCCTGGGCCCCTAGCACACCCGATCGAAAAGGATTGATATCATAACTTTAGGTAACTTCTCATCGTTCCCTAGTATGACTGTAGATCGCCAACGAATAAGTGACAGTTGACAAAATGACTAAGTGTCCTTAATATAAACGACATTAACTGTTCTTTGTACGTTAGTGATCTGCAGTTGTCGTAGGGATAACCGATAATAGCCAACCTCTGATGGAAAAGGAAACCAGAAAATGACGTTTTAATGTATTTAAAACCTTATCAGCGACCAGGGGGCCTAGTCTCGATCTTTCGGTTTCACAAACAAGCACGTTTGCCGTTTAACCTTTCTTGACGGTGCTGTCAACTAAGCGATCACGGTTTGTATTTACAGAAATATCTTTGTAAATATACTAAACATAGAGTTAACATTTTAGGTATTCCTCCACAATACATTTATGTATTGGATTAAATAAATACATTACACTAATATTTACTAAGTGTACAGCATCGGAGCGCGAGAAAGTTTTTAGCACGGTCAGAGGAGGGTTAATACGGATTCGTGACGTAGCTAAACCCGCGTTACGGGCGATGTTAGAGATATAGACTAGGCCCCCAGGGGTGCTAGCATAGTCCATCGGTAAGGATCGGTAGGATAATTGTCGGTAACTTCTCATCGTTCCCTAGGACAACTGCAGATCGCTAACGTACAAACAACAGTTGATATCGAATATATTAGGGACACTTAGTCATTGTGGACTGTCACCTATTCGTTTGCGATCTACAGTTGTTCTAGGGAACGATGAAAAGTTACCGACAATTATCCTACCGATCCTTATCGATGGACTATGCTAGCACCCCAGGTGGCGCTATGACTTAATCTGAGACACCAATATGTAAACCTAAAACATTGGTACAGTAGATATTTTTATTTTTATTTTTATGACAAGACAAGATACAATTACGACATACTATCTACATTTTGGGAACCATTTGATAACCGAACCTCCTGTCATAGGTAAATGTGTAGTACTCCGCTTACTTCTGTATGGATTTGATATTTTTGTTTCGATCTAAACAATTGATTACTTAGTTTACCCAAACTAAGAACCTAATAAACTATTTTGTGCACGTAAATAGTTGTTTCTTGTAGTAATTGTTGAAATGAAGTGTAAAAGGCCTCTTCACTTGGCCAAACATGAAAACGTGAAAAAATCTAAACTTCTACAAAATGCATATTTTTTTCGTCTCCTCCGACATAAGTACTCACTTTTCGTAATAATGAAGCTAAATCTAACTGTTTGAATAAAAAATATTTGGTGTAGGCGGAGTACTTCACTATTTATGTGGTTCGTTACGTTTGGTGACTGGGTGAGGTTTGTCTAGGGCTCTGTGGCGGGCAGGATCGGGAGAGTTTGATAGATAGACCTAGATCTCTCCATCCAGACCCTTGACCCATTGATCCCTAGATTCTTACCTACCCCTCATACACATTTCCTTTCCAGAAACCCTCCTTCCTTTCCTTAAAAATATCCTCCACACAGCACCCCAAAAAAGAAAGAGATAAACGGAGACTAGAGGCTTTTGAGATGTGGTCCTATAGAAGACTATTAGGAATTTCCTGGAGAGACCACATTACAAATGAGGAGGTTCTCCAAAGAATCGAAGGAGGAAGGCACCTGCTCAGGACCTTGTCCTAATGCGTGCAAGATGGATCGGCCATATAATACGACAAGAAGGCCTCTTGCATGCCATAATGGAGGGTATGACCGAGGGGACAAACTCTAGGGGACGCCCACGCCGAGAGTACCTGGAGGACCTGCTGGTGGCCATCATATGCAGACTTCAAAAGAGCCGCACAAGACAGGGAAGAATGGAAGAGAAAAATAAAGGAAATTGCTGCAAATCAATCCCAGGATTGAAACCAGAGAAAGAGAGAGCACCCCAAAAGATTACGTGGGCCTTGAAGGATTTAATTTTCTCAGGGCCTCCTGATTATAACTAATGTTAAAAGAAAAAGAAATTATAGATACTATCCGATTGTCCATCAAAGGTAACAAGGAAGAGATCTGTTGTCATTATTTCAAATTCCTAAAATGATATCAATTCATTAAATATTTGAAGTTAAATTTCACGTTCTGTATGAGTTCTATTCAAGTTATATTATTATATCATTACAGCCAGTTGCTTCATATAAAACTGAAATAAACACAAAACTTCAATAAAACATTCACGAAACCTAAAAATTAACCTCAAATATTTTAAGAATTGTTAAAATTTTTTGAAACTAAGTTTGCGTAGAAATTCTATTGTGAGACCGAAATTAACTTCTCAGCCCAATTTATAACATAAACGAAACAATAAAATAAAATTTATGAATTAGATTATAAAAATATATTACCTTTCTTTAAAAACTCTTAAACAACAATAAAATGACACTCAAATTAAATACGCGTAGTTTAAATTCAACAAATTTATAAAATAACGCTTGTAAACTATTGATTTTGGGAATACAAAAAAAAACACACACAAAACACTTCGATTTTAACACAAAAAAATCACAGAACACAAAACTTGTATAAAAATTATTAAATTTTTTAATTGTTATTATTATTACAGTTTTTTTTATCAATTTTTTAAATGGATAACTGATAATTTGAAAAGAAACTGTCACAATTGATAAGGCGTTCGAATTATGTTAATGTTAATCTTATTGTTTATAATTTTTGTATGTTTAGCGCTGGTTTTTATGCCTTAGCGAGACAACCGTCACCGCTCGAAGTTAAAAGGCGGACTGAACGAATCACTTGTGACAATAAGAGAGTAAACGCTCTGGAAATACTCAGCGAGTCGCATTACTAGAGTGTGTTTTTATCGGACATTGCTATATTTTCCGCTATTATTTACTTCATTGATTAATCATCTAGGCATAGAATAAGAGTAATTGTCCGGAATGGCGTTTTAATAGAAGAAATATTCAACTAGAATAATTATATAATAATAACTTTATTTTGCATGTTGACCATATTATTCTATTATTATAAGCATGTTATTAGGTATATACAGGGTGCTAAGGTACGCAGTAAGTGATTCCTGACATTATTTGGAGTAAAAAATGTAAACGAAATTTTGGTCTCCGGTGACTTTTTTGATGACAATTTTTTTTTTCAATTTTTTTTTCTTCTTCAAAATCAAACAAAAAAAATCTTCCACATGACGTCACTGGTCACTCAGGCGCGTAACCGCCAGTCCACTGTCCAATCAAAGGTCCAACGCCTACTATTTTTTTATGTTTCTGTAGAAAAAAACAAAATAAAACACCAAAAATGTCACCGGAGACCAAATTTTTTTACCCCAAATAATGTCAGGAATCACTGGTTAAATTAAGTCAAGTTCATACCTTAACACCCTGTATATACGAGCTGATATCCGGCATGCCTTAGAGTGTAATTTGAATTAAGAAATTGTTTCTCCCCGCGTGTCCTTTCCCATTCGTTCCTATTCCCCTTTTGCCTCCTCTTCCCCTTCTGCATCCCCTTCCCCTCCCGCTTTCCCCTTTCTTAATCGTCCCCGTCCCCCTTCTCGCGAACCCCCGCTCATTCATTCCCCTTCCACCTTCTCCGCCTTCCCCCCTCCATCGTCCCCCTTCCCGCGAATATCCCTCCTTAATTCTCCTCCCTCTCTCACCTTTTTCCCTGCCGCTAAACTCCATAAAATACACCCATTTTTTCAAACCACTCGCGTGTGATCTATTTTTTTTTCTGGACATTTTATAACGTCAGAGCTCACCAATATATATACATAAATAAACCTTCGCGGTCACGTTCACAACAATCGAAAAAAAAATAATCACAATCGTGTGAATATTATAGGAAATAATTTTATAACACCAGAGCTCCATATCCTCACAAGTCAGGTCAAAATTTCAGGTCAGGTGTTCAAAATTTCACCAAGAAGTATCCAAACCTACTTTAATTGTCTGGATAAACGGGTGGGGATCGTTTTTCTAAATTGTTTGTAGTCAGTGACCTCCCTCTTAATTTTAAATATTAAGTGTGCAGAATTTCATCAATCTTTGAATAAAACTAAAGATATGTTTATAAAACAAAACCATGCTGTATCCGCACTGTGATTCGCCTCCTACAAGCTAGATGGTATAAATTGCTATTTTTGAACGGTAACATCATTGAGGTATTACCAGGTAGTTAGTGGATATATTGTTTAGTGTTTTTTTTAATGCGTCGAAACGTAGACCTGGTTCCAAAAGTTTTATTAACCCTTTCAGTTGAGTTTAAAAAAATCTAAAGGTCGAAAAAATAGGTTTTAGGGTTCTCTATGTGATTTATCTAGATTCCCATGTCACAGTATATTGACGAATTATACATACACTAATCAAAAACTTTTTAAATAAAATAAAAATATTTATTTTAAACTCACGATATTTTCTAAATTTATTTTTATTAATTGATAATTTTGTCCCTAGTCTTATATGGGAGCGCAGCACTGTGTGGCGTCGGCGTAGTTTTATTTTGATCAAAATCATAATTTTATTTTCAAATGCGTGATAAAGAAAAAATAATAATATTTGTTTATTTATTCTAAAAATAAAATAAAACATGTGTTCTCATCAAATAACTTCAATCATATTTGATTAAAAATTTTATATTATAAAGCAATCAATATATTTAAATACATCCATTTGAATTTTACTTTCGTTTTCTCCATGTATGAATAAAGTGGAATCTTGGAAGTGACAACTAACCCACTTTCCGACATCAGATCAAGCTGAAACTTATCAGATAGAATCGTTGTCGATGACAATGCGTTCTATCAACTTTTGGTGGCAACCACACACACGCGGAGATACGAAGTGTGGCTATTAAATAACGAGATTGCGGCTGCTGCAGAAGAAGTACGCATGCGCCAAACGCCAGCGACCGATAGCTATGTAGCGTGAAGCCTTCTCTTTAGAATGCAGTACCGATCGCTTCTGTAAATAAATCCGTATAGCCGTAGCCTTGGTTCGCATAATAGCCACACCTCGTATTTTTTTTATTTTTTATTGTGAATACCTCACAAGAGTCCCAACTGCTCCCGTCTGAAGCCAGTGAGACTATGGCATCCCCAATTGGGGTATGTTATGAGGCTGAAGGTATGTGGGGAAGAGAAGGAGACAAGGAAGAGGAAGGTGGGGAAGTACCTGGCTATTCAGATCTAGTCACTAAACACGGCTAAAGCCATTTCAAGCAACGTTTCAATTCTGAATGGTGGTCTTACACCAGGGTGATACTAAGAGTATCTTCCACTCTGGAACGTGCCGAAAATATGCTATATATTATTTTTAATAATTAATTGTGAAATAACACAAATCAATAAAATTAAATTTATTTGCGCACGCCGGGTTCGAACCCGCGGCCTTCTTATAAGATTTTTTCTGAAATTGGATGACATTACAGCAACATAAGTAATAAATATCGGTCTTATCAAACTGGGATTTGGCTCAGTCAGTAGCGTAGTTTACTCCGGTCCTTGGTAGGAAGGTTCAATCCTCAATCAAAAGTTTTAGCTTTAAAATGCATTTGACAATAGATATACGAGTATTATAGTATTTAGAAACCTCGATGTGTATTATTTGTAATTTAATTTAATTTAATATAATTTAGTAAATTATAATTCAATTTATCAACCATACTATGTAACTTATAAATAAATTATTATTTATCTGTAACCCACATTTCCATAAATTCATTGTTATATTATCCGTAAACTACACTATCATCAATTATTATATTATCTGTAAACTTCGTTAACATAAATTCAATGTTATATTATCTGTAAACTTCATCTATCAATTATTATTTTATCTGTAAACTTCATTGTCTTAAATTACTATATTATATGTAAATTTCATTATCATAAATTCATTGCTGTTAACCTCATTATCATTAATTATTATATTATCAGTAAACGTACCATTACCTTAAATTATATAATCTGCAAAATTCACCCGCCATAACACAGGGAAATCCCTAGCATGGCGGACGAAATAACACAATATCTACACTATGTATAAAATTCTTTTGATAAATAAATAAAAATAAATATAGTAGAAAAACTTTTTTTACATATTGTTTTTTTTTTCACCTTAAAATCGTGGTATTGCCAAAAATTTTATTTGAGTTTTTTTAAGAGATTGTTAAAAATTTTCCACTTTGACTAAATAATTTATATGAAATGTCCATAATTGAGTCATCTTAAATGTATCTAAATCTTAACATACGTGCGGTTTTTTCCACCGCACATGCATTAATCAGGTGTAAAAGGTAATGCGAGCTAGACAATAGATATTATTAAATAACTGGAACTCGATCCACTACAAAGATAGCCACATGTAATTAGTAATACTTCTTGTGAAAATGAAACGGAATATTTGCATAAAATAAAGATTGTATAGGTATATAATTCAACTGGAACTCGATCCACTAAATAAAGATGTGTGAAGACTCATCATTACTCATCTCGTAACTGGAATGGAATATTTGGAATTTTCGATTTATGTGATTTCACCAATAGGTTTTTATCCACTCGAGCGCTTTTTGCCACATTATGGCACTATTTCCAAAACCAATTGCCAAAAAGTGGCAAATTTTCAAAAATTTTTTTTATTAAAACGACTGTATAATATATTTCAGATTCAAAATATAACAAAATAAATATTCTCTAGATTCTTTAAAATGTTTTTAGGTTAAAGATTTAATTATATATTTTTTTATAAATCCTACAAATACGTGATAATGAACAAAAGATAGGGGAATTCATTGGCTACATAGAACTATAATCAGTTTGTATGTCTCCATATTTAAATTCGGACGTATGATTTTTTTAATGTAGGTGTTAAAATTTCCTTTAGCAATCCGAGAAAAAATATTTTAATTGCTCTGTCGCTCCAGTGGATAATAATAATTTGGCAGCCACCTCTGGTCTGGATCCCGACAATATTTGAAAAAAAAAAACAAAAAAGGGCGGTCCGTTTGATAGATTCTCCCGTCTTAACCAATGGATTTCCATCTTGTTAGGGACTCTGTTCTTGTTCTACCGGTATTTCAATGGAAGATGCTCCGAGGAACTAGCATCATGGGTGGGTAGTCGGAAAACGCGCCAAACGCGCGCCCAACATATGTTCACGGTTGACATTTGTCACATGAGAACGGATCTTTCTACGACTCGTTCTTGAGTTCAACAGCTGTGATTAACGATTTGCCGGCCTCTGTGTTTCTTCCCTCCTACAATATGGGTCTCTTCAAGACCCATGTTCAGTCCTTCCTCTCTTCAAAAAGACCCTTTCGCACAATATCTTCATAAATGAGATAGGCCCTGAGCAAATTATTTCCTCAAGGCCTCCTTTGGCAGAATGGGATTTTCTTCCTAATTTAGGGAATGTTGACTGAAATGGCATCCTAATTTGTGGCATGTTAGCAGAAATGTCATCATAATTTAAGAAATGGCATTCTCATTTGGGAAAGTTTGAGAGAAATGCCATCGAGGGGATCAATGATGCTAGTTCCTCGGAGCATCTTCTATTGAAATACCGGTAGAACAAGGTTAGCGTTCCCACCCGACGCCTGCGCTCTAAAGATTGCAATCCGTTTGTTAAGACGGGAGAATCTATCAAATGGACCGCCCGTTTCTGCACAGAGTCGAGGGTGTACGATTACAGAGTGCGATTTGTACAGGGTTAGCAGTTGTGTACTGTTTTGATATCACAATGTCTATTAGTCTTTAAAAGGTACCTATTCCTTTTTGTACGAATTCGCTTTCAAATAGGCTAAGATCATTCAGCCAGCAGACTGCAACGTGAGTCTATTGGTTCAGCACTGGTTGTTTCTCCAGAGAGCTGATGAATTCGCAGATCTTCCACGATATGCTCTGCAGTTTCTCCAAATTCACACAATTTTGGGTCGTTTATGCTGTGATGTGTGTACATTATATTAAGGTAGAGATAAAGACCAAACAATCAGAAACAAGAGCGTTCTTTATTGAACGGTAAATCGTTTTAACCATTTACCCTAAAAGAATATCAACGAAAAAGAACGAGAACAACAAGAAATAGAATTCTGTAGGTGCTCTAGAGATTTTTAGATCTGGGCTTCTATTCCCAAACAACGATCAATCGTTCCTCCTTATGCGCCTCCTACGAGCGAAAAATTACTCGTCGTCACAACGAACTTTGTCGAATGTTTCAATTTCACGTATTCTTGAAAGTCGAACGGTCGAAGAGATGATTATATTGGCAGCCCTGTGAATATTATCTATGTTCCTGAAATTTTTGACGTTTCTATGGTGTGACTGTCAAACAGTGAAACGGTTGATATTGATAATATGCATTAATACCATTGTGAAATTGTAATTTTATTGTAATTTGTCTTTATTAAAATAGACGACGTCTTTGCGGGTGCGAAATTTTGCGCGGGAAAACAGTAATACTAGATTCTAGATTTTGACAGCCCATTGCATAGATACGCCAACAACCCACCACTCGCTGCTCTGTTTCTACTGGTTTGCCCAATCGTTGTTATGTGGAATGACTTTTGACGTTTGGCGTCTAAGTATGTTCCTTCGACCAAGCTCAACAATAACTAAGTCGACCAACGGACGTACTTTCGACGGCGATTGCGAGAGACGAGGCTAGGAGAATAGCTAGACAGGCGTTTGATCATTCTTCAACAATCAGTGACAGTGTTCAAAAAGACGAGAACACTTTAAAGATACATATTGTGACATGTGGGTGGCTCATTACATGTCTGAGACAAAAGATAGTCTTTACACCAATTCTCCATCAGATCTGCCAAAAAATTCAGAACTGCAATTTTGGATAAAAAAATCATGGCCTTAGGTTTTGGAACCGAAAGGGTATCATTTTAAAAAGATCCTGTCCGAACACGATGTAATGCTCTAGGCCAGGTGTGGGGAACCTTTTTGGGTCCGCGTGCCTAAAACCTTCAAATATTATTTCTCGATTGTGTGGCGTGCCCAAGCAGTAAAAAAATAGATAAAGTCAAACAAGGTTTTTTTTCTGAATTTTATTTAGAAGCTTAAAAATTACAATAGAGTTTCATAAAAATAAATTGGTAATATATATACTAAATAGTAATATATAAATATACTATAATAAATATTCTATCACTGCACCGGGTGCGGTTTTGTAAGGATCCATCTACCAAGGAGAGAAAAACCTTATCAATTTTATGTTAAAAATTTACCGAGACGAAAGACATGAATGATAAAGCACTTAATTTCATTACAAAATGTCCAATTTGTTAATTAAGCCTTCGCGCAATTCTTAATGATATTAATAATTTTTCCGCAGCAAAACGTTTTAGTATTTAATTAACATAAATAAAATTAAATTCTTATTGTGAATAATAATTTGGCATTTTAGAAGTTTTTTTATTATTAGAAGCATTTTAAATGTTGTTTACCCTTTCATCACAAAATTTGCATTTGACACTAAGCTGATGTCATTTTATCACATAAAATTTTACGTGAGGTCGACGGGAGACTGAAAATTTGATTGTTTTTTAATCTCTATCGTTCAAAGATCTTGAAATGTAGTTTACAAAATTAGTATAATTTTATATCAGTACGTACGGTAACAGAAAGGAATTGTAATTAAAAACATAATCATAAAATACGTTCAAAACGGTATACCGCCCGACGCTCACTTACGGCCACCAAATATGGATGCTAAACGAACGTACACGCTCTAGAGTCCAAGCTGCCGAAATGGGGTACTTAAGAGGAGTGGCAGGGGTTACGAAACGGGAACATATAAGAAACTCGACGATCCGAGATAATCTAAACATTGAAGCCTGCTACTCTTCATAGAAAAATAGCAACTGAGGTGGCTTGGGCATGTACTAAGAATTTCTGATGACCGAATTCCGAGGAAGATACTGAGTGCGATTCCAGAGGGCCCAGTGGGCCGCCCCAGACACAGTTGGGCGATGAAACTCCAGAAACTGTGTGAGGACAGGATAGATCTGCCATGGACGGAGGCCGAACAATCAGCAAAAGACAGTGACGTATGGAGGAGCCTTGTTGATGCAGTGGGTCGCCGACCCGAATAGGACAAGGGGAAGAAGAATATGATGATGATGACCATACAATACGATGCAAATAAATAAAATTATTGATTCAGAGACCGTCGGCATAATGCAGAGTTCTTGTCAGCAATCAGGTCATAGGTCCGTTGCACTATCTCCTATGTTTCTCTATAATCCTTTGACAGTAACCCAGTCCCCACACAACGCAGTTCACCGGAGATGTCATTAAGTATTTGGCGTTGTCTCCTGGCTCCACAATCCATCCAACTCTCCAGGAATTTTATCCTTCTTTCCATAGAGTCAGTACATTGGTCCAATACACGAATAGTTGTCTTTCAACCGCTTCAGATTTCCTATAGTTTTGGTTCTTTCATCTTCCAACAGCTGCATGTATCTCCTGAGATGTCAGTATCCTAAAGAGTCACACTGGCCCCCTCAGTGAGTTTATTTTCATATCAAGTACCTGCAATGATACCATCATCGAATAGGGGTCCTTCATCCTATTCACATTGCCTATACAGCAGTGGTTGCTTTAAATGCCAATAGCTGCATTTGTCTCCAGAGGTAGCAGTGTTCTCTTAATATTCCCACCAGCTCAATTACTGAGTTTCTTTCCATATCGTCTACACTATAGATTAATAAATGTCCCTCCGCCCTCTTCACAATTGCTGCTTTTAACAAACCATTCTGCATTTATCTACTAAGGTATCGGTGTTTTCTTCATTCCCACCTGCTCAATTACTGAGTTTCTTTCCATATCGTGTACGTTGATACTATAGATCAATATAAAATTATTCCAAAAAGAAAAATAAATATTTGCTTCGATATTGTTAAATATCTCCAATATGAATGCATTGATTAATGAGCCCCTCAAAAGTACATAAATCCGGTAAAAAAGCAGATTAATCCACTTTCTTCGAAATTAAACTGCTTTTGACAAATAAAATTTCACATATTGGTTAATAATTATTATAATTTTTTTATTCTTCTTTTTAATTTTTTACACGTGTTTTTACATCAATTTAACTCTGTATTAAATGTGAACTGAAGAATCATCAAATTAGTTATCCTTTTAATTAATAGTCCAGTATTTTAGAAGTATTCGATAAGACTGAAGACATAATAATTTTATATGCAGCAGGGGTGCTAGCATAGTCCATCGATAAGGATCGGTAGGATAATTGTCGGTAACTTCTCATCGTTCCCTAGGTCAACTGAAGATCGCTAACGTACAAACAACAGTTGATATCGAATATATTAGGGACACTTAGTCATTGTGAACTGTCACCTATTCGTTTTCGATCTGCAGTTGTTCTAGGGAAGGATGAGAAGTTACCAACAATTATCCTACCGATCCTTATCGATGGACTATGCTAGCACCCCTAGTGGGAGCTGAAAGTACAGTACGAAGGGAATGCGAAAAGAGTGAACAAACAAAAATGCACATCTGCATCTTATATAGGCTTTTTAAAAAATAATATCGATGGGTGATAAACACAAAAACGTAAATTAAAAAATGAGATTTTTAGTAAAATATGAAGAAACACTGATTAATCGATTTCGACACAAAGACACATCTCCCCAATTACTATGTATAGTAAAATAATTTTAATTAACTTAACTTATTAAATTAAATATCTCACAATTTAAATCACTATCTTAAAAAATAATTTATCATTTTACAAATTAATAATAATTTTTTTTATATATGTACCTTCAGAATCGTGTGTGGATTTTGAAGGTGTTATGTATTTTTAAATCACTTCAAATTGTGTGTTATTACTTTCATTGTTTTCCTGTTTTATATTGTATTTTAGTTTGATGTTAGTTTATTGACTTTTATTATTGTCCTGTGCTGTAACAGAACTGTTGGTAACCGACGAGTTCATCGAAAATCAATTCATCGAAAGCAAATTTATCGACAACGAGAGGTTAGGTTATATAAGGCTAGGTTAGGTTAGGTCAGGTTAGGTTAGGTTAGGTTAGGTTAGGTTAGGTTAGGTTAGGTTAGGTTAGGATAAGTTCGATTAGGTTAGGTTAGGTTAGGTTAGGATAGGTTCGATTAGGTTAGGTTAGGTTAAGCTAGGTTAGATTAGGTTAGGTTAGGTTAGGTTTGGTTAGGTTAGGTTAGGTTAGGTTGAACTCGTTTTCGATTAACTCGCCGTGAACCGCACTGTTATTGTTAATTTTTGTTCTCTTGTCATTGCTTTGTATATACTGTATATTCTTCATTTCACATTATTTTATCAATATTTTCTAAGACTCGTAAGGAGCACTGTAGGATTATTTTTTAGTTTATCATAAAATAATCCTACAAGCGCACTTGAAGTGAAGAGTTTTACTTTCCATGTACATTAATTTGTTACTTATTTTAAAAAAAAAATAAAAAAAATCAGTCCACTTTTGGAGGAGAAAAGTGGGGAATACAAAACCTCGATTTTAGTTAGGTATTAGTAGCCGGAGGTGCATTGTCCCTTTCGCTCAATATCCGGTGGAGTAAGAGCAACAGCAACAATTTAGTAAAATCTATTTTTCAAATTTCTCCACCACCAGGTATCATCTTAAGAATTATTTTTTGCAACATATTGCTTATTACTTTTACTAAATCCTGGGGTATTTTCAAATATATTGTATAAAGAGTAAATATATAAATCTTTAAACAATCTCAAATATTCCAAATGAATAATGTCGAAATGCGAAATCTTGGAATATACATATTATATGAATAAATATTCTGTCGAACAATAAAAAAATACAAAAATAACATTTCTACGGAAAATATTTTCTTTATTTGACAACAGTTCCGTTTACTAACATTTTTTTACAAGGAAACGTGGGTTCGTTTTTGTCCTTACCTATTCATGTCTGCACATACTAAAAGTTTTAGGTTCGATGACAGAACACCTTGTAGTGTGTGGCTCGGATGCCGGCGTCCAGGACATTTAAATTTTTTTTAAATGCGATTTTAACCCTTATGTATAAAGAAACTGTACAAGAACAAAGACAGAATCGCTTGCGTCGATATCATTCCAGACGTTGATTTTTATTTTAGTAATGTAGCTTACCCATAAGCTACACCCTTTGTATTTTTTATTTGTACAATAAATAGCTGTTTTTATTTGATTGATTTAATTTGATTTTAAATACATTTTCTATGGAAAACGGCCATCATGTGGCCAAATTCCATCCCAAATTCAATGGGATTAGAGCAATTTGGCAGTATGGCAACAATGAGTCCGAAGCCCAGCAACGAATAACAAAACGTTAAAAAAAACTCTACAGGTTTTTGTTATGTTTTGTTAACTAACTAACAAACTAACCATCACGCCGTTTCCCCGCAGGGGTAGGCAGAGAGGACGGACCGCCAAATAACTCGGTCTTGGCACACACTCCTCTCCTCATTCACATTCTGACTCTTGACATGGCCCGACTCAAGTATCTGATTCACTCGATCGTGCCATGTCTTCCTCGGGCGTCCTCGACTTCTTCTACCATTCACATTTGCGTCATATATTCTCTTGACACTCCTTTCTTCATTCATTCGCTCTACATGTCCAAACCATCTAAATCTTAATCTTCTTAATCTTACTTATGACGCTCACGTTATGTTTTGTTGATTATTATAGATTTCAATTGAACCTTTTGATTTGTATTATTTTTTACGATGAATATTAACCCTTTTTTTCTGATTCTTGTGAATTAGCTATTGAAGTAAAAAGTGGCAGTAGTGTGACAATAAAAATAGTGTTGTTCAGAATTCAAATGGCTGAATCGCAGAAATATTTTACTCCTTTCGTCAATAAATAATTATAAACGAAAAAATCAACAACCTAATATATTCCGCCGCCTAAAACATGAGAGTTTTTATTTAGTGTTACTTCAACCGCGCGTAAAGCGCCATTCAGACGTTTCACTAATCGCTCATTTCCGCATTTCATTCGGCCTAGTTTACTCGGAATGACACGTCTGAACATGAAATGAATCGAAAGTGCCGAACACTGCCGAATGAAATCTTCAAGTGAACCGATCCAACAATGTTGGATATTTTCATTCGGCATCCTTCACTTGCGCGCGCATGCGCGCGGAAGAGAGCAAAGTGAAACGTCTGAACACCGAGTGAACTCTCAATCAGTTTGTCTCGCGTCCTGTACGGGAAGGACCATGAAAGGACGCTATCACATCGCACGCAAAACGTCAAAATGGTATTCGTTCGGCTAATTTGTGTGCTTTTGGGAACACCTCTCATATAAATTTTTGGGTCTCCCTTATTTTCCATGTATTTTATATGTTTTTTAATATATGTAAGATTATTAATTTGTAGGAAAATGTTCGTAATAAAAAAAGTTAAATCAAATTGTGTTATTATGTCATAAAAAATAAAAAGGTTTATAAGACGAATCAATACTGTTTTTTATATTTATTTTATTTAATTGTGTCAACAAAATTTCGTAAAAATCGATGCATCTGACATGTTTTACCTTAAAATTCGGGGCCGGACCGCGCTGGAAAACAAACGAATTCCAGCGCGGTTGACCTCGCTCGGCGACGCTGTGGTCGGAATGGACGAGTGAACGCTTATTTCTATAGCACCGTGTGAACATGGAATGAAACAAAATGGACGATTAGGCCGAAAAAACATGGCGGAAACCTTCCCTCAAGTGAACCGTCTGATTCCAGCTTAAGCGCCTCCGCCCACTGAGGCAACTGAAAACTCTCAACTGCCAACTGTCTTTGTATGACAATGTGATGGCCCGCACACTGCACAATCACTCAAACACCCGTTGTCAATGGTAACGCAAGCGGTGACTTGCGACTTGCACTGCTGATTCCCCTGGCCAGCCGTTGCTAGTTGCCAGCTGTCAGCTGATTGGTCTTCGTCTATGGTTAAACAAGCTTTTTGACCAATCAAGACAGAGAAAACAGCCGGTTTTAGTTGGTTTTCAGTTGCTTCGTCAGCGGAGCGCCTAAATGTTTGACGCAGATGTTCTGATTTGTGTGGTTGCCATTATTTAATAATATAATCATCATTTTAATCGCAAGAGCCAAACCTAATATAAGAAAATATTGTAGTATTATCCTCCCAGCATTTGTCATCTGAACTCATTCTTTTTACGACTCTCTGGTATCGCTGAGCTTATAGCACTTTTATTTGAGGTGCAAATATCATAAAGCTGTTAAATTCTTACTTGAAAGAAATACAAATAAGTAATTAAAAGTTTTTTAAGCTGTAATTCTGCCTTGTTTTACTTTATTTTTAGTTCCTATCGAAGGCTGTACAACATCATGAAAATAAAACCGTTGGCAAGAAACCAGTCTGGAATATAATAATTATATTTTTATGCAGCCAAAACACTGACAGGGAAATCGATATACGCTGGTAACCCCAATCCGATTATTTAAGAACATATATGGATTGCGTTTACGACTTATTTCATTTTTAAGAGCTTCGTTAGTTCAATCCATTCATTAAATTAGCCAGTAATTTTGCGAACGACATTATTCAAAAATATGTGTGTATTGATAGTTAACCGGAACTCATCTGATGGTACGGATGCGTCACAAAAATTTATCAATCGTCGGTCGGATTATCTGTTGACAATCATCGTAGACCATGCTCGCAAATATTGATAACTGTCTATAGATGACAGATTTGTTCAATATCGTATTGGTATAGGGTTTTATCGATTGTCCAAGCTAGATCTACAGACATTCTATTCGAAGTGAAAATATAGCTGGCTCTTAGCATATATAAGAGATATTGACATAAATACAAATACATCTAAGGCACAGATTCTCAAACTTATTTCGACCACCACCCACTTTGAGATTTAAAAAAATGAAGTGCACCTAATTTTTTTTATTTATCTTTTTACATTACCATCCGTTGCGTATCTTAGAAACAGTTATTCCAAACATATGTTTTAAACATGCATTATTATATAGAAAGGGTGTGACCCATATCCTATTTCTGAGATCAAATAATGTATCAATCAGAGGAAATAAAACTATAAATATATCCTTGGACTCTCTCTCTCTGGTTTCAATCCTGGGATTGGTTTGCAGCAATTTCCTTTAGTTTCTTCTTCCATTCTTCCCTATCTTGTGCGGCTCTTTTGAATTCTGCATATGATGAGCAGCGCATGTCCACCAGCAGGTCCTCCAGGTACTCTCGGCGTGGGCGTCCCCTGGAGTTTGTCCCCTCGGTCATACCCTCCATTATGGCATGCAAGAGGCCTTCTTGTCGTATTATATGGCCGATCCATCTTGCACGCCTTTCGGACAAGGTCTTGAGCAGGTGCCTTCCTCCTTCGATTCTTTGGAGAACTTCCTCATTTGTAATGTGGTCTCTCCTGGAAATTCCTAATAGTCTTCTATAGGACCACATCTCAAAAGCCTCTAGTCTCCGTTTATCTCTTTCGGATAGGCACCATGTTTCGCAGCCGTACGTCAAGATACTCCATACATAGGTCTTGATGAGGAGTATTCTCAGTTTTAGGTCTATATTTTTCGATTCTATTATTTTCGACCTTTTATTGAATGCAAGCCTAGCCTGGTGTATACGGCTGTCGACCTCGCTCTTAGACCGACCGTTCCATGTTATTTTGCTCCCGAGGTAGACAAACTCCTTGGTGTTCTTTAGTGGAACTCCTGACATCTCTACTCTCATCTGATGTTGCGTTCGGCCTACAGTCAGCAGTTTTGTTTTGTCTTTATTTATCTTCATGTTGTAGTTGTTTTGAAGAATGCTTTGCATGATTGTTAAGGCCTCTTGCAGTTCTTCTTCGCTTTCAGCAACCATAGCAATATCGTCAGCAAACCTTATCATATCCACCTTTTGTCCGTGTATCTTTACACCTTCTCTGTGACTCATTCTCTCTCTCAAGTCATCAATCGCACTCTGTATATAGGCGTTAAAAAGAACAGGTGACAGAGAGCATCCCTGTCTCACCCCTTGTTTTATACTGGCTTCCTTTGTACCATTATCACATCTAATTATAGCGGCCTCATTCTTGTATAGCGCCTGGATTATTCGTCTATCTCTATATTTGATATCAATTCTCTTCAGAATTTCGAAGAGCCTTTTCCATTCTACTTGGACTAGGTTTCTAGAAATATAACATCTGGATCGAGAGAGCAATTAATAACATACTTTTCGGATTGCTAAAGGAAATTTTTCCACCCACATAAAAAAAATCATACCTCCGAATTTGAATATGGAAACATACAAACTGATTATAGTTCTATATGGCCAATGTATTCACCTATCTTTTGTCTATTATCACATATTCGTAGGACTTATAAAAAAAATATTATAAAATCGTTAACTTTAAAACTTTTAAAAAAGTCTAGATAATATTTGCCATATTTTGGCAACAAAGCAATCTGTGGTTTTGGAAATAGTGCCATATTGTGGCAAAAAGCGTTCGAGTGGATAAAGCTGCATCCACATTACTACACGCGTAAGCGACTCTAATTTAACCGTCTGTACAGGACTCCAAGCATTCGAATAATATATCGCACCTCAAAGGTGTCGTGCCTAGATTCCGTCGGATTTTTATAGATAGAATTTGTCTGCCGCATCTCTAGATTTACTTAACGCCCCCTAATATTCTTTGAGCCTTCTACTGCCCCCCTGAAAGCCTCCAGCGTCCACACGGAGAAAAATGTTATTTGAAAAAACGATAATTTTAATAGTAAAAACGGTTAAAAACGGGACTGAAGTTCTTACGAACAAATTCACAGTGTTTCAATGTTTATTGGCGGTAAAATACGTACGAAATTACGTATACCAACAAATTATTCTTACATGTTCCCGCCAATAAACATTAAAACCCTGTTAATTTGTTTGTAAAAATTTCAGTCCCGTTTTTAACCGTTTTTTCTATTAAAATTATCGTTTTTTTTTCAAATAACATTTTCTCCGTGCACAGAGGGGAGTTATCGCCCACTTTGAAAAAGGCTGATCTAAGGGTTTAGATCTCATTGAATGATATATGATATAAACCAGAAATCAAGTTTTTTTGCACTCATCACCTTTTCCACCATCACCTCTTCAACGAGATTTATGAAGGGTCAAGTTTTCAATGTCCGTAAGTCAAACTTTTGTTGTGTTTATTTTAAAACTGATATGCTAAACCTTTTTATAACTCGCCTTTAAAAAACCACAAACACAGCATAACTCGTTCTTAATCCCGTGTCAGCTTGGGCCTTTTTATTGAGATTATCCCCTGAATTTAATACTGACCGGTTTTTAAACGAGAGATTGGTATTTTTGACACAATAACAAATACATTTTGTTCTTTTTCAGATTAAAGCGGGCGACAAACGCGAAGTTCACATCAAAAAGATACTGCGTTATAAGTATCTTTTCTACCGACACACTACGTTATAAAATATTCCTTCCTACGGCAGGAGAAGGGGTCAGTTGAAATCGGAAGCGGTCGAGAGAATATCATTTCTTTGTACTGGATATGTTAACTTGACAGCTCCGTGCATGCTCCGTGTATTAAAAATGACCCCTCTCCTGTTTACGGTAGAGAGGGGGTCGCATAACTTTTCTGATATCGCCACTGTAGCGAATACAAAAAATAATTCTTATTAGCGAAGATTCAAACCGCGATCACAGCGCATCATCTTTTTACGTCTATTGTGTTATAAATAACTTTTTGATGTGAGCTGCGAGTATGTCGCTACCTTAATTATTAATTTAATATTTATAAGAAAAACTCTCTTTTATAACATTTTTAAGGTTATTCCCATCAATGTAATATATCCTCCGAAAACGGTGTGCAAGATAGTTGTGAATGATGAATACTTGGAGCAGGTGAATGAGTTTGTGTATTTGGGTAGTATGTTTACGAGAGATGGGAAGGCTGATAGAGACATTGAAAGAAGGGTAAATGCAGGTAACTCCATTAATGGAGGACTGAATGCCGTTGGCGCTAACAAAAAGCTGTCCAAAGAAGCGAAGTTAGCAGTCCACAATGGAGTGCTTGTACCTACCCTGATGTATGGCAGTGAGGCATGGAACTGGCAGAGGAAGGATGAAAGTAGACTGAATGCTGTTGAAATGAGATCCCTGAGGCGTATGTGTTGTAAAACCATGTATGATCGTGTGAGAAATGTGGAGATTCGAAAAGAATGCAAGGCTGATGTAAGCGTAATGAGTAAAATTAAAGAAAGGAACCCTCAGATGGTTTGTCATGTAGAGCGAATGAACAAAGAATGGAGCGTAAGGAGAATATATGATGCAAGTGTCATTGGTATAAGAAGTAGGGGACGTCCGAGAAAGACATGGCACGATCAAGTGAATCAGATACTTGAGTCGGGCCATGTCAAGAGTCAGAAAAATAGAAGAGTATGTATGAGACGATGTATGAATGTGAATGAGACAAAGAGTGTGTGCCAAGACCGAGGTGTTTGGCGGTCCGTCCTCTCTGCCTACCCCTGCGGAGAAACGGCATGATGGTTAGTTAGTTAGTTATGTAATATATCATTGAAGAAGAAGATAACACTAATAATCTAAATTAAAATATAAAATTGAACAAGACACAGAAAAATAATAAAATACGACGGTCGTAACTGGTACTCGAACCCAGAACCTCTCGTCTTACGGGGACGTGCGCAATAATTTTTATATTTGATAGTTGATCATTTTTTTTCAGATTTTTATATTTGATATATTAGATATATATATTTCAGCATCCTTTATACAAAAAGTCACCGACCTCCACTGCTACTTGTATTATACCTGCTTATATCTTACATATTAGATTAATTATGTTATGTACTATACATTTATTATTATTCTTACGAACAAATTACCTTTAATAATGTATATATATAGATGGTCTAGTTGTTTAATCAGACATCTCCAAATACTAAGTTTTGAGATAATAAGGAAAGCAATATTCGAATGCTCACTATAAATCAAATATTATTTATATGTGCCTGTATTTTACATATTAAATATGTCGTAAAATAACACCGGAGGCATAACGATCCGGTACATTAGTATAATATTTTTAATTATCCTACTAATGACTCAAAAAACATCCACATTTCTTAAATTCTTCTAAAAGTGTTTCTGCACTATAATTTGTCTCCAGGCGATTTTTTTTATAGTGAATACCTCACAATTCCAACTGCTCCCGTCTGGAGCCAGTGAGACTATGGCATCTCCAATTGGGGTATGTTATGAGGCTGAAGGTAAGTGGGAAAGGGAAGGAGACGAGGAAGAGGAAGGTGGGGAAGTACCTGGCTATTCAGATCTAGTCACTAAACACGGCTAAAGCCATTTCAAGTAACGTTTCAATTCTGAATGGTGGTCTTACACCAGTTTGATACTAAGAGTATCTTCCACTCTGGAACGTGCCGCAAATATACTATTATTATTTTAAATAATTAATTGTGAAATTACACAAATCAATTAAATAAAATTTATTTGCACACGCCGGGTTCAAACCCGCGGCCTTCGGAATGGGAGTCTAACGCCCTACCGCCGGACTACGCCGGCCGATTGAGACAAGTTGGGACTCTTGTGCGGTGTTCATATATATATTTTAATATGAGATTAAGTGCGCAGTACTTTTATCCGTGGGTGATAAATTTTTATTGAAGATTCTGATTAATATTGTTGATTGGGATTGTTTTTGACGAATACCGCACAAGAGTCCCAATCGTCTAGAGTGAGTGAGACCATGGCATTTTAAATTGGAGAAAATCGTAACGGGAAGTAGATGGAGAAGAGGAATATAAGGATGTTCTTGGCTAAAACGTCAGATGGTCACAAAACAAGGTTAAAGCCATTTCAAGCAACGTTTTAATTCTGAATGGTGGTCTTACACCAAGGCTACATTCTTCTACGGTATTCACATAAAAAATGATATATAGATAGTTCAAAACGTTTTAGACGCCTATCGTGTGCGAAAAATATGTATTAAGACGATAGACTTCGCTTTTCGGCCCATACAAAAAGGACGCCCGGGAAAAAACACTTTTGTACATCGAAAATTGCACAAAATGAATATATTTTTTTATACTGCCTTCTAGAGGGTGAAAACTATGTCGGTATGTTTTCGAATTTTCGATGCGTTTCGTATTAACGTAAACATTCACTGTCAAACATGTACGGTTTATCAAAAAATATTATTTAAGGAAAAAGTGCTGCTAACTCAACTCTCATAAAGAATTATAAAATTATAAAAAGCTACCGACGTAGCTTCTTCTTTCTAAAAAATATATATTTTTTAAAATGTCAAATTCGTGAAAGTTTCGGTGTAGAAAAGTGTATTCTCCATAAACCCCTTTTCGAGCGATTTCTGTAGGTAAATTTGAGCGTTGTCTCATTCGCACATTTCGCATTCGCATGTATTGTAAGTGTGCGTGAGCTTATTGTGAGCGGGACAGAATGACAGACGCGGGTGTCCCGCGTGTCATTCAAAGTCTAGCCTCTTAATTTGGCGGACGAAAGAAATAGAAAAAAATGTGTCAGGGTTGCCATTTAATTCAAATACTTCACTCTGATAAAGGTATTTGTTCGCATTTTAATCCAACTTTATGTCCACAACGGGTTTGTTATCACCCCACTGATTTTCTATAAGTAATTAGAAAGATTAAAAAAGGTCGTTGAAATTATTTTGCTAGTTTTATTGAAAAAACGACGCCATAGTTCCAGACAATTTATTGGTTCTATGACAATTGATCCACTGTAAGTTTTCCCCCGGCCTACTTATAATTGGAGTCAGTTTAAGAAAAACCGGTATACATACCTACTCACATAAAACATAACTAACGGCCGCTGTTCCCAATCCTACTAATCAATTACTAAGCCAAAATTTTGCCTTAGTAATTGATTAGTGCACAACTACGCTTTTTCCAACACACAAGTATCGCTTAAGCATATATCTTAACCTAAGGAAGCCGGACTAGTGGATTAAACTCGTTCCGGCCGCCTCAGTTTTGGACTAGTTCTTAAAAGTGTCAACAGAGTAGAAAAAATACCGCGAACACAATGTATGGTCAATGAAATATCACTTTGACAAAAGACACAGTTTCGCGCTCATTTCACTTCTGTTGTATTGCGTTTATCAATTATCAATATTATCATTTTAATTAAATATGAATTGAGAATTTCGGATGCGTGCGGAGCACAGACGAAAAACGGTTAATTTATGCGAAAAACTATGTCGTTTTCGAATATTCGCCAAGCCAAGTGTCAAGTCCAGTACCTGCAGTCAAGCTGACACTTTATTTTATATACGTTTGTTTAAAAAATATAAAATGTCAGTTTATGGATAAAAATATGTTAAATGAATTACGTGTATTAATAATAAATACAACAATTAACTCTATAATATTAATTTAACTTCGAAAGTTCTTACTTTGATGTCATTTTATTGTCTATGAGAGCGGGCGAGGCCAGATAACATAAGATGTTTGGGAACAACATAAATCGAGCGCTACCCTACAAAATGCTTGGCTGATCGCAGCCTCAGATGAATCGATTTAAAAGTTAGAAACAGCGGCCGTATAAGTGTTTATTTTTATTTTTAACTTAATAGGTAAAATCTCAAATTATAATATTTTAATTAATGAAGACTATATTAGCGAAACTTAATCTAAATCTGTAACAGAAAAATCAGAAAAAGATCGGGTCACATCTGGGACTCGAACCCAGGGCCAACGGCTTTCCGGGCAGATGCTCAAGCCCATGCCCCTGAGCCAATGTGTCCCTATCCGATTCGGTCATATTTAACTGTATCATACTTTGACTGAGAAATACCAACATTATCTTCATTTTCTTAACGCATATTTTATTGGCTGCTATCTTTATGTATGATGGCAAGATTCAACTCAAACTAAATGCCATCTAGATAGTGTCAGGATAAATTATCCATTTTATTTAATATTCGACATCTATTGACTTTTCTGCAATTCATACTTTTTTTTTTTGTAGAGGTACCTCACAAGAGTCCCAACTGCCCCCTTCTGGAGCCAGTGAAACTATGGCATCCCCACTTGGAGTATGTTGTGAGGCTGAAGGTAAGTGGGGAAGGGAAGGAGATGGGGAAGAGGAAGGTGGGAAAGTACCTGGCTATTCAGATCTAGTCACTAAACACGGCTAAAGCCATTATTAAGCAACGTTTCAATTCTGAATGGTGGTCTTACACCAGGGCGATACTGAGAGCATCTACCACTCTGGAACGTGCCGCAAATATAACATATATTATTTTTATTAATTAATTGTGAAATAACACAAATTATTCAAAAAAAAATTATTTGCTCACGCCGGATTCGAACCCGCGACCTTCCGAATGGGAGTCAAGTGTCTTACCACTCGACCACGGATAAGTATACATAATACATAAAGATATCAGCCAATAAAATATGCGTATAGAAAATGAAGATAATGTTGGTAGTTCTCAGTCGAAGTATGATACATCCTGCCCATTAGGGATACATTAGCATTTACCCGGAAAGCCGAAGGTCCTGGGTTCGAGTCCCAGATGTGACCCGATCTTTTTCTAATTTTTCTGTTTCAGTTTTAGATTGAGTTTCGCTAAAATTGTCTTCAATAATTAAAATTTTATAACTAAGTGTCCCCGAAAGGTTGTGCAGAGAGGCTGTACAAAGTAAGACTTCCAACCTGAAGGTCTCGGGTTCGAATCCGGCGTGCGCAAATAAATTTTATTTTACTAATTTGTTTTATTTCACAATTAATTAATTAGAAATAATATATAGTATATTTGCAGCACGTTCCAGCGTGGAACATACTCTCATTATCGCCCTGGTGTACGACCACCATTCAGAATTGAAACGTTGCTTGAAATTTGTAGCCGTGTTTGGTGACTAGTCCTGCATAGCCAGGTGCTTTCCCGACCTTCCTCTTCCCCATCTCCTTCCCCTCTTCGCTGCCTTCACCCTTACAACATACCCAATTGGGGATGTCATACTCTCATAGGCTCCAGGAAGCAGTTTGGAACTCTTGTGCGGTATTCATATAAAAAATACTTAAAACATATTTTCATTTAAATTCTTCAAGGAAAAAACTTAATTTCTATATATTCTATGTACTAGCGTCTAACCACTCGAGCGATTGCTGTTCAGTTTTTGATTTGGCCATTCGATTTAATTAATATCATTCCTCAAAATATTAATATGGAAACATATAAACTTTTTACTGCGATTTAAAGATAATGAATCCACCTAGATTTCACCGTTTATCCCATGTTTGTAGGTTCGTTAAATGTGGTCCAATTTTGGACTGATATCAATCGCAGAAAAATAAAAGCGTTCTAAATTTACAACTAAATCGCTCCAGTGGATTTACAAGAAACGACACTGTAAATAAATACGTTTGATATCCATGCTTATTGTTAAAGATATTTTTGAAGTCAATTTTAGGTTTAATATTGGTAAATAATGCACAAAAAATTATAATTGGGAGGGGGGGGGAAATGATGGGGAATCAATTTGATTTTTATCCAAATCTACAGTTTTATTCCGAGATTGATGCAATTTTACACACTTGATCATTCAAACAAAAGGAGGAAGGGTACTATGAGATTTGGAAAAACCCCATCGGGGCGATGCACCTCGTCGTGCAACATTTGGAATCTGGCCGGTAACATAACATTCCTCATATAGATGGCGATAAGGTATAAATTTATGCAAGAAAAAAATCACATAAAAGATGTTTTATTTTATATTGTGAAAATCAGGCACCAAAATTTAAATATTTTACGATAATTGTCTAAAGAACTATATTTGCCACATTATACAATAAAACCATAACCGAAAAGGGGTTTGTAAGTAGGAGATTTTTAACTTTAAAGCGGTTTTTTGTGGGTCTGATACATAATTTTTTTCTGGACTCATAAAAAACTTGCTATTGTTGCTCGTATAAGGGCAAACATTTCTTTTATATTTAACTTAACCGCTTGGGCAAATAAGCTTGTTTTCACGACAATTTAACGTAGGTAGACATCGTAATGACGTATGCCCCGGACCTGAGTTATTTTAAGCGGTCTACACACCATGCTGCGAACAGCCCGACATATCGGGCTGTTAGCAGTTGGCTATTGTCTCCTGTCTCTTTTTTCCTCGTGCGAACCCGTAACATTCTGTTTCACGTTGTCTTCTGTCTCTTTTATGAACACAACAAATTCAATATCACCATCTCATTTCACTGCGGCGCATCGGTTGGTACTAGCGGCAGACGGTTTCTTCCAATTTACAGTCAACGGGTTCGCGTGAGGAAAAAAGAGACAGGAGACAACCTCCAACCTTCGATTTTTAGCCAGCATGGTGTGTAGACCGCTTTAAGCATCTAAAATGATTCTAAGCCATCAAATTTAAAAATAATATAAGGTACGTGGCACGTTCCAGAGTGGAAGATACTATCAGTATCGCCCTGGTGTAAGACCACCATTCAGAATTGAAACGTTGCTTAAAATTGATTTAGCCGTGTTTGATCACCAGATCTGAATAGCCAGGTACTTCCCCAACTTCCTATTCTACCCGCCGCTACCGTCAGCGTCACCAACTACCTCAATTGGGGATGCCATAGTCTCACTATGTCCAGACGGTTTGGAGCAGTTAAGGCTCTTATTCGGTATTCACATAAAAAACATGATGTTGCATTACTTCGTAAAACTTTTTAAAATTTTTATACTTCTTAGTGAAATTTTGCACTTTTGACGTTCTCGATAAAGATAAAATTACCTGTACATCAGGGGTGCTAGCATAGTCCATCGATAAGGATCGGTAGGATAATTGTCGGTAACTTCTCATCGTTCCCTAGAACAACTGCAGATCGCAAACGAATAGGTGACAGTTCACAATGACTAAGTGTCCCTAATATATTCGATATCTACTGTTGTTTGTACGTTAGCGATCTGCAGTTGTCCTAGGGAACGATGAGAAGTTACCGACAATTATCCTACCGATCCTTATCGATAAACTATGCTAGCACCCCTGATTTATTTAAAACTAGCGAGTACCCGGCATGCGTTGGGCTGCCTCTCAAAGGAAGTGTTTGTATTTTAATTATGTTTATTTAAGTCCCTTTGGATATGCAATTATTTTTTTTGTTTTTCCTTCTGGTTCGTGTGTGCATTTAACAACTTATCAAAATTTCATCACAATCGAATGAATGCTTTAAGAAATAATTTTATAACGCTAGAGCTCACTTGCACTGTATACAGAAACCATCTCGGTCATATACACGACAAATTACCAAGGTTTTATCGCAATCAGATGAATTCTTTAGGTATAAGGGAAAAACAAAGAAACATCCATTTTTATAGGGTAACAATTATTATAAGCAATAATTATCAGCCTGAAACACTCATCCACATTGAAAAATCTTCCGAGAAAAGATACATGCCGCCAACGGGGTTCGAACCCGTGTCCTTTTGATGTCCGGTCAGGTGCAAAAAAATGTAATAAGCGGTAGTTATTGAATAAAACACTAGTATATATTAAATCATTTGGCGGGTAAGAGGTAACCCGCCGTAGCTCAGTAGATCAGACCACCTGACTAGACATCAGAAGGACACGGGTTCGAGTCCGGCCGGCGGCATGTTTTCTCGGAAGATTTTTCAATGTGGATGAGTGTTTCAGGCTGATAATTATTGCTTATAATAATTTAAATTATCGTTTATTTTTATTTTTATCAACAATCAGAAGAAATTTGCTTATCACGATTATAAATATGTAACCAGATGTTTTAATTATGTTAAATATTGACCTAAGTGTTAGTTCCTTTTCTTAAACAATAAATTGATAAATATAGATCAAATAAAAATTTTATAATATTTGTATTGCTTTCGTATGAGTGTGGTTGTGCGGTGTAGGTCATACATATGTTTAGCCGTGTTTGGTGACCAGATCTGAATAGACAGGTACTTCCCCACCTATCTCGTTCCCCTCGCACTACCAACAGACAGCATGAAATCGTACCTTGCATGGTTCAAGGTGGTCATAACGTTGCAAGCATTAAATTGTTCCCAAAAATTCCAGAAAAAAAACTGACCTGAGATCATGTTTGGACTTCGTACGAACAGATTTTTAGCATAGTAGTTTAGGTCTAACTTCAAATCGTATTTTTACAAATATTTCACGTAGGACGCCCTGAAGGAAATAAATTCCCACAGGGCCTATGTCATCTTTAGGGGTGCTATGTAAAGGGTCTTTTTGAGGAGATGAAGGAGTGAAAATGATTCCTCAAGAAACCCATATTGTAGTAAGGAGGAAATACAGAGGAAAATTGTCCCAAAGCCGAGCTGTTGAACACAAGAAGGATTCATAAAAACAACACTTCTCAAGTGTTGAGCGCGCGATTGGCGTTTTTACCGACTGTGCACCGGTGCCGGAGGGATTAACGACGGTAGTTCCTCGGAGTATCTTCCATTGAATTATCGGTAGAATAAGAACAACATTCCCATCTATCGTCGAGCGTTTCTATACTTAAATGTTACCAAGTAACATTTTTATGGATTTGCCCATTTAACGAAGGATTTTGGAATCACTTTTGACACGCGTCTGACTTTTCGAACTCATATCGATTCGGTGTGCAACTCTGCAATGAGAATTGTCATATGTAATTCAAAATTACTCAAATGATGTAGAAAAGGTGCAAGAAAAGTTTATGCGATATCTCTACATGCGATAATTCAGATACTACCCTCTGTTGTATCCCTCTGATTTTCTCGCCGGAATGCCTGGAATAGATCGTTTATTATCTAGACGTTAGGAGAAAGATTGCAATGGTGTTAGGCTGCACAAGCTGCTAAATGGGCACATTTGCAATCCTGATATTCTGGAACGAATTTCACTTTATGTCACCGATAATTTTATCAGAGCTAGAAAGCACAGACTATTTATTTTTCCAAGAGGCAGGACCAATCTACCAATGATTATGCCTTTGGGGAGAATGACTACTTTGCGAAACCACATTTCTTCTGTAATTGACATATTCAATTTAAACAAAAGAGAATTTAAGATCGCAATAAATATATATACATACTTTTTTTATAGTGAATACCTCACAAGAGTCCCAAATGCTCCCGTCTGGAGCCAGTGAGACTATGGCATCCCCAATTGGGGTATGTTATGAGGCTGATGGTAAGTGGGAAAGGGAAGGAGACGAGGCAGTGGAAGGTAGGGAAGTACCTGGCTATTCAGATCTAGTCACTAAACACGGCTAAAGTCATTTCAAGCAACGTTTCAATTCTGAATGGTGGTCTTACACCAGGGCGATACTTCCAGTCTGGATAGTGCCGCAAATATACTATATTTTATTTTTAATAATTAATTGTGAAATAACACAAATCAATTAAATAAAATTTATTTGAGCACGCCGGGTTCGAACCCGCGGCCTTCGTATAAGATTTTTTTCTGAAATTGGATGACATTACAGCAACATAAGTAATAAATATCGGTCTTATCAAACTGGGATTTGGCTCAGTTGGTAGCATAGTTTACTCCGGTCCTGGGTAGTAAGGTTCAATCCATTCTTACACCAGGGCGATACTTCCAGTCTGGAACGTGCCGCAAATATACTATATATTATTTTAAATAAAAAATCAGAAATAACACAAATCAATTAAATAAAATTTATTTGCGCACGCCGGTTTCGAACCCGCGACCTTCGGAATGGCAGTACAACGCCCTACCGCTGGACTACGCCGGCCGTCATAACATAAGGCTCCATCTCATCTGATATTATCGATATGCTTACCTACACAATTAAATGTATGAATGTTAAACTGCAATTTGTGAAAAATAATTGGAATTTGTTGTTTTTCACAATAAATAAATAAATAATAAAAAAAACATAAAAAATAAAAAATATTATCATTTTAATAGCCCTGTAGATATTTGCTTCTTCAGGAAATAATATGATAAAGTATCTAATTATGGCCTGATTTTCTGATGGATGTAAATCAAAACATTTCAATGAAGAACTAGTGTTGGCATTCCACCCGTATTAATATAAAATATCTACCCGTACCTAAATTAAATGCCAGCTATAAAATAGCAATTAATCTTGTCCATTGACACTGTGATTAGTGAAACCTCGATCTAATGTTGCGAGTGCACTTCCAGCCAACATTTTAACATAACTTTACGATATCGTATCGGTGGCTGTAAGTAACTACCAATGATTTTATGACGGCTGAACTATTCATAGCCAGATCGATATTGAGAGGGAATAAATAAGAAATCGATATACGATGGCAACACTGGCACATCTGTCGATGGATTTACATACGTAAATATCAATTGACATTTTCGAATTCAGATATGAACTTTAATATACATTGGCGCTTCGCATGTACGATGCCCTTCACCGCCTTCTTGAAACCCTTCACCGACCCCTTGAAAACCTTCACCGCACCCTTGAAGTCCTTTACTATCCCCTGGAAGCCCTTCACCGCCCCTTGAAACTTTTCACCGCTCCAATGAAGCCCTTCACTGCCCTCTTGAAATCCTTCACCGCCCCCTTAAAGCTCTTCACCGCTCCCTTGAAATCCTTCACCGCCCCCTTGACATCCTTCACCGCCTCCTTGAAATCCTTCACCGCCCCCTTGAAATACTTCACCGCCCCTTTGAAATCCTTCACCGCCCCCTTGAAATCCTTCACCGCCCACCATTTTACTTCGACCCCACCACGTCATAGGCAGGTAGTATACTTTCTCTGAGCGGAATTTCTTTTTATTAACTCAAATATGTTAATAATATAACAAATATAAAGATGGCTTCGAAATATCTCATTGAGATGTTACTAAATGTGCAAATAATATCTGTTACGCTTAATATCTGGTAAGACACTTGACTTCCAATCGGAAGGTAGCGGGTTCGAACCCGGTGTGTGCAAATAAATTTTATTTGATTAATTTGCGTTATTTCACAATTAATTAATAAAAACAATATATATACTATATTTGCGGCACGTTCCAGAGTGGAAGATACTCTCAGTATCGCCCTGGTGTAAGACCACCATTCAGAATTGAAAGGTTGCTTAATAATGGCTTTAGTCGTGTTTAGTGACTAGATCTGAACAGCCAGGTAATTCCCCTCCTTCCTCTTCCCCATTTCATTCCCTTCCCCACTTACCTTCAGCCTCACAACATACCCTAATTGGGGATGCCATAGTCTCACTGTCTCCAGCAGTTGGGACTCTAGTGCGGTATTCTCTATAAAAAAAAAGACAGTGTGATTCTTTATTTTGTTGGAGCTCTCTGGTTGCCATAGTCTCACTGCTCCCGTCTGGAGCCAATGAGACTATGGCATCCCCAATTGGGGTATGTTGTGAGGCTGAGGTAGTGGGGTGAGAAGGATATGGAGAGGAGGGAGGTGGGGAAGTACCTAACTATTTAGATCTGGTCTCCAAACACGGCTAAAGCTATTTCAAGCAAAGTTTTAATTCCGAATTGTGGTCTTACGCCAGGGCGATAATGACAGTATCTTCCCCTCCGGAACGTGCCTCAAATATACTACATATTATTTTAAATGGACAAATTGGGATATAACATAAATTAATCAGATAATTTTATTTTGCGCACGCCGGGTTTGAACCCGCGTCCTTCGGATTTATTGTTCGGGAGCCTTGCCCCTCGATATCAAAGTGAACGCTGGGAATAATAAAATAAAATCGTCATATTGATCTAAAACAAGCTGCTTTTTATTTCTGTTATGTGCTCATATCAATTTGGTAGGAGGGTATTGGTACCGCCGCGCCGCCCGAGAACCATTTATTAGATAAACAATACCTGTGCTACAGGTCCGCTACGTTTGATGATTGAACAGGGGTGCCCGGGTTTATGGGGAAAGGGTTGTCTAGGTCTCGCTAGTGTATGCGTCTGCCCAAAAACTGCGTGGCGGGTCGGGTAGGGAGAGACTGTTTGGGGAAACCATTTGACCTCTCCAGCAGGACTCTCGATATAACGCCTTGCACCGCAGAGGGAGGGATGGATCCATACGCTCGTCACTCCTGGACACGTTGACCCCCAGGTTCCTACCCACCCCTCATACATTTTTCCTTCCCAGAACTTCCTCTCCTTCCTTTCATAAGAAGTCCCTCTGAACATCAACAAAAATAACCTATAAAGGTACTATATAGGTAGGTACCTGCGTACTTATCTTCTGTTCACTCAGTCGTTCCATGTCTTCCACGGGCTTCTCCAACTTCTTCCACTATTATCGTTTGTGTCATATTATATTCTCATGACCCTTATATCATATGTTTTATTACCGGCTGCGCCAGTGCGACATCTTTGATATTATATTAGGTTGAATTTATAATTAGGCCCTCTTCACTTTTAAAAAAATAGGTATATAATATATAAAGTCTCACACACACACACACACACACACACACACACACACACACACACACACACACACACACACACACACACACACACACACACACACACAAATACACAAACATACATAAACAAAACACACATTCACAAATAAACACACGCACGCACACACACACCCGTTCCACTCTACCAAACTCGCATATTTTACAACATATGTCCAAACAAAAAATGCCAGGCATGAATTCTAGTAGGTATATTAATAAATAACACAATTGTTAAATTTTAATGAATTGTATTTTTCTTCTATACTTAAACAATACTGCATTTTAATATAAAACTCTTACCTGATTAAGTAGTCGCAAAAATAACATTAATTTCTACATTTTATAAAACAATACATTTTTGTCAGACATTCGGTAAAACATATTTTCTTTCTAATGGCTCATACATTGAAATTGTCACTATACATTCATTGCCATTAAAAGTAAAAAGCTGTCATTTTCTACCTAAAATTACGCCGAGAGTTTTTTCACTCCAACAAGAATTCACAATTTACTTTTTTTAAGAGCCGTCAAATAACAAGTTTTATATAATAATTGGCTCCCGCTGAGCTGGACATGTTGCAAGAATTAAAATGTTAAAAAAACATACTGTCAAAAGGGCTGATTTAAATTTACCCGAGAGGCCTAACTTAGGTGATTGGATGGTGTCGAGACATACACTGCACCCTTAGGCAAAAGAACTAAAAGGAAAGAACACCGTCAGAAACGGAGCAAGATTTGAAAATGTCATTCAATAAACAAGCTACTCATGATATATCTGAAGGACAAAGGTTATTGGGAGGCCTATACAATCTAAAACAGTGTCCGATTGATCAAGAAACTTGTTTTAGATTTGAGAATTTGAGGCTCCACTTCCATAGGTCACCCTAAGTGGTTCGCTCTGTTTGATAACATAGAAGTGGTGCAAGAATTCGTGAGATGAGGTATGTCAATGTGTTGGCCGCAGATGTCTGCCCACTAACTGGATGGTTGGCCAGATCGGGAGAGGCTTTTTAAGGGTATCCCTTTGACCTCTCCAGCTGGACCATCTCTCGACCCATCATCTTGCACCGCAGTCGGAGGGATGGATTCCTACCTACCCATCCTTAATACCCATAACTTCCTCACCTTTACTTATTCAATAAGATCCTTCACAACATGTCCAAAGATATAAAGGTAAAAAAGGAATCAAAGGAAACAGTTTGAGACTGGTAGGAATTGAATCCCTCTAAGTCTGAAAATGTATTCACACTTTTATATATTTGCACACTTTAAAGCGAAATCTTTACTCATCGTCACTCGTTTAATTTTATTTTAAATAGTCTTATTCTTCGTCTATACATTTCTTCTCTTCTATAATCTGTTCTTCTTCGTCTTCTATCTTTCCTTCTTGCTTCACGTACGCTTCTTCTGCCACCTTCCTCAGATTGAGGGCCATCTCTACTCCCGTCTCCTTCACCATCCTGGACAGGTGACCATCGGGGTTCTTGAGGAGAATGTGTGGATGTGCGAACTCTGCAGTTGTGCCGGTGTCCATTACCAGCACTCGGTCGGAGTCCATGATTGTGTTGAGACGATGGGCTATCGTCAGTACTGTGCAGGAGGCGAATTTTTCGCGGATGGTTTGCTGGATGAACGAATCAGTCCTGGAAAAGGAATATGAAATTGTTAAGTATAAAGTAATACCTACACCTTATTTTGCACTCAAATGGTGAGGGAAAACTTGTATTTTTTAAAATTACAAAGTTTAATTCTCCCAATATCAAACTCTAAGATAAGTGATAGATACGTAATTATAACTTTAATTTGGAGAGAACTGGAGCAAATCAACACGCAATATATATTTTTTTTTTATGGATTAGGCAATTCACCCTAAGGAGAGTGCTTTGTGAACGCAATACTTGAATTTGGTATTATTTGAGTTTAATACTGAGCCAATAATTGTAAAATAAATAATGTGGGTTACATTTATACATATATGTTTTACAAAATATTATATTTAAGAGCCATTGACCAGTGGCTGAGAAAAAAAGTTTTAACATGGTTGCAACTGTACAGGGAGGTTCCGATGAGAAAGATCGATTATTCCGCGTATTAATTTTTTTAAATTAAAAATTTAATATCGATTCATTTCATTACAAACTTGCTTTATTATATACCTACATTCAAGAAAGCAATAAAAATGATCAAATATCGTGTACTTCTTGAAAGTATTTTTTGATCATAAGTATTTATGATTTTTCAATAATGTCTAAAAACATAAGTGTGTAAAAAAAATCTGAAATATTTTAGTTTGATAAATAGAAAAACTGAGGTATTTTCGTCAAAAAACACGTTCTCGGATTTATTTTTTATGATTTTAATTGAGCTAAAATTATAATTCTGAAAACTGTGTTTACTAGATTATGTATTGATTTATTTTGCTGAATGATTATTTGATTTGAAATTTGTGTTGTATAATACAATATTTCGTTTGAAAATTGAACAAATCTTCCAACTACCAACGGTTATAACCTTAGTATATTAATAATAAACTTAGTTTTTCAAAATTTTAAAAATGCGTTTACCAGATAAAATAACAATCTTTCAAAATCAATTTATGTTTTTTTGCTTAAAAAAGTCAATACGTCTAGAATTTGATTTAAAAATGACTAATTTCCGGTATTCTCTGGTAAAAAAAACCCTCTTAAGGTTGGTCATGTGTCATGTATATCTTATCAGGAAAGAGGAGCACTTGTGCCAGAAAAGGGAGCCACGATTATTACTTAATTTGAACGTTATAATATTTTATCTTTTGTATAAAATATTTATTTTTTAATGTAAGTTTTTTTTTAAATATTGGATAATTTTATTTATTTGTTCTGATTTTTTTTTTACATTAGGTTCACACAGAAGGCTCTGGGGAAAATAATTTCCCTCAGGGCCTATGTCATCTTTGGGGATGCTGTTTGGAGGGTATTTTAAGGAAAGAAAGGAGAGGAAGTTCTGGGAAGGAAAATGGTATGAGGGTTGGGTAGGAATCTGGGGTTCAGTGTGTCTAGATTATCCGCCGCCAAGACCTAACAAACCTTACCCCATGAACCCGGGCACCCTTGCTAAGTCACCAAACGTAGCGAACCACTTGGGGTGACCAATGGCAGAGGTGTTGGTTATCCAATAAATGGTTCCCGGGGCGGCGGTACCCATTCCCGCCTCCCAAATTGGTTGATAATACAGAGCAATTCGGATGGGAGATTATCGTAATTTTTTTATGGTTTGGTAAATATATCTAATGGTTTTGCAATTGCGTTGTTTTAAAATTAGGTGTAATAAATTGATTTCCATCTCATAGTTTTTTAAGATTCCTGATATTCTTTGTTATTTTTTTTTCACATTTTTATAATGGGATCTTGCTTGATAAACGGAGAAAAATGTTCTTCTAAAATACAATCATTTTATTCGTAAAAACGGTTAAAAACGGGACTGAAGTTCTTACGAACAAATTAACAGGGTTTCAATGAACGAAATTACGTATACCAACAAATTATTCTTACGTGTTCCCGCCAATAAACATTGAAACACTGTTAATTTGTTCGTAAGAACTTCAGTCCCGTTTTTAACCGTTTATACGAATAAAATGATCGTATTTTAGAATAACATTTTTCTCCGTGATATTTGGATGGATTGTATAGCGCCGTTTTTGTGAAAATCATTTCAAGGTGACTCACTTTTTCGCTCTTGATTTTTCCACAATCAATTTCCTAACAATGTTTGAAACCTAGATTTTTTTGTAGCCGTTTGACGTAATTAGATGATTCTGTTTCGTGTGCATTATGTTCTAATTTGTCAATTACTAAACTTAAACTTGAGAACGCAAGTTAGGTCGTGGGAATTTACATAATTGATTTCCATTATATCTATCACATTATTATTTGTTGAGAACTAAGAGACATCATAACTGTTGCGTGATCTCGATGACTTAACACCTCTAGTGATTACACAGTATTTGTTCTTCATCTCGTGGTGATAAAATCACGATAAAATGTTGCTAAATGAGATATAAAAAAATGTTGAAAAACGTTTGACACAATATAATGCCCTCGAAGATCGAAAAGTCTGTCACGCGTAATAAGTTTAGAAAAACTAACAGACCTATTTTAAAAAATGTAATGTTTCGTAATATTTATAACCAAATATTTTGTAGACTAAAAAACTAAACAGGTCTTTTTCAATTATTTTTCTATGCGTGGTAGGTACTGTTTATTTCTACATGATTTAAAAGAAATCTTGGTAGGTTTGTGTTCTATTTATTCTTCAACTAGCTGACCCGGCAAACTTCGTACCGCCTCAGATTCAATAAATGTTGTGTTTAATTTATTAGCTGAAATAAATTAAGTTTTTATTAAGTTAAAATAAATAGGTACCTACTCTAAGTTCAAAAAATGAAATTGAGCTGTTGACTAAGCACGAAATGTTCGGTACACTACACCATTGACAGTTCGAATTGATTCAAATTATGTCGACCAACGCATATTATTTATAAAGCCGTTCCATATCAAATATATGAAAAAAATCATTTTCTTCATAATTATTTTTCCAGTGATTTTTTTCAATGTTTTAATAGTTATTCTGTTAATCGGGACGGAGACAAATCCAACAAATCAAAGATCATAAAAATCGGTTCAGCCGTTCTTGATTTATAAATGGTGTAACTAACCGGACTTTGTTTTATATATTACAAGCTTCTGCCCGCGACTTCGTCTGCGTAGTATTAGTACTTTGACAGCCTATTTTCTTTTCCTAGGTCCCAACTATGTTTATACCAAAATTCTTAACCCATTTATTTAAAATATCTAAAATTCTTGATTCGATTCAAAGTATTAGATAAATTCACTAATTTAAATATTTTCTAAAATAGAATTTTGATTTAACAATCATTGTTCGAAATGTCATTCTCAAATTTCGACATTTTCTATTGAACAATAATTATTATTCATAATATATATTAAAAATATCTAGCTTTATAAATTATGGCCTATATGTTATTCTGATGTATGAGCTATATTATTGTAAAGTTTCATTAAAATCCATTCGGTAGTTTTTGCGTGAAAGAGTAACAAACATACATACATCCATACAAACTTTCGCTTTCAAAATATTAGTAAGATATTCGATCGATAGGCGTAACATGAAAGTTGTCCACTTCTGCTGATAACAATTTATTCTAAGGCTGAATTGGACTAAAAATTGGCATTTAACGGGAACCTTTCGACCGTCAGAAAACAAAATGGCGCTGAAAGACTATTTGATGACAATGTTCCATATGAATTTCTGTGAAACAGCTCGACCTTAGTAAAGTTGTGTTATTCAATTTTTATAACGTAATAACAATAACATTAATAACTCATAAGCTCATATAATAAAAAAAATGCAAGCAGAAAAGACAGAAAAATGATTCGATCGCATCTGGTAATTAAACCCAGGACCTTAATGTATACATAAAGAGAGCAGCCAAAAAATATTCGTTAGTAAAATGAATATAATGTTCGTAGTTCTTGGTCGAAGTGTGCTGTGGTTAAAACTTACAGAAGCCGATATGATCGAAATAGCTCATTGGTCAGAGCAATGCCCGGCAAAGCCGTGGTCCTGGATACAATTCCCAAATGCGACCAAATATTTTTTCTGTTTCATATTTTGTGTTTGAAAGTTGTGTTATGTTGATTGATTTTTGGGATTGTGGTTTTGTGCTTCAGCATCTATCTTTAGTCAACGTTTCGGATAGACTTACAGGGTCCATTAAACAAATCGTGTAATTTAGTAAGTAAAATTATTGTAAATATTATCGATTTCTCTGTGTTTGACTGGCATTGTTGGGTCATTAAAACATTAAATTGTATATGTAAATACTTACTGTGGGTCCACATTAGCTGTGGCTTCATCGAGCACCAGGATCTGATTGTTGGTGAGGATGGCTCGTGCCAGACAGACCAACTGCCTCTGGCCTAAACTGAAATTGGCTCCTCCTTCAGATACCTTGAATTCTAGAGAGCTGATGGCTTCTTTTAACTCCACCTGCGAAAGAAACCATTTCATTCATCTAAGTTCAACAGGAGTCAATAACACAAGATTTGGAGCCAATTTTTCCCCTTTATGGAGTAATACTTCCTTGGAGAATCAAGTGGTGTGCAGTTTGAGCAAGACGCATCTAGAAAGCTCGTGGCTCACTTTTCAAAAAACTAGTGGTTTTTTTTTACAAGCTATATCTGAAAGTAGTCACACACGCACATGACTATCTGCACAACCCGCCACATTCGCGAAATTATTTTACCTGTCTCGGAAAAGAAGTTAAGTTAAATTTAAAGTAAATGTTTTAAAACATAATCCAATTTCTTTCTTTGTTTTCAGTATTCAAACACAAGACGACACAAGTTACCATGTATACTGGTCGATTAAACTCCAACCTTTTCCCATCCTCAGAGCACGTGTTTGTAAGCAAATAGAGGCGTAGTCCAGTGGTAGGGCGTTCGACTCCCATTCCGAAGGTCGCAGGTTCGAACCCGGCGTGCGCAAATAAATTTTACTCAATTAATTGATTTGTGTTATTTTACAATTAATTATTTAAAAAATAATAATATATAGTATATTTGTGGCACGTTCCAGAGTGGAAGATACTCTTAGTATCGCCCTGGTGTAAGACCACCATTCATAATTGAAACGTTACTTAAAATGGCTTTAGGCGTGTTTAGTGACTAGATCTGAATAGCCAGGTACTTCCCCACCTTCCTCTTCCTCGTCTCCTTCCCTTCCCCACTTACCTTCAGCCTTATAACATACCCCATTTGGGGATGCCATAGTCTCACTGGCTTCAGATGGGAGCAGTTGGGACTCTTGTGAGGTATTCACCATAAATTTATTTATTTTTTAAGTGACATCAAAACAATCCTTCTGGTGTACCGGTCTCACCGGATTTATGGAGTAATACTTCCTTTATGGTACTGAATATTCTGAGTATATACAATTTATTCATTTTTAAAATGTTAAAACATTCATACAATTTTGTTGATCTTTTATTGTATATCCATAAAATATTTTTGTACACAGCACAAGAACAATCGTTTAAATAAATATATTTAATTAAATAAATGTGCACTGATCCCTTCATAGGCAAGAGACACAGTAATCAGGTATGAATAAAACATAGTTAATAAAATCACAACTTTTGTTGAAAATCATAGGTTTTGTTTGGGTGCGTTATCACCTCACTAGATAATTTACCCTTTAATTCCATTGCACTAAGTTAGGCATTGTCACTAGGCTAAGAAAAGGACATTAAAATCGAACATTCCTTGAGAATGTATGAAGGATTTTTGAGAGGTATGCAGCACAAATTTTTACGATTTATTAACTTTAAGTAACCTACCCCATTCAACACATAAAGTATACATACAAAAAGCATTCCCTAGAAAATAGAAGAAAAAAATATTAAAAACGAGTGTGCTTTAGACCGCACGACTGGAGTAAAACTTGTGCACGCGCACTGCTCTCTCTTGCTCCTACAGTGTGATACAGACAATAGGCCTGCACTGTGTCTTAGATATACGAAACGTAACTGGCTATGAGAGAAAGAAAATGTGTGCTCGCCCCTCTCTCTCTCTTTCCCCTACAGAAATATACGAAACGTAACTCTCTCTCTCAACTTCCGTTCGCCTCGCCCGATCACACTTTTCGTAACGCTCTCGTCGCACATTCGCCAGCTTATTCCCCAAGTCAAGCGTGCGTAAAGAAGTTTTATAAAAAAAAATAATTATGTAACTTTTTGTTAAAAAATTATTATTCATTCCGAAATTAGACTAATGTGAACTCCTGCATCTCATCGACTTACCGAAATACCAAATCGGGCAACTAGGCAAAATATATCAATCTGCAACAATATTTCCGGGACCAACTATCGCATACATGCACCTAATCCTCGCTTTCACACAATTGGAAACAAATTCACCTCAATTATCGACATATTTAATATGTTTTCCAGTATTTAAGAGACACCTGAATGATATTTTGATGCAGCATATTTTTTATAAATAAGTAACATCGCATATAAGCTATTGATTAGATTTTGTATTATTAACCTATACTATGTTATCATATTTATGGTAACTGCAATTTAAAAACTGATTTCTCTTTTTTTTGTTTCTCCTGTCGTATATATATTATTTTCATTCAAATGTACCTTTATGGTATAAATATGGTATATGGTGTTCATTTCTATAAGTTTTTTTTATGGTGGATGGGTCAAAATGACCCGCCATGTTTTAAATTGCTTATGGTTTTAAAACTACATGTGCGATGTTGCCGCTCTTCTCAGTAGCCGGTAATGTTGACTTTCTTTAAACGTTTTTAATGAGAAATTAGTCGGACGGTGATCGACACGCGAGTTACACGTGCCGAAATCTGAAAAAGGTGAATATGACCCTTCCGTCGACCCCTTTTTGCGCCGACTGCATTCATAATGATATTAATGATAATTCGAATTAGCTTTTTGTTATTTTTTCCAAAGGTTAGTTTATTTAGTTCCTAAAAGTGCCATATAAATTAAAATAAGGATAAAAATAAGTGTTCAGTATGATTAAGCTAGAGTCTGCAAGAGGAAACTAATTTTGTTAACTTTTATTAAATAATATGTTTGTTTATTGGGGATACGTTTTTAGATTTTCACGGCCAAAAGCATTTTCGTTGTTTGTTTTTGGGGTGTTATGCCATGTTGTGCTACCTCCTTCTTTAGCCGACGTTTCGGACAGCGTTGCAGTGTCCATAATCAGGGCAGATCTGGCAGTATCCGGCAGTATCCGGCAGATCTGCCCTGATGATGTTTGTTTATTAGTTAAAAAAAAAGAAGTTTTTATCGAAATAATGTAATGTTTTAATTTCTTAATAAAGTGCAATATAGCAAAATGCAAAAGAGCATAAATATAATGAAATACCTGGTGTTTAATAAGTGGGTCATGATGACCCAACCCCCACGTACTTATATCATATTTTAACCCCCATGACGCCGGGTTAAACAGTATAGCACTGTATCATAATAATGTGACAGTTTAAAATTAATAAATAAATAACTTACAATTATTATAAGCAATAATTATTAGCCTGAAACACTCATCCATATTGAAAAAATCTTCCGACAAAAGATACATATCGCCGACGGGACTCGAACCCGCACCCCTTTGATTGCCGGCCAAGAGCTCTACCATTAAGCTACGGCGGGTTACCTCCTACCTACCAAATGATTTAATATATACCTAGTGTTTCATTCAACAATTACTGCTTATTACAAGATTTTTCTCGGAAGATTTTTTCAATATGGATAAGTGTTTCAGGCTAATAATTATTGCTTATAATTATTATTACCCTTTGTGCTATGCATAAAAATTCTTGTCTTAAACATTAGTTTATCAATTAAAATAAATAACTCACAGCTTCTAACGCGCTCCAAAGCGCGGCATCGTCATACTTTCCGAAGGGATCCAGGTTGTACCTGACGGTGGCAGAGAACAGTACTGGTTCCTGGGGAATTATAGATATCTTGGAGCGGAGATCCTGGAAAACACAAAATAAATATATTTTCTTTTATCTTCTAATCACATAATACTTGTATAATTTTATATAAACAAATTTATGTTCAGATTAAATAGTTGCGAGGACTCACACCTCTCCAAATAGATTTTGTATGTTTTTGTGAGAAGTAGAAGAATTAGTTGGAAGAATTAGCCATAGATGTCAGTAAGGGCAAATTCCCCCCCAGAGCAAAGAGTAATTTAATAAATAGCCTGTTGTTTTAGGTTTTATTTCTCTCTCAACAATAGCTTCTCGACAAGTAAACAAATAAACTCCTTGGTCTGTCTAGGGTAGTTTGGGCTTACTGATATTCACAATGTAATTGGGAATAGAGCAAATAAAATCGAGTCCTTTTAAGTTTCCTGAAGATGCGTTATTATTTTACAAGTTCCTTCATCCAAAACATTTACAATACTATTTCTTAAGTTATAAATATTGTTAAATTCTTGTATATTATTGTCTCAGGTCAAGTGTTTTTTTTTGTCATCTTTGTTGTGTGGATGGTCTTTTAAGGAGAGGAAGTTCTGGGAAGGAAAAAGGTTTGAAGGGTGGTAAGAAATCTGGTCAATGTGTCCAGGAGTGACGGACGTATGAATCTACCACTCCCACTGCGGTGCAAGATGATGTTCCGAGAGAGTCATGTTGGAGACGTCAAAAGTTCTTCCTAAACCTGTATTTCCCCTTCCGGCCTGCCATACAGTTGGCGGGCAGACGCATCCGACGCCAAGATCCAGACAAACCTCACCAAAGTCACCAAAACTACCGAACCACTTGGGGTGACCTATGACAGATACTCCACACAGGAGGCCCCGATTAAAATAATTCCCCTAAGGGCCTATATCATCTTTGGGGATGCTGTGTTCAGGGTTTTTTTATTTATTTAAAGATAAAGACAAAATAATATAATATTAAACAAAAAAAAAATAATACAAAAAGAGAAAGGAAGGAAATGATGTTCAGGGAAGGAAAAAAGTATGAGGGGTGGGTAGGAATCTGGGGGTCAGTGTGTCCAGGAATGACAGACGAATGATTCCATCCCTCCCACTACGGTGCATGTTCCAATGTTGCCCTGTTGGAGAATTCAAAAGGCCTCCCTCAACCAGTCTCTTCCGATCTGGTCTGTCACGCAATTGGTGGGCAAACGCATCCGCCGCCAAGACCCGGACAAACCCCACCCCATGAACACGGGCACCCCTGCTAAGTCACCAAACTTAGCGAACCATTTGGGGTGACCTATGGCAGAGGTGTTGGTTATCTAATAATACCCGCCCACCAAATTTTGAAGAGTTTTTTTCAATAACTTTATTATATATTATTTTGAAGTCGTTTAAGTACATAAATAATGTTTGTTTTTCTCAATATTTCTATTAGATAATTGAGGAGGGACTTGCTTAAGCTAAAGTATAAATCCTCTTTACTTGCGGTGGTTCAAAATGAGCTATTAGTAGATGAGCTATTCAAAAAAAATTGTAGCTTTCGGAATTTTGTTGTGCTCCAATGAGAGTTCATTTAAATATCGGGTAATATGTACCTGTTTCGCAAGATCTCTGGTCTCCACATCGTCTATCAGAATTCCTCCATCAATAGTTGCCAATCTGAACAGTGCAGATATTAGTGAAGATTTTCCTGCACCAGTTCTACCAACTATCCCGACCTGCAATTAAAATATGTATTTGTTACAAGTTACAAGATTCGTAATCTCACAGTTGTCCATTTATGTTAACATACGATTTAGCCTCGTTATTGGTTGGTAATACAGACCTTCCATCCCTTGTGGACCTTAATATTGAGGTCCTTGAGTACAGGATCAGCCTCCTTGCTGTAACGTAGGTATGTGTGATCAAACTGAATCGCTCCTTCTTTGGGCCACTTGTCTGGTGTGGGCTTTTCTGTCGATAGAAAATACAGTAAGAAAAACAGGAAACTTAACTAGGAAGAATTCTGATCTTTGTTTTATCAACAATAAAGTATTTAATACGGTGAAAATGTCCCTCATACAGAAACTCGCTCAAGTAGCTATTCGGACATTTATCACTACCATCTTATCCCAGTCAATTTAGATAAAAACCGGCCCGAACTGGAACAAATTAGGGGAAAGCTGTTTTTTTGCAGGTAAGTAGCACCTACCACGGATAGTATTTTCACAAAAGTCCCCACTCTATTGAAATCATTTTTTCTCCTAAACTAAAACATATATCAGAGTTTTTTTCTAGTATATGTATAAGACTGTTTGTTGTCTTTAGGTTTTAAATGACAAATAAAACAATGTGTTTCTCTGGAGTATAAAGAAACGACAATTAAAGTTTATTTGTCATATAGAGATTGTTTTTATAATGTTTTAAAAATATTAGACACACAACATTGTGTAACCAAAGTAATGACATTTGAAAAAAATCAATAGAATAAAATAAAATTCATAATTCAAATATAAAGGAATCCTAGATATTTCTAGGTAGGTACTTAAATACTAGGTAGGTAGGTAGGTAAATAAATATAAAGGAATCCTAGACATTTCTAGGTAGGAGCTCTTATTCCTTTACATATGTTTTAATTTGGGAGATATAATGACTTTAGTAGAACCCCACAATTTCAATTCTTAAATGGGCACAAGGGGAAAGCAAGAAGGGGAGGAGTGGGGACTTTTGTGAAAATACTCCCTGTGGTAGGTACTATTCACCTACAAAAATTCAGTTGTCCCCTAATTTGTTGCAGTTAAATGCGTTCATTGACTAGGCTATCTTACACACCTTACAAAATACCCGACGTGTGCAGTTGTTTGAAGTGTGGGAAATGGAAGAGCATGAAATAAGATCATTGGTGCTAATGTCCCACATATAATGGAAAGAAAGGAACCAGGAGACGACACCTTAATAAAAATTACTGTCAAAGAATTGACGGTAAAACATGGCTTATATCACGAGCTAATTGTCCTGAGTGCTAACGTGAGCTGTGAAGTCAATATACAAATAGTAATAAATACCTCCTTTCTCCAATCCTTCCTCATGCTCAATCTTATTGTATTGAAGGATCCTCTCAACGCTTGTCATCTGCGAAACTATCTCAGCTGATTGCCTGACTCCAAACTGCAGCATCCCGCACAGGATCAGCGACTGGGAGATAGCCAAACCCACATTACCAGAAAGAGCGTTTTCTGCAAAACCAAAAAAACTTTGTACACAACCAGTATCATCGACTTATTAATCTAAGTTAGTGTATTTGAGGCTAGTGCTTTTTTTATCTGCCTTTCAACTGGCTTCCACAGTCGAAATACTAAACAAAAATAACATAGGTAAGAACTATACAAAAATAAACCTAGTGGTTTGTTATCTACTATTAAGGAAAAACACAGTTCCTGAAACATAAATGAAGTAACCAAATAAACAGTCAATGAACGCAAAACAGTTCAAATTCACAATAATTACAGGAAAATAGGTTACAGAATTTGAATGAGCCATGAAGTTGAATATCTAATTAAGCATTAAGCCATTGTAGAATTCTGCAGGTTCCATACAGCTTTCCATGTAAGAATATTAACATAGATTAGATTGCAGGATACAAAAAATCAAGATCTGTATCTGTAACAAAAAGTGCATCCAGAAACAGACCCAGGAAGAGGTGGACTGACTGCGTGGAAACAGATTGGAGCAATTGTGAAGGCGTAAAAACTGTAGAAGAATGGCTAGGAACACGTGGAAGAGACTGATTGATTTTTTTTATATTTAAGAAATCAATTAAAATGATGGGAAGAGTAGGCTGAGACAGAGCAAGAAGGACATTATTGAAATTCAGGGTTAGCTTACCGTTTTGGAAAATAATGAAAGAGAATGACACGACTGCCAGGAAAATGGTGCAAATTGTGTCCAACCAGAATCCCAAGTGACTGCTGCAAGCAATATACTGGTACCAGGCTGAAGTGTGTAAATCCTGCGATCAAAAAGTCTTATTTAAAAAATGGCATAATCAGTATCAACGCTATAAAAAAATCTTCTTTTTTGACATTGTGATATTAGTTATTACTCATTAGATTCATTAGTAAAACTCTCCTGTGGACGAAATTTTGACTCCGAGATTTGCTCTAAACTTCAAACTTGAAGTTGTCATAGTTCGAGCTACAAGGCAGAGATGGCTCTAGTGTTAGTGGTTCATAGAGTTCTCCAAACGATGGCGTTAGTTTACAGGTTCGCCCCTCCATTGAGTGAGTACCAAGGTAAGGAGAGCAGTAAAGAATATTCTAGAAATAGAGAGATTCTAAGACGTCATCCGTACTACTGGATTGACGCACAGCATACCCCGCCTTTGTTTTTTCCTACGCAATAGCATATCTTTCATTGCATAGATACTTCACGACAGTTTGTGCGGTTTAGTCGTAGCTCAGCGACAGTCAGCACGTAGTTATGCATATCGCTCTTTGTTTATATTAGCTAGGATAGTATTTACAAATGATAGCTAAACCAGTATTGTTACCTCAATCGTTTTAGGCTTAGATTTTAGACAGGCATGATACAATTTTAAAAAAATTGTATAAATAAATCCATTGAAAATCTGAATTAATTGAATGAGCATAGGAAGTCCTGTTTTAAATCGACCATTAGTCATCTCATCTGTCTGTACATTTGTTTGTTTCGTTCCGGTTTCAAGATGGTTGCCACTTTAATGGTTCAATAAAATGTGAAATCGTCGTGTTTATGTAGGTAGGTCCTACTTACAAATCTCATGAAGAATAATAACAAAATTAGAAACATACGTTATGGACGCGATGTATGGACGGTATATACATTATGTAATTCGTACTAAGCCCCCGTGAGAATTTTTCTTTAATAAAACCACATTTCAGTAAGAGTTTATTTGAATCCACCTTATCTTGAAAATAATAACATTTGTCTTTAGTTTATTAGCACAGCAAAATGCAGACATCATACATCAAAGCAAACCAATTACATTGTGTTATTCATATAAAATTAGTCATTTAACTAATTCAACTCCGACCTTATTTTTTGTTTGTGATAATTACCAGGTGTTTTGAAACCAATGACAATGACATAAATTTGCATATGAATTACGAAAAGCTCATTGTAGGTAAAGAAAATATACTTAAAAATCTAGTTCATTAAAATTATTTGTCAAATAAAAATATTAGGCGTCACTTATTTATTTTTATGTGAGTTTGTAATCGAATTTTCAGAGCACTGCTTTTTGGAATGGTGACAAATGTGAAGGGTTCCCACCCAGTTTTTGTGGGTTCACTTCTAGCTAGTAAACTCTCTCATTACATTTTACAGGAAAAAAATTTCAATTTTTGAGATGGTGGTTTCAAATGTTTTCAGGTATAAAAATAAATATTTTAAAGAGGAAGAAAAGAAGAAAAGAAGTAAAGAAGAAAAGATGAAAAGAAGAAAGAAGAAGAGAAGAAAAGAAGAAAAGTAGAAAAGTAGAAAAGAAGAAAAGAAGAAAAGAAGAAAAGAAGAAAAGAAGAAAAGAAGAAAAGAAGAAAAGAAGAAAAGAAGAAAATAAGAAAATAAGAAAAGAAGAAAAGAAGAAAAGAAGAAAAGAAGAAAAGAAGAAAAGAAGAAAAGAAGAAAAGAAGAAAAGAAGAAAAGAAGAAAAGAAGACAAGAAGAAAAGAAGAAAAGAATAAAAGAAGAAAAGAAGAAAAGAAGAAAAGAAGAAAAGAAGAAAAGAAGAAAAGAAGACAAGAAGAAAAGAAGAAAAGAAGAAAAGAAGAAAAGAATAAAAGAAGAAGAGAAGAAAAGAAGAAAAGAAGAAAAGAAGAAAAGAAGAAAAGAAGAAAAGAAGAAAAGAAGAAAAGAAGAAAAGAAGACAAGAAGAAAAGAAGAAAAGAAGAAAAGAAGAAAAGAATAAAAGAAGAAGAGAAGAAAAGAAGAAAAGAAGAAAAGAAGAAAAGAAGAAAAGAAGAAAAGAAGAAAAGAAGAAAAGAAGAAAAGAAGAAAAGAAGAAAAGAAGAAAAGAAGAAAAGAAGATAAGAAGATAAGAAGATAAAAAGAAGAAAAGAATAAAAGAAGAAAAGAAGAAAAGCAGAAAAGAAGAAAAACAAAAAGAAGAAAAAAAAAGAAATGAAGAAAAGAAGGAAAGGAAAAGAAGAAGAAGAAAAGTAAACATGGTGTTTTCATGAAAAAGCCACACAAGCACCACAAAAGCATAGACTCAAGCAAGAAAAGAAAAATAAGAAGAATAGAAGCAAAAAAAAAAAAAAAAACAAAAAAAAAACAAAAAAAACAAAAGAAAATAAGTTTTCATGAAAAAGCCATACAAGCACCACAAAAGCATAGACTCCAAGATCATAAGATCTCACAAGGATTAACAAACTCTAGGATCATAATCAGAAGGTGTGGGTTTCTTACCTGGTGAATGTCGAAGTCGTGTGCTAGTCTTTTAGATGCTCCTGATGCTCTGATGGTGGTAATGCCATTTAAGGAAGCTGATACGTGGGAGAACACTGGACTCCTTGCTGTAAAAGACAAACACAATTAGTTTTAATTCTTCTCATTTCGAACACATTGCTCATTCGAAACTTATCCTTCTCCTTCGCATGGTGGAGGCGTGAAGGAGAGTTAGTGGAGATAAAAGTAGGATTCTGAAGATGACATCTTGATGATCATGAAGATGGCTTGCTTCAGCTCAGATGTGACTCTGGAGAATTGTCGAAGGGGAAAAACTTCTTCTAAGTTGTAGTTTGATTGAACATGTCAACATTCTGAAAATTCATTTCATTTGGTGAACCTGGCCTTCTTTTCTGGAGACGAATTCAAGTAAAAATATCAACAAACTGAATTACATATACGAGTATAAAAAAAAATTAATATGATCATCGTATAAGGCATTTACCAATTATAAAATTAAAATAATAACACGGAAACCGATAGAAAAAAATATTTATGGGGAATAACTGATTTAGTCAAAAGACTTCCAAAATTTCCAACATGAATTTGATGGGATCGCGAAAAAAAAATTTTTAGGGTGGATCAAAAACCATTTGGGCAGTAATTGGCAACATTCTCCGGAGTGCCCGAGCCAAACGCGGCTAGTATTCCAAGCCAGATCAGCAAGCTATTGCTAGTAATCTAGCAAGCTAGCTACATTTAAACATAACAACTAGCTTTGTTTTTAATCTAGTAAGCTGGTGAGGAAGCCAGTAGGCTACCATCTCAAGTCAGGGTATTGGGGTATTTTATCGGGCTGAAGGTAGTGGGGAAGGGAAGGAGGTGGGGAGAGGAAGGTGGAGAAGTATAGAAAATGGGTAATGATAGTGACTTAAAATTTTGTCGCATCATGTAAACAGCTCTAGCTTCTGCTTAGCCAGGAGAGTAAGCAAGGATCTTGTAAGGATAGGACTCCGGGATTGTAGTTTTCTAACATGGCTTGAAATAATAGCCTCGTATGGCTCGGGCATATGCGTCAACATATCTGTTGAAGTAGGTATGTAAGAAATGCACGATGGACAAATAAGTACATATTTTCCAAAGGCTGTATAAATACCCGGCATTGTTAATATCATCATTCTATTTATATTTAACTATTCAATTAAAAGTCTGTCAAAATTGAAGAGAAATTTTGTTAATATTGGCTGTCCGAAACATTGGATAAATTAGTGCCCTGATAACATACACCCTAATGATATAAAATGCACGGCTATTCAAAACATTGGCTTAAGCCCTGATGACATCTGTCCTAATAATAGACTGCAAGGCTATCCAAAACATTGGCTAAAGGAGTGCTATGATGACATCTGTCCTATGCTATCCAAAACATTGGCTTAAGCCCTGATGACATCTGTCCTAGCGATAGACACTGCAAAGCTATCCAAATTATTGGCTAAAGGAGTGCTCTGATGACATCTGTCCTATGCTATCCAAAGCATTAGCTTAAGCCCTGATGACATATTTAATGTCCTATTGGTAGACACTGCAAGGCTATCCAAAACATTGGCTTAAGCCCTGATGACATCTGTCCTAATAATAGACTGCAAAGCTATCCAAAACATTGGCTAGAGGAGTGCTATGATGACATCTGTCCTATACTATCCAAAACATTGGTTTAAACCCTGATGACATCTGTCCTAGTGATAGACACTGCAAAGCTATCCAAATTATTGGCTAAAGGAGTGCTCTGATGACATCTGTCCTATGCTATCCAAAGCATTAGCTTAAGCCCTGATGACATATTTAATGTCCTATTGGTAGACACTGCAAGGCTATCCAAAACATTGGCTTAAGCCCTGATGACATCTGTCCTAATAATAGACTGCAAGGCTATCCAAAACATTGGCTAAAGGAGTGCTATGATGACATCTGTCCTATACTATCTAAAACATTGGTTTAAACCCTGATGACATCTGTCCTAATGATAGACACTGCAAAGCTATCCAAATTATTGGCTAAAGGAGTGCTCTGATGACATCTGTCCTATGCTATCCAAAGCATTAGCTTTAGCCCTGATGACATTTGTCCTAATGATAGACACTGCAAAGCTATCCAAAACATTGGCTAAAGGAATGCTCTGATGAAATCTGTCCTATATTATCCGAAACATTAGCTTAAGCCCTGATGACATATTTAATGTCCTAATGATAGACACTGCAAGGCTATCCAAAACATTAGCTAAATAAGTGCTCTGATGACATCTGTCCTAACGATAGACACTGCAAGATTATTCAAAACATTATAAAGGAGTGCTCTTATGACATCTGTCCTATGTTATTCAAAACATTAGCTTAAGCCCTGATGACATATTTAATGTCCTAATGATAGACACTGCAAGGCTATCCAAAACATTGGCTCAAGCCCTGATGACAACTGTCCTAATGATAGACACTGCAAGGCTATACAAAACATTGGCTCAAGCCCTGATGACATCTGTCCTAATGATAGACACTGCAAGGCTATCCAAAACATTGGCTAAAGGAATGCTCTGATGAAATCTGTCCTATATTATCCAAAACATTAGCTTAAGCCCTGATGACATATTTAATGTCCTAATGATAGACACTGCAAGGCTATCCAAAACATTAGCTAAATAAGTGCTCTGATGACATCTGTCCTAATTATAGAGATTGCAAGGTTACACAAAACATTGGCTTAAGCCCTGATGACATCTGTCCTAATGATAGACACTGCAAAGCTATCCAAAACATTGGCTAAAGGAGTGCTCTGATGACATCTGTCCTAACGATAGACACTGCAAGATTATTCAAAACATTGGATAAAGGAGTGCTCTTATGACATCTGTCCTATGTTATTCAAAACATTAGCTTAAGCCCTGATGACATCTGTCCTAATTATAGAGATTGCAAGGTTACACAAAACATTGGCTTAAGCCCTGATGACATCTGTCCTAATGATAGACACTGCAAAGCTATCCAAAACATTGGCTAAAGGAGTGCTCTGATGACATCTGTACTATGCTATCCAAAACATTGGCTTAAGCCCTGATGACATTTGTCCTAATGATAGACACTGCAAAGCTATCCAAAACATTGGCTAAATGAGTGCTCTGATGACATCTGTCCTAATGATAGACACTGCAAAGCTATCCAAATTATTGGCTAAAGGAGTGCTCTGATGACATCTGTCCTATGCTATCCAAAGCATTAGCTTAAGCCCTGATGACATTTGTCCTAATGATAGACACTGCAAAGCTATCCAAAACATTGGCTAAAGGAGTGCTCTGATGACATCTGTCCTAACGATAGACACTGCAAGATTATTCAAAACATTGGATAAAGGAGTGCTCTTATGACATCTGTCCTATGTTATTCAAAACATTAGCTTAAGCCCTGATGACATATTTAATGTCCTAATGAAAGACACTGCAAGGCTATCCAAAACATTGGCTCAAGCCCTGATGACATCTGTCCTAATGATAGACACTGCAAGGCTATCCAAAACATTGGCTCAAGCCCTGATGACATCTGTCCTAATGATAGACACTGCAAGGCTATCCAAAACATTGGCTCAAGCCCTGATGACATCTGTCCTAATGATAGACACTGCAAGGCTATCCAAAACATTGGCTAAAGGAATGCTCTGATGAAATCTGTCCTATACTATCCAAAACATTAGCTTAAGCCCTGATGACATATTTAATGTCCTAATGATAGACACTGCAAGGCTATCCAAAACATTGGCTCAAGCCCTGATGACATCTGTCCTAATGATAGACACTGCAAGGCTATCCAAAACATTGGCTAAAGGAATGCTCTGATGAAATCTGTCCTATACTATCCAAAACATTAGCTTAAGCCCTGATGACATATTTAATGTCCTAATGATTGACACTGCAAGGCTATCCAAAACATTGGCTAAAGAAGTGCTCTGATGACATCTGTCCTAATGATAGACACTGCAAGATTATTCAAAAGATTGGATAAAGGAGTGCTCTGATGACATCTGTCCTAATTATAGAGATTGCAAGGTTACACAAAACATTGGCTTAAGCCCTGATGACATCTGTCCTAATGATAGACACTGCAAGATTATCCAAAACATTGGCTAAAGGAGTGCTCTGATGACATCTGTCCTAACGATAGACACTGCAAGATTATTCAAAACATTGGATAAAGGAGTGCTCTTATGACATCTGTCCTATGTTATTCAAAACATTAGCTTAAGCCCTGATGACATATTTAATGTCCTAATGAAAGACACTGCAAGGCTATCCAAAGCATTGGCTCAAGCCCTGATGACATCTGTCCTAATGATAGACACTGCAAGGCTATCCAAAACATTGGCTCACGCCCTGATGACATCTGTCCTAATGATAGACACTGCAAGGCTATCCAAAACATTGGCTCAAGCCCTGATGACATCTGTCCTAATGATAGACACTGCAAGGCTATCCAAAACATTGGCTAAAGGAATGCTCTGATGAAATCTGTCCTATACTATCCAAAACATTAGCTTAAGCCCTGATGACATATTTAATGTCCTAATGATAGACACTGCAAGGCTATCCAAAACACTGGCTTTTGCCCTGATGACATCTGTCCTAATGATTGACACTGCAAGGCTATCCAAAACATTGGCTAAAGAAGTGCTCTGATGACATCTGTCCTAATGATAGACACTGCAAGATTATTCAAAACATTGGATAAAGGAGTGCTCTGATGACATCTGTCCTAATTATAGAGATTGCAAGGTTACACAAAACATTGGCTTAAGCCCTGATGACATCTGTCCTAATGATAGACACTGCAAGATTATTCAAAACATTGGATAAAGGAGTGCTCTGATGACATCTGTCCTAATTATAGAGATTGCAAGGTTACACAAAACATTGGCTTAAGCCCTGATGACATCTGTCCTAATGATAGACACTGCAAGATTATTCAAAACATTGGATAAAGGAGTGCTCTGATGACATCTGTCCTAATGATAGACACTACAAGGCTATCCAAAACATTGACTAAAGGAAAGGTAAAGCCATAAAAATATCTGTCTTAATTATTGACACCCGAGGCTGTCCGAAACGTTGGCTTATGGAGAAGAAAGCGTAACACGGCGTTCCAACAAAAAATAATCATGATAATAAATCATAACATTGTACTTACTGATTCCTTCAAGCCTTTTGATGTCCTGCGCGGTGCTGAGGTACAGTATGAATATGATGTAGAAAAGCATCAAGATGAACAGCACTGGAAGAAGCATCCACACGTTGGAGACGGTTACGAGGAACAGAATACTGACCATCACCAGGAGGATCTGGACTGCTTCTATGGTGGCTCTTGGAAGAAGCTCATCCACTGCACCGATATCCTTGGAGAAACGATTGAGAATACGACCTGAAAGGGATAAAATATATAGTGCGGGTTATTCGTTACTGTGTAATGAAAAGCAAACCTACAATATGTCTCCCATCCAACCTGAATTCCAATTTTTAATCAATATTAATGGCAAATATCGTACTCACAAAAAATTGCCAAATTTGTCAATAAAATCAATTTGTCTTATTTATAAATTGAATGTTTCTTTTTTTGTCCCTTATGCGTTCCTAAATCATGCATCGGAATGTGGTGAAACTTTAGTGATTTGTTGTGTGCACGCCCAAGATGGTTTCTATATATAACGGAGAGCTCTGGTTTATGAAATTATTTCATATACCCATCCGATTGAAAGTGTTGAAAAATGTGTGTATTTCATATAGTTTAGCGGCAGGGACGGAAGGAGAGAGGGTGAGAGGAATCCGAAAGAAAGAGAGGAATCCGGGAGTGGGGAACACAGGAGGGGTTCGCGGGTCGGAGGAAGTGGGAGGGAGAAGGCATAAAAGGTGGAAGGGGAACGAAGGCGGGAACGGGTACACATGGGGGAGGGGTAATGTAGGCGTGGGGGACGAAGAAGGGACAGAGGGAGGGATTGCAAAGGAAACTAATAGCGGTAGGGGATAGCAGCAGGTAATTTTGGAAAATCCTTGCTTTTCACACGGAGAATTTTATAATAAATTTAAAAAAACTCATAAGTGAACTAGATATTGTAAAAAAATATTCACTTTGGTGGGTATTTTGTAAAGTAAGGTTTTGCAAGAAGGGCATACATTTAACACAAAATTTTGTAAATACCTGATGGGTTGGTATCAAAGAACCTCATGACGCCCCGCAAAATCTTGTGGAACATCTGGTCGTGCAGGTTTTTAGACGCGTTCATGCAGACCTTGAAAAACAGCATACTTCTTGACAGAGTCAATAACACGCATGACAAGATCAGCACCGTGTATATATACAGATATTCCGAGGTGGAAAACAGTCCAATCTTGTCGCTGATGTTGAACTGGGTGTCCTTGTACGATTGGCTGGTATTTTGCCCGACGATGGAGTAAAGGGTGTCGTTGGAGAGGAACTCTGTGGCGGTATCGCTGTAGTCTGTATAAAGGTCTGTGTCGTTAAGTTTGTGACCTTCCAAGCGTTCCATTTTGGGGTATTCCAACATCGCAAGAGTTACTCTTTCAGTATATTTTGACTCTTCCAGATTCTGTTGGTTGGTCCTGAAAAAATACAAAAAATTAAGGTCAGCTCCACACGGGAAGCCCTGAGGAAAATTATTCCTCTCAGGGCCTGTGTTATCTTTGGGGATGCCGTGTGGGGGGGTATTTTGAGTAAAGGAAGAAGATGTAGTTCTTCTGGGAAGTAAAAATTTATAATTTTAGGGTAGAAATCTCGGGGTCAATGCCTCCAGGAGTGATGGACGTATGATCCATCCCTCCCACTGCGGTGTAAGGCGATGTTCCGAGAGAGTCATGCTAGAGAAGTCATAAGGTCTTCCTCAACCAGCCTTTTCAAACTTCACCCCTTGACCCCAGGCACCCCTGCTAAGTCACCAAACGTAGCGAACCACTTGGGGTGACCTATGGCAGAAGTGTCGGTTATCCAAAAAATGGTTACCGGGGCGGCGGTACCCATACCCGCTAGATGTTATTGTATTAATTTAAGAGTATAAAATTATCAATGACGCTTTTCGTACAGAATCAAGCCTAGGCAGTTTTTTTCACAAAAATTCAATTGTTATATTGTTATCAAATGGGCGCCATTTTGTTTTTTGATATTTGAAAGGTCCCCGTTAAACGCTAATTCTAGGTGCGTTTCAGGTTTGCTATCACATTGTAGGTAATAAGCTGACAAGCTTAAGATGATAGACTTCGCTTTTGTGAATTTATGTACGATTTATCAAAATATATTATTTAAGGAAAAAGTGCTGCTAACTTAACTCTCATAAAGAATTATAAAATTATAAAAAGCTACCGACGTAGCTTCTTCTTTCTAAAAAATATATATTTTTAAAAATTTCAATTTCGTGAAATTTTCGGTTTAGAAAAGTGTATTCTCCATAAACCCCTTTTCGAGCGATTTCTGTAGGTAAATTTGAGCGTTGTCTCATTCGCACATTTCGCATTCGCATGTATTGTAAGTGTGCGTGAGCTTATTGTGAGCGGGACAGAATGACAGACGCGGGTGTTCTGCGTGTGGTTCAAAGTCTAGCCTCTTAACAACAAGATAGTTGTCCTCTTCTGCTGATCACAATTTGTTCAAAAGCTGAAACAAATTAGAAGCAGCATTTCACGGGGACCTTTCAAATGTCAAAAAAACAAAATACCAATGTACCATCTGAATTTCTGTGAAACAATCCGTCCTTAGACTATTTAGTGGGTAGGTACCAATAAAATAAAGGAAAGTAATACTCAATATAAGGTATTTGCGCCTAAATACAGGCAATTTTTAAGCACCAGTGAATTAATTTTGCTTACAAAAAACTGTATGCACAAAACCGTTACCTACTTTTTCTACTATTAAAAAGATATCTCTAATGATATATTATATCCTTGAAATATAATTAAATAATTTAAAAAATAAACGAAAACCAAAAAAAAACTTTATTCTATAGATTTTTTTTTACATTAGCTCCACACAAGACGCCCTGAATAAAATAATTCCCCTCGGGGCCCATGCCATCTTTGGGAATGCTGTGTGCAGGGTCTTTTTAGGATAGGAAGGAGAGGATGTTCTGGGAGTCAGTGTGCCTAGAAGTGACGGAAATATTAACCTCTCGTGGGCCGCAGTCCCCCCGGCGGGTCCGGATGTTTGAAGCGATTTTGACCCTTATGTATAAAGAAATTGTACGAAGAACAAGGTTAGAATCGCTTGTGCCATTCTCGTTCTTGACATTACGAATTACTGGATAGCAATTAGCCACTCCGAATAATTCATAGTAATTGCTAATGACACGCCGGGCACCAAAAATGGCGGACAAATTTGCTGCCGCTTGATAATATGAACGCTGTCATATTCGAAGTCTATATTTATTCATTGTTTTTGTTTATATAAACCCATTGTGGAAAGCATAGATTTAAGTCATTATTAGGAAGTTTGTTTTATCTACATTATTTTGATGTAAATATTGTATTATATCACAAAAGAAATGTTATAAAAATTTAATTCGTAAGAGAGGTAAGAACTGTCACATATTTTACGTCGTATTGAAAACATATATTTTTTGTATGCTGGCCTTCAACAAGTGAATCCATCCCTCCCATTGCGATGCAAGGAGATGTTCCGAGAGAGTTCTGCTGGAGAGGTCAAAAGGTTTCCTTCAATCTTCGACCAGTCTCTCCCTATCCGGCCCGTCACGCAGTAGGTGAGCAGGTACAACCGTCAAGACCCTCCCTGTCAAACCTCCCACCATGAACTCGGGCACCCTTGTTAGGTCACCAAACGGAGTGAACCAATTGGGGTGACCTATGGCAGAGGTGTTGATTATCCAATGAATGGTTTCCCAAGGCAGCGGTACCCATAACCGCCTCCCAAATTAAAGCCCATTTAAAAAGAACTCACCAATAAGTGACCCAGAAGTCGCAAGCGGTTGCCGACAGTTGCCCCAATATCATGACCAGTATCATGGTCAGCACAAAGCAGCAGGAGCCGCCATTCTTCCAGTATTTCCAGTACGTGCTCTTCCTCATGCCGCCGGACAGCTGCTCCTCACCCTCCAGCTCCTCCTCTTCTTCTTCATCGTCTTCTGGAATATCCGATCCCGCCGAGGACTAAAACAAATTTGTAAGTTCCATAAATTGATTAAGCCAAACACGTAATACCCAGTTCTTACGCAGAAATTCAAATGTAAATTTATCCTCGAATTACCATTCAGCGAAATATTATTATTTTATTTTTTGACACTTGAAAGGTCAATTTTTTCGAACATAGAAAGAAAAATAATAGTTCTTCTCAGTTTGGTTCAAATCTTTATCTTTCTTTTATATGTAAAAATCTCGCGTCACGATGTTCGTCCAGGAGAATCTCCGAAACTACGTAACTGATTTTGATGAAATTTGGCTTACTGTGTGTAATTTGGTCCAACTTAAAAGATAGCTAACTAACTAACTAACTAACTAACCATCACGCCGTTTCCCCGCAGGGGTAGGCAGAGAGGACGAACCGCCAAACACCTCGGTCTTGGCACACACTCTTTGCCTCATTCACATTCATACATCATCTCATACATACTCTTCTATTTTTCTGACTCTTGACATGGCCCGACTCAAGTATCTGATTCACTTGATCGTGCCATGTCTTCCTCGGACGTCCCCTACTTCTTATACCATTCACACTTCCATCATATCCCTTAAAAAAATTGGCGTATTTTGTCAGAAGCTAAAAATATTCCCGCTTTGCAATAAAATCCAAATAAATGGAACATTTGTTATCGTATTCGAAAACTAAAAACTGTTTTCGAAAGGTGATGAAATAGGCTTTCAAATTTCTATATTAAAAATTACTATGTATTTTTTTTAATAAATTTTTTTTTGCCAAAACTTTAAAGTGTTCAAAATGGCTCACTTTACTTTTTTTCTAACTAAAATTACTGATAATGAAAAAAAATAAAACACATACTTATTTCATTAGATAAATGAATTATAAACCTTACTGTCACCTCACTTTTTTTCGTTTCATGTAAAAAAAATTCTTAAAAAATTCACAAAGTTCCATTTTTTTTTTCAAATTGCTATCGGAAACTTTGGTTTCAGAAAGGGGTAAATTTTAATTTTTTTGTGATTTTCTTTTAGATTTGAATATATAGTTTGTTGTATTCTCTTTCCAAGACCGTTTAGATCACATTTCTGACTATGATAGTAAGAAGGAAACAACGATTTCTGTGAGACCTATGTGAGCTGGGACAAATATGGTCTCCTGTGATTAAACGGGTTAAATTCTCCTTACGATCCTTTCTTTGTTCATTCGCTCTACATGCCCAAACCATCTGCGGGTTCCTTTCTTAATTTTACTCATTACGCTTACATCTTACACCTACAACTTAAAAGATGGGATAATATTTTATCTCGACTATTGACCTCAATTTTTATTATTGTTAATTAAATGTTCACTAAATGTTTGTTATGGGACAATGATTTGAAATTATTTCTAAGTTCCATAGATTCTCGCAGATGGCGGTGTGAGTTAGTTTATTGACACAACACTTGGTTATCTAGGTTAGGTAACCATCCAGTAGATGGCGTTGTGTTTCGTTAGGCACAGTAATGCGTGGGCGGGTCAGCTGGTAAGTATATAAAAATCTTGCGTCACGATGTTAGTCCAAGGTAAACTTGAAACTACTAGAGAAATTCAAATGTAAATTTATCATGAAATTACCATTCAGCGAAATATTATTTTATTTTTTGACACTTGAAATGTCAATTTTTCGACAATAGAAAGAAAAATAATAGTTCTTCTCAGTTTGGTTCAAATCTTTATCTTTCTGTTATATAAAAAAATCTCGCGTCACAATGTTCGTCCAGGATAATCTCCGAAACTACGTAACCGATTTTGATGAAATTTAGCTTACTGTGTGTAATTTGGTCCAACTTAAAAGATAGGATAGTTTTTATCTCGATTATTGACCTCAATATTTATTATTGCGAAATAAACGTTTTGTTATGGGACAATGATTTGCAATTATTTGTAAATTCCATTAGTTTCTGACAGATGGCAGTGTGAGTTAATTTATTGACACAACATTTGATTATCTAGGTTAGGTAACCATCCAGTAGATGGCGTTGTATTTCGTTTGCCACAGCCACAAGTGGGCGGGTCAGTCAGTATATTTTATATACTGGATGCCATGAATATAATTCTAAAAATAGCTTAAAATAACCTAAATGAAAAGAAAATGTTTACTAAATTTAATATCGAAATCAATTTTTGCACGTTTGGAGTAAAAAATAAAGTAAAAATGTGATACAGGTTTTTGGCAACATTTTTCAAGTTTAATATTAAATTTATATTATTTACATTTACATATGATTATTTTGATTACTTATACCGGAAAGATATTTTTATCTAGTTTTTACGGAAAATTAAATAATGGGATGGTTGTAGCACACTAGAGATACAACGAAACATTTTAAACGGGGCAAAAATATTGAAACGTCTGAAGGGTCTAAAAAATAGCAAGTTATTATGACAGATTAGATCTGGTTGCTAAACTTACCGTAGAAACTTGCGACGCCTTCCTGTGCCGCTTATTGACTGGTTTAGCTTCCTCTCCTTCGTGAGCGTCCTTACTCTCCTGCATGGCGGCCAAGAGACTGGCAAAGTCCTGACCCGAGGAGGCCAGTTCGTCATATGTGCCAACGTTCTCTATGCTGCCCTGGATTCAGAAGATACAAGTGTTAATTCATGGTGATGATGGTCACCAAGAACGCCGACAAGACAGGGATGAGGTGATGAAGAGCTTAGGTTGTAGATTGCGGCACAAGCAGGATCAAATAGGGAAGGATCTATTGAATAAATCACCTGAGAAAGCATGTCAGATATGATATACCAACTTAGACATGAAGAAACGTCGCATAAACCTACGTCCACAATTAAAATAAACCCTTAATTCCATGAATACTTCAAGATTAATTAATACACTTAAAATTATTGGAAGACTGGTCTAATAGCTACTTAAAATTAATGTTCCCAGATCCATTTTTTTATGACGCCAAAGCATGTTTCGCCTTAATACATTTAAAAATAATATCGTCAATTAAAATAGCTAAGTAATAGGATATTAGAGTGGCCTCTGACCCATACGTGTTAACTACAATATAATCAAAAAGAGTGTGCTGAAGTAGACATTTTGTCGATAATTTATAAGGATGCAGAAAAAAAACTACTATTGCTAAAACATATGTTGAGCCAATTATATTATATTGACTGAGTTTACATAACTAAATTGTTCTCACATAAGTGGGAACAACTGTAAAACCACGTGTAAATAAATTTGAGAATCTAATTTGGCATCAAACTCTGGGGCTTCGATGGGCTTGCCATGTGAAAATAATGCCATATGACTTATTCTTCTTCTCGTGCCCTGTCCGTTCAACTATTTGGATATCATGTTGGCTATGCGGACTTTGTTTAATGCGGCCCGGAACAGCTCTACACTAGACTGGCCAAACCACTGTCTCAAGTTTTTCAGCCACGATGTACTCCTTCTTCCAGGACATCGTCTTCCGGCGATATTAAAGGACACGAAAATCAGAACCAAAATAGGTCTTCCGGTGTCCAACTCTGGAAATCTTCTTTGGTCGTTTCCTCATAGCTAAGAACATGACCCCCGCTCTAATATCCCTGCTGAAAAATTCTCCTCAGCCCCTAACTTGTGCAGCACTTGCAGAAGACCTGTGGATACCGAATTTCCGGGCACCTATGATAATTGAAGCTCTAGACCTATCTCCGGTTTGGCTGATTCTGTTCATTTCAAGTGGTTCAATTGGCTTACTTACATTCTTCATGATAACGATGATGTCCGCAGCCTTCAGGTAATGCAACTGGTGGGTGACCAGAATGGTGGTGCGCCCCTTGAGGTAGCGTCCTATGCACTCAGCGAACAGGTGTCTTCCCACGTGGGCATCCACGGCGGAAAGGGGGTCGTCCAAGAGATATATGTCAGCCTAGAAGTTGACCAAAAATCTGCATTATTATTTGAAAAATTTATCTTTTGAATCATTTAAAATTTATGTTGCATTCAAGAAAATGTTTTTTAATTGTTGGTATCATTGTAGAATATTCCTTCTTCTGGCAGAAGATGTTAACTTGTAAGGGAACTTTTAGAAGTTACGTTAATAAATAAATATATATTTTTAATTTGTGTTCACCTGTCTGTAAACAGCCCTGGCAAGGTTGATTCTGGCCCTCTGTCCCCCTGACAGGGACACTCCTCTTTCTCCCACCAGGGTCTGGTCTCCACGTGGAAACTGCTGGAAGTCTTTCTCCAAAGCACAAACGCGAACAACCTGCAAATATGACAGAAAACTTTGTACATTTTCCAAATACGTTTTTTTTTAATATTAACTTATCTTTGAAGATGCTGCGTGGTGGGTCTTTTTGAGGAGAGGAAGGAGTGAACATGGGTCTTGAAAAGACCCATGTTGTAGGAAGGAGAAAACACAGAGGCCGGCAAATTGTTCCACAGCCGAGCTGTTGAACTTAAGAACGAGTCGTAAAAACGACCTGTTCTCATGTGACATATGTCAACCATGTACATATGTTGGGCGAGCGTTTGGCGTGTTTCCCGACTATGCACCCATGTTGTAGGAAGGAGGAAACACAGAGGCCGGAAAATTGTTCCACAGCCGAGCTGTTGAACTTAAGAACGAGCCGTAAAAACGAGCTGTTCTCATGTGACATATGTCAACCGTGTACATATGTTGGGCGGGCGTTTGGCGTGTTTCCCGACTATGCACCCATGTTGTAGGAAGGAGGAAACACAGAGGCCGGAAAATTGTTCCATAGCCGAGCTGTTGAACTTAAGAACGAGTCGTAAAAACGACCTGTTCTCATGTGACAAATGTCAACCGTGTACATATGTTGGGCGAGCGTTTGACGTGTTTCCCGACTACGCACCGGTGCCGAGGGATCAATGAGGCTAATTCCTCGGAACATTTTCCATTGAAATACCGGTAGAACAAGGATAGCATTCCTGCCCGACGCCTGTGCTCTAAAGATTGCAATCCGTTTGTTAAGACGGGAGAATCTATCAAACGGACCGCCCGTTTCTGCACAGAGTCAAGGGTGTTTTTCAGACCAGAGGTGGCTGCCAAATTCAACCGCGGGGGGGTTACACACCTAATAATAATAACTGAGGGCACGAAGTGAGACCTTTTGGGAACCCATTAAATTTGTTTGAAGCAGGGTGTTTACTAATATATTTAGTTAAGAAAATCAATACGAATCAGTATCAGATTAGAGAAAACTGAATATCATTTTGCAATTTAAAAAGTTAGGGTTTCATTAAAGGTGGAGATACAATTTGGCAAAAAGCTAGCACTGCTGAAAAGACTTTATTAAATTATGTAGAAAGAAGGAAGAAGAAGGGATTATTAATACCCTTGGGTTTGACGCAACTATAAACATGTTCCTTTAATAAGTGTCCCCTTATTCCTCCACTCAATCTGTTGTCTATTGCCCGTCCCTATCGAACAGTACCTTAGTGACCTTGCAACAATTTTGTCAATTTCTTATTACAGGCCACCTTACATATTAAAAAATCAAATTACTTTGCAGACAAATATTACAACCACAATGGGCCGTATTGATGAAAATGTGAATAATTTATTTTAAAAAAAACGTGCAGATTTTTGGGTTTCTTCTCCTTATGCCAACATTTCAGGTAACAGTGTATATCACCAGGGCAGAATTGATGGACACGGCAAGGCTCTCAATTGCGTTTTTAGATTCATCTTTGGATTTTAAAAATGTGCTCTAATCATTTTGACATAAAATTCCTAATCTCGAATAGTAACGCGAAAAATTGGTTTGTAATACATACTTGCAATTTTACACTGGCACTTAAGATCTAATAAAATAATTGAATTTCTAATTGCATCGTTTATGAATGTTGGTTAAAAGTTGTATAACATTTTATAAAAGATCACAAGTAATATCGATAACATGACAGTGCTAGATGAAGCCCAACAAAAGTGGCATGCATGGCCTAGTGGCAAAACCTCGCGCCATTGAATTTTAAGCTGTTCTTATATGAAAGGTAGTTTGCAATGCAAAAGCAACAAAAAAATTAAATAATAATTATAACTTTAATTTGGAATCCGGAAAGCAGAAAAAGACAGAAATAGCCCTTTAGTATAAAATAAAAAGTTCAATAGAAGCGTCCATAAATTTCACAGATTCTATTTGTCGTGAGATAAGAGAAGCAAATATTTGAAAAGCAAAAATATAATGCCATTTATATTTAAATCATTTTAACATGATAGCATTTGGCGACGATGTTTGTGTTTAAATCATTTTTATCTTTATGAGAGGACTTTGAAGATTTGAATATGACTTTACCATTTTCACAAATACATGGATGCAATAAATTATCTTCTTTCAGGATAAATTAAACAAATGCTTTGTTATAAATCACAATTTCTTTTCATTTGTTTACCGGTTTCAGTTCAGTTTTTTTTTGTCTAAACCAATTGGCAGTTGAGATAAATTATAATGAATAATTGTTCTTTTAACTAAAAACGCTTTTTTACTTTTCTTTAACTTAATTTAACTGAATGATATAAATACCAAAAAATAAAACATTTAATTATAGAGTATTGAGGTTAATTATAGCATAATTTTGTGATAGGGCGCTCTTCTTGGAAAAATGATTTATAACAGGTCCATAAACAGATCCCTGGGGAACGCCGGTATTATTTTTTTACCTCTCTGTATCGCTTGTGGTCGTAGGGCAGACCAAATAGTATGTTGTTCCTTACGGTGGCCACAAACAGCCAAGCTTCTTGGCTGGCGAAGGAGATGGTGCCTTGTACATTGACGGTACCAGACATTGCAGGGAGCTCTTTCAGCAGAAGTTGTAACATGGAACTCTGAAATTATACACGTGTATTATTATTATTTACCATTGTCAAATATTTTCCCGAAGTCTTCATACGTCATCAATATAGAATGGGAATAAAGATTATTGTCTATATTTTACGTACATGTTTTAAATTTGGTTTTTTTAAACTATTTTATTGCATTATTTATTTTATTATTCATTTTCGGGAAATCGACAATTTACATTTTATCTCTTTGTATTTGTATAGTATAGCTAAAATAAAACGAGTTTTATCTAAAATACACCATTTGAACACTTTGTTTTTGTGTAGTATAGCTAAAATAAAACCAGTTTTATCTAAAATACAACATTTTATCACTTTGTGTTTGTGTAGTATAGCTAAAATAAAACCAGTTTTATCTAAAATATACCATTTTATCACTTTGTGTTTGTGTAGTATAGCTAAAATAAAACCAGTTTTATCTAAAATATACCATTTTATCACTTTGTGTTTGTGAAGTATAGCTAAAATAAAATCAGTTTTATCTAAAATAAACCATTTTATTACTTTGTATTTGTGTAGTATAGCTAAATAAAACCAGTTATATCTAAAATAAACCATTTTATCACTTTGTATTTGTGTAGTATAGCTAAAATAAAACCAGTTATATCTAAAATAAACCATTTTATCACTTTGTATTTGTGTAGTATAGCTAAAATAAAACTAACTGTCGATTTCCTGCTTGTGATTTTACCTCTAATAAGACAATATATTAAAAAATAAGAATGAATTAAATTTATAAGAAAATTACGTAAAACAAAAAATTGCTATACCTATATATATGGTAGGTATATTTCTAGTTTTTAATTTCTCCCATGAGGTTTTATGAAAGACCCTGTCGAAGGCTTTACTAAGGTCTAAGAAGCGTCCGTATGTAAACCCTAGTTTTTATCAAATTCTTGCTTTGCAGAATATATTGATTTATCAGTGGATAATACATAAAATCCATCTGTTTATCTTTAGACTTGATTTAACCTTATATTTAATTTAAAATTACCTTTCAAATAGTCTTGCAATTATAGTTAGCAGGGACATTGGCAGGTAATTGCTGGAGTTGGTCATGTCGGGCTGTCCCGATTTTATGATCGGGGTTATAATTGTTTTCGTCAAATGTACTTCGTAGATGGTTATGTCTGAGGATTGCGTTGAACAGTGTGTTTAGTAGTTTACGTATGTGTACCTATCTACCTCCGTACCTTATGTATTCAATACGACTATCATGTCGCGGAGATTTACCGGCCTTAGTAGCTTTGATGGAATACCTCACACTAACATCAAGCCACTTTACAATCAAGACATCCATAACCACAATACTCGAAATAACAATAAAATCCGCGTTCCTCAAACACACTACAATATATGGGATAAAATCACTGAACTATATTGCCTATACACTATATTATTCGCTTCCAGATATGTACAAAAACATCCAGCATAATAAAAAATTGCTAAGCAATGCTTTAAAATAATATTTTTTAACTACATTTAAAAATATGTAACTGTCTTGTCATTTTTTGTTATATCTTATATACTCGATACTCGTATCCTTGTTTTTCTTTCTTTACTTGTTTTTCTTGTTGATTGTTCTACTTAACCTGTCTTTATTTTTATTTTTTGCTGTACTGAATGTAAAACTTATATTTTGATATCAAAATACCTTTGTAAAATTGTAACTACTACCTCCTACCTATGAATTGTAAGTTCCTCCTGTCCTAAAATGAGTTTTGTAACTCATCGGGATTGCTCTAGCAAGAAATAAAAACAATTTTAAAAAATGTATATTTATATTATATTCAGAGAGGTAGACGCTTTGTCCATCATATTCCGTAAAATCAGGAGCAGTTGGTACTTCCGGAAATATCTGCAAATGTTTATCTAAATGTCCTGGCGATTTCCTCTGAGTTTGTGGACCCATTAATTTGGCTGGGGATTTGATTTTTTGGTATGATCAGATTATTACTTCCAGAATTGAGCGAATTGTTTTCTGTCAGGCGGTTTTACGATATTGTCTAACTTTGTTTGTTCGGCAGAGCTTTGGCAGTGCTTAGTGGGTCTTTTGAACTCCTTCCTTTTCGGTTTTCTTTCATGCCCATGTTGAATCCACGTCGTCGTCGTTAATAATAATAATATAGAATTTAGAAAGATTGTCGGTTTACCTTTCCGGAGCCCACAGATCCGATGAAGGCACAGAGTTTCCCTTTGGGAATCTGGACATTGATTCCATCCAAAGACAGAGCAGTCTTATCTGAAGTCCAACTCGCCTTTACGTCCTTGATGCTCACAGCCAGCTCTCCGTTGACTTCTGCTTCTAGATGGACATCTTGCATGTCGTAAGCTAGAAAATAAAATAAAATGTTGAACGAAATATGGACTCCTCTTAACCACGTGTAGTTAAGCCACAATCAAGGAATCACAACTGTTTCCAATCGCTCAGAGCCAGTAAGACTATGGAAACACAATTTTTTTTAATTTGAGAGACGGGTATGGGTACCGCCCGGGAACCATTTATTGGATAAACAACACCCCTGCCGTAGCTCACCCCAAGTGTTACGCTATGTTTGGTGACTTAGAAGAAGTGCCCGGGTTCATCGGGTGAGTTTTTTTGTAGGTCTTAGCGGCTCACCTACTGTATGTCAGGCCGGATCGTGAGAGACTGATTGAGGAAGAACTAACCTAGATCTCTCCAGCTGGACTCTCTCAACCCTTCGCCTCGCACCGCAGTGGGAGGGATGGATTCTTACGTCCGTCTCTCCTGGACAAATTATCGATCTTCATTAAATTGAATTATAAATAAAATCTCTTACCAGAATTAGAGAGTCCATTTCCAATATTCTTCTTGACATATCCAAGATCGTCTTCATCAGTCTTGGAGTATCTTCCATTGACTCTTCCCTTTTCAGTGTTGAACTTTGACTCCATCAGGCGAAGGTCTGGTCTCTCCTCCAAGATCAGGAAGTCTTCCAACCGCTTGACGGTGACCAGACACTCTGCCGCTGAGGATATGCTCATCGGATAGATGATGGCCATGGTGGCTTGAAGCGTGTTGTAAAACTGGGCTAGAGAGAAGACCTAAAAAGATATTAAAGGGTGTTAAAGTGAAACTCTATTTCTAATATTTGTCCAGAAAAAAGTCTTGTTGCAGATGCACGAACGTTTAGTTAAAAGCATACAAATTTCATTCAAATTCTCGATTCATTTTTCTATTGACAGCCCAAAATTCAGTATCTTTTTTACAATTAAGGAAAACGGCTGCCCGGCCTTCTTCACACAAACCTTAAATTTGGATCTGAAGCCAAAATACTTCACCAAACTGGAAAATTATTTTTTTAATCGTAATATTTAGTTCAGATTTGTACTGCGTTGTTTATTTTTGTTTTAAATAATATATTTAAAACCATTGAAGAAATCAATTTTTCGTGATTTTAGAGGCAACTTTGACATTTGTTTGTAAGTTAATGGTAATTATTTTAAAATAATCTTGCTCAATTTACTTAGCAAATATAATGAAATATCAAATAAGCATTTTAAAACACAGTAAAACAAACCGTTTTTCGGGACAAAATTTTTAATTTATGAACGCAAAGTTAGTGTTCCAACGTAAATCGGACGTTTGGATTTTAAATTTAAGCCCACTAAAGTGCTTTTTTTAATAATTAATATCTTTCATTTAATATTTCATTATATTTATACAGTAGTTAAGGTAATATCAAATTTTAGAAATATAATCATTAACTCTCAAATAATTACCAAAGCTGCCTCCAAAATCGTGAAAAACAGATTTCTTTAATGGTGTTTTTTCATAATTTGAAATAAATATAAATAAAGTGGTAAATATCCGAACTAGATATTGCTACACCTTTTGATATATTTTTTTTATTATTTATTAACCAAAAAATACATTTTATGTACATTCTTTTAGGTATATGCCACCTCACTAGGCTGAGCCTGTTCCGAGGTGGCAAGTAATTATTCAGATTGGTGAAGCGGCATATAAATTTTGTTTAATAACTCAGGTACGGGACATACGTCATTCCTATGTCTATCTACGTTAAATTATCGTGAAAACAAACTTATGTGTCCAAGCGGTTAAAAAAGATTTGTTCTAATATTCTCGATTGTAATAGTTTCACCAAAAAGGCCACAGTTTTTGCTTGTGTCAAATATTGTAAAATTTCTTATTTACCACTAATGGGGCGTTCAGACGTTTCGATTTTTGTTGACCAACTTTTATTTTACGAAAAAAGTTGAGCAACATTTTGTTCACACGTTTCAATTTAAGTTGAACCGATTTTGACATTCAAAATGGCGTCAACTGAAATTGTTAGTGCGTGCGTCTATCTAATTTCTGATGTTCTGTGAGAGGAGCTGGAGATTATGAAAAAATATAAAAAACGTCGTACTTGGATGAGAAAATGGATCATGAGAAGGAGTGAATTAGGCGCATCCAACACAATTTTTTTCAAAATAATATTATTTACATTTCAAAAATAATATTCTATTTTTGTATACTTCTTGTTTTTGATCCGAAAGACAGGGATGGCTTTGGTACAGATCCATAAATCTGAACATTAAATCGTCCGACCATTTCAGATATTTTTTGGTTGAAACGGATTCCATGACGGTAGGAAATAGTACCGAATAAATGAAACGCCTGACGTTTACTTTTTCCCGCGAGTAACTAAAAATGATAATCGACTTGAAACATCTGTTCAGACGCGACGATTCGATGTAAAACTCGAACGATTAGTAAAACCAAAATGGCGATAGTCATACTTAAACGACAAAAGTAGACGGGCTATCAACTTTCGCTAGCAACAAAAAAAGTTGATAACTTTGTTGACAAAGTGTTCACACGTGTCGATTAGCTTTCAACTGTCGAGTTGACCGACAAAAGTCGCCCCGTGGGAACCGGCTATAAGAGATACTGATAGAAATGTGTTGTAAGCGTTTCTGTGGCAGTACAATGTTTCCTTACTTCTGGCGAAATTGATTTAACATTATCAAATACCGAGATTCTATATTGAACAGCGATCAATTTCATTGGTCTGTTTGGAAACTACTTTAATTTCGCATTGCGAATTATGTTTGCATCCAGGTAATATTTCATACCTATTGTGACACTGGTATCACTAGATAACCTACAGCCGCTCACTGTGACAGAGCAATATTTATTCTGAACTTGATGTAAAAATTATCTTCGTGTAAATAATTTTTATATTTTAGTAAATCGTGAATTTTATTTATTGCTATTAAGTTTATTTTGTAGAACTCCATTTTAATTTTTTATTTCTTTTATATATTCAATAATATTATTATGAATTATATATTCAATAATATTATACGAAGCAGAACTTGTTTATAATAAACTGTTTTTATACATTGAATAATAATATTATTGAATATATAAAAGAAATCGAGAATTTTAATTCGCCAAATCCACAGTAATAATGGTGCACGGGTTTATAGGTTTGGAAGTACTGTAACCGTGAGATTACATCCTAACTGGGATGACAACCTATTCAAATTAGCGACATCAGTGGTGTTAGCAAGGTCGATCGATATGAAGTTACCGACCGATTGTCAGTAACTTCTCATCATTCCCTAGGACAACTGCAGATCGCAAACAAATAGGTGACAGTTTACAATGACTAAGTGTCCTTAATATATTTATATATATATATTTTTTTTTTTTTTACATTAACTCCACACAGGAGGCCCTGAGGAAAATAATTTCCCTCAGGGCCTATGTCATCTTTGAAGATGCTGTGAGGGGGGTCTTTTTGAGGAGAGGAAGGAGTGAACGTGGGTCTTGAAGAGACCCATGTTATAGGAAGGAGGAAACACAGAGGCCGGCAAATCGTTCCACAGCCGAGCTGTTGAACACAAGAACGAGTCGTAGAAGCGTCCCGTTCTCATGTGACAAATGTCAACCGTGTACATATGTTGGGCGAGCGTTTGGCGTGTTTCCCGACTATGCACCGGTGCCGAGGGGATCAATGAGGCTAGTTCCTCGGAGCATCTTCCATTGAAATACTGGTAGAACAAGGAAAGCATTCCTACCCGACGCCTGTGCTCTAAAGATTGCAATCCGTTTGTTAAGACGGGAGAATCTATCAAACGGACCGCCCGTTTCTGCACAGAGTCGAGGGTGTTTTTCAGGTACTTTGGGGCTCCAGACCAGAGGTGGCTGCCAAATTCAACCGTGGGGCGCACTTGCGATTTGTACAGGGTTAGCAGTTGTGTACTATTAAAGTATCTGCGGGCCCTGTACAGTACGCCCAGTTTCTGAGAGGCTAACTTAACTCTGGCCTCGATGGAGCCCCCATATCTGAGCTGGTCACTTAGTATATATATATATACTTAATATATACGTTTGTACGTTAGCGATCTGCAATTGTCCTAGGGAACGATGAGAAGTTACCGACAATCAATCGGTAACTTCATATCGATCGACCATACTAGCACACCAGTTTCGTACAAATAGGTACACCTAAATAACAAATCAAATTGTTGTTTCAGTGAAGTAATTTGATTTTTTGTGTTTCGTAATCAAAAATAATATTTAGGTTTTAATGAATTGGACAGCAGATTGGCTAAAATGATTTGACACGAATGTCACATCAAATCATTAATTTTCTGACCAAGAATAAACCCTCCCGTTCAAACTGGTTTAACTGAACAACGAGGATTTTTATGTCTTAATTGGGTGCTAGTGCGAGCAAATATGTGTACATATGATAAGTGGCATCATGAAATCAAGAATGTTGACAAAATGTATCAATATTTTTGTTAATACTTCTTCGGGTGGTAATTTCTGTGTTGGTTTAAGATATTTATTATCAGCATCCAAACTGCTGCACCAATGAAATAAAACTCTAAATTAGCACTCAGTACCTAGATGCTACTAAATGATGAAAAAAACAGATAACACAATGGTGAATAATAGGATTTCTAAAGACTTTAAAAATGGAGACGAAATAGAGTAAGAAAATGGATATGATTGAATGAAAAATGTTAATTAAAGAATTTATTTTATTTCTTATTTATCAACTTGTGTTTCTTTTTTATCAACTTGTATTTCCTTTTTATCAACTTGTAATTCTTTTTTACCAAATTGTATTTCTTATTTATCAACTTGTATTTCTTATTTATCAACTTGTGTTTCTTATTTATCAACTTGTATTTCTTATTTATCAACTTGTAATTCTTATTAACCAACTTGTTTTTCTTATTGATCTACTTGTATTTCTTATTCATAAACTTTTATTTCTTATTCATCAACTTGTATTTCTTATTTATCAACTTGTATTTCTTTTTTATCAAATTGTATTTCTTATTTATCAACGTGCTTTTGCATGATTTAAGATTTACTACATAATACAAGGTAAAAAATAGTTTTAAATATTTAGATAACTAACAAAAAACTTGGAAATAATATGGAAAAAAACATTAGTCGAAGATTATATTGTTAATTCTGAAATTTGAAATATCACTTTGACAATGACGGCGGTCTTATAATAGGTGGCAATGGCTGAATTGGCAGAGCGCGCATCCCGGTAAGACGAAAGATCTGGGTTCGAATCCCAGTTGCGATCATTATCTTTTATTATTTTTCTGGTCCTGTTCATTTTCATAATTTAATTTACATTATTATTGTTATCTTCTTCTTTAATGATTATGTAGTTTACGTTAGTCCATACAGGAGGCTCTGGGGAAAACAATTTTCTTCGGACCTTTGTCATCTTTGGGGATTCTGTGTGGAGGGTATTTTTAGGAAAGGAGGGAGAGGAAGATCAATGTGTCCAGGAGGGAGTGATGGACGTATGAATCCATATCTCCCACTGAGGTGCAAGGCGATGTTTCGAGAGAGACCTACTGGAGGGGTCAAAAGGTCTCATTCAACCAATCTCTCGCTGTCCGGCCCGCTACGCGGTGGGTGGTAAATTAGCGTAGTTGCTCGATTTGGTACTTTAAAGTTGATTAGGTACAGGAGGAGTTCACAATTGTTATTCGCAAATTTCGATATGGGACAATAAAGAATTTTTTTTTTTATAGAAAGACAAACATTCCCGGGTTACGAATAACCCAACAACATTTGAAAATCTCCTACTACCACCACACTAAGCGGAAGATGTTGCTTGTGTTGTGATGGAGGACCTAGCCAGCCGAGGAATCGAACACGGAACGCCTGGGTGGGACCCAAACGCGATGCCCACATAACCACTGACCGGTCACAATTAAACACAGTTGTAGCATAGGTAGAGGATAATTATGTTTATATCGTAAAATATGCTACGGAGTCCAGAGGCGTTTATAAAATATTTATTTATATTGTAATTAGATCCACTCATGCAAACTCAGAACAAGTTGTAAATTATGGTAAACAATCATTTGTGATATATGTCAATCAAAACAACTACGTAAATGTACAACATCATAGATAAGCAATGTGTTTACAGTACCTACTTAGTATCAAGGTGTATTTTACATAATAAATAAACTAGTAATGCAAATATTGAAATAACGTATCGTTTTAGACGTATTATTGGCGTGTGACAATGACGACTGTAGAATGTTTGACCTCTGTTATCAGTGCAAATTTACTAAATTTGATGCTTCAGTACAAAATTATTAACTCAAAAGTTGACTGCCCGGAGTTGTTAAACAAAATAAATTTCCACACGCGCCGATTCGATTTAGCAGACAAATAATTATTTTCTACATCGATAGATGCAATACCAATTCCAATCAACGTGAATTCATGTAAAGGACTTGTAACTATTACAACAATAAATTTGCAAAACGCTTGCTGACATATTCACTGCCAGTTACTATCGCTTCAGAATTTCATTGTATCACATTCTAGGTATCACGAATTATGACGATAATCTAAGGATTACCTTGCATCACCCTGGATCACCCTGGATTCACCGTGGATTATCCCTGGATTGACCCTGAAATCACACTGGATTCACCTTGGATTATCCCTGGATTCACCCTGGAATCACCATTGATTATCCCTGTATTCACCCTGGAATCACCATGGATTGTCCCTGGATCTCCCTAGATTCACCTTGGATTCACCCTGGAATCACTATGGATTATCCCTGGATTCACCCTGAAATCAACCTGGATTCACCTTGGATTATCCATGGATTCACCCCGAAATCACCTTGGAGTATCCCTGGATTCACCCTGGAATCACCACGGATTATACCTGGATTAACCCTGAAATCACCATGAAATCACATTGGATTATCCCTGGATTCACCGTGGAACATCCTGGATTCACCATTGATTATCCCTGGATTTATCCTGAAATCACCCTGGATCCACCTTAGATTATCCCTGGATTTACCCTGGATTCTCATTGGATTCACCCTGGATTCACTTTTAAATTCATCTTATGTACCTTACTTTTACTTATGTATACTAATGCTCAAGAGTGAATATCATAAGGTTTGTAGAGTCCTTTTTTAAGAAATGAATTTTTATTTAAAAATTAATTTATTAAATATGATCTTTATATCTTTTTTTCTAACACCCGTAGTTTTGGAGATATTTACCATATTTCGTAGGGTTTGAAATATTTTTTTTAATATTGCTATGTTTTTAAAAGTTTTAAATCGGGAATCGTCATACCTATATAGCTAGCTCATCTTATTCTTAGTTCAAGTTCAAAAGGGTATGAACGATTTTTCGACAATTTATTTTTCTTAAATGGAAAAACGAAAATAAGTGCCTAAATTTTGCTGTTTTTGCAGGGTAACTAACATCAGGCGCGGGGATTTGCCGAAGTCGAAAACTTGTATCGAAAAAAAAAGTCGAAAGTCCAAAATCACAGTGGCAACCCAAACGATATATCAAATAATTGCCTTTTGCGAGGAATTGCCTTTTTTGTGCTGTATCGAATGGACTTCAGGATGTTGAAGCCCAACATATGTACACAGTTGACATTTGTAACATGAGAACGGGACGCTTCTACGACTCGTTCTTGTGTTCAACAGCTCGGCTGTGGAACGATTTGCCGGCCTCTGTGATTCCTCCTTCCTATAACATGAGTCTCTTCAAGACCCACGTTCACTCCTTCCTCTCCTCAAAAAGACCCTCCTCACAGCATCTTCAAAGATGACATAGGCCCTGAGGGAAATTATTTTCCTCAGGGCCTCCTGTGTGGAGTTAGTGTAAAAAAAAAAAATGTTGAAAGTTTTGAAGATACATCCCATTATCATTTGATCTGGTGCCACACTAAGTTTGAGGCAAAGAAATGCAATCCTTTCTAACATTCTGACAAATAGGACTAATGAACAAGACGGTTCACAATTTTGTATAAGAATAACGCATAATAATAATAATAATAATAATTGGATGACTTGTATAGCGCCGTTTTTGTGAAAAATCACCTCAAGGGCGCTGTACAAATTTCAATAATTTCTACAATCTTACTTCTAACTACACACTAGAAAATATAAAAAACCTATGGCTAAAACAATGGATGCAAATCCACCGGTTCTTTGATCAGCGATACAAAACTATATGTACAATGCATCTGAACAACCAGCGCGGTGTAGCCCAAAAATGTAAATGTACATGTATTTTTTTATTTATTTTTTTTTATTATTATTATATATATATTTTTTTTTTCAATGAAAATGTACAGGACCATACTTACCTGGTAGTTGAGATTAAAGTAAAAAGATGTTTATTTATATACAGTTTGCGCGCAGAGGACATAATAGCGAAGACATGTTGTTGGAAAAGTAATTATTTGATATATATTATGTTATTTAATGAACGTGTTTGGGAAAAGCAAAATTAATTAATGGGCGGTACAGAGTAGTACATGAATTTTATTTATTTTCTTAAATGAAGTCTCAGTCTCTCGTTAAGCGACGGATTGCTGTGAAGGCTTCGAATGTTGTTAATCTAATAAGAAAATAGATTAAGATAAATTATAGGCAATACATAATACAAATAGATTTATTAAATTTAAGGGTATGATAGCCTAAATAAGTAGGTTTTTAGTTTTGACCTAAATTCTGTTGGGCTTGTTATGCACCTTAGTTCCGGTGGGAGTTTGTTCCAAGCCTTAGGCCCAGATACTTCGAATGCACGATCTCCAAACTTAGTATTTGGCTTTCGTTTAGGTTCTATCAGTCTACCTAGAGCTGATGATGTTGCTGATCTAAGGGTTGACTGCCTTGGACCAATGTTTTCCGGGACGCATAGTTCAGAGATGTAATGTGGGGCCATTTAATTGATGGATTTAAACACCATCCAGCACAGTTTGTACTGGATTCTTTCAGGGCACTTAAGCCAGTGAAGGTTGCGAAGGTGTTCTGAAATGTGCGAATATTTAGAGACCCCGGTTATGAGCCGTGCCGCTGCATTAAACACGGATTGAAGTTTGTCGATTTGACATTTCGGAAGGCTAGCATAAATACCGTTACAGTAATCGAGACGTGAGACTACGTATGAGTTGATGAGTAATTTTGTTGCCTCTGTAGGAAGGTTTCTTCGAACTGATTTAAGTTGTCTTAGGTGAAAAAATCCGGTGCTTACTGTCCTATTTATTTGACTTTTAAGTGAAAAGTCTGAGTCTAGATTAACGCCAAGAAGTTTAACTGTTCTCTTTGGAATAATATTGCTGCCAGAAATGGAAACAGGTGCATCGTCTACCAAATGTTGCCGTTTGTTTGTGGCCGCCCAGAGAAACTCGGTCTTAGATGGGTTCAGTTTCAGCTTGTTTGAAGACATCCAACGAGTTATTGCTTCTAGGCATTCAGCTACACGGATTTTGAGACTGTTGATTTCGTTTGGAGTGCAGTAAAAATAAACTTGCTGATCGTCAGCGTAGCAGTGAGACAAGAGACCAAATGACTCGATTATTTTGGCGACATCATTTGTAAAGAGGATGAAGAGAAGTGGACCTAAAACGGATCCCTGGGGTACCCCTGAAGAAAGTTTTATCTGACGTGTTTATAGGTATATATTTATTTGTCTTCGTTTCCCTCGATTAACATACTTTTTTCCTATATTTGTGGTGATTTAAGACATACTAAAAGTAGACATATTTTTGGCTTGTGTGTCTTACCAGTAATGAATAATGCGCCTCAAAGTGACGTACAAAGGTCCTGCCCCACTACCAACGTTACATAATTGAATATAAACAATAAACAAAATTCTAATTTATCGTGGGAATAACTTTGTACACTAGTTTTATATCTTTAGAAAAACTACTTTTTTACTACTTTCTTACTACGGGAGAATCTATCAAAAGGAATTGTTTACAGTTCATGCTTACTTGCCATTTCTCTCGTGAAGTTATACGGAAAACCAAAGTTAATCAATTCGCATAGTAATGGCTGATAGTAAAATGACGTAAGGTCGTTATCATTGGAAGTAATAAAACCATACATTCTGTGAAATTTTCTTCAGTATCATTGGCATGTCGATTATGTGTCTGTTTTCCTTAACAGGCTGTTGCAGTGTATCCACAATACCAGTTCAAAACCATGTTTAATTAAACATGGAATAAATAAATAAATTAACAAGACACAAAAGGCACAAAAGGAGACAGAGTTGCAGGTGGCCAATATAGAAGAAAAACTACTGACAAAAATAATACATTGTGTGGGGGAAAGGGATTAAAAGAAAAAGAGTTGTACACATTGCGTGTGTAAGCCAGTGGCGGATAAATATGGGGGGGCGCGGCGATCTGCAGTCATGCTAGGGAACGATGAGAATTTACCGAAAGTTATCATATCAATCATTATTGACCGAGTGTGTAAGAGGGGTGGTTACTACCCATTAAATTTCGCTGAGTGATCAATATGTTTTTAATTGCACAGGCTTCATTAATAGATTGACGACCGTCCGTGGTCGAGTGGTAAGACACTTGACTCCCATTCGGAAGGTCGCGGGTTCGAACCCGCCGTGCGCAAATAAATTTTATTTGATTAATTTGTGTTATTTCACAATTAATTAATAAAAATAATATATGTTATATTTGCGGCACGTTCCAGAGTGGAAGATACTCTCAGTATCGCCCTTGTTTAAGACCACCATTCAGAATTGAAACGTTGCTTAATAGTGGCTTTAGCCGTGTTTAGTGACTAGATCTGAATAGCCAGGTACTTTCCCACCTTCCTCATCCCTATCTCCTTCCCTTCCCCATTTACCTTCAGCCTCACAATATACTCCAATTGGGGATGCCATAGTCTCACTGGCTCCAGAAGGGAGCAGTTGGAACTTTTTTGAGGTTTCTCTATAAAAAAAAAGACTGATTTTATTATAAGGTATTGTTGTAAAGTCACATACGTAGGTATATTGGCTGCACACTGACAGATAGGGACAGGTAAATGGTTAGCAGGTTGGGTGGAGGAGTGCGGAAACATATATTAAAGGGAAATGCGTATAGTTAAGTCAACACCTAATGTTATTTCAAATTAACCCATTCAGACCTGAATTATTGTTAAGGGAGAAAAAAAATATTTAAGAGTGGATTAGGCTTTATTGTGGTTTTATTAACACAAAAATATATTTTTAATATTTTTTTAGTTTTGTTTATTAGGAAATTGAACATGTGCATAATTATGCCCATCAGGTCTCAACGGTCGCAGATCACTGAAAGGAGAATGTTGTTGCATCGGTTTTGAATAGAAAATTTTCAACGATTATTAATGAAATATAGAAATTCTTATGAACAGTGGCGAACCTAAATATTTGAAGTTTATTTTAAGTATTTCCATGATATGAAATTTTGTTCCTTTTTATACATAAATGAATTTTGCATTTATCACAAAAAAATAGTTTTTTGATTGCGAGAGTTCTTTTACATCGCTTTCTTTGGTCAAGATGGGGCATATGGCCAACCTTATGTTGTCGAACGTCCGCGTTAGGTCGAACTTCTTCACTAACTTTTTTTCTTTTGGTGCAGGTTCCCTCGTATCTGGATATTTTGGACGTCCGAACTATCTTTTACATGCTTTATTTTTACCCGCCTTTACTAATGGTTCTGCAAGGCTCATCTTCCTTATTTTCTCTGAAAGGCACTACTTGTTCATCGATACACAATATTTGGCTTTAATTCCAGAAACGTGTTCTGTTTAACATGCAATGCAATGATGGCATTGTATGCACTTTTGCAAGTTTATCGGAAAACAAGTGTGTCATTTCCAAATTATTTACTAAATTCAGATTATTTCATTGTTGAAAAAATCTGTCCCAGATCATCGTATCCAGAAATAAATTTGCACCAAGAGCCTTTTCCAACACAATTGAACTCTTGGAAAATGTAAAGTTCCAATACGTATATGCAGCCTGATAAGTGATTTAATTTCGTTGGCTTAAAATTACGTTCGCCAATTTGCAGGGCATAAATGTCTGTTTATTCCGCCATTTTTTCTAGTTCACTTTCATTAATATACATAAAAAATAATGCATTACAGGCCCAATATAGTCGTCCTCCCCATTTTCAAAAGTAACATGCAAAGCAACTTTTTTTTAGAAAATATGTAAAAAAAAAAAAACTCTCCTTCGTCCCTTTATATTATTTTTTTCCCTGATATCCAATGGTTCATCTTTTGAAAATGCAATATCTTCATAATGCCTCTGACAGCTTCTGGAGAAATTTTATCTGCACCTATTCTAACTTGTTTTGTAGAAGTCGAAGGTTCACGTTCCAAAGAACTCGCCTCCAAACGTTCAGCTTCTACGTCAAAATTATCATCATCACTAAGGTCTGAGTCAGAATAATTCTCCAACAAACCTAAAATCACCTCCAAATCTTCTTTGTTCATAGAGTTATACATTTTTCCTAAAATTAACAACATAACATAAGTTTTCCAAATCACAAAGAAAGGAGTACAACATTTTGTATACATCATGTAAAGGTGTCATAGAGACTGATTGTGCATAATTCTGCACATCAAAATTCAAACACTTCCATACGCTTATTTATTTAAGTATTTACATTTTCAATTTCTACATAATAGTTATTAACATTTTAGAATTGCTTCTGCGTACTTCTTTTATGAAATAATTTTGAAATTTTAATAAAAACAATGAAAACATAATGTACCTACCAGTACTCCTGTCAAACGGTTCATCGCACTTTTCCAAACAACCGATATTTATAACTTTTGCGGGTAACATAACTCCACTGGTTAAATTTTTAGGTAGAAATAATGTTGCTTGTTTAATACAAACAGGCGGAACATTTAAAATACTTAAAATTACTCCTTATATTATGCTTTGAAGTTAGTGTGCATAATTGTGCTCAAGGGGTCGGAATGGGTTAAAGTAGTGGCAACCTCTAAACTAAAAAAAATAATTAATCAAAGTTAATCTTAAAGAGTTATTTAAATATAATAATCCATTAATGATTAATAATAACACTAGCGGAGATAATGATGGCAAGTAACGATAATACGATAATTAGACCTGAGCCTAAGTGGCTGGATGGAATGGAGGTAAACACAGCAGCTCTATTAGTATCTACTCTCAGTATCGCCCTGGAGAAAGACCACCATTCAGGCGTTGCTTGAAATGGTTTTCGTCGTGTTTGATGACCTGATCTCAATAGCTTGGTACTTCCCAACCGTCCATATACCCCCCCCCCCCCCCCCCCCCCCCTCCCCCCATTACGGTATTTTCACAGTTTTTTTTTATTCTCGAAAAAAAAACTTATTAACATAATGAAGTTATTTTGACGTTGACGTAATATCAACTTCTCTCAGCAACGCCACTTGTCTTCAAGCACGGGTACTTAAGGTGAAGACATGCGGAAAAATGCAAAATCGTATAAAATCTTGTTTTGAGTTTGGAAAATTTGATCGCTTAGAAATAATATAGATGCTTCAATTAAATACTGTGAGTAGAACACATCTTGGCCTTTGAAGAGTATTTTTTTATAAGTCTTTTAATAAGCTTAGAAAAAAATTATGCGTCTGACCTATAAAAAATGGTTAAAAGTGAAAAATCTCCTACTTACAAATCCTTTTTCTGGTGTTGTTTTATTGAATAATGTAGCTAATTAAGTTTCTTATAGATTTATCGGAAAACATTTTAATATTTGTATCTGAACTTCACAAAATAAAATAAAACGTGCATTTTGGCGACGTTTCTTTTCAGTGAATAAAAATAGGCAATACCCAACCAATTTGTAAGTGCGAATTTCATCCTTATGCCATGTACAGAAGGATTTTAACCCATCGCTCAGTCTACGCCCAGAGCCCGGGGCCAACGGACATGCCTTAGTCTACGCGGCGTTTCGATCTTTAAAAATATACTTGCGGAATAACAAAACACTGTTGATTGCTAGAGATTAGGGTTTTTTATTGGTAAACGCCCAAAAATCGTTCGCTCCGCCCGATTCCGAATGAGTCTAGGAGTAAAGGACTAGTGGATCATCTTAAGGGGATACCCGGCGGTGATTTTTCCATGCAAACGTATTCCCTATTTATCTCTCTGGATTTTAACCCTAGACAAAATATTGTTTTTACATAAAATAGATATCAACTACTAGCGTGTCAGTACTTTTTGTTTTTTTTGATAAGTTACTTTTTATAGAAGTTATGACCTTCCAAAAATCAATAAAATTGACTGGTTTAAACGCCGTCAAAAGACGTTCAGTATACAAATTAGACAATGTTTTTTTAAAAAAAGCAAAACATGCAGACATAGAATAGTTTTTTCTTATGTAGTTGGTAAAAAAAATTGAAAATCAGTACACTTTTTGAGGAGAAAAGTGGGGAATACAAAACCTCGATTTTAGTTAGGTATTAGTAGCTCGAGGTGCATTGTCCCTTTCGCTCAATATCCGGTGGAGTAAGAGCAACAGTGACAGCAACAATTTAGTAAATCTATTTTTCAAATTTCTCCACCACCGAGTTTCATCTTAATGCCTCCGCTGACGAACGACAGGCAACTGAAAATAAACCAGTTTACAACTAAACTCGCTATCCTGTGTATGTCAATATGATGGTCCAACTTCTCAAAAACCCGTTGTCAATAGTAACGCAAGCAGTGACTCGAAACCCACTGTGCTAGTTGCTACGACGACAGCTGATTGTTCTTCGTCCATGGTTAACAAGTTGAGATAATTATTGAATATGTAAAATTGAGTAGGAAGTTAGGCTGGAAACCATAGCAACGAGCCAGTTTTAGTTTGGTTTCAGTTTCTCCAGTGAGCGGATCGACCCTCGTATAAAAAACTTAGGAACTTCAGGAAAACATCAGGAAACCGGAATGCGGCAATTTCCTAGATAGACTGTTAAGACGATGATGGTTCATACATGTAAGAGGTATGAGATGAAATATTAAAAATATTGCTTGAAATAACTTACAGTAGCAGAAGTGACCCGGTGTCCCAGGAGTGAATAAGCCAGCAGGGTGATGAACAAAGTGAACCGTTCAGTAAACACCATGAAGGCCATGAATATACCACGCAGGTACGAGGTTGAAGTGATCGCCTTCAGTTCGTAGGCTCGAGCCGCTGAGACCACCTTCTCGAAAGGTATCTCCCAGGCGTACATCTTGATAACCTGGAAGAAAATTTATTATATCTTTGATTTTATGTGCTCCGGGTATTTTACTTTCTCTGAAAAATGGTCACATGCAGTAATAGCTTATATGCATAATTTGATGGATAGCTCATACCAAACAACTACTGCCAGGGGTGGCACCACGATCTGCTACGCAAATGGCAGAACAGATAAAGAGACATGCAACAATTTATCTTATTTATTCATGTCATGCCTTTTACGTATTAGGCTTAAGATCTTTCCACTTATGTTAACTTTTATACTAGGCATGTTCAGAAAGTAAATGTATGATGGGCTGTGGTTTTTTGTTTTTTGAGGGTTGGCAACAATGAGTAGTAGAGAAGGATCTCCTGACCAGAGCGAGCATCGCAGGAATACGGTAATACATAAACTCACGTTGTAGTGTCCAGCTGCGTGAAAGATATCGGTAAGAAATTTCGCCGAGTGCGAGCCACGTTCAGGAGAAGAAAAATCTATTCAATGCCTCTTGCGAGTTTCTTGAGCCATTTGAATTGGAAGGTGAGGATTTTCTGAGCTCTATTGTTACTAGAGATGACACGTGGGTGGCTCAAAAGATAAAAAGGAGAGAGAGATAAAAAGACAGTCGTTACACCAATTCCCCATCTTCAAAAAAATTAAAAATTACAATTTCGGGGAAAAATCATGGTCTCAGTGTTTTAGGTTCGAAAGGCATCATTTCGGCGACCATCAATAATATTGTGAGACCCTAAAAAAACTCAAAAGGAGCTTTCAAAACAAAAGGAGGAGAAAGCTGACACGAGGAGTGTGCTTATTGTACGACAACGCCCGTCCTCACACAGCCTTAGTCATGTGCTGCTCTTGGACTCATTTGGTTGGGATGTTTTTAACCACCCCCCGTATTCCCCTGACTTGGCGCCTTCAGATTATCATCTCTTCACCTTCCTGAAGAGACAATTACATTTTCAATTCGAGCAGGTCTAGAAAGAAGTTCTAAAGTGGGAGGTGGAAGTGGCGGGAGAGTTCTTCGAGGAGGGCATAAAGAAGCTTGTGCCACGGCTGACCACATGCATTGAACGGGATGGCGATTATGTGGAACAACAACTGTATCAACAATGTCCTGTAATTGTTTTTCTAATACACTTTTTCTAAAAATATATAAAAATCTAGTGGGTACGCTTACTTTCTGAACATGCTTCGTAGTATTTTGTTATTATTCACATGTATTGCAAATGGACACGCAAAACAAAATCAGCACTAAAAATATAATTGGCGCTAAACGCAACATTTCTGGCACAAATTTTATTGGAAAGAATTTTGTTCAGTGGAAACCTTAGACATTTTCTTGACTACACTAAACTGTATTATAGAATTTACATAAAAATAAATATTGCTTGTAGTAGACGTCGTTGCTGTTTTGGCGACTACAGCGACTCCACTTCATTCATAAATTAAATTAATAACTTTGTTTACTAAATTTCTATTTAAATTTTTAATTAAAATCCAAAAACAAAGGTCAAACGATCAATATTCAAAATTTCTATGATAAAACGATTTTTTCTCTCTTTTGCGAGAAGATTTAGAGATACAACGAACGCTCAATCAATAAATTCTCGTTAAATATAACAGGGTGTCCGGTTGCAGTAACGTCGGGGGGTGATTCTACATGATAATATAAGTAAAAAAGATAAATGACTTTTTCGAAATTCCAACTTTTTTTTCCCATACAAAAAGACGTACCTGTTAAAAATCCTTAGTGTAATGTACAAACTAACCGATAAATTTGCTGTGCGCTCGCCCGCGACGTTGGATTATTGTGAGTCACCCGTATCGTAAAAGCGTAAAATAGTACCTAGTGCTGGCCGCATACGACGGACTGATTTTATCGTTTTACCTAAAAAGTACCCCTAAAAGTTGGAATTTCGAAAAAGTCATTTATCTTGTTTACTTATATTATCATGTAGAATCTCCTCCGAAGTTACTACACTTTACCCCCGAACACCCTGTATTTGGGTGCCTATTCTTATCTTTCGGCGGGGTTTTATAGTCCGGTCAAGTTAGCTCAAAAAATAGGGGTAAGCTTACAATAATTCGCATAGAGCTGAAAATTGGTACGAATCTTGAGAACACCATTATAAATTAAACGTAAAAAGTTCCCATCGATCCCACATCTGCAAAAAATTGTATTCATGGTCAAAGTTCCCAAATATGGGTATTTTGCATTTTTCAGCCAAACGGTAAATTTTATCATAAAAGTAGATCAGACAAAATTGTAGAGAATGTTAGGATTCTTTTTCCATATTGGAAAAGAGTTCAATAATATTCTAACACTTAAAGTATTGAATTTTTCTCAAGTTCGCAGTCATCTTGAATTAGCTTCTTCCGTATGGAATCCTCCATATAATATTTACATAAAGCGCATTGAAGCCATCCAAAAAAAAAATGTCCATCATTTAAAATTTGAAGACAAATCTTGGTAATCATGACATAAATTGAGCCATTAAAAACTAGAAGAGACTCCGCAGATATAATATTTCTCCATAAAATTATCAATGGTTTTATTGATTGTAACCCCATATTGTCTGAGATTAATTTTAGGGTTCAAAGCGTTAGATCTAGAGAAAAATCACTTTTTCATCTTCATAAATGTTCTACCAATCTCGGACAAAACGCTTTTATATTCAGAGCATGTAACCTATTTAATAAGAACTTTAATGTTATGGACATAATGTCGTGTAATTTAAGAACATTAAAAAATATATCTTAGCTAACACTGAATAATTTTAAATATCATATTGCAAGTTATCATTTTATTGCTATGAATCATGTCCAGTTGCATGCCATTCATTTTATATACATGTGTTCAGGCATGTATTAGTGATTATTTATTGCTGTTGTTAGTGCGGTGAGGATAATTTTTTCAATATAATATATTTAAAAATTTACTACACAGTTTATTAGTTACCTTATATATGTATTGTCATTTATTTGTATTCTTCTATCTTATTTTTTTAATGAATATTTATATTTTAGTATATTTTGTAAATAATTTAGCCCTTCAGCTATTATTTTTTTTTTAATTAATATTTATATGGACCTTCAGTTTTTTGTTATAGTTTTATCTTTATGTGAATATCTGACGTAATATTTTATTTGTATTGTTTATAAGTTTAATATACAAGATGAAATAGATATACATAGAATGTTAATTTCCAAAATAAATACTGAATTATCTTACTTGGATTCCGGAAATGATTTCACTCATTATTCGTACTCTGTCGTCAGTCCTCACAGCTATCTTTTTCCTCAAGTTGGATGACAGCTTACTCAGATAACCTGTTACAAAAAAATGTTATTTGTTTTATTTAGGTTAGGTTTTTTGACCCTATTTTCTTATTCTTAAAATAAGACGATATAGGCTTCACAGCAAGAATAAAATGAGAAATGTGTGCGGTGTGGTGCTAAAATGAACTATGACCAACGACAATGGAAGAGCTAAGAGATGTAAATAAAACTACAAAGAAGAGAATTTTTCAAACTCTTTCTTATATTTTTGTACACTATTGTTACATGAAAACTCAGATCTTAGGAAAGGAAAGTGATGTAACACGGATTGCAAGGAATATCAGTCAATCGTTTCTCGAAAAGCTAGTCAATTAAAACAGGCTGTCACCCATTAGCCTGTAAGGTTCTTATCCTGTGATACTTTGAACATGTCAATAACCAAAACAAAATCGCGAAACTTGAGAAAATGCAGATATCTACTGGTGGATGGCAGGAAGAAAATACAATAAAGATTGCCGAAGAATTGAACTTAAAGACCAGTGTTGATAGTATTGTTGGCAGAGAAACCACAGTTTTCTTAACAAAAGAATACCTACTTTGAACAGGAATTGTCTGCATGGTCAGTACTGCTACTCCGATCAAAGCTGAGACATCAACTCTTGTATAGATCAGATAGCAGATCAGCATTATCTGGAAAGGCATGATCCACAAGTAGTGCAGGAAGATCAACACATTGTCGAATCTGCTAACGTCATTTGACATCAGGTTGACAAGTTGGCCTGCCGTGGTCTGACCAAGGGATTTTCCACTGAGTCGAAGCACCTGCAAACAGATTTAAAAGTAACAAAATGTAGATGATTATTTAATGGACTTGGATTCTAGTATTTCGTGTTGTAGTTTCGCCAAAAATCATCGATTTGATCTACTTTAGTTGGGCTGTTAATTAAATATGTGAAAAAGCAGTGGACCAAAGGGTGAACCTTGCGGAACACCCGTGACAACCAGTAGACTTGCTCGTAGGTCACCGTATTCACAGCCATTGATTACAGATGTGAATAAAGATAACACAATGTCTTGACCATATACCTTCCTGTAAAGAAGCGAGCAACACGCCACCCTGAGTCTCATCCCAAGCTGGCTCTGCCTCAGGTTCGTGTGGTGCTGGATGAAAACAGACAGCATGGAGAGACCCACAACGGCTCCTGCGTACCAGTAGGCTTGCTCACGGGTTGCCGTACTGCCGGCCGCGAAATAGTCGATAAGGTAGGCCAGGGCGATGGGCTGAAATGATCTGAAAAAGATTTTCATGTTCATGTTCCAGGCGAAGACAAATGCAATAGCAGCTAATCTGAAACGCTCGAATCAGCCGTTGGCGCTGGTGTACTTGGATACCATACCGGAAATGGCGAAAGTTTTTTTACAAAAGTTTAATAATAATAAAAAATTAAAGTGTCTCAATGTTATATCTCTATCGCTAGAGTTTTTTTAATCTCCATTCCAATATAGCTAAGCACTATTTAAAACTTTGACTTGACCTTACTTTTTAACATTTTAGCTAAGAAAATCGTTTTAAAATTGTTATTTCTGAATCTGAACACAGCGACATTTATTTCTCATTTTATTTTGTTATGTATAATGTGTAGATACGTCGCCGTACGTTCATAGAAATACAGTCCGATATAGGTTGCGATTGTAAATAAACTAAGTCTTCCGTTTTCCCAATTACTTTTACATTTATGTTGCTCAATTCATTTTTAATAACTCCTTGACACTTCAAGCACCATATTTATCAAGATATTTTTTAATGCTTTTAAATCACTAAAACAATATCTTCTAAGCCGTATTTATCATAAAGAGCTGTCATATCATGCAAATGATATCCAACCACATCACCAGCACCAACTGATTAATCTTTTCAGATCACTTTGTTGTTCAGATTACCTGTTATTGTTTATATTTATATATGTTTTTATTATTTTATTACCTGTTATTTTTATATTTTTATTTTTTATATTTATATATGTTTCGTTAACAATAATGTAGTTGCAACTTTATTCAATAAATTAATCTAGGTGTTTGTCGCACATCATTCTAGAGTTACATACATAGTGCAGGGGCACCCTGATAAGACACCGACACGTGGCTTAAAATAGCTCTAGTAACAAATTCAAAGAAACCAATCTGCGATAAATGTTTGAAAAATTGTGTTAAAGTCACCAGACCTCACATTCTTTTTTCATTTCTAATGACATGCACAGTTAAACAGCTATTCAGCTTCTGTGGACTGCATAGTATGAATATGTTAAATAGTCCAGTTGTTCTAATTCCTCTATTTTTCCACTTGTATCAGCCTATATCAGAGACCTAATTCTTTCCTTCGTGCTGCAAAAACCGCTAAGATACTTTGAAATGATCGACGTAAACCGATGACAGGAAGTGCAGGAGATTGACGAAATGATCGTCGTAAATCTTTGCTAGGAGGTGCAGGAGATTTAGGATATTCGATAGGCTTCACCAATTATCAGAAATATCTATACCGAATTCTACCTACAGTTCTACTGACATTGATCGATAACTACGAGACCATTGCGGAGTATGTTTATCAAATAGCATATATTTATACATTACTTCATCAATGAATTTAAAGGCACTTATGTACATATTATCTAAGAAATAAATACGAATAATCAACATGAATTAACACACATTAAAAGCTGTTAAATATTCATTACTGCTCGTCCAACTGGTATCTCTTTGGGTATCTCCCATATCAACAAATCTTGACCTCTACTCGAACCCATCTCTGAGTAATATCATCTACTATCGGCTAATTGCTGGGTACGTAACGTAGGCCAGCATTTATGCGCTGATCATGTGTTGACAATGCTCAATAATAAAGATTTTTGTACTTGTAATAATTGGTCAAGCAATTGCACAATTTGTTCAATAGCTAACTTTGTGGACATGTTTATGATTTGTCCAATTATCTATCCAATTCCGATAATGATCATTGTGCCCTAATCGAGATATTAGTACTTATAAATGTTTTCCTACGTTTAATGAGGAAGGTAACTGAAGTACATAATCAACTACTTCTCGTTTAAGTTCAATTATAAATATTTTTCATGAGCAATGTGGCTCTTTTTGAGATAATAACGATTATTCAATCAATGCATGTTCTGTTGTACGAGTAGATACTAGAAAATAGGTTCGATTAGGAAAAGACCTCCAACATTGAACGGAAAGGCTTCAGATGTAATTATATTATTATTGATTATAGAAGATCCCTGAGGCGAATGTGTGGTAAAACCATGTATGATCGTGTGAGAAATGTGGAGATTCGCAAATCTGGGCCTCTAACACACTCGATCTATAAGGACTGACAGAATAACTATCGGTGACTTCTCATCGTTCCGTAGTACAACTGCAGATCGCTAATGTACAAACAACAGTTGATGTTAAATATATTAAGGACTCTTAATCATTGTGAATTTTCACTTATTCATTTGCGATCAACAGTCATGCTAGGGAATGATGAGAAGTTACCGAAAGTTATCCTGTCAATCGTTATCGATCGAGTGTGCTAGGGGGTCTGATAGCCTCCAGGGGTAAGGCTCTCGACCAGCAATCCGAGGGTCGCGGGTTCACATCACGGCGTGCCCAAATACAAATTTATTTGATTAATTAGTGTTATTTTACTATTATTTAATAAAAAAATATAAATAACTTATTTGTGGCACGTTCCAGAGTGAAAGATACTGCCAGTATCGCCCTGGTGTAAGACCACCATTCAGAATTGAAACGTTGTTGAAATGGCTTTAGCCGTGTTTGGTGACCAGATCTGAATAGCCAGATACTTCCCCTCTTTCCTCTCCCACCATATCCTTCCCCTCCCCACTACCTTCAGCCACACGACATACCCAAATAGGGAATGACATAGTCTCACTGGCTCCAGACGGGAGCAGTTGGTACGTACATATAAGGTGTTATTAATAAAATTAAGATAGGGACGCTCAGATGATTTTGGCATGTAGAGCGAATGAACAAAGAAAGGAGTGTAAGGAGAATAATATATTTACGCTGCGTTTGGTGTTAGTAGGAGTGTCCGAGTTCATGGGGTGAGGTTTGTCTAGGTCTTGGCGGCGGATGACATGAATACACTGAATCCTCAAATTCCTACCCACCGCTCACACCTTTTCCTTTATACAACTTCCTATAAAGGAATGGGTATCATTCCTAATCTTATCCAACGCTTCCCCATTTTTAACACCAGTCACACATAATTTCACCACACATACGCCTCAGGGAACTCATTTCTACAACATTCAATCTACTTTAATTCTTCCTCTGCCAGTTCCATGCCTCACTGCCATACAACGTACTGCCATGAAAGTTGAATCTTGCCATCATTCATAAAGATAGCAGCCAATAAAATATGCGTTAAGAAAATGAAGATAATGTTGGTAGTTCTCAGTCGAAGTATGATACAGTTAAATATGACCGAATCGGATAGGGACACATTAGCTCAGCGTTTAGAGCCGAAGGTCCCGGGGTAGAGTCCCAGATGTGACCCGATCTTTTCTGATTTTTCTGTTTCAGATTTAAAATTAGTTTCGCTAATATTATCTTCATTAATTAATATATTATTATAGCGGCTTACCCATCGATATCTACGCCGCACTAATTGGCACTGTCCGGCGCTGCACCTACCTTTTTGTTGTTGACCACCTTCTGGAAAGAGCTCGGTTCTGCGGTACATTACACACAGCGCTGCCTAGCCATATCGAGAAACTTCTCGCGTGTGCATGTTTGACCTACCTTCCGAGTACCATTGTCCCAGCCTATATAAGGACTCGAGCAATACAAGTAGTCAGTCGTTCTTCAGCAGTCTTCACTCAACGCAGTGCTCGCGCGGCAAGCGGCCGAGTAATTCAACTTCGCAATCAGCGGTTCGCGTGTCGGGAATAACTTACGCGATTTGTAAATACTCTTCATTTGTATATACTGCATTCTGTAATTATTGTAAATATATTCATCAACACTCATTCATCGCATTTATTATCACGACCTACAGCACGCGGAGATATCAGCTCACCGATATCTCCTCAATCCAAACCGGAGGCCCAAAATTTCCTCAATCAAGGAGGCCCACAAATCACCTCATTCAGGACTTCACGCACCCGCCTCTAAATTATAATTTGAGGTTTTACCTATTAAGTTAAAAATAAAAATATATAAAACATATTGTCATTCAAATGTATCAAGGAAAAAACTACCTTTCTCTTTATAGTACAAAAAATCTACACCGTAAATAAATATTTTTATTATCCTGACGAAGAAGCCTGTGGTTTCGAAATATGTCGATAATTGTGATTATATAAGTGGGTTACACATTTTTTTTTTGTTTTCGTTTAATTAAAAATGACGCCACAAAATGAATTTGCAAAGATCAAAGAAGTAAATAAATTCGTTTGATATCCATGCCAACTTAAGAATTTTTTAAGTCGATTTTAGGTTTGACATTGCGTCGCTCTAATTCGTTTTTGTCCAACAGACCATTTTTCGTGAAATTGAATTAAGTATGCAAATGTTCTCAAAAAGCCTTTATTTATGCAATACTCGTTAAAAAAAAAATTAAAAACAATCATTTAAGGGGTTTTCAAAACGCACTTTGTCCTACGTCCTCAAAAATGTATGTGCTTCTATCGTAAAAAAGTAAAAAGTGCCATTTATCCCGATTCGCGTTTTGGTCTGTTGGATAAAAACGAACTGAAGCGACGATTGGTAAATTTTATAAATATTATAATATCGGGGGCAACCATCGTAGGATCAACTGTCGGGTCACTATTAAAATAGTCTTTCTTATGTCTCTCGTCGGCGACATTGAAACCTAAATTGTATAATCTCTAATATTTGGCCTCTAAGCCAGAAAACATACAGAGAAATTGTGGAAGTCATTGTGTTATTTAAACTTTAACAATTTACTAGGCTTGTAAATCTTCCAGAACGGTAGCTCATTACTTGTCACACTTGTCACGATAGCCCGAGATAACCGGACCCGACAAACACGTTATTATGTATTTTTATACTCGCGTATTTACTTTAGCAAATGAAAAAAAATTTCATAGTCTCACTGGCTTTTACCGGTGTTCCCAGAATTTTCTCACTTTCATGGCTAGTTACTCTTTTTTTAAATAGGCAATTCAACCTAAACAATTGTCGTCAGTATGTCAGTTGCGGATATCATATTTCTTTCGAATACAAAAACATTTCCGGTATTCCCCAAGGATCTAATCTTGGACCCTTCTTTTTTCTTTTATTCTTTAATGACATTAGCTAGACCAGTCTTTTTCAATGTGGGCGATAACTCCCCGCTGTGGGGCGCTAGAGGCTTTCGGGGGGGCAGTATAAGGCTCAAAGAAAATTAGGCAGACAATTTCGAATTTAGACACGATACCATTTTAGATGCGATTTATAACTCGAATGCTTGGAGTCCGGTATAGAGGGTTAAATTAGCAGATGAAGCTTTAGATTGCTCTAACCTAATCCATGGTTATATTTACAGTTTTATTTCCTCTCATTGAGACATTTTTTAATCTCAGAAATAGGATATGGGTCACGCCTTATCTATCCTATCCATATAATAACGCATGTTTAACAATTGTACTTTTTATAACTGTTTTTAAGATATGGAATAGCGACAATTTCATCTAATGCATTCTTCCACATGATGGTGTGAATTCCCCTGTCAACAACTTCTACTTCAGGTTTCACAAATGGTATATTCATATTTTCAAGGTCCATATACTCTTTTGTTCTCCTACCAGATGAACTAAATATACATAATTTTATTTTTATTTTTTACTACGAAATAATTTTTCAACAGTATAAAATTTCTTAATTTATTTATTTATTTATTTACCGCCCAGAGAGCTTTTAAATGTTGGTAGTAAAAAAAAAATTAAAAAATAGTAAAAAATACGCACAAGACATAAAAATACAAGGACAATAACTGAAAAAATAGATTTACAAAAATACAAGATCAATCCTAAATAATGTTATAATGTAATAAATATTTTGCATGATCCACAAAACTCGCCAAGTTGATATTAAATATGTCAACATTACCTAATTATTGATTTCTAATAGTGTGAAATTTTTGTATCGGATAGTGGGCAATGTAGTTACGCTTATGAATGCTGCAGTAGAATGGTGTATTATGTCGTGTTGCTATTGTGGGTATTCGTGAGTTGCAGGAGTTCGCAACAGTCGAATTTAGGATTTAGAATTTTGAATAAAAAGGTTAAGTCGTTTATTTTACGTCTGTCTTCTAATGTACGTATTTTCAGAATATTTAATAAGAAATGTTATTTTAAGTCTTCTAGTGGGATATTTAGTTTAATATTTATAAAACTCCGAATTTTTATTTTGTATTCGCTTAATGTTCGATATTAATCTGAATTTTGTAAGATGGAGACCAAACTTGTGAGTTATATTCAATTAGGCTTCTAACTAGAGTTCAAATAATCTTTTGTTCTTCTACCAGATGAACAAAAGTGTTTTTCCATGTTTCAATTAGGCAAATAAATTGAACTAGTTATAGAACATTTTATAGAATTGCTTATTGCTTCGTTGCATTTTTGTAGGTAACAACTATTTTTTTTCTAAATAAATGCATAAATTGACGGCCGGTGTAGTCCAGAGGCAAGACTTTGGACTCCCATTTCGAAGGTCGCCTTATTTGATTAATTTAAGTTATTTCACAATTAATTAATACAAAAATAATATACGGTATATTTGCGGCACGTTCCAGATGGAAGATACTCTCAGTACCGCCCTGGTGTAAGACCACCATTCATAATTAAAAGGTTGCTTGAAATGTCTTTAGCCGTGTTTAATGACTAGATCTGAATAGCCAGGTACACCTCCATATATCTCTTCCCCATCTCTTTCCCTTCCCCGCTTACCTTCAGCCTCACAACGTACCCCAATTGGGGATGCCATAGTCGCACTGGCTCCAGACGGGAGCAGTTAAGACTCTTTTCAGGTGTTCACTATAAAAAATTAAATAAATAAAAAAATGATTAACCATTTTCTTATTTTCAAAGCAGTAAACAAAAAACGTTTATTAACGTTTCCCAACACATAAATTTACAATTTAATAATATTTACATACCAGTATAAACACGATTTATCAGATTGATTATCCACTCGAACGCTTTTTGCCACATTATGGCACTATTTCCAAAACCTCGGATTGCTTTGTTGCCAAATAGTGGCAAATTTTCAAAAAAAAAATTTATTAAAACGACTATATAATATATTGTACATTCAAAATATAACAAAATAAATATTCTCTAGATTCTTTAAAACGTTTTAAGGTTAAAGATTTAATAATATTTTCTTTATAAATTCTACAAATAGGGGAAAGATAGGGGAATTCATTGGCTACATAGAACTATAATCAGTTTGTATGTCTATATATTTAAATTCGGAGGTATGATTTTTTTTAATGTGGGCGGAAAAATTTGCTTTAGCAATCTGAGAAAAAATATTTTAATTGCTCTATCGCTCCAGTGGATTTATCATCTTATTATTCAATTTCCCAACAAAACTGATTTCAAAGTTACCTAGCTTTAGCTTCGACTAAGTAATTACTCCACGATATTATTTCGATCGAACGGTATATATTTAAGTAATTGAATAGTTTGTCTTACTTGCAGACCATGCACTGGATAAAGATGAGAAATCCATCCAGGATATAACTGGATATGAACGTCCTTGTCAAAGCTCTTAGTAAAGATGGCTTCCTTCCCGCTCTCTTGGCATTTGCAAGCTCTGTACACCACTTCCTGAAACAAATAAAATAATATACGATTATTCTTCTTTCGTATTGTGGGGGGTCAAAGGGGGGCATCATCAATGTATCAAAGACCCAATCATGTCTGATTACGTCTAAAAGGGATCGAAATGACAATCTAGTCTCCTTCAACGGTACCATTCTTCTAAACAGGTCCTCCATTGATATGCTCGGTGTAACTCTAAGTGACCAGCTCAGGTACGGGGGCTCCATCGAGGCCAGAGTTAAGTTGGCCTCTCAGAAACTGGGCGTACTGTACAGGGCCCGCAGATACTTTAATAGTACACAACTGCTAACCCTGTACAAATCGCAAGTGCGCCCCACGGTTGAATTTTGGCAGCCACCTCTGGTCTGGAGCCCCAAAGTACCTGAAAAACACCCTCGACTCTACACAGTTGACATTTGTCACATGAGAACGGGACGCTTCTACGACTCGTTTTTGTGTTCAACAGCTCGGCTGTGGAACGATTTGCCGGCCTCTGTGTTTCCTCCTTCCTATAACATGGGTCTCTTCAAGACCCACGTTCACTCCTTCATCTCCTCAAAAAGACCCTCATCACAGCATCTTCAAAGATGACATAGGCCCTGAGGGAAATTATTTTCCTCAGGGCCTCCTGTGTGGAGTTAATATAAAAAAAAAATAAAAAATAAAAAAAAATCTGGGTCTGCGAGCCTCCATCAGGAACCTTGTTTGAACCGTAACTATTATATAAAATTTCTATCCATTCTGTACATTTTTTTGCATTACGTCATAAAACGTGATTCGATGTATGATCACCTCGTTATAGAGTCGGAGATACTCTGACTAAATAGTCATCATCAGGGCCCCTAACACACTCGATCGATAACGATTGATAGGATAACTTTCGGTAACTTCTCATCGTTTCCTATCATGACTGCAGATCGCCAATGAATAAGTGACAGTTCACAATGACTAAGTGTCCTTAACATATTCGACATCAACTGTTGTTTGTACTTTAGCTATGCGCAGTTGTTCTAGGGAACGATTAGAAGTTACCGATAGTTATCCTATCAATCGTTATCGATTGAGTGTGCTAGGGGGCCTGATATCACCATTCAAATGAAATTCGCTTGAAATGGCTTTAGTCGTATTTACTGACCAGGACTGAAAAGCCGTGTACTTACCAGTATCTGACCACACTATCTGCCTCCCCACAACGCTGGTTTCGGACCACAAGGTTTTTGAAAAATACCGAATGACTGAAGGGAAGGAGGTGGGAGAAAAAGGTGGGGAAATATCTGGATATTCAGATCTAGTCACCAAACATGGCAAAGGCCATTTCAAGCAACGTTTAATTCTGAATGGTGGTCTTACGCCAAAGCGATACTAGTATCTTTCACTCTGGAACGTGCCGAAAATATACCTTATATTATTTTTAATTATTAAATTGTGAAAACACAAATCAATCATATTAATAGAATAATCGCTATAAGAAGAAAGAATCGCTAGTTGAGAACCTTGCCCCTCGACCACGGAGACAACAAATCCATTAGCGGTATGTCTATTATCATTTATTACTGATCACATTTTCTTCGATAAACGACGGGTTAATAGTTCCGAAATTTAATAATAAGTACGGACAGAGAACGTTTGAATACAACATACCGAATATATTAATAAGACTATGAATAAGGTTCAATATATGGTGAAAAATTGTGTATGAAAAAATGTTATCTGTACGCTGCCCTAGTGCTTGTATGTTCAATAGACCATTTTGCAAATTTTACAGGGGACGTTTTTTTTTGTTTTTTACAGGCAAATTCTAAATAATTCTCGACTTTAGTAATTTCGTTTTATACCGTATTCAATAGACATGTATAAAACGAAATGACTAAAGTCAGAATTATTTAGAATTTGCCTTTAAAAAACAAAAAAGAACGTCCCCTGTAAAATTTGCAAAATGGTATATTGAACATACAAGCACTAGGGCAGCGTGTAGATATAAGATGTAAATTATGTATATGTTACTAAATTATAAGCACCTGCTGACAAGCCAATTCAATTGGCTTAGCGGGACTTGTTTCTTGATGTATTTATTATAACTATGCTTTCATTAAAGTCACAGACTTTGTCTAGTGAGGCAGGTAAAAGAACAGAAAATTGTAAATCAATCAATTTATATTAAATAAACGCCCGGGTTGCCGGCACTGAAACTGAACTGAAAAAAAAAAGAATAAAAATAAAAAGAGTAATGCAAGTATTAAAAGATTTTGATCAATACTGTATTTACCTTTTCAATTATTTTTACTCTGGTATCTTGTAACAAATTACCATTGTAAGACTCCGTAGGTCCCAAAGATTACGATGGGCTGAAAATTTATATATGTATAAAGCTAGAGGGGCGATTCCGGTTTCACTTATGGATAAGGAATTGTCCTTAACCTTGAAATTAATGACTTTTTCGCTGAGAACTAAAACTACTACTCTGCCATTCATTGTAATTTTTCACTCTCACCTCTCTCAGTAATGCTGGAAGGCGTACAGCCTTATCTTTGACGAGTTCCTTTCTAGCTAAAAAGTCCCTGATTTCGAGATCAATCGGCACCTGTCCAGTCAGTACTGGGAGTGCGTCTGATACTTGGTCAAAGAAATTTCAAATACATTGCGTATAAAATATATATAGGTATGGTTCGTGGGGGGGGCGAGGGAGGGGAAAGGCGGAGAAGGCGGAAGGGGAATTCTTGAAGGGGGGAGGTTCGCGAGAAGGGGGACAGTGGGAGAGGGGAGGGGAAAAGGGGGGAAGGGTGAAAAAAGAACGCGGGAAGGGAAGAGGTAGCGGAAGAGGAACGGGGACGAATGGGAAAGGACACGCAGGAAGAAGCAATTTATTTATTTAAGTGGCATCGCAAGGCATGCCGGGCATCAGCTAGTACAAAATAAATTCTAACGTTTTCTTAGTTTTAAAATGGGTATTCCAGCAATTGAACAGTTGAACCAGAACCCCCTCTTAAATTTATTGTATGATTATGCTTAAATTTTCTGACAAGAAGATTTTCACTGACTTAGTATTTCTGTATAAAAACATATATATGATTCGTTTGATAGTACAGAAATGATTGACATCTTAATTTTTCTCTAAAAAATATAAAACGGTTGTAACTGAGACAGTTCTGTTATGTATATCTAATAAACACTGTATAATTTTTAGTAATCATGTGCAAAGGCCCTTAAAAAATGATTACGATCTCACTAAATATATAAGTTGAACTGGTAATGTCGATTTAGATCACAAGGCAATGAACCTGACATCGCTATTGCATCACGTAAAACAAAATTAAATACAGGCCATTGATAAACACTCCTGACGCCAGACTACATCTAATCGATCACTTAAATTAGTTGGGCAACTAAAACTAACATTTTTTCTAACAAACATCATATGTATTATTTCTTATCGGAAATTTAAAATGACCATTAGTTAAAATCCTTATCGCTTGTAACATGTTTATTGTTTACCTACTGCTTCAGACTGTCGAATAAAAATATATTTATGAACGATGAGAAAAAGCTTTTGACAAATCAAATGCAATAATTTTTTTGTATCGTAATTGTTTCGTTTTTCTTAACTGATTTCTCTTCTGGTTTATTGATTAATTTTACCTTACTCAAAAAAACGTTAGATGTCAACTTATACTACTGAAACAAACACGCTTTCGGGAGCACTAAATCTGTACCTAAGATAAAACCCGGTGGTGGAGAAATTTAAAAAATAGATTTTACTAAATTGTTGCTGTCACTGTTGCTCTTACTCCACCGGATATTGATCGAAAGGGACAATGCACCTCGGGCTACTAATACTTAACTAAAATCGAGGTTTTGTATTCCCCACTTTTCTCCTCCAAAAGTGGACTGATTTTAATTTTTTTTTACCAACTACATAAGAAAAAACTATTCTATGCCTGTAAGTTTTGCTTTTTTTTTTAAAAAAAAACATTGTCTATTTTGTAAGTAAAAAAGTTATAGACCTTCAAACATTTAGTTGACAAACACAAAAATCCAAAAATTATGGCGGCTCTGAGGGGAGGCCTTCCAACATAGCCGGCTTAAATTATGGCGGCTCGGAGAGAAGGCCTTCGAACATAGCCGGCTTAAATTATGGCGGCTCAAAGGGAAGGCTTCCAACATAGCCGGTTTAAATTATAGCGGCTCGGAGGGAAGGCCTTCCAACATAGCCGGCTTAAATTAAGGGAAGGCTTCCAACATAGCCGGTTTAAATTATAGCGGCTCGAAGGGAAGGCCTTCCAACATAGCCGGCTTAAGTTATAGCGGCTCGGAGGGAAGTCCTCCCAACATAGCCGGCTTAAATTATGGCGGCTCGAAGGGAAGGCCTTCGAACATAGCCGGCTTAAGTTATGGCGGCTCGGAGGGAAGTCCTCCCAACATAGCCGGCTTAAATTATGGCGGCTCGAAGGAAAGGCCTCCCAACATAGCCGGCTTAAGTTATGGCGGCTCGGAGGGAAGTCCTCCCAACATAGCCGGCTTAAATTATGGCGGCTCGAAGGAAAGGCCTCCCAACATAGCCGGCTTAAATTATGGCGACTCGAAGGGAAGGCCTTCCAACGTAGGAATGGCTTATGCGCTCTTCTGTTGTTCGGAATGGAAACATGGATGCAACCAATTTATTTGATCTATGATTTTTTTTGCTGATTTTGAGAAAGCATTCGACAAAATCCGATAATGTGATATCGGTATTTCTCAAAATTTCCTCTCTTTCATGGCTAGCTACTCTTACAATATTGTCGTCAGTCTGTCAGTTAAGGATTTTTTTTTACAGTGAATACCTCACAAGAGTCCCAACTGCTCCCATATGGAGCCAGTGAGACTATGGCATCCCCAATTGGGGTATGTTATGAGGCTGAAGGTAAGTGGGAAAGGGAAGGAGAAGAGGAAGGGGAAGGTGGGAAAGTGGGGATATCATATTTCATTATTAATCAGAAATTAACAACTTACGCGTCAGCTTTCACAAATGCTACGTGTAGTCATATTTTCGAGATATAATATATATAAAGACACTTTTTTGCCCTTATCAGAAAATCAATATATAAAAAGAAATTGCATTATACACATATTTTGTTAGACAATATAAGTTGCATTATACACATATTTTGTTAGACAATATAGTTAAGAATTGCAGTCGAAAACTTTTAATTATTTTGTGGTTAACCTTTAAATTTGAATAAAAAGCGTCGTGTCTTCTGTTTTTAACACCGTTTAGATCCTATTTATCATCATGATAGTAAGAGAGACACAACGATTTCTACTATATGAGTTGTTCCCGATCAAACAAATTAGTTTTCGGGGTTAATTAATTTTTAGAAGATGGGTACTTACTGTTCCAATTTATTTGAAAGTCTTTCTGACTGGTCTGAAGTTAAGGGCTGACACAGATCCTGCGTAGTTAAGTCCTTTTTCGTCCCTTTTCTGAACAGGGGCATTAACCATAGAAACATACAAACAGAGAACCAACTCGCCCTCTCTTTTGAATTTGTCTTTCTTTCGATTTTGACACTGTCATCTTTGGTTTCTTTTTGCGCCATTCTCAAGCACTGACTATCACTGACATTAAATTATTTATTAAAATTGTATTATTTATGTAACAAAAGCAATCATTTCAAACATTGATTCATTGTTATTTTAACACTTTTTACAATTACAACATTCTTAAATTAAAATTTGTATCAAATGTACCTATGCACTGTATAAAAACGCAATTTTAAGTTTTTCAGTCTTAATTTTTTTTTATTAATTCTCCGATATTTTATTGTTATAATAATTCAAGTGCACCTTTTTTTACGTATGTAGATACTTAATTATATTCGATTTAAAAGAAGAATATTTAATAGCCGAAATAATTTTGTTCGATTTATTTGAAATTTGAAATGAAAATGGCCGGCAAAGAAAAAAGCGGGAGAGTGACCTATTTCCGCCGCGGTCCGCCTCGCTTGTCACGACACACTGAGCGAGTGATTTGCTTCCTAAAATAATAAATAAATACTACATGTACATAATATGTCTGTCTCTATCGCTGTCTAGGTAGTACATATTATTTATCATCTACACCATGCCGTAAATGAATACAAACATTAATGCATGAAAGATGTTACGTATTATCGATAGCGATTCTTGGTATTCAATTCTGATAAAATAATATTATAAATATAGGAACTATTAGCTGCCATCGATTTAAAATATAAGCAAATGGTCTATGGTACCTACCTAATATATTATAAGGGGGGAAAAGTTTGTTTCTCTTGACTTATTAAAAACCCGCGAACGGTGAACTTTCAGATACGTTTTTAGATTTTCACGGCCAACAGCATTTTCGTTGTTTGTTTTTGGGGTGTTATGCCGTGTTGTGCTACCCCCTTATTTAACCGACGTTTCGGACAGCGTTACAGTGTCCATCATCAGATCTGTCGGATCTGTCGGAACACCCCAAAAACAAACAACGAAAAGGTGAGCTTTAATTTCGGGAAATTTCCACAGTGTTACTGTCTGGAATTTATATGTTAACACTATTTTTTTTTCTTCAATCTTTGCAATATTACTTTGTGGCATCTTTTTTCTTCTTCCTTGCACTGTCCCAACTCATTGCCTAGGTAGGCTGTTGGGGTCGGCTCTCCTCGTTCTCAGGTTGTAGCTTCTTCGGTTCTGGGTATCGCTCTCTTCCAGGCCGTTTCTACTTAGAATTTTAGAGCATTGAGTCATCCAGGAGTTCTTTGGTCTTCCTCTGGATGACTGTCGATGAAGCTCCATAGACATTGCCTGCTTCACTGTGTGGTCTGGTGGTCTCCGTTTTATGTGACCATACCATCTCAACTGTCGTTCCTCTAGCTTATTGTTTATGTCTGTGACACCCAGGCTACCACGAATGCGTGAACTTTTAATTTTATCTTTTAGTGACACTCCTGCTGACCATCTAAGCATTCGCATTTCTGCTGATTCAAGTTGCCTGGTGTAGGAGTTGTACATGGTCCAGCATTCGGAGCCATACATTATCGCGGGTCTAACAATAGTCTGGTATACCTTTCCTTTTAGTTTTATAGGCATTTTTGTGTCACACAGGATTCCTGTTACGGATCTAAATTTACTCCATCCCACACCTATTCTGTGGTTAACATCTGCTGCACATCATTTTGATTAAATAAAACAAATTACTCTGTGCAAACCACTATAATCACATGAATACCTACATAATCTACAATTTCTTATTTCGGCTACTGATAGCATTATACCTAGCTCTCTCATTCAAAATTTAGGCTTATTAGATTTGTCAAAGAATTTATATATAAAAATGCAAAAATCAATCATTTTAAATACATGTAGGATTACGAAAGATTTTTTAAATATTTGTCTTGAGGGATCAGTAGGATTTATCGGTCCAATTAGGAGTTCTACCGAGCCGAAGCCTCTGATATGAAAATATCTGGAGTCGGTGAATTATTTTCCCATTTGTGGGTTGACGTGTTGTTCTTGTATTGTTTTGTATTTATTATACTTATGTAGTACATTTACATAGCGGGGATTGACTAGAGACTAGATGATCATTTGTGGAAGGATTTACTTTTTCCTGTGGGGAAGATTTCACCCGGACATAAATTCATAAAATATAATTTCTATAATAACTTGATAATAATATTCATGTTATTATCCTGACGAAGAAACTATCGCTTTTGAAAAATGTAGATATTATAACATGTGATTATAGTGGTTTAAACAAAGTAATTTGTTTCACTTCATAACTATTTCTGCCTCACAAAATAGGTTAAATTTGTCTCGTTAGTTATTGAGTTTTGAAGTCGTCTTATAACTTATATAAATCAATATTTTTAGGAAAATAAGTGTATTTTTAAAGGTATCAGCTCTCTAATTTAAAACTGTTGTGTTTCACTAAAATCTCGAAAAAGATGACTTCTGATTTTCTATCTGGAAATTGCAAGTAAACCCAACTATTTTCGCTTTTAAATGCCATTTCTATCTAGAGCTATGAAGCATAGATACCAACATCTAATTTGATGTCAAATTTAAGACAAGACACCATTTTTCATCTTTTAAAATGGTTAGAAAAAGAGGTTTTAAAACCAGTATTGAAAATTTATTCGTTAGCGATCTGCAGTCATGTTATGAAACCGGCAATGAAAAATGGGCGAAACCGGGTAGTAACTACTAATTTATTGTTGACGCATGCTAAAGTTAAAATTGTGTACAGATTTGAATCCAATAAGATTCTCAGTGGGAATCTACGCTATGACGAATATATTTTTTTATCTCTGCAGTCGACCAAAAGAGTAACTAACGAACGAACCATATTTTTTTGTAAATTCATTCATATTTTCGTATATTATGTATGTACGTTTGAAGATCAGTAGATACCTACTTGTCCCACCTGACTGTTGATATACAAAGTCGAAACTGCTGTCAAGCCTAAAAATACCGTTTGATCTATTTATACCGCAAACAGAGACAATATAGATGCTTTTTAAGTTTGAAAAGTAATACAAAAATTCCTAGAATTGTGATCTGTACAACGGATTTAAAAGAAAATGGCTGTCGACGTTGTACATAAGAACTTTCAACTCCTAGGCTCTACAGACAGGGGGACAGGACACCATATTTAAAGTTTTAAAAAAAAACAGGGAAACAGACCCACGAAATTGGCCATGTTCCTCTAGGAGCCAGTGAAACTCTAGCATCCCCAATTGGAGAATGTTGCGAGTCTGAAAATAGTGGGGAGGGGAAAGAGATTGGGAAGAGGAAGGTGGGGAAGTACCTGGCTATTCAGATCTGGTCACCAAGCACGGCTAAAGCCATTTAAAGCAACGTTTCAATTCTGAATGGTGGTTTTACACCAGGGCGAAACTGTCAGTATCTTCCACTCTGAAGCGTGCCGCAAATACACTATATATTATTTTTAATTAATTACTTAATGGTGAAATAACACAAATTAATCAAAAAAAAATATTTCGAACACGCGAACTTCGGATTGGTAGTCGAGAGCGTTCTTTACTTCTCGACCACGTCGGCCGTCGCACAGTGGGGCCGAATCCCCAAAACGTGGCCAAAACCCCAAAAATGATTCTTCGATTCGTGGTATTTTAAGGGATAGGTCAGGTAGGTGAAGAGTTCGTGCATCTCACCTCGAAAGGATGGGTCCCTACCTTCGATACCTGTTGAATTATTTCAGTTCGAAGTTGACCTTTGTCAATAGCACACATGTCGCTGTCGAAACTAATCAAATTTACGCTCGGTTAGTGAGTTGATAATTAAGTAGTGAAGTGAAGAATTACAATTCTACAAAATGAAAACGATTGCCACAAGTATGTAGAAAATATCCATACACTGATAAGGTTTAAATCTCATGGTTATCCTATTTATATTACACCTCATTCGACGCTTGTACAAAAATTGCATGATTTTCTGAACTTGTATTTTCAACGAGAGCAAAAGTAGCATATAACGCAATATGATGCGGAATTATAAGTCCCAGACTGTAGATTGATCAATTATCTGATGGAATTGACAAAAATCACCTGCCTAAATCTGCCTATTCGCTTCTATAATGATTTTTTCTTCGAGCTTGTGCGTCCCAAATAACGTATTACAGCATGGCGGCGCGCCGCGGTCGATGTAGCGCGCAGTGCGGCAGGCTTCAGAACTATTATTCCCTCGCAGCACGCTTACGATATTTGACTATTTTTCTGTAATTAATTTGTTGCTAATGCTAAAGTAATATTCTTCACACAGTTTCGGATGAAGAATGTGTGAAATTCATTCGGCCAGAAATATTCAACATCGTTAAACACCGGTTGAATGATGGCCTACCTGAAATAATCCCTTACCTGGAGGAACAACTTTCCGGGAAAATTGAGATTGAGAAAATTGAGGGATATGAGAGTCTCGCTCTCCTCATTGATTAGTCAAATGAGAACAAGGTGGCAAAAGGCTAACAGGACAGGGATCCCTTCTTGAAACGAAACAATGAATGGCTGAATGCACCCGTTTCATTTCCGGCACCTATTATTAGTGGCAATTATCAAGCTGACTGTGATCTGCCATCGACTAGTACCTGTAGTGGACGTCCTTCTGGGGATTTTGAATCATTGAACAAGAGGTCGAAACGCAGAAGAACCCAATCAGTCCGCGAAACTTTGACGCCACAAGAGTTAGCTTACACTACTCAAATGAGCCTGTTTGTCAGGTTGTTTATGGAATAAAAATGACAAGTCCATCGAGAGCTTCGAAGTATCGACAGGCTTTCCAATCGACAAGCGAGAAAAACTTCCGCCGAAGCCGCACTTTCGCTATATGTTGAGTGCAAATTAACAAAGAATCAATATCAGGGATTGAGAACAACAAGTAAGAAGAATAACTGCAAGCTGTATCCTTCCTACAAGAAATTGGCAGAAGAAAAACACGTTGCTATCAACCTAATACTGCTATTACCATCACAGAAAGCATGGCTGAAGTTCAGCTACAAGCTTTATTGGATCATACAACCGACCGTATTTTATACACTGTAATTCTATAACAGAATATTCGTCGAAAATGTATCGGAGGATAAAAATTCTTAGATATATTTTCGACGGACATTATGTTATTTTGTTTATTAAACAAATTACGTTTTCAATATGTTAATTGTTGAAATTATTGATCTCCAACTATGCCTCCATTCATAAATTACGAAGGGTTTTCATGCGTCTCGTTGCTATATTGGATCCGCCATTTTGTTTGGACAATTTTTAACTTCAAATTCGTAATCAGGGACCTCAAAAACCACCGAGTGATGAGTTTTGTTTGAATTAAACGTCATTTTGGGGTTTTGGCCACGTTTTGGGGATTCGGCCCCACTGTGCGTCGCCGGCGAATTTCAAATACGAAATGATTTCATATTTGAAAATGTTTTATCAATTTCCTTTAAATTAAGCATACTTCGGACGCACTGACACGCCCACAACACACTTCTGTTAGTTTACTTCATTGGTTTTATTTTACTGCACTTTTCTTAGAAATAGTTCGCGATGTTAATAATTTCTTTAATTATAATGATTGTGAATTAGTTCGTATTAAATTAACACGCTGTAAATGCGAGTATTTCGCCCGGAGTTTCCGACTAGAATGGTCGAGTATTGATTTGTTTTCGTCTGGATTTTGGGGTGCAGACCATTGCAAAGGGGATGATACTAAATGGGGACTACAAAATGCACAAGGGTTCCCTCTTGGATTATTTCCTTCCCCCAAGGATCCCCCTACCCAGTGTCTCTACTCTACCATAGAATAAAGAATATAACTTCGTTTGAACACGACTTTATTGCATACATCTTTAATATATAAAACCAACCGGTTGATTTTACATATTATATGTATAATAAAGTGGTATTAAAATAATTTATTTTATGCTAATTATTATAATTATTAATACCTATCCACAAAGTGTTTGCTACACATGTGAAAATTTAACATAATTTTTTTTAATTGTATAGTACCTACCTAAGTCTATGTTCAAGTTTTAAGTTTAAAAAAAAGTCTCCATGCATGTAAAAAAAACATCTAAAAAGACTCCCCCAATAATCGAATTCATGTAAAAAAAACATCAAAATCTCCACCAATAATCGAATAACTGTAAAAAACATCAAAAAGGACTCCACCAATAATCGAAAAACAGTAAAAACATCAAAAAAGTCTCCACCAATAATCAAATGCATGTAAAAAAAAACATCTAAAAAGACATCCCCAATAATCGAATTCATGTAAAAAAAAACATCAAAATCTCCACCAATAATCGAATAACTGTAAAAAACATCAAAAAGGACTCCACCAATAATCGAAAAACAGTAAAAAACATTAAAAAAGTCTCCACCAATAATCGAATTCATGTAAAAAAAACATCAAAAAAGTCTCCACCAATACTCGAATTCATGTAAAAACATCAAAAAAGTCACCGGAGATCAAAATTTCCTTTGCATTTTTTCCTACCCATCCCTCATACCTTTTTCTTCCCAGAATCATCTCTACTCAGTGCCGGATTAGCCCTAAGCAAATTAAGCAATTGCTTAGGGCATCACGTCTTGGGGGGCACCAGAAACAGCACCAAAAAAAATCAAACTGAGCCACAATTGTACGAAATAGTTCACTATGATAAAATTGAATCAGCGTTTCTAATGTGGACACAGCCCTGTGTGTATTTTTATGCCTGATGATATCAAACTGCACAGCGGAATGATATTTTTAGAAATTGAAAATAATAAAAAATGAAAAAAGAACTACGATGCTGCAGGAAAGGCTTGATGCTTTATAAATATTATATAATATGCTAAAAAAATTGGACTTATAAAATATTTTCTGCCCCTAAAAGTAGCAAGTCGCATTTCAATGGATAAATAAAAAATGCTTTGGTTTTTATTGTATGTAATACCTTCATATAATCTATCTCGTTGTATTAATTAGGTTTTTTTTTAAAGACCGATACTAGTTTACTTATGGATAGGGGGGCCCACAGGCGTGGATTGCTTAGGGCATCAAGTAGTCTTAATCCGGCACTGTCTCTGCTCCATTCTTCTCAAAATACCCTCCACACAGCATCCCCAAAAAATATGATACAGGCCCCGAGCAAAGTTATTTCCTCAGGGCCTTCTGTGTAGTTAATGAAAAAAAAACAACAACCTAATAAATTGACTGCAGTCAGTTTTTTATATTCCATATTGAATTGTCCATTGATGATAATTGATAAGCATACTTGCAACACTCATAATAAATGATGTCATCACTGCGATAGCGTTATCTAGGGAAACACGTTTTCTTAAAATACTTTTTGGGCGGGTACCTACATACTTCTTATAGATAATAATAATTGCCTTGTCTATAAACTATTGGATAACTAATAAAATATGTGTGTCAATTAAAATTATTTGTGTCAATGATCTATTAAATCGTTGACTATTGATTTCTGATAATGACTCGTTTAAACCAATTAATATCACATAACGACCTATTCTCACACGGTTCCAGGTCTAATCGGACTCTGAGATCTCAGCGTCTGAATTCCCATAGTAAATTTATTCAGACACGTACTTCATCACATGATAATTCATCAGATCATAACTCACATTAACCTACCCTTCCATCCCCCCCCCCCCTCACCTAACCTAACCTAACCGAAGTTTAAAAACCTCAATTATCAGTTTTCAACGCTTCGAGACATGATGAATTATCATGTGAGGAATTAACATCCGATGAAAAGTTTGTACTCAATATTCATATACTTAAAAAGTTTCCACTGAACACTCTGGTCACCCTATCACACATTGTACGTCAATAAAATGGGTCGGTACCTACCCACTGAGTTGGTAATATTTTTTTGTTTGTTTGTTATTTTAACACCGATCAGGCTCCGTAGTCTTTCAAAACGAAAAAGATGATGTTTTGTAATGAAGTTATGTAAATACAAATGTCAGGAGAAGCGCGCTAATATGAAAAAACGATAAAATTTAAGCGAAATTGTAAAAATGTTTAATAAAACACTAGTAAGTGGAGCAAAAATCTCTCGACAAATGCCTGAGTTGCATTTAAAGATGCACTGTGATCTTGCAAATTTGAAATGCTGTAAAAGACAATAAATCCAAATATCACTTAAATATGTCATTTTTCTTGTTTTTTCTCTCTTTCGATCTGCGTTTTTGAAATATTTCTAGAAAAATATGTGCGACTTTTACGACATGCATTTTAAGAGAAATTTTTTTCTGGAATATTAGAAAATATATTAAATACTAGCTTCTGCCCGCGACTTCGTCTATGCAGGATTAGAACTTAGAGTAGCCTATTTTCTTTTTCTTGGTCCCATCTATGTTTATACCAAAATTCATAATGAAAAATTAAAACACTTTGTTTTTACCACGAAAATCTTTATTTTAACACATCGACATGTTTCGAGAACGATGTTCTCTTCCTCAGGACAAAAAATGTACTTGCATTTGCAAAATTTGCAAAATTCTTAACCTATTTATTTAAAATATCTATAATTCTTTATTCGATTCAAGCGTGAGTACTTCAAATAAATTCACTAATTTAAATACTTTCTAAAATAGAATTTTGGTCTAACAATCATTGTTTTTCAAAACGTCATTCTCAAATTTTGACATTTTCTATTAAACAATAGTTATTATTTTCAGTGTATTGAAAATAAATAGCTAGCTTTATAAATTGTAACCCTGTATGTTATTCTGATATATGAGCTATATTATTGTAAAGTTTCATTAACATACATTCAGTAGTTTTTGCGTGAAAGAGTAACAAACATACATACATCCATACAGACTTTCGCATTTATAATATTAGTAAGAAGTAAGATAGTAAGATAAAATACTGTTATTAAAGAAGTTTACAAAAATGTTAAGTATTCAGAAAGATCTACCCAATGTTATTTTATAATTAAAAATAATAATTATAGGTGGGGTGTAATTTTGTAATCAAGGGCCATTTTGTATGATGTGTGTGTAATGAAACCACTACACAAGGAGAATATATTATGTCACAGGCAAGGAAAGGAAAGGAATGACTTAATGCGGAACTTGTGGCATTTTCTTTTGCCGAGCTAGTTCACGTAATATTAAACTGCATTTATAGCGGATGGTGTAGTTTTGTCTCAGTGTCCCCACTGAGAGACAGCCTGGGTTCTCATTGCCTCGCAAACTCTGGACCGCCATCAATAGGATAAGGTGATCCCATAGCCGTTGTGCCCAAATGATGCATAGATGGGGCCTTAAAGAGTCGGCGATGTGCGAGTGCGGTGCGGTGCAAACCACCGTACATGTGGTCAACGAATGCCCGCTCCATTCATTCCCCGGCGGGATTGAGGAGGTCCACAGGGCGACGCCTGAGGCCCTGGACTGGCTCATAGACCTAGATGTCCCCCTCTGACCCCTCCACCATACGAAAGAAGAAGAAGAAGAAGTTTTGTAACGGTAATTTTCTTTGGCGGAGGCGGACTTAAACTGGCACAGAGCGAAAGCGCGGAATATTGAGGCGGAAATGTTTATTCGGCGAGGATCAATTTATGACTGATAGTGTGGATAATAAAAATGACCAAACAGGAGTACAGGAGGAGGGTTAGGAATATGTAACAATACTAACCACCAAGTACAGCTGTCTTGATACATCTATATAGTTATGTAGGTCTACAAAAACAAGGCATATGATTTTTTGTCACAGAAAAAACTTTCTTTTAATTCTCCTGAACAATTATTAACAATTTGTACTTTATAGCATTTCAAATTTCTATGATTTGTGCGGCGTTTTATGAAAAATAATCCCAAGGGCGATGTGTACGGTGTTGGCAGTTCGACGCCGGGAGCGCTCTAATTGCGCTCCGATTGCGCTCGCCCAAGGCCCGCCCTGTATACACGCATACAGTCATCTTATTATTAGGCCCGGCGCCTGGAGCTGGTAAAAACCTCAAGGGGGCTATATTAGGTGTTAGGTATTATAGCGTCTTGGCCCCTTGGCACCCGGAGCGGGCTTTTTTTACATTAGCTCCACACAGGAGGCCCTGAGGGAAAATTCCCTGAAGGAGAGGAAGTCCTGGGAAGGAAAAAGGTTTGAGGGGTGGGTACGAATCTGGGGATAAATATGTCCATGAGAGATGGACGTGTGAAGCCATCCCCCCCACTGCGGTGCAAGGCGATGGCTCAAACAGTATATCCCGATCCATCCTGCCATGCAGAGGGTTGGCAGACGCATCCGCCCCAAGTCCCGGACAAACACCTAACCCGGGCACCCCTGCTAAGTCACCAAACCTAGCGAACCACTCGGGGTGACTTGTGGCAGAGGTGTTGGTTGTCCAATAAATGGTTGCCATACCCGCCTCCCAAATTACTGCCTCCAGCAGCTGCGCAGGACCGGCTCTGATTATGATATTAACTAAGTACTCGGAATCATAGTAGCTGGAATTTGTCTGAACGTTACATCCTATCAATGAATCAAAAAATATTTGGGCATCTAATTTATCTAACAATAAATATTATTAATAGCGATAGAGCATATTGACCCTTCTAGTTTACAACAGATAACATTTAAATGCGTTTAAAAACGTATGTTCTTAGTCCAATCTTCTCACTGTGCGTGATTAAAATATCTAGAAATAGTTTTGTTGGTACCTACTGCCATTCTTATAAATTATTTCATCTTATTACTAAAAAAAAATTGTTTTTGGGACCATGTCTGGACGTAATATGGGATCTTACCATCTGAGTCTGAGTTCTCGTAATAAATTGACCCATAAACGATACTTCCTCACACGACAATTCATCAGCATCTCAGTAACGATTCAGAACAAACTACCTCAGAATACACTTTTCATTATGTAATTTCATATTATAAATGTGATAATATGTACTTACGTCAATGGAAAAGTATGATAAATATTAATATTCTTAAAATTACAATTCTCAGTTCTAATCACAGTCGTTCTTATTTATAACCATGATGAAATATGACAATCTCTACGGCCGTATTCTTGGACCAACATTACGAAAATTCATATTACTAAAAGTTGCCACTTAGTAGACCGGTCACCAAAAATAATATCCATATAAAACTCCGGCACATGGCAGCACTGTATATTTTGACTTGTGCTGTCAGTTTTCGCGGCACGTGTTTGAGGTTAGGCGATGTAAATATCATCCTATTTGGAATTTTTTAATACATTACGAAGTTGCATTTAGTTTAACGAAACCCTTTTATAAGTTATTGAGTTCAAAGTGTGTTTAAATTTGAACACAATTAGTGTCAGTAAGATCTTCACATTCCCAATAGTAAACTTCTTGCATTAAATAAATTAATATTATTCATTGTTTTATAATAATATCAAATCAAGTATTTCAAATATCTTTTCCTCTATTATTTTAGTAGAATTATCTTCACTTGCCTACAATATTTATTTCAAATAATCAAAGTTTAATATGAATCCAATTTTTTTTAGATTTTACAAAATGGGTAAAAAGGATAAAAAGAAAATCAGTGGAGCGGTGAAAACAGCCGCCAAAACAGAAAAAAAATTGGAATCAAAGAGGAAAAAGGAAATTGCCAATATCGGCGAAGTAAGTACCATTATAATCATAATAACTCTATAAAAATATTCCTAGGAAGTTTAGAGATTGGAGTGTAGTTTAGTCAATGAAAAGTAAATTCCTAAAAAGTGTTTTATTTCTGAAATAAATCTCTGGCCATTTTGAACTAGATATTTGGCAGTATAGCTTGGATCCCACCTGATCTAAATCCCTGTTCAGACACAGCTATAAACTATAAAAGATCATAGCACGCCAAATATCGCTCTCCATACATAAATAACTTCAGACCGTTCACACTTATGCGCTTTATGCGCAGATCAACTATAGACAATATAATGGCGTAACCGCTCCTGAGGCGAAATACGAACAGATAAGCGCCCCCCTCTCCCACCGAAAATAGGAAAGGGGGTCATTTTAATATATCCTCATCTGAGTAATAATGGATGTATCATCATCTGAGGATGAGCTATCCATCAGATCTAGTAGACACGTGCGAGAAGTTTCATCCATTATCGACAAGTATAGAAAATGCGCAAATGTCAGCTGTAAAATTTTCAGATCTAGTACAAAATCTACAAAGAAAAGGTATCTCGCGGCAGTTATCGAGCTTCATCTGACCGCCTCTCCTACCATAGGAAGAAATATTTTATAGCGTCGTGTGAACGGTAAAAAATATAAGCGCTCGCGGTTAAACAGATATATGCTCGCGGTTTATAGCTGTGTCTGAACAGGGCTTAATAGATCAGTAAGAACAGCTTTCTAGGTGATACAAACCCAAAGTTGAATTGACTCCCGCCCCATAAAACACGACGGAAATGCTCCATCACAGAGTTCCCGTGAGCACTTAGGCTATGTGCTAACTCTCATTTTACCTCATTCTTTGGAATTGTATGATTTACTTACATTGTAAATTTTACAATGTAATCTAAATTTGAAGGCCGTTCGTGGTCGAGGGGTAAGGCTCTCAACTCCCAATCCGAAGGTCGCGGGTTTGAACCCGGCTTGCGCAAATAAATTTTATTTGATTAATTTGTGTTATTTAATAATTAATTAATTAAAAATAATATATAGTATATTTGCGGCACGTTCCAGGGTGGAAGATACTCTCAGTATCGCCCTGATGTAAAACCACCATCCAGAATTGAAAAATTGTTTTAGCCGTGTTTGATGACCAAATCTGAAAAGCCAGGTACTTCCCCACCTTCTTCTTCGCCATCTCCTTCCCCTCCCCACTGCTTTCAGTCTCACAGCATACCCCAATTGGGGATGCCATAATCTCATTGGCTCCAGACAGGAGCAGTTGGGACTCTTATTATATTATTATATATATAAGAATATTTTCCTTGTGATTTGGATTTTTTGTTCAATTCAAACACAATTGAGTTTCTCTGTGAAGAAAGAATGGTTTATTTTGTTAATCTAAATAATAATAATCTTAATCTCACAAGATTAACATAAAGAAATGTATTAAGGTAATAAAACATTACCTGTGAAGAAAGAAACGACATTTAATGTTATTAATTGTAATTCCTTAATCTCAATCACAATAGTAATTAATCTTCTCAATTTGTTCTGTCAGCTCATAGACTCTTTTTACTATTGTTTTAATAATTCATTTTCAAATTAAGAATAAAATATTGAGTCGACTATTAAGTAGGTACTGGGCGCATATCCAGTGACAGTCTACAATACATATAACCACAATGGCGAGACAAGCTCGGCATTGTTTTAAATCAAAGAAAATTATATTTTTCTTTATATCTCCCCCCTTAGGGAAGACAATTGACTATAACCTATTATGTACCCTCTTCGTGGTTCATTAATGCAGGTGCTGGAGTCAACTTCGAGATGTGGAAAAAATTTGATTCTGATTTTTGTCGACCAGTGTCTATCTTGTAAATTGAGTTTGATAATTTTTCTATAATTTTGTAGGGTCCGATTCTCAATTCGTCTAGCTTCTTCCTATTAAGTTTGTTTCCATTCTCCACAAAAACGATATCACCAACTTTGAAGTTGAAGGGTCTCCTGTTTTTATCGTAAATTATCTTGTTGTAATTATGTGATTTCATAGTATTTTCCAGAGCTATTTTTCTGTCTTGAATCAAATCGATGTCGGTCTTCTTAAGTTTTAACTCATTTGGCAAAATTGTAATATCTGTGCCGTTAAGTAGATACTGTGGCGCATATCCAGTGACAGTGTGCTCCGTTTCATTATAGTTTTTTACACAATTATGCGCTATAGTTGTCCAAGCTACTTTTGAGTCATTTTCGTTGATTTTGCATCTAATTTTATTGACTAGCGTTTGGTTCAATCTTTCATTTAATCCATTTGAGAAAGGTGAGTTTACTGCAGTAAAAATTATTGGAATATTTTTTTCATCCAAAAATTTTTTGAAATCTCTAGAATTGAGACCCGGGTATTTTTTTTTTTTTTTTTTTTTACATTAACTCCACACAGGAGGCCCTGAGGAAAATAATTTCCCTCAGGGCCTATGTCATCTTTGAAGATGCTGTGAGGAGGGTCTTTTTGAGGAGAGGAAGGAGTGAACGTGGGTCTTGAAGAGACCCATGTTATAGGAAGGAGGAAACACAGAGGCCGGCAAATCGTTCCACAGCCGAGCTGTTGAACACAAGAACGAGTCGTAGAAGCGTCCCGTTCTCATGTGACAAATGTCAACCGTGGTCTGAGAGTATCATGCCAATGTCATTATTTTCTGTGGAGTTTACGAGTTTGATGAAATCATTGGTATTTTGAGTTCTTGACGTTAAAATATATGCAAACCTTGTGAAATGATCTGATAGCAGGTGCAAGTATCTCTTTGTTGACCGTGAACCCCCAAAACCGCCTATTGTATCAATGGAACATATTTCAAAAGGTTTTGTTGCGGGACCCAAGTGGGACATCAATCCATATTTATTTTGACCTCTTGATTTGTTCTTTAAACATACTGCACAACTTTCGCAGGTTCTCTTTATATTGTTTGTCATGTTTTCTGCTGTGTACCACGAGCTTATCATTTTTTGCATTTGTTTAATTCCTATGTGACCTAGGTCTGCATGAACATTTTTGATAAATACTATGCTGAATTTTTCTGATAGAATTATTTTTTCTCTTTTTCTAACTTTCTTGTAATAAACATTATTCTTCGATATCAATTTATCTCTTCTGCACTGTATCTTCTCATTTTTGACCTGATCTTTTAAGATATCTTCTAATTTTATTAAGTTGATAACTTTTAATTGCTCATCTTGGTTCTCATCTGGTTCTAAGACTGGGTTTCTGCTTAGACAATCAGCTTCAATATTGAATTTTCCTGGAGAATATTTAATTTGAAAATCATATTGTGATAGGTAGTATGTTAGATCTCCTAATTCTTCATCAGTTCTTGATTTTATATTCATATTCTCCAATGGCTTGTGATCTGAAAAGACAGTAAATTTCTTACCTATCAATAGATGTTGCCAATATTGAATACATTCTTTGATAGCTAGGCATTCCAGATATATAGCCTTCTTCCTTTTTTGAACTTCATTCAATTTCTTTGAGAAGTAAGCTACTGGTTTTTCCTCATTGTTTTCTTGTGGCTGTTTTAGGATAGCTCCCACTCCTAGTATACTAGCATCTGTATATATATGTATAGGCAATTTCGGGTCAAATATGGTTAATATTGGTTGAGAACATAAAATTTGTTTCATTTCATCAAATGATTCTTGGCATGCCTTAGTCCAGTTAAAGGTTTGACCTTTTCTCAAAAGATTATGCAACGGATCCAATTTCATTGCTATTTTTGGCACATATTTATGGTAAAAGTTTATTTTTCCCAAAAATTGTCGCACGTTTTTCTGCGTTTTTGGGGTTGGAAAGTTTCTTATTGATATCAAGTTATCTTTCAGAGGTCTAACGGAATTATTTTGTATAATGTGACCCAAATATTTAACTGAATCGGCTGCAAACATGCATTTTGTAAACTTTAGTCTTAAGCCTTCACTTTTAATTGCTTGAAACAGCTGTGTTAGATGTCTGACATGTTCTGAGAAAGTTTTTGAAAAAACCAGGATGTCATCTATGTAATTTACTGTGAAATCTCCGAGTTTATGTTTCCGTATTATGTTACACATAATTCTCTGAAATATAGCTGGTGATGTTTTTAACCCGAATGGTAAACATGACCACTGGTAATGACCTTCTTGAGTGAATGCAGTTTTGTGTCTGTCTGTGACTCGCAGAGGAATTGACCAAAATGCTGAATTCAAATCTAGTGTTGAGAAAAACTTACAATCTCTTGTTTTTACCATCAGGTCTTCAATAAGTGGGAACGGCTGTGACTGAGAGACAACAAGTTTATTTAACTCTCGAAAATCTATGCACAATCTAGATTTTTTATTTTCATCTTTTTTATAAGCTAATGTAACTGGAGCTGCAAAAGGACTATATGATTCTTCTATTATCTTTTTTTCTAATAATTTTTCAATCTGTTTTTCAATCTCTTTTTTATCTTCGATTGTGCAACGATACGGTCTTTTGCTGCAATATTTTTCTACTAATAAATCAATGTGTGCTTCATAATCTTTTACCTTTCCAATGTCATATTTGTCCTTTGCAAATACAGATTTATTCTTCACTATTAAGTCATCAATCACTGCTTGTTGTTCATAATCTAGATGATTTATATTAGCTATGAAGTTTATTTCGGTAAAATTTTCATTGAAGTTTATCAAATTATTAGATTTGGTTTGATTAGGAACTATTTCATTTATTTGTGTTGGAGCTTTCTGACTGATTTCTAATTTTTCATTTTGAATTAAGCCAAATTTTTGTATGCAATCAAGTCCAATTAAAAAATCATAATCAAAATTTTCCTTGTCAATTACAAAGACATCCATATTTTTTTCAACGTTAAAAATAGTTACATCCAGTGATATCATACCAATTGCCTTTTTAACGCCATTAATTGTTTTTAAGTTAGTATTGTTCGAATAACATAGTTTTTCATTGTTTATCTTTAATATCCTTGAGTTTATCAATGACACATTAGAGCCCGAGTCATAGATTCCGAATATTTCAACATGTTTATTTAACACTAACTTTACTTTAATTAATGGCGGCGCTATTAGTTTTTTTGGTCCTCACATTGCAGTTCGCATTCTAATTCTGAATTATTAATGTGCTTTATTTTTCTCTTATCATTTTCTTTTTCATTATTATTATTCTTTCCTTTAAACCAACATAAATCTTCTGAGTGATAGCGCACTCCTTTGTTTAATTTTTCACAAACGCTACATTTTTCTTTCAACGGCTTAGTGTCATTCTTCTTTCTTATAAACGTTTTCTTCGAAACCAAATGTTCTAATTTGCCAAGTTCATTAAACAAGTCTTTTGTTTCTATAACCTCATCCTTGTTGATTCTATCTGTTATATAATCTGGTAAACCGACAGCAATTATATCGATTAAAGTCCCCTGATCAATTGTTTTTCTTACTTCAAGTAAAAGTCTTTCTTTTTTAACTGCATATTCTAATAATGATCCTGATTGATACTTGAATGATAAAGCATACCTGCTAGCAATCCAACCTTTATCACCATAGGTTTGTATAAAGTTTGATTTCCAATCTAACCACTCTGATCGTAAACCAAGCTTGATCATCATTGACGAATACCAATCTGTGCATGATTTGTCCATAAATAATCTGAAGATTTCAATTTTTTCTTCATCTTTAGTTATGTCAAACCTTTCACATTCTTTTTCAAATACTTCCATCCAGTGACATGCACTTATATTTTTTCCATGAAATTTTTCAAGTACGAACCTGTCAGCCAACTTTTTCATGCTTTGTTTTTCTTTTTTCTGCTGATTTTCAACTAATTTTTCCAAAATTTTCACTATAGGGTCTTCTGAACTCCTTTGATTGGCAATAAACAACTGTTCTTGGGTAATTTCCTCTAGAAATTGGTCCTGAAAAATCATGTTTTTATCCGCATCCACGTATGTTTGTGAAATATCTTCTGCCATTTTTATCCATACACTTCTTTTTTGGTGTCTTTTTTTTAATGTATTTTTTACTGTACTATAAGCCTTAGAGGTGTAGATAGATTTGTGGAGTGATGCTGCTTGACATTCTTCAGGAATCAGGAAAACTTTGTCATCTTGTGTAACAATTGAGGTTATGGCAATAAAATTGGACTTTCCGTCTGTTGTTGGTTTTAACTGAAATTCAAATTTCAACTTTTCCATTTTTTGACAATAAATGTCGTTTTATAAGAATATTTTCCTTGTGATTTGGATTTTTTGTTCAATTAAAACACAATTGAGTTTCTCTGTGAAGAAAGAATAGTTTATTTTGTTAATCTAAATAATAATAATCTTAATCTCACAAGATTAACATAAAGAAATGTATTAAGGTAATAAAACATTACCTGTGAAGAAAGAAACGACATTTAATGTTATTAATTGTAATTCCTTAATCTCAATCACAATAGTAATTAATCTTCTCAATTTGTTCTGTCAGCTCATAGACTCTTTTTACTATTGTTTTAATAATTCATTTTCAAATTAAGAATAAAATATTGAGTCGACTATTAAGTAGGTACTGGGCGCATATCCAGTGACAGTCTACAATACGTATAACCACAATGGCGAGACAAGCTCGGCATTGTTTTAAATCAAAGAAAATTATATTTTTCTTTATATATATAATAATATTTTAAAAATTATGTATTCATATAAATGTAAATTCATACAAACAAAAGAACTAAAGCGGGCTGGTGTTGACTCGCGGGCCGTAGTTTGGAGACCCCAGAAATAGACCATAGAATAGACTAGATTATGTGGTAAACCAGCATTTACCTATCCTTAATCTCTTGAATGTCAGATGACATTTGCCCACATATGGCCGTATTTCATAGAAAATTAATATCAGAGCATCCCGAGAGGCTAGAGTGCTTAAATAAAAAGAAACGTCTGGAATGATATTGGCGCAAGCGATTCTGACCTTGTTCTGGTACAGTTTCTTTATACATAAGTGTTAAAATCGCATTTTATTTTTTAACCTCTCAGCTGTCACCCGCCCGCCGGCGGGCTTACGACAAATGAGAGGTACCACCAATTATTTCTTTGCTTTTTCAAAATTGGAACAGATGGACGTGTTGAGAAAAAATGTAATAGAATCATTTCAAATCCAGACAAGAGATAAAGTAGCTACCTTTAATTTAACAATTTAGCTGGCAATTATTTTAATTCTTTATTTGAAATTTGCATTCAAATATCTTCATTTTAGGGGTGTCCACTTAGAAAATACATCAATGTTTTTTTGGATGCAATACATCGATATTTTCTGATGCAATAGTTAGAAACATCGATGTTTTTTCAAAATCGAGTACTTTTTCTAACATTGCATCACAAAGCTGTAATCAACCTTGTGACACTGTAAAAAGTACCTACACATTGTAAAACGTACCTACACATTCACGACACAACTAAAAACAAATGTGATTTAACGTTTTTATTCAAACTCTATCACCGAAACGAAATTAGAACAGATCAGAGACAAAACAAACATTTTTTTTTACTTATTTGTAATAAGCATTCACTCTGTGGCTCGCCATAATTTACAATATCGCTTACATACTTTTGGCAATAAATATGCTAATATCGATCACGCCGGTAATCTGGCCTCATACAAAAGATGCATTAAACAAAATTTGTCTTCTAGTACCATCTAAACATAATGATCATGTAAACATAATATGCTTACCAGTACTTGCAAAACATTAATTCATTAAAAATCATAGGTACTCGTAAAATTCATCATATCGGTTAATATTTATAATCCATATCATTTTATTTTTCTTTGCTCCTATGAGGTCTTCTTACTTTTTATATTTTATATTTAAATCTTTGTTCCTTTTAAAGATATCTTATATTTCTACATTTAACTTTTTTTTTATTATTATTATTTTATTCTCACTTTTAACTTTTTTATCTTTGCTTAATAATTTAAAGCTTGTACTTTATACTTACACTTTGTACCATATTTTTCACTTTACATTTATATTTTACCCTTTACCTACTACTTATAACCTTACTACTTACTTTTTACATTTTTTTCCTTATATTTAACTTACATTTATACTGTTAGTTATTCTTCATGTTGTTGTACTATTTATATGTTACGTCAATTATGTTAATGGCACATGTTGTGCCGTATATGTGTAAATAAATAAATAATTAAAAATATACGAATTTGTTTTAGACCACTTTAATTTTGAAGAGATTAATTAAAATTAAAGTGGTCTAAAACAAATTTATATATTTTTATTGAACTTTTTTTAATTCTCTTTTGCGCAGTGCTATTTTTTAATTCTTTTTTAAGCGGCCGACAACGGTCAACAAGCTTTACACATCAAAAAAAGATAAAGGTTTGATGTTATAACTTTTAAATTGTTTGAGATCAACTAAAACATTAAAAATAGGTATAATCATAGCTGGTTACCATTGATTCGATGTTTTATGGAAAAACATCGATACATCGAGTAAATTAATAGCTTTTAAAAACATTGGATTGATTCGATGCATTGTATAATAAACATTGAATGAATTCCATGCGTCGATGTATATCGAATATCCCTACTTCATTTTGCAGGCCATCTTTAAAAATGGATCCATGCCAGTTCAAGTCAAGTTACTTCCTGTGATTTTTTTACTGGTAAACAACTGCTAGTTTATTCATAATTTTGTTTATGTTATATTCCAGGAGGACATTGAATCCATAGTAGCGGGAATAGAGAAGGAGGAAGCTAAAAGGCTGGCTGTGGTGGAGACAGTTATAGCGCCTCCGTCAGCCCGAGTCAGCGCCTCCTTTGTTCCTCATCCAACCAACACTTCAGAGCTGATACTCTTTGGAGGGGAACATCATGATGGAAAGAAGGTATATGATTTAATTGTTTTTAGATCATTAGAACGTGCCTCAGTAAACGATTTTTTGTTGAAAAAGGGCAGGCCTGTACTATGCGGCGCGGGTGAGGCGAGGGGATGTACTGTGCTACAGGAGTTCCCAGTTCATTCAGCTGTAATTCGGCAGACTTCGCCCCCGCCGGCTGAGTGCCGTCCGCCGGCAATTGTCATCGTAAAGTTGTTCAATTCACAGCACATTGCCACGCTTGTAATGCTGCATATAAGCAGGTAGGTATTACCGTGGATCTAGCCACTAATTAAATAATATCACAACTCGCATATTAATGTCGGCGGTGTAGTTGTCTCGCATGCATGCCGCTCTTCACTGGTGGCCCCTCATTGGAATTACACCGTGATGATGCCGCTCTCGCTTATTATTTAATGATGAACGTTCATAGAATCAATCGATATGCTTATATTGCATCAGAGAAACTTAGTTTACTGATATCGATCATCAGACATCTCCAAATACAAGGGTTCTCCAAAAATTAAAGAGCTTTGTTCATTTTCGGCGACGGGGACTTTATTTCAAAAAATATGGAAGCACTAGCGTGTAGCTCAGACTTTCCTCTCAAAAACGGGCCGTGATCCGGCACGGTAGCTGCTTCAGTGCGATTTTTGCATCCGTTTGAGTTGGACGCTCTGCTGTCGAATAACACCGCCTGCGGGGTGTGTTGCATTATTCGCTTTCTCAAACTGTTTATTTGGGACAACATTTTTAGGTCCCGATGTGTCCCAATTAAGCGAAATCGACTGTATTCCCTTGAAAATAGCCCAGTCTCTTTCATAAAATTCACCGGGGTCGTTATCGGGTGATTGGAGTTGTCTCCATGTTTTGCAACTTGCCGAGTAGAGTGTTGAAATAGCATATAATAACACTCGCATTTTATTTTTAGACATTTGTCTACAACGGCCTGTACGTTTACAACACTGCCAAGGCGGAGTGGAGGGTGATCAAGGCCCCCGGAGCCCCTCCGCCCCGGAGCGCCCACCAAGCAGTGGCTCTCCCTTCAAACAAGTAAGCATATTAACAAATTGACTAATAATTTATATTTTATTATAATAATTCTCTTTTATAATTACTTTTGAAGGTTATTACCGTCAATGTAACATATCGTCTGCGACATTTGTCATAACAGTGATAGCCACCGTTGGATCACATATGCAACAGCTAAGTTGGAAGCCAGCATATAAAAAATATATTTTTTCAATACGACGTAAAATATTTGACAGTTCTCACCTTTCTTACAAATTCAATTTTTATAACATTTCGTTTGTGATATAATACAAAAATTACATCAAAATAATGTAGATAAAACGAACTTCCTAATAATCACTCAAATCTATGCTTGCCACAATGGATTTATATCAAAAACAATGAATAAAAATAGACTTCGAATATGACAGCGTACATATAATCAAGCGGCAGCCATTTTATCCGCCATCTTTGGTGCCCGGCGCGTCATTAGCAATTAATATGAATTATTCGGAGTGGCTAAATGCTATCCAGTATTTCGTTATGTCAAGAACGAGAATGGCCCAAGCGATTCTGACCTTGTTCTTCATACAATTTCTTTATACCTAAGGGGCAAAATCGCTTTAAACATCCGGACCCGCCGGGGGGACTGCGGTCTACAAGAGGTTAAAATACCACGTTTGAATGTTCCAGAGGCGAGCTGTGGGTGTTTGGTGGAGAGTTCACAAGTCCTTCAGAGATGCAGTTCTACCATTACAAGGACCTGTGGGTCTTCAACCTCGCTGACAGGAAATGGGAGAAGGTATGCTCACTGCTTATAATGTCATTTTCATCCCACACTATAATCCTTTGAAGTTTCCATTCAAAAAAACAATTTTATTTTTTTTCTCGACCAGTACACCTTTTTCTGTGAGAACTGTATTGGCATATGGATGTGAGGCGCTGACACTGACGGCAAAGATGGCTGATATGCTGGATACTTTTGAAAGAAAAGTGTTGAGGAGAATATGTGGTCCCGTAAAAGAGGGGGAACAGTGGCACTTCCGGCCCAACAAAGAACTATACGATATACATCAGGTCCCCAACATCTCAGCCCATATGAGACTCCTCAGGTTGGGATGGGCTGGGCATGTACAGAGAATGCCGGACACACGTGTCCCAAAAAAGAATTATGACTGGACACCCAGGTGGAAAGAGAAAAGTGGGAAGACCCAGACTGAGGTGGGAAGACGAGGTAAGAGGGGATGCGGCACAGCTTCTCCAGGTAACAAACTGGAAGTCAGCTGCTGAGGACAGGAGGAGTTGGAGGCGAATGTTGCGAGGCCAAAGGTTGGGAGGCCAAAGCTCGATATGGGCTGTAGCGCCATCGAAGAAAAGGAAGTACACATTTTTCTGAATAAACTATTTCAGAATAAAGATGCCATCACATATGTAACATAGATAACGGGATCTCAATATCTCTAAGCAAACTGTCAATTAGTGCTATTCGAGTAACGCTATCCATCACGTATATATCTGTTTAAACTACTAACCCCTCAATCCTACAAATAACTAATTGGGGACTACGTCCTGATGACAAAACAGCCACCAGTTTAACAACATTTTAATTGTAAGATTAACTAATTGGGAGCTTATTGACAATGATGAAATGTTCGCCGGTTTTTCGCCACGTTAATTCTACGATTAACTAATCGGGAGAAATTGACGGTAGTCATATGTTCGCCAGTTTACTGCCACATTAATCCTGTGATTAAGTCGTTTGGCAGTGTACTAGGAGGTCAGTGGCGAAATACCTTCAACTTTCATATTCAAAATGATTCTTGTTTCCAGGTGGATCGTCCAGGCGCCCCGTCGCCACGTTCCGGCCACCGCATGTGCGCACTGAAGCGCACGCTCATCGTGTTTGGCGGATACAATGACAACGGCCGTGTCTACAAGTACCAGGGAGACATGCACGTGTTCTGTACCGACAGTCGGGTGTGGACACGCGTGCAGGGCGCTGGCATGGGACCCTGCGCTCGGAGCGCATGCCTGCTGATGCCTGTCGCACCCGATAATGTATGTTCAAATGGCGGTATACCAATTTTTTTATATGCTGGCTAAATGCTGGTTATAAGTCTATAACGCACGACTTTGGCGAAAGCACAAGCGAACATCTTTATAACAACCATTCCTGTAATTAATTAAGTTCTACATATTCCATCTCTTCCCAGTTAATAGTATATGGAGGCTACAGCCGCGTGCGCGAGGGGAAGACCGACCACGGCGTAACGCACGGCGACCTGTTCCGCCTGGCCCCCGTGCCCCCCAAGCCGTCTCTGGAGGCCCCGACAGCCCCCACCTACCGCTGGGAGGCCCTGAAGGGGGGCCCCAGCAGGCCTCAACCCGCCCGGTCAAGTTTTTCTGCATGTCTTGCACCAGGAAACAAGGCGTACGTGTTTGGCGGTGTTCAGGTAGTTTATTCTACTATATTCTTATTTTTTTATATTGTGATGGAAAAGCTGATGAATATTGATAATAACGAATGAATAATATAAATTGTGATGGAAAGATTGAATAATTATGGTATAACAGGAAATCACTAATTAACCTGTCATTGGCCGTACGTACTCAGGTGTACCATGGATTTTAGAAGCGATTTTGTCCCTTATGTATAAAGAAATTGTATGAAGAACAATGTCAGAATCGCTTGGGCCATTCTCGTTCTTGACGTTACGAAATACTGGATAGCGTCTAGCCTCTCCGAATAATTCAAATTAATTCACGATGACGTGCCGGGCATCAAAGATGGCGGACAAAATGGCTGCCGCTTGATAATATGAACGGAGTCGTATTCAAAGTCTATATTTTTTCATTGTTTTCTATATAAATCCATTGTGGAAAGCATAGATTTGATTAGGAAGATCGTTTTATCTACATTATTTTGATGTAATTTTTGTAATATATCACAAAAGAAATGTTATAAAAATTGAGTTCGTAAGAAAAATAAGAACTGTCAAATATTTTACGTTGTATTGAAAAATATATTTTTCCTATTCTGGCTTTCAAATGGTTAATATTGCTCTGTTGATAAATCAAAGGAACCACGGAGACATCTATTGACAATTAGTTGCATTATTGTTGATCAAATTTTGATATCATTCTTCATCTCAAGTCAGTTCCCCATTGCTGCGGATTGTGACCCCCTACTCTAATTTCCATGGTGGAAAACGCTCCTCGCGTTCCTGTGCTGCGTGGAGAGCTGCCGACACCAACGTACCAGATGCTAGTGATACTTGGTCACTCCAGCACGTTGCTGACCTTCCTCTGCTTCTTCTGCCAGATACTTCTGCCAGTGACTATGAGTTTCTCCAAGATGGAGTCTTGGCAAGCAACGTTTCCAAAGTATCTTAACTTGTTGAAAGCCAGCATACAAAAAATATATTTTTTCAATACGACTTAAAATATTTGACAGTTCTCACCTTTCTTACGAATTCAATTTTTATAACATTTCTTTTGTGATATATTACAAAAATTACATCAAAATAATGTAGATAAAACGATCTTCCTAATAATCACTCAAATCTATGCTTTCCACAATGGATTTATATAAAAAACAATGAAAAAATATAGACTTCGAATATGACTCCGTTCATATTATCAAGCGGCAGCCATTTTGTCCGCCATCTTTGATGCCCGGCGCGTCATTGGGAATTAATTTGAATTATTCGGAGTGGCTAGAAGCTACAAAAGAAATGTTATAAAAATTGAATTCGTGAGAAAGGTGAGAACTGTCAAATATTTAAAATGGTATAAATAAGTCATCTCAAAGTGGTACAACCACAGTTTGAAAATGGCCTTGTAAGCCGAAACAGCTGGTCACAATAATAAAAAGCTAAAATACTTGCAGAACTTTACAATAACATTATTAAATTTAATTCAAATTAAATTTTAAAAAAATTTAATGTAGTTCCACGAATTAGGCTAGACGCTATCCAGTATTTAGTTACGTCAAGAACGAGAATGGCCCAAGCGATTCTGACCTTGTTCTTCATACAATTTATTTATACATAAGGGGCAAAACCGCTTCAAAATCCAGACCCGCCGGGGGGACTGCGGCCTGCAAGAAGAGATTAAGACACGTTGTAGGCAGATAGTTGAAAGCCTATTGTGGATCCCTAGCTCTTCCAGAATGGAGACATTTGTGTGTTTGGCTGTCCATGGAATCCTGAGCATTTTTCTCCAGCACATTTCGAGGCTGTAAATCCGTTTTCTTTCGCTGGCTAAGTAACCATGTTTCCACACCTTAAAGAAATACGGGGAAAATCAATGCACGAACGAGTCTCATCTTGATGATCTTCATTATGCCTCTGAGACCCCATGTCTATTGCATTTTTTTTTTAGATATCATAGCTTACCATAATTATTATTTTGTTCAGACCTTTAAAATGAAACAATCTGTATTTCAGGATACTGAGGAAACGGAAGAGATGCTCCTGGGAGAGATGTTTGACAGTCTGCACTGCCTGGAGCTGGACACAGGGCTATGGAGGAGTGTGGCCATGCGCTTGCAGAAGCTGCCCAAGCAGGCGGCACAGCAGGAGGAAGCAGCCGCCACTGCTGAAGACGATAATGACATGGAGACAGATGCTGCCAATCCTGTCACTGGTATATCCTATTTACTCTGTTAATTGACATTTGGAAACTGGAGAGATATATCAATGTCATCATCATCAGATGATAATAAGAAAGTCCTCACCTATGCTGATTCAGCAGACTGGAGCAGCTGCCAGGGCTCCAGCCCCGCAGCCCCGATCCTGGTGACGTCCAAATCATATTGCTAGAACGGTGTCAGCCAGCCGAAGGTTGACCGCCGCTGCCAAGACCATCAGGTCCTGCACAGTGACTTCTGTAGGCCTCATGGCATTATCAGGAGGAACCAGCGTTCGAAGTGGAGTCGCGCACCAAATAGGCTTCTTCTTAGACTACTGTATAGACTACTTCTTCAAAGATGGCTTCTCTTAGGTTTCCCAAACACAATCCAAGAATATTTATCCATTAATAAAATCCTCCAAGCTCTGATGGCTCGGATGGGCGCGAATGATAATCACAAAATGACGAAGTACAAAATAGTGGCGAAGTGATTACGTTGACCAGCAACGAGGACCATTACCAAAGTCACCTGTGGTTCGTCAAAGAATCGGAGCTCACGGCTAAACTCTTAGAAAATTATAGTTGTTAACAAAAATAATAATTACGTAATATCACATCCAAGATAAAGATAACCATTCACAGATATAACTTTTAAGAACCATACTAATAAAAAAAACACTTCCCAACTTTTTATCTCTTGCATGTCGGATGACATTTGCCCACATGTGGCCGTATTCCATAGACAATTAATGTCAGAGCACCCCAAAAGACTAGAATGTTATTGGCGCAAGCGATTCTAACCTTGTCCTTGTACAGTTTCTTTATTCATAAGGGTTAAAATCGCATTTTATTTTTTAACCTCTAGACCCGTGATTTTCAACCTGTGGTATGCGTACCCTATCGCGAAGCAAAAGTTGGGGGTACGCAATATCGTGGCACGAATGTAGGTTTTAAAACTCAGCTCAACATTTTCAAATTTTGGCGGTTTACACTCGATGCACCGAGTGTAAACCGCCGTAATTACTGATACATGAGAACCTTTTTTTCTACATAATTTATTGGAGTTAAAAATTTCATCCTCAATATGCTTTATGGATTTGGAGTTGTATATGGAAAACATAAAATTTTTTTCGTCAAAATAAAAAGAAGTGGAATAAAATTTGTTCATGGTTAAAAATGCCCTCAGTCGTGTTACACTATGTATAAAATTGCATTAATTGTATTGATGACCGGTCAGTAGCCGAGTTGGCATCACGTTTGGGTCCCATCCAGGCGTCCGTGTTCAATTCCTCGGCTGGCATCAAGATACAAGCAATATTTTCCAGGTAGTAGAAGATTTTCAAATATTGTAAGGTTATTTGAAATACGGAAATATCTTTCTTTTAAAATAAAAAAAAATTATTGTGTGACTTCATGGTTAAATTCATGTAATAATGGCAGTATTCAAAAATTACAAATGAAATGTCTTTCATTAAACATGTTCACAAGATAGATAGTGGTTACAGGGTACAACACATTTGTAGTAAGAGTCAAGGGGTACGCAGGCTCAAAAAGGTTGACAACCGCTGCTCTCATGTTATTGTTACCGGCGGGCTTATGACAAATGCGAGGTTAAACAGTGTTTTAATTACACATTGAATAAAGACGGTACAAGCTCTGATTCGATTTGTTACCAATAAAAAGTGGCAACGTCGCATTTCAACAGACTGACACATTAAATTCCTGTCTTAGAACAATGATTCCAAAAGTCAATTCGGTTTGTTTATTCTCTGGGCATTTTTATTATATTTTTTATTGTATAAATGAGATACAAAGTAAAGTGACAGTTTTCTTGCAGTTTTCCTAAACAAAAGATTTCTTCAGTATGATTTTAGATTTTCACGGCCAAAAGTATTTAAAAAATAAACACATCTGCCCTGATGATGGACACTGTAACGTTGTCCGAAACGTTGGCTAAAGTAGATAGCGTAACACGGCATAACACCCCAAAAATAAATTTAAAAAAAAAGGATTTCTTTTTATATTTTTTAACATTTGGAATAAAAATGTTTGTAACTTTTTTATCTTTAAATCAATTTATTAATATTGGATTACATATATTTCAAATACAAAAACTTTAAAATGTAATTTTATTTAGTTTTTATGAATCTTCAAAAAGGAGAAATATACAGCACATTTAAAATACCTTGGAAATATTCCAAAATTTAATGAGAAATTTCAAGTTATTCAACAGATAAACATAAACAATGTGTATGTATGTATATTTACATGAACTATTTAATGTCAGTTTCTATTTTAAATTTCTATTAGTAAGGTTTTTACATACACGGTTGTATATCGACTGTATAAAATATTTACCACGTTTACTAGTAAGATTGATAGTGTTTATCTATTGACTTAACTAAAGGAGCCCATACACTGAATAACCATGTTACATTATTTGTATATGCCCCGTCTCCTTCCTTTCCCCACTCCGTTTAGCTTCACAACATTGGGTCAACCATGATCTCGCTGATTTCAGGCAGTTGGCACTCTTGAAATTAACTTCTTTTTAAGCTAACATTGTCATCATCTTTTGCACTCATCAAAGCATTTATGTTCCAGTTTGCACGGACGGCGTGTTCACCATGACTGTAGCTGCCCCCTCCAAGCCTTCCTTGTCCGGGGCCACCTCCTCGGGGGGCAGGGACCCTTTGGAACAAGGGGGCCCGAGCCCCCGCATGAACGCCATGATGGCTGTGCAGAAGTCTACTCTGTACCTCTACGGGGGTCTCGTAGAAAAGGGCGACAAGCAATTTACGTTGAGCGATATGTACAGCTTGGGTGAGTTCAAAAATTTGTCGTGAAATACTAAATAAAATAAATCTAACACAGAGCGAAGCTCGCTTAAGAAGTTTTTTCCGGCCCCTTGGAAAACTTCTTAAGCGGGAAACGATATAAGGAAAACCTTATATCGTCCGTGCATCCATAATATGTTGTAAGCCACCACATATATGCAAAAATTCTTTTTTAATATTTTTCCAGTGTCTTGGTAATGCATTGTCTGCCGGAAGGTCAAAATATTTCCGCTATAAATAAACTCCGAATAAATGGAATATTTCTGAACGCATCTGAAAACTGAAAACTGTTTTTGAAAAGTGATAAAATATGCTTTCAAATTCTATACATAATTCAAAATGAATATAAAAATGTTCAAATCACATCAAAAGGTACTGTGTTATAAAGTATCTTTTCTACCGACACACTACGTTATAAAAGATTTCTTCCTACGGCAGGAGAGGGGGTCAGTTGAATTCGGAAGCTGCCGAGGGAATATCATTTCTTTGTACTCGATATGTCAACTTAACGGCTGACAGCGTGGCTCCGTGTATTCAAAATGACCCCCTCTCATAACTTTTTTGATATCGCGCTGCTAGCGGTTACGGAGAATAACGCCGAATAGTGAAGACTTGAACCGCGCTTATAACACAACATCATCTTTTTACGTCTGGCGGGCCTAAATGGCGAGCCCTATTGTGTTATAAAGATCTTATGATGTGAGCTTCGTGTCTGTACCGTGCATTATTCAGTTTGGTTGGGTATTTTGCCCTCAAATGCAAATTTAAGTTTTGCATAAAAGGCTGCCAACCGTTTCTCTTAAATAATTTGATAATTTTGTTATAGATCTCCACAAGCTGGATGGATGGAAGACCATCATGACGCAGACCGGCCTCCCAGAATGGTTAGGCAGTGACTCGGAGTCGGATGGAGATGATGAATCAGGATCTGATGGGAGTGACAGCCAATCTGAATCAGATTAACAATTTTAATAATTTATTTTATAATATTACTATTTTATAAGTACTGTGTAAATACTTTTAAGCTATACTTTTTATTTTGTTATTAAAATGTACATATTTTGTATGTTTTTACACAAGTTTTGAATTTTTTTTATCAATTTTCCATATCCTTCCCTTCCCCACTTACCAAATTAGGGATACAATAATGGCTCCTGGCAGTTGGGACTCTTGTGCGATAATCAAGCCCTATAAATTGGGTTTGCAGTAGTCCTTAACTGTCTTAACCCTTTGGGTTTCGTTGTGTCCTTTATTTTTTTTATCTCCTTTTGTGCATATATGATTTAACGAGTTATCTGTCGTAAGGCCGCCGGCGGACGGGACAGCTGAGAGGTTAAAAAATCAAATGCGATTTTAACCCTTATGTATACAGAAACTGTACAAGGACAAGGTCAGAATCGCTCGCGCCAATATCATTCCAGACTTTGCTTTTTATTAGAGCACTCTAGCTTCTCGGAATGCTCTGATATTAATTTTCTATGAAATGCGGCCTTAACCTCTTAACTTGTTGAAAGCCAGCATACAAAAAAAAAATTTTTTCAATACGACGTAAAATATTTGACAGTTTTCACCTTTCTTACGAATTCAATTTTTATAACATTTCTTTTGTGATATATTACAAAAATTACATCAAAATAATGTAGATAAAACGAACTTCCTAATAATCACTCAAATCTATGCTTTCACAATGGATTTATATCAAAAACAATGAATAAATATAAACTTCGAATATGACAGCGTTCATATTATCAAGCGGCAGCCATTTTGTCCGCCATCTTTGGTGCCCGGCGTGTCATTGGCAATTAATTTGAATTATTCAGAGTGGCTAAATGCTCTCCAGTATTTTGTTATGTCAAGAACGAGAATAGCCCAAGCGATTCTGACCTTGTTCTTCATACAATTTCTTTATACATAAGGGGCAAAATCGCTTCAAAAATCCGGACCCGCCGGGGGGGACTGCGGCCTGCAAGAGGTTAAAAATAACAAGACATAGATTTCTATTTCATAGATACTCGCTTATTGCCATCTTCAATATACTCCTCTCCTCTATCCCTACAATACTCCATGCAAATCTTCCATTGTTCGAAACAGTACCGGAAGTTTTTTTCTGTCAGCTCCTTCAGGACGCGTGCCACTTTCTCTTTCACAGCTTCAACGGACTTAAATCTTGTTCCTTCTAATGCAGATTTCATTTTGGGGAACAGATAGAAGTCGCACAGCGCAAGATCTGGCAAATAAGGCAGCATAATGTGTCAGAACGAACATTTTTTTTGAGCTCTTGTTATTAAAATGTGAAAATTTTAAGCACCATTTCGGCACACACTTTTTGCAAGACAAAAATTTGTTATGTAAAATTTGCTGTACGCATTCTTTGTCAATTCCTACAGATTCAGAAATCGCACAAATACTTACCCAACGATCAGATTACTGATTTTTTCGATATCGTCATTCACTTTTGACATGGAAGGGCGACCCGAGCGTGAATCTTCTTCAACGTCTTCTCGGCCATTTTGAAAACACTAACACCACTAAAAAACACGTGCACGCAATAAACATTCTTTGTCATGCTTTTTTCAATAAATTATAAGTTTCGATAGCAGTTTTTCCAAGTTTCATATGAATTTTCTCAAAAATTCGTTGATCCATTTTTTAAACTTATCATTTTTCCGGCAAAACAAAAAAACAACTCTTATGCGAATGATGGCTATGGCTCTACAGATTTATTTACAGAGGCGAGAGGTACAGCATTCGAAAGAGAAGGCTTCACGCTACATAGCTGTCGGTTGCTGGCGTTTGCCGCATGCGTACTTCTTCTGCAGTAGAGTCAATCTCGTTATTTAACAGCCACACCTCTTACATAATTTAAGCAGTGTTTGAAAGTGGCAACACCGTTTTCATTTAAAAATTAACCATCGACACTTCCAAATAATTATAACATATTTCATAAAAAAATATTTAACAAATAGGTTATGTTAGGTTAAGGATTAGGCAATTTAAAAAAAAAAAAATTATAGCCTTTAACGACTTTTTAAAGACGTGTTGAGTTTGAGTTGATTCCGAGTTGACATGGAACCGGGAATTCCATAGTCGCACTGACTCCAGACGGACAGTTCTTGTCACTTTAATTGCTATTCACATAAAAATAAAATGTTTTAAAGATAATTGACCGGTCAGTGGTTCAGTGGGCATCGCGTTTGGGTCCCACCCAGGCGTTCCGTGTTCGATTCCTCGGCTAGCTAAGTCCTCCATCACAACACAAGCAACATCTTCCGCTTAGTGTGGTGGTAGTAGGAGATTTTCAAATGTTGTTGGGTTATTCGTAACCTGGGAATGTTTGTCTTTCTTTTAAAAAAAAAAATAAATAAATAAAATTAAAAAAACTAGTGAAATCCCTGGGATTGCCCGGGCTTGTAGATGGACTGCAGATGTAGACAGTGGCTTTCCTCTTATTTTGAAGGTCTAGTGTGCCAAATTTAAATTAAATTAAATTACATATAAATTTTTTTAATGCTAACATAAAAAAGTTTAAAAAAGGCTCTTTCATTTTTTATAATTAAATAATAAATCCATTAAGTTAAAAGAACCCATTGACAAACTACTTAAAATTAGTTTATTGGGACTTTTTCTCTGTTTTTGTATTATGTTTTTATTTGATATGTATGTATTATTCTTTGTTTTAAATGTTTCTTTAAATAAAAAAAAAATTAAAAAGATCTCGGAATAAAACTGTACATTTTTATAAAGATCAAAACCACACTGCCCATCTGCCACACTCTTCTTTATATAACCACTCGCGTATAAGTCTCTATTCACCACTTTAGTAGATTTAAACCGTCGACTGCAGCTGACGGGTGACATGTCAAAATAATGTGGAAAAGGATCAAGCAATTGGCATGACTAAAAGGACGCGGATGGTCAGACGGCCGAGCCTTTCGATGTGATGGCTTCAGTTAGAACGAGTGATTTATTTACACCTCTTCAGGATTTGTTGAACACGAATTTCGGCGAAATATGTATGGCATAGCGCCTCTAAGTATATCTCTATGTTCGGCCATTCGATTTATTTAATATCAGACCTCCAGATATTAATACGGAAACATTATGAACTGCTTACTGCAGTTTAAAGCCAATTGATCTCACCGTTTATCCTATTTTTTATGTTTCATTAAAAAAAAATTAAAAATTGTTAAATTTACAATTTATTACTATTGTTATTTATTTTTGGGGTGTTATGCCGTGTTACGCTATCTCCTTCTTTAGCCAACGTTAGTGTCCATCATCAGGGCAGATGTGTGATGATGGACACTGTAACGTTGTCCGAAACGTTGGCTAAAGAAAGAGATAGCGTAACACGGCATAACACCCCAAAAACAAATAACAAAAATACTTTTGGCTGTGAAAATCTAAAATCATATCTGAATTTATTATTAATTCATAAAAATCACCCACCTACCCAAATTTGGGTAGCTATCGCTCTAGTGTATGAATAATAGTTTTTTTTTCAAGTATGGAGGATGGATAAAAATGAATTACAAAATATTTAGAGTCATACAATGGTATGAATAAATTTATTAGAAAAATATAATTTCTTCTGATGTTAGTAAACCAACCATCATAAAAACATACATGACAGGATGGACAAAAAAAAATTGCACAAAAATATTAAAAATAAAATAAATTTCATCTAATCACACCGTTCATATTTTATTCTTTCAATATTTTACTAAATCGATGTTACATTAAAATTTAACCAATTTTTTTTATATTTGGTCAAAATGAATATTTGTCATATTTTTTTTCGATGTAGAAAGAATAAGAAATATTTTAATACTTGTGATAAAAATTCATCCTAAAATAAAACATTTAACATAATACCAAAATGTATTATGTTGCTTTATATTTGACTTATTTATTAATACTAAATATATTTCACTAAAAATCAGAATTTTTTTTTTTACTATTTTTGAAAAAAAAAAGAATGAAAAATGTATTTAAAACGTCTTAGGATAAAAAACAAGAAATCTTATATTTTTCACTTTGTATTATAAAAACAGATAGTTTTTATGGTATTTGTAATTTAATTTCTTAAATGATGTTATTTAGGGCATGGAAGTTAAGGCACAAATACTCTGAAAACTTATTGCTGTTTTATCTGCTTTTAAATATTTAGTTAAAATTGAATCATTTTTCTATTATTTAGCATTTTTTCCTAGGGCAAGTATGTACCAAAAAAAAATTAAGAAGTACAAATGGGTAGGTACTGATAATGCACTATGTATATCATAAAAAATGCTTCTCTGCTAATATTATTTAGAAAATATTACACATTTTTTTAATGTCAAATTTGAGCTTTTTATGATCTTATTAAAATATTCAATACTTAATATATAATTAGTATAAGATCAGTCCGAAATACAAAATTTTCATCTATTTAACCGCTTGGACACATAAGCTTGTTTTCACGATAATTTAACGTAGGTAGACATAGGAATGACGTATATCCCGTACCTGAGTTATTAAAGCTCGTTGTAGCCTTCGTTAAATACGTCTCACATGTGAGCAGAGAAAAACAAACTTAAACGCACTCCATTTGAGAACTTACGCATTTATACTTCTTAATAATTCATCTATCATTTCTTAGACCTGATTGTTTGAAACCCCGTCACATTTGACATTATAAAAACCAAATTTAAAATTTGACCAAATGTCAATTGGCAGTTAACGGGAATTTTTATCAGTCAAATGAAACAGGGGTTCAAATAACCAGAGATTGATCTTCCAACATTTAAAACATCTTGTAGAATGGCGGCGTTTGCATGAGATGTGAATTGAGTCTAGCGATGGGTGATGAGTGATGGGTAAATTGAGTTAACGGCCGAGGTTGTGGTCCAGTTGGGAGGCGATGGCCTCGAGGAAGTCGGTGGTGTTGAGATACATGCCCTCCTTGACGTTGGGAAGGCCGTGGATCGCGGCCGCCAAGTCCTTGGTCATCTTGCCGCTGTCCACGCAATCTACGCATGCCTGGAATTAAACGCATAGTTAGTTTTAACCGTTATGAGCCGGCACATACATTGTGGATTCATAGTATTTTACTATTTTTTAGTACTTTGCGGAGTAGCATACCGCACTTGCCCCGATTTTATAGTATTTTGAATTTTTTTAACCACTCAGGTCTATCGCCTTTGTGTAGGTTTTTAGACTTAACCATTTGAAAGCCAGCATAGGATAAATATATTTTTCAATACGACGTAAAAAATTTGACATTTTTCACATTCCTTATGAACTCAATTTTTATAACATTTCTTTTGTGATATATTGCAAAAAGTACATGAACTTAATGTAGAAAAAATCATATTCCTAATAATCACTCATATTTATGCTTTCCACAATGGATTTATATAAAAAACAATGAAAAAAATATGGACTCCGACTACAACTCCGTTCATATTATCACGCGGCGGCCAGTTTGTCAGCCATCTTTGATGCCAGCCGCGTCATAGAGATTTAATTTGAATTATTCGGAGAGGCTAGACACTATGCAGTATTTCGTTACGTCAAGAATGAGAATGGCCCAAGCGATTCTGACCTTGTTCTTCACACAATTTCTTTATACATAAGGGACAAAATTGGTTCAAAAAACCGGACCCGCCAGGGGACTGAAGCGATTTTGTCCCTTATGTATAAAGAAATTGTATGAAGAACAAGTTCAGAATTGCTTGGGCCATTCTTGTTCTTGACGTAACGAAATACTGGATAGCATCTAGCCTCTCCGAATAATTCAAATTGATTTACTATGACGCGCCAGGCTTCAAAGATGGCCAACAAAATGGCTGTCGCTCGATAATATGAACGGAGTCGTATTCGAAGTCTATATTTTTTCATTGTTTTTTTATATAAATCCAATGTGGAAAGCATAGATTTGAGTGATTATTAGGAAGATCGTTTTATCTACATTATTTTGATGTAATTTTTGTAATATATCACAAAAGAAATGTAACAGACGTCTGGTCGTTACAAGACTGTAAATGTGTAATAGTTGCTGCCGGCTCTCGTGCACTTCTTTTGCTGATGATGATGATAGTTGTTGCGTAGATTTCTTCGCTGGCCTCCGTGCATCCAGTACTGTGAGAGGTACCGGATGTGCCTAGGTTCCTGGCCGAGCCTGGCGCCTGCCGGTGTCCAAGAGCTGGGCCGACTTTTCTTGAGGAGGTAGGCACCAGGTGGTCTTCAGGAAGGACTTCGGCGGAGAGCAGCGGGCTGATGAGGTTATTTCAAGGGGTTTTGAAATAAAAGACTTGTTTGAAAGCAAGTGGTGAACTGATTTATTATTTTTAAAATCGCTCTTTATATCCTGTTTGTCGGACCGGGGAGCGTTACCGGCCCTTGTACAAGAAAAAGTGGAGGGAAAAGGTCGCCTCGGCACGAGAGTATATAAGCGGACGGAAACTGTTGCCAACTCATTTTGCCAGATCCGTCCACGAAAGTGGTCGATTGAATTGGTTTTCTACAATTAATTCTGTGGGTCACACAATATATAATTACAAGTAGTTATTTGTGTGATTGATGATATTATACATGAGGCTACAACTAGATTTTTGTTTTTTCACAATAAAAAACGTTTTTAGAAATATTTTGGTTTACGTGATAATTATTTGTCGTAATTTGGCCTTCAGACGGACAGATTACGTTTCAAGGCGTAAATCATATTTTTCCAAGGTCCCCCGTAGGATAGCGTAATAAAATCTGTTTAGTTTATTACCCTACGAGGTCTCTGGATTTTTAAAATCGGAAAAACATAAAAATATTATTGAAAACACATAATTACGTAAATATCAGTTATTTTAACTTCCCAGTAACAGCGTATGCAAAATAGCTTTTATTTTTGCTGTACTGGGAAGATGTACATTTTACACACAAATAATAGTTTACAATTTACATGTAGATATAAATCTAATTGGATTAAAATGAGAAACAATGATTAAAATTATAGATTCCTATGGGAAAATGATTTATCGTCGGCGGCACGGTACTGAAGCATTGATAGGTCAGAAATTCTGGGTGAATTTCTCAGAAATGCCATAAAAAATGATGCAAAAAATGCGATCGGTTGGAGGATACAGCCGACGATAAAATTATGATAATAAAGAATTCGAGGGTGTGCACACGTCGGTTACAAGAAATGTTATAAAATTTGAGTTTGTAAGAAAGGTGAGAAAAGTCAAATATTTTATGTCATATTGAAAAAATATATTTTTCTTGTGCTGGCTTTCAAAGGGTCAAGTTTCATTTATTTGGATTCTATTGCAAAGTGAAAATTTTGTGATCTTCTGACAGAATCCGCCCAAGGCCTGAGGGGTTACGAGAACATGATAACGAATTGCACCATAATTAATTAGACCCATGAAGAAATACGTTACCTTCTCCAGGGCCAGAGCGAATTTGTCCAGGTCGGGCGTGTTATCCAGCTTGGCGCGATGGCTGAGTCCTCGCGTCCACGCGTACACGGAGGCCACGGGGTTGGTGGAGGTGCTGTTGCCCTTCTGGTGCTCGCGGTAGTGGCGCGTCACTGTGCCATGCGCCGCCTCCGACTCCAGGGTCTTGCCGTCGGGGCACATCAGCACCGAGGTCATCATGCCCAGGGATCCGTAACCCTGGAAGACAAACATATTTTAGATACATCGTATTCACAAGCATGCTTCTATCAGAAGTGGAGTATGAAATCTGAGATGTCAAATAATTACTTTGTAAAATCTGATATGTATTGTTATTTCACGGATATATTAGAAGATTCAGGAAAAAGAAATTGGATTATTGCAGAAGCCGTTAACACTGGGTAAAAAGAGTGAGACGGTATGTATGTGTAAGGGTGTGAATATTACTTAGGAGTGGCTAGTTAGTAAAATCCAATGAGGGTCGAGAAGAAGCAAGAATGGGTGGTAAGAAGTAAGAAGATTCAAGAAGAGACAAGGCAAGAAAAGAAGAGACAAGACAAACCAAGAAGAGACGAGACAAGGAGAGCCAAGAAGAGATAAGAAGAGCCAAGAAGAGAAAAGGCAAGAAAAGAGGAGACAAGAAGATTCAAGAAGAGACAAAACGAGCCAAGAAGAGGCAAGGAAAGCCAAGAAGAGATAAGAAGATCTGTCGGCCGGTGTAGTCCAGGGACAAGGTTTTGGACTCCCATTACGAAGGTCGCGGGTACGAACCCGGCGTGCGTAAATAGAGCAAAGAAGAGCCAATAAATTTTATTTGATTGATTTGTGTTATTTCACAATTAATTAATTAAAATAATATATACTATATTTGCGGCACGTTCCAGAGTAAAGGTACTCCCAGTATCGCCCTGGTGTAAGACCACCATTCAGAATTGAAACGTTGCTCCAAATGGCTTTAGCCGTGTTTAGTGACTAGATCTGAACAGCCAGGTACTTCCCCCACCTTCCTCTTCCCCATCTCCTTCCCTTCCCCACTTACCTTCAGTCTCACAACATACCCCAATTGGGGATGCCATAGTCACTGGTTCCAGACGGGGACAGTTGGGACTCTTGTGAAGTATTCACTATAAAATTTTTTTTTTTTAAAAAGAGACAAGAGCCAAGAAGAGATAAGAAGAGCCAAAAAGAGACAAGAAAAGCCAAGAAGAGACAAGCTCCAAAAAGAGACGAGAGAAATAAATTTTCAGTTGACCCCTTTTGTCTTTACATTGTTGATATTTTTATGTCATGTAATTTTACCTGTGCAACAATGTCGGACTGCACATCCCCGTCGTAGTTCTTGCAGGCCCACACGAAGCCCCCGGAGCTCTTAAGACATTGGGCAACCATGTCGTCAATCAGCCTGTGTTCATACCAGATCTTTGCCGCGTCGTAGTCCTTCTTGTAGGTCCTGGGGAGAACAAAACACTTCACTATTGACGCACAATCAACATTATACACATGTCATACACAGTATAGGAACATTGCCAACCAAATCAGAAGGTTCAGTACGGCCAAATTGATAATTTAACAATAACAGATTGATAGGCTTAACTGACGACAATTTGATATCGATTTCCTGAGCACGGTTGCGCTCATTAGGCTTGTCAATAACTAAGCCGACATTGACAACAAACTAAATAAGAAATCGTTTTACAATGGCAACACTGGCGGGTATTATCTATAGGTCGATATTCCTAAAAGTTAAATGTCAAACAGCGGCATTTAAGTATAAATAAATTGATAATGTGGAATTGAAATACTCACTTTAATATATACATTGACATTCCGCTTGTACTTTTGGACACTAAAAGGGAGTGAATTGTTTAATGGGGACTTTTGTCATAACTTGAAATTAAAGGAATTTCTACAATTCCGTCTCTCCAAGCTCTGCACTTTTTTATGCTCCGAAAGTGAGGACTTCTGCCTATCAGAACGCGCCAATAAACAGAGCGACTCAACTGCTTAACGATTCTGCATTGACCATCGACATTTTCAATGTCACTTACAGACAGTTCAGCAACTATCTTTTAGCACATGTCACTAAGTAGTAAAACTGCCCATAAGTACTTTGTAATTTATAATCTTCTCCATGATATATTGGTGTATAACTGTTTTATGGAAAACATGAAAAAATAAATAACATCTGCCTCCATTCATTAATAAGCCAATAATTTTGCATAACGAACAATATTATTCACATGTCGCTCTCGGTGCCTGTAGATACATACCGCTTAATAACCATAACATACTTCAAATATTCTTACGTTATTCGTAACCCGAGAATTTCAAAGTCTGTTTAAAAATTGCACTAAGATTGATGTAACTTACTCTTCAAAGACCTCTTGGAAGATGTCCTTGAAGCGGCCATCGTACTTCTTGAGGATTGTGTTCTTTGTGGACAGGTAGAGAGGCCACTTCTTCTGCAGAGCAACCTGGAATAAACCAATTAAACAATATTGTTAGAGATGTTCAATTTATTAAATAAAGCAAAAATAAAAATGCCATTGGCCAAAACTATGTTCTATCTGGATCATTAAATCTTTATTTCCAAGTCACTGGTAAGTCTTAGTTGAAAGTAACTACATAGTTATAATTTAAGTTGTAAGTCCCTAATTATAGGTTTCAGTTGTAAGTCACTAGTCATAAATCTTAGTTGTATGTCACTAGTTATAAATCTTAGTTGTAAGTCAATAATTACAGGTTTTAGTTGTAAGTCACTAGTTACAAATCTTAGTTGTGAGTCACTTAGTTATAGGTTTTAGTTGAAAGTCACAAGTTATAAATGTTAGTTGTGATTAGTAGGTTTTAGTTGAAAGTCACAAGTTATAAATGTTAGTTGTGAATCACTTAGTAGGTTTTAGTTGAAAGTCACAAGTTATAAATGTTAGTTGTGAATCACTTAGTAGGTTTTAGTTGAAAGTCACAAGTTATAATGTTAGTTGTGATTAGTAGGTTTTAGTTGAAAGTCACAAGTTATAAATGTTAGTTGTGAATCACTTAGTAGGTTTTAGTTGAAAGTCACAAGTTATAAATGTTAGTTGTGAATCACTTAGTAGGTTTTAGTTGAAAGTCACAAGTTATAAATGTTAGTTGTGAATCACTTAGTAGGTTTTAGTTGAAAGTCACAAGTTATAAATGTTAGTTGTGAATCACTTAGTAGGTTTTAGTTGAAAGTCACTAGTTATAAATCTTAATTGTAAGTCATTAGTTATATGTTTTAGTTGAAAGTCGATAAACATTCTTAGTTATAAGTTACTAATTATTTATTTATTTAAATACATGATTTATCGAAAGTACATATAGTTTATTGTGATATTTCACCCTCCATGCTAGGGATGACCCTGTGTTATGGCGGGTGAATTTTACAGTTTTGGGATATACATTCATTAGTATTGGTTGATAATTTTCATTAATTAATTACTATGCACACAATTCTTCTACAATAAAAAAGTTATAGTTATATTATAAGTCTTGTACGTCAATTAAGTAATCCAGGATTAACTTCAACTAACGACAAATCGTTAATAGAGTTTCAGATGTCAACAAAGTGGTTTTTGTTTATCGGATTGTACTTTTACACATTTCAAATATGTAAAATAAATCATTTTTAAGAATAAATTCAACCTTATATATGTAGTTTATGTTATCTTTTTCTTAAAAAAATTACTTTGAAGCCTTTTGGCATTTATTAACCTTTTTAGCACGATCTTGACGCATACGGGATAACAGGTATGCGTGGCACTTTTTTATACATTTTTCATTAAAATTAATTTATACATGTACATGTTCGCGTGCAGCATTGAAGACACGGTTTATTCACGTATATATGTACACGCGTTGCAGCCAAAAGGTTAACAAGGGAATCAAAATGGGGGCAATCACAGTATCGGGTGCGCCATTCAGAGTCAAAACGTTGCTTGAAACGGCTTTGACCAGATCGGAATCGTTAGGTAATTCCAAACCTTTCTCTTCCCCATTTCCTTTTCTTCCCTACTTCCTTCAGACTCACATAATACCTTAAGTGTGGATTTTATAGTCCCACTGGCTCCGGACAATCGGAACTTTTGTGTGGTATTCACATAAGATAATCCATGGCGAAAAACTTAGCCGCCGCCTGAGTAGATTCAACAGTCATAATTTTCAAAATATTATTTGCAATGAACCACCCCCACAGATTAAGGAACTATTTGTATCAAATCTGGTTCACATTAAAAAAACTGTATATAAATAGATATATTTTTACTTTTCTCCGGTTTAAATTGAGCATGGTAGAGTGCGAAAAAAAATTGGCTGTAGGCCAGTAAAAATGTCTTACGTAAGCTGGATTTTTTGGCACAGAAGAAAGTTATTATTTCTCAACCTGCGTAATGTCGATAAAAAATGAAATAAATTAGTTCTTTTTTTTACAAAAAAAAATAATATGAGTCCATCTAACGTTTACACGCGGTTGAAGTAAAACTTCTTTGACTGTTGTGGCAGGTACTAAGGTATAATTACTGCCGTCTGTGTTTGTTTTCATTTTTTAAGGGTTCTATAACCTCTCGCAGGCCGCAGTCCCCCCGGCGGGTCCGGATTTTTGAAGCGATTTTGCCCCTTATGTATAAAGAAATTGCATGAAGAACAAGGTCAGAATCGCTTGGGCCATTCTCATTCTTGACATGACAAAATACTGGATAGCATTTAGCCACTCCGAAAAAATCAAATTAATTGTCAATGGCGCACCGGGCACCAAAGATGGCGGACAAAATGGCTGCCGCTTGATAATATGATAGCTGTCACATTCGAAGTCTATATTTATTCATTGTTTTTGATATAAATCCATTGTGGAAAGCATAGATTTGAGTGGTTATTAGGAAGTTTGTTTTATCTACATTATTTTGATGTAATTTTTGTAATATATCACAAAAGAAATGTTATAAAAATTGAATTTGTAAGAAAGGTGAGAACTGTCAAATATTTTACGTCGCAACAAGTTAAAGGGTTCTTTAAGGGAAAAAATAGAACTAAATGAATTGACTCTACTAAAGAGCTGACTAACCCACTCTACTAAAATTTGGTGTTCGGACATGTTTAGTTACTGATATACTTGCTACTCGACTAAAGTACTTGCCTAGTGTGAACGACTCTTAAGAGCAAGATAACCGTAGAATTATAATATGGTAGAGCCTGATTTTGTGCTTTCAAGTAGTAAAAATAATTTTTGAATTATAGTAGTTGTTGAATCGAGAAACGGATTGCCGAGTGTACCGTAAACCTAATTATAATAAATCGCCTTTTGAAATGTAATTTTTGCTTAGAAACTCTACACTATAAATATCAAAATGCAATTTAACCCGTCAGGCTAGTTTGTTCGCTTTTCGGAACAACTCATATCAGTGGCTGTCGGTGACTTTTGTTTAAGGGATGCTGAAGCATCTGTCAAATATAAAAATTTATAGACTAGCCCAGGAACAAGATGCAATTACTAATAAAAATAGTACCTATATCAAATTAGCTCTATAAATCCTTTACGCTTTACATCAATTATTACAGTTCCAAATATTAAATTAATTAAATAAGTATTCAAAAGAAATTCAACGCATCAATCGGTTTCAGTTATTCATGCCAAACTGTCAAAATGATCGCACAAACAATCCGCTTCGGCTATGCTATTCTGTACAGTCATTTTCTGTGCGTTGGATGCTCTTATCGAAAACGTATACGGCTTCAAGCAAGCTTAGGCACACAGGACTCAATGCGCATGCGCGAATATCAAACTTCTTCTAGCTTCGTGGATACGGAACGAAGCAGAGATTTATAAAATTTGAAAGCGTATTTTATCAGCTTTCAAAAACAGTTTTTAATTTTCGGATACATTCAGAAATATTCCATTTATTGTAAAGCGGAAATATTTTGAGCCTGTGACAAAATATGATATAGGCCTGAGAGGTTAAAAAAAAGTTTAATATTTTCAATTTATACCTCTGGTCTCAAGCTATCCCGCAAATAGGCCATGTGATATTATCACAGAACGATTTGTTAAGGACAATAATAATTTAACTGCTTGACTACAATATTGATAACAATAAGTTTATATAATAGCTATAATCAGTATTTTGACCTTCTAACACAATTGTATGGAGATTTTTCGTGTTATATCATAAGACGTTTGTTACATAGATTAAGACCTTGAACCAAATGCAGCAATATCAAGAATAACACAAAATATGACGCAGTGAAATATAAATGCAACGAGAAAATTCTGTTTAATTCGTGGAATTACATAAAAAAAAATTTAAATTGTATTTGAAATGTTCTAATTAAATTTAATAATGTTCTTATAAAGTTCTGCAAGTATTTTAGCTTTTTATTATTGTGACAGCTGTTTCAGCTTACAAGGCCATTTTCAAACTGTGGTTGTACCACTTTGAGACGACTTATTAATACCATTTTAAATATTTGACAGTCCTCACCTTTCTTACAAATTCAATTTTAATAACATTTCTTTTGTGATATATTACAAAAATTACATCAAAATAATGTAGATAAAACAAACTTCCTAATAATCACTTAAATCTATGCTTTCCACAATGGATTTATATCAAAAACAATGAAGAATATATAGACTTTGAATATGACTCCGTTCATATTGTCCGCCATCTGTGATGCCCAGCGCGTCATTGAGAATTAATTTGAATTATTCGGAGTGGCTAAACGCTATCCAGTATTTTGTTATGTCAAGAACGAGAATGGCCCAAGTGACTCTGACCTTGTTCTTCATACAATTTCTTTATACATAAGGGACAAAATCGCTTCAAAAATCCGGACTCCCGTCGGGGGGACTGCGGCCGGGGAAGGGTTAATAATGACGTTACTGCTATGAGTTAATTGAATGTGCTATATTGTTTAGGTTTTGAAAATATACAAAGAAGGGGGAATAAATTATTTTCCTTACCTTATTAATTAGTGTTAAATTAGGGTCATTAGTTCGTTTATTTATTTCTAATTGTTCAAGTAAATTTAATCTAAGACCATTTCATTCTTTGTGTAATGGTTTGGGCCCCTTGTTAAATGGAGTGTGATTATTCACGAACAGCCTTATTAATAAAAAAACACTTAACACCATTAGGTGTTTCTGTAGCACATTGTGTAAAGTCTATACATATTTTACAACAAAACATTACTAATAACATAATTGAAAATAATTGGATATTTATAACGAGTTAACCCGTCGCAGGCCGCAGACCCTCCGGCGGGTCCGGATTTTTGAAGCGATTTTGTCCCTTATGTATAAAGAAATTGTATGAAGAACAAGGTCAGAATCGCTTGGGCCATTCTCGTTCTTGACGTAACGAAATACTGGATAGCGTCTAGCCACTCCGAATAATTCAAATTAATTCCCAATGACGCGCCGGGCATCAAAGATGGCGGACAAAATGGCTGCCGCTTGATAATATGAACGGAGTCGTATACGAAGTCTATATTTTTTCATTGTTTTTTATATAAATCCATTGTGGAAAGCATAGATTTGAGTGATTATTAGGAAGTTCGTTTTATCTACATTATTTTGATGTAATTTTTGTAATATATCACAAAAGAAATGTTATAAAAATTAAGTTCGTAAGGAAGGTGAGAACTGTCAAATATTTTACGTCTTTTTAAAAAAATATATTTTTCATATGCTGGCTTTCAACAATTTAAGGGCTATTTTTATGAATGAAAATGTTTGTACAAAATAAGATAGAATAGAGACGATACCTGTGACAAAATCTGTACAGGCAGTGCTTGACGCCTATAAGGAATGCACGCCTCTAAATGTGTGCAGTATTAAGATAGTTTAAGCAATTTTTTACCTGGAATGAAGCGTGTGCGAAGGATCTGATGGACTCATCCGTGTTGTACATAGCTAGGGTGATTCCCGGACCCTTAAAGTTGAAGAGGAGCTGTTTCTGGACGCTGCCATCTTCAGCTGTGTAGACCATCTCCACCTGAGGGAATAATGTTGAACAGTTTGTTTCAGTGGGACTATGGCAATTCTTATTTTGGATACGTAAGAGTGCGGCGAAAGAAGAGAGAGGGGAAAGAGAAAGGATGGAGAAAGGCGCAAATAAAAATGTTTTTCTGAATGTAAAAGTTTTTGACGTGGAGTTCTACAGGGCTCTTATTTAGGGCTTCTTCTATTTTAATATCAATTAATTGCAGTAGAATAACTACAAATATCGTTTTTACGCTATACATTAATAAGAGCTCAGCATTATATTAAAAATACAGGGGAAAAAGGAAATAAGGAAAAAAAATAATCATAATAATAAGTATCATCTATCTTTTAACACATCCAAGTTAGTTGCTGAGTAATATGTGGGGAAAGTATTGCAGAGCTGACAGCAAATGGAATTCCAGTATGGTAAAATGGAAAATTTGGTTGGGAAGAATAAACAGACATCATCAGCAAATAAAAATGCTGACTACTTGAAGAACAGCCAACTCCAAGAAATTTTTTACTGTTACAAAAGTAATGTTTTCTTGTGACAATAAGGTGACGAAATTGAAAACATGTTTAACATTAAATTAACCAAAATACTTGAAAAGGGACATGGTGAAACCTACCTTTCCAGGCTTGCCGATGATCATATCCTGTGCCTTGTACTGGTCTCCGTGGGCGTGGCGACCAATCACAATGGGCTTGATCCAGCCGGGCACGAGTTTGGGGATGGTCTCGCAGATGATGGGCTCCCTGAACACTGTTCCGCCCAGGATATTCCTGATTGTTCCGTTGGGAGACAGCCACATCTTTTTCAGCTTGAATTCTAGAAAAGAAAGGGCGGATTTTATAAGGTAAATAGAAGACAAGAAGTTAATGGCATAATATGTTGTTTAACCGCTTGGACACATAAGCTTGTTTTCACGATAATTTAACATAGGTAGACATAGGAATGACGAATGTCCCGTACCCGAGTTATTAAATGCTGGTAAGATTACCTCACGATCTGATTCTTTTTCTTAATATTTTATTAATGATATACTACAATGAAATAGGTAATTATCTTCATGCACTTCCATGCTCGTTTCCTCGAGATCGAGGATTCTAATCTTGGAGCTATTTTTTTAATTCTGCGGTTCTAAGCAAGCGCCCTTTGTTCTGGATGACATCAAATATCTGCACGAAATGCAGAACGGATACTGAAGACGAAGACTTCACTCGGGATATAACTTCAAGGTGTGGTCCTGCCGCTGAGAGCTCCATTATAACTACTCTTTCTGTTGCATGTGTCGTTTATGAGAAACAGGGAGAGGTTACAACGGAGCTACCAACGGAAGTTTTAGAAGTTACCATAGATAAGAGTTGAAGATGAGTGACGGATCCATGGTTTATTTTCAGCTGTAAATGCATCAGAATGTAGAAGAAGGTTGGGTTACATACCTTCCACCCTCTGTTCATCGGGGGTAATGGTGGCACACTTGATGCCAACATTGTACTTGAGGATGGCGTGGGCCGCATCAATGGTCACCTGATCTTCGGTGGCGTCCCTGTAGGGGAGACCTAGATCATAGTACTTGCAGTCTACCTGCGGAACATCAAACAAATATGATTATGAGACTTTTGACATAGAAATTTATTGTGGTTGATAGTCTAATATAATGTGGTTGATAATATAAATTGTTTACAAACTTTTCTAACATACAAACAGACGGCTTTTGAATCCCTTAGAGGGAACTGACTTACTTGCCTTTACCATCTATCTATTTATTTTGAAGGTGTTTTAGCTTATGGTAAAAACAATTAATTGTATTTTTTTTTAAATAGACATGAAAAGTACCAAAATCCCACACACGGTATTTAATTACTTTCTAGTCCACCTTTTTTTTTATAGTGAACACCTCACAAGAGTCCCAACTGCTCCTGTCTGGAGCCAGTGAGACTATGGCATCCCCAATTGGGGTATGTTGTGAGGCTGAAGGTAAACAGGGAAGGGAAGGAGATGGGGTAGAGGAAGGTGGGGATGTAACTGGGTATTCAGATATAGTCACTAAACACGGCTAAAGCCTTTTCAAGCAACGTTTCGATTCTGAATGGTGGTCTTACACCAGGGCGATACTGAGAGTATCTTCCACTCTGGAACGTGCCGCAAATATAGTATATATTATTTTTAATTAATCAATTGTGAAATTACACAAATTAATCAAATAAAATTTATTTGCACACGCCGGGTACGAACCCGCGACCTTCGGAAAGAGAGTCCAAAGTCTTGCCTCTGGACTACGCCAGTCGTCACCTAACTATAACACCCTTTAACGGGTTTTTTTAGCTTTATTAGCAAATTCCTTATCGGTAATTTATTCTACTAAAGCATATTTCATTCATTTAAAAACAATAAAGGTCTTAGATTAGAGCCCTGTGGAAACCCAATAATATCAATCCAAACCCCATTTCATAATATTTTGCTTTGTCACAACAGATTGCCTTAATCAAGGAGTTTAAGCCAGTTTATCTTGTGAGAATACGGTCTGCTGGAAATCTACAGTTTGGCACAAAGATGCATGCAAAGAAATGGTTTTTAATTAGATATTAAAAAAGTTATATAATTATATATTAAATTAGATATTAGTATATGTACTAATTCATTTTTAATTGACAGGTGATGGCCCCCAAAAGCAGTTTGTACTGCAGATATCCGTGATTCATTGCGAAATATAAATCAAAATAATATGTTCTGGGTCATGCCGAAACATTGACCCAAGTCTTTGATTGATAAGACATTAATACAACTTTGATGGTAAGTAGAGGTCACAGCATTGCAACTGCCATATCTGATATGTTATTTGTAGACACGGTATCAGACTGCACGTAGCTGATAATATAATGAGAATGCAATTATGATGCTGAAAACATACTGATAAAATAGGTAACTTTGAATGAAGGCAAAAGGAATGTTTTGTATCTATTTGCTGCTTAAAATTACAGAAACTACGCAATGAGGAAGAGGTGGATAGACTGTGTGGAAGAGGATTGGAGAAGGACGGGAAGAATGGAGAAACGGAGGAGAATGGCGAGGGACCGCAGCCAACGGAGAGCATTTGTGGAGGAGGCCAAATCCCACTATGGCAGAAACAGCTGTTTTCATACTTGTAGTGTCCTTGAATGGCATATAGTTTCAGTCTGTTTTGATAGATGGCAGTAAGCTTAAAGCTTACGCCAGTTACCGACAGATGTCGAGGAGTTATAGGAGGAGTACCCAGCCAATATAGCTGATCAAAGAGAGCTCTGCTGAGCAGATTCATTTCCTAGACAGTAGAAGACGGTCGCAAGACCCAAAAGCATAGTTAATGTAAATATGTATTATTATAAATAAAACAGTATTGTTCAAAGGACCTTATAATATTTATTGAAGAAACCCAACACAAATTCTGCCTGTGGATTAGACAAACATTACAATAGTGTAAATTGTATCTGAAGCTTTCATTAAATCAAGACTCGTAAACTCAAGCAGAGGTCGTCTAAAGTCAAGATTGGCCGACGACTTGGAAAAAACTACTGGCTTTGGATGGGTGAGAGTCGCTAAGAATTGGAGAATTTTGAGAAGTCAGAGAAATCAAACTGGAGAAATTTGAAGGAGGCCTATGTCCAAACCTGTATAACACAAGGCTCATGAAGGCTATCCTTCAAAGGTTCCATTTGCCCGAAGTCAGTGGAACTATTGTGAACAATGTGGGAGAGGGGACGGAAAAAGAGTGATTTCAAGTTCCTTGCGACAATGTGTCATTTCTGAGTGGTGAACTCTCTCACCAGGATGCTATTTAGTATAAATTTGATATTTCCTTTGGATGCAAGATTCAATGCCAAAATATTTACCTTGACATAGGGGAAGATCAGCCTCTCCTTGATCTTCTCCCAGATGATCCTTGTCATCTCGTCTCCGTCCATCTCCACAATGGGATTGACTGCCTCCACTCGCTTTGCGGCGCCATCTGTAATGAAAAAAATTAAATAAAAATTAATGGCAATACATATATATATATATATATATATATATATATATATATATATATATATAAGACTCGCGCATGATCGTGCCATGTATTTCTGTGACATCAAACACTTCTTCCACCCCCTTAAATAATAGAGTAATATTATATTAGATATTCTAAATAATATATCTTTGTCTACACAGCTGTCATAAACAAAAAGGCAGCTGGAATTTTTCGATGGTCTCATTCTAATGTACTTTTTAATTTAATAGGCTTTTATACTCTCGTAAATCAGAATGTGACCATTGAAAACTTCTAGCTGTCTTCGACCTTATGATGGCAATATAGATTTGGCTCATAAAACAGAACCCAGCTAACTTCACGCTGAAAAATCCGAATGATTTTTGTAATTTAAAAAGAAATCTGCATCAAGCCACTTTTTGTTGCAAAATATCAAAAAAATTAAACAGAACATCACTATTGTTGTAAAATTTAGCTTTTGGTGAAAAAAATACTGCTTTTCCTAAAAATCCCAAAAAAAAACACAAATTTTTTTTGCGACATACTTATGATACAATTCAACCTAACCTATTTTATATATTTGGTCATGTGTGAAATTTGGTTCAATGAACTCAAATTTCCTTCTATTTATTTTAATTTAAGTGTCATTTTCAAAATTGGAATAAGTGAAGAATTTAGACAAACGAAGTAGAAACCTACCTATTATAATATAATATTTTTTACATTAAAAAAATTTGGAACTCATTTGACGAGAATTAAGACTATCCCGCGATTTTTCACGGGTCTGTGGTAGTAATAAAAATGCAGATAAAAAAAATACGAGTGTGCTTTAGAACACACGACTGAAGTAAATACTTCTTTAGTAATCTAAACTAATTTTCTTTCTGGCATCGAATAAAACCATTCCAATCATCAGTGTATGTGTATAAGAATCTATATTGATGATTGGTTTGGATTGTTACCAATCATCGTAACAAATCAGTCGTGTCAATGCACTGAGTTCGCACACTCAAAACGAAAATTTGATTAATTTTATTATGGGAATTACGCTTAGAATGGGATTGTTGATTTAATTCTTACAAAGTTTAAAATAAAATTTTTTATGCGGATTCTAATTAGAGAGCGACGTTTATTCACATTTGCAGCAGGAAATTCAAAAAATTCCAATCGAAAAAGTGCTAGTTATTAGTTAGATTTAAACGTTTAGAATGTGAGAAACAACAACACAACTATTGACACCATAAATGCCAGCACCCATTCCAAACGTCATTACTATGAATTTGAGCACTGTTACGATTATATTGTGAGGAATGAACCTCAAAATTAATTTTAAATTTATTATCGTTCGTCTCGTAACGCTGTAATTTCCGTAACGCATTCGCCAGTTTACCCCTCAGTCAAGCGTGCGTAAAGAAGTATTAATTCCAAAAATCTTGAAAATATGAACTTTATCTTATGTTTTTATTGTTAATTAATTACATAAAAATGTATCAACAAGCGTTTTGGTAAAAAAAAAAAAAAAAACAAATGTGGCCAATGAAATAAATTAAATCCAGTTAACACAGGATGCGGGTGCATTGCATATGCCCACCAATTTAGTAATCTCCATATTATCTGCACAATAAAAAAACACATGCGCAAAAACCAGACGTCTCGTCACGAATTCTCAACACAAAACCATTGGATGTCCCAATGTTCGTGCCCGAAATGCTTAATTTAAAAAAATACTGTACCTACAACAACCGACAATACTTCTTTAAAAATAAAAACCAACAATATTCTTTATTCAGAGATTTATCTTGGTAACAAACACTTGGTGGAGTTTACATAACGATCAAATAAATTTGAAATGCTGTAGGTAAATGTAAAGGTTAAATGTTAATTGTTAATTAATTCAACAAACTGTAAATAAAGGTATGAAAATATTAGGATTTATTTTAAGAACAATTAAAAACTTTGAATCTTTACGAATCGTAAAATTGTTGTACATATCCCTAGTACGAAGCCTAATCGAACATAACTCAATAGTCTGGTCGCCCTTCTACAAAATTCATATCCATAATATTGAAAGAATTCAAAGAAAATTTCTAAGATTTGTAAATTTTAAACTAAACATCCCTTTAGAGCACATAAATTACTTATCATTAATGAATATTTTAAATATTCCAACTTTAGAAAACAGACGAAAGATAACTGACCTAACCTTTTTATTAAAATTATTAAACTCTAAATTTGATTGCTGTGAACTTTTGCATTTAATTAATCTACATGTACCTACACGAACTACTAGACAAACATTAACATTTTATATACACACATCTCATTCTAACTATAAATTGCATTCTCCAATACAACGATTACATAGTCTTGGTAATCAATATTTAAACAATATTGATGTATTTGACAATAATTTGAATTTGGCAAACTTTAAACGCCGTATGTGCGAACTATTTTTACTTAATTCATAAACTATTGTAAATACCAATTTTATACATTTTTATTAATTCCTATTAATATTGATTTGGAGGTTATTGGCAGCCTATCTATTTTTACTTTATTTATATTCTGTTTAACCTACATTTTGTCAACTCATATTTTATCTAACCTATATTATGTGTCTTTATATTTTCTGTTACTTACATTTATTTTATTCACTTCTAACTCTTCACTGTAATTAATCGAAACATGTATTGCTTTATGTATGTAAAAGCCCTTTGGGCGTTTAAATATAAATAAATAAATAATTGTTCAGTAGAGTGAAAAAAAATAAAAGCTGTTTTTTTTTAATTATATCTCCTGTTTTTTTACACCTAAATTATGAAAAATTATTATAAAATAACAATAAAACTTTCAGAATACTTGGATTTTTTTTAATAACAGTATTTAACTTATTTTTACAGAAAAAAATGGTCGTAAAATGCACATCGTAAAAGACGCACTTATTTTTCTAGAAATATTTCGAGGACGCGGATCGAAAGAGGAAAAAAATACGTATTTAACTCATTTTTGGATTTACTGTCCTTTGCAGAATTTCAAATTTCTGCAATCGGTAATAGAAATCGAATTTTAAACAAATCGGTCGACATCGCTATTTTCAAACATATGGGAAACTTTCGGGATGACTGAACATGCTTAATACGAAAAATTGTTATAAAAAAAAACCCTTTGATTAATACAACTATTTGCAATGGAGCGATAGAAAACACTGCATTTAAAACTTAAATACAAAGTGCCATAGAATACGAACAGCGCCCTCGAGGCGATTTTTCACAAAAACGGCGTTCTACAAATTATCCGATTATTATTATTATAAACAGCTCTCATCCCGAAAAGAAATTTTTGAAAAAGAAATAATTCTGACGAAAGAAAATTTTTATTTAACGTAATTAAAATTTTAAATACAGGATTTTACATCGTCCCGAACGCAAAAAGTTGTCTTTTATGGTAATAAAGGTGAATCAAAAGTTTTTTTTTCTAAAAAAATATTCGTATTAAGCGTGTCCAGTCATCCTTAAAATATACCCAACTTTTTGTCATTATAAACTCTAAATTTTCGACACTTCGGTCTTTGGTAAAATTTTTATTGACCGTCACGCCTCATGGATGATCGGCCACAAACTTTAAATTTGACCCAACGCGCAACGGGTCGATAACTAGAGGTCTGGCATGAATGTTACGATATTCAATATTAGTCAATACCTAATAATAACTTTACTGTACTCATGCGATCTTTAATGTAAAAACAATCGCAAAAAGGAAAGGTACACTTGGTGTACAGCATGGTAGCGGAACTTTCTTGCACAGTAAGGGAAAAGTTAAATTGTATTAGAATTTTATAATGCTATTTGTAACCGGGACGTGCTGCTTTATAGTAAGTTACTCTCTTTACTACATACACTTTTTATAATATGTTGTTACATTACGAATTATTAATTTAATTTTAATTTTAGTAATTTTTAATTTTTAGTAATTTAATTTTAGTAACCGACCGAGTTATTTAACCGACCACCATTCTGCTCGTGAGCGTATCATGATTTGTCCACATGACAAATTATTCCTAGCTCAATATTTTATCAGCTGCATTTCGTCAATAATACTATGTTAAAGCAACATTCATAGTCAAATAAAATTAATGCAAATTGACATTGAAACCTCTTTAATACGTCTAACGACGACCTTGAAGATGATGCAGTAATTCTACCGACAATTCATTCAACCCGTCCCCATGACGAGAGTAAACAAAAATACGTACAGGCAAAATGAGTACAATTAATAAAAAGTACCAAGGTTGTGCGTTTTATTGAAATTCAAACATTGTCATCAATAATTGGCGAATCGGTGCCATTTTGTGTTTGACATTTGATAGGTCCCCGTAAAACGACGATTATAGGTACGTTTCAGTAAAGTTGTCTGTCAACGTGATCCGCAGAAAAGGCTGAATAGGGAAGTTGAGTGAAAAATATTTTGACTTATAAAAAATATGTTCATGTAGACGACATGCAAACTTAAATAACAGTATTTTTATTTTTTTTTAAAGTTCGTTTTCATAATTAAATTAATTCTACAAGTTTGAATTTTATTAAAGCCCGCGTAAACGCCGGAAAGAGCATAATACCGTGCGGCAGATTTCTTGACGTAACCCGGTCCTTGATTGTGTGAAATATAAGAGAAAATATTTACAAAACCGGGACACGCTTAATATGGACGAAAAAAATAAATTTAAAAAGTTGTAGTAGTTAGATATTAACTAGTACTAATCAATTCATTTACCGGAATTTCTAAAAAAGTGCATTTTAATGGTGATTTTTTAAATTTAAAAACACGAAATGTCATTTTTCACCGACCGCTATGTTAGGAACTGTTGCAAGTTTCGTTGAAAAATGACATTTCGTGTTTTTAAATTTAATTTTTAATGGTTCTCTCTTTAAAAAAAAATGTGTTTGAATTTTAAAAACATAATAAAGCACCATTTGACGACAATGTTACATTATTTATGTGTTTTTGCTTTTTCATGAAAAACAAAATGGCGTTGTTTGGCCATTTGATGACAATGTTACATTATTTATGTGTGTTTGATTTTTCGTGAAAAACAAAATGGCGCTAGTTGGCCATTTGATGACAGTATTACATTATTTTAACTTCGAATTTATTTTTTATTTTTCATGAAAAACCAAATGGCGCTGGTTGTCCATTTGGTGACAGTGTTACATTATTTTAATACCGTTTTTTTTTCATGAAAAACAAAATGGCGCTGTTTGCCCATTTGAATATTATATTATTTACAGTTTTTCTTGACTAAGGAATGGTTTTAGCTTTTTTGCGAGTTGGTTATGGCGTTAGGATGCATGCGAGGGAGAAGCAGTAAAAGGGAGTAGTGTCGAAAACCTTATAAAAAGCTCTCAGAGGTCAAACTAAAGGGAACATTTTTGAGGTCACTTTTATTTTTTTTTTGGACGGCATTTAAATTTGAAAGTAATTTTGCACGTAAGCCGCTACAGCTTGCCAGTAGAAGTAACTAACTAACTAACCATCACGCAGTTTCCCCGCAGGGGTAGGCAGAGAAGACGGACCGCCAAACAACTCGGTCTTGGCATACACTCCTCGCCTCATTCACATTCATACATCTTATCATACATGCTCTTCTATTATTTTGACTCTTGACATGGCCCGACTCAAGTATCTGATTCACTTGATCGTGCCATGTCTTCCTCGGGCGTCCTCGACTTCTTCTACCATTCACTTTCGCGTCATATATTCTCTTGACACTCCTTTCTTCATTAATTCGCTCTACATGTCCAAACCATCTGAGCGTCCCTTTCTTAATCTTACTTATGACGCTCACATCGGCCTTGCATTCTTTTCGGATCTCCACATTCCTCACACGATCATACATGGTTTTACCACACATACGCCTCAGGGATATCATTTCTACATTCAGTCTACTTTCATCCTTTCTCTGCCAGTTCCATGCTTCACTGCCATACATCAGGGTAGGTACCAGCACTCCATTGTGAAAGATTGTGTAGAAATAAATATGCAATAATTAACTCACTAACTAATCGTCATGCCTTTTTTTCCGCAGGGGTAGGCAGAGGGATGCACCGCCACACAAGTCGGTCTTGGCACAAACTCCTTACTTCATTCAAATTCATACATCGTCTCGTACATGTTACATGAACACCGACTCGTTTCGAACATGGTCCATATCACGTATTTGTCTAACTTGATCGTTATGTTTTCCTCGGACGTCCCCGACTTCATTCAATAATATATTTTCCTTATAGTGTGTAACAGCACGTACCCGAGGAATTTTACCCAGCGATTCCTGAGTATATTTGGAGTAAAAAATGTAGATGTCATTTTGCTGTCCGATGATATTTTTTTCTATTAAAAACAAAAAAAAATATTTTTCAATCACACGTCGCTACTGATCCCATCGCTATGGTACATATCCCGGCGCACGCTGTTTCATATGTTAACGTGCTGCTAGAACGAGACACAACACGTATCACGACACAGCAGATCATAAACGCGCTACTCTCCTAACTAGTGTCAGTTGCAACATGTGATAGAAAAATATTTTATGTTTTTAATAGAAAAAAAATGTTATCGGACAGTAAAATGACATCAACATTTTTTACTCCAAATCGCTGAAGAATGCCTCGTTAAAATCCCTCGGGTATTTTCTGTTACACCATATGTACTCCTTTCTTCGTTAATTTGCATTCCTACATGCGCAAACCATCTAAGAGTACCTTTCTTAATCTCGCTTGTTACCCTACTTCAGTCTCAATAGTTTTAGAATCTCAACATTTCTCACACGATCATATTTGGATTTATGATACACACGTCTCAGGGATCACACTTTTACAGCATTTAGTCTTTCATCTTTCTTTTGCCAGTTCGATGTCTTACTGCCATACATCAGGCTTGATATAAGCACTCTTTTTTGGACTGTGAGCTTCGCTTTTTTGTTCAGCTGTCAAAATATTTTCATTTAGGTTTACACAACTTCTTATCTTTTATAGAATCAAATCAAATAAACCCGATTGTTTAAATAAGTTTCTTTCGATATTATCGATAGTCTGTTGAAGATTATATTGTTAAAAATAATAATATTCTAATAACTTTCACAATATTGTTAACATATTAGATTCTGAAAAATAAAATGAAATGGTCGAGGTCTACCATATACGTATATGTATACCGTCTACATACATGTTTGGCCGATATAAGAATGTGAAAGAAGAGAGGAGTGAATAAGGGTATAGTTGAGGGTAGAAATCGGGGACGCCCTAGGAAGGCATGTCGTCATCAAGTTAATAAAATAATTGAGTCTGGTCGTGTATTCCAGAGAGAGGGTGTGATCAACCACGCAAAAAGCTTGGATAAGCACAGTAAACTAACACTGGTATTCATTCACAAAGGAATTCACGTCGATAACTAAAAAAAAACAACAAAATCCCTTGTAGGATCTTGTCACCAATGTGTGCCCTCCTATTGGTCAGTTAGCAAACACGCGCGAGGCACGCGCCACTCTGGCCCCGCCCACTTTCTTTACATGTCGTTACTTGTTGCAGATATGAATCCGTATCCGTAAAAGCTCCGCAATAATTGAAGCGGATGAAGATGTCTGAAGTCTGAATTAATGCGAATATTCCGCATTTGCGGATGCGGATGCGAATATCCGTAACACCCCTGCTTACAAACTCTCTATGTGACTATTATATTATAGGGGTTTCTCACCATCCTCCCAATAGCTTATCTACACTAATAACGAATATTTATTTATTAAGTTGGAGTTTATAATTCGGTACTCTAACCTATGAATAATGGCTATATACTGGATAAGTTGGCCGAGTTTTCTAACCACTGCAAGTATTTTATTTTTATTTTTAATAATATTCGTTGTAGTATGACTAAGCTATTGGGAGGATGGTGAGAAACCTCCTATATGTATTATGATTTAGCTTAAGAAATAACACGGTCGCCGAGAAATGTGAATAATAGGTATATAAACAAACTGTTTCTGTCACTGTCGCTGCTACAATTCTGAATGGTGGTATCTTCCACTCTGGAACGTGCTAATATACTACTGCGTAATATACTATATATTATTTTAAATGAATAAAATTGCAAAATAACACAAATTAATCAAATCAGATTTATTTGCGCACGCCGGGATATGAACCCGCGTCCTCCTGATTGCTAGACGAGAGCCTTGTCCTTCGACCACGCAGGACATCTATCTACGCCTCGAAATCACCGCAAAAATATATATGTATTTATATTTGTAACATCCGGTGAGATATGCAGTTACTGTTAAATAATAATTGATAAACCGAGCACATTTTTTATATCCAGTGAGATTTTAAATTATCACTTGGCATTCTTTCACTACACTGATAAAAAAAATCCCATTAATATAATATTTATTACCGGTAATAAACATAGCTTACGAATAATCTAGGTAAATTATACGTACCATTAATCTGCCAAACACGTCTTGTGCCAAAAAAGAAAAATAACTATAAAATAAAAACCTATTTAAAAACATGAAACAACTTTCAAGAAATGTAAAATTCAAAACAGGTGACACACAACTGACTTTTAACTGGCTTATAAAAACATGAAACAAAGTTCATCATATGTAAAATTCAAAATACGTAACACACAACTGACTTTTAACCGGCTTATAAAAACATGAAACTACGTTCAGGATACGTAAAATTCAAAATACGTGACACACAACTGACTTTTAACTGGCTTATAAAAACATCAAACAAAGTTCAAAATACGTGACACACAACTGACTTTTAACTGGCTTATAAAAACATCAAACAAAGTTCAAAATACGTGACACACAACTGACTTTTAACTGGCTTATAAAAACATCAAACAAAGTTCAAAATACGTGACACACGACTGACTTTTAACTGGCTTATAAAAACATCAAACAAAGTTCAAAATACGTGACACACGACTGACTTTTAACTGGCTTATAAAAACATCAAACAAAGTTCAAAATACGTGACACACAACTGACTTTTAACTGGCTTATAAAAACATCAAACAAAGTTCAAAATACGTGACACACAACTGACTTTTAACTGGCTTATAAAAACATCAAACAAAGTTCAAAATACGTGACACACAACTGACTTTTAACTGGCTTATAAAAACATCAAACAAAGTTCAAAATACGTGACACACAACTGACTTTTAACTGGCTTATAAAAACATCAAACAAAGTTCAAAATACGTGACACACAACTGACTTTTAACTGGCTTATAAAAACATCAAACAAAGTTCAAAATACGTGACACACAACTGACTTTTAACTGGCTTATAAAAACATCAAACAAAGTTCAAAATACGTGACACACAACTGACTTTTAACTGGCTTATAAAAACATCAAACAAAGTTCAAAATACGTGGCACACAACTGACTTTTAACTGGCTTATAAAAACATCAAACAAAGTTCATGAAATGTAAAATTCAAAATACGCAACACACAATTGACTTGTGAAACTACGTTCAGGATACGTAAAATTCAAAATACGTCACACACAACTGGCTTATAAAAACTCGTTATAAATCAGCAAATTATAATTTTTTCACAAATAATTATTTTGCACTTAGGTATTTAATCCTAAATGAATGTATACAATTATTCGGATTGCATAATTCTTTCAATTTTCTTGGATTTTCTTACGATTTTCGAAGTTAAAAATTAATCGAGAAAAATAATTTTCCATGCCATTATCTCGCTTACAAAGCGATAAAAAATACTCTGATTGAATTATCTAAAAAAATTACGAAAAATAATATTCTTTCGGAAATCACCTCTAACTTCTGAACACCATGAAAATACGACGTGAAAACTGATTCCATGAAACGAAACTTGCAACAGTTCCTAACATAGCGGTCGGTAAAAAATGACATTTCGTGTTTTTAAATTTAAAAAATAACCATTAAAATGCACTTTTTTTCAAAATTGATTGGTACTGGTTAATATGTAACTACTACAACTTTTTAAATTTATTTTTTTCGTCCATTAAGCGTGTCCCGGTTTTGTAAATATTTTCCCTTATATTTCACACAATCAAGGACCGGGTTACGTCACGAACTCTGCCGCACGGTATTATGCTCTTGCCGGCGTTTTCGCGGACTTTGATAAAATTCAAACTTGTAGAATTAATTTAATTATGAAAACGAACGTTAAAAAAAAAAAAAATACTGGTACTTAAGTTTGCATGTCATCTACATGAACATATTTTTTATAAGTCAAAATATTTTTCACTCAACTTCCCTATTCTACTCAATGGGGACGGAAGGAAAAGCTTCAATTTATTCAAAGCATTTTTTTGTTTACTTATAATGTAAACCGATGCGTAGTAAAGATTTATCTAAAGTAGTGATTTAGTATTAAGCTTTGCCTTAAGTCACAGATACTCCGGAATTCCGATATAAATTATTTTTATCTACCTAAATAAAACTAATACTATGGGTTATCTTTACCAATAATGAGTAATTATAAGTGTCAAGGGTTACTAACATGACGAGAGGCAATAGATAACAACTATATTTAGTCATGCTGGAACCGGCAATCACGGTTATTCCAGTAACACCTGTTTTCAAATAATAATCTATTGGACGGATCCCATGACAATAGGGTATTTTCACAAACAAGGGATTCTGTTGAAAATGTATAGAATATTTAAAGATCATTTTTCTGATTTTAATCATCCTACTAAAAATGTTTGTTTTTTATGTTTTCATTCAAATTTATTGGTTTTAAAAACGATCAAAAATTGACAAAACCAAAACGGCCCATGGTTGGCAACGACATCAAAAAATAAGAAAGCACTACAGTCAGAATTTTTTCAAAGCCGGGCAAAGCTTATGACGTCACATGTCCAAAATGACGTTTTGGCGGTATTACAAAAATGGGAAACTTTGACCCGCTGTAGAAAATTTATTCGTCAACATAAAAATAAAATTTAAATGCCATAATCGTAATTTTTTTAAGCAATAAAAAAACGTGGAAATTCCCTTTTCCTCCCGACGTACTTATTTTCAATTTGCAGCCGGTTTAGGGAAATACGGTATACCGACTTCCACAAAATATAACTATGTCCACAAAGGGGTGTATAGAGCGGATGTACCGCCAAATAACAAAAGTATAAAACGTATTTTCATTAAAATGCATCAATAATAAAACTATAATAATATGTGCCGATTTTAAAACTAGGAAGTCGGGTAAAAATAAAATTCTTATGACAAAATTATTTTAGGTAATATCGTATTCTGGAACGAACACTGCCAAAACAACCCAGTTTAGCCGACTACAGTACTAGATTTTGAATTATCGACGTGACCAAGTCAGTACCGTCGAGCAACGACAGTTTAAAAATGGCGGTGGTTGTTGTTGATACTCGTTTTTGTTGCTGATTCGTGCGTTGTTTTACCGCAAGTGATTAGACTGTCGACAACATTGAATTTAATATGGCGGTACAGGGGTGCTAGCATGGTCGGTCGATATGAAGTTACCCACCGATTGTCGGTAACTTCTCATCGTTCCCTAGGACAACTGCAGATCGGAAACGAATAGGTGACCGTTAAACAATGACTAAATGTCCTTAATATATTCGACATTAACTATCGTTTGTACGTTAGCGATCTGCAGTTGTCCTAGGGAACGATGAGAAGTTACCGACAATCGGTCGGTAACTTCATATCGACCGACCATGCTAGCACCCCAGCGGCCCTAGCACACTTGCTCGATAACGATCGATAGGATAACTATCGGTAACTTCTCATCGTTCCCTAGCATGACTACAGATCGCCAACGAATAAGTGACAGTTCACAATGACTAAGTGTCCTTAACATATTCGACATCAACTGTTGTTTGTACATTAGCGATGTGCAGTTGATGTCGATTTGCATCAACAACAGTTGGTGTCGAATATGTTAAGGACACTTAGTCATTGTGAACTGTCACTTATTCGTTGGCGATCTGTAGTCATGCTAGGGAACGATGAGAAGTTACCGATAGTTATCCTACCGATCGATATAGAGCAAGCGTGCTAGGGCCTCTGGTCTGCAATGTAACTCTAGTCGGCCTTGGTTTGACGTCATACTGACGTTACATACCAACGTTGTCAATCTCCCTGTCTGATGACGTTCCGGAGGGTTCGTATGACGTCAGAATTCTTCCGGAGAGTATCCAATTTATAGACTATATTTTTTTAATATCGAATTACGAATCACAATACTATACAAAAACTATGGCACTTCTAGAATATTCAGAATGAATTTTTGTCCAATTTTTCAGTAATAATTATTATTCTCATTACGATCCGTGGATGGGTATTATTTAAGTTGGTATATTACATTAATTAATCTAATTCCATTGCGATAACCTATAGTTAAACTTAGATACTACAAAAAATAACGAAGTATTAGAAATGAAGCCCTTCAACTTCGCCACGAATAAAATAAAATATTAGAATACTTCAGATAAACATAATTTTCAGAGTTCAGCTTCAAACTCATCTCTTGATAACAATGTACATTAATAAAATAATCAATATTATCTTACTAATATTATAAACGCGAAAGTTTTTATGGATGTATGTATGTTTGTTACTCTTTCACGCAAAATTTACTGAATGGAATATGAAACTTTACAATAATATAGCTCATACATCAGAATAACATATAGGGTATAATTTATAAAGCTAGCTATTTATTTTCAATACATTGAAAATAATTATTATTGTTTAATAGAAAATGTCAAAATTTGAGAATGACATTTTGCAAAACAATGATTGTTATATTAAAATTCTATTTTAGTAAATATTTAAATTAGTGAATTTATTTGAAGTACTCGCCTAATACATTGAATCGAATCAAGAATTGTACATATTTTAAATAAATAGTTTAAGAATTTTGGTATAAACGAAGATGGAACCTAGGAAAATAAAATAGATTACTCGAATTACTAATCCCACGCAGACGAAGTCGCGGGAAGAAGCTAGTATATTATAAAAGAAAGTCCAAAAAAATGTGAGGACCGCAAAAACTTAGAAACGAGTCCTGGTACGATCAAGGGAGTTATATGGTGTGGTAGATCTCTATCCCCCCTAGGGAATGAGGGTTCCCGTTTTTACCTAAAGGGCGTGCTTTTGAAGATATAAGGGTTAAAAGTTTTGCCCTCTAGAAATTATAAGAACAGTCTTCCGGAAAGTTCTGGAAGGTTCGATAAAACTCTGGAATTTCTGGAAGGAGTGGCGGAATAGCATCCCGGAACATTCTGGAATGTTGGCCTGAGCGAAGACGGGTACCCCAGCTAGTAGAAAATAAAATTAAAATGAAATCCATTATCTATGTGGATAGTCAAAACATCGTAATCGAAGTAAACACGTAGTTTATTTTATATTGAATAGATTTGTAAGTAGATCTTGTGGTAGAAGAAGGTTCCATGTCTAATCGGACTATGAGATCTCAGCGTCTGAATTCCCATAGTAAATTTATTCAGACACGATACTTCCTCAAATGATAATTCATCACATCATAACTCATAATATATTTGTAATGAATAAGAAATTAGAATCATTTGCAAAATCTCCACTATTGTATCCATTGTAATTTTCTATCATATATGTTCCAAGTAAAATATGTACTTTGTTTGTATTAGGTCCATTATAAGAATAATCCTACTCCAACGTATCCCCCTTTATAAAATCAATTGTTTAATCAAAAAATTCCATAACATCATAAATATAATAAAGATTGTAATTAATAATAGACTTGACAACAATAAAATTAGGTGCTAATAATTCACATTACTTGTAAGGTATTTCCCAAACAATACTAAAGTATGTAAGCTACCAACCCTATGTAATTAGCCTACTGGGAATAACCAAAAAAATAATTAGATAGTTGGACACTCAAGACCACTTAACAACAAATGTAATAAAATCCATAATTGAATAAAATCCCTGTAGACCACCCCTCCCTTCCCCCGCCCCCTCCTCCCCCTCCCTAATATGTTTTGTATAAAATCCCTAGGTTAAGAATATTTTTCAGCAGTCTGAAGATGGCTTTGACAAGCTGAAACCGGTTACGGTCATTAAATTAAAAGTGGAAAAAGTTTTAAATTTGTTTTATTATAACTCACATTAACCTTATCTCACCTTACCTAACCTAACATAACCTAAGGTTTTAAATTCCCAATTATCAGTTTTCGACGCTTCGAGACATGATGAATAATCATGTGAGGAATTAACATCCGATGAAAAGTTTGTACTCAATATTCATACACTTAAAAAGTTTCCACTGAACATTCTGGTCACCGTAGAAGAAGTGATGGATTTTAAATATATCTACATATTTGAATTTCGATTATGAATGCAAGTCTTGGAAGGGGAAAATTACCCACTTTCCGACATCCGATTGAGCTGAAATTCGGCAGATATACTCGATGTGGATGACAGTGCATTCTATCAACTTTTGATGCACTCACACACACATGCATTTCTATGAAATTGGCTTTGATTAATTGGTTACTAGAGCCCCGAGAGATTTTTGGACGTGCCGTTCGACGCGTAGGACCTTAATGGAAAGTCGAAAATGTTTCACTACATAATAAAAATAGATTGTAGAAAAAAAAAAGATTTTACGAATTGATTTTTCAAAATTTAATGACAGTGAAAAATAACAATTGTGTGGTATATACACGCCAATCTTTAAGACCGGCTAGAGGCCCTAGCACACTCGATCGATAACGATCGATAGGATAACTATCGGTAACTTCTCATCGTTCCCTAGCATGACTACAGATCGCTAACGAATAAGTGAAATTTCACATCACAATGACTAAGTGTCCTTAACATTTTTGACATCAACTGTTGTTTGTACGTTAGCGATGTGCAGTCGTCCTAGGGAACGATGAGAAGTTACCGATAGTTATCGTACCGATCGATATAGAGCAAGCGTGCTAGGGCCTCAGTGGTACGATTCGTTCTCGCGCAGCTACTGTCTTTAGAATGAACACCTGCCCTCCTTAAGTGTGGCGGGTCGGATCGAGAGAGACTGGTTGAGGGAGACCATTTGACATATTCAGTGGGACTCTCTCGACCAATCTCCTTATCACCGCAAAAGGATGGATTAATTGATTCATACGTCCGCCACTCCTGGACACACTGACCACTAGATTCCTCCCCACCCCTTTAATTTTTTTCCTTCCCAGAACTTCATTTCCTTAAAAACATCTCCACATAGCCATCCCCAAGTATATCATAGGAAAATAATTTCCCTCAGGGCCTCCTGTGCGAAGCTAACGTAAAAAATACATAGATGAGGCGCAAAAGTGATCACCCGATGTTCTTTGGATGTAATTTGTTATATGGGTAGGTACTAAATATATAGTATACAAGTATACAACGGTTCATTACCTATTTGTTCTTGCCGCTATGTTCGAGTTATTTTTATATGTTAATATAAATGTAAAGGAATAAGAGTACCTACCTAGAAATATCTAGGATTCCTTTAAAATTGAATTATGAATTTTATTTTATTATATTGTTTTTTTTTCAAGTGTCATTAGTCATGTAAAATTACGGCACCATTAGTGGTATGCAACTAATTGCGATGTGTATAAATGTGGTGCAACTAGTTACTTTGGTTACACTATGTTATGTGGCTGATATTTTCAAACATTATAAAAACAACTTCTATATGACAAATAAACTTAAATTGTCGTTTCCTTATACTCCAGAGCAACACATTGTTTTATTTGTCATTTAAAACCAAAGACAACAAACAGTCTTATAAAACGACAATTTAAGTTTATTTGTCATATAGAAGTTGTTTTTATAATGTTTTAAAAATATCAGCCACATAACATAGTGTAACCAAAGTAATGACACTTGAAAAAAAACAATATAATAAAATAAAATTCATAATTCAAATATAAAGGAATCCTAGATATTTCTAGGTAGGTACTTAAATACTAGGTAGGTACTCATATTCCTTTACATAAAAATGCGTTTTTTTTTTAAAGTAAGGTAAACATTCCCGGGTTACGAATAACCTGCCAATAATTTTAAAATCTCCTACTACCTCCACAGTACGCGGAAAATGTGTGTGTTGTGATGGAGGACTTAGCCAGCCGAGGAATTGAACTCACAACGCCTGGGTGGGACCTAAACGCGATGCCAACTCTGGCACTGACCGGCTAATGAATGACTAATTATTTTACGTTATTTGAAATTTAACGACTCAATTAAATAAAACATGGACTATTTACGCAAATCATCTTTAAATTCGATAACGATTGTTTTATCACGTACCGTAGATTACAAATCGGAACTCAACTGGGTCAATAAACGTTTCAAATTTCTAAATATAATAAAATACAATGCATTATGCACTTATATGCTTATGTAATTACGCACATAGTACTTCAAAGTTCAAAGGAACTATTGACAAGATAAAAGATAACGTTCTGACAGAAAAGATGGTCTAATCTAGCCGGTAATCTGTTTACTAACCCAAAAGAAACATTTTCAATCTGTTTACACAATGAAAATGACGTTAAAAAACGTATTAACATCGATATTACATTATAAATATGTACGCAGGTACGGGTTTGCAAAATGCACGCATATTGAAATTCATAGCAGGTACCTACGCCGGCGTAAAGAAAAACGAACAAAGCAAACGTCAAAAAACTGCAACACATAACCTGCAAAATAAATTAATAAAATTCTAATTTACTCACAATTTCTGACTTGAGTCAGGCACGGCAAGGAGCTGTTGACGCTGCTTCCACTCACAGCCTTCACGCTGGCACCGATAGCCTTAGCCAAGTTACCAGCCATTGTAAATTTTCAATTCCTAAAAGAATCAAACCGCCAAACAGAAGGACACAACACGACTGACAGCTGCCGGTTGAAAACTGACTGCCGCCGAAAATAGGGATTGTTGGCTTTGAGCGTTGGCAACACTGGGAAAGTTCAGCCAATCAGAGAGCAGTGTGAGATACACAATATAGATAAGTAATTTAATATAAAGTCATTTTGTAGAAAAGTGTTAGAATTTGTATAGCGTTTTTATTGTAAGGTAAGAATAGTTGTTACATTATTGCTATTTGGTATTTTTAATACGAAACTTGGGCGTTTTTAGATGCGGGGATGCTTTCAGCAGAACAACTTTGAAATTCAGGAAACAGAAAACGCGCGCACTTTGAAACAAAGTTTTACACATTTTTTATGTATTTTTATGTTTTATAATATGTTTGCTAATATTAATCATTGTAAATGCAAATAACACATTTGAAAAATAGTTATTATATTATTATGCCTGTATAAATGGCCAATTTCTCTAAATATACATTTATTTAATCAATTGAGTAGGTACCTACATAGATTTTTGTTTTACTTATATCCCAATATCTATCTCATTTTCTCTTCTTATTCTGTAAAAGGGTAAATAAGTTTTTATTAGATTTTTTGAAAGTTCTATTGTAGCTCGAATGCGGGATATTTGTCAATCCATTATTTATTTTACATATTGGAGGGTCAATAAAATCGCCATTATATTTAAAATTTATGAATTACGTTCATATATATTTTGGTATCGGCAGTACCTACTGAATTATTGTAGGTGATACTCAAATATAGAGATATTATTATTAATAGGTTTCTTCGTAAATACTAATCCGTAGGTACCTGAGTAGAAATTTGAATGTTTTGTAAATTTCTAACAATGGCGTTCCAGGTATAAATGACCGAAGTGGGTAGAACCGAAGGATTATTAAATAATATGAGTTCTTGTTTTCTGTTTTGGGTTTGGCCTTTTGGCAAACGAACAAAGCCAAACTTGTTTGTAACGGGAAAAACTGGTGCAGCTGACAAGCTGACGAACAAAAGAGGAATGGTTAACGTTGTAGGAAGGACATTATTTTATGATGTTGTAAGTATTTGCAATAAAATGGCTAAAGTTTTGTTTTGAAGTTGGGTAGTAATAATGTTTTACCAGCGAATACCGGAAATTAGTCATTTTTAAATAAAATTCTAGACGTAATTACTCTTTTTTACAAAAAAAACATAAATTCATTTTGAAAGATTGTTATTTTATCTGGTACACGCAGTTTTAAAATTTAGAAAAACTAAGTGTATTTTTAAGACACAGGTTATACCGTTGGTCGTTGGCAGATTTGTTCAATATACACAACAAAACAATAACAAAATAAATCTTTATATGTAGATATAATCTAGTCAACACAGCTTTCTATTATTAAATTTTAGGCAAATTAAAATCATTAAAAATAAATCCGAGAACGTATTTTGTGACAAAAATACCTCAGTTTTTCTATTTATTTAAGGTCTTACAAACTAAAATATTTCAGATTTTTTTTTACACACTTATTTTGTTTAGACATTATTATTTTATTACATCATAAATTATTTTAAGAACTATATAATTTTCATTAATTTACCCTCTCCCGTTTGATCATTTTTATGGCAGTTCGAGACATAAATTCTCGCGACTCATTAGCCGCTGAGATGCGGCCGTGCAAGGTTCTGTGTTCATAACAATATTTTGCATTAACGTTAAAACTAATACCGTTTAGCTTCATGGTTGTAAAAACATCCGCGCGCAGCGCTGTTAACAAAAACGGAATAATGGATTGCTGGATATTACCTCTTACAGAGCACTAAAGTCAGATTTATTTTCTTTAATTTAGGCAAAAAAATAGATACAGACAGTTATAAATAAAAAAATTAAAACAAAAAATGTAGAAAGTATTATATTATCAGAGTGGAAGATATTCTCAGTATCGACCTGGTGTAAGACCACCATTAAGAATTACTATTTTTTACATTAGCTCCACACTCCACACAGGAGGCCCGGAGGAAAACAATTCCCCTAGTTTCGTCGTTGAGGATGCTGTGTGGAGGATATTTTGAGTAAAAGAGGAGGGGAAGATCTGGAAAGGAAAAAGGTTTGAGGGATGGGTAGGAATGGGGGGTTAGTGTTTCTAGGAATGCGATGTTCCGAGAGAGCCCTGCTGGAGAGATCATGAGGCTTTCCTCAACCAGTCTCTCCCGATTCAGTCTGCCACGTAACTGACGGAATTGAAACGTTGCTTGAAATAGCTTTAGCCGTGTTTCGTGACCAGATATGAATAGCCAGGTACTTCCCCATCATCCTCCTTCCGAACCCATTGTCTCGCTGGTTCCAGACGGTTATTAGCAGTTGGGACTCGTCTGCGGTACCGCATAAAAACAATAATAATACTAATAACTAGGAGGCGGCTAAGCGGTGGCAAAACGAAGAATTCCAAGTCACGAATCCGCAAAAACATCATTCGGAGATATTGAAATTTGAATTTTTGAAATGATATGTTTTTGTAATAACGAATCAATTCTAAACTTCAAACCTCAATATCTCCGAATGATGTTTTTGCGAATTTTCAACTTGGAATTCTTCGTTTTGCCACCGCCTAGCCGCCTACTACTAATAACTAATAACATTTGACTGATTTATATAGCTCCGTTTTTGTGAAAAATCAGCTCAAGAGCGTGGTATAAATAAATATATATTAAAATTGATATAACTGGCTAGCAAATGGCTAGCAACTAAGATTTATAAAATCCCTACTGACTTACATCTAAGGGGCTTTTTCACCATCCTCTGCATAGCTTATCCACAGGATAACGTATATCAATTTACGATTTACGGTATATTTATTTATTAAGTCGGAGTTTCCTATATATTGGATAAGTTGGCCGAGTTTTCTAACTATTGCAAGTATTTTGTTTTTATTTTCATTAATATTTGTTATAGTATGGATAAGCTATCAGGAGGATGGTGAAAAACCCCCTAAGACTATGCAGAGTAATGCACACTCTTTCGGGGACACTTACGGGTTATATTGTGTGAAAGTGTATATGTAGATGGTGTTTTCTTTTAACCGATTGCGGTTCACGGCGAGTTCATCGAAAACGAGTTCAACCTAACCTAACCTAACCTCTCGTTGTCAATGAATTTGCTTTCGATGAATTGATTTTCGATGAACTCGTCGGTTACCCCGATTGCATATTGCAAATACGAGTACATATACCGGGAGGCAACTGTCGTGGGACCAGTGGCGAAACTATACCATCGGGGGCCCGTGGCAAATTCATTGGATGGGGCCCCCCCAGTAAAAATCACAGTCGCGTTGTAATTGATTTTTTTATAAATAATATAGGAAATTACCCAACAGTATTACTGATATTGTGTGCATTTTTGTTAAATATCAAAAAATATATATTTTTAAAAGCGTAGGTATTACCTATGTAGGTATAATGAAATAACATTTTTTTCTTTACAAGATATTTAATAATAAAATTCTTTTCTCCGAGCTTTCTGTTCCGCAAAAGTATCAATTACGTCATCAAAGATTAATGATCGGGCCATTGAATTTTCAATAGAGAGAATAGCCAAGTTACATAGCATGTCTTGTCCCATTGAGTTTCTTAAATATGTTTTTATTAATCTTAGTTTCGAAAACGACCTTTCGGCAGTAATTGTAATCACAGGAATTCATGATAGCTGCACGACATAAAATGATTCTTTATTATTGATAAATCAGCAAGTTCTCTAATATACGAAGCCTTTTCTATTTCGTCTCTGAAGGTGGACCGAAAACTGAGAATTTCCCTGGCAAATGATTTAGATATGTTTTTTTTTTTATATAGCAAAATACAGAAATTGGAAACAATTTCATTCGTTGGAAGGAAACGCGATTTCAGTTGATTAATAGTGATGTCCAATACTCGATAAAATATGTTCACTTTAAACAACCTTTCCGGATCTTGGAGACGCTCATCTTCGCAAAGTTGGTGAAAATGGCGTTTCACCTTCCTTTGACGGGCTTTAGAAAATTCAGGTTTGATGGCGCTACACTCCTTGCTTCCTTTTTTAAATTTTCAAATTCATGTCGATACCTTTCCAATTCTTCCAGATAGATGGCTTTGGACTGAAGTGCTTTAGAGGCTGCATCGATAACAGCCAAACTACCACGACAAAAAATTCAGCAACCAATGGATGCGTTCTAAAAGTAAACGACATCCTTTTCTTATGAATGCGTTTAAATCTTAATAATTTATTTGAATTTGTATATGATCTTTAGTTGTGTCTAACATTAGTTGTTTTTATGTACTTATATAAAATTTATAATTTTTACTAAATTTTGTTAAAAATGTTAGGTTACTTCTGAACTCGCGGCCCCCCAGCGGCCGGGGCCCCGGCCCCCACGGGGCCCGTAACATTTTGCCACCCTGTAGTTTCGCCACTGCGTGGGACCAACTATCATGGAACAGAAGAAACGGTTCAAAAAAAAAAATATGCATACTGCACAAGAGTCCCAGCTGCTCCCGTCTGGAGCCAGTGAGACTATGGCATCACCAATTAGGGAATGTTGTGAGGCTGATGGTAGTGGGGAGGGGAAGGAGATGAGGAAGAGGACCTGGCTATTCAGATTTGATCACCAAACACACGGCCAAAGCCATTGAATGGTGTTCTTCCACCAGGGCGATACTGACAGTATCTTCCACTCTGGAACGCGCCGCAAATATACTATATATTATTTTAAATGGATAAATTGTGAAACAACACAAATTAATAAAATAAAATGTATTTGCGCACACTGGGTTCGAGCCCGCGACCTTTGGATTGGGAGTCGAGAGGCTTGCCCCTCGATTACGGATGGCCGTCAATGACAAAAGAGAAAATTGAAGAAAAATCGGTAAAAATAACGAACACATAAACTAAACTAACTTATCCTATCATTTTCTATTACCATATTCTTTTTTGTCATTGTTCTGTTTTATCCGGTTATCAATGGATTTATAAATTGATCCTCACGTCTGGCAGAGAGACTATTATGCCAAACACATGCCCAACATTCGTAGACAGGTTAACATTTACCGCAAGAGAACGAGTAGTTTTTATGACTAGTTCTTGTTAACGTCTCAAGTCTGTCCAAAGTTTTGACTGAAAAAGAAAGAGGTAGGTAACCCAATGCAACATGGCTTTACATACCTAGTGCGAAGTTCAAATCAAATTATACTTTATAACACAATAGCGCTCGCCATACAATCCCACACAGACCCGCCACACGTAAAAAGATGATGTGTTATAAGCGCGGTTCGGGTCTTCGCTATTCGGCGTTATTCGCCGTAGCCACTTCCGATGCGATGTTTGAAAAATTATGCGACCCCCCCTCCACCGTAAACAGGAGAGGGAGTAATTTTCAATAAGCAGCCACCGTGCTCAAGCAGCTGTCAGCCGTCAAGTTGACAGATCCAATACAAATAAATAGTATTTCACGTCCGCTTCCGAATTCAACTGACCCCCTCTCCTGTCGTAGGAAGAAATCTTTTATAACGTAGTGTGTCGGTAGAAAAGATATTGTGTTTTAAGTAATATCTTTTGATGTGAATTTCGTGTCTGTCCCGTGCATCAAAGTTGTAAACCGAAAAGTAGCTATGTAGATGCACAAATAATAGTAGGTAAGTATCTTCCAAACATCATTTCTATCTTTGCTCATTATTTTACGTGTAGGTAGGTGTAAGCGCCAAACTTAAATGCCGACATGAACTTGATAGATCAATTCTCGTCCATGTGCAGTCACTTTACTGTCTTTAGAATGGCCGTAAACGAAAGAGAAAGATGCGTAAAACATACGTGCCACAGAGAATGGCGTGGACCTTAAGATGATACCCGGTGGTGCAGAAATAGATTTTACTAAAATATTGCTGTCACTGTTGCTCTTACTCCACCGGATATTGAGCGAAAGGGACAATGCACTGACACCTAACTAAAATGTAGGTTTTGTATTCCCCACTTTTCTCCTCCAAAACTGGACTGATTTTCAATTTTTTTTTACCAACTACATAAGAAAAAACTATTCTATGTCTGTACGTTTTGCTTTTTTTAAAAAAACATTGTCTGGTTTGTATACTGAACATCTTTTGACGGCGTTTAAACCAGTCAATTTTATTGATTTTTGGAAGGTTATAACTTCTATAAAAAGTAACTTATCAAAAAAAAACAAAAAGTACCGACACGCTAGTAGTTGATATCTATTTTATGCAAAAACAATATTTTCTCTAGGGTTAAAATCCAGAGAGATAAATAGAGAATACGTTTGTATGGAAAAATCACCGCCGGGTATCCTCTTAAACTCGATTTCTGTATTAACGTCATGTCGGCATAAAATTTTGGCGTATATATTTTGTGTTAGTGTATCTCTTGTGAAAGACAACCGTTCAGGATCGAAATGTTGCTTGAAATGGATTTAATCGTGCTTGGTGAGTCCTCTTCCTTCCTACCTGCCATTTCCTATCTCCTTCCCCTACCCACTCCATTCAGCCTCAAAGCATGCGATATTTTTATGTTTACAATGTTAACTTAATTCAGTCGACAGTTTGACCGGTGAGTGGTTGTGTTGGGTCCCACCCAGGCGTCGTGCGTTCTATTCTTGGGCTGACTAAGTCCTCCATCACGACATGAGCCACATTTTCCGCTTAGTGTTGTGGTAGTTGGAGATTTTCAAACGTTGTTTGGTTATTTATAACATAGGAATGTTTGTCTTTTTTTTAAATATCCATAATGGTGATATTTTTATGTTTAAAATGTTAACCTAATTCAGTCGCCTAACATACCCGTAATGGGGAATTTTTTTGTTACAATTACCTAATTCAGTTGGCTAACATACCCTTGGTGTATTCTTATTTTTAAAATGTTAACCTAATTTAATCGGCGAACATACCCTTGGTGTAATCTTATGTTTACAATGTTAACCTAATTTAATCGGATGACATACCCTTCGTGTAATCTTATGTTTACAATGTTAACCTAATTTAATCGGATGACATACCCTTGGTGAATTCTTATTTTAAAAGTGCTAACCTAGTTATCGGATGACATACCCTTGGTGAATTCTTATTTTAAAAGTGCTAACCTAGTTATCGGCGAACATACCCTTAGTGTAATCTTATGTTTACAATGTTAACCTAATTACATCGGCGAACATACCCTTGGTGTAATCTTATGTTTACAATGTTAACCTAATTTAATCGGATGACATACCCTTGGTGAATTCTTATTTTAAAAGTGCTAACCTAGTTATCGGCGAACATACCCTTGGTGTAATCTTATGTTTACAATGTTAACCTAATTTAATCGGATGACATACCCTTGGTGTATTATTACACGTAAAGTGTTAACCTAATTAAATCGATTAACATACCCTTGGTGTAATCTTATGTTTACAATGTTAACCTAATTTAATCGGATGACATACCCTTGGTGTATTCTTATCTTTAAAATGCTAACCTAATTTAATCGGCGAACGTAGCCTTGGTAAAATCTTATGTTTACAATGTTAACATAATTTAATCGGATGACATACCCTTGGTGTATTATTACACGTAAAGTGTTAACCTAATTAAATCGGCGAACATACCCTTGGTGTAATCTTATGTTTAAAATGTTAACCTAATTTAATCGAATGACATACCTTGGTGTAATATTATGTTAACAATGTTAACCTAATTTAATCGGATGACATACCCTTGGTGTATTCTTATTTTTTAAATGTTAACCTAATTTAATCGGCGAACATACCCTTGGTGTATTCTTATCTTTAAAATGCTAACCTAATTTAATCGGCGAACATACCCTTGGTGTAATCTTATGTTTACAATGTTAACCTAATTTAATCGGCGAACGTACCCTTGGTGTAATCTTATGTTTAAAATGTTAACCTAATTTAATCGGATGACATACCTTGGTGTAATATTATGTTAACAATGTTAACCTAATTTAATCGGATGACATACCCTTGGTGTATTCTTATTTTTTAAATGTTAACCTAATTTAATCGGCGAACATACCCATGGTGTATTTTTATTTTTACAATGTAATTTAATCGGATGACATACCCTTGGTGTATTATTACACGTAAAGTTTTAACCTAATTAAATCGGCGAACATACCCTTGGTGTAATCTTATGTTTACAATGTTAACCTAATTTAATCGGATGACGTACCCTTGGTGTATTCTTATTTTCAAAATGTTAGCCTAATTTAATCGGCGAACATACCCTTGGTGTAATCTTATGTTTAAAATGTTAACCTAATTTAATCGGATGACATACCCTTGGTGTAATCTTATGTTTACAATGTTAACCTAATTTAATCGGATGACATACCCTTGGTGTATTCTTATCTTTAAAATGCTAACCTAATTTAATCGGCGAACGTAGCCTTGGTGTAATCTTATGTTTACAATGTTAACATAATTTAATCGGATGACATACCCTTGGTGTATTATTACACGTAAAATGTTAACCTAATTAAATCGGCGAACATACCCTTGGTGTAATCTTATGTTTACAATGTTAACCTAATTTAATCGGATGACATACCCTTGGTGTAATCTTATGTTTACAATGTTAACCTAATTTAATCGGATGACATACCCTTGGTGTATTCTTATTTTTAAAATGCTAACCTAATTTAATCGGCGAACATACCCTTGGTGTAATCTTATGTTTACAATGTTAACCTAATTTAATCGGATGACATACCCTTGGTGTATTCTTATTTTTAAAATGCTAACCTAATTTAATCGGCGAACATACCCTTGGTGTAATCTTATGTTTACAATGTTAACCTAATTTAATCGGATGACATACCCTTGGTGTATTCTTATCTTTAAAATGCTAACCTAATTTAATCGGCGAACGTACCCTTGGTGTAATCTTATGTTTACAATGTTAACCTAATTTAATCGGATGACATACCCTTGGTGAATTCTTATTTTAAAAGTGCTAACCTAATTTAATCGGCGAACATACCCTTGGTGTAATCTTATGTTTACAATGTTAACTTAATTTAATCGGATGACATACCCTTGGTGTATTTTTATTTTTAAAATGTTAACCTAATTTAATCGGATGACATACCAATATTATAAGCAATAATTATTAGCCTGAAACACTCATTCATATTGAAAAAATCTCCCGAGAAAAGATTATTGTCGCCGACGGGACTCGAACCCGCACCCCTCTGATTGCCGGTCAGGAGCTCTACCATTAAGCTACGGCGGGTTACCCCCTACCCGCCAAATGATTCAATATATACCTAGTGTTTCATTCAACAATTACCACTTATTATATTTTTCCTGTCTCTAATTATATAGCATCATAAAATTAGCAATAAATGGGAGGTGTCCATTTTCAACAGAGAAATGAACAGAAAAAAATATCATTTATAAAAACCTTAGGTAGTGTGAAACCGTTCAAATTTAAAATAAGTATGCCGAAAAAAGTTTAAAACTTTTGATATCACAAATTCTGCCAAAAGTCAAAGTGGGAGGTGCCCAGGTTCTTGAACTCCCTCTCTCTGGACAAGAGAGGAACGGACGGACAACAATATAATATATTCAATCCGGACCATCGCAGTTTATCGCAATGGCGGAACCTGATATACTGGATCTCGCGTGTCCTGGGTCTTGTATAGTATGTATATTATATCTGTATCGTATTATGTCTGCACGCAAGAGTCTGGTATTTTTATTCCTGCAGTAAATATAGCAATATTGGCGGAACTTTGGCCTTGAGTTGGATATGCTCGTAATATTAGATGGATATTTTTATCACATTGATTTGTCAAATCCGCAAAACAGATAAAGATCATTTTATGCAGAGAGAGAAAAACTTGAATAGGTCAGCGTGTGAAAGTTTTGGTTTTACACTTTACAACATTTTAAAACTGGGTAGGATAGGTGCCTGGTTCTGTGAACAATAAAAACCTCGCATCCAAGAAAGTATGTTTCTAATTTTCTAATTTAATAAATCAAAACCAAAATTTCTTCTGAGGTCGTAAGATTTGTATGTACTTTATTATAAATCATTTAATTGTTATTGTAATAACTCTTGTTTTAATAACTTTTGAAGTTTTCACACATCATTGAGAAAATTGTATGAAGAAGAACAACTGGGACTCGAACCCAGAATCTCTTGTCTTACCGATCCTGATTTCGAATCCCAGTTGCGAATTTACCTATTTATTTATCTGACTCTGGTTGTTTTTCATAATTTCGTTTAGATGTATAATAATAATAATTGGATCAACCTCAAGGGCTCTGTACCTAGAATTATTATTTACCAACAGATATTAAAGACAGGACACTATATTAAAACATTGCACATTGCATAATTTTACATTTGCACACGATCACTTTTCGTATATAACAAGATTACTGCCAAAAATGGAGTTAATTAATTGAAGTTATTTCGAAAGACTTGAGAATTTAGCACTCATTAGGACTGAAGTATTTGAATGAAATTAAGGCCGGTCTCTTGCGACCAATTTTACAAACAATATTTCAAACATTACCATAAACATGTGGCAGGGCCACAACGGTTGTTGTTTTCTATGGGCCACGGAAAGCAAAAACATGGCTCGGACCTAACCATCCACAAAATGTGTACACATTTTCGTCGGAGGAGACGCCGCTTTAGATGAACAAATAACTCACAAATAAGAATTTGTTTACATTTTTATGCAATTAGTTATTTACTTTTTCGCTGGTTGAGAAGGTGAAAGTAAAGGTTTATTGCTTTATAGATACGACTGTCTAAAAAGGTGAGTTTAAAGTTTAGCTCTAAATTCCGCCGAGTCTGTGATCATTTTTAAATCATGTGGCAATCCATTCCAGGCTTTAAGTCCAGAGACTCCGAAAGCACGCTCAACGAACTTTGTATGTATTTTTTTTTAATATATATTATGTCTTCTTCAATGATATAACTATTTTATTCACTGAGCGTAAAAATGTTTCATAATTCTTTCAGAATACATGTTTACATGTTCCGGACAATAAACATTGAAATCCTGTTAATTTCTGTCCCGTTTTTACGAATAAATTGATCGTATTTTAGAATAACGTTTTTCTAAGTGTGAATTCTTCTTAAATTTAGATAAATTAAAATCGGTTATTAAAAAACCTATTTCAGTTTCAGTCAACCAAACACGTGGAAACACTGAGAGAAGTAAGGAACTTTATTATACACTAGTTTCTGCCCGCGACTTCGTCTGCGTAGGAATAGTACTTCGAGGAATCTATTTTCTTTTCCTAGGTCCCATCTACCAAAATTCTTAACCTATTTATTTAAAATATCTATAATTCTTGATTCGATTCGTCTTGAAGTATTAGGCGAGTACTTCAAATAAACTAATTAATTAAAATATTTTCTAAAATAGAATTTTCATTTAACAATCATTGTTTTGCAAAATTCATTCTCAAATTTTGACATTTTCTATTAAAGAATAATTATTATTTTCAATATATTGAAAATTAATAGCTAGCTATATAAATTATAGCCTATATGTTATTCTGATGTATAAGCTATATTATTGTAAAGTTTCATTAAAATCCAATCAGTAAATTTCGCTTGAAAGAGTAACAAACACACATACATCCATACAAACTTTCGCGTTTATAATATTAGTAAAATTATTCATAAATTGCATTCACTGGGTTATTCGAACATTGGAGCTATTAATAAAATTTACATCTGGCGAATTTTTATACAGCTGCTAGTTGAATCAAGACGTGCGTGTCGGATACAAAGAATTTAAGCGATATACAAATATACTGACAGACATACAGAGTTTATATACGTACAAGTGATGTTGACTTAATTTTCGCAAAAACCTAGTGACGCATTCACCAGTGATAATATAAATTACATTTCAATGTGCGATTTTTTTTTTGAACGCGTGTAAGAGCTTTGGGAGTCTATTTTAGAACTAATCTCTTGGAGAGCACACCAATAGTTACACCAAGCATATCAACGGAATTCAATTCAGTATGTAATAATAATATCTAATAATTATATTTGGATCATTTCTAAAGCGCCGTTTTCGTGAGAAAAACATCACAATGGTACTTTTTACAACTTCATATACACTTACGCTTATACTTACGACTTCGATTTATTACCAGTGGCTTATAATAAGTGACTTAAAACTAAGACTTATAACTAGTGACTTAAAACTATACTTATTTTTTGACCGAGTGGGTATTTACACTATACTGCAATACTCGTATTATGACTTATCTATCTCAAATTGCAGGTGAAAAAATCTTGCGTTTACTGTTCCGTTAATCTGGGATTTGAGTGAACGATCTTCAAGTAAATGTACCTACTCCTAAGGTTTTAACGCCATTTTTAGAGATGATGTTATGGCCAAAAGTAATGAGAGGAGATTTGTGTAATATTGATTAGCGTTTTTTTGTTACTGTCCAAAGAAATTATCTTTTGGTTGGATTTGTTTTTAGTTTTTTCGAATTCATCCAGTCTGTTATGGCAACAATGCATTTAACAGTAATAGCCTTTAAACTATCTTTATCACGCATAGAAATAGATTTGCTGATCGTCAGAGTAGCAAAGGTAATGAAGTCCCAATGATTCGATTAATTTGGCACATCGTTGATGAACAAAAGAAATGTAGGGGTCCCAGCACTGAACCCTGGGGGACTCCAGAAGTGAGGGTTCAAACGGAGAGTTTTTAGCACTCGGTTGTACAGATTGTTCGGTCACAGAGGTAGGATTTTATCCGCTGAATAATTTCACCACCCAGTCCAAAAGTTTTTCCAGTCTTTTGATCCGGAGATTATAGTCGATGGTGCCAAATACTGCACTCATAGACTTATGAATATCATATGTCTGACTGCACTCAAATCTAATGACTGCACTCAAATCTAATAATGATAGCTAACATACCTGAAGCATCAAATCTGACAACACGCGCAATGCTCCAGTCTCTGTAGAATGATACCATCTATAGCTGATTGGTACTTTGATAAAAGTTAATTTTTGGCCAGATGGGTGGTTATCACATTTTTTTCCAGAATTTTTGAGATGAATGGTAAATTTGACACAGAACGATAATTAATTAAATCTGCAGAATCTAATTGTTTTTTTTTTAATTGGAGAAACAAGGGTTTTTTAATCAGTTTGTTTAGAGAACTAGATACAATTTTGGTGACTTCCTCCAAAATCAGAAATTCGCTGGCGAAGGTGGCGAAATTATATGGAGGTGCAGACGCTTTCGTGGCTTGGATGTTTTTAAAATAAATAAAGTAATTGAATTGAATTAAAAAATAAAGGTATAAAATGCAAATAAATAAAAAAATACGAGCTTGCTTTAGACCACAAGACTGAAGTACATATTTCTTTAGCTCCATCTATATGTATGTTTAAATATATGTTTATATGTATAAAATATGTATATATTATATTAATTTTCTACAAATATTTATTTAAATTCATTATCATTCGCCTCGCCCGATCAAGCCGTGCGCATCGACGTCCGCTCTCCCCCGCGTTTGGCGCGTCACTGGTATTTCAAAATACTGACTGAAATATTTCATGCACTGGCTATGAGAGGAAGAGAGAAAGAAAATGTGCGCGCGCACTGCTCTCTCTTGATTCTACAAAGTGATACAGCCCGTTCGCCTCGCAAATCATTTCACTTTTCGTTACGCTGTAATTTCCGTAACGCATTCGCTAGTGTACCCCTCAAGTCAAGCGTGCGTAAAGAAGTATTTACTTCAATAAAATTGTTACGTAATACATGGTTTAATAAAAGTGGATGTACTTGTATATGTAGATATTAGGCAATGATGTATAGGTAGATAGATATGTTGAATGATATCAAAACACAATGCAACTCCGATAAAACTGCATAGATCAAGAGTTGTGATAGTACGATCATTATCGCTTGGTGAAAACCACTTTAATTTTATCATTTAAAATGACTCCACTTTACTAAGTGATTAGATTCGTGTAGACAGCTGCTGTTACCTAGATATCGATTAAAAAGAGTTTAAATCTCGGTCGAAGCCGGGTAGCAACAACTAATATAAAATGTTATTAGTATGACCAGATAGTAGCCTCCTTGACAAATGCGACGGGTACCCACAGATCAACGGCTGCTCGACATCAAAAAATTCAATCAAAAGGTATCCCAAATATCTAGTAGGTACTAATACGTGCTGTTTTATTATTTATGTTTTAACTTATAAAATATTAGCTGATACCCGGCTTGCGTTGTTTTGCCACTAAATTAAAGAAATTGTTTCTCCCTGCGTGTCCTTTCCCATTCTTCCCCGTTCCCCTTCTGCCACCTCTTCCCCACCCTCGTCTCCTACCCACTCGCGCTGTCCCCCTTCTCACGAACCTCCCCCGTCACGAATTCCCCTTCCACCTATTCCGCCTTCCCCCTCCCTCGTCCTGGATTCCGCGAATCACCCCTCTTTCATTCCCCTCTGCCCCTCCCCCTCTCGCCTTTTTTGCCTTCCTCATAACTCCATAAATTTTACTCATTTTTCAAACATCTCGCGTGTGCCATATTGCATTTTTTTTTGTAAATTTCATAACTCCAGAACACACCAATATAGAAATATTGCTATATAGAAACCTTTACAGGCATGTAAACAACAACTCGCCAAATTATTATCGCAATCGGATGAATAGTATAGGAAATATCTCTAAATATATCAAACGCGCGAACTGTCAAATTGCCGAAGTTAAAATAGTCGTTTTCTGAAATTATCCAATTTTCTTTGCAATTTTCTTAATTTTTCTTTCCGTAAGAACCTTCTACAAAGTATTAGAAAACTTTTAAAAAAAGATTAATGAAATAGGTAAAGTGGTTCTGAAGTTATGGCGTGACCAAGGGAAACAGGGATTCATTTTTATATATATAGATAGATAGGCTAAAGGATCCATTTTTCCAAGATTTAGAGGAAACTTTGACAATTTTTTGTTAGTTAATGGTAATTATTAAAAAAAACGTCTTCCCGAACCTACTGTTGAAATATAAAATGAAAATAATAAAAGGTTTAAAAAACGTTTTGAAAAAATTGGAGGAATCTAAAAAATAGATGTTTACTCAATTTCATTGACCTTTGTGGGGCTATGAGTCACACTTTCAGAGAAATTATCTGTTCTTTAATTTTTGTTGTAAATTTAAGCTTACATATTATCTTGCAATGCAGTTGTTCAATCTATTTCAATCTCTGAACTATATTGCTTATACACTATATAATTCGCTTCCAGATATGTACAAAAACATCCAGCATAAATGGTTCCCAGGGCGACTGTACCCATTCCCGCCTCCCAAATATATAATAATATAATATAATATTCAAATAAAAAAAATTAAAAACTATTCTGACTTCGCTACATGCATTTGTGATATATGCCTGTGAATGTTCGTATTGTAGGTATTTGTATATAATTGTTTTCGAAAAGTCCAGTTCAGTGCACTGTCCTAATGGTTCCGGCCATTTGTAACTCTTGCATATTCACAAAACATTAAAATAGACATAATTAAGTAATAAGTAATAAGCAACTACGTGCTGCGGTGAGCATACATTACAATTGTCATAGCGCTTAAATCTCTGCCAATAATGTCACATTTCTTCAGCACCGCGTAAAAAAAACACTGGCAAAATAATTGTTTATTACATTCCTGCACTAGGCTGCCATCTACCGCCCGTTCTCATATACATAATATTATGTAGTTATGACGCAAGAGGGCGCCTGTAAGTGAAGTGATTCGTTCTTATTTTGAAAATTCTTTGGCTCCAGCCGCGCCCCAAGTGCGTCAGTGAAACGGAAAAAACTAAACCGTAAACATGTTTTTTTCTATCATAACGATGTCATTTGATAAATGAATTCTGGCAGAATTTCTCCGACTTAGTAAGTGAGCTATTTTGAAAATGAAAATTACATAATTAAAATGATTTTGAAGAAAGTTTTGCGATATTTACAGTAAATTCATATGAGGGGTTAATGCAACCCTTTTTCACAATTTGCGTGATATTTTAATATTTTTTGAAGTTTTGTTATATAGTTTGGGTTGCAACAGTGATGAACACAAGATGAGCTAAGTATGTATATAGGTATGACAATTCCCGAGATACAACAAAAAAAAGATTTTTTTTAAAACTGATCAAAACCGCAATTTAAGATAAACATATATCACCTAGACTACGGGCTGTACGAAATTTTTTTAAGATCACATATAAAGTACCCGGACCTCCAGAACTACACAAGAATTTGTTTCAACTAACTAACTAACTAACATCACGCGGTTTCCCCGCAGGGGTAGGCAGAGAGGACGGACCGCCAAACACCTCGGTCTTGGCACTTACTCTTTGCCTCATTCACATTCATACATCGTCTCATATATACTCTTCTATTTTTCTGTCTCTTGACATGGCCCAACTCAATCTGATTCACTTGATCGTGCCATGTCTTCCTCGGACGCCCCCTACTTCTTATACCATTCACACTTGCATCATATATTCTCCTTACGCTCCTTTCTTCGTTCATTCGCTCTACATGCCAAAACCATCTGAGGGTTCCTTTCTTAATTTTACTCATTACGCTTACATCAGTCTTGCATTCTTTTCGTATCTCCACATTTCTCACACGATCACACAAGGTTATACCACACATACGCCTCAGGGATCTCATTTCAACAGCATTCAGTCTACTTGCATCCTACCTCTGCCAGCTCCATGCCTCACTGCCATACATCAGGGTAGGTACAAGCACTCTATTGTGGACTGCTAGCTTCGCTTCTTTGGATAGGTTTTTGTTAGCGCCAACGGCATTCAGTCCTCCATTAATGGAGTTACCTGCATTTACCCTTCTTTCAATATCTCTATCAGCCTTCCCATCTCTCGTAAACATACTACCCAAATACACAAACTCATCCACCTGCTCCAAGTATTCAGCGTTCACAATTATATTGCACACTTTGTTTCAACAAACTGCATAATGGCTGGACTATAGTCAAATTAAGCAAAGCTAAATATAAACAAATAATGTAACTAAATCATTGTTAGACATTTTTGTATGTTTATTATCTTTGGGGGCTAGTCAAGCAAAAATTTATCATGGACTGTACTGTCATCCGCATAACAATGAATTGGTGAGTATGTCAAAAGGTCATCGATGTGCAACAAAAATTAAGTAGGATACAGAACCGATCCCTGTGGGACGCCAGCATTTATCAAATACGAGGAATAGGTGAAACCGTCAGCAACTGACTGTCTGAATCGTCCTCTTCCATAATTGAATATTAGTTTTTTGGAGCGAAACAATAATTCCACTACGTAAGTAAAATGTCACAAATACGTATTATATGTTATCTTCAATTTTGGTATAAATGTTTACAAACATTGGTTTATAAGTTTACAAACATAGGTTTATAAGTTTACAAACATTGGTTTGTAAGTTTACAAACATTCGTTTCGCAACTTGTAACACTTCTCGTTGGTAATTACCCTCATAATAAGTAAATATTGACATGTCCTCCCACCCAAATGGCTGGAGTTCCTGAAAACTTTGCCAAAAATCCGCAATCGGAAAGTTTATTTAAAATTTTAAAATGCTTCAAGAACAAACTAACCTTCAGACTAAGGTGTTGCCAAAATATTAATGGATTCTTGCCGAGGGACGAGTACAATTATAATGTTTCTTTAAAAGAACGAAAACAAGAACTAACAAAAGTCAAAATGATGAAAGTAAATATATGAGGATTTTCAACTATAATGTATACAGGGTGTTAAGGGAAATAGATTACTTTCTTTAAAAAGTGGTTCCTGATATTATTTGGAGTAAGTCAAGTATGGTGTGCAGGGGTGCTAGCATGGTCGATCAATATGAAGTTACCGACCGATAATCGGTAACTTCTCATCGTTCCCTAGGACAACTGCAGATCGCAAACCAATAGGTGCTAGTTCACAATAAGTGTCCTTAATGTATTCGATATCAACTGTCGTTTGTACGTTAGCGATCTGCAGTTGTCCTAGGGAACAATGAGAAGTTACCGACAATCTATCGGTAACTTTAGACCATGCTAGCACCCCAGGTAAAAAAATAGAGGAAGCAAAGAAAGGCTTTTATGCAACAGATCTTTATGAAGGTTACAACAATCGTTCCATGACGTCCCTCCCTCTCCTCCTTCCCCTTAGATATATACAAAATATAATCGGTTTACAGAATATACGGTATACTAAATTACACAAAATATAACTAAGTGTCCAGATGGAGTGTGCAGAGAGGATGCACCGCCGAATGACAAAAGTATAAAACATATTTTCATTCTAATGCATCAAGGATAAATAGTATATCGACTCGAGCTTCATACCTTAAAAAGATATATGTATGATAACCCCATTTAGATGCTTCTTTGTCAAATTTTGAATGAAGTTCAAAATTAGAGGTAAATTCAAAAAAGAGGAAGAACACACCTCATGAACCCGGGCACCCTGATAAGTCACCAAACGTAGCGAACCACTTAGGGGGACCTATAGCAGAGGTATTGGTGATCCATAAATGATTCCCGGGGCGGCGGTACCCATATCCTCCTCCCTAATTCAAAGTATTAATGCATAAATTTAAAAAATGTCCGGACAATACCCGGACTACAACATACATTTTAATTTTACCGCTGTCCCGGGAACCGTTTATTGGATTACAAACACCTCTGTCGTAGGTCACCTCAAGTGGTTCGCTATGATAGCAGGGGTGCACGGATTCACGAGGAGAGGTTTGTCCGGATCTTGACGGCGGATGCGTCTGCCCACCAGGTGCGTGGCAGGCCGGAAGATGAGAGACTGGTTGACGGAGACCTTTTGACTTCTCCAGTAGGACTCTCTCGGAACATCGCCTCACACTGCAGTGGGAGGGATAGATTCATACACTGGATACACTGAAAAAGATTCCTTCATACCCCTCATCCATTTTTGCTTCCCAGAACTTTCTCTCATTCCTAAAAAAGACCCTCCACACAGCACCTGCAATGTATAATGTCATAATCCACAAACCATCTATCACAATCTATAAACGAAAATGATATATTATGCAATTGCTGATCGTTTGAGTGAGATATTGTCTCAAATTTATTCATTTTTTTAATATTTTTATATGCAGATAGATTATTTAGATAACGGCTATAAATAATTATATAACCTAGATCTATCAGTTATTCAATATTTAAATTCAGATATTATCGAGTCAGATATAACGAAGCAGATTATGTTAAATAATAGCGGTGGAATATTGAAAGAAACACAAAAAGACGTAACACAGTAATGCAGATAGTGCTGGCAATGCACTATCTATACTGTATACTAACAGACACATCCGCACACACACACTCACACACACCTCTCTCCTTCCATAATTATACTAACTAACTTAATTTAGGTAAAATTTATAATATATATCGCACAAAAACATATACATAACAGCGACATGTCATTGGTACCAATTATTGTATTAACTTCTATAATTTGCAAGGCAGATAGAAACATTACACCTTTAAATTTATACAACGAGAATGCCAACATTTTTATTCAAAATTATTCACGCAAAACACTTCAATTATCTCAACCAAACGTATGTTGACAAACTTTCGTCAAACAAATGAGTATTGGTGAGTTGAGCGCAGAAATAGAAGGATTTATGCTTGCCATTCAAGATAGAGTTATTAATACTAAAAATTATAGGAAGGATATAATCAAAGATACAAATCAAATTGATGATTTATGTAGAAAATGTATGGCTTTTTTCCGGAAACCATAGAACATATTATATCGGGATGTTCTATATTAGCGCCGTCCGAGTGTACATTTAGGCAGAATCAGGTTTTAAAAGTAATTCACCAAAGTTTGGTAATTAAACATAACTTGATTGACTGTTATAAACGTATCATTGTACGTGCCCATACTCGTCTTCCAACTTGAAACAAGCAACGTCTGATCTCGATAAACTCTGCACGGAGAAAAAATTTATTCTAAAATACGATAATTTTTTTCGTAAAAACTGTTAAAAACGGGACTGAAGTTCTCACGAACAAATTAACAGGGTTTTAATGTTTATTGGTGGGAACATGTAAGTATAATTTGTTGGTAAACGTAATTTCGTACGTACACCAACAAATTATTCTTACATTTTCCCGCCTATAAACATTGAAACATTGTTAGTGAAATTGAAACGTAATTTCGTACGTTTACCAACAAATTATTCTCACATTTTCCCGCCAATAAACATTGAAACATTATTAATTTGTTCGTAAGAACTTCTGTCCCGTTTTTAACCGTTTTTACGAATAAAATGATCGTATTTTAGAATAACATTTTTCTCCGTGTGTAAACCCCTGACAACTCCGGGAACAGCTATTTTAAAATGGAAATATTCACCGTTTCCTTGAAGATTTCCTCATCTTTGCAGTAGGTAATTAGTTATTGTATAACACTTAAAAAAACATTTAATTTTTTCGCCCGGTCTTTTCGAATAACGAAAAATGCGCATTACCCGACACTTGTCACATAATTCGCGCGATAATATTATATTTTGTCAGCTATTTTAAGAGAATGCAAACATTCTGTTTGAGATGGAAGAAAATAAAATGAAATTAGCACACGGTTACGCAACCAAAGTTTGCAAAAAGATCTTCAAAGCCTGTTGACTTTGTAATAAAGATGACTTATACACCGTCCTTTCCCTGATAAGGTGAATTTACTGTTGTTAACTTTATTGCAGTGAAAATAATAACCTAGACACATTTAGAACAATTTTATTATAAAAAACGAAGTTGTTAAAAAACTAAAATTAAAATTATAACCCAGACACTCCCACAAATAAAACTATACCAGTAAATGTAACGTAAACACTCTCAACACGTAACCACGTAAACACCTCAGCACAGGTTCTCCTAGTGAGGTGTTCACGAAACATACAACATTACCCAACCACAGTTTCACATTCACTAACCTACCTTACACACAACACAACAAAAAGTTCATAAATTATGTTATTAGCTATTATGTATAAATATTAATAAATGTATGTGAACACTGTAATATTATATAGAAATAAAAAAAAAATAAAAAATGAACCTCTTGAAAATAAGAACATTGTACGAATACTAAATAACATGTCTTTTATTCTAGAAAATACAAAATTGAATTAGATATACACACAAACACATCATTTATAAAAACGTCACAAATACACGAACATTATGTAAAAATAAAATATATAATGCATTATTTAGTCAAATAATTCTAAATCCTCTTTACTGCACGTGTACAACATTGGATTTTTGAAAAGGGACGAGCTTTCTTTAAAGTATATATTATTTCTTAAGATGATAGACTTCACTTTTCGGCCCATACAAAAAGGACGCCCGGGAAAAATCACTTTTCTGTATCGAAAATTGCACAAAATGAATATATTTTTTTATACTGCCTTTTAGAGGGTGAAAACTATGTCGGTATGTTTTCGAATTTTCGATGCGTTTCGTATTAACGTAAACATTCTCTGTCAAACATGTACGATTTATCAACAAATATTATTTAAGGAAAAAGTGCTGCTAACTCAACTCTCAAAAAGAATTATAAAAAGCTACCGACGTAGCTTCTTCTTTCTAAAAAATATATATTTTTTAAAATTTCAATTTCGTGAAAGTTTCGGTGTAGAAAAGTGTATTCTCCATAAACCCCTTTTCGAACGATTTCTGTAGGTAAATTGAGCGTTGTCTCATTCGCACATTTCGCATTCGCATGTATTGTAAGTGTGCGTGAGCTTATTGTGAGCGGGCCAGAATGACAGACGCGTGTGGTTCAAAGTCTAGCCTCTTAAGAGCGATTGACCAGCGGCTGAGGATAAAAGTTTAAAAATGCTTGCAACTGTACAGGGAGGTTCCAATGAGAAAGATCGATTTTTCCCCATATCAAATTTTTTAAATTAAAAATTTAATATCGTTTTATTTAATTCAAAACTTGCTTTAATATATACCTACTATCAAGTAAGGAATAAAAATGCTCAAAACGCACGATGATAAATTATTAAATGTCGTGTACTTCTTGTAAGTATTTTTGGATCATAAGTATTTATGATTTTTTAATAATGTCTAAAAAAAGTGCGAAATTTTTTTGTTTTAATTTTTAGTTTGTAAGACCTTAAATAAATAGAAAAACTGAGGTAATTTCGTCACAAAACACATTCTCGAAATTAAAATTCTGAAAAATGTTTTTACTAGATTATGTATTGATTTATTTTTTTGTATGATTATATGATTTGAAATTTGTGTTGTTTAATAGAATCTATCGTTTGAAAATTGAACAAATCTGTTAACGACCAATTAGTATATTAAAAATTAACTTAGTTTTTCATAATTTTAAAACTGCGTGTACCAGATAAAATAACAATCTTTTAAAATCAATTTATGTTTTTTTGTAAGAAATAGTCAATACGTCTAGAATTTGAATTAAAAATGAATAATTTCCGGTATTCTTTGGTAATACCCTCTTAACACTATTAAAAAAAAAAAAATCTGTCATAACTTGTTTCATATCACCGAAATTAAATGTGACCATAAACATAATAGTCTTGTAGATAATACCTATCATAATTTAACCTGTGTTTAAAACCATCTACATATATAATTTTATTTGTATTTTAATATTAATGTTAAATATTTATATTTTTCTTTATTTATTCTACAGCTCTAGATAGATTCTAGATATATTTCCAGTGAACCGCTCTGTTCTTGCCGGAATTCCCGCAATTACCCCTCCCCCTTTGTTAACCTCCAACTCAAACACCTAAAATTTTTGTACATTATTTTGTCTTCTGACGAAGGAAGGGTTCTTCCGAAGCCGGTAGAGTTTAATTAAAATTAAAGTGGTCTACAACAATTATATATTTTTTATTTTTTGTATTTTTTATTGTAAATTATGGCGAGCCACATAGTTAAGGCTATTGGGGGCCGGTTTCATGCAAAACGTAGTTTCGGTTTTTAGGCCAAAGTACCCAACGCACTGAAAAATTATTTTTGTAATCAAAAGGTATGTCAAATGTCGACCTCGGACAGGGGATATATTTTTTTTTTGCTTTAATTTATGAAATACAGGCTATTAAAGATATTTATATTTTATGATTTTATAGGAAACTTGTACAATTATTTGCAAGTAGATGTAAAAACTTTAAACTATTGATTTACTGATACGTTTTTAGATTTTCACGGCCAAAAGCATTTTCGTTGATTGTTTTTGGGGTGTTATGCCGTGTTGCGCTACCTCCTTATTTAGCCGACGTTTCGGACAGCGTTGCAGTGTCCATCATCAGGGCAGATCCGGCAGATCTGACGATGGACAACACGGCAAAACACCCCAAAAACAAACAACGAAAAATATTGTTTTACTATTTTTTTATTTGATGAAATATAAAATTTCAAATATTGTTTTTTTTAGACACAATTATGTAAATGAAGGTGTAAATTTAAATTACCTTTTTACATCGGAATAAAAACTTGTCGTTTATACGTTAAAATTACCATCCAAAGAAACGCATTTCTAACATTTAGGCAGATTTTTTAAAAATAATTATATATAACTCACAAAAAATTCCAAACTAGCTTCTAAAATGAACCAAAACTGATTTCTTTAATTACCTATACGTCATCATTTAAAAGCAAAAAAAAGTAGCTCCTCTCCGAGATTGACATTTGACCTACCTTTTTATTACAAAAATAATTTTTCAGTTTGGTTGGGTATTTTGGCGTAAAATCCAAAACTACGTTTTGCATGAAAGCGGCCGCGTGGACGTTACAAATATGTTCAATTTTTTTTTGCGTACGCCGGGTTAGATCGGATTGGGAGTCGAGAGTCTTGCCCCTCGACCACGCCGGGCGGCCTGTTCGATTTCAGATTACGCCGAGAAGAAGCCAATAAAATGATCCCGAACAAAATCGTCGATAAGGTTTGTTGGGTTTAAAATAAATCGCCGGTTTTCTAGACTGAATAATAAACTCGTAGGAAGTAGATGATTCGGGAGAGTAAATGTGGACGCCATTAAAAAAGTTTAAATAGATTTGAGGTGTGCGTGGCGCCACTTAGAGGAACGGACTTTTCTCGAATACTACGTAGATAATTCAGAGCGGTAGATACTATCAGTATCGCCTTGGTAAAAGGTGAAAGACAACCAATCAGAACCGAAAAGTACCATGAAGACCCATTGACCAGCGGCTGAGAATTAGAGTTCCAAAATGCTTGCAGCTGTACAGATATGTTCCGACGAGAAAGATCGATTATTCCCCCTATCAAAATTTTTAAAGTTAAATTTTAATATCGATTTATTTCATTTAAAACTTGCTTTAATATAAATATATCGACATTCAAGTAAGCAATAAAAATGCTTAAAACGCATGATGATAAATTATTAAATATCTTGTACTCCTTGTAAGTATTTTTTGATCATAAGTATTTATGATTTTTCAATAATAAATTCAATAATTTCATTATATATAAATAGAAAAAATGAGGTATTTTCATCACAAAACACGTTCTCGAATTTATTTTTTAATGATTTTAATTTAACTAAAATTAAAATTCTGAAAAGTGTATTTACTAGATTATGTATTGATTTATTTTGCTGTATGATTATATGATTTGAAATTTGTGTTGTATAATACAATATTTCGTTTGAAAATTGAAGAAATCTGCCAACGACCAACGGTAAAGGGGCTAATAAAAATCTCACTTCAACTTTAAAAGAGTATATATTATTATAGAGATAAAAAAAATAAAAATAAATAGTTTCACTTCTTTTGAAGTGTCCCATTTTGCCCGCTGAAAAATGGCTATTATAAAAACATTTACTTCGATAGTAAGGAAAAAAATCTCACGGGAGGAGGGGGGGTACCACTAACTCACTTAATTTCCCGGGGGGGGTCTAATTTTTTTTTAAAACAGCTTACGGAATTAATGAAGTTCCCTTTACAGCATTTTAAATTTCCGCTGTCGTTATGATAATTATGATTTATACAATGTAAAATAAATTAAATAGAAACATAAAAACTACAGGCCGCCTCAGAATTGGAAAGAATAGTTACTGTGGAAACTGTGATATTATTCTGTTATCATGTTTTATACTTACATTTTGTCTCACATATAAACTTTGCCGCAGAAACTAATAGAAAACAGAAAGCATATCTATCTATCTACACTCGCTCATATTTTGTTAATATTCTGGAATTTATATAAATTTAATTAAAAAATATAGCGAATATTTAGTATGGTTATGTGCTACTCCATTTATTTGCAAGTTAAAATATGAAACATAGGATATTAATTAAAGAATTAAATTTTTTGTGATTTTAAGGTCAATTTTTTCAATTATTTATGATTTATTTTGTTCTATTAATATGGAAATGAGACGTAAAAATATAAAATAAAAAATTATTTCAGTTTGCGTAAATTTAAGGTACAAATGACCGATTTTCTTTCGAACCTAAATTTGTCATACTAAATTAAATTTTCTACAGAATATATTTTTTATTACAGGTGTATTTTTCATTATATCACAGTAGACAGGACATGGTTATTATTTTTTAATAATTATAATTAACAAAATTAATTTTCAAACGATTGCCAAACTAGACTCTAAAATCATGAAAAATTGAATTCTTTAAAGGCCTGTAAATCATTAATTAAAACAAAAATAAGTAAAATACCGCATACCTGTACTAGATATTTGCTAAACCTTTCAATTATAATAATTCATATTCAGTTTGGTTATGTATTTTGGAATCAAATCCAAAATTAAGTTTAATATTTTGTTATTTTATTTTTTATTTATTTATTTACAAGAAATTTTTTTTACATTAGAAGTGATTACATTATGCAAAGTTATACAAATATTCATTATTATTCTACTACTCCATAAGTTGATCTCTAGGAGCTCGTGTTTATGGGAGTAGTATTTACATGCAAAAAATAATGTTCTAATTAAATATGTAAACAATAATCAAAGACTTATGAAATAAATACAAACATTATTTAACATAGGTATACAAATTAGGAAAAAATATGTTATTAAAAGACAATATCAATATACGAGTATATTTATACTTTTAACATTGATAGTACAGATTAAGTAAGCGTAAACTAAAATGAAAAAGTTCGTTAAATCGTTATTCCTCGTAAAACCAGATGTATTTTACGGTTATTTATTTTGTTGCCAAGTGCAGTGTAAGAAGTAAGTTTGTTCGAATACTGCCAAGATAAAATTTGATAAAATGTGTTGAATTATGTAATGCTTTGTGAATATTATTACAAAAACACCTGTGAATTCATTTTTCTGAAATTCAAACAGAACAAAATCAATAATTTTCCAACAGGTGTTCTATTTTATTCACCAATAGAAAAGTTATTACAACTTCAAATATTTTGACGGTTTTTTTTTCAATTATTTCTGGCTTTCACCCTTCAAGGGTATTTTAGACCATCATTTAAAATTATGGAGAAATGTAAGGTGAATTTAAATATTAATTTTATTTAAATGGACAAATTTAAAAATTATAATGAAGATGTGAGTCGAGTTCAGACATAGAAGAGACGAGATGTTGAGTGGAGGGGAGACGATTTTTGATAAGGCTTGATAGAAGAGAGGATATTTGTTTAGAGAGGGACAGCCAAAAAATATGTGATCTAAGTTCCCACTTCTAGATCACAGAATGTACAATCTGGGGAGTCAAGGACGTGAATTTTAAAAAAGGGAGAAGGAACAGAACAATGTCCGATTCTCATTTGAATAAGTGAGGAAATTTCTTTTTTGGAAAAATTGGGGAATTGTTGAAACCGTGGTTTTGATGGGATAGTCCTTTTTATTGAGGCATAGAAGGCCCCCTTAGATTGACTAGCAATGTGCCAATACTCTGCCCAAATATTGCGGGATCTATCTTTTATGATAGAAAAAAAATCGTAGGTTATTTTTAAAAAATGTCTTATAATATAAATTATATCGCATTTATATTATATATCTACTAGCTGACCCGGCCACGCGTTGCTGTGGCTAACGAAACACAACACCATCTACTGGATGGTTACCTAACCTAGATAATAAGTGTTGTGTCAATAAATTAACTCACACCGCCATCTGTTAGAAACTTACAAATAAGTGCAAAGTATTGTCCTATAACAAACATTTTATGAATATTTACTTCGCATTAATAAATATTGGGGTCAATAATCGCGAAAAAAACTATCATATCTTTTAAGTTGGACCAACGTACACACAGTAAGTCAAATTTTATGAAAATCGGTTAAGTAGTTTATCCTGGACAAACATCGTGAGGCGAGATTTTTATATATAAAAGAAGAAGGAAGACATCTATGTCTTTGACGACGTGCGAGTCCGGAGATCTTTTGTTAAAATCTCGGCGTGCGAAAGTAAATTTTATTTGATTATTATGTGTCATTTCACAATTGGTTGAGTAAAGATTTTTTCAGTTTCAGTGCCGAAATAATACAGACACACACGCAAATATACATTTTGTAAAATTTAAAATCGCCGTGTTTATTTGGACTTTCTTTTTCGCAATTCTTTATACTATGGTAGATAGTATTTAAAGATAGGTAGGTACTATATATACCTGCCTGCAAAATGTTTAAAAAATTGCTTTCAGAAGTTATATTTATTTGGACAAATTGTATAATCCTACAATTTAAAAAAATTCTAACCCAAGTCTAACAAAATGCCCACAAAAAGTATGATTTTTTCCAAATGAAACTTTTTGCAAATTTTCTTTTTGAATCCTGTGCAGGCCACTATTTTAAGCGTTTCGTTAAAATTTCAGTCACATCGGTGGCATAGGACCGGAGAAAACTACAATTTAAAAAAATTCCAACCCAAGTCTAACAAAATGCCCGCAAAAAGTATGATTTTTTCCAAATGAAACTTTTTGCAAAATTTTCTTTTTGAATCCTGTGAAGGCCACTATTTTAAGCGTTTCATAAAAATTTCAGTCACATCGGTGTCATAGGGCCGGAGAAAACTACAATTAAAAAAAATTCTAACCCAAGTCTAACAAAATGACCACAAAAAGTAAGATTTTTTCCAAATGAAACTATTTGCAAATTTTCTTTTTGAATCCTGTGCAGGCCACTATTCTAAGCTTGGATCCAAAATTTCACTAACATCGGTGGCATTGGGCCGGAGGCAACTACATTTAAAAAAAAATCTAACCCAAGTCCCAATGCCCACAAAAATTATGATTTTTTCCCAAATGCAACTTTTTGCAAATTTTCTTTTTGATTCCTGTGCAGGCCACTATTCTAAGCGTGGATCCAAAATTTCACTTACATCGGTAGCAGAGGGCCAGAGAAGAGTACATTTACATACCAAGCACGGTTTCAATGTTAAGAGCCGAACCGATATTGACAGGAATAGATAAGAAAATGATATACGCTGGCCATCCTGAAGGATCTGATTTTTTTTAATTTTTTTTTTATTTGTAACATATTTTTTATACAGTTTTTTTTACATACTTTTCGACTACCACACTAGACACACGTCCGTATTATGGTAGTCGAAATTCCGAAACTCAAAATGACAATCAATGTATCAATTACGTAAAATTTCAAATTCCGAAACGTCAAACGACAATCAATGAATCAATTACATCAAAATATTAATAAATTGGCAATATTGAACTGAAATACTAACCTAAGTATACTTTGGCAGTTAGACGCATTATTTAAGTCATCGTCACGACTTCTTTCAATTCTAAGAGCTTCGTTAGTTCAATCAGTTAATTCAATATGCTTTAGTATTTGTAATTTTGCATAATGAGAGACATTATTAAAAAAATATATGTGTATATTGATAGTTAACCTTAGGCATATATTATAAAACACCTTTTTGTAAATTGAAGATGCACTTTATCAGAATTATATTATTATATTGTTGTGTATTTTTCTAGTATGGTCTTAAATTTCAATGTCGTTATTTTATTGGTCAATGACATAAATATATTTATTTTTATTACTGTCATATATTAATTTATAAAGACTGTTTATAGAGCTAATAAATAAAACTAAAACTGATCTGATACTATGGAGGCCGCGCTGAAATTTATCAATCTTCGATCGGAATATCGGACTTTCCCACCTTCCTCTTCCCCATCTCCTTCCCTTCCCCACTTACCTTCAGCCTCACAACATACTCCAATTGGGGATGCCATAGTCTCACTTGTGAGGTATCTCTATTAAAAAAAAAAACTTCGCTTTTCGGCCCATCATACAAAAAGGACGCCCGGGAAAAAACACTTTTCTACTTCGAAAATTGCATGAAAATAATATTTTTTTGTATTGCCTTCTATTTTATTTTTTTTGGAAGCTATGTCGAAATGTTTTTAAATTTTCGATGCGATTCGTATTAAAGTACACATACACTGTCAAACATCTATAATTTTTTGGAAAATATTATTTAAGGAAAAAGTGCTGCTAACTCAATTCTCACAAAGAATTACAAAATTATAAAAACATACTTCTTTCGAGAACATATTTTTGTTTTTAAATTGCAATTTCGTGAAATTATGGGTGTAGAATAATGTTTTCTCCTGAAACCCTTTTTCAGTTTTTTTGCGGTTGTCCCATTTGCACATTTCGCATTCGCATGTATCGTAAGTGTGTGTTATCTTATCTAGAGCGGGACAGAATGACAAACAATGAAATACGTAAACGTTCCGCGTGTGGTGCAAATTCCAGCCTTGCTCGCAAATATTGATAACTGACCAATTACCATAGATGACGGATTTGGTCAATGTCCTGGGAAGGGATAAAGACACAGGTAGCAGTGGCGAAACTATAGGGTGGCAGGGCTGGCAAAATGCCACGGGCCCCGTGGGGGCCGGGGCCCCGGTCGCTGTGGGTCCGCGAATTCAGAAGTAACCTAACATTTAAAAAAAAATTTAGTACATAAAAACAACTAAAGTTAGACACAACTAAAGACCATATACAAATTCAAATAAATTATTAAGATTTAAACGCATTCATAAGAAAATGGTGTCGTTTACTTTTAGAACGCATCCATTGGTTGCTAATTTTTTGTCGTATATAAAAACGTATCTGCATTAATGTTATTTGTTACAATTCCTGTGAATACAACTAGTGCCGAAAGGTCGTTTTCAAAACCAAAATTAATAAAAACATATCAATGGGACAAGACCGGCTATGTAACTTGGCTATTCTGTCTATTGAAAATTCAATGGTCCGATCATTAAACTTTGATGACGTTATTGATACTTTTGCGGAACAGAAAGCTCGGAGAAAAGAATTTTATTATTAAATATCTTGTAAAGAAAAAATTGTTATTTCATTATACCTACATAGTAATACCTACGCTTTTGAAAATTTTTTTTTTTTAGATATTTAACAAAAAGCACACAATATTAGTAATAATGTTGGGTAACTTCCTAAGTTATTTATAAAAAATCAATTACCACGCGACTGTGATTTTTAGTGGGGGGGCCCCATCCAATGAATTTGCCACGGGCCCCCGATGGTATAGTTTCGCCACTGACAGGTAGGTCAGGTAATTATAATATTTTCACATTATGTCACGACAGATAATAATATTTTTATGGATCCCATATCTGCAGTCTCTTATCTGTCAGAAACGGCGAGATGGAATGTTAACATTTTAAATCATCATAAATTATAATAATCAGCTTATTATTGCTGAATACATATTGACTTTCATCTTCGCCGGACAAATCTAGTTAGACTAATTTGGCGGGCATTTCAGGAATTGCAATGGAGTCTTTCTTGATTTTGACTATTTGGAACATAGATTGCTATCAACACTTCAAGGAGACATTATCACCTGACTTATTAATTATGATAAGTCAGCCTGAAAATCATGCAGATATCCCAATAAATCTTATTTTATGTAAATGGTAGTTCTTTTTTTAAATTTCTGAATGTAAGTACCTACCTAACCCTAATCGTACCATTATACGTTAACGCCTCCGCCCACTGAGGCAACTGAAAACTCTCAACTGCCAACTGTCTTTGTATGACAATGTGATGGCCCGCACACTTCACAATCACACAAAACCCAGTTGTCAATGGTAACGCAAGCGGTAACTCCATGGTAACTCGCAACTGGCACTGCTGATTGCCGTGGGCGGCCGTTGCTAGTTGCCAGCTGTCAGCTGATTGTTCTTCGTCTATGGCTAAACAAGCTTTTTGACCAATCAAGACAGAGAAAACAACCGGTTATAGTTGGTTTTCAGTTGCCTCGTCAGCGGAGCGCCTTAGTATTCGTAGGCGCTCCGCTGACGAGGCAACTAAAACCAAACTCAAACCAACAGTGCGAGTCGCGAGTCACCGCTTGCGTTACCATTGACAACGGGTTGTTGAGTGATTTTGTAGTGTGCGGGCCATCACATTGTCATACAAAGACAGTTGCCAGTTGACAGTTTTCAGTTGCCTCAGTGAGCGGATCGCCGTATACTGACTCCTATAATGGCGGATATTGATGTAACTAACTAACCATGACGCCGTTTCCCCGCAGGGATAGCGAGAGAGGACGGACCGCTAAACAACTCGGTCTTGACATACACTCATAGGTATCTACACATACATACTCTTCTATTATTCTGCCTCTTGACATTGCTCGACTAAAGAATCTTCCTCGGGCTTCCTCGACTTCTTCTACCATTCAAATTTGCGTCATATATTATTCTCTTTACACTCCTTTCATCATTCATTTGCTCTACATGTCCAAACCATCTAAGCGTCCCTTTCAATCTTACCTATTACGCTCACATCAGCCTTGCGTTCTTTTCGGATCTCCACATTCCTCACACGATCATACATGGTTTTACCACACATATGCCTCAGGGATCTCATTTCTACATCATTCAATCTACTTTCATAATTTCTCTGCCAGTTCCATGCTTTAAATACTGACATTATGACAACCATACTGACGTCAGTATATTGAGATTGCGTAATGGCATACAAATACTGTCGGCATCAGTATACTGATAACTAAATACTGATGGGAAATACTAACAAGTGTAATGGTACGATAACAGTATATCCATTATGCTGGACCGGTCATCACAATAGGGTGTTTACACTTTTTTTTATTGCTTAAAAAAATTAAGCAAAAAAATAGAATTATTATGGCATTTTTATTTTATTTTTATGTTGACGAATAAATTTTCTACAGCGAGTCTAAGTTTCCCATGTTTGTAATACCGCCAAAACGATATTTTGGAAGTATGACGTCATAAGTAGTACGATAGCAGTACTTTGTTGTTTGTTGACGTGCGTATTTGGCGTCGTTGCAAACACGGGCCGTTTTGGTTTTTAAAATTTATAAATTTGAATGAAAACATAAAAAAACTAACATTTTTAGTAGGATGATGAAAATCAGAAAAATGATCTTTAAATATTCCATACATTTTCAACAGAATTACTCGTCTGTGAAAATACCCTATTTGATCAAATGCAACGCCGAAACGGGCTGAGAATCCGTTCAACTTCAAATGACATAAATTTCCAATATCGCTAATCGTCGTTATGATTGTCAATCATTGATTGAAAACGATTGACAGTCAGATCGATGACAGATCGACGATCGGGCGATATAACGTCCCTACGTAACTGCAACAGTATCAGCTATATCATCTCACCGAGTACTTTCCGAACTTTCTCTTTCCCATCTCCTTCCCCTTCCATTTATTTTAGCCTCTTAACCACTAGAGCGCTTTTTGCCACATTATGGCACTATTTCCAAAACCTCGGATTGCTTTGTTGCCAAAATGTGGCAAATTTTCAAAAAACTAAAATTATTAAAACTATTATATAATATATTGTTCATTCAAAATATAACAAAATAAATATTCTCTAGCTTCTTTAAAATGTTTTTAAGGTTAATGATTTAATTATATTTTTTTTATAAATCCTACAAATATGTGATAATAGACAAAAGTTAGGGAAATTCATTGGCTACATAGAACTATAATCAATTTGTATGTCTTCATATTCAAATTCGGAGGTATGATTTTTTTTATGTGGGCGGTAAAATTTCCTTTAGCAATTTGAGAAAAAATATTTTAATTGCTCTGTCGCTCCAGTGGTTAAAATCTCCCAGTTTTGATACCTATACCATAATAAATAATAACCAATTATGACAAATATAAGCAAGTTCTGATTTTTCAGCTTTTGTAAATGTAAATTCGTATGAATTCTCCAGTCCTAAAAATAAAAATTAACTCTATTTTTGGACTAATCTTCTTATAAATGTAATAAAAACAGTGATGGGGGTAGCAAATGTAAAATCATGCAATGTCCAATGTTTTAAATATAGTGTCCTCCGCGTGCAAAGTCATACCTCCGAGCATAATGGTAGATTCAGACTGGGTCGACGTACGTATGCATCGCTACGCCTAACAATATCTGGGCTACTTAGCAACCATAGATTTTCAATGAAAATTTATGTTTTAGAATCACATTGGCCACACGCATCGCGACGTGCGATGTCTGTGGCCATTTTCATAGAAAATGTATGGTTGCTATGCATTGTTTGGCGTAGCGATGCGTACGTACGTCGACCAAGTCTGAATCTACCTTAAACTTTCTAAAGTACGTTTATCGGAAGTTTCCTGCCATGTAAGTGTGTTTTCAGTATCTACTTGTAAATAATAAATTTAGATAGAGCCTAAGAATTCACAATGAATTGAACACTGCCCTTGAAGTGATCTTTCTCTACAAATTATCCAATTATTATTGTTATTATAATCATCTGTCCCTAAGCATTTGGAATAATCACACAAAAAAAGACCTCTCTCTCAAAATATTACGCAATACCCAAGATATCATAGTCCCACAGACTTTCGGCAGTTGGGAGTGCATATGGTCTCCAAATTTAAAAAAAACGGTACCTACGCAATACGGACAAGTCAAGTCGTACGATTTTTTTCACGAATTCGAGCCAAGTTCCCTAGTGACAATGGCCGCACGGACGAGTTTGTCGTGCAAAGAATATTAATTGTTATTTAAATATGAGCTTAGAATGAGACATAACAACGTAATCGCGAAACAGGAGATGGGAAATAATTGGCAATGATAAATTAATTGATGTTTTAATTGAAGTCGCTTGGTGGGCAGCCATAAAACTAACATAAAGATAGGTAGGTGTAGGTACAGGTACCATACCAATTTACTGCAGTTTGACAAAAAAAAGTATAAATATGATTAAGTCGATTTTTTTCGTCACAATGGCAACACTGAGTAACGCCGATTTTGGAACGTAATGTATTGCACACATTCAAATGTGAGGTGATGGAAGTGGAGGTGATTTTCGACTCCAGATTTTGGCTGATATTTTTAACTATTTTTTATTATTTTAAAGTACCACTAATTTCTGAACACTGTATAACACCTACAAAACGTGAAAATATGCCCTGCCAGTTTTTTTAAATGTGAATTCCGCACAACAGCCCAACTGCTTCCGTCTGAAGGAGACCGGTGGAAAATATTCCCAATAGGGGTATGTTGATAGGCAGAAGGTAGTGGGAAGGGGAAGGAGATGTGAAAGAGGATAGTGAGGAAGTACCTTGCTATTCAAATATAGTCACAAAACACGGCGAAAGCCATTTCAAGCAACATTTAAATTCTGAATGGTGGTCTTACACCAGAGGTGCTAGCATGGTCGATCGATAAGGATCGGTAGGATAATTGTCGGTAACTTCTCATCGTTCCCTAGGACAAGTGCAGATCGCAAACGTACAAACAACAATTGATATCGAATATATTAAGGACACTTAGTCATTGTGAACCGTCACCTATTCGTTTGCGATCTGCAGTTGTCCTAAGGAACGATGAGAAGTTACCGATAATTATCCTACCGATCGTTATCGAGCGAGTATGCTAGGGCCTCAGGGCGATACTGAGAGTATCTTCCACTCCGTCGCAATTTTTTTCTACTGAACCATCTTGGTGGCGTGGCAATTTAAAGAAAATTTAAATAATTCAAGCATAATTACTCCAGTTTTCTACATTATTTGTCAAGAAATATCTACATTCATTTCTTATCTTCTTTTCCTTCCGATTTTATTGTTATTTTTTTAAATACAAGAAAATTACCTATTAGGTACCCAACATTCTGTACGCTATAGAAACACTGTTTTTAGCTATTGCAAAAAAGATCCGTAGAATCAAGTTAACGGGAGCATCAAATTTAGGTATGTGTTTGTCTTTTTATTAACTTTATTGATTGATTTGCACTTGACCCCATTCCATTTTCATTTCCTTGACCAGCTGTCTCAATTCGCAATTTTAATTTCTGCAAAATCAATGGTCATATAAAATACAATATTGAAAAGAAAACGAGAAAAACGTCATTCACAAAAATTTCATTTTTCTAATAATATTGCCAGGTATAAAAATAAAAACGTATTGCCATTGTAATAATAATTGTGTCAATGTAGGTACCTACGTAATAATATCAATAATAATGGCTTCTCAATAAAAATATTAATTTTGGTGCACGAGGCTATTGCCGTTGAATAATACTGGTTATAATGATGTTATCGCCATTTCGTACCTACATAATGCAAATTCGGCATGAATGACGTTAGTACCTACCGCACCGGTTTGATAATAAAAAATAATGTAATTTATTTCGTCTGACTTTAGTGGCGTTTTTATAGCAATTTTATCGTAACACTTGAACATGTGATATTTATTTTCATCTGCCCGCAGTTTTTGAACGCTTCTAGATAAAATATTAGAAATTTGAGAAACCGTTTAGTATTTTCAAAAATATTCAGTATTTTTTGTTATCGATGTAGGGTACCTGCTCGTTTTTCAAAGCGAGCCATGGAGATTATAAACATTATTTTGGGTACCTACCTACTTTTACTAAAAGGTTCCGAATTCAATGCGTTGGTTGGTGCCAGTTCATTTCAATTCAATTTCAAACTTGGGAAATATGTATTCGCACATAGATGTATGGAATATGTCGCTGATACAATATAAACATGAAATAATAAATTCATGTCAGAATGTGAAATCAGACGTGTTTAATATGAGTTACCGAGATTCCGTAATATTTTGATGTAAGTAGCATATTTTTATAATGTAGGAGCTGTTGCACATATTTTTGTATTATTTCTGTTTATCTATAATGTAAAACTTGTTACACTCTTTTGTTTTTCTGTATTGTAAACTTTTTCTTGTATTACTCATCTGTAAATTTCTAATATTAACTTACACTATATATTGTTATTTTTATGCCATCTGCAATTTAAAAACTGGCACGCCGGGTACGAACCCGCGTCTTTCGGAATTGGAGTCCAAAACCTTGCCCCTATACTACGCCGTCCGTCAAGTGGGTTGTAATAAGTAATATGAGCTAATTCAGTTAATTTCATACCTTTCAGAATACGGCTGATAAAATGTAATTACATTATCAACACCTGAAAGATGATAAAAGAATGATTGGTTTGAGATAGAATGGTTTGAAATAGGTTTGGATTGTGCTTCGAATACAACAGAATTACCGGCATGTATGGCACCTGACGTTGATACAGAAATCGACGCAATAGGCGATTTAAAAGTCGGAAAAGTGGCATGCCTCCCTACCCACGCCTTTCTCTATCGCACGTAGATTTTACGCATCTTTCTCTTTCGCTTACGGTCATTGTAAAGTCAATAAAGTGACTATCTGCGCGAGAATGGATCGTATCAAGTTCAGGGCGGCATTTAAGTTTGGCGCGTACTGTACTAATGCAGTGTTTCTTAAATAACTCAGGTGCGGGGCATACGTCATTCCTGTGTCTACCTACGTTAAATTATCGTGAAAACAAGCTTATGTGCCCAAGCGGTTAACCTTATTGTGCGCTGCTCCACTTCAACGTTTCAAAAATCTCCAGAACCACTGACTGGAGCGATTTAGGTCCAAGTTTTTATTTTTCTGCGATTGATATCGGTCCAAAATTGGACCACATTTAACGAACCTACAAATATGGGATAAACGGTGAATCCTAGATGGATTCATTAGCTTTAAACAGCTGTAAACAGTTTATATGTTTCCATATTAATATTTTGAGGAATGATATTAATTATATCGAATGGCCAAATCAAAAATTTAAATAAAAAGTATAAGTACTTGGTCTAATCCAGCAGTTCCTGACCTTTGTCAGGCACAAAAAAGTTTATTTTTATTTTTTATATATATAATAATATTATTATTTAATTTAAAAACACAGTTTATTTTTTAAAAAGTTCTGCTATGTAGTTATTATTACGCGTTACAGTTGTTTAGCCTTCTGAAGGCATTATCAAACACTTGACAATGTCTTCAGAAGGCGAAACAGTTGTGTTGACGTTGACGGAATTTGTCGGCATAATAATATATGTAGGTACTTTACTACCGAGTGCATTTATTTGGTAAGTATCTGTATGAAATTATTCATGAAACTCTTTTTGATTTACTTACATTTCTCGTCGACATGAATTAGCAACGCCATCTACCGTAGAGGTGTATTTAATGAAAAAAATCAATTAAAAATTTTTAGCTAGGCTCCATTTGTAGTTCGCATTCAAGCCGCAGGACGATTTCACTTCATATTTGCAACAGAGCTTCCTGAAATTATATGCTGGCATCATGTAGTGACGATCCTCGCCGCCAGGGTTGCAAATATGTATCATACCGCTCGACTGTACCGCGCCAATGAAAAGGATAGTCACCCGACAAAAATGCATCTGAAAGCGGTACGTGCCGAATATCAAACAGCTACATTTTTTATGTTCCTTTTTACTCATTGTTAATTTTGTAGGCAGGTTTATCGCGTTCGGAACCGTCCGGCATACGAGCCGGTTCGGAGCTTTCGCCTTTCGGCCGCCGATTCATTTTTGGATATATCGCGTCCCGCGTGCGGGTTTACTGTCGTCCGTGGCACGCGAAATTTTCCTTAAAAATCATAATAATAATAACTGATCGATCACATTCAGATTTCATTCCAAAACGCCGACCGAATCGAAAATAAACAAAGTATCACATTACCCGACATTGTAAATGAAAGCCGCCTTGTAAATTTTGAACGTGACGTTTGCTGTGTTGAATCATTGCTCTCCATTTAATAATTCTCGTAGCTCTGTTATTAAAAGTTTAAGTGAGATTATAATCATCTGGAAATCATCAACAAACTTCAGACTATCGAATTGACACGTGGTGAGTTTTGTTTATTTACCTTTTCATACATAAAAGTGCATTCATTGAACGCGACCGCTCCAAATGCAAGCGAAACAGCTGCTGAAAAAATGCATGGTGTCATATTTTCCATCCTTTGTTATAATATCCTGTATAGGTAGGTACTTACTTAAGTTTTAAATTAAAGTAATATAGTGTGCACATATTGTATAGTTTTTATTTTAAATTAACAAAAATTGTAATAATTAAACTTCAAGTATTTAATATTATTTTTTCTAAAACATAAGTTGATCGACGGCTCGATGGTCTGAATTGCATTGTTCGAATTTCGGGTCAGAATAACAACATTATAGGCAGGGTTGAGCAGTATTTGAATTACTTGTAATTGAAATGCGTATTCGGTATTTGTATTTCAATTACTTCCTAAAATGTAATTTGTATTTTGTATTTCAAATACCTAATGCTGAAGTATTTTGTAATTAGTATTTCAAATACTCATGGCTTCAAAATACATTTTCTTACAAAAACATGTAGCGATCGTATGTATAAGACATCAACAATGGAGTTGTCAGCTTTTTAAACGATAAAAGCAAAGAGCTTACCATTCTTGAAAGCTATCCAAATATTTAAAAAAAAGTGTTCGTACAATTTAACACAAGTTTGTGCTCATCAGGACCTGTAGAAAGATTACTTTCTTTAGCAGGTTTTATTCATTCTCCACCAAGAAACCGTTTGTCTGATGATGCATTTAAAAATCTAGTGTTTATAAAAGGAAATTCTTATTTTACTGATAAATAGGCTGGGCTGGATTAGTTTCTATTTACATGACCTAACACCTGGGTCCTATACCACAAAACTTTACAAGTCTACAAGTGCGATATGATTACTCAATTTTTGCACGTCTCTGCTTCGCTCTGCTCAGCTTTGCTTTTATGGAAACGCACTCTTAGATAAGGGTACTTACTTACTACGATTTGTATTTTAAATAAAAATGGTAAAAATACTGAATTTTGTATTTCAAATACTCAACTTAAAAGTATTTTGTATTTCGTATTTTAAATACACGACTTGAAAGTATTCTGTAATTTGTATTTTAATTACAGCAAAGCATATATTTTGCCCAACCCTGATTATAGGTTGTATATGGTTAAAAATGAAGCAAGGAGTGTGTGCCGAGGCACAGTTGTGTGGCGGTCTATCCCCTCTGCCTTCCCCTGCCAACGGCCTGATAGTTAGTTTTTATTGTAATAATGCGTAGGCTGGTATACATAATAAACATTATAAAATTCATAAATAATATTAATATGGTATCGTCGCTGAGAGCTCTGTTATGGTACTTCCACACCGCAGCCAACCTTCCAACTCCGAACTTAGTTCGGAGTTGGAAGATTGGCTGATCGTGTGGTGGCTGCGGCCAACCTTCCAACTCCAAACGTCTTATCAGCTGCCTACAATTATTACGTAGAAGTATATACACGACATGTTTTCAAACAATTGTTATACCACTCTCCCGTAATAATATTTTCATTTTAATGGTACGCGGAACACGTGTCTTGATCGCCAGCGGTTCGCAGAATGATGTGTGGCTGCGGCAGGCTGGTTCGTGTGAGTTGGCCGTCGCGATCGCCTCGGAGGCGATCCCGGGCCAACTCGAACTCCAACCTTCCAACTCGAACTCCAACCTTCCAACTCGATCTTCCAACGCACGAACTACCCCTCCACACAATCGTCCAAACGTTTGAAGTTGGAAGTTGGCCGCAGTCTGGACGTAGCATTATAATTTCTCTTTCTGTTACACGCGTTGTTTATGAGAAAGAGAGATTACAAATAAAATTACAACAGATTACAATGGATATATCGGCGGTTTGCCTTTATTACTATCGCAGAGTTCATTGCATTATCGCATTTATTTTAAATTTACGAATTCATAATATAATAATGCAATGTTTGCATGTGAGATATTTCACCAATAGACGCGGGGGTCTGCGTCTCTGCGTGGCCGAAGGAAGGCCAATTTTATCTAATTTGAAATTGATCAAACGAGCTTTAAAACCGTAATGAGAATGAATAATAATTCTTCCTTGAGCAGGTCAATTTCACCGGCCTGTTTGGGGCCCAGGAAAGTCTTATATAAGGTCCTTACATATGAAATTGGCGTTTTGTAAGGGAGGAACATAAAGTCGATTTTTTAAAATATAATATATTTATCTAATCAAAGTATGTACCATTGCTATATATGCACTTTTGCCGTCTCATAGGTAGTTCATCGATCCCTTTACTAAAAAAACCATTCGGACGGGAATCAATAAAATCTTTGAAGGCGGTTTGGACTGCCGCATCGGAGAAATTTCCAGAACGAAAACGTTGGAACCAAAAACGCACTGTGTTTTCTTTTGCGGCACCGTCGCCATACACATCATTAATCCTTTGAGCCGTTTCTGCAGCACTGGTGTCACGGTGGAACTCGTACTCGTAAATAACGCGATATTTCAAGTTTTCCATTTTGTAAACTAAGTGACGCAAAGAAAAAAAAACAATTAAGGAAAAATCAAATGAATTATAATTTTCGAAACACAAATACATGAGTAAATAGCTGTATAAATTTGAATTTGGAATTCCTAACCAAAGAGAAGATATTTGAGATCAAAGTTGCCAGTACTGCAAAACGCCAATTTCAATATGTAAGGACCTAATATTATGTAAACTGCCGAATTCAGTTTTATTTTCTAGGGATATTCTGAATAGTGTTATTAATCGACATTATCAAACGCAAAAAACTCTATTTTCAGCTAATGTTTTTTTGTGGTTTTTTTAAATATGTTTTTTCATTATCGCGACATTCTTTCACGATAGATAAACCGCATATTAATTTAGCAATGACAGTTGTGTGGCGAGACATCATATCTGCTTACCCCTGCTGGTATTCTGGTAATGGTTAGATAGGTATAGCTAACGTACGTACCTTATCATCCAGTATAAAGGTTGTTAAGGTACGTACTTGACTTATTAACCAGTGATTCCTGACATTATTTGGAGAGAAAAATGCAAATAAATTTTTTGTCTCTGGTAACATACATATTTTTTACTCCAAATAATGTCAGGAATCACTGGTAAGTCAAGTACGATCCCCTGTATAATAAATGAATGTGAGTTTGAAAAATTTGGAATCATTCATTCACAGTTTTATTTGCAAATTGGAATATTATTTTTACCTATATAAATAATTTCTAATCTACAGTTTTGGACTGTGGCTTCATAAAAATGGTGTTATTCAATTTGTAATATTCATTGTTCAATAAATATTGGAAAAATCAACCCATAATTTTTTATTTTCTATTTTAGTTCTATTTTTAAATGTATTTTAAAACTTTTTGATTGACTGAGGATTGAACCTTTCTCCCCATGTATTGACTAAAATAAGCGAACACCAGTAACGGCGCTAACAACTGAGCCAAATCCCAATTGGACAGGACCGACATTTATTTCGTATTTTAGCTGCTGTAATGTCATCCATTTTCAGAGACATACGTATACCTATATTATGTCACCAACAGTTGATAAAATGCATTGTCATCGACAACAACTCTATTTGCCGAGTTTCATCTCGATCGGATGTCGGGAAGTGTTTCCTGTATATTGTGAAATAAAACAAATTAATCAAATGAAATTTACGTTCGCACGCGACCTCCGGATTGCTAATCGAGCGCCGTGCCTCTCGTCCACCGAGGCCGTCAATTTACACTCCTTTCTTCGTTCAGCATTGCATTCTTTCGGAATCTCTACATCAACGCAATGGTAGGTATGGTTTTACCACAAATACGCCTCAGGGATCTCATTTCAACAGCATTCAGTCTACTTTCATACTTCCACTGCCAGTTCCATACCTCAATGCCAAAAGTGCATCTTGGTACCTACCTATCCAACACGGTCGATAGATAAAGGATTTGACGATAATTTAAGAACACTTATTCGTTGTAAACTGTTGTTCATTGACAATCTGCAGTCATGCTCGGGAACGATGACAATATCGATTAATATTTTACCTTATTTATCGATCAACCATGCTAGATACCCACGGATGATGTACAGCTCGCACCGTAGAGTGAATCTGTTGGAATTTTTTTTATTAAAGTACAAGTTTTTTTTACTCAAAACGTGAATAACTTTCAAGAATGACATAATTTCTATAAAACATAGAAGCACGGTTCTCTATCATAGGTACCTACACGATTTGAATTTAAAAAAAAAACAGGGCGTTGACGTTTCAAAAGTTTAAATACAAATTTGAAAAACGTATCTCATTTTTTTATACGACTGATTCACTATTTAAAATGAAATTCACATTTCTTTCGGCTTTGTGTATATTTATTATTATTTATTATGTATATGTATTGTTTTACTACTCTGACCTTCTATTCTGAGAACGTCCTTGAGACATTTTGCTGCGGCACACAAAATAAAAACAATAATATTATGAGCGAGCGAGACAGAAAACGCGTCATTTTCGCTCCCATATGTTTTGGCGGCCATTTTTATTTATAGTCACGTGGTCGTGTCAGTGGCAGGAATGCCAACTTGTTGCACTAAACTCATGAAAAGGACCTGCCTACCTGAAATAATTGTATACAAAAATAGCTAAATTGAATAGGTACCTAGTACCTACCCTATTATTTGATTTTTCTATCAGGATTACGTAGGTACTATCTTGTGTTAGCGTGAAAAGGACCGGCCTACCTGAAATTATATTAAAAAAAAAAACAGCTGGTTGCTCTTTCATTGTGTTTTTCGGGATTGCCAGCAATTAACGCTTTATTTTTTCAAAAGGTTACCCTTATTTCTTTGCATTAAACTTATTTTTAAAAGAACCGTACATTAGGGATGTCGAAAGTTGAAAAAAGTTCGATATATCGATGTATCGATATTTATTAAAATATCAATATCGACGTCTATATATCGAGGAAAAAAAATCGATATATCGATATATCGGTCAAATGTTTAGATTGTACGTTTTTAAAATTAAAGTGTTCATATACACAATGTGTAAAAATGAAAGTGTATATTTACACAATGTACATTATTTTAAGCAGGCGCCTCCCCCCTTCGAAATTGAAAAAATATCGATTTTGATACAATTTTCGATATTGGATATTTTATATCGATATATCGGTTCAAAATATATCGGCTAAAAATATCGATATATCGATACTTTTTCAACAAGCCTACCGTACATTTTTACAATAACTAGAAAGCTTTTAGTTTCCTGTTTTATGACGGTAAGTCGGAAATGGGTGCTATATTTTTCGTTATTGTTTAATTTCGTACATATTTTTGAAATTTTGTTTGTTTCGCCTTATTTTAAGTTATTTAACGTGGAATGCCGTTTTAAACAACTACGCGTGTAAAAAAATATGTTTAATTTTCTATTAATATAGATAAATATAGATTTCTAAGAAGGTTAAGATTAACTCCATTTTTGGCAGTAATCTTCTTATAAATGTAATATGAAAAATGATGGTGTAGCAAATGTAAAGTTATGCAATGTTTAGTGTTTTAATATAGCGTCCTCCGCGTGCAAAGTCGTATCTCCTCCAAGCATAAACTTTCTAATTAGAGTGTGTTTATCGGAAGTGACCTGCCAGGTAAGTATGTTCTCTGTGTCCATTTGTAAATAATAGTTCTAGGTAGAGCCTAAGAAGTCATAATAAAATGTACAGCGCCCTTGAGGTGATTTCTCACAAAAACGGCGCTCTACAAACTATCCAATTATTATTAAGGTAATTAAATAATAATAAATAAATCCATCACTCGTCGCAACTGAGTACATAGTCGGGTATAACCAAGCGGGTCACGTGATAAGCACTCCGTCTCGTTCTAGAAGCACGGTAACACACGAAACAGCGCGTATATCATGTGATCCCATCGCGACGTGTAGGAGTGTGATCAGTGGCGACGTTTGATTGAAAAGTATATTTTTCGTTTTTAATACAAAAAAAAAAATATTTTTATTTTTTATTTATTTATTGATACAATATTTTTACATTTCATCGGATAGCAAAATGAAATCTACTTTTTGTATTCCAAATATGTTCAGGAATCGCTGGGTAAAATCCTTACATGCTGTTACACCTTAAAGGTGTATATCACTTGCTTAAAGTTGGTTTGTACTATGTCCACAAAAACTCGTATTGAGAAAGCGAGGTGTAAAGTTTAAAAAAATTCCAACTAATTGTTATAAATAATAATATAAAATACAAGGGTTAATCTACCTATAAGTAAAAGAAGAACATAATTGGTTGAATTTTTATTTGAATATAAGCATAATCAATAATGTAAAAGGACACTTTTTTTAAACAAAATAGCAAAAAAATTAATGTTGGTTTGTACCATGACCATATTTAATGTTGGTTTATACTATATCCATACTCTGGGCGGAGATAGACCAAACCAACAGTAAGTTCATTCCATGGCACATAAAATAATAATAATTTAACATTTACATACATAAGGTTTTAATAAATAATAATAAAATAAAAAAAAATATTAAAAATTCTTCATTAAAAATAAGAAAATTTAGTATTGTCGTATGAATAAATAAAATGTATGGAGTAATCAAACATTAGTAATTTTTACATACACGTAGATACATAAGGTTTTAATAAATAAATAGTAAAAATTAGTATTGGTGAATGGACATAGTACAGTCCAAACCTCATTTTTTTGTAATTACTATGGAGATAGAATAAAAAGTGATGTTCAAAATGTAAGTTCCCGCTGAATTTTTTTTTGTATGGATATAGTAGATAAAAATATGATTAATATTACTACATTCACAGTTAAAAAAAACATAAATGGACATAGTACAAACCAACCCTCTTCAGGCGATATCTTATCACTATAATGAACGACCTCGTTAAAAATAATTGACAATCTTTTTTTTACAAGTGCCATACCAATAAAAGTATCTTACACTATATCTGTGCAATTTTATCAGCACTGCATTGTATTATTTGTTATCATTCAGTTTACGCCATTACGTCATAAATTATTTATTTAATAAATAAATTAAAATACATTTTTTATGCTAATCTATAGTTTATCAGCACAATTTAGGTTGAAGAAACCAAAGTTTTAAATTCGCTCATTATCGCCCTTGTGAAAGAAACACTACCATTCAGGATCGAAACGACTTTAGCCGTGTTTGACGACCAGATCTGAATAGCCACGTACACTCCACCTTACTCTTCCCCATCTCCTTCCCTTTCCCACTCCCTTCAGCCTCACAACATATCCCAATTGGCGATACAATAGTTCCACTGGCTCCGGACAGTGGTGAGCAGTTTGGACTCTTGTGCAGTAGGTAATTATTTTTATTTGTTTGAATACCACCCAAGAGTCCCAACTGCTCGGAGCTAGTAGGAATATGCCATCCCCAATTTGGGGAATGCTGCGAGGCTGAAAGAAGTTTGAGGATGGTTGGGCAGCACCTACTTGGGACTAAACTTGGAGCTAGTGCGATACTAAGAGGGTTTCTCACCATCCTCCCAATAGCGTATCTACACTAATAAGGAATATTTTCGATTTACGATTTACGGTTTATTTATTTATTAAGTTGGAGTTTATAATTCGGTACTCGAACCTATGAATAGTGGCTATATATTGGATAAGTTGGCCGAGTTTTCTAACCACTGCGAGTATTTTATTTTTATTTTTAATAATATTCGTTATTAGTGTAGATAAGCTATTGGGAGGATGGTGAGAAACCCCCTAACCACTGGAGCGACAGAGCAATTAAAATATTTTTTCGGATTGCTAAAGAAAACTTTTCCGCCCACATTAAAAAAATCATACCTCCGAATTTTAATATGGAGACATACAAACTGGTGATAGTTCTATGTAGCCAATTAATTCCCCTATCTTTTGTCTATTTTAACATATTTATAGGATTTATAAAAAAAAAAAAAACTTTAACTTTAAGAATTGAAATTAGTTGCCTTTGGAAACTTGCAAGATTGTCAACACTAAGTATATCTATAAGTTCGCAATGTTTGTTCGCAATGTTTGTTCGCAATGTTTATTCCAACATTTGATCCGCAAAAAATGTTGGCATCGGTTCACGAACTTAATTTTAGATGGCATTATTTATTATTTTCTAAAATAAAACTACCTATGCGTAGTTGAATTTTCCGAAGACGCACATCTTATGGCGCGTTTATACCTACTTGCTAGATGAACCGCGAGGATACTGAAGTTTGCGCCGTTTGTGGTTGGTTCGTTCCTTTCCATTGATTCGCAGTTCGACTCGCAAGTGTATAAGCGCAATTACTATATTTCAGAAAAAGACAATAGGAACCACGGAGATAGGCCATAAAGAATTTTGGTATGAAATCACACGCACTAATTACATAACAAATTGCGGCGCCACGTCTTTCCACGCCTACATACACATCAAACGTATAACTTTTTGCATAAATGCGTAGCCACTTTGATAGTCTGTGTCTGTGAAATTTGATAGTATTTCGGTGACAGTCGGCACGCTTCCATGCCATAAATATCTCCCATTGTTTCAATTATCTATGACTAGTTAATAGCCGGCATGTGTTGCAATGCCAATTAAATAAACAAATTATTTCTCCCTTCGTGTCATTTCCCATTCGTCCTCGTTCCCCTTCCGCTTCCTCTTCCTCTTCTCCTCCCGCGTCCCCTTCCGCATTCCCTTTTCACCTTCCCCGCGTTCCCCCTCCCCTCTCCTGCTCTCCCCTTTCTCGCGCACCCCCCCCCCCCCCCTTACATACAGCTTCCATCTTTTTCGCCTTCCCCTCTCCCTCGTCCGCCCTCCCGCGAAGTCATCCTCCTTAATTTCCCATCCGACCCTCCCGCATACCCCTCTCTTAGCCTTTTTTCCCTACCACTTAACTACATAAAATACACCATTTTTCCAACAACTCGCGTGACCTATTTATTTTTTTTATGCATATTTCATAATGTCAGAGATGAGTTGTCAAACAAATCAACAATTCAAAAAAAATTGTAGCAATCGGAGAATCGGATGAAATTTTAATCGCAATCGTATGAATAGTATAGGAAATCATTTTATAACTCCAGAGCTCACTATTCTATAACCATTCCGGGTATGCACACATCATATTCCCAAAGTTTCATCGCAATCGGATGAACGGTATGGCCGCGCATAACAAACGAACACACAATCAAACCATGAAACATTAATTTTTATATTATAGAAATCAACATTCCAAAAACTTCATTTAAAAAATAATACTAGTTCCGATGTCGCCACAAAGAGGCTTATATTGTCGTTTTTATCTTGTGTTTTTATATGTATATGAATTATTTCGCAAATATCTGTGAATTCCAAGTTATCAGTTTACCGGCATTACTGCTCGGAACTTGCGGATCAATATGATTCAGGTATTATTCGTACATTGACAGATAATTCTAGGTATTAGCTATTGTAGGGCATACACCCTAGATCAGATAAACCCGTATAATTTATTATTATATTATTTATTGTGAAAAACAGTACATCCAATGACATTTTTACAAATTACAGTTAATAATATACATTAATAATATCAGATGAGATGGAGACTAATTAAAAAAATATATATATTTATTGCGATCTTAAAGTCACTTTGGTTTAAATTTAAAATGTGTATATCAGAAGAAATGTGGTTTAGCATAGTAGTCATTCTCCCCAAAGGCATGATCATTGGTAGGTTGTTCCTGCCTCTTGGAAAAATAAAAAGTCTGTGCTGTCTAGCTCTGATGAAGTTATCGGTGACGTAAAGCGATTTAGCAGCTTATGTGCCACTGACAGCATTACAATTTTTCTCCTAACGTCTAGATGGTCTATTCCCACATTCCCAGCATTCCGGCGAGAAAATTAGAGGGATACAACAGAGGGTAGTATCCGAACTCTCGCACGTAGATGTATCGCATAAACTTTTTTTGCACCTTTTCTGCATCATTTGAGTAAAGGGTATATTCGGGTCCCTATATTACCGATCCACTCTCGAAAATGCTGCGAACCAGAGTAAAATAAACAGTTTTATGGTTTTTTCTAAATGTTTCTATTATAGCTATTATATTTAAACAAAGATGCATATTTAGATACGGCAATAATACGCAATCAAAGTGCGGGAGTATCTACCCCCACAGTTGCAACTTCAGGTGTACCCCAAGGGACCAATCTTGGCCCTCTGCTTTTTTAGAGTTTTTTTTTTTTTTTTTTTTTTTTTTTTTTAAATTTTCTTTAACATTCTTTTTTTTTTAATACATATTTCAACATTAAGTCCCGTTAAACTGATTTATATCAGTTTGTCAACGGGTTCTTTTACAAATAATTTTTAGAGAATTTAAACAGGTACATAAAATATACACATTATTACATTATATATACATACATCCACATATTTTTACATATATAAAATAAAGAGAAGAGGAAAAAACGAAAGAAAGAAGAAGAAAAAAGATTATAAAAATGGAAAAAACATTAAAAACGAAAATTAGAAATACGGACGTTAGTACAAAAAAATTATTTCACATAACCATTTTTTTAGCATACATTTTCTTCTGAAAGTCAATTCACAGTTTTTTATTGAATTGGGTAACATGTTGTAAATTATTGGTACGAGGTATTCTAGAGTTCTTTGACCGTATTTATTTAGGTATCTGGGAATAACAAGTCCATCGTTTGCAGTTAGTCTTGTATTATGAACATGTACCACTATTTTATTATACTCAGATTTAATAATTACAGTTAATTCATTAATGACGTAGGTCCCGTATTACGCTACGATTTTATCTTATTTGTTGATGTTATCGAGCTTTAGCGTAAAATATCTACTTATTTTGACCACGATTTGCTTCCAAACGATCTTTATACACTAAGTAACTGATATATTATAAATAATATTTATTTAAACGCCCATAGGGCTTTTACATGAAATGCAGTACATTTTTTAAAAATTACAAATAAAGTTGACAAAAGTAGGTAACATAGAATATAAGTCAAGTAAAAATTGATAAAATGCCGCAATATCCTCCAAATAAACATTAACACTAACTATAATATTTTATGAAAACATTAACAGTTGTTCAATTTGAAAATTAGAGATGGCAGCACTTCCGCTTGTGTCTGGTACGTGGAGTGATTGTGTACGACATATGTTTGCATTTTAATATTATAAATGTATAAAGTTGGTATACACGACAGTTTATGAAATAGTTGGCACATACGGCGTTTGATGTTTGCCAAGTTCAAATTATAAAAACATCCATATTGTTTAAGTATTATGTTACTAAGACTATGTAAACGTTGTATTGGGGAATTCAAACTATAGTTGGAATGAGATGTATGTATATAAAATGTAAGTTTGCTTAGTTGTTCGTGTAGGTACATATAGATTTATTAAATGCAGGTGTTCACACCAATCGAATTTAGAGTTTAATAATTTTAATAAAAAGGTTAGGTCGTTTATTTTTCGTCGGTTTTCTAAAGTTGGAATATTTAAAATATTCACTATAGACAAATGTTACATTATAACCTTCAATCGTAACAGAAGACAACATTATTATGCATATTCAATTAATAACGTTCAATTGGACGCAGTTGCCACCATAAGAGATCTAAGAATTACTATTGATTCATGGTTATTTGGAGGATGATTTCGAGCCATGTGAGATAAGGAGGAAAAGTGTGGGGCCTCCATTTGAAAAAATATATCGGTATGTCGTGATACCCCCCGCGCGTGCTGTTCGGAATAATAAACACTGCAGGATGATTGCGCGAGATGATGTATTACAAATGCAGAGTATTTACAAGCGTAGTAAGATTATTCCGACGCGCGTACTGCAGATATTAGAGTTGACGCGCGGCTGGCAGTTGCTTGCCGAATGAACGCTGGTCGCGTTGACTTGAAGACTAAAATACTAGAATGCTGACTTGGCTTGCTGGAGCCACTTTATTTAGCCCGACCTGGCAAGTAGTTGAACGGTAGGCTAAACCGTACACTCGCTGGAAACTTCTCGATATTTAGGCGCAGCGCTGTGTACGGTGTCGCAGCAGCGAGACCTTTCGAGAAGGTGGTGAAAATAATAATTCGGCGTAGCGAGGTAGGTAGGTGCAGCGGTATCAAGCTACATGACGACCGCGCAGTGCAAAGGTACTTGGTAGGTCACCATAGTTAAAGTCGATTTTGCGTACTAAGATATTAAGAACAACACCGGAAAGTTTGGTTTGCATGCAACTGACACAGCAGGGCAGCATACTCGCGGAAAGAGCCGAACTAAACCGAACCCATGGTCGTCTTTTTGCACAACGCACTGTCCCACGACGAAATGGATGAAGTTTTGTATTTGGTCACAAAAAAATATCTGGATTGCTGATGTCGCTGTTACCCCCCCCCCCCCGAATACTCAGCAAAAGGGACAACTGTACATAATGCTGATAATACCTAAATACATTCGTCAAAATCGAGATTTTATTATTCCCCATTTTCTCCTCCAAAACTCGACCGGTTTCTAAGATTTTTTTACCAACTGTTTTAGAAGAAAATACCTTATGTCTGTACGTTTTCCTTTTTTTTTAAATACGATGTCAAGGCTGTATACTGAACGTCTGTTGATGGTGTTTCAACCAAGCAATTTTAACGATTTTTGGAGGGTCTTAACTTCTATAAGAAGTAACTTAACAAAAGAAGCACACGTACCGACACCTTATTGATGGTTATCTATATTATATTAGGATGATCCACTAGTCCTTGACTCATTCGGAATCGGGCGGAGCGAACGATTTCTGGGCGTTTACCAATAAAAACCCTAATCTCTAACAAACAACAGTGTTTTGTTATTCCGCAAGTATATTTTTAAAGATCGAAGCGCCGCGTAGACTAACGCATGTCCGTTGGCCCCGGGTTCTGGGCGTAGACTGAGCGACGAGCTAAAATCCTTCTGTACATGACAGAAGGGTGAAATTCGCAGTTACAAATTCGTTGGGTACCGCCTAATTTTATTCACTGAAAAGAAACGTCGCCAAAATGCACGTTTTATTTTATTTTGTGAAGTTCAGATACAAATATTAAAATGTGTTTCGATCACTCTATAAGAAACTTAATTAGCTACATTATTCAATAAAAGAACACCAGAAAAAGGATTTGTAAATAGGAGATTTTTCACTTTTAACCATTTTTTATAGGTCAGATGCGTAATTTTTTTCTAAGCTTATCAAAAAAATACTCGATCACTTTAAAGGCCAAGATATGTTCTACTTACAGTATTTAATTGAAGCATTTATATTATTTCTAAGCGATCCAATTTTCAAAACTAATACACAAGATTATATACGATTATGCATTTTTCCGCATGTCTTCACCTTAACAATTAAGGCAATGCGTTAGAAGACTCCTTATGATGTGTATGTGGCCTTTCTTTCGCAAAATATTTGGTTAGCTTCCATAGCGCAATTTTTGTAAAATGGAGCAAACGTCGGCATTTTCTTCATAATATAAAGGAGTGCACCGCAAAGGCATCACTTGTCTGACATGTCAAATCAAACAACCTGCAGTATTTCGACAAAGAATCGACAATAGTCCAGTCAAGATGTACATCCGTGCTTGCAAAAGGTCCGATCTTTATGAATTTTTTATATGTTGTTAGGACCTAAACCAATATTAAAAAAACAAATTTGCAATTTCCAAAGTGCTGTGCGAGCGGCGGTGTACCCAAAAAACCATGAAATTTTCGGACTTTTTTCAGTTTTTGCTCAATATCTCAGTGAAGGAAGGGTCTGACCGGTATAGTTGTTCAGCACTATTTTAAAGAAGACTAAATTTTCTACAATTTGAGATCAAAGGGAGTTCTATACAGTAATTGATTTTTAAGATACAGTTCTTCGGAAATCAACAATTTTTTCCAAAAAATTATTTTTTCTCGAAATGGTCACTTATTTTGTGAAATATTTTCTAAAATACGAATCCCACGTCAAATATTACAAGAAATTAAGTTGTACTAAACTTAATTCGCTTTCATTTGAGACCGGATTGGTACCTGTAAGTCCAGCGGTTCACTCAAAAATTCAAAAATGGCAGATAACGGACGGATTTTCCCCAAGTGTTTTCGTTGACCCCTCCCTTGACCTCCTTACCCGCACCCGGCCCTTCCAGGGCAGCTCTCAGAGTATTGCGAAATGTCTATCCGTCCGAGCGTGTGTTTTGTGTGTCGTGAGGACCTGTCCTGTTGTGATCATCAAAGAACGAGGAATTCGAACACTAATTGAAGTGAGTCAAGAACGTGGTCACACAGAAAATAAAAATTTCCTCTAAAATTTCAACCAGGAAGAGATATACAGCTGTGTGTAACGTTGAAGGAAGGGATTCTGCTTCCCAACCGAAGACTTTATCGACAAGATTATCAAGTAAACTGGCTCCTACCTTAAGAGGGATTTGAATTTTGTGTGGTGATGCTATCACTGAATAATTTCTCGGGCAACAAAGCAAAATGCCCTTGGCAAGAAGGAATGTGGTCCGTACAGTTGAGAAGTTGGGCATGAGGCAAACTATTTTAGATACAGCTAAACGCCGAGGTGACGATTGGAGGAGCGCCTCCTCGCCATTGGCGACCTGGTTGCTGCAGACGGAACCCACAGATTGTGCTACGTGAGCCTATTAAGATTACCACCTGCTCCTGGGAATAAGAGAGGGTATCGTCCAGCCAGTAATTCTGAAGAAGCGATGGAGTATGTGTACGATTACTTATTGGAAAACAGTGATGAATGCCATTTTTATTTATCACACCTTCTGCAGCAAATTAGGGGTGATTGTATCCCTGATGTCAGAACAGCGAAAACTTACCTTCAAAAACGTTTTAGCTCCAACAAAGGGACACTCGTCTGCTTCATAAACACCGGCCATAAAATTTTGTATGATGATTAGTACAAGGAACAAAAAGGCGGTATGCAGAGCGGTTGAGAGTTGTGAAGGCAGCAGCAGAAATCATCGTTGAAGATACCCGCACACAAGTGTATAAATCCAGTCAGTATCCCACCTCGGAGGATTTTTTCAACAATGTTGATTCTGTCATCCCTGAGTCAGTACAGCTATTTTTTGAGACTGTTGTTCTCAAAAACATGCGTGGCCTCCTTGAAACATGGAAGAAGAAGTGTGTGTTATTTTCTCATGCTCTGATAGTGCTGTACGAACTCGATCTTTTGTTTCCTCCCTTCTGATTGGAATTAATACCTACTTATACCGAAAATATGTGCGCTGCGCTGGGGTTATCCTGTTCTTATTCAGTAGCTGTGCAGCTTGAAACTTCGGCAATCTTGCGAGATGAATCCTCACCACCAATAGGAAAAGAAGATTTTATCCAATTTGTCTCTGACATTACGGAGGTGAACGTTAACACCCTAGATGGTGATAACACATTTCATGAGATGGAAGGCATTATGTGCATGACCCGCCCGAGAGCAGTAATGCGAGACAAAAACATCCCACGTATGCAGAACTATGTTTCTGCTCAAAATGTGACCTCCATCAGTGAAGTACAAATCAAATGAAGTACACACGGCGCTTTAGTGGGAGAAGACGCCGACCTGCTCGTTCTTCTCAATGGTTTAGGCGCTAAAGAGACAAACGTCTACGTACAGAAGAGCACGAAGGGCGAAGCTGGTTGCTGTCACTACTCTACGACCTGCTACAACCACCAGGGGTGCTAGCATGGTAGTCATTGTAAACTGTCACCAATTCGTTTGCGATCTACGGTTGTCCTAGGGAACGATGAGAAGTTACCGACAATCGGTCGGTAACTTCATGTCGATCGACCGTGCTAGGGGTGCAGGGACGTTATATACTATTCACCCAAGCGTTTACCGGGTGCGATACTATCACAGCACCGTTTGGCCAAGGAAAGACCAAAATCACCACACTCCTGAGCAAGAGTGAACCACTTGCTGAGCAAGTGGAGGTCGTCCTTCGTCCACCCCAAAAGCCGTGAGAGAAGCAGACATTAAGTGCTTTGTGGCTTCATATGGGGGTGACATCGCGAGGGATACTTTGGATTTCCTGAGATATAAGACGTTTGTCACTTCAACGAGCATAAACCTCGCCCGTTGCCACAGGCCATATGCCGCAGGCCACCATGCAGCAAGGTGCTACCTCCAAGTGCAGAAGTAGCGGTGTGTCAACTACAATCCCACTGATTGGGGGTGGAAGCTCTCTTCTCAGGGACTCACCCCCATCCCCACCACCGTTAATCCCGCACCTCCTGCACTTCTGCGAAAAATTTCATGTAAATGCAAGAAAGGGTGCTCTGGGAGCTGTGCAGATGCAGAAAGGCTGGACTCCACTGCTCAGTACTCTGGCAAATTGTGCATGGTACACGATAAAGATGACCCGACTGCAGACTGGACGCTTCTCCCAGCGTCCATCACAGCCTTCGAGACACCATCATCATTATTCTTTTTCCATCAAACAATTTGTTAACAATAACAAAAATAAATAAATTGTAACTGTTTGATAAGTAAAGCCATAAAAAGACGTGGGATCAATTTATTTGCATTTCCCCCAAAACCCACTTTGACTTTGGTTATCTGCAATTTTTGAGAGAACCGATGGGCCTACAGGTAGCAATTTGGTTTCAAATGAAAGCTAATTAAATTTACTACAACTTCATTACATATAATATTTGAGGTGGGAATCGTATTTTAGAAAATATTTCACAAAATAAGTGACCATTTCGAGAAAAAATCATATTTTGGAAAAAATTGTTGATTTTTGAAGAACTGTATCTTAAAAACCAATTGCTGTATAGAACTCCCTTTGATCTCAAATTGTAGAAAATTTAGTCTACTTTAAAATAGTGTAAAATAACTATACCGGTCAGACCCTTCCTTCACTGAGATATTGAGCAAAAGCTGAAAAAAGTCCGAAAATTTCATGGTTTTTTGGGTACACCGCCGCTCGCACAGCACTTTGGAAATTGCAAATCTGTTTTTTTAATATTGGTTTAGGTCCTAACAACATATAAAAAATTCAGAAAGATCGGACCTTTTGCAAGCACGACCCCCTTTTCATGTTTAACTTGACTGGACTACAATGTTTGAACAGTTAAACCCGGTTAGTATCGGATTGTTTGTTGTTGAGTGACACTTTTTAAGCCGGGTCTCTGGCTTCAACATTATCGTCTCCTGCGACAACCTTTGCTTCCACATTTGCTTAGTTTAAACTTTTTTTTATTTTTATTTTTTTATTAACTTAAGAATGGTACATGTTAATAAATTCATGCTGGTCTTCCATTAAAAGCATTTGCTTATGGATGGAAGAAGAGTTTACATTTCATATATGTTCAATTAATACAATCACGTGTTTCACATACTCGTATGTACAGTTAATACAGTAAGTAAAATATATAAACATCTATTTATTCATTATATATGAATACCGCACAACAGTCCCAACTGCTCCCGTTTGGATCCAGTGAGACTATGGGATCCCCAAATTGGGGTATGTTGTAAGGCTGAAGGTAATGGGGAGGGGAAGGAGATGGGGAAGAGGAAGGCAAGGAAGTACCTAGCTATTAATTAACTGTGAAATAACACAAATTAATCAAATAATATTTATTTGCGCACGCTGGGTTCGAACCAGCGACCTTCGGATTGCGAGCCAAGAGCGTTACCCCTCAACCACGCCGGCCGTGGTCGAGAAGTAAATTCGTCAATTGGGGCGTGGCCTCACACACAGACGCGATGTTCGTGCTTTCCGTGGCCGATGGAAAACATTGTCCTCCCGGGTGAAGCGGGGAAGGCAGGGGATCGGAAATGTTAATTTTTTGATAACAGCCGCGCGGTCCGGTCTTGTCATGGTGAATAAATCGCACAAGTTTTAGAGGTTATCTGCAATGAGCGTAAATATGAGTTTAATAAGTGATTAATGGATGACTGTTTCTATCACTAACTCATCTTAATGTACTTAAAGGAATTAAAATTAAGTTATTTAAGTGTATTAATTTATTGCACCAAACCAATAAACATATATAACCATTTAAGAAAATACGTAATTGTTATTTTTAGATGGTATGTACGTTTAGGTCGTGTATAAATCGATGTTAGCCAGAAATCTTTCATGATAAATAACTATCTATTACAATTTCAAGGGTAACTAGTAGGCCTAACTTGAAATCTGTGTTTTCTATTTGATACATCTCTCCCCCTTGACATTTTTTGACGTCGACATAATTATTTACGTCGACATAATTATAAACGTCAAGTGTGTGGTGCGTAGATGCGTCTTGCGTGTAGCCACGCCCACCGCGCTTCAATGTTCAAACAAACGCAGGAGACGGCCGGCGTGGTCCAGCTGTAGGGCGATTTACTCCCATTCCTAAGGCCGCGGGTTCGAACCCGGCGTGCGCAAATAAATTTTATTTAATTGATTTGTGTTATTGCACAATTAATTATTTAAAATAATGTACATATATAGTATATTTGCGGCACGTTCCTGAGTGGAAGATAATCTTAGTATCGCCCTGGTGTAAGACCACCATTCAGAATGAATTGAAACGTTGCTTGAAATGGCTTTAGCCGTGTTTAGTGACTAGATATGAATAGCCAGGTACTACCCCACCTCCCTCTTCCTCGTCTCCTTCCCTTCCCCACTTACCTTCAGCCTCATAACATATCACAATTGGGGGTGCCATAGTCTCACTGGCTCCAGACGGGAGCAGTTAGGACTCTTGTGAGGTATTTTACTATAAAAAAAAGACGACAATGTGGAAAAAAAACAAAAAATGTTCTCGAAATGTTGAAGTCGAATTTGAAGGTAATGTTGAAGCTGGAGATCCGGCTTTAGTTGTCCCGTGTTGACTGAGTCGTGTTCACAAGGGGGTTAGAGATAACGTCAAATAAAGCAAAACGTCAAACACTAAAAGCCTGTTTCAATATTTACATACTTTGACTTTTTTATTTTCTCCAATTTTCAGGGTTGTTTTTTTAATGTTCGTTTACTGACTAAAAGGCGGTTACATAAGCTACTCAACAAATTGGCGTTTCAACACCCCTTTGAAAAGTTATTAAAAGTGATGGTATATATATTTTTAACCTGACGTAACCTAACCACTGGAGCGATTTAGGACCAAATTTAAACTGATTCACTCACTAGCTTTAAACCACAGTAAACAGTTTATATCATGGGTGGCCAACCTTTTCAGCAGCCGGGCCAGATTTTAGAAATGAGATTTCCTACCGGGCCGTACAACATTCTTTTATTATTCAAAACAAACAAGAAATATATTGTTTTTTTAAAGCTACTTACAAAAATGAGAACCAAACATATTTATTAGAATTGAGTTAGGTAATACAAAAACGAATAATAAATATAATATATAATACATTTTAGTGAGTCGTCTGATTTTGTTTGTCAGAACTAAGTGAATCAATGTTGATAACGATTAATGTTGTTGCTACACACAGTTTTCCAAATGCTCATCAATGATTCTTGTTCTTATTTGAGATTTAATATGCTTCATTCGACCAAAAAGCTGTTCATGCGTGTACGATAGAAAGTGTTTCTCAATGTGTATTTAAAAATCAGTTTAAAGTTGTGATTGTATGTTTAACATGAATATACCACAGAAAAATTGTCACGATAGTTGTGAATCAATGTACTGAGACACTTCCATATATGAGATATGATACGAACTACGCACGTTGGAATGTTACTTTGGTGGTTTTATGTACACTAAAAGAAAAATATGTGTGCATATTAGAGCTGGGTCAATCGATCATTTTACACGACCTGAGTCACTCACGTCACACTGGCGTCGTGAGCGGGTCGCGAACACCCGCTCTTTTTGTGATCCAAACTTCCCGATTACTCGTCATCTACATGCGCTCTGTATGTCACCCGTGATTCGTGATCCAAAGATCCAAACCGGCCGAAACACCCAAAACCCGTGAGATGTATTGACTTTGTAAAAAAGGCCCGCCGATTGTATCGCAGTTTTTAGATCGCATTGTGCATTGCGTTTTACCTTTTGTTGGTCTACAGTAAAGCTAATTATTCGCCCAGTCATCCTGAATCCTGACCAAGTAGATTTTTTTCAATCACTAATATAACCATGTTTTGATTATTTTAGAGGGTACATCTATCTTGAACTTAATTTTTGAAAATGTAATCAGCTATCTGAAAACAGAAAAAATATATATACCTATATACACCTCACCGATAACTTAATACCAGCGTATTAACAAGTGTAAGATTAAAGATTTTGAAGTTGCTTAATATCTCGTCTGGTAAAGTTTCTGACGTCACTCACCATAAGTGTATTCAAGTTCACAAATACATACAAGTTTTTTTTGTCTTATAGTTACGATACGACACTACGGGAAGGGATACCAGGGTTGTATCCCGTTCCGAGGAAAAAATGAAATAAAATTAATTAATTTTGATTTTTTTGGTTGTCATTGTAAAATGTGAAAAAATATTTAGCACAATTACGTTGGATTTTGGTAATGGAGATTTTGATCAGATCATTTAAGATTTAAGCTAATAAAATCATACAGTTGATAAAAATAGTAATAAGAAGACAATAAATAAGTACATCAATGTGAATGAAGCAAAGAGTGTGTAAAGACCGAGGTGTTAAACGGCGTGATGGTTAGTTAGTTTAGTTAGTTAGTTAAATAAGTAAAACGCTAAATTAATCGAAAACAGAGAACAAAGACTTTTTTAAATAGTTATTTTGGATCCAGGAATTAGGCTAAAATTCACGAATGAGTTTTCGATTAAAATGAGGGTTCTTAAAGTAAGTTATTCCTAGATAGAGGTAGGTATTTTTAACATACTCTTATTTTGAAATAATTGACTACTCCCCTGGACAAGCGAACACTCCTGCAGGCATTTATACATCACATGACACATACCACATAGCCGAATAGCCCGGCCGTACGCTACGGCGGGGCTCCTGCTAAGAAAAAAACTTTACAATACCTACTAAATAATATTAAAACCGTAAGCACCTCTTCCTCGTTAGAACTCGTCGTTTTATTTTTTGACGCCTACGTAATTATTTACGTAGGAACTCAACTATTTACGTAATTAATAACGTTTAAAATTAGTTTAATGTTAAAGTTAAATTGCTACAATTTGAGCATAAGCTGAGATAAATAGATATGACGATTCCCGAGATAAAATAATAAATAAAAACTATTTACAAAATAAAAAAAAACCCTACGATTTATGTTAAATATCTCCTACACTATGAGTTCACGTAAAAAATCCTTAAAATCGTATTTAAAGTAATTAATTATTTCTATATTGACTGGTAATTTATAAGACTAAAAAATTAAAACCTTCGGATGTAGTCACACGTAAGCTCTTTTTCCTGCTCTACCGATGGCTAATATATTTTAATTAATTTTACTATATATTCGATCTTCACATTTTTTCCGTACACTTCATAGTGCGATATTTTACATAATTCATAAAAATGGTTGCAGGAGTCCAGCCTTACCACGAGCCTGACGCGTGCGAAGTTCACACACTGCGAACTTGCAGTCTCTAATGTCTACCTTTCTCACACTTACATATTACATACTGTTCTTCATTCTTAAGTCGCGTGTGTGAGTGTGTCGCGATACCCGGGTGTTGAAAATACCCGGGTGTTGATGAAAATATGATCTGATTGTTCTTTGGTGGATCGTGAGAAGGTCTCAATGAGCAGGTCACTCACGATCGACACAGGACTAGTGCATATGCTCCGCGGGCCACAAGTACACACCCAGCGGGCCGCATGCGGCCCGCGGGCCGCGGTTTGGCCACCCTTGGTTTATATGTTTCCATATTAATATTTTCAGGAAATATATTAATTAAAACGAATGGCCAAATCAAAAACCGAACACCAATCACTCGAGTTGTTAAGAAGTGATGAAGTTGCACATTGTGGAGTTGTCCGGTCACCATAAAAGTTAAAAATCGCAGATTGTGAAAAGTTTCGAATTTGCCAGATAAACTGTAGAAAATCGAAATTTGGCAAGGTATGTGTTATCTTTGGGGATGCTGTGTGGAAGAAAGGGAGGAAGTTCTGGGAAGGAAAAATGTATGAGGGATGGGTAGGAATCTTTAGTCAGTGGGTCGTAGGCGACGGGTCCAAAGAGTCCGGAGGTAAAAGGGTATCCTAAACCAGTATATCCCGATCCGGTCCGCCACGCAATAGGAGGTCAGACGCATCTGCCGCCAAGACCTGGACAAACCTGTTAAAACAAACAAACAAACCATGAGCCCCTGTTAAGGGCGCGCTACCCCGCTCAAAAAGAAGAAGATGGAGAGATACGACAATACGAGCGAAGGAGCAAGCGCGCTAACATTAAAAACCATAAAATTCATGCGAAAATTGTGAAAATGTTTAATAAAAGACGACTCGTTTGAAAAAGAGCAAAAATCTCGCGGGGCTGTGTCAAGTAGCATTTAAAGAAACATTGTGAATTTTTTCATACATATAACTTGTAAAATAACAGAAACAAACGTGTAAATAATAATTTTCAGAGCATACTTTGCGATTTATTTCTATCGAGGGAATTTTAAATAATTACCGAATGTGTAGATACTATCTTAAAGAATAACATATATTTTTTTAAGAACTTAAAAACTTCAAACGTTTATGGAAAACATGTAAGAAATCGGTAGAATTATGTCACCAAATGCAGTGAACCACTTGGGACTTGGGATGACGTACGGCAGAGGTTTAATTATTATTATTGGAAGTATTTTCCTTCTGAATCCTTACAGAAGAATTATTTACAATATCCGGTTGCCCCTCAAGATGATCTCTGTAACAAACACTTCACCAATTGAAGCATTTATTTGAAGGAAAGTTATTGTGTCGTTTTTATTGATTGACAGGTTGCGCTCGGTGACTATACAATATTTATTTATTTAAATTAATATTCGCCTGAACGGGCTTTTACAGATATGTGATATACATAAGAATTTTGTGAGAACTTTTTTTACTTAAATTAATTTGTATAACTCTAATATCTATCAATATTATAATTAACCTATTATTATAAATTATTATTATCAAAATATTTAGGAACCTCGATGTATATTATTTGTAATTTAATTTAATTTAATTTGTATAATTTAGTAAATTATAATTCAATTTATCAACCATCATACTATGTAACTTATAAATAAATTATTATTTATCTGTAACCCACATTTCCATAAATTCATTGTCATATTATCTGTAAACTACACTATCATCAATTATTTTATTATCTGTAACTTCGTTAACATAAATTCAATGTTATATTATCTTAAATTTCATCTATCAATTATTATTTTATCTGTAAATTTCATTGTCATAAATTCCTTGTTATATGTATTACCTGTAAACATCATTATCTATCTTATCATCAATTACTATATTATATGTAAATTTCATTATCATAAATTCATTGCTGCATTAACTGTAAACCTCATTATCATAATTATTATATAATCAGTAAATGTACTTCATTACCCATATAATCTGCATACTTCACCCGCCATAACACAGGGACATCCCTAGCATGGCGGGCGAAATAACACAATATGTACACTATGTATAAAATTCTTTAATAAATAAATAAATAAATAAATAAATAAACAGAACAGAAATCACCAAATAAAATATGCTAATCAAATTGTATAGAACCCAAGCAAAATAATAGTAGGTATTATGCTACATTGATTATTAATGGAGTATAATAATAATAATAATAATAATTGGATGACTTGTATAGCGCCGTTTTTGTGAAAAATCACCTCAAGTATGTTATTATAGCCCGCTTGTAATATTCCGTGCAGTTGAACACATCTACTACTTCTGAGAAAGCATTGCCAACCGCATGCAATCTAGGTACAAGCGAGTAATGCAATTAAGAGGGTATAAGCAGACAATACTGGAAATTTGTCCTTTTTAAATCAAATTCTAGACATATTGACTCTTTTTTACAAAAAAAACATAAATTGATTTATCTGGTAAACGCGCCGTTTAAAATTTGATAAACTAAGTTTATTTTTAATGTACTAAGGTTATACCGTTGGTCGTTGGCAGATTGGTTAAATTTTCAAACGAAATATTGTATTATAGAATACAAATTTAAAATCATAAAATCATACAGCAAAATAAATCAATACATCTAGCAAAGACACTTTTCAGAATTTTAATTTTGGTTCAATTAAAATCATTAAAAAATAAATCCGAGAACGTGTTTTGTTACGAAAATACCTCACAAACTAAAATATTTCAGATATTTTTTACGCACTTATTTTGTTTAGACATTATTTACAAATCATAAATACTTTTGATCAAAAAATACTTACAAGAAGTACACGATATTTAATAATTTATCATCGTGCGTTTTGAGCATTTTTATTGCTTATCTACTTGAATGTAGGTATATATTTTGAATGAAATAAATCGGTATTAAATTTTTAATTTTAAAAATTTGATACGGGGAATAATCGACCTTTTTCATTGGAACCTCCCTGTACAGTTGGAAGCATTTTAAAACTGTTATTCTCAGCTGCTGGTCAATCGCTCTTAAGAGGCTAGACTTTGAACCACACGCGGAACACCCGCGTCTGTCATTCTGTCCCGCTCACAATAAGCTCACGCACACTTACAATACATGCGAATGCGAAATGTGCGAATGAGACAACGCTCAAATTTACCTACAGAAATCGCTCGAAAAGGGGTTTATGGAGAATACACTTTTCTACACCAAAACTTTCACGAAATTGAAATTTAAAAAAAAAAATATTTTTTAGAAAGAAGAAGCTACGTCAGTAGCTTTTTATAATTTTATAATTCTTTATGAGAGCTGAGTTAGCAGCACTTTTTCCTGAAATAATATTTTTTGATAAATCGTACATGTTTGACAGTGAATGTTTACGTTAATACGAAACGCATCGAAAATTCGAAAACATACCGACATAGTTTTCACCCTATAGAAGGCAGTATAAAAAAATATATTCATGTTGTGCAATTTTCGATGTAGAAAAGTGTTTTTTCCCGGGCGTCCTTTTTGTATGGGCCGAAAAGCGAAGTCTATCTTAACGTATATTTTTATGTATGATTTCAACATAATATCATAATTTTTATAAGTAGTATACCAAATTTTTTTTTCTTTACATATTTTGAACTTTAGTTGAAAAACGCACCCTAAAGATCGCTTGTATCTTCTGTCAATATGTCAGTCATATTATTCCGTATCAGCTGTCACTCACTATGTTATTTCCATTGTTAATGTTATAAATAAATTTCTACATTAGGAATGTCTAATGTCTTTTATGGCAGGTACACAATTATTCCCAGCTGACTCTGATACGGTTACATTCATTATAAGTTATAAGGGTTCCATGTCTAATCGGACTATGAGATCTCAAGTCTGAATTCCCATAGTAAATTTATTCAGACACGATACTTCCTCACATGATAATTCATCACATCATAACTCACATTAACCTAACCTAAACTTTTTATTTATTTTTTATAGAGAATACCTCACAAGAGTCCCAACTGCTCCCTTCTGGAGCCAGTGAAACTATGGCATCCCCAATTGGGGTATGTTGTGAGGCTGAAGGAAAGTGGGGAAGGGAAGGAGATAGGGAAGAGAAAGGTAGGAAAGTACCTGGCTATTCAGATCTAGTCTCTAAACACGGCCAAAGCCATTATTAAGCAACGTTTCAATTCTGAATGGTGGTCTTACACCAGGGCGATACTGACAGTATCTTCCACTCTGGAACGTGCCGCAAATATAGTATATATTATTTTTATTAATTAATTGTGAAATAACACAAATTAATCAAATAAAATTTATTTGCGCACGCCGGGTTCGAACCCGCGACCTTCCGATTGAAAGTCAAGTGTCTTACCACTCGACCACTAACTTAACCTATCCTAACCTAACCTAACCTTAAAAACCCCAATTATCAGTTTTCAACGCTTCGAGACATGATGAATTATCATGTGAGGAATTAACATCCGATGAAAAGTTTGTTCTCAATACTCATACACTTAAAAAGTATTGAAAACTTATGGTATTATAGTACACGCCAAAGTTTAATGCTGATACGATCCATTCTCGCGCAGGTGTACGACTAAAATTTACAATGACCGTAAATGAAAGAGAAAGATGCGTAAAACATACGTTCGACCGAGAAAGGCGTCGGCGGATAGGCATGCCGCTTTTATGACCTTAAACTCGCCTGTTGTGACGATTTCTGTATTAACGTCAGTTGATACATTATCGTTATCGCCTTGTTGATAGACCACCATCCAGAATCGAAAAATTGTTTGAAATGGCTTTACCCGTGTTTGGTGACTAGATCTGAATAGCCAGGCACTTCCTCGCCTTCCTCACTCCCCTCACCGCTACTTTCAGCCTCACAACATGCCCCAGTTTGGAATGCCGTAGTTCCATTGGTCGGGAGCAGTTTTTTAAAATTTATTTTTTACATTAACTCCACACAGGAGGCCCTGAGAAATATAATCCCCCTCAGGGCTTGTGCCATCTATGGGGATGCTGCGTGGTGGATCTTTTGAGGAAAGGAACGAAATGAATATATTCCTTTTTTCCTTCTGAGATGGAAAAATGAGGATTGGGTAGAAATCTCGGGTCAGTGTCTCTAGGAATAACGGACGTATAAATTCATCCACCAACTGCAGTGCAAAGCCATGGGTCGAGAGAGTCCAGCTGGAAAGTTGATAAGTTCTCCCTCAACCAGTGTCTCCCAGCCCGGCCCGCCACGCAGTAGGTGGGCAAACGCATCCGCCGCCAATACCTTGACAACTACTCACCTCATGTAACCGGGTACCCCTGCAAAGTCACCAAACGTAGCAAACTATTTGGGGGTACCCCACACCCGCCTCCCAAATGGCTTGAAATGGCTTTAGCCGTGTTTGGTGACCAGATCTGAACAACCATGTACTTATCAACCTTTCCCAACCCCATCTTTTTTTCCTCTCCACTACTTTATGCCTATGGTATGTCCCATTTTGGGATGCCATCTGGCTACCGACATTTGGGAAAACTCATTCCACTGGTTATAGATGGTTGAGAGCAGTTGGGACTCTTGTGTGGCAAATCTGATTTTTTAAATTATTTTCGCCATTTTTTCATCACACCATCAAAGTGTGATGTACCGATTTGAAAGAAAACTTATGTCCCCAATTTGCATGCAAAACCTTTCGGCTCCTATGCCCCTGACAGGCCAATTAAGTTGACTTTTCTTCAAGAAAATATTTTGATATTTAAAAATGTTAGATCAATTTTAAATAAAATTAATAATTTACAATACAGACCATCTATTCTAAGATAATACTTAAAAAAAAATCTAAATCTACTCTTTTACAGATGCTAGTTTGATTATTTGAGGAAAAAAAACTATTTGCATTATATTTGAAAAATATTAAGATTAATTAATTATTTACAGACATACAAATGCAAAATAAATAGTTTTGTCCATAAACAAACTTAATTCTTTCAAAAAAGGCTAACAAATACAATATTTCATCGGTGATTCAATCCAATATTGTATTCGCTAGCCTTTCTTGAAAGATTAGAGTTTTTTAATTGACAAAACTATTTGTTAATATTCATATTGCTTGTGTACTTCCGCGAACAATAAATTTTTCTTAACCCGTATGTGCTCAACTTTTTTTTTTTTGAAATTTTTATATTATATGTCCATTTTAGTATTCGATTAGACTTTAGTAATGATGTGGTATACAATTTTTTTTTATAATTTATTTTTTTTATAGAGAAATCGACCGCCCCAAAAATGGGGCGCTGGGCGCATTACCGAGCATAAAAAATGTTAGGATGTTAAGAATAAAAATGGGATTATAGTATAAAATGAATGTATCAAAATGTATAATAATGACAAAATCTTACAACTAAGCACAACATTCTATAAACTCTAAGTATTAAAATTGACAAAACAGTTTGTGTGTCAACCAACATCACACTTCCTGCACTTCTTAGTCGTATTTTTGTGGCACTCGGCACAACGAATTTGTGTAAGACTTGATACTATCAAATGCCCTACACCATCCAGCCTGACTCCATCTGGGACTCTTCGTCTTCTTGTCGTTTGCTTCAGTGGTCTACCGATAGAACGTGCTGATGAATATCGACCAAGATAAGTTCGGGTAACTTCTCGTATAAATGCCAGGTAATCTAAATATTATTTTGCTTGACCGGCTGGAGACAATTTGTAGAGCTGATATGCATTGTTCATGGATGCATTCAAAGGCCACATCAAAAGTTGCCAGTACCATTTTTTGCGAATGATACTTATCCTATAGCAACCGATGTTTTGGTCAAGTCGATCCACTCCGCCCATATACTTGTTATATTGTAAAAAGCACGACGGCTGTTTGATTGCAACTCTTCTCTTTTCCCTGCTAGACCATCGCTGGGCCGAGCCCAACGAGCTGACTCCTTCGCAGGTGGATGCTACAGTTAACAGTTACCATATTGATGTCGTTGTATTGGACCAAGGAGACACCTGATATTTGATCAGTCAGTTTGATAGTAACTGCCACGCGCTTGTTTTTTCATTTGTGCAGTATCTTTCAGAGGCGCCTTTTCAACACGATTCATACGAATACCTATAGCTTGGTTGCCTGCTTCTTTGAGGTGGGTAAGCAGTCGGAGAGACGTAAAAAAATTGTCCATATGAACATGGACTTTTTGTCCTGCCGGTAACTTTGCAATAAGGTTAGTTACCACAGAACCTCCAACGCCTAACTCTGGATTAGTGTTGTCGGGATTAGTGTGATAAGCTGAAAAAACAACTTAGGGACAATTATAGTATTCTGTTATGATATTATTTTTTACAATATTTGATAATCTTTATGTATAACTGTGGAATATCGAAAGTTTATATCGAAAGAAACACTTCTAAAATGTGTACACTGCCGCGCTCACCGCCCCTAAAATGGGGCGCACAACAAAACTGTCGAGATTGATATCGTAATATAGCCTAATCAAACTATTTATATTATTATTTTATAGTATACATATTATACAATGACATAATGTCGAATTTGCAGCAAAACTATGGAAATAAATTATATTTACTTACTTTTTTCCCCGCGACATTGCTACAAGAGTCATAGGGTCACTTTTGACGTGAATAATGAAAAACAAAATGGCGTCTCGCGCGTAAAAAGTATCTATTAGTGTTGCAATGAATCTTAATAAATAAATTATTAGTCATAAAAAAATCAAAACCACTTGATATTTTTTTAAATCGGAAATTACTAACCGTTTTAAAAATGGGGCGTTTGACACATATGGGTTAATATTTCATAGCACAACTTGTAAAAAGCGTTTATAAATAAAAATACTATACGCTCGCCATCCGAAAGCTTAGAATATGAATTCTTTTGACATTCACCTTAATGTATTTATACAAAATTATTCACAAGCTTGAAACCACTCTTTTACCATTTTTTTTTATTTAGGCAATTTACCCTAAAAAGTTGTGCCTCTCATTAAAGTTCCTAATAGATGTTATTTAAGAAGTCATAAAACATTTCGTTTTCAATTATTTAATAACAACATTGCCTATTTCAATCATATATGTCGATTTTCTGCCGTCGCTGTTCCATAACTGTGATAATATTAAAAGCGCCTAATGTGATATATTATCTTTTATTTCCAGGTTCTAAGTCACCATGTGCGGAATGTGCGGAGCCAGGGCGGCTTTGGCTGCCCGGGGCGCTCTGTGTGCCCACCGAACTCCCAGGGCCGCACCCCGCTGGCGCCTGTTTGCGTCACAGGCGGCTCCCAAAGCCCCTGCTGTAGGGACCCCCTACACCAAACTTACTGTGGGAGTGCCAAAGGAGTCATGGAACAATGAGAGGAGGTAATATCATATCTTTCCTACCGACTTTCTTTTGGGTATGTTTGGAATGAACCATCTACGGGTCAGAAGGAATGTACACATTGCCACACATTTCTTCAGATTGATCCGTGGATGGTTTGAAAACTCGGCTATCATGGAGAGCGTTCATTTGTATGTTCCCGATGGTTATCTTCACCATCGACAGATATTAAACATAGACTGTTTTATCTCCCGGCCTGCAGGACTAACTTGCCAATAATCATGTCGGTCGGGAGAGCAATCTTGCAATGTTGGAACAGAATTAATTCGGATATCGACAGATTTAGTGTTAGTGAAGCTGCCTTTAAAAAGCAAGCTTTATTAATGCTTGTATAGTTTGTATCCTTACCTGGGGTGCTAGCATGGTCGATCGATATGAAGTTAACGACCGATTGTCGGTAACTTCTCATCGTTCCCTAGGACAACTGCAGATAGCTAACGAATAGGTGACAGTTCACAATGACTAAGTGTCCTTAATATATTCTATATCAACTGTCGTTTGTACGTAAGCGATCTGCAGTTGTCCTAGGGAACCTAAGAGTATGGATATTAGAGAGACGGCATGTGAAGTGCCCGCGCGCTCCAAGTGTGCCTTTTCGAGAATTTTACCCAAACGGCTTACATTGGCTGCTGGTTTTTGGCCGTTTAATAAGTTCCGACATTTTTACGACAGCAGCCATTTTACATGGTGACAGCCAATATCAGCCGTGTGGGTAGAATTCTCGAAAAGGCACACTTGGAGCGCGCGGGCACACTTCACATGCCGTTTCTCTAATATCCATACTCTTAGTAGGGAACGATGAGAAGTTACCGACAATCGGTCGGTAACTTTATATCGATCGACCATGCTAGCACACCTGTTATATTTAATTATGTACACTCTTACAATTGTATTTTAAAAATGCATTAATTTGTTAAAATTTAGCAACGTTTTTAAGAGAACAAATGAATTGAATTGTATTCAATTAAATTATAGCATAGATAATAGAAACGGTAGAAAAAAGGGAGATATGGCATGGAAGCGTGCCAACTGTAGCCAATTGAAAAAAAAGCAAAAACTGAAAGTCATACATATCATTGAAGAAGACGATAATACTAATAAATAAACGAATATATAGGCATAGAAAAATAAAAAAGGTAACAGTCGGAACTGGGATTCCAACCCAGGATCTTTTGTCTTACCTACAAACACCTTAAAGGACCTCCTTTGTGTAGTTAATGTATGTAAAAATTATAAGATATCACTAATATTCACACACCGCCCTTGAGGTGATTTCTCACAAAAACGGCGCTCTACAAATTATTCAATTATTGTTATTGGATTCCATTTCAGGGTGGCAATCACACCCACAGTTGTCAGCAACTTGGTGAAGAAGGGGTTCAACGTGGCCGTTGAGGAGAATGCCGGAGCCCTGGCCACCTTCCCCAACCAGCTCTACGAGGAAGCTGGAGCCAAGATCACCGACTCCAACAACACATTCCAATCAGGTAATTAATCTCCATTTATTTACTATACACTAACTCACAGAGGGAGCTAGTAGAACTACTAACTACTCGGGTGATGGGGATTTCTGGGTGTAGAGTTTTCAATCCGGCCATTCAATTAATGAGTCATGTCTCCTCTTGTAGGCCGCAGTCCTCCCGGCGGGTCCGGATTTTTTAAGCGATTTTTCCCCTTATTTATAAAGAAATTATATGAAGAACAAGGTCAGAATCGCTTGGACCATTCTCGTTCTTGACATTACGAATTACTGGATAGCATTTAGCCACTCCGAATAATACATATTGATTGCTAATGACATTCCGGGCACCAAAGATGGCGGACGAAACGGCTGCCGCTTGATAATATGAACGCTGTCATATTCGAAGTCTATATTTATTCATTGTTTTTTATATAAATCCATTGTGGAAAGCATAGATTTGAGTGTATATTAGGAAGTTCGTTTTATCTACATTATTTTGATGTAATTTTTGTATTATATCACAAAATAAATGTTATAAAAATTGAATTCGTAAGAAAGGTGAGAACTGTCAAATATTTTACATCGTATTGAAAAAATATATCAAGTTAAGAGAAGATTATTTTTGCTAATGTCTGATTGTGTTTTATTCTTTCAGACATCATCCTGAAGGTTCGTCAGCCTTCCAATGAGGAGGTGCCTCTGTTCAAGGATGAGGCAACCCTCATCTCCTTCCTCTACCCCGCGCAGAACAAGGATCTCATCAAGCTGCTCGGAGACAAGCGGATGAACGCTTTCGGTGAGTCCAAGTTTAATCATTGAAGATAATATATCAATTCTCGAAGAAAACATGTGAAACAGAAAAATCAGTAAAAGATTCAGTTGCATCTAGAAATTGAACCCAGGACTTCAGCCTTTCCGGGGCTGTTAAAATTTGTAAAAAAGGTTGTAAAAAGGCTTAAGATGATAGACTTCGCTTTTCGGCCCATACAAAAAGGACGCCCGGGAAAAAACACTTTTCTACATCGAAAATTGCACAAAATGAATATATTTTTTTTATACTGCCTTCTAGAGGGTGAAAACTATGTCGGTATGTTTTCGAATTTTCAATGGGTTTCGTATTAACGTAAATATTCACTGTCAAACATGTACGATTTATCAAAAAATATTATTTAAGGAAAAAGTGCTGCTAACTCGACTCTCATAAAGAATTATAAAATTATAAAAAGCTACCGACGTAGCTTCTTCTTTCTAAAAAATATTTTTTTTTTTAAATTTCAATTTCGTGAAAGTTTCGGTGTAGAAAAGTGTATTCTCCATAAACCCCTTTTCGAGCGATTTCTGTAGGTAAATTTGAGCGTTGTCTCATTCGCACATTTCGCATTCGCATGTATTGTAAGTGTGCGTGAGCTTATTGTGAGCGGGACAGAATGACAGTCGCGGGTGTTCCGCGTGTGGTTTAAAGTCTAGCCTCTTAAATGAATCATACTTCCACTAAGACCTACCAACATGATCTTCATTTTCTTAGCACACTTCAGGTGGGAAGTGTAGTTCTACCTTTTACTCCGGTCAATACGAATGTTGAAGGGAGAAATTCACGCAAAAATCCACATACCTAAAAGATCTTGCCGAAATTTACTACCCTTTTATTTTAATAACATCAGGACACTCTCTTATCAAAATTCCCCAATACCGAGACTTCACAGTCTCGGAAATAAATATTCTGATGTGGGAGATATATTTCACATTAAAAACAATAAGTATAAACATTGTTTATTTCAATTCTTTCATATATTTAGACATAAATAGACGTCTTCTGCAATTTTTGTTTAAATTGAATATCTTTTTTTTTGTGAAACTTCTTATATTTTTTACCTATGTATCTAATTTTAATATATGCTTTTATTATTATATTTTGTTGTAGGTATATGCTTTTATTTATATTTTATTTTCATATGCTTTTATTTATATTTTATTTTCACTGTATTATGCTTTCTTTATTGTTTTAATTTAGAAATTTTTTAAAAAACTGTGATACTCATCTATTTAACTAAAATGTAAAAAAAAAAAAATTGGGAAAATGTTTACTAAACCACAACTTGCTTACAATAGAGCACAAATCTCTCTTCAACACCGTAAGTAGCATTTAAAGAATCACTATGAATTTTTTCATACATATAACTTGTAAAATAACAGAAACAAATGTGTAAATAATAATTTTCGGAGCATACTTTGCGATTTTTTTCTATCGAGGGAATTTTATGTAATTAACGTTTCGGATCTACAAATCTTCAGATATTATCTTTAAAAATAACATATATTTTTAAAGAACTTAAAATCGAAATTCCGACCCTTAACTGTCTGGAAAGGCACTGCTGTTAAATATTTTGATATGAATATTGTACACCAATCTCTTTGTAAGGATCCCAACCTTTGTATATGTGATACAAGATGGAGCAATCTTCATATCTCCTTGTCTTTTGTGTGGAATAATATTTTTATCAATAGGAAACATACACTTTGGCACTAAATTGTCCTTTTTTTGTAATGATTTGTACGAAAGTGAAAACCTATTTTTTTAAAGTAATAAATATGTACATTTTTACACATAACCACTGGAGCGACAGAGCAATTAAAATATTTTTTCTCGGATTGCTTAAGGAAATTTTTCCGCCCACATTAAAAAAATCATACCTCCGAATTTGAATATGGAGACATACAAACTGATTATAGTTCTATGTAGCCAATGAATTCCCCTATCTTTTGTTTATTATCACATATTTGTAGGATTTATAAAAAAAATATAATTAAATCTCTAACCTTAAAACATTTTAAAGAATCTAGAGAATATTTATTTTGTTATATTTTGAATATACAAAATATTGTATAAACTTTTTAATAATTTTTTTTTTTTTAAATTTGCCACATTTTGGCAACAAAGCAATCCGAGGTTTTGGAAATACTGCCGTAATGTGGCAAAAAGCGCTCGAGTGGATAACATATCACTAAATGGCCCAACACTGACTTTAACTTTTGTTAATGGAGTCCTATTACAAAGTAGGCTATAATTTTGGTCAATATTTGTATAGTTGGGATGTGGCGAGTACCTTATAAAAAAATTCATTCCAATGTACATACTTTATTTGAAGTTATATCGATTTAAAACAAATTCCATTTTCTCCCAACGGGTTCCTGGTTTTCACCCGCCTGAAGTGCGTTAATTGTGTTAATGTATGTAAAGGAAATCCTATAATTTTTAAATGGGTAGTGTCAATTGTCATTTGTTTTATTATTGCATAAAATGTCAGTTGGTTAAAATGTCAGAGGAAATTGATAAAATAAACATAAATGACTTTTCTTTGTTACGCAACTTAGTAGTGTTTTATTTAAATGGAATTAAACCTCCATATTAAGGTCTCTGCCCACAACACCGTTCCATACCATGACCGTACTATGAACGTATCAGCGACGAAATAAATACGCTACGCCCTACTATGCCCACTAGAACGTGCTAACACCGTATGATACCCTTATGTAACGGGTTTAGTGACCGTATGATACCCGTATACACCGGGGTTAGTATCCGTACCATTCCCGTTCAATAGGGGTACGGTTCTAAAAAAAAACAAATTCGAGTGAGAATACTGGAAGTTATTTAAGCAACTAGTGATTCCAATGTAATGAATTATTAAGAAATTTAGAAAATATTATCACTAAAAGAATAATATCACTATCGTCACCACCGTCGCGTGCCATGCATAGAGCGGACCGGCAAAACATTGTCATCGAGAATTCGCCGTCAGTCCGGTCATGGTATGCGACGGTGTTCGTCTGTGACGGGACGGGCTAGTGGGCAGCGTTTCATACTGATCGATACAAAGAATATTTTTTTGCATGCACCGCTACGGTTACGGTCATGGTTTGGAACGGTGTAGTGGCCAGAGACCATTAAATGTACATTTTTTGGCTGCTATACACTAGAGTGTACTTGTATTTGGTACAGCTGGTTTATAGTTTGACTAATAAGTGTTATGATAATTTTCAGCTATGGACTGCGTCCCCAGGATCAGCCGTGCTCAGGTGTGGGACGCCCTCAGTTCCATGGCCAACGTAGCCGGCTACAGAGCTGTCATCGAGGCCTCCAACTATTTCCCAAGATTCTTTTCCGGTAAGTTGTACATCTAATCAAATCTCTTTCTTTTTGCAACTTTCTCGTTATCTGTGTGCTAAAATTTTATACCTTAGTACTAACTTTAGCTAATTTGCGACAAGAATTTTCAACAAAAAATTTAACAAAGTCAAAAATTTAAATGAAAAAACTCGCCCATACTCTAAGTTGTTGAGTTAACTAAACCATCCAGCAAATATTATATTTAATAGTTACTGTAAAATACATATAAAATAATTTTTTTGTTACAAGTAGGATATTTCAAAATCTCATTCTAATGTACCAGACTGTTACGTCTCCCGTTGTTATTTTTTGTCATATTCAGTGGCGGTTTTCTCTAAAGTGCGTTTGTGCGGCGAACCCCCAATAAAAAGATGAGAAAATAAAACAAACTTGTTGTATAATAATATAAGCACATTATAGATAGCTCGACATTAAAATTCCGCCTTTAAAACTCGCGCCACCGAAAAATACTATACCTATTCCCAATTTGTGCGCATAACAATCCGCACATAATCATCCATACTAAAAAATCCTAGCCGATACAAATCCCTGTGACGGTGCTCGGTGCGGCGCTCGCAGATGTCATGTGACCTCCGAACATTGTCGAGTCCCGCCGATGCGATGCCCGAGATTATCGCAGGATGACCGGCTAACGGTTGACCTTTGCACTTTGCACCATAATATGGATGCAAGTTAAATGTTATATGTTATATATTATGGTATTTAACTTTGTAGTTATTTTCTTGTTTCTGCATTTCTCCAACCTTTTGCTAATGGCATTTGTAAATCTACTATTGAAGAAGACCGATTTTGACTTCTGTTTTCGTATTATTTTTTTTTAGATAAGTTTTTATATCCCTTAGTTAAGAGTACATTTACTAAAGTTTCGGTAAACGTCGCTAGTTATGCAATTTTGTGTTGAGCTTTCTCCAGTATTGTTTCGGCTTTCAAATTGAAAGCGGTTGCGTTTATCGATTGTCGCGAATATTCTGTCGCAATTTTTTTTCACAATGGCGGAATACAGTGTGATATATACAAAAAAAAAAACGCTAATACTAATGAAAATAAGGTTGGATATTTTTTTTTGTATAAGTGTGTAATGGATTTTTTGTATACGTGAAAAATTCTAATTTTATTTCGTGCCACCTTCATTTTTGGTTTTTTATGTTTTAAAATATCAATTCAATCAATCAATCCTACATTCTACGTTATTTTTCTTATTGAAAACAAAAAATTGCAACGTACATTGAGTACTGTAAAAATCATTAAACAATTTGATTCCTCTTTAGAGGCAAAGTGCGGGTCTCCTAGGTTGAGGAGATGAATGGGCCTCCGGTTGATTGAGGAGATATCGGTGAGTCGTGATATCTCCGCGTGCTGTAGGTCGGAATAATAAATACGAGGATGATTGTTGATGATGATGATATATTCACAGTATTTACATTATGCACTATTTACAAATGAATTGCGTAAGTTTATTACGACCCGAGGACTGCAGATCGCGAGGTTGCGTTACTAGGCAGCTGGCCTGTTGCCGCGAAGACTGAGTAAGAACGACTGACTGGATTTGGCTTGCTCGAGCCCTTATATAGGGCCTAGCCAAAGGTACTCGGAAGGTAGGTCAAACATGCACACGCGAGAAGTTTCTCGATATGGCAGCGCAGCGCTGTGTGTAATGTGCCGCAGGTCCGTGCTCTTTCCAGAAGGTGGTCGAAATTAAATTGCCTAGCGAAGTAGCAGGTAGGTGCGGCCGTGCAGTAACTAGGTGAGTAGGTGGAACCGCTACACCTCTAAAACATTTCTGGTTATCTAATAATTTTATCGAGGAGTGTCAAGTTATTTAAAAACAATAGATGTAGGTACCCCTCCCACTAACTTTAGTTAATAAATAAATTTCGATTAGATATATCTTCTCTTGAATTTCTGAACCCCCCCGTTAAAAAGACCACGAACCGCCACTGGTCATATTTAATAAGTAAAACACAGACACGTAATATTTGATTGGTGAGTATTTGAATATTATTTTCCTCATTACTTCAAAACTTAGTATTTGAAGATGTCTGACTAATGACCTGGACGATCAATTTACGAAGTTATCATGGCAATATCAAATGAAAAATATACATAACTTAATGAAATAAATGACACATTTTGAGTGTTCAGTTATTGCATTACCTGCTCCATAGACATATGAATATGTATAGACCTGCCCTAAGTGATAAAAGCGTATTATTTCCCCCTCTTTAATTCTGGGTTCCATGGAACCGGCCGGGCTGGCGTATAGGTACGCGTGAATCTAGAAAATGCGACGTCATCATTCTTGTGCGGACTAGCGTCGAGTTCTTATCGGTACATTTTACGAAATAACACGGCAAAAATGGTAACTTGTGCTATTAAAACATGTAAAAATAGAAGTGAAAAAGAGTATAAACCCAATTGTCGTATTACCTTCCATATGCAGGCATTATTTGTCATTATTTTAAGCTTATTCACATCATATAATATGATCAGTTTTAGACATGAAGCGAAATTCCCGGTCCCGTCGTGTGCACGTTGCAGTTTACTGTGATAAGTAAATTATGAAACATTTGTAAAAGTGTCTTAACTTAACACGGTAACAAAATATTCGACTCTCAAAACAAGCGAACCTTTCTTCATTTTATATGGATTACACAAGTTTGTTCAAACCGGGCGAACAATTCGCGCTCCCATGTAAAAAGGTCTATTCATTCAAAAGCAGATTTTACTTTTAAGAGCTAAATGGTGATATTATAATGCGTGATGCCTATATACTGTCGTATTGAAGGATTAACGAATCACATATCGTTACCGTCAACTCATCTCTCTCCGCCCCGCTACAGATGGTTATTACCCCTCTCCCTGATTCTCAAGTCTATGAATAATATGTCTGTGACCTGCTCATATTTTATAAATATGGTATATACCAATATTAGTTTAACCGCTTGGGCACATAAGCTTGTTTCCACGACAATTTAGCATAGTTAGACATAGGAATGATGTTTGCCCCCGACCTGAGTTATTAAATACCACAAAGCAGTGAAATAAGACATTAATTTACAAGTAGATTAAAGTTATAAATATAATGATAAAAATCATGTGAAATGATATTTCTGAGTGACACTCTGCCAACAATTAGGTGAAGTGGTAAATTAAGTATATGATAAAAATTTAAGTAGAAAAAAAGCAATATAAAAACATTAATAAATTACAAAATGTGTTAATGATTTTAATTCCATTTGAAATGCATTTGTGACGATTATAAAGATTAAGCGATTAACAGCATTTTGATCTTTTAAGCTTAGTTTATTATAAATACGTATCTGCGAACTTTTTTAACCTCTTGAACTTCGGAGCAGATAATTCTCAAAATACTAAAAGACTTGTCAGAAAAAAATTACCCAAAATCTGTAGGCTGAGAATTTGTGGTACTGCGCGAAAATTACCTTGATGAGTTTTGCTCAAATTTCGGAATAAAAACTATGATTGATAGTTTTTTGCAGTTGTTTTCTATTTCCTGTATCATCTTTGGGGATGCTGTGTGGAGGGTTTTGAAGTTCTGAGAAGGAGATGAAGTTCTGGGAGGGGGGTTGGTTAGGAATCTGGGGGTTAATGTGTCCAGACAAGTGACAGACGCATGAATCTATTTTTTAATTTTTTATTTATAGCTTTTGTGTTTAATTTGTCGAACTCCATTTAATTTTTTAAAAATTTAATTTAAATTCGAAGAGTTTCTAAAGTAACTCCGTCCACATTTTGACGCGGCAGCCATTTTGTCTGCCATCTTTCATGCCCGCCGCATCATAAACAATTAATTAAAATTATTCCGAGAGGCTAGAAGCTATGCAGTATTTCGTTACGTCAAGAACGAGAATGGCCGAAGCGATTCTGACCTTGTTCTTGATACAATTTCTTTATACATAAGGGACAAAATCGCTTCCAAAATCGATGGTACCCCGCAATAGGCACGGCCAATGACAGTTTAAGTTCTGCCTTTGACAGTTCGAAAATAGCCGAAACAGCTGACACAATAATAAAAAACTAAAACACTTGCAGAACTTAATAATAAACATTATTAAATTAAATTTCTCTCACTGTGATGCAAGGCGATTGTCTGGCTGGAGAAGTCAAAAGGTCTCCCCCAACCAGTCTCTCCCGATCCGGCCTGCCATGTAGTAGTTGGACAAACGCATTTGCCGCAAAGACCTAGACGAACCTCAGCCCATGAATCCGGGCACCCCTAAAAGGCCCTCCACTCATGGAGAAACTGAAACCGGCGGGTTACTATGGTTTCCAACCAAACTTCTATCACGGCGCTACTCAATTTTACGATTTCAGTAATTATATCAGCTTGTTTAACCATAGACGAAGAACACTTCAGCTGTCATCGCAGTCATCTGTCGCTGTCATACTGGCGCTGGCAAATAAAAAAATAATAAAACTCGAAAACTGACAACAAAACTGGCGCACCTATGGCAACCAGGCTACCTGGCAACGGCCAGCCGCGGCAACTAGCACGGCGAGTTGCGAGTCACTGCTTGCTTTGCCATGGACAACGGATTTTTGAGAAGTTGTGTGCGGACCGTCACATTGACATACACAGGATAGCGAGTTGGTTGCAAACTGCTTTTTTTTCAGTTGCCCATGAGCAAAAGCACTAAGTCACCACACGTAGCGAAACACTTGGGGTGACCTATGGCACTGACGGCGGTATCCATATCTGCCTCCCACTCTGAATTTAATTTATTTTTAAGTTATAACAGACCTGAGGTGTGGATAAAAATAACTGTGACACTATTAAACATGAATTTGTTCTATTCCCCAGGCCAGATCACAGCCGCCGGTCGAGTGCCCCCCTGTCGAGTGCTGGTGGTGGGTGCCGGAGTGGCGGGGCTCGCCGCCGCGGCCCAGGCCCGCTGCATGGGGGCCAAGGTGCGAGCCTTTGACACGCGCCCCGCTGTCCGGGAGCAAATTGAGTCCCTGGGGGCCCAATTCGTCACCATGGAGAACATGGTAACACATTCATAGACTACAAAATATATATCACCATTGAATAGAAATTAAGAAAATTGAAGAAACAAAAAAAAAACAACGACAAAACTAATCTATTCTTTTATTATTGCGGTTTTTGTCATGCAAATCGCATCTACGAACAGTAGTACTCGCCTTTGTTTCTACCTACATACTAAGCGCATAACTTTCTTTGCATAGCTGCTTTGATGTCGTAGTTATGTCATAGTTATGTTTGAAATTGGTAAGTAATGCGCAAAATAAATAAAAAAAATGTGCAAAAAATTATCTAATATATAAAAATCTCGTGTCACGGTGTTTGTGGTCGCACTCCTCCGAAACGGCTTGATCGATTTTTATGAAAATTTTTATGCATATTTGATAGGTATGAGAATAGGTTGTAAAGTATATTTCATATCACTAGGTGGTTAAGGTGTCCCTTATTCAGAATTTATTTTCTATTTTTTTGTCATTTTTTTTTATTTGGACTTAAAAAATACCTATAACCCCAAATTTTTACAATCCTACCCTTATGCCCATCGTTCACGTAGCTATTTACAAGCGACGCCACCGCTACCTGTCATACAATTTTGCTAGTGCAGTATTTCAAATACTAATAATAGTATTGAAAATACAGAAGAGCGGCGATCGCGTCGCTTGAACGTAGCTCCATGGAAGAACGGCGTTTGTATGAATTTGCATATGAACAAATTTAACTGTCGTTCGTATTTTAAATAGATTGAAATTATTTATGTTGTTGAATGACAGGCGTCGCGTCATTTTGACATTTCATTCGGAATTCGTTATGTATCACAATGTGTAAAATTTTGTACGATTTATTTTAATTTGTCTATTTGTGTGCGGGTATTAAAGTGAACAATGCCAGCAAGATGCAAGGGGGCCCATTTGTGCCGTCAACGAATAAAGCAACACACATGCGAAATAGTAAAGCGGAAAGAACAGACGAAGAAATCCAAAAACAACGACAAACTATTCGGCGGTACTATGTTACTCCTTTCAGTTGTTGTTTTTTTTTTGTTTTTATCGGTGGTCATCGTCTACAGCACTCCATTCCTATTTCTGTCATAGATCCCATCCCCACACACTTAAAATAAATTAATTATTTTTTATTTAAAAACCAAAATAATCATTAGAAATTGTTAATATGGCAGAACAACGTTTGCCGGGTCAGCTAGTAAATTTATATTAATTATAATTTCGGAATGCCAACTGTCGGGTGATCAATTGTCAGGTCACTCACAAAATTGGGTGACTGACTCTTTACTCTTCTGTAATCAAATAAATATTAACTTTTGTTATAGCATTATTAATTAGGTATTTACCGTTAATATAAACTTAATTTATTAACCTGTTGATGTTGTTATTATTGATGAATAGGAAGACGGCAGCGGAGGAGGTGGTTACGCTAAGGAGATGAGCGATGCCTTCATGAAGGCGGAGAGGGATCTGCTAGGAAGGGAGGCCCGGAACGCTGATGTGGTCATCACCACGGCCCTCATCCCCGGCAAGAGGGCTCCACTGCTAATCCTGGAGGTAATTAACTAAACTAGGATGGACTTCTTGCTTCATTCACATACTTTTAAATTATTCTTTTTTACATTTACTCCACACAGCAACAGACAGCCAAATGCAAAAATGTGTCCATTCTGGAAGAGCTAGTCATGCACAGTAGGCCTTTGACTATCTGCCTTTAATGTATCTTAAGGTACTTTGGACATATGTTCTTATAGCCGGCTGCCTTAATGGCACTGGGAAGTAACCGATGCGACTCTAGACTGGTGATGGAATGCAGGACTATTCTTACAGAACTCGCTACCATCAATAAAATAACCCTGATCTGGGTACCAGGACAATGAGTGGGCTGACGAACTAGCAAGAAAAGGGGCGAAAGCACCACTAGTGGGATCCGAGCCGGCCGTAGGAGTAGCAGCTTGCCACACAAAATTACATATCGATACGTGGGTCAAATCCCAGCACGGTAAAGAATAGGAGAGGGCACCCGGAATGAGACAATCCAAAGTTAAAAGTAAATTAAATTCTCCAATTTAATCAACTATTCCACAAAGTCTCTAAATACTAAATTTAATATTTGACTTTAATTGAAGACATAGCGTTCCACACTGTAATATTATTACAAAATAAATATTTAATATTAACCTTGTCTTTCCTCTCATTACATCTTTTAACCTTCCCATTAAAATTGTAGGACGCGATCCGAGGCATGGCCCCCGGCAGTGTGATTGTGGATCTTGCGGCAGAAGCTGGTGGCAACGTGGAAACCACGCGCCCGGGTGAGGTGGCGCAGATTCACGGCGTGACCCATGTCGGACTGACCGACTTGCCGTCCAGAATGCCCGCACAGTCCTCCACGCTGTACGGAAACAACATCTCCGGATTCTTGCTCAGCTTGGGTAAGGAAATCCTACAATTATTATGAAAACTGCAATAAAAACATTAAAAATCTTGTTTTCTTTAGGATGTCAGCAGATGTCTCTGTGGTTCCATATAATTTTCAATATTAGTAGATTCCTGTTGTACCATAAACATTATAACTATATTCCTTCATACAATAAAGCCATTTCTGTAGATTCCTGTTTTATCATCTCCACCATTTTTCCTTTGTTTTTTCAACACTAAATTTTTACTCTTCAAATTTACAAACTTATGGAACAACAGCTTGTGACCGAAGCATCCTACTGTTTCTATTTTTATAAAAGGAAGGGATCAAAAAAGAGTTTTTACTTTAAAAAAGAGTTTCTTTTAAAGCTGTTATCACATTTAATTTGTAAACTAACTTATTAGAATATAAATAAAGTTTTCAGATCATATTATAAAAACAAAGTTTCCAGGCATGTCTTATTTTTAAGCTTTTGAAAGCCAGTATAGGAAAAATATATTTTTTCAATACGACGTAAAATATTTGACATTTCTCACCTTTCTTATGAACTTAATTTTTATAACATTTCTTTTGTCATATATTACAAAAATTACATCAAAATAATGTAGATAAAACGATCTTCCAAATAATCATGCCTTCCACAATGGATTTATGTCTATAATCACTCCGACTACGACTCCATTCATATTATCACGCGGCGGCCATTTTGTCGGCCATCTTTGATGCCCGGCGCGTCATCGTGAATTAATTTGAATTATTCCGAGAGGCTAGATGCTACACAGTATTTCATTACGTCGAGAACGAGAATGGCCCAAGCGATTCTGACCTTGTTCTTGATACATTTTCTTATACAGGGACAAAATCGCTTCCAAAATCGATGGTACACCGGAGTACGTACGGCCAATGACAGGTTAATAATGAATTATTTCTAAAGTAAAATTAATTAAATACATATTATTTTGCAGGTCAGCAAGAGCACTTCAATATCAACCTGGCTGATGAGGTCACCCGCGGCAGCATCATCCTCCACAAGGGGGAGCTGATGTGGCCGCCTCCACCGCCCCCGGCCCCGGCCGCCGGAGCCCTGCCCACGGCCGCCGCGGTCAAGGCCGCCGCTGTTAAGGTCGTGCCAGTGGCCGACCCCTTCAAGGACACCCTGAAGGACAGCTTCATGTACACCACTGGTAAGATACCAAAATTTTGTTAAATTTTGTAGAGTTGCAAAACTAGCTTAGGAAATTTTTGCTGGTTTTTATAAATTTACGAAAAAGAGCTGTATAAATAATTTGGAAACGGTTTCTCCCCGATCAGTTGATCCCCGACAGTTGGAGTCCTGGCATATCAATATACACCATATAGACGGTTTAGGGAAGATACGGTATACCTACAGGACATCAGCATTTTGGGGCTATGACCCACAGAGGTACCACTGTGTGCTGGTGCCAAATAGGTTGCCACCTGGTTTGCCTCCAGGTGATCGACGTGGCTTTACGGCAGGTCTTTTTATTCTGACATCTGTGCATTTAATATATTCACGTTTTATGCACATGAATTTGTTAAATGTTTAAAATTAATTTATTGTAATGTATGATTTTTCCAGGTTTGGCCACGGTGCTAGGTCTGGGAATGGTCTCCCCTAACCCCGCTTTCACAACCATGGCCACAACATTCGCCCTGTCTGGTAAGTCGCAATAATGCTTTATTTATATTTTTTGTATTTTGTATTATTTATTGTCTGGTTTACAATGAATATTTAACTTGACCAAAAGTCTGTTCTAATGGATGCTCTGTGTATTTCTGAAACAAGGGAACTTGGCGCTAAAGGTGCCCAGCTGTTGTTCAGATATCATTGGTTAGTTCCATAACCGTTTGGGTATTAGACACGAATATACATCATACATTATTTCAAATAAACATAGGTGTTTAAGATGAAGCTATTCCCGTAAAGGTAAAAGTCTCATTAGTTTAAATAATTCTTAGTTAAGTGATTAATTATCGTTTTTGATACTTTATTTTTAATTTAAAAATGAATATTAAATAAGATTAGCCAAAAACTAAAATCGACAATTAAGCACTTAGGTGATGAGTTGACCTCTCCTACAGTACTACTTTACCGACGTCTGTTGAGATATGTACCTCAATATTACTACCAATACTAATGAATTCTGTTGAAGGACATTTAAACTACAAATATATTCTTAAACGCTACAATAACATTCTGTAGGGCCTAAAGTCTACGAAGGGCTGGTCATGTGGAAAGAATGTCAGATGATAGGACGTCAAAAGTTATGACTGGGTGTCCCAGTGTGACCCAGAGATAGAGGAAGAAGTGAATAGAAGAGGATTGAGGAAGGAACAGGAAGGGAAGAATGGAGGACTGGCGAGGGTCCGCAGTCAGTGGAGAAAGTTTGTTTAGAAGGTCAAATCTCAACCTGACCTGGCTCTACATGATGAATATTACAATGTTTAATGTCTGTGTCCTCCAGGTGTGGTGGGCTACCACACGGTGTGGGGAGTGGTGCCGGCGCTCCACTCGCCACTGATGTCCGTGACCAACGCCATCTCTGGCATCACCTGCGTGGGAGGACTGCTGCTCATGGGTGGAGACTACATGCCCAGCAACACTGTGCAGGTAACACCCACTTAAAACAAACAATCATAAACATAATAAAAACATAATCATAAAGAATTTTTAGAAAACGCAAGGAGAGGAAGTTCTGGGAAAGAAAAATGTATAAGGGGCAGATGATGTATGAATCTATCCCTCCCAATGAGTCGAGAGAGTCGGGTTGGTGAGGACAAAGGGTCAACCAATCTCTCCCGATCTGGCTTGCCATGCAGTTGGTGGGCAGACGCATCCGCCGCCAAGACCTGGACAAACCTCACTCCATGAACCCGGCCAACACTGCTGAGTCACCAAATGTAGCGAACCTCTTGGGGTGACCTACGGCAGAGGTGTTGGTAATCCAATAAATGGTTCTTGGGGCGACGGTACTCATAATCGCCTCGAAATGAAAGAATACTGACCGTACATAATCATTTTTTAAATGCTTAATAATTTGTTTTTCATTTTGTCCAGGCCCTGGCCACCACAGCTGCCCTCATATCCTTTGTTAACGTGTTTGGTGGCTTCCTCGTCACCCAGCGGATGTTGGACATGTTCAAGAGGTACGTTCGACAATATCATTGGCGCTACATTGCTAGGTGGGATTGGGCCTCCTCCACAAATGTCCTCCAGTGGCTACTCGCCCCCAGTCCTCTTCTACACAGTATATCCATCTTTTCCTAGGTCTGCCTCTGCTTCACTTCCATTGGGGCACCCACACTGTCATCACTTTTAGCGTCCTATCATATGGCATTATTTCTTAAGAGTGTTTTACCAAAGAATACCGGAAATTGGTCATTTTTAAATCAACAAAAAAACATAAATTGATTTTGAAAGTTTTTTATTTTATCTGGCACACGCAGTTTTAAAATTTTTTAAAACTAAGTGTATATATAATATACTAAGGTTATACCGTTGGTCGTTGGCAGATTTGTTCAATTTTCAAACGATAGATTCTATTAAACAACACAAATTTCCAATAATATAATCATACAACAAAATAAATCATTATTTAATCTAGTCAACACAGTTTTCAAGATTTAAATTTTAGACAAATTAAAATCATTAAAAAATAAATCCGAGAACGTGTTTTGTGACAAAAATACCTCAGTTTTTCTATTCATTTAAGGTCTTACAAACTAAAATATTTCAGATTTTTTTTACACACTTATTTTGTTTAGACATTATTGAAAAATTATAAATTATTTTGATCAAAAATTAATTTTAAGAAGTATATAATTTTCATTCATTTACCATTTCCCGTTTGATCATTTTTATGGCAGTTTGAGACATAAATTCTCGCGATTTATTAGCCGCTAGCCGCTGATATGCGGCCGTGCGAGGTTCTGTGTTCACGCCGCTCTTAATGACAACATTTTGCATTAAATTTAAAACTAATACCGTTTAGCTTCATGGTTGTAAATGGTTGTTCGCCCGCAGCGCTGTTAACAAAAACGGAATAATGGATTGCTGGATAATTACGTCTTAATGTAAGTCATCGCATTCTTTGAGAACAACAGAATCTTACAATGGTCTCACGTTCTATAAGATTTTCGAGTTCAAGATTCCTTTTATTCTGTAAGGACTCCAGCTTACATAGTTGAGGGGTAAGGCTCTCAACTAGTTATCTGGAGGTCGTGGGTTCAAATCCCGGCGTGCGCCAGTAAATTTTATTTGATTGATTTGTGTTATTTCAAAATTAATCTTTTTAGTTAATGAAGAAAATATTAGCTAAACTCAATCTAAATCTGAAACAGAAAAATCAGAAAAAGATCGGGTCACATCTGGGACACGAACCCAGGACCTTCGGCTTTCCAGGCAGATGCTCTAACCACTGAGCTAATGTGTCTCTATCCGATTCGGTCATATTTAACTGTATTATACTGAGAACTACCAACATTATCTTCATTTTCTTAACGCATATCTTATTGGCCGCTATCTTTATGTACGATGGCAAAAAATTAATCATTTAAAAATAATATAAGGCATATTTGCAGCACAGAGTGGAAGATACTCTCAGTATCGCTCTGGTGTCAAGAGCACCATTTGGAATTGAAACATTGCTTGAAATGGATTTAGACGTGTTTATTGACCAGATCTGAAGAGCCAGGTACTTCCCCACCTTCCTATTGCCCATCTCCTTCCACTCTGCACTACCTTCAGCCTCACAACATATGCTAATTGGGGATGTCATGGTCTCACTGGCTCCAGGCGGTTGAGAGCAGTTGGGACTCCTGTGCGGTATTCACATAAAAAAGGTCAATTTTCTATGTAGATGAGTGATCAGATGATATAATAGTATCTACATATCTGTAATTCTGTTTCTTCAGGCCTACAGATCCCAAGGAATACGGAATGCTGTACGCCATCCCGGCTGCCTCCTTCATTGCTGGCTACATTGCTACCACCATGCAGGTATGTTGTCCTATCATTTGGACCCTTAATACACAGCGGCGCCCCTCCTTTGTTTCTACCTACACACCAAACGCATAACTATTTTGGTTATCGGGCGATAGAGATTTCCGGGTGCTGGGTTTTCAATTCGGTCACACTCAATGCAAAAATCATATCTTCAAATATTAATAAGGAAACATATGAACTGCTTATTCCGATTTAAAACCCAATGAATGCCACTTAGATTTCACCATTTATCCCATATTTTTAGGTTTTATAAAATATCAAAAAATAAAAAAAATACGAGTGTGCTTTAGACCCCACGACTGAAGTAAATATTTCTTTAGTAATCTAATCTAATTTTATTCCTGGCATCGAATAAAACCATTCCAATCATCAGTGTATAAGAATCTATATTGAAGATTCGTTTGGATTGTTACCAATCATCGTGACAAATCAATCGTTTCACACTGAGTTCGCACACTCTAAACGAAAATTTGATTAATTTTATTATGGGAATTACGCTTAGAATGGGATTGTTGATTTAATTCTTGCAAAGTTTAAAATAAATGCCAGCACCCATTCCAAACGTCATTACTATGGATTTGAGCACTGTTGTTACGATTAGATTGTGAGGAATGAAACTCGAAATTAATTTTAATTTATTATCAAATATGATTTAAGATTTTCACGGCCAAAAGTATTTTTGTTGTTTATTTTAGGGATGTAATGCCGTGTTACGCTAACTCCTTCTTTAGCCAACGTTTCGGACAACGTTACAGTGTCCATCATCAGGGCACATGTGTTTGACATTTGCCCTGCCACATTTGCCCTGATGATGGACACTGAAATGTTGTCTGAAACGTCGGCTAAAGAAGGAGTTAGCATCCCAAAAATAAACAACAAAAATTAATTTATGATGTTTATTACGATATTACGCCTCTCGTAATGCTGTAATTTCCGTAGTGCATTCGCCAGTTTACCCCTCAAGTCAAGCGTGCGCAAAGAAGTATTTACTTAAAAAATTTATAGTGTGGATAGCTTTCAATGCATGCCCCTTTGATATTCCTCGCAATTTGGTTGTTTCTCTATTGTTCATATCTCTCTTTTTTTCTACTGTCTTCGGATGAAGTCCTCGAAATCTATGTATTCCCATATTATTTCTTATGCCAAAGTGGATTTTAGATATAACCCACCACCCTTGTTTGGTTTTGAAATGAGAAAATGCTTAGTTCCTACCGGGATGTCATTTATACAGTTCCCACCTCTTCCTAACCATCACATTGCTGGAAAAGTATTTGAACTTTGGAACAATGCCAAGAAAAATAGTGCAAATTTGAGTCCATTTGTTTTAAAAACAGAAGAAGATTTGGAATTACCTTAAGTATTTGTAAGTTTTGTACTCATTCCTTTTGTTGTGATAATTACCTTGAAGTATCACGGTGGAACATTATAGAAAGGGGACCAAATAGGTGAATTATATTCAACTTGACTTCTAGCTAATGAAATGTAGAGTGTTTTCATGCAATCAAAGGACTTAAAATCAGTTAGGGTTCTACAAAGGAAGCCAAGAATCTTTAAAGCCTTATTAGTTATATCATCTATATGTGCTGTGAATGTTAAGTTTGAATCGAATATAACTCCCAAGTCGCGATTTGTGATACTGGTGTTAATTTATTATGATTGTGTTATGGTTGTGTCGTGTGCTCCTTCGCACAGATAAAGTGGTAAGGAATTGGTTATCCCTTTTCCTTGCATACCATGCTTTTCCTACACGTATCCCCCAATTCTAATAAACACCATTTCATTATTAGTATTTACATCTGAAGCTGTAATTCGTAGGCAGTTTTTGAATTCAAGGACTATTCTTATTATGTTTCTTTACTAAATCATTAACTTTCATTGCATAGCCACTCGGATGGTCCGTGCAATTTGCTCATTGTTCGGTGATAGTTGGCTTGCTTCCATGCCATATCTACCTTTGTTTCTTTTATCTATGACTAAACTACATGTCTTTGTTTTCAGGGGTATCCCGAGGTGCACCAGATGGCCTACCTGGCCTCCGCCCTGTGCTGCGTCGGAGCCCTGGCTGGCCTGAGCTCCCAGGGAACATCCCGCAGAGGAAACTACTTGGGCATGGTAACATACTTGTTAGATCTTTATCTTGGTCAAATGTTTTCACATACCTGTGTGATATCTTTGAGGATACTGTGTAAAGGGTCTTTTTTCGAGTAAAGGAAATGTTGTAGGAGATAGGAAACACAAGGGTCATCAAATCATTCCGCAGCCGAGCTGTTTAAGGTAGGAATCGACCAATTCTCATAATATAAACCGTTACATAATAACTGTTTCCTGTGCGATGACTTTGAGGATACTCTGTGGAGGGTCTTTTTTGAATAAAGGACTTGTTGTAGGAGATCGAAAACACAAGGGTCAGCAAATCATTCCACAGCCGAGCTGTTGAAAGCAGGAATCGATCCGTTTTCATGTGACATATTTCAACTGTGCACAAAAAAGTTGGGCGCGCATTTGGTGTGTTTCCCGACTGTGCACCGTTGCCGAAGGGATCAATGAAGCTAGTTTGTTAAAATACCGATAAAATAAGGACAACATTCAGTTACATAGTAAATTAGTAAAAATCATAGACATATGAATATGTATAGACCTGCCCTAAGTGATAAAAGCGTATTATTTCCCCCTCCTTAATTCTGGGTTCCATGGAACCGGCCGGGCTGGCGTATAGGTACGCGTGAATCTAGAAAATGTGACATCATCATTCTTGTGCGGACTAGCGTCGAGCTCTTATCGGTACATTTTACGAAATAACACGGCAAAAATGGTAACTTGTGCTATTAAAACATGTAAAAATAGAAGTGAAAAAGAGTATAAACCCAATTGTCGTATTACCTTCCATATGCAGGCATTATTTGTCATTATTTTAAGCTTATTCACATCATATAATATGATCAGTTTTAGACATGAAGCGAAATTCCCGGTCCGGTCGTGTGCACGTTGCAGTTTACTGTGATAAGTAAATTATGAAACATTTGTAAAAGTGTCTTAACTTAACACGGTAACAAAATATTCGACTCAAAACAAGCGAACCTTTCTTCATTTTATATGGATTACACAAGTTTGTTCAAACCGGGCGAACAATTCGCGCTCCCATGTAAAAAGGTCTATTCATTCAAAAGCAGATTTTACTTTTAAGAGCTAAATGGTGATATTATAATGCGTGATGCCTATATACTGTCGTATTGAAGGATTAACGAATCACATATCGTTACCGTCAACTCATCCCTCTCCGCCCCGCTACAGATGGTTATTACCCCTCTCCCTGATTCTCAAGTCTATGAATAATATGTCTGTGGTAAAAATAGTATAATGTCTGTTTGTTGCCGTAGATTGGTGTCTCTAGCGGTATCGCGGCCACCCTCGGCATGCTGTCTCCTTCCACGGAGGTGCTGTGCCAGATGGCTGGAACCGCAGCCATCGGAGGAGGTCTTGGCGCTATCATTGCCAAGCGCATCCAGATCACGGATCTGCCACAGCTCGTGGCCGGTTTCCACAGGTAATATTTTATTATTATGTACTGACTTAACCTTTTGAAAGCCAGCATAGGAAAAATATATTTATTCAATACGACGTAAAAAAAATTACATTTCTCACCTTTCTGACGAACTCAATTTTTATAACATTTTTTTTTGTGATATATTACAAAAATTACTTCAAAATAATGTAGATAAAACGATCTTCCTAATAATCACTCAAATCTACGCTTTCCACAATGGATTTATATCAAAAACAATAAAAAAAAATAGACTCCGACTACAACTCCGTTAATTTTATCACGCGGTGGCCATTTTGTCGGCCATCTTTGATGCCAGCAGCGTCATCGAGAATTAATTTGAATAAATGATTTCCATACATAGTGAAAAAAAAAAGAAAGATGTGCCACAAACCCTTAATAGTATGAAATCCAATATCGTTCACTTATATGACTGCAAATCACATCTACGGCAACTTCTTTCAACATTGTATAACTTACCTTGTATAATTTCCAGTTTGGTAGGTATGGCCGCCATGCTGACCTGCATTGCCACCTACATGCACGACTTCCCCGCCATGGATCTGGACCCGGCTGCCAACGCCATCAAAACCGCCCTCTTCCTCGGCACTTACATCGGAGGAGTCACCTTCAGGTATAATCATCATTGCATCTCATGGATATTGTAATCGTAGGATTTGTGAATCTGACAGTATCTTAAAAATATATATCTTCCTCAGGATCATTTTACGTTTACATTTCAAAAGAAGAAATAATTAACCTGTCGAATGTTAGTAAACGTGAAAATGATATTATCTATCCAATGACATTATAAAAATACAAGACACAATACAGTGAAACTCTCCTACGAAATTTTGCAAGGGACGGGAAATGAAAAAAAACTTCTTAAGCGGGAAATGATATGTGGGATAAATTATTGTGCCATTCTCCAATGGTCCGAAAAGACCAAACTTCTTAAACATGAAACTTCTTAAGAGGGAACTTCTTAAGGGGGTTTTATTGTACAATCGTACATCGAACAAAAAATGTAGTACACTGTAGACTGCTTATCCACTGGAGCTATTTTTGGCTTATATATGCGCCATTTTAAATGTCTACGATATTGCTTTCCGGACAAAAAAGCCAATTATCTCTATATTCGGCAAAAAATAAAAAATTTAATATTTGTAGCTCCCACGTTTGTTATTTTGGTCTTAAAACGAAGTAATTTAAATGCTTTATCTATTATAACCATAGATGTTGCAAATACGAACTTCGTAGACTATTTTCAAACGATGTTAAAAATAATTTTTTTAAATTTTTTTTCGCACCAAATTTTAGCTCAGCTGTTTACAGTTAAAATAAGTCCCTTTTCAAAAGATATGTATATTTAATTATCAAGTATACCACAGACAACATACCGAAATCGAAAATATTCTATGTTGACTCGAATAAGTACCTCTGACGGCAGTTTCAAAGTTTCAAACACGCAGGATCTGCGCGGTTATAAACTTTACGATTTTTTAATATTTTTTTTATAAATTCTACAAATATGAGATAAACGGTAATATACAGCTGAATTCATTGGCCATATACTTTAATAAGTTTTTATGTCTCCATATTAAAAAATCGAAGGTATGATTTTAAAAAATTTAATTAAAGAAAATGATCATCTGGAAATCTCGAGCAATCGAAGCAAATTTATTTATTTCGCGTGCTTGCTCCAGTGGTTACGAAAAGAATAGCCATTAAAAGAGTATATATATATATATATATATATACATCCCGCTATCATTTCTGCATCCTTTCATCTAATCGACATTGCCGCGTCTACCTGAAGGACTTGATTTTACATAGTTTTAACTAAAGTATATACTATCTTTTAAGTGTTTAATTATAGCTAGGTATTTAAATTTTTGAAAAACATTAATTTGAAAATATACAAAACGAAAAAAACGCCCTTTATCGTCCCATCAAACTGAACTCCTTTTATATTAAATGCAGTGCAGCATCCTGCGTATACTTTCTTTCATGTAGTAAACAATGTAGCGTCCAATTATATATATAATTTCATGTTGACGACAAACCGACGTCCTACAACGTTGCCACTTATTTGTTCATGTTTTTGGTTGGACGACTTTATAGGTATTTATAAAATATGAAGGCGCCAACATGACTGGCGCATACGTCGCGGACTCTAATCAACCCAGCGGCGATGCGCACTGAAAATTTATTAAATTGGTATGAGATTTATTGAGACTTATCATTCAGAATTGAAACGTTGTTTGAAGTGTGATCAAATTTGTTTAGTGACTAGATCTGTATTGGTGGGAACTTCGCATCCTTGCTCTTCTCCTCCCTGTTTTCATTCGGCATCACAACAGTCTCCAATTGGATGTGTATTGTTCCCACCATCTCCGGGTAGTTAGAACCATGGCAATGGCATGTTGGGTTTTCTCATAATATAAAAAAAAACATTAAGTTTATTTATTATTTATACTTATAAAAAGCATTTAAGCTAGCTTTAAATAATGAACTCTAGATATAAGTGGGTAATTATTACTACTGCATGATAATTAGTAGAAATAATTATGACCTATTAATTATAAAGAAATGGTAGACTTCAGAGAAAGATATCTCACCCATTTCTTGTATTTTTTTGCAATCTGATGTTATATCTTTAATTATTCTGTAGGTTTTTGGAAAACACAAAAATAATTGAAGCACATAAACGGTAGCTTGGCGTATTAGCTTTTTTATCTTTGGTTTTGCGACAATTTTTTTATTGACAATTTATATAGATAGATGCAACTACGTTACCGGCCTAACTATACGATTTCTGTTCTGAAACGGAAAACAATAGCTGTTAGCATTTTAATAAATCTTATTAGTTTTAGTTCAGTATAACCATATTAAAAAATTGAATTATTTACGTAAAATAAAATCAGAATTACATTAAAAGCGTATGAAATATAAAAATGTAGATACCCAAAAACGCGAATCTTAATATAAAAATGAATGTTTCCCTGTTTGTCGCTTATGCGGTACCTAAAGCTTTCGCAAAGCAGATGAAACTTTTGTGATTTTTCGTGTACATGACATATAGTGCAAGTGAGCTCTAGCATTATGAAATTATTTCTTATACCATTCATCCGATTTTGATGAAACTTGGTTGGGTTGTAAAGTTTACCCGCGTATGTTTCTGACTGCTGTATGTTGCCTGCTCAAGGGTCGGAAAATCTTCTGATTTATTCGTGTACGCACAAAAACAAAAAATATTGTGTATCTATAAGGGCTCCAATAAACAGAATCAATACAAACACTTACTTTGAGTGGCAATCCAACGCATGCTAGGTACTCGCTAGTAGTCTATAAAAGATACACGGAAATTTGAATAAAATAAGAGGTTCCGGCATGCCAAAATATTTCTTTAAAATTAATTTGTGTTATTTCTTTTTTAATTTTCTATTCCCACCTTTCAATTCCCCACATCCTTCCCCTCCCCACCACCTTCAGCCTCATACCCATACAAAATACCCATACAAACATACCCCAATTGGTAATTGAAAAAAAAAAAAAAAATTGCAGTCTAACTAACAATCTAACAGTCTAACAAAAAAAAGAAAATTGCAGTCTAACTGGCTCAAGACGGGAGCAGTTGGGAATCTTGTGATTCATAAAAAAAAAACATGCGTTGATTTTTTTTTAAATCATTTAATGAAAAAGAATGCATTAAATATAGTATTTTGTCAAAGAAAAAAAATCTAATTAAAATTCATGAATGCTTATCAGATCTATCATTATTGACGCGCTAGATACTTTTTCGAGTTATAGGTAACTATTGCATTTACGTTCGCGGGAGAAAAAAAAATTTGCCTTTAATAATAAAAAAATGTTATTTAACCATAACTAACCAACAGAGTAGGCAGAGAAACCCGCCAAACAACTCGGTATTGACAGACACTCCTTCCTCGCCTCATTCACATTCACACACCGTTTTGTTATTCTGTCTTTTGACATGACTCAAGAATTTGGTTTACTTGATCATGCCATGTCTTCCTCGGGCATCCCCGACTTCTTCTACCAATTGTCATTAGTTCATGAAATATATATTCCTCACAACCTTTTCATAGATCATTGGCTCTTCTTGCCCAAACCATCTAAGCGTCCAATTCTAATAATTCTTACTCATTACTCATTACACTCACATCTCCAATATCTCACATATATTTTTTTTACTATGAAAACACTCATAATTGAAGAGAAAATGTTTTATTTTAGTTATTTACACGTATAAGTAAGTAAGTTTTCAAATAACTAATTAATGAAGTTCATTGTTTTTCTCTTAATTAATAATAATAGAGTGGCGTGACACACATGATCACGTATTATAAATACAATAATAATCTATGACAGGCTGTTTGAAATATTTTGTACTATCTTTCACGGAATTTTATAAACTAAATCTAGCAACTTTCCACACCATAATAATTAATATATATGGCAACGTACAAAAAATATATGGAAGGCAGATTTTTTGTTTACGTGAAAACCGCACAAAAGTTCCAACTGTTCCCGACCGCCTGTGTCCAGTGAGACCATGGCATCCCCAATTAGGGTATTTTGTGAGGTTGAAGGTAAGTGGGAAAGGTAAGAAGATGGGGAAGAGGAAGGTGGGGAAGTACCTCGCTATTCAAATCTACATTTACCTGGATAATCAAACACGGCTAGAGCCATTTCAAGCAACGCAACGTTTTAATTCTGAATGGTGGTCTTCCCAAACTTTTTAGCACATTCTAAAATATCGGTTGTGTCGGGCACCACGGCAGGGGGGGGGGGTACTTTTTGTGTAAAACCACGAGCTTTAATTAATCTATTTTACCGACCGGTTTCGCTTTGCTCTAGCATCATTACGGCTTGGTTGAGGAAAGCGAAACCGGTCGGAAAAATAAATTAATTAATATAAATATATGGTTTTTAGAAAGAAGAAGCTACGTCGGTAGGTTTTTATAATTTTATAATTCTTTATGAGAGTGGAGTTAGCAGCACTTTTTCCTTAAATAATATTTTTTGATAAATCGTACATGTTTGACAGTGAATGTTTACGTTAATACAAAAGGCATCGAAAGTTTCGAAAACATACCGACATAGTTTTCACCCTCTAGAAGGCAGTATAAAAAATATATATATTTATTTTGTGCAATTTTCGACGTAGAAAAGTGTTTTTTCCCGGGCGTCCTTTTTGTATGGGCTGAAAAGCGAAGCCTATCATCTTAACGCGATTTCATATATTATAAATAATCAATTATCATTGAACCTTATAAGTTGACCTCAAATTCATCCAAAGTGTACATACCATGTTTTCATGCTTTTTATGCTTTAGCAAGTTTTTGTAGAATGTAACAGTAATAATTGGAATGTTCAGGTGTCAGTCGTCCGAATAGATAATATGGGGCCATTAACGTGTTCGTTTTTTAACGTGATTACCGCACAAGAGTCCCAACTGTTACCAACCGTATGGAGCCAGTGAGACTACGGCATCCCCAATCAAGTTTCATCGATAGGGATGTGTTGTGAGGCTGAAGGTAAAGGGGGAAGGGAAGGAGGTGGGGAATGCCTGGCAATTCAGATCTAGTCACCAAACGATTCCATTCTGAATTGTGGTCTTACACCGGGGCGATACTGAGAATATTTTCCAATCTGCTGCAAGCCGCAAATATACTACAAATTATTTTTAATTCATAAATTGCAAAATAACACAAATTAATCAAATAAAATATTGCTTCCGCAATTCGGGATTTGAACCAGCGACTCTCTATCGACCACGCAGGCCATCAGTCCCTGACTTGATAAAGTGACTTTCGGTTTTTTCAAGTCTAAACTAACTGACGGTCTCTGTGGTCGAGGGGTAAGACTCTTGATCCGCAATCCGCAAGGTCGCGATTTCGAACCCGGGGTGCGCAAATAAATTTTATTTGATTAATTTGTGTTATTTCACAATTAATTGATAAAAAAATAATATACTATACCTAGTATATTTGCGGTACGTTCCAAAGTTGAAGATACTTGTGGAAGGCACAAGTATCTTTAACTCGAGTGTAAGATCACCATTCAGTATAGAAAAGTTGCTTGAAATGGCTTCAGTCGTGTTTGACCTGATCTGAATAGCCAGATACTTCCCTACCTTCCTCTTCCCCATCTTCTTCTCCTCCCTATCACAACCCACCCCATTTGGGAATGCTATAATGTTACTGACTCCAGACGGAAGCAGTTGGGACTCTTGCGGTGCGGTATTCATATTAAAAAAACATAACAAACTAGAACCGGGATACATCGGCTTTCCTTTCCATCTGATTACTTACTATATAAACTTACAACATTACGATAAAAAAACAATATCTACTTATTGGTTTATATCGCCAAATTCTTGATAGGTACGTTTTTTAATTTTCTAATTTCGACTATTTCATAAATTCGCAACGGTAGTCTGTGAATATCTCGAAGATAGGTATAGATCCAGCAAGTTAAGAAAGTTTCATCACAGTACTAACACAGATGCAAAACTTTCAGGTTTTTATTTTAAAAAAAAAACACAGTTAATGATTATTTCGCAATTGGGAATTCGAATTCAGAGCGTGTTGAAGTCGGTTACATAAAACTTATTTTGTTTTCCAACATTGTTATTGAAATACTGAAAGTTATCAATATAACTAACTAACTAACTAACTAACCATCACGCCGTTTCCCCGCAGGGGTAAGCAGAGAGGACGGACCGCCAAACACCTCGGTCTTGGCACACACTCTTTGCCTCATTCACGTTCATACATCGTCTCATACATTCTCTTCTATTTTTCTGACTCTTGACATGGCCCGACTCAAGTATCTGATTCACTTGATCGTGCCATGTCTTTCTCGGACGTCCCCTACTTCTTATACCATTCACACTTGCATCGTATATTCTCCTTACGCTCCTTTCTTTGTTCATTCGCTCTACATGCCCAAACCATCTGAGGGTTCCTTTCTTAATTTTACTCATTACGCTTACATCAGCCTTGCATTCCTTTCGAATCTCCACATTTCTCACTCGATCATACATGGTTTTACCACACATACGCCTCAGGGATCTCATTTCAACAGCATTCAGTCTACTTTCATCCTTCCTCTGCCAGTTCCATGCCTCACTGCCATACATCAGGGTAGGTACAAGCACTCCATTGTGGACTGCTAACTTCGCTTCTTTGGACATAATAAATATTTATATTATTTATTTATATTATTATTTATTATTTATTTATTTATTTACATAATAAATATTTATATTATTTATTTATATTATTTATAATAAATATATATTTTATAAAATTTTTATAAAATATATATTATTAAACTAAATGTGATAATCTTCAGGATTCATATTGCAGTAACAATAACATTGGTTCACTAACCTGAACCTCTAATGAAAGATTTGTTTGTTATGAGTTATGAATTATGAATGTTATAAACAAAAATTCTGTGAATGTCCCAAAACATGTGGGTTCATTCAAGGCCGCCCGTTGCAAGAGATTCATTCATCCTCCTGGAACATTGCCTGTTACTTTTAATGATCGGTTGGTACGATTATACTTGGTCGAAGGTTGGTGCCGTAAAAAGATAAGGATTATTGTCAACATCACCTCCCAACGAAACTTCTCAGTGAAATCTCTGGCTTGCCATTCAAGTAAAATCGTGTATGGTTTTATAGTGCTTCCACACAAACGAAGCATTGAATTCCGTAAGTCTAAACTTAAACTTTAGGGCGCACAGTGTATACCCGTGCTGTGCAAGCGAGTTCCCTACAGAGCGTTGGACCATAATCTGGAGGAAGAATTGTGGGTGTACCTTAAGTGCCCGCTACGTTTGGTGACTTAGTAGGGGTGCCCGGGTTCATAGGATGATGTTTGTCCGGGTCTTGGCGGCGGGTACGTCTGCCCACCAATTGCGTGTCAAGCCAGATCTCGAGAGACTGGTTGAGGGAGACCTTTTGACTTCTCCAGCAGGCCTCTCTCGGAACATCACCTTGTATCGCAGTGAGAGGGAGGGAATCATTCGTCCTTCACTCCTGGACACGCTGAACCCCAGATTCCTACCCATCCCTCATACCTTTTTCCTTCCCAGAACCCCCATACAATTCAATAAACCCTTTACCTAGCATCCCCAAATATGACATAGACCCCGAGGGGAATTATTTTCTTCGGGCTCTCCTGTGTGGAGCTATTGTAAAAAAAAAACTTTTTTAATTACGAATAATATACCTGCATGGGAACGTTATTATATTTTTATTCATGGTCTTGATATTAATTTATGATACTTGATCCCAACATTTAAATGTTACTTACTAAAAATTCAAACACGGCTAAAGCTATTTCAAGCAAGTTTCAATCATGAATGGTGGTCTAACACCTGGGCGATCTACTCTGGAACAAGCCGTAAGTATACTAAATATTATTTTTAATTAGTAAATTATTTAATAACACATATAAATCAAATAAAATTTTACTTGTGCGGCAGCTTCATAAAAATTAATACCTACATATTTTTTTTACATCAGCTTTACACAGGGTTTTTTTCGGAAAGTAAGGAGAGGAAGTCGTTTTGGAAAAATGAAAACATCTTCATCACACAGTCTCTCCCGATCTGGCCTGTCACGTAGTTGGTGGGCAGACGCATCTGCGCCAAGACCCGGACAAACCTCACCCCTATGAACCCCAGCACCCAAGCTAAATCACCAAAAGTAGCTAACCACTTGCGGTGACCTATGGCAGAGATTTGATTATCCAATAAATGGTTCTCGGGACAGCGGTACCCATATCCGCTTTACAAATTATTATTTGTTTGAAAACGCATTGTCGCCAAACAATGTAAGTGATAAGGATAAGAAACTACTCTCATAGGAGCGAGTAGACATTCAGCCAATAATTTGGTCCCGATTGCATGTCAAATTACTATTTTAAAGTGCCCGAGAAATACCATTCACGTGGACTGAAATAAATTAACAAAATAACGAATAAATAATAACATCACATAAGGTTTAGACAAACTCAATTAAACAAGAGCCACACTTGAAAAGACTTTTGATTGTAATTAATAATGAAATTATATTATAAACACTCGAAATGTGGGTCAAAGAATTCGATGACAGGTTAGTGTGCTTCAAGGCCATCTTTTATGTAATAGAAGATTCATTCATTTGGTAGGTTGACCGTGAAAAGGGTAAGGATGACGTTTACTACACAGCAGTAGGTACATTTTACACTAGCTCCACACAGGAGGCCCCCAGGAAAATAATTCCCCTCAGGGTCTATATCATCTTTGGGTATGCTGTGTGGAGGGTATTCTGAGAAAAAGAAGGAGAGGAAGTTCTGGGAAGGAAAAAGGTATGAGGAGTGTGTAGGAATCTGGAGGGTCAGTGTCTCCCACTGGGCGATCACACCGCCACCCGCCACATCGCAAGGCGAGGTTCTGGGAGAGTCCGGCTGGAGAGATCAAAAGGTTTCCCACAACCAGTCACTTCCGATCCGGCCTGCCACGCAAATGGCGGGCTGATGCATACACCGCCAAGACCCGGACAAACCTCACCCCACATGGACTCGGGCACCCCTGCTAAGTCACCAAACGTAGCAAAACACTGGGGTTGACCAATGGCAGAGGTATCGGTTATCCAATAAATGTATCCCGGGGGCGGCGGTACCCATACCCGCTACCCAAATTGAAAACCAATAGAAATATCAATCTTTGTAAATTCACTTTGTGGCATCGTTATATTGAAATTAAACAAATTACTTTGTGTAAACCAATATAATCAATGTTATAATATCTACCCAAATTGAAAACCGATAGAAATATCAATCTTTGTAAATTCACTTTGTGGCATCGTTATATTGAAATGAAACAAATTGCTTTGTGTAAACCACTATAATCAATGTTATAATATCTACATGTTTCAAAAAGGATGGTTTCTTCGTCAGGATAATATCATGAATAAAAATAAGAAAAGAAACAAACAAGTATAGACAGAAAGAATAAAAGACAAAAATATTATAGAAAGAGGTGATTAATTACTTAAAAATATCATAAAAACAATTATATAAAAATTATTTTCAAAGCCATTGGTTTCATTTAAATTTACTTTTCTAAATTTGTATTTTTTCACGATTTCAAATAATGTAAGGTGTATTTGCGGCACGTTCTAGACTGGACGATACTCTCGATATCGCCTTGGTGTAAGACCATCATTCATAATTGAAACATAGCTTGATATGGCTTTGGCTGTGTTTAGTAACCAGATCTTCAATGTATCCTTTTATCCTCTTTCAAATCTTTAAAAAAAAATGAATACCGTAAGAGAGTCCCAACTGCTCCCTTCTGGAGTCAGTGAGACTATGGCATCCCCAATTGGGATATTTTGTGAGGCTAAAGGCAGTGGGGAGGGGAAGGAGATAGGGTAGAGGAAGATGGGGAAGTACCTGGCTATTCAGATCTGGGAACCAAACACGGCTAAATCCATTACAAGCAACGTTTCAATTCTGAATGGTGGTCTTACACCGGGGCGATACTGAGAGTATCTTCCACTCTGGAACGTCCCAATATTGGTACTAATTTTTTTTATTAATTAATTATGAAATTATACAAAGTAATCAAATAAAAATTATTTGCGCAAGCCGGGTTCGAACCCGCGACCTTCGTATTGGAAGTCAAGAGTCTTACCCTTCAACCGTCAAAATTATCTCCTTCCCCTCCCACTACCTTAGCCTCTCGACAATTGTGGATGCCATAGTCTCACTGGCTTCAGACGATTGGGAGCAGTAGGGACTTTTATGCACTGGTCATCGAAAAAAGGAACAGGTTAATGGCGATTAAAAACCCAATTCTCTTCGGACGGCTGGCACTTGATTACTCCGAGTAAGAGGAAGGTGTGGAAGTACCTGGCTATTTATTCAGATCTGGGGACCAAACACCGATAAAGCCATTTCAAGCAACATATCAATTCTGAATGATGGTGGGGCGATACTGAGAGTGTCTTCCACTCTGGAACGTGCCGCAAATATACTATATATTATTTTTAATTAATTATTTATAAAATTACACAAAGTATTCAAATAAAATTTATTTGTGGACGCCGGGTTCGAACCCGCGACGTTCAGATTGGTAGTCAAGAGCCTTACACTAGACCACGGAGGCCATCAAAATTATCTCCTTCCCCTCCCACTACCTTAGCCTCTCGACAAATGCGGATGCCATAGTTTCACAGGCTTCTGACGGTTGAGACACTTGATTAGTGCGATGTATTGTAGTTGAATGCGTAAACAACGACAATATTATCGCAACATCTTTTTAACCACGTTGACATATTTATTACACATGTTTAACTAAAGGATGCATCTTATTGAAGTCATATTTGGCACCATTTTATATTGATGTCTACGGATAAATATACTTATTCGTTAGTATCAATAACTTCGACAATTTGCCCTTTTTCTAGACAAACTTTGGTTTAGAGTTTTTCTCTGTGAATTTTAATGTTATCTTATGTTGCAATGTGCGATGTTTTATTATGATTGAACTGTTCTCTCATTTCTGGGCAACGGAAGAAACGCCATTAAAAAGCGATGTTGCCAAACGTAGGAGTTGCGATAGTCGGGTCAATGTAAAAATGTATATCCTAAAAAATATACACTCGTCTACTGCAGCGCCGTCGCGCGCCGTTGAGAGGCAAAACGGTGAACTAAAATAATATATTTCAGTTGATTTGGGTACCAAAACTGCGTCTGGCTTGTTTTTGTATTTAGACTCTATGATGGTATAGGAGTGGGGAAAACTTGAAATTACATGTGTGTAATCCTGCGTCCGTATACTGGACGCAGAATTACCGTCGGACGCAGGATTGAATGAAACTGGACCATTAGAAGACGCCGTAATGATAGCGGGATGTATATATATATATACGAACGCGCCGCTAAAGTGTGTCTATTGAACCTAGTTCAGTGAAACCCACAAGCGTTGTCTCAGTAACGTATCTTCATTAATTCATCTAAGCATCTGTCTAGCATTTGAAAAAAAAAACAAATACGCATTTCGAATAAAGGATTACTAATTCATAAAATAATTTTGGTACCTACATTATCGCTTGTCGATAAGTATAACGATAAGTAGTTCCAATTTAGAATTGAATGTTCATTGAACTTGAATAATACGCGTTACGCAGAAATATATCATTTTATTTACCATGCATCAGTAATCAAAATTATGTAACTTTTAGTATGTTTATTTTTCTCTCTTTGGATGATTTGCATTATTTGATGGTTATTGTTTAATCCCAGTGGTTCGCTGATTGCGTACGGCAAGCTCCAGGGCGTCCTGAACTCGGCCCCGCTGCTGCTGCCCGGACGCCACGTGCTGAACGCATCGCTGCTGGCCACATCGCTGGGCTGCGGAGGCGCTTTGCTCGCTATGCCTGAGGTTCCCGGTCTGCCGCTGCTGGGCGCCACCGCCGCGCTCAGCTCTATCATGGGCGTCACCCTCACGGCCGCCATCGGTGGTAAGTAACGTCAGCAATGTACAAGCATTTTCTATGCATAGAAAATAACAGCACAATCGATGCACTCACCAAATTCCACAAAACAGAATATCAGAGGCCCTAGCACACTCGCTCGATAACGATCAATAGGATAACTATCGGTAACTTCTCATCGTTCCCTAGGACAATTGCACAACGCTAACGTACAAACAACAGTTGATGTTGAATACGTTAAGGACACTTAGTCATTGTGAACTACCACTTATTCGTTGGCGATCTGTAATCATGCTAGGGAACGATGAGAAGTTACCTATCGATCGTTATCGAGCAAGTGTGCTAGGGCCTCAGGACCATTGCTAAATCGATGGAAACATGGTTATGAGGGAAGTGTAGCTACCCAGTGGCAAGTACCTGCCTATTGAAAATTATCTACCCACTGGCAATTATCTTCCAACCTTCAGCAACTTAATTCAAATTTCGGAACAAAACAAAAAAAAAAACTTAGAATATTTAAAAAAAAATTCACTGTCTTCTTTTTTGCTGTTTGAGCCATATCATTCAACTTTTGTTGTCAATTACCTTCTGTATTCAATTAAAAATAAATTATCCAATAAATCAACTTTCACAACAGTGGTGACCCCGACGTGATTACTATTTATTATTTACTATTGTGCTAGTGTGAACATGTCTCTGTCTCTTATTATGCTGATGGAGCAAATGTTGCATCCTCTCAAACAAGAGCTGGCCACCATGCGGCAAGAAATGTTGGCGTAACGGTTTAAGAATCCGTTTGAAATCGTTATCACTCACATCTTCGAGACTTTAAACATGACGGAGTAATTAATAAATATGATAGTCTAGCAAAAATTATAGTCTTGTCACTTGTGTCGACAAACAGTCAACCAAGAATAACAATTTTTATTGGAACAGTTTTTCAGTAACAAAAAATATTAATAGTTTCGTACTCCGCCTACTGGTTAATACGGAATATTTTTTATTCAAACAGTTAGATTTTGCTTTATTATTACGAAAATTGAGTATTTATGTCGGGGGAGATGAAAAAACATGCATTTTACATTTCAATTTTATAAGATTATTTCACTTACGCGAAGTGTTTGACAGCCACGTTTGGCCAAGTGAAATGGGACTTATACAACTTCAATTACTACAATATACAACTATTTAGGTGCACAAAATAGGTTATTAGGTTCTTAGGCTGGGTAAACTAAGTAATTCATGCGTATTTAGATTGAAAAAAAATCGCAAATATCAAATCCAAAGAAATGGTGGCAAAGGAAATGTTCCGCTCCGTATTATCCGTGCGTATTCGTGTATCGAACTTCGAATTCCGTATGATCTGGTAAGCGGAGTAGTAAACATTTACCAAAAAAATAATAATTTTTTATTGATATGTATAACCTTTCAGTAAGGTTATACCCATCAATGTAATATATCATTGAAGAAGATAATACTAATAAATCTAAATGAAACATGAAACAGAACAAGACACAGATACATTTCGACAGCCGGCATAGTCCAGCAATAGGGCGTTAGACTCCCATTCCGAAGGCCGCGGGTTCGAACCCGGCTTGCGTAAATAAATTTTATTTATTTGATTTGTGTTATTTCACAATTAATTATTTTAAATAATATATAGAATATTTGCGGCACGTTCTAGCGTGGAAGATACTCTTAGTATCGCCCTGGTGTAAGACCACCATTCAGAATTGAAACGTTGCTTGAAATGGCTTTAGCTGTGTTTAGTGACTAGATCTAAATAGCCAGGTACTTCCCCACCTCCCTCTCCACGTCTCCTTCCCTTCCCCACTTACCTTCAGCCTCATAACATACCCCAATTGGGGATGCCATAGTCTCACTGGCTCCAGACGGGAGCAGTTGGGACTCTTGTGAGGTATTTACTATAAAAAAAATAAAAAGGTTACAATCGCAACTGGGACTCGAATTATTAATCAAACCCAGGATCTCTTGTATTATTGGAACACAGTACCTTAACCAACTCGTGAGGGACTAAATGAGGTGATTTTATCCAATTATTATTACATAACTTCTTCTTCAATAAAAAAATAACTGCATACAGCAGTTGTAAGTGAGGCTATGAAAGCTAGTTTGTGTAGTAGCAACGTGTTCGGACTGTGGGCGACAGGTTTTTTGTGACGGGAATATACAACATCATAAAGAAGGACCTTAGAGTTACTGTTTTCATCTCATGCTTCATGTTTAAAGAAGAAATCAATATGGTATTTTGTTGCTAACTTAAATCTTATAACCTTCCCCAGGTGCGGATATGCCTGTGGTTATCACGGTCCTCAACAGCTACTCCGGCTGGGCGCTGTGCGCTGAAGGCTTCATGCTGGACAATTCCCTCATGACTGTTGTTGGAGCCCTGATCGGTTCTTCCGGAGCCATCCTTTCCTATATCATGTGCAAGGTATGTAATGTGAATTCCTAAAGCCTACAGAACATCGCTAACAAAAAACTGTCTAAAAAAGACACAATCGAGTGCTTGTACCTACCCTGATGTATAGCAGTGAGGCATGGAACTGGCAGAGGTAGGATGAATGTAGACTGAATGCTGTCGAAATGAGATCCCTGAGACATATGTGTGGTAAAAGCTTATATGATGATGTGAGAAATGTGAAGATACGCAAAGAATGCAAGAATGTAAGCATAATGAGCATGGTTAGTAATGTTATTGCATCCAGCTCTTCAATTATTGAAAATGACACTGGTGAAGTTAAAATGAATACTTTATTTCCAGGCGATGAACCGTTCTCTCCCCAACGTGATCCTGGGAGGCTACGGAGTAGTGTCCTCGGGCCAGGCCATCCGTGACGAGGGTCTCACCCACACGGAGCTGAACATCGACTCAGTTGCTGACCTCATCCACAAGGCTAGCTCCATCATCATCACCCCTGGTACGGACTAGAAACACCTCCTTGTTAACATTTTGGCCTTTGATTGCTATGATGGAAGGTCAAAATCGATCAGGAAAAACTAACTGTAAGAAATGTGGGTGTAAAGCTATGAAAGAGACATTCGTGAGCAATTTTCCCAACATGCCTTCAATTGATATGCTCGGTTTAACTCATGCAGCTCAGGCACGGGGGTTCTATCGAAGCCGTAGAAGCTAACTAACTCTTCCAAACTCACATATATAAAATTTGATTGAGAGAATGTTGACTCACAACATGATACACCTAACTCTTCCAAACTCACATATATTAAATTTGATTGAAAGAATGTTGACTCACAATATGATACTTCTAACTCTTCCAAACTCACATAATATATTGCAATTTCATTGAGAGGATGTTGACTCACAATTTGATATTTCTAACTCTTTCAAACTTGCATATATTAAATTTGATGACAGAATGTTGACTCACAATTTGATATTTCTAACTCTTTCAAACTCACATATATTAAATTTGATCGAGAGAATGTCGACTCACAAGATGATACATCTAACTCTTCCAAACTCACATAATATATTATAATTTGATTGAGAGAATGTTGACTCACAATTTGATATTTCTAACTCTTTCAAACTCACATATATTAAATTTGATCGAGAGAATGTCGACTCACAAGATGATACATCTAACTCTTCCAAACTCACATAATATATTATAATTTGATTGAGAGAATGTTGACTCACAATATGATACTTCTAACTCTTCCAAACTCACATTGTTCTACCCTACCAAGTCTAGTGTTGACGTATTTCTAAGTCTACACTAAATTAATAAAAAATCACCAAACAAAACGTTATTGAACCGAGTTTAAAGTGCTCAATTATATTCAACTTGAAACCGCGCGTCAAACCAGCGAATTTTTACCTCGCGAAGTGGCTTATCTTTAGTGTTTTTCCTTCATTTCTATCTGCCACGAAGTGTCGATCTCCTCTAGAAAGAATCGACTGTTGTAAAATTCATTAATAGTGACGTACTCCGCCTACCGTAATTTAACTGACGCCGAAGTGATTATCACATAATAAAATTAACATTAATAACATTTAAACATCACTGTTTACGTAAAGCTGGTGTATCACATTCATTATCATGAATACACAGTGCATTGTATGTGAAAAAAACATTGTCAACCCATCAGACTTCATATGCTGTAGTGTCTGTGAAAGAAACTACCATCTTGGCTGTGCTGAAATTATTGAAACATCACGTCGCAGCGCCAGAAGTTTACAGTGGAGGTGTAAAAAGTGTTCCAGGAATGTAAAAAATAACAAACCCAAGCAACCTACAAGTGACATGTTATTAAACGAACATGAGCAGCCATCTACCGTCAAACAAGCAAAACAGTTAACCCAACCGCTGAAATCTGTACACGCTGAATCAAACGACACAGAAAACTTACCAAACTCAAACACAGATGGCACAATCCAAGGTCTTTTAACGACAGAATTATTTGTAAAAGAATTAACAAACTTTAAAACATTGATAATGAAATTCGTGGAAGAAAAATTTGACTCATATTTAAATAAATACGAATCACTTGTCACACAAAATAACGAAATCTTAAAATCAATCCAATTTATGTCAGATCAACAAGAGGATCTTAGAATGCGCATAAATGTTATGGAAAAAGCCCATGAAACAGCCAACGAAGAATTAATTGCACAAAAAAATCATCATAACATCCTACTAAATACTATTTCGAAACAAGACGAAAAAATTGATAGGTTGGAGTATTTAAGCCAAACCTGCAACATCGATATAAGAGGTGTTCCGGAGTCAGATATTGAAAAAAATGCAGAAGTTCTTAAAAAAATCTCTAAAATCATAAACTACGAAGATACCGACGTGCAATCTGTAATAACAAAAATCTACAGGCTTGGACCGAAGACTTCAGATAAAAACCCAAGATCTATCGTAGCGACGTTCAAAAACATTGAATCCCGCGATGACTTCCTATCCAAATGCAAAACTTACAAGAAATCTACTACTATCAAGACAAACAAATTAAACACAAGGGACCTGGGATTATCACAAGACGCCAACCGCATTTATATTTCCGAACACTTGACTCAAAGAGGAAAATTTTTGTTATCGCAAACAAAAAAAATTGCAAGGGAAAATAATTTCAAACACTCTTGGACTGCTGGAGGGCGAATTCTATTGCGCCAAACTGATACCTCTAAGATAATTACAATATATAATATAACAGATCTTGAACGTGCAAAACGTCAATTACTGTGACTGATTATACAAGGTACCGTGCAGCTACACCCCTCTACTATATCGGATATCAATGATTATATTACAATATTCTATCTTTTTTTCACATATCGTATATTATATTATATTATTATTATATTATATTATATTACGCTCGTACATTATATTCATGTACTAATAGTTTTTACTACTCAAATGCAAACAACACAGCGAACCAATATAATACATATTACCATCCATCTTATACATGTTGCAATTATTTTTGATAGTATTACTAGAGCTCTACTGATCTTAAACTCAATTTTATTTGTAACTTTGAGCAAAATGCAACCGAACCATATTTACTTTAAACATCTTTTTAAATATTTTCATCCATATATCAACTATATTACTAATATATGTTTTAAACATCTTATCTTACAAATAAATCATTTTGAAACATACACAATTACTACCCTTATTCTAAACTCTAGTTTTTTAATATTTTTAGAGAAACAAGTAACTAATCTAGTCAACAATATTTTGCATGCAATTTTTATGAGTCATAGCATTAATAATTATATTTTTCGTCAATATAAATATATATTCATACTTTCCTTAATAGATTCCTTTGGTTCTAACATAATTACCTTAAAAATGCGTTATTTCATACGATACTGCTCAATACTCTCACCATGTAGACAAGTAACACCTCTTTTATACACTCTTATATTCAATAACAACAACAACATTTACAGTTACATTTTCATTGTAGGTTTACTTGCAACACTTCATATATTTATCGCTATACTAAAACTTGCTAAAAAAATACTGCAAATGCTCAAGCTTGGTTTTTATCATATCATTATAACTGTTGATTTTGTTCTAATTTATTTATTGTATGCACTTCTCTCTAGCATAACTACTAACCTTGTTCTTATCTATCTATCACGTTCACATACTCTCTTTATAAATGTTTATGTTACATTCAGTTTGTACTTAAAGGATCATTGTTCTCTATTTTTTAAACATTGTAAACCAAATAGAGAAAACAAAACAAAAAACTATTTTTGTCATAACAAATGAATGATATTAATCTGCAAATAGAAAACCATGGTAAAATAATAACTCCGGAAATTAATGATCCCTCAAAGTGCATAAATATACTAGAGCCCTATACGCGATTAAAAGTATTTTCTACAAATATTCGCAGCATAGACAAGAACTATAATAATCTACTTGTAACGCTTGCAGGTTTGAATAATATTTTTGACATAATAGTTTTAACTGAATGTTGGATCAAATCAAATTACACTCAAAAACACATTGCAGGATTTACAGTTTTCAATACGCTGAATAATAAGACACAGTCAGATGGAGTAATTGTCTATGTAAAATCCGAATTAGATCCGATTGTCTCTGAATTATCCATCGATAATGCCAACTGCCTTAAAATAATAACAAACCAGACCACCATTATTGCACTATACAGGTCACCTAAACAACAAAATATTTCATCCTTCCTTAAATCCTTAGACTTGGCCTTAATGAACTGTGCACCAAATGAAGAACTAATGGTAATCGGTGATATTAACATTGATATACTTAAGCCCATGTCAACACAAATACTTGATTATAAAAATCTAATGACTCAACACGGGCTTGTTTCTCACATTAATGCCCCAACCAGAGTAACTGACATGACCAAATCATGTATTGACCACATATTCCTAAGAACAAAAAAAAATGCGAAAGGAACTGTATATCAATCAACCATAACTGACCACTTCTCAATAGTAATTGGCCTTATGAATAAAAAACCTATTCCCATAACTTCATGTGATAATAGAATAAAGACTAAGATCAATTTCGAAGAACTCACCTCTAAAATTAAATTGGAAAATTGGCTCTCTACCCTAAATTCCACAGACGTAGATGTTGCTTTTAATACATTTTCTGAAACACTATTGAAACTTATTGAGGCTGTTACCGTTGAATCCCCTTTGAATAACCCAAAAAACAAAAAACTTAAACCATGGATCACAAATGGTCTAATTTTTTGTATTAAAAAACGGGACAAGCTCCACAAAAACTTAATTAATAATCCAGATATACAATCGCAAATATTTTACAAAAAATACAGAAATATGTGTAACAACCTCATTAAAATCACTAAACAAAACTACTATAAAGAAAAATTGTCTAGAGCCGGCAATAACAATAAAAAAATTTGGCAAATTATTAAAGAAATATCTGATACTGACCATCCAATACCACCAATTAATAAATTAAACATCAACGGACTAGACACCTCCATAAAAGACGATCCAGACACTGTGACAAATCATATAAATGAATACTTTTGTAACATCGGCAAAAATTTTGCGTCACAAATTTTAAACAAAACATCATTAGATGAAAATGCTCTTGCTGACAAAATAAATAAATCAGTTTGTGAAACAAATAATTCACTCACATTTGACCCCACTAACTCTGCCGAAATTTCACAAATTATTAAACAATTAAATATCCTCAAACATACTCAAAATAATTGAACCTTTTATAAACCAACCACTGGTACATATCATTAACCTTAGTCTCAATAAAGGTATATTTCCAAATAAACTCAAACTTGCTTTGGTTCAACCAATTTTTAAGACTGGTACTCCTACAAATATATCAAATTATAGACCTATCTCAATTTTATCGTCACTTTCCAAAATTATTGAAAAAATCGTTAAAAAAAGACTTATTGACCATCTCACAATACATAATATTCTCTCTTCAAACCAGTATGGTTTCAGAGAAGGACTAAGCACAGATTCAGCTATTCTAGAATTAACATCACACATAACGCAAGCCCTAGACAAAGGTGACAAATGTTTGGCAATATTTCTAGACTTGGCTAAGGCGTTTGACACAGTATCTCGACCAATCCTTCTAGCCAAGTTACAGAAAATCGGAATAAAGAATAAGGCATTCGAATGGTTCAAATCATACCTAACAGACAGAAAGCAATTTGTTAAGTTACCATCACTTAAACCGTCTAATCCAACCAGAATCAACTTTGGTGTACCACAGGGCAGTGTACTCGGTCCCATACTGTTTCTCATATACATTAATGATCTATGTAGATTACAAATTGATGCCAATATGATCATTTTTGCCGATGATACTGCCCTGGTACTAAAAAGTAAAACATGGGAAGAAACATTCCACAAAGCAGAAGTAATATTACAAAACATTAAAAAATGGCTGGATAATAATCTACTCACGTTAAACATAGCTAAAACGAAATATTTAACATTTAGCCTCAATAGTATAAGCCAACCCTCAACTAATCATTCACTAAAAATACATTATTGCAGAGATCTCGCTAGTTGCATATGAAATCCACTGGAACGCGTAGACTCCATTAGATACTTAGGGGTAATAATTGATAACAAACTTCGGTGGGAACTATATAATTCCAGTAACAAAAACCTCAATGGCCCAGTCACAGTTTAACTTTCTTGCTCCAAAAATCTTCAATAACTTAACAATTGAAATAAAGACAATAACCAAATATCATACTTTCAGGAAGACGCTTGGAGACTTTTTGATGAGTGAATGTGATAGAATTAGAAGCCTGTTTATATAATCTAATGCTAATGTACTTTTTTTCTCCTTTCTATTTTCTACATTTTATTATAATTTTTCCAATATTTAACATGATTTATATTAATTCCATGTTTACACTAGACTTCATATTTCATACAATGTAACTATACCATATTGGTCACCATGATACAGGCAGCCGCCTAGTATGGTGATTTAATATATCAACTTTATGTAAATGTCACAATTATGTAACATGTATTATATAAATAAAAAAAAAATAAAACATATATTAAATTTGATCGAGAGAATGTCGACTCACAATATGATACATCCAACTCTTCCAAACTCACTTCTATTAAATTTGATGAGAGAAGTTGACTCATAATATGATACATCTAACTCTTCCAAACTCACAAAATATATTACATGTAACTCTTCCAAACTCATATAATATATTATAAATTGATTGAGAGAATGTTGACTCACAATATGATACTTCTAACTCTTCACATATGTTAAATTTGATTGAGAGAATGTTGACATACAATATGATACATCTAACTCTTCCAAACTCACATAATATATTACAATTTGATTGAGAGAATGTTGACTCACAATATGATAGCTTTTCGATTGACTGAATTGTTTATTGTTACTTCAGGTTATGGACTTTGTGTGGCCAAGGCGCAGTACCCTATTGCCGAGCTGGTCACCATGCTGAAGAAGATGGGCAAACAGGTCCGCTTTGCCATCCACCCTGTTGCCGGTAATTACACATCCCCTATCTAACCTAAGCTTGCTGAAAAATCACCTCTGAAAATCGTTTAACCCCTTAGGCCACTGGCTGTCAGAAGTCAGATTTGTGCTTTGCACTCAAATCCAAATAGAAGGATAATTTCTGAATGTATCCGCAAACTAAAAACGAAGTTTGGAAGGTGATAAAATACGCTTTCTAATTTTATTATTAGAAATAAACAATTTTGGATGCAAAAAAAGTTCAAGTTGACCGTACGTTTTTTTTTTTAAACACTGAACTTTATTAATTACCGGTAATGAAAAAAAATGCCCACATTTTACTAGACAAATGCATTATGTATAAACATTATTGTCACCTCACTTTTTTGTCATTCCATAAAAAATTCATGGAGTTTCATAATTTTTTCTCGTTCTTCTCAAATTTCAAGATTTGAATATAAAGCGTGGTGTCTTCTCTTTCCCCGGGATCATTCAAGGGGTCCGTGGAAAATTAAAATTGATTTAGGGGTCCCTGAACAACGTCTGGGGGCTTACTCTCTATCTTTCTGTTCGACAAACCAGCACGTTTATGGTTTAACCTTTCTTGCCGGAGCTATCAACAAAGCTGAGACGGTATGTACTTTCTGAAATATCTCTTTTAATATACTAACCACAGAGTTCACACTTTAGGTATTCGTCCGCAATACATTTATATTGTGGATTAAATAAATACAATACATAAATATTTACTGAGTGTTAAGCACCGGAGCGCGAAGAAGTTTTTAGCACGGTAATAGAAAGGATAATACTCGTTAGTGACGTAGCTAAACCGGCCGTACGGACATTGTGAGAGATAGAGAGCAGGCCCCCTGGGGTTCCCTGAACAATATTAGGTGCTCCGCACAGGTTAAATTTATGAGACATCTTTATACTATCAATGCATAAATTATTTGCGATTTTTACAATTCCTGAAATCCGTTATTGATTCCTAAAATCCTCTAGCCACCACCTACAGAATGTATGGTTTTATTGCTAAGTCAGGGATTTTGGCAGGAAAACTCATTCCTTATCCTCTATTGTTTGAAAATTGAACAAATTTGCCAACGGCCAACGGTATATCCTTAGTATTTTTAAAATACACTTAATTTTTTAAAATTTTAAAACTGCGTGTACAAGATAAAATAACAATCCTTCAAAATCAATTTATGTTTTTTTGTAAAAAAGAGTCAATACATCTAGAATTTGATTTAAAAAGTAAAATAGTAGATACATATCTGGACTACTTAGCCACCATGTATTTTCTATGGAAATAGGTTTTTAGAATCACGGTCCGTGGGCAAATTTGACTATGAACAGGAGTCCACTGAGTTTGGGAACCACTGGTTTAGATCATATTTCACATATAAGTGAGATACAACGATTTCTGTGAGACCTATGTGAGCTGTTTCCAAAAGCGAACAAATCAGCTTAAGGGGTTAATGTTGTGTGTTTATAATTTCAGGACGTATGCCGGGACAGCTGAACGTGCTCCTGGCTGAGGCTGGAGTACCTTACGATGATGTACTGGAGATGGAAGAGATCAACAGCGACTTCCCCGAAACTGAGCTGACCCTCGTCATTGGTAAATCAAATATATACTCTTTTATTTCAAATTTGATATCTATTTAAACCGTCACCTTATGCGGAAAAAAAAGGTTAAAAACTACCAGTCAACATTCTGGACCTTATACTGCCATCTATGGATAAGATTTTAAAGCGATGGTGTTATTAAACAGTGTGATTATAGATATAGAATGTGAATATAGATGAACATCTCCAAAAAATGGAAATTTGAGTTGAGTATACAGTTATATGTAAAAGTGTACCCTGTATCTAGTACAAGGATTACTCATGAACACCATAAAATCAATTATAATGCACTACAACTTGTAGTGAATTAAACAAAAATTTGTTGTTTTCTGGGTCATTAGTAGGATATTTTAAAAATACCGACTGTCTTATTTTGTAGCGTGTATAACCACTGGAGCGATTTTGGTCAAAATTTGGACCACTTTAATCTTTCTACGATTGCCTTCGGTCCAAAAATGGACCAATTTTCGTACCATTCGTAAAACATTTATTGTAATTATTTGAAACATTTTCATGGCCAGCAATTTATTCTACCAAATAGTTGATAAAATAGACTTTATGTCTATGGCCTTATCGATTGTCTTTGAATTCTTCTAGAATGAAATTTGGCAGGTGGAAAGCTTCAGTTCTACAAACGAACTTCAAAATTATTTTCAAACCAAACTTTTGATTTGTTATATATAAATACATATAAAAAATTAATTTTCTAGTATATATTTGCATCTGTGATTATCAAACAGGCCATAGATAACATAAAAACGTAGAAAAATATTCATTATAGATATTAAAAATATCCACTAGCGGCATTTTCAAATCTTTAGATCACTAAAGCACAAATTTCTCGCATTTATAAAGTTAAAGATTTAAAAAAAAAAAATTCTATCAATTTTAAAAATATAGAAGAGTTAGTAAAATATAGGTGAATTCATTGGCTATATAGCACTACAAGCTTCTGCCCGCGACTTCGTCTGCGTAGGATTAGTACTTCGAGTAATCTATTTTCTTTTCCTAGGTCCCATCTACGTTTATACCAACATTCTTAACCTATTTATTTAAAATATGTATAATTCTTGATTCGATTCAAAGTATTAGGCGAGTACTTCAAATAAATTCAGTAATTTAAATATTTTCCAAAATAGAATTTTGATTTAACAATATCATTGTTTTGCAAAATGTCATTCTCAAATTTTGACGTTTTCTATTAAACTATAATTATTATTTTCAATATATTGAAAATAAATAGCTAGCTTCATAAATTATAGCCTATATGTAATTTTGATGTATAAGCTATATTATTGTAAAGTTTCATTAAAATCCATTCATTAAATTTCGATTTAAAGAGGAACAAACATACATACATCCATACAAACTTTCACATTTATAATATTTATAGCACTATAATTTGTTTATATTTTTCCATACACAAAAGTACTGTAATGATGTTTTTAATGTTTAAAAGTGGTGAGCACTCAAAGCGATTTTTTATAATTGTCTGTGTCGCTCCAGTGGATAATATTTATAACACGGGCAAGTGTAAATATTTGATTTATGGTGAGCTTTCGAATATTGCTTTTCTTGTTATCTCAAAATTTAGTATTTGGAGATGTCTGACTTATCAACTGAATGGAATTAAAAAAGATAACAAAATAAGGTTAGGAGTCATAATATTTGGAGATGTCTGGATAATCAATTGGACGAACGATTTTGTGCAAAATAGGGTTCAATTGTTGTGAATATTATGATTGATGACTGACCAATTAACCCAATTACGTGTTGTATGTCCAGGTGCCAACGACACAGTGAACAGCGCTGCTGAGGATGACCCCAACTCGCCCATCGCCGGTATGCCCGTCCTCAAAGTCTGGCAATCACAACAGGTGAGAGCATCTTCAAAAATATTTTTTATTTCAATTATGGTGAATGGTAATTATCATCACACCTTTTTCCTTACCAGAATTTCCTCTCCTTCCTTTCTTTAAAATGACCGTCCACACAGCTTACCCAAAGATGACATAGACCCAATGCCCAGATTACACATTTATTTATAAATTTTTATTTAATGAAGACAATATTAGCAAAAACTCAGTCGAAAATTGAGAAAATTGAAATAATTGACATACACAGAAGTGACCATATCTTTTTCTGTTTCAGATTTTTGATTGAGTTTCGCTAATGTTCAGTTTCTGATTTGGCTTTTTGATTTTTCGATTTAATTAATATCATTCCTCAAAATATTAATACGGAAACATACAGTGGTTTAAAGCTCCATTATTACAATTACAAATTATTTAATTTATATCCATATATTGGATAAACCATACACAAGTAAACCAACAAGGTGAAGAGACAAAAGGTCTCCAAGTTGAGAGTTGCGATTGCCAGTGATTTTGATCGGCTCGTCTGAGTTGATTGTCCCCTAGTGGTGCTAAAGTACCCCACAAGAGGTCCAACTGCTCCCTGCTAACCGGAGCCGGTTGGACTATTGCTCCCTAATTGGGATATGTTGTGAGGCTGAAGGGTATGAGGGGAAGAGGAGTGTTAAAATCAATAACTAGCTATCATTGCCCTCTGTGGAAAAAAATGTATAATAAGCTGGTTCGGCACTTAGCTAAACCCTCTGGTATTGTTTTTATAAACTGATCATCCTATGGTAATACAGATTTCTAACCTAGAATGTCAAGTTGACTTGACAGCTGTATGTTTTTTGTTTAGTGTGAATTTTTATCATGCTTATAAAAACAATGCGGAGATTCAACTTGCCCTTTTTATCCTAATTCAGCCAGCGAACTAAGAAGTGTCTTAGAAGATCATGGGACCAAGCCGTGTGGATCACATTCAGTGTAGCGTAAAAAAAAATAGTGCAAGTCATGTTAAAAGGAACTCTGTTAATAAATTTTGAACCTGAATATTTTTCATTGAACGAGACCTTATAAATTAAACAAGCAGGTTGGGGAAATACCCTATATTGTTGACATTTGACATCAGGCCACCTAGCACACTCGATCGATAAGGATTGATAGGATAACTTTCGGTAACTTCTCATCATTCCCTAGGACAACTGCAGACCATTAACGTACAAACAACAGTTGATGTTGAATATATTAAGGACACTTAGTCATTGTGAACTGTCACTTAATCGTTGGCGATCTGCAGTAGAACGTAACGATGAGAAGTTACCGAAAGTTATCCTATCAATCCTTATCGATCGAGTGTGCCAAGGGGCCTGTTGTTTTGATTCTGAATGGTGGTCTTTAAGTATTAGCATTAATTTAATTGTTTTCTTCTTCCACAGGTGGTAGTCCTGAAGAGATCTCTGGGAGTTGGCTACGCCGCCGTGGATAACCCCGTGTTCTACCGCCCTAACACCGCCATGTTGCTCGGAGACGCTAAGAAGACGTGCGACGCTCTCCTCGCGCGCGTACAACAGCTGTGCATCTAGACCAAATAGCCTCATCAATGTTGATCGCGACCATTATCACTGTTGCAATATTATCGTAAAATTAGGATATAAATCGTCATTTGTGGCCTTTAAACGAATTTGTACATCCGTCATTGATGATTGGGCATTGTTTCCAAAATAAGTAACGTTCAAAAGATACAAGGGAGATGGGCAACTAACTGATAACATTGTTTATCCCTCCTTTGTTTTTACCTACACTCCAAATGCAATACTTTCATTGTCTCCGCTGATTATATTATTTATGAACTAACCATTACGCCATTTCTTTGTAGGACCAACTGTGGGTTATATTAATTTGAGTCCATCAGTTTTTATTAGTCTAGTGACTAAAGATTTTCTTCTGTTTCGTTTTTGAAGAGTGTTATTTCACATGCACATTTGTTTCTTCATTTTTATCTGCTACCGGTTTTGACACATCCGTGTTACTCACTAGCAATCTTAAAACTAACTTAACTTAATCTTAACTTAACTTTTTAAGGTTGCTAGTAAATGACACGGATGTGTTGAAACCGCTAGCAGATAAGTAAAAATTAAGTAACAAATGTACATTTGGGAGGCGGGAATCGGTACCGCCGCCCCGGGAACCATTTATTGGATAACCAACACCTCTGCCATATGTCACCCCAAGTGGTTCGCTACGTTTGGTGACTTAGCAGGGGTGCCCGGGTTTATGTCTGTAGGTCTTGGCGGCGGATGATCTAGCCACACTGAACCCAAGATTCCTACCCAACCCTCATACCTTTTTCCTTCCTCTCCTTCCTTTCCTTAAAAATACCCCACACAGCCTCCCCAAAGATGACATAGGCCCTGAGGGAGGTTGTTTTCCTCAGGGCCTCCTGTGTGGATGTAAAAAAAAAAAAAACATGTGAAATAAAACTCTTCAAAAACAAAATATTTAGAAATTGTTAGATTGTTAATGCCCAAGAAAAACAAAAAAGATTTTCTTATGATTAAATTTAATAATTTTTATTGCGGAAACGATGCTAGTTTACAAAAATCCAATTTTTTATATAGAAAGTGCAATTTTTTTTATTGAGAACTTCATCATGCGAATTATTTGATATAATTCCAATGCGGATGTAAAATATATCTATTTTTTAATAGTGAATCTTTTATTGTCAACATGTTTAGAAGTTATGGTATGATTGATAGAATACAGTGTATGTTTGTGAAGCCTTTGACATCGGTATAGAATATGTAGATGGTCCCTCGCATTGCGGAATCAAATGAAGCCATTTTGGTAGCGATTGGCCTGTCTAAGTATTTAATCTCGATGCTTTCCGCTTGGCTTAAGACAGAACTTTAATTATAGTAATACAGTGAAACCCTCTTAAGAAGTTTTCCAAGGGACCGGAAAAAAAAAACTTCTTAGGCGGGAAAACCTTATAAGTGGGATAAAATGGGCCATTTGGTCTTCAAGGGACCGAAAAAACCAAACTTCTTAAGCAGGAAAACATCTTAAGCGAGAACTTCTTAAGAGAGTTTCACTGTATGCGTTCCGGTTATTGAAAGAACCACTGCTATTCAGTCTGGGATGTTTTGTAAAAATTCAAATATAACATTGTCGTCAAATCGCCAATCGGTGACATTTTGTTTTTTTACATTTGAATGATTCCTGTTAAACGCCGATTCTGGGTCTGTTTCAGCTTTTTATGAAATTGTCAATCATCTGCTGAACAAACATAGTTCAAAAGCTGAAACAAATCTAGAACCGTCGTTTGACAGGGACCTTTCAAATGAAAAAAAAAACAAAACAAAATGGCGCTAATTGTCCATTGGTCCATCTGATGTCAATATTGCATTTTAATTTTTCAAAAATAGTTTTACAACTACAGTGAAACCCTCTTAAGAAGTTTTCAAAGGGCCCGGAAAAAAAATACTTTTTAGACGGGAAAACCTTATAAGTGGGATAAATTGGGCCATTTGGTCTTCAAGGGACCGAAAAAACCAAACTTTTTAAGCAGGAAAACATCTTAAGCGAGAACTTCTTAAGAGGGTTTCACTGTATTTCAAGTTACGTAAAGTATTGCTAAAAATGGTGGTTCTCCCAGTGACTGGACAATAGTTAAGATTAAACAATGAAATCTGTGATTAATTACATTGCTTATGAAATTACTGTGAATTGACTTTAAAATGTTAAATTTTTTATCCATTTTTACAGTTTTATAAAAAATTGCAATTATTAATGCACAGATTTTTTGATATTGTAATATAAAAAATAAAAAATAATTTTTGCTCATGTAATTTTTGTCTATGATAATTCTAATCCCTTTTTTTTTTACATAATATTAACGTTTAACCTCTAAGAGAGTGAGTTTTAGAGAGAAGAATGTATTTTCAAAACACATAATGAGGTTTTTCATCTCTAAAATTTCATTAAAAAATTTTTTCTTTGTATGAGTTATAAAAACCAAACTTGTTAAAAAATTATATATTTAACATGTAACAGCTCGTACCCTAAGGATTTTGACTGGTGATTCCCTAGTATATTTTGAGTAAAAAATGTGTATGTCATTTTACTGTCCGATGATATTTTCAAATTAAAAACAAAAATATTTTTCCATCATGCGTCACAATGGAGTAGTTGGGTTCAATCAGCTACTCCGTCTTGTTCCAACAGCATGAAACAGAGGAAAGAGAGTGCATATCACATGATCCCTCACAGCGTAACGGACGTACACAGCAACATACGGCAACACTCTCCTAGAGGTTAATAAATAATAGCATATTTTTATACAAAGTCTTTGTGTTTTGAATCTTCTTTTGTAACATAGATAATTTTTATAATAAATTATGAAATTTTTCCAATTTTTACTAAAAAGGTGAATTTTTAAAACTTGCCTAAAATTTTTTGCATTTTTTGTTTTACTTTTTGAAATTACAAAAAAAGATGAATTGGTGTGTGAATGCTGTGTTCGACTTATAATACTCTCGGAAGTGTAAAAAGTATTTTGAAGCTTATTTTTAAGTAGAAAAATGTTTTATGAATTTATGTTTTCGATTCAGTCCTTTTTGAAGACTGTTAAATAATGTTTATTTTTCAATAAAAATATTAAAAATACTTTATCCTGAATGTTTTATTTTAAAAGAGGAAGAGGAATTAAGGAAATTCAATGGTTCCATTGATTCTATCCGAAGATCATCAATTCTATCTGAAGAATAACAGAGTTGTGATTAATAACATAAGATATGCAGATGATACTGTATTACTAGCTGACAGTATCGATGACCTTCAAGATCCATTAAATCTAGTTAATAATGCTGGTGAGCATTTGGGCCTAACAATCAACATCTATAAAACCAAATGGATGACATTTGGACGACTAAATCACTCTGGATCAGTGATACAGTTAAATGGTTGCAATGTCGAAAAGGTGGAAAGATTTAGATACCTCGGCAGTATTCTCACGGAGACTCTTGACCCAGATGTAGAGATTAAGTGCAGAATTGAAGCAGCAAGAACTGCATTCAGTAAAATAAAATCCCTCTTCTGCAATGACTATCAATTTAAAACTAAGGCAGAGAATGTTAAAATGTTATGTATGGTCGGTCTTGTTGTACGGATGTGAGACATGGACTTTGAAAGTGTGGTGTTTCCAACACTGCTTCTTACTCTATGTGGGGTAGGCAGAGAGGACGGACCGCCAAATAACTCGGTCTTGGCCCACACTCCTTGCCTCATTCACATTCATACATCTTCTCATACATACTCTTCTATTATTCTGACTCTTGACATGGTCTGACTCAAGTATCTGATTCACTTGATCGTGCCACGTCTTCCTTGGGCGTCCTCGATATCTTCTACCATTCACATTCGCGTCACAAATTCTCTTTACACTCCTTTCTCATTCATTCGCTCAACATGCCCATTAAACGTCCCTTTCTTAATCTTACTTTTTACGCTCATATCTTGCACTCTTTTTGGATCTCCATATTCCTCACACGATCATACATGGTTTTACCACACATAAGCCTCAGGGATCTCATTTCTACAGCATTCAGTCTAATTTCATCCTTTCTCTGCCAGTTTCATGCTTCACTGCCATACATACTGGTACCAGCACTCCACTGTGGACTGCTAGCATCGCTTCTGTGGACAGCTTTTGGCTCCAACGGCATTCAGTCCTCCATTAATGGAGTTACCTGCATTTCCCCTTCTTTCAAAATCCCTATCAGCCTTCCTATCTCTCGTAAACATACTTCCCAAATACACAAACTCATTCACCTGCACCAAGTATTCATCATTCACAACTATTTTGCACACTGTTTTCGTACTCTCTCTTTCAAACACCATGACTTTAGACTTACTTACATTCATCATTAATTCATTCTTCATACGTACTTCGTTCATCCTAGATACGAGAGACTGCAGATCTTCTATACAGTTAGCCATCATCACCGCATCATCAGCATACAACAGGCAACATACTTATTGAATTGCGTAAAAGGTTTGCAGTGTTCGACACCAAACGAAAAATTTGTGAAGGATAGCTAAGACGTTTGTGATCTCCGTTCAACGAAAAATAAAGAGCCAAGTCGAGTCAAAATAAATATTTCATTTTCTCGGCTACAGATGATGCTATCATGCAGGAAAAGGTTAGTGAATCTTCCATTAAAATACCAGTAGAACAAGGACAGCATTCCCACCTGGCGACCATGCTTCAAAGACTGTATTCTGTATTGAAGCCAGACTGTATATAAAACATTGAAAGACATTTATTTTCTAAAAAAAAATCATTTTTTATTCATTAGAATTTCACATAAAATATATTTAAATTACATCTATGATAAGTCTCAAAACTTAGAAATAACCTGACATACAAATTATTACTATGACACTGAAAACAAGATGAACATTAGAAATCAATTGATTTTCTACAATGGTAAAATTAATTGGTTGTATGTATAAAATAATACTCATGATTTGTAAAAAAAAAATTGTCTTTGTTGAAATTCTGAACACGTAGACCAACATTTTGTCATACGGAAAGAGTTGAAATGTTCGTTATATACCTCAGGTATTTAGCAAATATGTAACATTATAAATTAAAACATGGACATCGTTTTAAAATGTATTTATGTTATACTATTATTTATGTTAGGGCAGCAGAGCTGATTTTCGATTTTTTTGCAATTTGTAGCTTAAATCTTTGTTCTTAAATTTTAAATTTGTTAATACTTTTCCACGAATTTGAACATAATACATGGTTTTACCACACATAAGCCTCAGGGATCTCATTTCTACAGCATTCAGTCTAATTTCATCCTTTCTCTGCCAGTTTCATGCTTCACTGCCATACATACTGGTACCAGCACTCCACTGTGGACTGCTAGCATCGCTTCTGTGGACAGCTTTTGGCTCCAACGGCATTCAGTCCTCCATTAATGGAGTTACCTGCATTTCCCCTTCTTTCAAAATCCCTATCAGCCTTCCTATCTCTCGTAAACATACTTCCCAAATACACAAACTCATTCACCTGCACCAAGTATTCATCATTCACAACTATTTTGCACACTGTTTTCGTACTCTCTCTTTCAAACACCATGACTTTAGACTTACTTACATTCATCATTAATTCATTCTTCATACGTACTTCGTTCATCCTAGATACGAGAGACTGCAGATCTTCTATACAGTTAGCCATCATCACCGCATCATCAGCATACAACAGGCAACATACTTATTGAATTGCGTAAAAGGTTTGCAGTGTTCGACACCAAACGAAAAATTTGTGAAGGATAGCTAAGACGTTTGTGATCTCCGTTCAACGAAAAATAAAGAGCCAAGTCGAGTCAAAATAAATATTTCATTTTCTCGGCTACAGATGATGCTATCATGCAGGAAAAGGTTAGTGAATCTTCCATTAAAATACCAGTAGAACAAGGACAGCATTCCCACCTGGCGACCATGCTTCAAAGACTGTATTCTGTATTGAAGCCAGACTGTATATAAAACATTGAAAGACATTTATTTTCTAAAAAAAAATCATTTTTTATTCATTAGAATTTCACATAAAATATATTTAAATTACATCTATGATAAGTCTCAAAACTTAGAAATAACCTGACATACAAATTATTACTATGACACTGAAAACAAGATGAACATTAGAAATCAATTGATTTTCTACAATGGTAAAATTAATTGGTTGTATGTATAAAATAATACTCATGATTTGTAAAAAAAAAATTGTCTTTGTTGAAATTCTGAACACGTAGACCAACATTTTGTCATACGGAAAGAGTTGAAATGTTCGTTATATACCTCAGGTATTTAGCAAATATGTAACATTATAAATTAAAACATGGACATCGTTTTAAAATGTATTTATGTTATACTATTATTTATGTTAGGGCAGCAGAGCTGATTTTCGATTTTTTTGCAATTTGTAGCTTAAATCTTTGTTCTTAAATTTTAAATTTGTTAATACTTTTCCACGAATTTGAACATAATACAGGCAGTAAACTTAATCTGCTATTTCACAGGTATCCCATGTTTCCACAGGAAGAAAAAACCATGTAAATACAATGTGTATGGGAAAAGCGGAAAAATTCTAACAAGAAACAAGATCTCTCTAAAAGAATCAAGAATTGAAACATTAAAAATATTTTCCTTTAAGTAGGTACTAAAAAATGCAGAGTCATCTATAATATAAAAAAATAATGTTTATTTGTTTGTTTGTTTGTTTGTGTGTTCGTATGTTATGTGCGGCCATACCGTTCATCCGATTGCGATGAAACTTTGGGAATATGATATGCGCATACCCGGGATAGTTATAGGATAGTGTGAGCTCTGGCATAATGAAATTATTTCCTATACTATTCATACAATTGCTACAAATTTTTTTTGGATTGTTGTGACATGCCTGTGAATATTTCTATATATAAACTGCTGAGCTCTGGCATTATGAAATTTGCATATAATAATGAAATAGATCACGCGAGTTGTTGGAAAAATTGGTTTATTTTAAGGAGTGAGGCGGCAGGAAAAAAATAAGCTGGAGGGAGGGGTATGTGGAAGGGTCAGATAGGGAATTAAGGAGGGGGGCTTCGCGAAAGGTGGGACGAGAGAGGGGAAGGCGAAGAAGGTGGAATGCGTGAGGGGGAGAGGGTTCGCGAGAAAGGGGCTATCGGGAGAGGGGAATGTGAAAAGGGAATGCGGGATGGGAAGAGAAAGAGGGGGCGGAAGGGGAATAGGGACGAATGGGAAATGACACGAAGGGAGAAACAATTTATTTATTTAAGTGGCATTGCAACGCATGCCAGGTATCAGCTAGTATTTTATAAAATACAAATTTTATTGTGCATGAATTGAAATTCATTATTCTTTGTATATTAACTAAGAGGTATACATAATTGTAAGTAATTAAATGTTCCACAAATTGTAAATTGATGAGATCACTTGGAAGAATGTGAAAAGCATTTTGTATAACGCTAGAAGAAGGCAATAGAAAATTAGACAAAACTTATGAAATAATGTGCATATAAGATTAATACATTGTAGGTACACACTAATTTAATAAAATTACAATAAAATAATAAAGTTTCACAGCAAATAAAATTAATATTTCGTATCACAAAAACATCCAAGATGTCTAATTTGGCTTGAATTATAAAAAAAAAACATAATGTTAAACAATTAAAATCTTACATCTAAAGCATTTCATGCTTTACAATTTTATAAGTTATTTTTATAAAAAAAAAAACACCTCAAAAATAAGTTCAGAATATTTGATTCTTTAACATTGTTTTTTGATTGCAGTTCTTCGCAGAAAATCAAATGTAACTTTGTCATCAAATAGCCAATCAGCGCCATCTTATTTTTTTTTAACACATCAAATGACCGCCGATTCTGATGTGATCAACTGACATTACTGAACAGTTGTGCTTTCCTACAGATGTAATAATATAACGATAGAATCGGCATTTAAAGGAAAATTTTCAAATGTAAAAAAAAAAACAAAATGGCCCTGATTGGCTATTTGATGACAATGTTACATTTTAGTTTCTGCGAACATCCAAGACGTAGGTAGAATTGCATCAATATAATACTATTTTAAAATCAAAACATGATTTTTGATCATTTCTATTAAATATATGTACTTCTTGATAAAAAATAATTTAACACAAAATAATTAGGTTTGTTATTTTGATCTCGACGAGGTAAACGGTGAAATGTGATAAAAATCCAATCTGTTTTATATGTATCATGAAAATATTTGTTACTTTTTACAAAAATATGCTTTATTTTCCTACAATCTCTCATTATGTAACTAAGTACATAAGAAACATCTCCATGCATCCCCAAAAGGGTAAGCAGATAATTTCAAGCACCCTACATCACAATCTAGATATTAACTCGTAAACTTTCAAAGTAATGCTGGACTTTTTCAAAAACTATTTAAAGAAAGACAAAAAATTTTCTCAACCGTCCACAAAACCTGTAGGGAAGAGAGAGGAGAAAGGTATCAGAAAGTTTATGTAGCTTGCCAACACAGATCTGTTCACTAAACTTAGCTAAAGCCATTTAAGCTTAATTTCTGAATACAGATCTTTCACCAGAGCTATACCTACTGAAAGTGTCTTTCACACTAATAGTAAAGACGTGATATAAAAACTAAAAACAAAACATGTATCTACAATAACTCTAACTCTCGGTAGATAATTTATATTATTATTTGGCATGTTAACCCTTCGTACTGTCAAACAACGGGTTTCCGGGAAATATTTTATTTAATAAAAATATTGGGAAACCTGTCGTTGTATTTGCAAATACGTTTCTTACTACAATATTATTTCTGTATTAAAGCATTTTCTAGCTGCATGATTGAATTTTTATTTAACTAAGTACAGAATATTGTATTGGAAGATTTTTTTGTCGGAAATGCCTTCTTACTGAAATTGACACCACACGGTGAAGCCACATATTTAAATATGTGGCAACGTGTAAAACTCCATCTAACATTTGGCCACCAAACTATTCAATACATTATTTCCATTGTGATTGAAACAATTTCACAATTATTTCAAAGATATTTTGAATCAAGCCTTCAAAAGTTGTTGTTGAATCGGCCACAAATCAGTTTCAAATTTCAAAATTGGTTCAAGATAATTCCAAGATATTCCTAATCAATCTTTCAAACATTATTGGTGAATCTGCCACAAATCAGTTTCGAATTTCAAAATTGGTTCAAGATAATTCCAAGATATTTCGAATCAATCTTTCAAATATTATTGGTGAATCTGCCACAAATCAGTTTCGAATTTCAAAATTGGTTCAAGATAATTCTAAGATATTTCGAATCAATCTTTCAAACATTATTGTTGAATCTGCCACAAATCAGTTTCGAATTTTAAAATTGGTTCAAGATAATTCCAAGATAATCCGAATCAATCTTTCAAACATTATTGTTGAATCTGCCCCAAATCAGTTTTCCAATTTAAAAATTGGTTAAGTTAAATCCAAGATGTTCCGAATCAATCTTTCAAACGTTTGTTCCTTTGAATCCATCATTCATATTTCGTTCGAGGCTTTGTTCGATTGATTGACTTTTGGCTTCTCTTTTCATCAGGGCTCTCGGTGAAATTGACACAAACCTCGGTCCGTGGACCGGAGCTGGTAGACTATTCTTGGATGACTTCAAAACGTTTCTCAAATTCTCTTTAAAGCTGTAATTTCTGGAGTTGAACCCTGACTTATCCGGCAGATCTTCTTTGGACACGTCTCCACTGAATCCGTTGCTTTGCAGAGTGTCTTTGGTGTCGGATGAGTTGGAGTTTTGTTTGATTGCTTTCTGTTTCTTGGTGGATATTTGGCTGCCCATGCTGTTGACGAATGGTTCTGAGAGGAGTCTAGGTACAAAGTCTTCGACAAACGGGCAGCATACCGGGGTCAAGGGGGCGGACATGGGAGCACGAGGTGAGTTTACGTCGCCGGTTGAAGAAGAAATTTGACGCATTGTATTTGGAACTCTGAAATCACAAAATTAAAAAAACAAAATTTTTTTAATTGATGATTATTGTTGAAGAACAAGATAATACTAATAAATCTAAAAAAACCTGAAACAGAATAAGACAGAGAAAAATAAAAAGGTAAATTGTTGAAGAACAAGATAATACTAATAAATCTAAAAAAACCTGAAACAGAATAAGACAGAGAAAAATAAAAAGGTAAGCCACAACTGGGACTCGAATTCAAGATCTCTTGTCTTACAGGGACACAGCGCCTTAACCAACTCGGCCATTGAGACCTATATTTTTTCGGTCATTTTTATCATTTTCATATTTCAAATTCAGAATCTACAATTTATCCTCAACTAATTTACCCATATAATTTTTGGCAGGTATCTTATTGAATGATTACAAAGTTCGTTAACAAATTTATTTGTAACCTAGATAGAATCTCCGATAAACATATGTTTTTAAATATGGGACACCTGTTGACTTTTTCTAAAAGTTTATTCCATGAATATTTAATTTTTATAGGAATAAGGTTTTTACCCCTAGGGACAGGATTGTAATTGCAGCCTTTGAAGAACCGTTTCTATGCACATTGCAATTTCAATGTCAACCTTATACAGGGTGTCCGGGGGTAAAGTGCATTAACTTCGGGAGGTGGTAGGAGTAAAAAAGATTAATAACTTTTTTTCAAATTCCAACTTTTAAGGGTACTTATTTGATAAAAAGACAAAATTAGTACGGCATGTGCGGCCAGTGCTTTTATTTTCCGCTATTACGATGCGGGCAATCACAACGTCGCCACAGCAAATTAATCTTAAATTAAGGATTTTTAATAGGTACATCTTTTTGTATGGACAAAAAGAGGTTGGAATTTCGGATAAAGTCGTTTATCTTTTTTACTTCTACCATCATGTAGAATCACCCCCCCGGATGTTAATGCACTTTACCCCCGGACACCCTGTATATTAATTTTGTCTTCGGATTACCTCTACTAGGTTAGAAAAATAAAAAATTAGAATGCCACCTTTATCAAGTATGGGGACATACATTAATTACGTGAGCTGTTTTAAAAAAAAATTTAGACCTTTCCCCCCTTTTGGTGAGATTAAGTAATATTTAGTGGCCCCCCCCACCCCCTCGCGTGAGATTTTTTTCTTACTCTCGAAATAAATGTTTTTCATAAAAGCCGTTTTTTCAGCGGACAAAATGGGTCAATTTAATTTTTTTTATTGTCTCTATAATTATATATACTTTTTAAAGTTGACGTGAGATTTTCATTGACCCCCCCTCGGTATAATGAGATTTCGTGAGATTTTACTGAACCCCCCCATTTTTTGCTCACGTAAATAATATATGCCCCCTATGGTATTTTCTTATTTAGTTAATAACTTTTTGAAGGTTATACCCATCAATGTAAATACATCATTGAGGAAGAAGATGATACTACTAAATTTAAACGAAACATAAAAGAGAACAAGACAGAAAGAGAGAAATGGTAAAGGTGGCAAGTGCCTTTTGTTTTTACTTTCATGTACCATCCTTTACTCTTATAATTAATATCTTTATTTAATTTCGTGTTACTGATTTTGTAAATTGGATATAAATACGTTTATAAATAAGAAAATAAATAATCAGTGTTATTTTGGGTTTAGATATTTGAGCCCGTTTAAGCTTCAGCCGTCTATCGTATCCGTCAGATTGACAGTGCTAAACGGTGTTTCCGACAAGCTACAATACCATTTAGCTTTATATCTGAGATGTTTACCTTCTGGGATCGTGGGCAGAGGCCCTGGTGGTGCTCCTCCTGAGGGGGCGAGCTGCGGCACGCTGGGAGATGCGCAGGGAGCTAAAGGGAACCCTGTTGGTGGCGCCCTCTCGCGTAGTCACCAAGGACATCTGGTTCGACCGGGAAACCACGGTATTCCCGGCTAAAAGAAAACATATATCTTTAATTACAAGTATTTATTGAGATTGAAGGGTGAGGTGGTGCAAAATTGAGGTGGTGCAAAATTTAAGCCATAAAGTGTTTTTGAGATATTTCTCCAATATTGGCGTAAGAGTACCAACTGCTCCCAACAACTTGGAGCCAGTGAGACTATGGCATCCCCAATTTGGGTAAGTTGTGAGGGTGAAGATTGTAGGGAGGGGAAGGAGATGGGGGAGAGGAAGATGGGGAAATACCTGGCTATTCTGATTTAGTCACCAAACACGGCGTACAGGGCAGATCAATTATGAATGTTAGTCTTACACCAGGGCGATACTGAGGATATCTTCCACTCTGGAATATGCCACAAACATACATTATATTATTTTAAATGATTACATTGTGAAATAACACAATTCAATCAGATAAAATTTACTTGTGCGTGCTGGGATTTGAACCTGCTTCCTTAGGAATGCTAGTCAAGAACTACCTCGTCCGTCAGTATTCCAATTAGCACCATCTACTGCTAATTTTACTAATATTTCTCCAGCTGTACCGCAATAGATGGGCCAACTTAAAGTTTGTGCAAGTTTCATAAGAAATGTTCCAATGACCACCTCTGCTCCCTTCTTTCCTCCGTGGTCGTCATTGATATATATAAATAATGTAATTACGTGTGTTCTGTCTACGCCTCTGCTGCACCATGCCATAGACGACGGCGGCCAGGCTGCTGTGCTGCGAGGGCTGACGTCTACAGGCCGCGGCCTTCTGCACGCGCCGTCCCGACACGAAGAACGTCTCCATCTGCCCCTTGCCCTTCACCGTTATTAGTCCGCGGCAACTCACCATGAATCCCCGAGACTCCAGCAGCTGGAAGAAAGTAAATTTGATATTATTTGATAAATAATTCCTAACATATCATTGAAGAAAAAGATGATACTGATAAATCTAAACAAAAACATGAAAAAGAAGAAGATACAAAAAAATATATAAAGCTAACAGTCTCAACTGGGAATTGAATCCAGGATCTTTCGTCTTTATCGGGACAGGCACCTTAATCAACTTGGCTACTGAGACCTCTCAATAAAGTCATTTTTGTCAATCTCATATTTTAAATTCAGAATCAGCAATATCTGTACCCGAGAAGCATACGGATGCAAGTCCAAAAAGCCAAATGTTCAGTAGAGCCAAAACCGTATTTTTTCTGTAATTATGGTCTCATAACTTCTGCAGATATTCATGCTGATTGATTAAATTTTTTGTAATTATTAAACCAATTAGTTTTGTTTTAAAATTGAAAAAATAAAAAGAAATATTTTACATGCAAAGCCTAAAAATAAATGTTTAATAACTCAGGTATGGGACATACGTCATTCCTATGTCTACCTACGTTAAATTATCGTGAAAACAAGCTTATGTGTCCAAGCGGTTAAAATAAATCACTATGGACTTGAGTACTTCTGCTTCAAAATGAAATAGACTATTTCGTTATGACAAGTGATGAATTATTAAAAGATCGATGTTTGAAAATTTAATTTGGAAGTAAAATAATAACTATACATAACAGATAAAAGAACGATACATTTTATTGTACATTTCTTTGTATAATTATTACTAATTATTGGTATTTTCCATATCTTCGTCATCTGACAGAGGATAATCTGGCATTTATGACTTAAAATTTTGTTAAAAAAATGCCATGGATTTATTTCAAGATTAGCTCTACAGACTAGGCCCTGAGAAAAAAAATCTCTCAGGGCCTATGTCATCTTTGGGGATGCTGTGTGGAGTGTTTTTTAGGGTAAGGAAAGAAAGTAGGTTCTGGGAAGGAAAAAGGTACGAAGGATGGGTATAAATATAGGGGTTCAATGTGTTTAGGCCTTCACAGTTGTCAGACCATATTCAATATTATCCCCCATATCGCTATATATCCACTTCAGGAGGTAAGAAGTCACTTCATCTGCCCCCCTGACACCGACTGACTCATTCAACATGCAAAAATTGCCTTGTCATTGGTGCTGCCCAGAATGGCTACATTTAAACAAAACACTTTTTTCAAATACAAGGATTGATAATTACTCAAAAACGGGCACGGAAGACATTTATGTATCGCACTTTCGCCTCACGTAAATGGTTTTCTTTTTCCCCTTGGAGTTTTATTTTATATTTATCCTTCCTGTACAATGATTACTAATATCACAAGCGTCGTTTGTTGATAGATGAGGTTATTGAGTTTAGTTCCATAGAAAGCAAAGAGATTAGAAGCAGAAGGATGGACTTGAGTCTTTCTGCTTCTAAGAATAATGGTAGTTGCATCCTTATACATTTTTGAAAAATCCTATATTTATTCAAAATATGACTACCATCTTTCTGCCACTGATGAACTTGATCATTTACTACACATCTTCATCAAAAACTCATTTCTTCAAATTTTGGACTTGCATCCGTATGCTTCTCAGGTACAGAATATTATCGTCGACTAATTTTTTCACCTTTACAAATGATTACAAATGTTCGAAGAACTGGTTTGTATCCTAGATAAACATATCCGATATATTACATTGATGGGAATAACCTTTAAAAGTTATTATAAAAGAGAGTTATTATAATTAAAAATCGAATATCCTACATATTTATACCTCCACAATAGAGTAAATTTGAAAGAGAGAGTACAAAAACAGTGCACAATATAGTTGTCAATGATAATGGATGAGTTGATAAGTTTGTATATTTGGGAAGTGTAAAGATATATGTATATGAGAGATGTAAAGACTGAACAGGGATGTTGAGAGAAGGATGAATCCAGGAAACTACATTAATGGAGGACTGAACGAGGTTGGCGATTTCGAAAATTGTCCAAAGAAACAAAGCTAGCAATCCACGTAAGAGTGCTAATATCTGTCACAAACTCTGGATGTTTGGCAGTGAGGCATGAAACTGGCAGATGAAAATTGACTGAATATTGTAGAAATGATGCGCACGTGGGGTAAAACCTTGTTTGACTACTTTACAAAAAATATTTGAGATGTATATATAGTCATGTAGCTGCAACATCATTCAATTTATGTCGTTAGTAAAATTATATATACGAAGTTTTGTGATATTTCAACAGATCTAAAGTATGAAAGGTCACAATGATAGCCGAAGGCATCTGGTAGTCTGGCGATCCGCAGCGGAAGATTAACTTAGAGCCTCCTAGAGAGTTACGACGACTGGCCAGTGGCGGATACAGAAAAACTCAAGGGGAGCGACTCTGCTTCCCTTATATATGTAGCTCGGTTGTTTCGAGAACATTCGGTGCCAGAATGTTCGCTTCCATACTTTTATGGAGTGTGAACAAATACAAACAGTAGAATATTAGCGACTTTTCTCGAAAATGCCAGACACAATAATCGAAATCACTAGAATGGCCGCCACTTTTCTCGTAGGTTAGCTTTTAGCGTGCGGGCTGGCGGCCCCGCAAGGGAGAAGGGGGGGGGGGGGGGCATATGTATCCGCTACTGCGTCTGGTCCAGTTAAATATTCATTGTAAACTTTATAAATCTAGCCACTTGTAATCTTAACAAACTTTATAAGATTCCCAACTCATTTCATGTAGTCTTAATAATTGGAATTAACCCCTAAAAAAATTGGCGTATTTTGTTAGAGGCTAAAAATATTCCCGCTTTGCAATAAAATCCAAATAAATGGAACATTTGTTAACGTATTCGAAAACTAAAAACTGTTTTCGAAAGGTGGTGAAATTGAAATTGAGAAGGTGGCTTTCAAATTTCTATATTAAAAATTACTATGTATTTTTTTAAATATAATTTTTTTTGCGAAAACTTTAAAAAGTTTTAAAAATGGCTCACTTTACTTTTTTTTCTAACTAAAATTACTGATAATGAAAAAAAATAAAACACATACTTATTTCATTAGATAAATGAATTATAAACCTTACTGTCACCTCACTTTTTTTCGTTTCATGTAAAAAAAAATCTTAAAAAATTCACAAAGTTCCATAATTTTTTTTCAAATTGCTATTGGAAATTTTTGGTTTCAGAAAGGGGTAAATTTTATTTTTTTTGTGGTTTTCTTTTAGATTTGAATGCATAGTTTGTTGTATTCTCTTTCCAATACCGTTTAGATCACATTTCTCACTATGATAGTAAGGGAGAAACAGCGATTTCTGTGAGACCTATGTGAGCTGGGACAAATATGGTCTCCTGTGATTAAACGGGAAGTTAACAATTATTTTATACAATGTTGAAATCTAGAAAGAATGCACAGTTGAAGAAAATGTACTAGACAGGATTAAGGGCGCCCGAGGAAGAAATGTCATGACCAACTCAATCAAATAATTGAGTCGGGTCATATCAAGAGTCACAGAATAACAAAAGAGTATGTATTAGACGATGCATGAATGTGAATGAAGCAAGGAGTGTGTGCCGACTGTGTGTGTGACAGACTTTACTATCTGCCTACCCCTCCGAAGAAATGGCATGATGGCTAGTTAGCTAGTTTTAATCTCTAATAATCTGCCAATCCAAGCTCAACAAACTCACCTGTGCAGTGTATTTGGGTACTTGTATCTTGCCCATGACCCCCGTGGAGTCCATGCGAGATGCCTCATTGACCGTGTCGCCCCAAATGTCGTACACAGGCTTTCGAGCGCCAATTACCCCCCCTACCAGGGGACCGCAACTTATACCTGGAAACAAACGCATACAATAATTTGATCGGTACTACAAAAAATTTGGGTTAGAAATCCTCTTTATTTCAAATGTGTTCTACTATACAGAATTATGTGAATTGGGTGATTATTTACATAAATATGCCATGAAGATTGCTCGAGTTACAGATTTTTTTCAAGGTGGGTTTAGGCTAGAGTACAGTGCAGCTGGAACAAGAGTGATCTTTAGTGAAAACGGTAATTCATTTTCACAATTTACACCAAAAGAATACCAACAAACAACAAAGAGAATGAGAAGAACCAGAATTCTTGCAGATGCTCTAGGAATGTTTAGATCAGGCGAGCGAATGCTCATCGCTCATTCTTCAACAATCAAAGTGGTAGTGTTCACTACCCCATGTCTGCCGACAGTGAGAGCGATATTGTGATTTTAACCACTGCAACAGCAGTGTTGAAGAAGTACGCCTATGCACAGTGTGAAGCACTGCAATTGCAGTGTAGTCATTACTTTTACTGGGATAGTTGAAAATAAAAATAAAAGTTTCACTTCATCAAGTATGGTATTGTCTACATGTTGGCTTTAACAAAAAAAATATTTATTTGCATGCATTTATCGTTGACTCAATTATCGAAAAAGAAAAGAAGGAAGATACTTATTTTAATTTAATTTATTATTATTATTTATTTTATTTTCAATAAATTGAAATCCACAGACATCTGAAATTTTGGTACTCTTCAATTCATAATCAGTACAATCAAATCGACACAAGTTCCAAGAATACAAGAACACTTTGAAGAGACCGCCTCAAGGAGCGATCGCATCTGAATACAAATAAATGCTCTTACTTACTTTACTTCAAATGACGAGCATTCTACTAAATTTCGGCGAATGCACTAGGAGCATCGAAAGAACACTCTACATCTGTTTACACAAAAATAATTTGCAAGAGCAGACTAGAATGAGCGTTTGGTCTAAATCCACCATCATATGCGCTTTAGGAAAGCAAAGTGATTTCCTGCATTCCATAAGTTTTTGAACCACTAGAGTATAAACAATATCTCATCTTAAAGTGCAAACTTATGCTGATCACAAACAACACTTTTAGAAATTGTATAAAAATTACCCACCAACTCTGAGATGGAAATTGTTGTAGCTGTGGACGTTGACCTCTTCCAGGCGCTGCTTCATGGCGATAGCAAAGTCCACCAGAGCGCAGAGGTGCTCCAGGTCGTCGTGGCCCGTCTTCTCATCTGGATTTAGTCCTGAGGCTGCCATGTATGTGGCGCCCACCGTCTTTATCTTCTCTATGGTCTTGAAGCGTGGCTCGTCCAGTAACTCGTCGAAGTCGGCTACATGCAATACATGCAAATATTAAATACATTGTTTGATACATAGAAACAAAGGGAGATAAGGTATAAAAGAATGCTGACTGTCGCCGAATCACAACCAAACTGCACAGACAAAGTGAATGTGGCTTTTTTTATGCGAATACTGCAAAAGAGTCTCAATTGCTTCAACTGTTTGGAGCCAGTGAGACCAAGGCATCCGAAATTTGAGTATGTTGTGAGGCTGAAGGTAATGAGGAGGGGAAGGAGGTCAGGCGCGGATCCAGCCCTTGAAAAAGGTTGTGGGCACAGCCACCCGAAAATCGAGTACGAACTCGCCCATAAACGCCTTTTGAATTTGATTATTTCCTTTTTTCCGCGCATCAGGACTTTGGCCTTAGGAATAGGTGTCATCATTGGAGGAAGTCAGACCCGATTTCGTCGATTAAATAGTCAAACAGTTTGGATTAAATTACAAACCAATTTCAATCAGTAAATTTTTCTTTTTTCCAGTAGCCAGTAAGCCAATATACGGACACTAGACTGGGTAAATAGGTATCTTGACGCTATCTCAGGAGTAGTAAGTTTGACCATCAAGTGAAATGCATCAGGCGAGACTTAATTAGGCTACCAATACCATTACGCCATTCTTCCATGTGGCTATTTTCAAGCGACGCTCGTCTGTACCTTCCATACTATTATTTCTGTTTGGAAACGCCGCTAGGCGCTGCACTAGCAAAATAGTATGACAGGTAGCGGGTAGCGTGAACGAACAACTACTGAACCGATTTTGATATTTTTTTTTACATCTTCAAAGGATATCAAATCAATTTAAACGCTAGGAAACATTTTACATTAGATAACTTTATTTAAAGTTACAATTAAATTACAAATTCAAGCTTACGTTTCTTTTTTTGCGAAAACGTTGATAATTTCATTGATATCCAGGTTCACATCTTTGTATATACAGAGTGTGAAGCATCGTACTTGACTTACTTTAACCAGTGATTCCTGAGATTATTTGAAGTAAAAATGTTAATTAAATTTTGGTCTCCGGTGACATTTTTGAAGTTTTTTTTTTAAGTAAATACTTCTTTAGGCACGCTTGACTTGAGGGGTGAAATTACGGCGTTACGAGAGGCGTAATATCGGGCGTTACGAACGTTACGGAGGCGAACGATAATAAATTTTAATTAATTTTCAGGTTCATTCCTCACAATCTAATCGTAACAACAGGGCTCAAATCCATAGTAATGACGTTTGGAATGGGTGCTGGCATTTATTTTAAACTTTGTAAGAATTAAATCAACAATCCCATTCTAATGCTGGGGCCGCATCTGCGCCTATCGTCCCGAAGTAATGCGTGCCGATACTTCGTACGTTTGAAAATTTGAAAAAAAAGAATACGTTTACTTTAATTTGAAAAAGAATACGTAAAGAATATTCGTGACGAGAGCCGATAATGGCCAGTAACGTTTGCGCGTATTGTGTCATAGCACTAAGCTTCGTGACGATAGGCGCAGATGCGGCCCCAGCATAAGCGTAATTCCCATAATAAAATTTTCATTTCCACTGTACGAACTCAGTGCATTGAAACAACTGATTTGTCACGATGATTGGTAACAATCCAAACGAATCTTCAATTTAGATTCTTTTTAGTTTTTGAAAAAAAAGACATCTAAAAAATCACCGGAGTGCTGAACGGAAATCACAAATAAACTCAATGGAAACACTACAGAGCTCATTTATAAAACTATAGTTGCTCCACATTTTGATTATTGCTCTACGATGTTATATTTGGCCAATGAAGGAAATTTGAACAAGCTAGATGTTATACAGAAAAGAGCAATGGGATGTATATTGGGAAAAGGCAAACATGCAAGGGATAATCAAATGAGAGAGCATCTAAACTGGATTCCAATAAAAAAGAGACTGTTATTTAATAATTTTTGTCCATGAACAACCAAATGCCAAAATATTTTAAGGATGAAATTGTGTTTTAGAGATGTACATTTATTATAAGCAATAATTATCAGCCTGAAACACATTGAAAAAATCTTCCGAGAAAAAATACATGCCGCCGACGGGACTCGAACGTGTCCTTCTGATGTCCGGTCAGGTGCTCTAATCCTCTGAGCTACGGCGGCTTACCTCTTACCCGCCAAATGATTCAATATATACTAGTGTTTCATTCAACAACCGCCGAAGATTTTTTCGATGTGTTTCAGGCTGATAATTATTGCCATTTTGTGCTATGCATAAAAATCTTGTCTTAAATATTAGTTTATCAATTAAAAACAATAGAGATGTACGTAATTACGAAACCAGAAGTGTAAATAGAATTAGAATGCCACGTATGAAGAAATCAAAAATCACAGAACTGCCTAATGTACAGAGGACTAAAGATGTATGATGAAGCCTGAAAGTCTAAAGAATGAAGGAATAATAAATGTATTTAAAAAGAAATGTTATGTTTATTGTAAAAATATTTAAAGTTACAAAATGAAATTTTATCTTGTTTATATTAGTTTATATTCATGTTGTATAAACTAACTCAATAAATAATAATTAAAAAAATTAAAAATATAATTTTTCCAATACAAGTATTCATGTGCCAAAAAGAAACAGATAATATGTTGTCAAAAATGTGATATGACATGTCAGCATATCGTCCATGGCTCTTGCTGCATTTTGATTCATGCACGATTCATGATTCATTGTGTTTTTTTATTTTATTTTATCAAGGCAAAGCGTTTATTATCATCAGCCTATCGATCTCAATAGACCGTGAAAGTGTGACGTTACAAGACCATTAGGGTTGTGGGCATGCCCACCGTGCCCACAACGGTGGATCCGCCCTTGAAGGAGGTGGGAAGAAGAAGGTGCAGAAGTACCTAAATATTCAGATTTGGTCTAAACATGGCAATTTGAAGCAACGTTTCAGTTTTAAATTCTGATCTTACATCAGGGCGATGCTGAGAGTATCTTCCACTCTGGAACGTTCCGCAACTATACCTTATATTATTTTAAATGATTAAATTGTGAAATAACACAAATTAATCAAATAATGTTTACCTCCGCACACCGGGATTCGAACATGCGACCTTGAAGTAAAGTGAAGCTAGCCAAGCAAAGAGGAGTGCTGATATCAAGCCTGATGTATGACAATGAGGCAAGGAACTGGTAGAGGAGGATGAAAGTAGACTGAATGCTGTAGAAATGAGATTTCTGAGGTGAGTGTGGGGTAAAACCATGTTAAACCTTTTGCAAATGTCGAGATTCGGAAAGAATGCTGAATAAAACATAATAAACAAATACATATTGGTCTGATGAATGGAAAAATCGCGTAAGATTATAATTTGAAAAAGAAGGAAAGATGAATTTGGGGATGGCAGAGGTGAATCAAATACTCGAATCGGGTAATGTCAAGAGTCAGAATAACAGAAAAGTATGTAATAGTCAATGTATGAATGTGAATGAAGTAAGACATGTGTGCTAAGACCTAAATGTATTGCGATCAAACCTCTCCGTTTACCCCTGTGGCGAAATGGTGTGATGGTTAGATAGAAAGATGGTTACATAGTTAAATAGACATTTTTTGACAATAATTTATTAAACTGTTGATTTTCTATAACAAGTCAATCAACTGACCAATGATTTCGTTGAGCAACCTGATGCACTCCATGCCCATGTTGATGTCCTCAGAGTAGAACTCTGTGAAGTTGGGGATGCTGGCGAACATTACCCCCACCTCATCCTGCCACTGGGAGTACAGCTCCTGGAAACCAACAAGTGTTATTAAGATAAAGCCATCCAAAATAATGCAAAATCATACAAAATCATGTGTTTATGGTTTGAAAATTTAATCACTTAAAAATATTATAGATGCTTCAATTAAATATTGCGAGTAACACATCTTGGCATTGGAAATAATCGAGTATTTTTTTGATAAGTCTTTTTGTAAGTTATCAGGTCTATAAAAAAATACTTTCGAGTGCAAAATCTCTTACTAATGAACCCCTTTTCGGATGATGTTTATTGTATAACCACTGGAGCGATAGAGCAATTAAAATATTTTTCTGGGATTGCTAAAGGAAATTTTTCCGCCCACATTAAAAAAATCATACCTCTGAATTCGAATATGAAGACATACAAACTGATTATAGTTCTAAGTAGCCAATGAATTCCCCATATATTTTGTCTATTATCACATATTTGTAGGATTTATAAACCAAATATAATTAAATCTTTAACCTTAAAACATTTTAAAGAATCTTGTTATATTTTGAATGTACAATATATTACATAATCGTTTTAATAAAAATGACCCCCTCTCCTGTTTATGGAGAAGGGGGGGTCGCATAACTTTTCTGATATCGCGATCGTAGCGCTCACGAAAAATAACGCCGATTAGCAAAGATTCGAACCGCGATCACAGCACATCATCTTTTTATGTCTGGCGGGTCTCATGGGATTGTATGGCGAGCGCTATTGTGTTATAAATATCTTTTTGATGTGAGCTGCGAGTCTGTCGCCCGCTTAAAGGGTGCATCCATGCTTTCTCTAACAAATATCTAAAATTTCTTTAGCCAAAAGTAGGGATAAGCAAGAGTTTATGCCATTTGGTTTTAGTGTGCAGTGAGGACATTAAAACAGTGTGTTTGAAGAGATTCTAGTATGTTTTAGGCCTAAATTCACCTAGATTAGATCAAATATTGCATAATGATATATCTCACCTCTGACAGTCGGTCCTCTTTTAAGAAATGGTACGCCACGTGATCCGGCAAGATATTCTTCAGCAGCTGCGTGTTGTTGTGCCTCGTGTCCTGCATCTCCGACAGCTCCTGTTCGGCCTGTCTCTTCCAGAGGAAGTCCAACCTTGAAGTCTGCTCCACGAGGCGAGCGTGGTAGGTCACCATCACCAGGAACACCAACAGCAGGGTCATCATCTGCGCGGCTAGGGTCATGCCCATGCTAGAGAGAAAAAAAAGAAAAGTCTTGACGTGAGAACTAATTGAGGGAACTTCAGACGGTTTGGAAAAGTGGCGGGTGACCTTGACTAAAGAAATGATAATATTACATAAGAAACCCTTCTTTTTGGACATGATTTGAAAACTGTAGTTTCATACGAATTGTTGAAATTCCTTTCTTTAAAATAGCTTAAAATAACAAACTAACTAAAAAATATTCCTGGGGGATCCATTCAAAAGATGACTTTGAAAAGTTCATACTGAAGTATTTTTTTATTCAATCGGTTATGCAATTAATTTTATCCCAGTAGTTTGGTAGAAGCAGTGTGATTCAATTTTAAAATATTTTGATCAGAATCGATTTTGTATCTCAATTTATTCCAAATTTTAGGTTAATAAAAGTTATTTTAGAGAGAAGTGTTCCAAGTTTTAGCTTAAAAGAAATTATTTAGAGGAAAGTGTTCCAAGTTTTAGCTTAATATAAGTTATTTAGAGCAAAGTATTCCAAGTAGAAGTAATTTTAGAATGAGGTTAAAATTCGAAGTTTATTTTAGGGCGAAGTGTAGAGATGCTGGAAAGAAAAAAGAGTGAATCCGAACCTTGAAGAGATTCATAGCATATGAAAAAATGCCTAAAAAAGAACTGACAGCTCTCTAGTTGTGAGAGCCACTATGATTCTGCAAAGAATAGAGATATTCCATGATGGTTTATGTCGAAAGTTGGAAAACAGAAGGCTATTGAAGAAATAGATTTGAAATTTTAGGCTAATCATGTACCCGGCATTCTTCGGGGTTATGGATGATTTGGATTGGAATAAAGTTAATGTAGTCCTCTTTTTTACCAACAGGTTAAAGAATTCTTCCTTTCATCGCCAGTGGTGAAAGCAGTACTACTTCAATCTGGCGAAAGGACGGCGAACCAAGCTTTAATGAAGTATGTTAATGAATTCTTCCAAATTTATATATAAGACTAGCTGATACCCGGCGTGCGTTGAAATGCCAATCATATATATAAATTGTTTCTCCCTTTGTGACATTTCCCATTCGTCCCCGTTGCCCTTCCGACTTCTTTTCCTCTTCCCCTCCCGCGTCGCTTTCCCTTTCCACATTCTCCCTTCCCCCTCCCACTCTCCCCTTTCTCGCGAACCTCCCCTCCTTAATTCCCCAACCGACCCTCCCTCATACCCCTCTCCCCAGCCTTTTTTCCCTGCCGACTAACTCCTTAAAATACACCCATTTTTCCAACAACTCGCTTGACCTATTTAATTTTTTATGCAAATTTCATAATGCCAGAGCTCACTAGTATAGATATAGAAGTATTCACGGGCATGTTCACAACAATTAAAAAAAATGTAATAGCAATCAGATGAAATTTTAATCACAATCATATTTATTTATTGGTAAGAGACAGACAGCTTATACATAAAATATAAAGATAAATATATACATTGTTAAATGAAGTCAAGCCAACAAATTGTGAAATGAAGTCAAGCCAAAAAATAGTAGTAGTAGAGGAAATATGACTAGTAGAGGAAATAATTTCATAACGTCAGAGCTCACTATCCTATAACCATTCCAGGTATTATAATGTAAGGTTCCATTATGTTTGCATTACATTATATTCCCAAAGTTTCATCGCAATCGGATGAACGGTATGAACGAACAAACAAACAAACATTCATTTTTATATTATAGATAAACTTACATCTCAGTCTGTGCTGGCTCACTGAAGAGTACAGGGAAGGCAACAGTAATCAAAAGTGAAAATACTGTCACCAAGATGACAGCCAGAAACGTCTTCACCAGGTAATACAGCCTCAAAGTAGTCGTCAGGGCTACCAGGCACAGTATCCACGTGAACACAACATACTCCGGGTGAAAGCAGTAATCTATCATCAGGTCTGATCGCAGAACTTCTGTCAAATCTTCTACATCCGTTGCATTGAGATTTTCCACGTCTTCAGTTTGTGCCTGTTTACGTTCCCAGTAGAAACTTCTCGTGTTGGCTATGATCGAGTTTATTGTTTCTCCAAATTGGCTCACTTTTGAATGACTGACTTTAAGATGGCTCTCTGAATCCGTTATTATTGCGTTTACGTTGTTTTGTGGGTACGAATTGTTTATTTTAAGTTCTTTACTTTCTGTTACATTATTCATTATGATTTCTGTTCCTATTTTAACATCTTCTATTTCATCAATTTTATTATTTTCTACTTCTTCAATAATTGCTTCTTCAGTTTCTTCTACGAATCTCTTTGGACGTACCTTTTCTTCAATCACAGCCATTTCATTAGCATTATTTAACTCATCTAAATTTGTATTAGTTTTATTAATTTCTTCACGTTTGTGTCTTTCGAGACTTACATTAGAATGAATTCCATTAATAATCTTTACGTTGGCACTACAATTATTGATATTCTTCATACAGTCTTCTAGATTTGATACATTGAGATGCTCTAAGATAGTGTTTGTATCATTTGTTGTGATTAGCAAACTCTTCTTGTCTAAAATGGCTACATCTTTTCCATCATTTGTGTTGTTATTTGTATTTTTATTGATGATGTTTATAGGTCCTAGAGCAATCAGGAAGAACGGTTGTACGTTGGTGTCAACAACAGGTTTTTCGCTGACCGGCGCGGTGTGGCGAAGAGTTTTCGGCAGACTTCTTGCACTAACCCAGTCCAAGTACATTTCTGGTGCAAGGCTTGCATTTTCTATTTGGTAGGTTGAACCATTTTCCGGGGTTGTATTGCAAAGGAATTGGCCCGATGGACAGATGACGAGACTCACAGAACTGAAACAAAAGGTGGAGTTTTAAATTTTGTGACAAACATTCATTTATGTAATGGCTTTATTTAAATATTGACTTCATTTTGTGGCATCTTACCTGGCAACAGACATCATGATGACAATAACGCAAATGAGGACTGTCCTCCTGTTCCTGTTGTGTACCAGCATGGACGACATCCTCTGCAGCCTCTTGGGCCACTGTTGAAACTCTTCAGCCATCACGAGGATGGATGCAGCGGTTAGGATGAAAGTCGTCACTGTCAGAGACACAATGAGGGCTGTGCATCTGGAACAAATATTAAAATGTTATTGGTTAAGTATATAAAAATTTAATGAAAAATGCAACCTACGGAGTGAAGATTGCCCTGATAAGTTATCTGACTATAAAAGTGGGAGAAGTGATATCGTATCCGCTATCCATTGAATTAGGAGTACCATAAGAGTTGGTCCTTGGACCCATTCTTGTTATAATATACTTCAATAATAGTCAACTTCCTATCGGAGAGACATCATTAATGGCCAAAGACATTGGAATTATCTTTTATTCTCCGTATGGTGGAGAAGAGTTGATGAAGGCAATGGTGGAATGCTGAGGTTATTCAGCCAGTCGATGACATCAGGAGTCACTTCATTCAGCACAGAAGTGCCTCCAAGAAAACGAGGTGAGAGGACATTCTTTTAGATTTCCAATACACGTCCCGTACTTGCCACATTTATGATTATTATTTATTTATTATTTAAACACCCATAGGGCTTTTACATACATAAAGCAATAAATGTTTTGATTAATTTCAGTGAAGAGTTAGAAGTGAATAAAATACAGGGAAGTAACAGAAAATATAAGGACACATAATATAGGTTAGATAAAATATGAGTTGACAAAATGTAGGTAATACAGAATATAAATAAAGTAAAAATAGATAGCCTGCCAATATCCTCCAAATCAACAATAATAGGTATTAATAAAAATGTATAAAATTGGTATTTACAATAGTTTATGAATTAAATAGAAATAGTTCGCACATACAGCGCTAAAAGTTTGCTAAATTCAAATTATTGTCAAATACATCAATATTGTTTAAATATTGGTTACCAAGACTATGTAATCGTTGTATTTGGGAATGCAATTTATAGTTAGAATGAGATGTGTGTACATAAAATGTTAATGTTTGTCTAGTAGTTCAAGTAGATACATGTAGATTTATTAAATGCAAGAGTTCACAGCAGTCAAATTTAGAGTTTAACCGCTTGGGCACATAAGCTTGTTTTCACGACAATTTAACGTAGGTAGACATAGGAATGACGTATGTCCCGTACCTGAGTTATTAATAATTTTAATAAAAAGGTTAGGTTGGTTATTTTTCGTCTGTCTTCTAAAGTTGGAATATTTAAAATATTCATTAATGATAGGTAATTTATGTGCTCTAAAGGGATGTTAAGTTTAAAATTTACAAATCATAGAAATTTTCTTTGAATTCTTTCAATATTATGGATATGAATTTTGTAGAAGGGCGACCAGACTATTGAGTTATGTTCGATTAGGCTTCTAACAAGGGATATGTACAACAATTTTACGATTCGTAAAGATTCCAAGTTTTTAATTGTTCTTAAAATAAATCCTAATATTTTCATACCCTTATTTACAGTTTGTTGAATGTGGACTGTGAAATCTAGTTTCTTATCCATTATTACGCCAAGATCTCACATTTCCGTTACTCGTTCTAAACTTTTTTACTTTTTAAAAAGTCGAACAATAGTGATGTTTTTTTCTGGAGAAGGTCAAAGTTTTGCATTTATCTACATTTAAATATAAATTATTTTGTGAACACCAGTTATTTAGCACGTCTATATTATATTGAAGATAATATATGATATTGATGTCATTGAATTTATGGAATTCAAGAAACGATTGGCCCTAATAAGCCAATGTGTAAGATTCTCTGGTTTGGCAACAGCCAACTGGTTATCGTCTTGAGCCAGTGATGATGGGGAAATTTCGAAGATTGAATTCAACTGATGATGACCTGACCAACTGCAGAAGACGGTACAATAATTTTGCTGAAGTTTAGGTGACAGCTTAGTGGAATCATGGCTAATATTGAAACTCCTGCAAGCTTATAGAATTGATGGCTTACATGGGCAGCATGATGATCTGCGTCGGCACGATGAACAGCCAGATAATGTAGCAGCAGAGCATGTTGGACTTGAACATGTCCTCGCGTTGCGTGCAGAAGTCTCCTTCCAAAAGGCGGTCGCGGAAGTGCAGGCTCCAGGGGTTGACATTGGCGGCACGTATTCGCTTGTTGCTCTCGATCTCGATGGAGTGATCTATCAGCTCGTCTACCTGTAATATCATGTTAGACATATTATTATATTTTACATATTAGAAAAAAGTATGAGAAGTTTACAGTTAGAAGTAGTACCTATATAATTTTGCTAACAAGAATAATTCGGCCCCTTAGGGTCTAAAAAAAACCTAATTTTTCTACAGATCTGTGTATCTATGATGACGAGATCAGTATCTGTAATGACGAGATCAGTATTTGTGATTTTCTTCAGATAAATATCAATGTATATGTCAGAAATTGAATCTAGGTTAGAATTTAACATTAGATTTTGAATAATAGTTTGACATTGTCAAGATTTATAAATTTTTTTTTTTAATTTTTAAAAATTTTTTTATTTCATTTTTTTTAAATATTATTTTTTTTTTAGATAGATGGCAGGCTCATCCAATTCCAATTCTAATCCAATGAAATTAATATATTGTTTGAAAAACTTATTATTGCTCTCTTCTGCATCAAACCATCTAGAAAGAAACACATATCAGTTCCGTTGGGGGAAAATTAAATTTCTTTAGGTTGTATTATTTCGTGTCAATAAAATTTTATACTTAACTAACTAACTACCATCACGCCGTTTCCCCGCAGGGGTAGGCAGAGAGGACGGACCGCAAAACACATCGGTCTTGGCACACACTCTTTGCCTCGTTCACATTCATACATCGTCTCATACATACTCTTCTATTTTTTTGACTCTTGACATGGCCCGACTCAAGTATCTGATTCACTAGATCGTGCAATGTCTTTCTCGGACGTCCCCTACTTCTCTTATATGCTAGAAAACAAAGTTTATTATTAAAAGTCTCCTTTCTAATTCTGAGTGAATCCTAAAACATTACAGTATATGTTTATCCATTGAACCTATGGATACGTTTCTTTGTCACCTAACGTAAAGTGTTATTTAGTGGCTAGTAACTTCCATAACTCAAAATCGATAAAAATTGAGATACGTTTCTTTGACTCTAAGGGGCCGAATTGCAACCCATCAACAAAATGTTGCTAATTTTTGGGGTTTGATAAACCATTCTACAAATTTGTAGTGCGGCCGATAGGCACTTCCAGCACTCAAAGAGATAATTCCCCAAATATCAGCAAAATTCTGTTCATTCGAAAAAACATTTGAAAGCTCTATTTTTTTGTGAGATTTTGCATCATACAAAATGTTCTTAGAAAAATGGCTATCTCAAAGACTTGCATTGATTTTGAATTTGAATGTCTAAAAAATTTTACAAGTAAAAAAACATTATGTAATTTTTTTATTAAAATTTTTATTCCAGCAGGACTGGTAGGATAGTGCAATCCCAGTCTGCCATATTACATATAGGGGATTTCTCACCATCCTCCCAATAGCTTATCTACCCTAATAACGAATATTATTAAAAATAAAAATAAAATACTCGCAGTGGATAGAAAACTCGGCCAACTTTTCCAATATATAGCCACTATTCATAGGTTCGAGTACTGAATTATAAACTCTAACTTAATAATAAATAAACCGTAAATCGTAAATCGAAAATATTCGTTATTGGTGTAGATAAGCTATTGGGAGGATGGTGAGAAACCCCCATACAATTATAACACAATTTATTATAAATTCCAAAAAGAAAAGAAGAAATAAAAAGAGATTACATATTAGGTAGGTACCTAATAAAAACATAAAAATAAAATAAGATTCATCACATAAATAATATGTAAAATTAAACATAAAATTAATAACTCAGGTCCAGAGCATACGTCATTCCTATGTCTACCTACGTTAAATTGTCGTGAAAACAAGCTTATGTGTCCAAGCGGTTAAATTAAACAAAAATGAAACACAATTGAAAATATAAAAATTAAATTAATAAAAAAATATTATATGATCGTCCATCAGCAGAGGCGGCTCTAGGGGTCCAGAAGTGGAAGAAGGTCAATTAAGAAATCAATTGTACAACTAAAATTTACTTAAATAAATTAAAAGAAAATACTTTGTTTTAAGTCACTTTATTTTTATATTTCGTCTACCGGTTTCGGTACCTCCGTACCATCATCAGGACTGTTACAAAATAATAAAATAAATTATTTTGTAACAGTTCTGATGATGGTACGAATACCGAAACCGGTAGACGAAAAATAAAAATAAAGTGACTTAAAACAAAGTATTTTCTTTTCATATTTAAAATGTCAAGTCACAATGTGTTTGCTTCTTTTGAAAAATTAAAATTTACTTGATAGTGTGATGGTATAAGTTGATATTATCAATATTCATTTGTAGGTACCTCACGAATTTGAGAGTCGAACTACTTAAAGAAATTGCAAACCCCTCAGGCCTCGACAGTATCTTTTCAGAGGGTCGAAATATTTCCATTATGCGATAAAATCCAAATAAATTGAATATTTCTGAATGTATCCGAAAACTAAAAACTGCTTTAGAAAGATGATGAAAAGCGCTTTCAAATTTTATAATTCTAAATTAACATATAGTTTTTGGAATATAAAAATTTTGCATGAATACAAAAAAGTTTTGAAAATGGCTCACCTTACGTTTTTTCTAATTAAAATTACTGATAATGAAAAAATATATAAATACATACATATTTTATTAGACAAATTTATTATAAACATTATCTATACCTCACTTTTATATTGTTTTATGTAAAAATAATTAATTATAAATTCTCAAGGATATTTTTTTTCAGAAACTCGGAAACTTTGGATTCATAAAAGTGTACATTTTATTTATTTTGCGGTTAACTTTTAGATTTGAATGTAAAGAATGATATTTTATCTTTTTAACGCCGTTCAGATCATATTTCTAAACATGATAGCGAGGGAGACACACCGATTTCTATGAGACCAATTTCAGTTGTCCCAAAGAAACAAATAGAATAGAATAGGTAGTAAATTATTTCATGCGACAGGCGTGCAATATGCAAATTCAATCTACGTTTATCAAACCATCTCTTTCAAACGCATAATATTTATTCTTTGTCTCCCTCACGGCGTTGACCGAAGCTGTTTTCGAATGCGAAAGCATTTTTTTGTCGGCGAAATAGCGCCATTTCGTTTATTGTATGGCGCGTAAAGAGACAGAAGATATGACATCGGGCACGGCCTTCTGTTTGCATCGGGACAAATTATAAATTGACCTAACCAATCAGAGTGCTTGGGAAAGGAAGCTTCTAATTAAAACGCTAGATGTCACACTCGCCGCGGCTCGCTATCTCGCGGTGATTTTTCAAATAAATTAGAATAATATCAGTTGTTTGTTGTTTTGATTTGTATAATATTACTAATATTGTTTTATGGTCATCTTATAATTTTGGGAGTTCATTGTCCTATTGTCCGAAGGGAAAGACCGCCACTGTCCATCAGGGAGGTTGGCTTATCATCTGTATCCATCACTCATTTAGTGGGGAACTAAGCCAATCAGATGCTGCCATGGCAATGTTGTTGGTTGATTTCCGTGTCCTGCTCCAGAAGCTGGCTAGTCGGTGGCGAAGTAAGGCTGGGAATGAGTGCACCCTCCCTTCAGTGAACATCGTGGAGGCACTGCAGAACCTCGGTAGTTGCATAAGTTGCCTGAATGCATTATTGTAGCACACCCTCAGTTTGTCCCATTGCACTGCTATGTATTGCGTCCACAGTTCAGTTGTGTACAGGGCAGTGCAGTGTGTCTTGAACAGCAATTTTCTGATATCGTCGCTACAGTGGTAGAACCGCCTTGAGAGCATTCCGGCCCGTATGTTAATTGCTCTTCTTTGTCGTTCCATATCTTCTATACCCTTCACGTCCTCGGTTAGGATATGTTTCAGATATTTAATCTGTGAGGCCACAAGCAGTTCATTTCCTTCTAGATTAGATCAATGGCTCCTTGTTGTGTTTGAAACGACGATTGCTGACTTTCCACTGGAGCGACAGAACAATTAAAATATTTTTTCTCGGATTGCCAAAGGAAATTTTTTTGCCCACATTAAAAAAATCATACCTCCGAATTTGAATATGAAGACATACAAACTGATTATAGTTCTATGTAGCCAATGAATTCCCCTATCTTTTGTCTATTATCACATATTTGTAGGATTTATAAAAAAAATATAATTAAATCGTTAACCTTAAAACATTTTAAAGAATCTAGAGAAAATTTATTTATTTATATTTTGTTTTGATAAAAATATATATTTATAGTCGTTTTGATAAAAAAAATTATTTTGAAAATTTGCCACATTTTGGCAACAAAGCAATCCGAGGTTTTGGAAATAGTGCCATAATGTGGCAAAAAGCGCTTGAGTGGTTAGAATTGTACAACAAGTTATGAGAGTTTGCGTACTCTTCGCGTATTTGCACAAGACGTCTCATCGCTTTAATCGAAAGTGCCAGCAGCACCATGTAATGCTTAGCAGGACCTTAAAGTCACGGTATCTTTCCAAAAAATAAAAATAAAATGTACAAGTGGATCGAAGGAGAAATCAGAGAATAGAATATTGTTCAGTTGATTAATCAGATATCTCCAAATACTAAGTAGTAAGATATTTAGGAAAGCAATATTCGATTGCATGTGTTTTATATATTAAATAGGCTAAAAAATAACACTGTGAGGCCTAACAGTCTGGTACATTAGTACGATATTTTAAACTATCCTACTAGTGACCCAGACAACATCAACATTTTATTTAATTCACTACAAGTCTTCTGCATTATAATTTTGATCTGGTGGTTCATATGAGTAATATGAGTATTGTACCAGATAGATACACATTTACATATAACTATGTATCTCCGCTTTCAAGTCAAATAAAAATTTTTCAGAGATATCTGACTAATAAACTGGGCGATCGATTTATAAATATGAAAAAGTATGGAGTCTTCAATCTCCTCTGCCTATCCTGTGGGAGAATGTACAAGTTGTCCTGACCTTCTCAGCAGTGGTGAGCGGAACGGTGTGCACCGACTCTTGCATGGTGGAGCCGATCCTGATGCTGCGGTAGGTATCATGGGGGCCTGAGTAGTCCTCCTCCTCATCAGTTTCGGCTGCGGCCAGGTTTGCGGGCCCACAGGGACCATAACACTGGAATTCATCAACAAACTCACCGTATTAACAACCTCACCAAAGATGTTCTTGGACATCAACAAACAAAACAAACACACTCTATTAACAATCTCACTAAAGATGTTCTTAGACACCAACAAACAAAACAAACACACACTATTAACAACCTCACCAAAGATGTTCTTAGACACCAACAAACAAAACAAACACACTCTATTAACAACCTCACCAAAGATGTTCTTAGACACCAACAAACAAAACAAACACACTCTATTAACAACCTCACCAAAGATGTTCTTAGATACCAACAAACAAAACAAACACACTCTATTAACAACCTCACCAAAGATGTTCTTAGACACCAACAAACAAAACAAACACACTCTATTAACAACCTTACTGAAAATGTTTTTTTTTTTAAATAGGCAATAAAAAAAAAAAGCGGGCGCTTGTTGTAAATTTTACATCATAAAGTTTTCTCCATGTAAATGGTGTTTTCTTTATATAAATGTTAAGTAAATGTTTGACATTTGATCTGAAGATAAGATGCTCTTTTATCATGGTCAATGCCAATATTTTTTAGAAAAATTCTTCAATGATTTGGAGCCATTCCTGGACAGCCAAATTTGTATAAAATTTGAGCATTTATGCCGCAAATATTCATTAGAGTGTAGAAAACTACACATGGCCATCTCTTTGTTATTCTAGAGACCAAGTAAACGGCACACATTTCCACTCCGCCTTTGGGTTCGTTGTAATCCAGTATTACCTGAGGCTTTCTGGTGTTTTTCTCACTTTAAGGCTCGTGCCGTAAAATTTACGCTCAACGGAAATTTCCAAATATCAATGAATAACAGAAACTTCTTAGCACACCCGGTACGTCTGCAGTTTAGAGAAACACTGACCCTTGAGTAGCTCGAAGTTCGATGCTTACGACTAAGAGGTAAAACTGGGGGAAGAGATAAGGCCCATTTGTCATAAATTTTACGACAGCCCGCTGGAAGGTTAATACAGTGTGTTAGTTTTGTTTGTTCTTAGACACCAACAAACAAGCTGTATTAATATCCCCATAAAAATATGATGTTACATGACAGGTGCTTACATTTTCAAATGGTCTCTCCGGGGTCCAGTCTGTGGTTAGTTCTTCATCCACTGTAGTGGTAGATACCCTCCCTTTGTTCCGTGCTTGTGCCATTTCGCCCTCGCTCCACAACTTCTGGGTGAAGATGCTAAGGACAAACAATTAATGTCTATTGAATGCTTTGGATCAAGAAGATAGATCAATATGCAATTTTTGATTTCGGTTTGATTACATAGTCAAACCGGTATTATAGTACATAGTCGCAGTTTTAAAGAGATAACTTTTGGAATGTGGATGTATTTGAGTATTATATTGATGTTTGTTTTATGCAAACCCTGCAGTTCTTGAAATTTATCAAATTCTGGGATGAAAAGTATTTTGTTATTATAAATATTTTATTCTTGAACTTCAATGATTAAATTACTAAAGACGAAATCCCAAATCGATGTAAACAAAATCTTACAATAATTACTTTAAAACTTACGAAATCCAATATAAACTGCACCTATTAGACCTGTGGGTAAAACTGAGGACTACATGAACTTTATTTCGATATATTTTTTATACTTTATTATATATATTCCGAATCCAAATCATCTATAACCTCTAGCAACGCCGGGTAGTCAGTTACCAGTTTGTTTACTATATATCTATGTCTTCATTAGACTTCTGGTTTTCAGCTATGCTTATTAGAAATGGAATAAAATAACCAATCATTCTGGATTGTCAAAGAAATTTACATAACTTGGGCAGAGCCGCACAGTTCACGAAGGGTAAAATGCATTCTTTAATTAGACAATCTTTAGTAGTTTACCTCGGTCGTGACGGCTGTCGTCTCCTTGGTCGCAGCGGCTCCGCGTGCTTGACGAGGTACGTTTCCACATTGTGGTCCTTCAGGTAGGCATTTCGCTCACCGCCGTTGCCGGGCTCCACCTCGTAGGCCCCGCACAGGGACTCCAGCGTGGCTGCTGATATGTGAACTCTCCTGACAAGCCAAATTCAATGGGTGAGAAAAATTAAATAATAAAAAACTGATAACTCAAGTGATAGAGATTTCCTCGTGTTCGGTTTTTAATTCGGACGCGCTCATTACAAAATGAGCCGATGAATCCACGTACATTTCACCATTCATCCCATATTTTTATTATTTAAGAGAAAGATTTATAAAATTAGCGATAAGTATTGAGGGATTATGTAATTGAATTAATCTATCATTTATTAATTTTAAAAACTTTACAAATTACAATATCTATTCGTTTTTAACTCGATCAGATTTTTTTGTTAAAGCCAACACGTAGACAATACCATACTTACAATAGTGACATTTTTAAATTTATCTTTAACTAACCAAGGCAAAATTAATACATAAGGTCGACATGGATATACATGATTCTTCAACACTGCAACTGCAGGGTTCCAGCCCCTACAGGTTACAGATACACAAGGAAAACATACAAATATACAAAAGCAACAAAACCTGCCATTAAAACTCTGCTTCATTGATGCTATATTTAACATAAATTTCAAGTCAGAAGAAGTAAGTTGATTAAAGCGTTGATAAGCGACTTACCCTGGTATTCCTCCACTCTCCATATGGTTGGCCAGAGTGACATCGTAGGACCAGACATCAAACTGCCACTTCCTCAGGCCGAGCACTCCACACAAAACTGAGCCGCTGTGGATGCCAATCCGCATGTCCAGTTCAACCTACACAAATTAGCATTCAAATTATTCACAATTCAATCAAATAACGGCTGTTTGAAGTGACAACAATAACAATGCAGAACATATAGCAAAAGATAATTTGATGGTAGATACCCAATGACCATAGAGGTTTCCCTATATGATGAGCATTTAGGGTGGCAGAGTATTGAGAGACCTAAATTCAACTTGAAAGCAAACGCTGTATCCATGAGCATAGGGAACTAAAGGATAAAGCAGGATATCGTCATCAATGTAGGCAATCCTGAAAGGGAATCAGGACTTTCCAAGGGTTGTAACTCCGATAATCTGATTGGAAGATACTCTTTGTATCGCCCTGGTGAAAGATCACCAATCACAATCGAAACATTGCTTGAAATGCTTTTTACAGCTGAGTTCATTTGGCATTTTCACAATAATTAGGTTTCTTAGAATGGGCAATATACCTAGTTAGGAACTAATATCGACCTGAGGCCCTAGCATACTCGCTCGAAAACGATCGGTAGGATAACTATCGGTAACTTCTCATCGTTCCCTAGGACAACTGCACATCGCTAACGTACAAACAACAGTTGATGTCGAACATGTTAAGGACACTTAGTCATTGTGAACTGTCATATATTCGTTGGCGATCTGTAGTCATGCTAGGGAACGATGAGAAGTTACCGATAGTTATCCTACTGATCGTTATAGAGCGAGCGTGCTAGGGCCTCTGAAAAGACATAATAACTTGTACAAATTTAATTAAAATAAAATAAAATGCATAAGGCACATTATTGTAAAATTGTTGCTTTGGATTAAAAAATTAGACGTAGGTAGACATAGGAATGACGTATGGCCCGTACCTGAGTTATTAATAACTCAGGTACGGGCCATACGTCATTCCTATGTCTACCTACGTTAAATTATCGTGAAAACAAGCTTATGTGTCCAAGCGGTTAAAGGTAGCGACAGACTCGCAGCTCACATCAAAAAGTTATTTATAACACAATAGCGCTCGCCATACAATCCCATGAGACCCGCCAGACGTAAAAAGATCATGTGTTATAAGCATGGTTTGAATCTTCGCTAATCGGCGTTATTTTTCGTATTCGCTAAAGTTATGCGACCCCCCCTTCGCCGTAAACAGGAGAGGGGGTCATTTTAAATACACGGAACATGCACGGAGCCGTCAAGTTGACATATCCAGTACAAAGAAATCATATTCTCTCGACCGCTTCCGATTTCGACTGACCCTTTCTCCTGCCGTGGGAAGAAATACTTTATAACGTAGTGTGTCAGTAGAAAAGATACTTTATAACACAGTATATTTGTATGTGAGCTTAGAGTCTGTACCGTGCTTAATAAATAACTACTTCTGTATATAGCCTCACATTTATCAGGGCGTAACTACACTGAAATTAGAATAACTTATGATATTGTGTGAATCAAAACCATGTTCAGAAATCATATTACTGATATATGTTTTTGTTCAATTTGTCATTGCTTTAGTCAGGTGTAGCTAATTTAAAGCCCACAATCTCTTTGGTCATTTTTACTGTTTTTCAGTTGATATTACACATTTTCTTTGTAATCTGTTATTTTTGGATAATAGTTTGTAAACAAATGTAATAATTAAGAAGTAGAGAAAGACTTTAACCATGTATGGTGATCAGATCTGAATAGTCTTAACTTCCCGCCGTAGCTTAATGGTCCTGACTGGCAATCAGAGGGGTGCGGGTTCGAGTCCCGTCGGCGACATGTATCTTTTCTCGGGAGATTTTTTAAATATGGATGAGTGTTTCAGGCTAATAATTATTGCTTATAATATTTGTTACCCTTTGTGCTATGCATAAAAAATCTTGTCTTAATAACTCAGGTGCGGGGCATACGTCATTCCTATGTCTACCTACGTTAAATTGTCGTGAAAACAAGCTTATGTGCCCAAGCGGTTAAACATTAATTTATCAATTAAAAAATAATCAATATTTGACGAGTTAAAGTATTTCACCAAAAAATGTAGACATAATATGTCTCGACGCCACCTAGTGAGAGAGTTAGCACTTACATGCCGTTCTCATATAAAAATAAAGTGGGATGTTTGCAGTGAAAAAATGTAATAAGCGGTAATTGTTGAATGAAACACTGAATCATTTGGCGGGTAGGAGGTAACCCGCCGTATCTTAATGGTGGAGTTCCTGACCGGCAATCAGAGGGGTGCGGGTTCGAGTCCCGTCGCTGGACATGAGATTTTTTCAATATGGATGAGTGTTTCAGGCTAATAATTATTGCTTATAATATTTGTTAACTTTCCCAACTTGCTTTTCTCCATTTACTTCCCTTCCCAATACCTTCATCATCACAGTGTACCACAATTGGGAAGCTGTAGTCCCACTGGCTCCAGATGATTGGCAGCTGTTGGTACTCTTGTGCGGTATTCACATAAAAAGAGGAACTGAATTGAGATATCACGATACTAACTCTCAAAAGGTTGCAGCGCTGATAATGACGTGATAAAAAACAACAAAGAAATGACTCGTAAAATCCAGAGAAAGACAAAAGACCTGAGTTGTGTGACTGGTGTCCCTGATAGCCCGGATCATGTGCAGTCCCATCTCTACGCTGCAGAGCGCATGGTCCGACCTCGCCGCTGGCAACCCAGACACGCAGTAATAACAGTCTCCAAGCAACTTGATGCGCAAGCAGTGGTTCTCCTGAAAATAAAGTAAAAAAACACATTTTTATATTTTAAAATAATGTTAAGATCATGTTATAATTGAGTCCCAAAATATAACAAAATAACATGAAACTTACCGCAGCTAATTTGTCGAATCGCGCAAAAAGATCGTTCAAGACTTTCACAAGTTGGTGAGCACTACACCGACTTGCCAACTCTGCAAAATAAATTTGAGGTTATGTTTTTTTATTTACAATTTTAGTTATTTTAGAAACAAACCGTACATATTAAAGAAAATGAGTGATCGGCAGTTTTAGAAATTATTACAAGTATGGTCACCAATGACATGTCTTTGAAATATCTGGTGTGCTAGCATGGGCGATCGATATGAAGTTACCGACAGATTGTCGGTAACTTCTCATCGTTCCCTAGGACAACTGCAGATTGCCAACGTACAAACGACAGTTGATATTGAATATATTAAGGACACTTAGTCATTCTGAACTGTCACCTATTCATTTGCGATCTGCCGTTATCCTAGGGAACGATGAGAATTTACCGACAATCGGTCGGTAACTTCATATCGATCGACCATGCTAGCACCCCTGGAGTACATTTTACCGGGTAGGCCCCTGTACATTGGCATCTGTATCTTCAAAATGCTAGTTTTGAGACAAATTATTTTTTTTTACTTTCCTCACAAACTAAGACTAGTAACAATTTCAAATTTAGTGAAAGATTAGTTTGAATCTTCATTTAAAATGTTGTTAAAAATATGTCATGGAATATGAACACCGGGACACGCTACCTGAAAACGGGACTGTCCCGGTGAAAACGGGACGTCTGGTCTCATTAGGTATAATACATTGTTGCTTACCAGTAAAGCCCTTGATGTCTGCGAACAGAATGGACACGTTTTCATATCTGTGAATGTAGATTTTGTGAAATTGGTGAGGCTGAAAAGATCCCTTTTCTTCCTCGTGGGCGATATCTCGTATCATCTCTTTTGCAACAAAGTCTGGTAGCACTGAAAAGCAAAATGACAAATTTTAAAGATGGGTTGTACAAAAATTCAAATGTAACATTGACGTCAGCGACATTTTGTTTTTGTGACAGTTGAAAAATGCCGATTTATATTTCCAGATGCTGCCGAAATATCCCGAATGGATAACATGTCGGTTATTTACGAACATGCATCGCGCCTTATGGAATCCTCCAGGAAATACTCAATCAGAATTCTGGAGAACTCTATCAGGACAAGGCTGCTGCGAAGGAAGAAGCTGAATCTAAATAGAAGCATGGGGAAAGGAGAAGGATGGAAGAAGGTATCTCACCAGAGAGCAGGAGCTTCTCCTGCCTGGCATTCTCTTCTTGGGTCCTGCAGCGCGTCTCCATGGCGCGATGGGTCTCCAGGAAGGCTCTGCGCTGGCCTCGGTCCGTCAGGTACTTGGTATACATTCCGGCTATGTTCATACAGGAGTACAGGAGGGCATTGGCGAACAGTTGGCGAAGAGCGCACCCGACGTCCTGTGGACAAATGATTTATACATTTTTTGTAACTTTTCAATTTCGAATAAGTAAAATTTTAACTGTTTCACAGAAATTTAAATAATGTAACATTGTCATAAAATGGCCGCCAGTCAATTTTTTCGACTGCCTACTGATATTTTTTTAAGCACCATTTTTTTCGACTGCTTACTGATATTTTTTTCTGATTTATAACATATTTCCCTCCAACACTTTCAGTTCATAAGTTCTTAAAAAAATATATGTTACTTTTTTAAGATAATATATGTACATTGTCGAGCCGAAACGGTAATTATATAAAATTCACTCGATAGAAATAAATAGCGAAGTACACGAAGAAAAATGTTATTTGAAAAAACGATCATTTTAATAGTAAAAACCGTTAAAAACGGGACTGAAGTTCTTACGAACAAATTAACAGTGTTTCAATGTTTATTGGCGGTAAAATACGTACGAAATTACGTATACCAACAAATTATTCTTACATGTTCCCGCCAATAAACATTGAAACCCTGTTAATTTGTTCGTAAAAACTTCAGTCCCGTTTTTAACCGTTTTTACTATTAAAATGATCGTTTTTATAACATTTAATAACATTTTTCTCCGTGTATGCTCCGAAAATTATTAAAAACACACTTTGTTCTATTATTTAACATTTTATAGATGAAAAAAAAGCACAGCACTTGTCGAGAGATTTTTGCTTTTTTTAAACGAGTCGTGTTTTATTAAATATTTTAACTATTTTTGCTAATTATAATCGTTTTTAAATATTAGCGCGCTCCCTCTAACATTCGTATTTACATATCTTCCTTTTAAACCTGCTTCTTCTTCTTTTTGAACCTTTACTACGGAGTGTTAATTAAAAATGTGAAATACTTTTTTGAGACAGTAAAAAAGCGCTCGAACGGTGAGTTATGGCGTGTTATTTTTTTTCTTTTACCTTTACTGTAATGGCACTACTCACCAATTGAAACACGATAAATGTTTTCTTTATTGAATTGGGTATTACCAGAGAATACGGTAATTAGTAATTTTTAAATGAAATTCTAGACGTATTGACTCTTTTTTACAAAAAACATAAATTGATTTTGAAAGATTGTTATTTTATCTGGTAAACATATTTTTAAAATTTTGAAAAACTAAGGTAATCTTATCTTATACTAATATTATAAACGCAAAAGTTTGTGTGGATATATGTATGTTTGTTACTCTTTCACGCAAAAACAACTGAATGGACTTTAATGAAACTTTACAATAATATAGCTCATACATCAGAATAACATATAGGCTATAATTTATACCCAAAACTTGCTATTTTCTATGTATTACAAATAATAATTATTGTTTAATAGAAAATGTCAAACTTTGAGAATGACATTTTAAAAAACCATAATTTGTAAAACCAAAATTTTATTTCAGAAAATATTTAAATTAGTGAATTTATTTGAAGTACTCACCCAAGAATTATAGATATTTTAAATAAATAGGTTTAAATTAAGAATTTTGGTATAAACATAGATGGGACATACTAAAAGAAAATAGGCTAATCGATATACTAATCCTGCGCAGACGAAGTCGCGGGCAGAAGCTAGTTTTTAATATACGTACTAAGGTTATACCGTTGGTCGTTGGCAGCTTTGTTCAATTTTCAAACGATAGATTCTATTAAACAACACAAATTTCAAAACGTATAATAATACAACAAAATAAATCAATACATAATCTAATAAACACATCTTTCAGAATCTTAATTTTAGTTAAATTAAAATCTTTAAAAAATAAATCCGAGAACGTGTTTTGTGACGAAATTAGTTTTTCTTTTTATTTAAGGTCTTACAAACTTAAATATTTGTAATTTTTTTCACACACTTATTTTGTTTAGAAATTATTGAAAAATTATAAATTATTTTGATCAAAAATTAATTTTAAAAAGTATGAAATTTTCATTAATTTACCATCTCCAGTTAGATCATTTGTATGGCAGTTCGACACATAACATTCTCGCACTTCAATACCAGCTGGAACGCGGCCGTGAGAGGTTGTGTTCGCGCCACTCTCAGTGAGAACATTTTGTAATAAATTGAAAACTTATACCATTTGGCTTCATCGTTGTAAAAACAGCATCGCAGAAATCGCAGCGCTGTTAACAAAGTCCGAATAATGGATTGCTGGATATTCACTCTTAAAACAAACTATTTTACTATAATTAGCTTTTAAGACCTATGTTTTTCTTCTGTAAATATATGTACCTATGTATATTTCAAATTAAGAATTTTTATAAACCAGTTAAGATGATAGACTTCGCTTTTCGGCCCATACAAAAATGATGCTCGGGAAAAAACACTTTTCTTCACCGAAAATTGCACAAAATGAATATATTTTTTTATACTGCCTTTTAGAGGGTGAAAACTATGTCGGTATGTTTTCGAATTTTCGATGCGTTTCGTATTAACGTAAACATACACATGTACGATTTATCAAAAAATATTATTTAAGGAAAAAGTGCTGCTAACCCAACTCTCATAAAGAATTATAAAAAGCTACCGACGTAGCTTCTTCTTTCTAAAAAAAATATATTTTTTAAAATTTCAATTTCGGGAAAGTTTCGGTGTAGAAAAGTGTATTCTCCACAAACCCCTTTTCGAGCGATTTCTGTAGGTAAATTTGAGCGTTGTCTCATTCGCACATTTCGCATTCGCATGTTTGTAAGTGTGCGTGAGCTTATTGTGAGCGGGACAGAATGACAGACGCGGGTGTTCCGCGTGTGGTTCAAAGTCTAGCCTCTTAAGTGGAACGAATAAAATAAATGGGAAAAATCTCTCAATCAGCAATCAAAGTGATGTAGAAAATTATGAAATCAGATTCAATGAGCAGTGAAAACTCTCAAAGTGAACAGTAAACAGAAACGAAAAACAACTATGAAAGAAAAACGAGACGCAAAATCTATTATCCTAGATCAGGGGTGCACAACCCAAATCGTTTTGTGGGCCAAAAAAATATTACTTATCTTAGTTGGGCCACTCGGGGGGAGGGAGGGGGGTAAACGGCAAATAATACCGTCAATTATTACCAAAAATTATGTCAATAATTGATACAATTGTGAAACCGCGACATTCAATGCTACATAATATGTATACTATATGCTATACATAAACTGATTATAAACGCGCCTGTGTGTGTCCTTTGCACTCATCCTTCACTTATTAAAATCAGGTCAGTTGCATTCGATCTTCCGAGATGTGTGCGCAAAAAAATTACTGGTTGGAATTGATTGCTAAAATAAATTCCTAGTTCGGCTATGCACCTGGCAATTATCAAGCAATATATCAAAATCCCATCGAGAATTCGAGGAAAGAAAGTCTTAATTTCGCAAAATCTATATATTTATATAAATGAATCCCTGTTTCTCTCGGTCACGCCATTACTTCAGAACGACTTGAACGATTGCGATGAAACTTTGGGGATTTGATGTGCGCATGCCCGCGATGATTATAGGATAGTAAGCTCTGGCGTTATTAAATTATTTCCTATACAATTCATCCGATTGCGATGAAAATTTTGTCAGTTATTGTAAAAAGGCACACGAAGGTTTCTATATTGCGATATTTCTATTTTGATGAGCTAAGGCGTTATGAAATTTGCAAAAAAAATAATAGGTGTCAATTTCTTTTTAAATGGGTGTATTTTAAAGAGTTTAGGGAATAGGATGGGATGGGAATCCGGGAGGGGTGGAGGGGAATTAAGGTAGAGGGTTCGCGAAGGACACAGCAAGAGAGGGGAGAGGGAACGCGGGAAGGTGAAAGAGGAACGTGGGAGGGGAAGGAGACGCGGGAGGGAAAGAGAAGGCGGAAGGGGAACGGGGACGAATGGGAAGGACACACAGGGAGAATCAATTTCCTTATTTAAGTTACATTGCAGCGCATGCCGGTATCAGCTAGTATCATATAAATGTGATAAATTTACGAGAATGATTTTTTTTTGTTTGAATATCAAAATCCAAAACATAGAAAGCTGACAACTTCATTTTGGACCGCAAAAAAATCTTCAATTGCCGCAGGTTGGGCATGCCAGCCCTAGATTGACTTCCCTAAGTGGAAATCGAAAACTCTGACTCGATGTCGATTCGATCACCATTCAACAAAAAAAAATCCATCTCGCTTAGAATTTCATAATAATTGGACTGGAATTAAGCCTTGCTTCGGCTGTGAAGTGTAAAGTGTAGAATTATCTACAATTTCCGGAGGGCGACCCATTTTATTAACTTCTCGTCGCCATTCTTTGCTTCCGGTGACTTTTTGTGTTACCTACCTCTTTCAGCCGCTTTCACCAAATATAGCTAAGCGATCGCTAAATTGAGTTAAAAATTATGCGCATATCGAAAGATAATTGCGAAGAGTAAATGAATGAAAAGTAAAAATTGCGTTTGGGTCCCACCCAGGCGTTCCGTGTTCGATTCCTCTGCTGGCTAAGTCCTCCATCACAACACAAGCAACATCTTCCGCTTAGTGTGGTGGTAGTAGGAGATTTTCAAATGTTGTTGGGTTATTCGTAACCCGGGAATGTTTGTCTTTCTTTAAAAAAAAAAAAAAAGAATTTAATTTCGTGGCGCATTTAAAAAAATCGCAAAATTTTTGAAATGTGCAAATTTTTGTGCTCTTGATTCCACTGTAAAAGTTTCGAACAATTCATGATTTATCACATAAATTTGTTTAAACACTTCTTAAATTACGGACTTCCTGGCGGAATCTAACAAAATTACACAAACTAAATACAATTCATATCCTGATATTATTCTATATTTATAGTTATTGTTTTTATATTTCAGCATGAGTTGTTCAAGACATGAGCGCGATGTATACTCGTATTGTCGTATAATATATTTTGTACTGAAAACATGTTTTAAATTAGTGAAAATAATCATGCTTATATCTATATGTATTATAAGTTCACACTTCTCAACACATTTCTATATCTTTATATTGTAAATCTTATTGTTATTCCTCTATCTTGTTATCAGATACCTTGTTTACACTTTTCAACACTCCCAACTTACCTACTTATCCCATACTCTGTAATTCTGAATATATTATTTGTTACCAGGTTAATTCGGTAAATCCGAATAGCTAATATGCTAACAGATTACTTTTTTGCATAGTCACAAAAAAAATGTATGTATGTTTTCTATATTTTTTTTTTCATAACACAACTCAATTTCAAAAAAAAAATAATTTTCTTGTTTTTATCTTTGTTTTTATTTTTGTTTGCAATTATGTACTTAAGGAATAATATGAACTAAACCTGTCAATTTGTCTGTCCTGGAACGGGAAACTTTCCTAGTTGGACAGGCAAAGCTTCCTAATGTGTAACTTGTACTTTCTTTTGTATCTATATATAAATAAATAAATAAAAAAATAAATAAATGATACCCATTCCCAGGGTGGATAAATCCTGAAACTCCTCCAGCAACCCCCCCGCCCCAGGATGGATACGTTTAAATTTAAAATGTCTATATCAGAAGAAACGTGGTTTAAAAGAGTAGTCATTCTCCCCAAAGGCATGTAGATTGGTTCTGCCTCTTGGAAAAAATAAAAAAGTCTATTAATGATGATTTCACACACTCTCCCGCCTCGTTCCGTGCGTTATGGCGGGCTTTAATAAAATTCAAACTTGTAGAATTAATTTAATAACGAAAAAGGACTTAAAAAAATTTACTGGTATTGAACTTCTTCAAATTTTGCAAATTCACTTTGTGGCACCATTTTATTAATGAAAAATTAAAACACTTTGTTTTTACCACGATAATCTTTATTTTAACAAATCGACATGTTTCGAGAACGATGTTCTCTTCCTCAGGACATAAAATGTACTAAAACTAAATAATCCAGTTTACAAATCTATGCGTGGGTAGAAATTGAAGTAGTGGGGGGGGGGGGGGGGGGGAGGTGGAAAGGGGAGGTGCCACCTCTGTAATACTTCAATTTCTACCCACGCATAGCTTTGTATACTGGATTATTTAGTTTTAGTACATTTTATGTCCTGAGGAAGAGAACATCGTTCTCGAAACACGTCGATTTGTTAAAATAAAGATTATCGTGGTAAAAACAAAGTGTTTTAATTTGTCATTAACTGGTATTTAAGTTTGCATGTCATCTATATCAACATATTTTTTATAAGTCAAAATATTTTTCACTCAACTTCCCTATTCGGATATAAATTATTAACTAAAACATCATCTTAATCACACACATACACACATTCGCGACCGATTTTTTTTCGTAGTGTTTGCATTCCCGGCTATTTTTATTCAGCGGGAAAGCAATGCGCAGGCGCATCAATCACACCACCTAGCGGATATTAATGAAAACAACAAATTAAACAAGTAAAATACAACGTGGCAGATCAAAACCAACTTTTTTTTAGTAAGCATTTGAAAAACAAAATGTACAGACTTTACACAACGTGCAACAGAAACACCGTTTAACAGTCGTTAATTTTTTTATTAGTAGGGCTGGGTATGTTTAAGTGTACTGTTTCGTGAGGCGCACAGTGGGCTGAAAATCGCCTTTCATAGACATAGAGACTTGAATTTTCAAGGCTCTTTTTTTTTTGCTAGAAATGGATTCTGCTGATCATTTCTATGCTATAAAATTTCGTATGAAGCAATTACGTGTACAAATGAAGGAGTTATCATTTTTAAAGAAAAAATTGTATGGCACTGACATTAAAAAAGAGGCTATCTCTGGAATCATAAGGTTGACCATTATATCCTTACACAAAGATATACTATTATTTATTTGTATTTTTTTGACATACTTCGTATTGTGGCGCAACTTGCGCCTTTTTTTAAATCCTCAATGTTGAAAAAAAAACTTTTTTTATGTCGATGTTTCATTTTAAAGCAAAATTTTGGTTTATAGTGTCAATAAAATATTGTAAACTAGACAAAGCATACTCATATGTAAAGCATTTAAGCATTAAAATGAATCATCAACATAAAAAAGTTTTTTTTTCAACATTGAGGATTTAAAAAAAAAGCGCAAGTTGCGCCACAATACGAAGTATGTCAAAAAATATAAATAAATAGTAGTATATCTGTGTGTAATGATATAATGGCCAACCTTATGATTCCAGAGATAGCCTCTTTTTTAATGTCAGTGCCATACAATTTTTTCTTTAAAAAATGATAACTCCTTCATTTTTTAGCATAGAAATGATCAGCAGAATCCATTTCTAGCAAAAAAAAAGAGCCTTGAAAATTCAAGTCTCTATGTCTATGAAAGGCGATTTTCAGCCCACTGTGCGGCGACCCCACAGAAAATACTTCGCGACCCCGTATGGGGGTTGCGCCTCGCGACTTATAGGTTGGGAAGCCGTGAGATTAGTTGATTAGATTTGTGTTGGGGTGTAAGGGGTAAGGGTAAATGCGAACACTGAACAGTGGTTCTGCGGCGGTCAATTAGCCGATGTGATTAATTATGCGTCTAATCATGACCTATCAGGGACGTGCGAGGGTTGCTGCCGCCTGTGTGCGGAAACATAGCCTACACACCACGTTCCACGCTCGTACCGTGAAACTTTGATTTCATGATAATCTTAGAAAAATTCATCATAAAGCTTTTTTTTTAAATACCGTTCAAATTACCAAAAGAGTTACTAATTTTTCAATTTTTTTCTATTTAGACGCCATTAGGCTTTTTTGTACATAATTTAGTAAACATTATAATGTCGTTGATACTGCAAATATGTCGTATGAACAGACATATGAATATTCATAGACCAGAGAATCAGGGAGAGGGGAAAAAACCAACTGTAGCGGTGCGCAGAGGGATGAGTTGACTGTAACGATATGTGATTCGTTAATACTTCAATATGACAGTATATAGGCATCAAGCATTATAATATCACCAATTAGCTCTTAAAAGTAAAATCTGCTTTTGAATGAATAGACTTTTTTACATGGGAGCGCGGATTGTTCACCCGGTTTGAACAAACTTGTGTAATCCATATAAACTGAAGAAAGGTTTGGTTGTTTTGAGAGTCGAATATTTTGTTACCGTGTGTAGTTAAGACACTTTTACAAATGTTTCATAATTTACTTATCCCAGTAAACAGCAACGTACACACGACGGGACCGGGAATTTCGGTTGCTTACGCTTCATGTCTCTCGGTGTGATAAAAATGATCATATTATATGATGTAAATAAGCTTAAAATAAAGACAAATAATGCCTACCTATGGAAGGTAATACGACAATTGGGTTTATACTATTTTTCACTTCTATTTTTACATGTTTTAATAGCACAAGTTACCATTTTTGCCGTGTTATTTCGTAAAATGTACCGATGAGAGCTCGACGCTAGTCCACACAAGAATGATGACGTCACATTTTTTAGATTTACGCGAACCTATACGCCAGCCCGGCCGGTTCCGTGGAACCCAGAATTAAGGAGGGGAAATAATACGCTTTTATAACTTAGGGCAGGTCTATACATAATATGTCTATGGTCGTATGTCAAAAAAATTAATTTTGGTTTTCTGATGGAAAAGTATCAAAATTGCTGATCTTTTACATCGTACAACCGTTGTATTTTTTTAAATTTTTATTAACTTAAGAATGGTACATGTTAATTCATACTGGTCTTTCATTTAAAAGCATTTGCTTGTGGATGGAAGAAGAGTTAACATTTCATATATGTTCAATTAATACAATCACGTGTTTCACATACTCGCATGTACATAAGTTAATACAGTAACTAAAATATATAGACAACTATGTATTCATTAAGAAGAAAAACAAGTATAATTATTATTAGTGAGACTTTCATGTGGAAATAGAGGAAGCAGTCTTCCTGTTGATGATTTCTTTAATATATTTTTTGATAGAGTTCAACATATTGTTATTAATCTTTCTGATTTCTATTTCTAAGGACAGTATTGATATATCTAAATATTAAATGGCAATTTGTTATTTCCCAAATGTGATCGTGAAATTTGTTATTTCTCATGTCAAATGACATGTGACGCATGCAGTATCAATGACGATAAGTAAAACATTCAGCTTCCGGGGAATTAGTTCCGATATTGGGTGTTTTTTTCCCTTCATTGACTGGGCAGAAGAAACTCAAGTCGTTTACAGATAAAGCCGATTTCTTAGAAAAATATTAACGGGACAAAAAAGTGCTGCTAACTCAATTCTCATAAAGAATTATAAAAACATGCCAACATAGCTTCTTCTTTCGAGAAATATTTTTGTTTTAAAATTATAATTTCGTGAAAGTTTGGGTGAAGAAAAATGTTGTCTCCTGAAACTCTTTTTCGAGCAATTTCTGTAGCTAAATATGAGAGATTACGGCAGTTGTCTCATTCGCAAGTTTCGCATTCGCGTGTATCGTAAGTATGTGTTATCTTATTTAGAGCGGGACAGAATGACAGACAATGAAATACGCAAACATTCCGCGTGTGGTGCGAAGTCTAGCCTCTTAATTTTCTTAACGCATATTTTTATTGGCTGCTACTATTCTATACTCGCAGAAAAGTCAATACATGTAGCAAATTAAATAAAAAAAATATATATTTATCCAAGACACTATCCAGATTGCATTTAGTTCAAGAAGACTCTACTCATACCTCGCGTCACGGCTGAAAAATGCAAAAAATCCGTATTTGCTAACTTTGACCTTGAATAATATTTTTTGCACGTGAACAGGACTTTTAACATTTCATTTATAGTAGTGTTCTCAACATTCGTACCATTTTTTAGCTTTATGCGAATTATTTAACCTTGAATGTCTTTTTTGACTGGACTATTATGCTAGTTATCAAAATAAACGCCCGAGCTTTGCTCCTCAAACTGAGAAGTCAAACTGGGGAAATTCGTGGTTACTGGTAAATGATTTGGTCTAGTAAAATTTTGGCAGAACTTTCTTGTTGGCCGCTGTAGGCGCATATGAAAAATATTTTTTTCAAAATTTTTATGGGCACCCTTTCATATGTTTACAAATGTCTAAAAAATTACAGTTTTTTTAATGGGGTTTTAGGGGTAGTTTCCACATGTGAAAATATTGGGGTTTGACCAAAATGTAGGAGAAGTTGGTATTTAAACTGAGTATTATGAATACCTTACCATACGAGTATTATGAATACCTTACCATAAGAGTATTATGAATACCATACCATAAGAGTATTATGAATACTTTGCCGTAAGAGTATAATGATTACCTTACCATAAGAGTATTATGAATACCTTACCATAAGACTATTATGAATACCTTACCATAAGAGTATTATGAATACCTTACCATAAGAGTATTATGAATATCTTACCATACGAGTATTATAAATATCATTGAAGAAGAAGATAACAATAATAATAATTTTTTTTTTAAATATGAAAATGAACAAGACACAGAAAAATAATAAAAGATAACCGTCGCAACTGGTCACATCTGTCCCAGTTGCGACCGTTATCTTTTATTATTTTTCTGTGTCTTGTTGATTTTCATATTTAAAAAAAATAGATTATTATTGTTATCTTCTTTTTCAATGATATATTACATTGATGGGAATAACCTTCAAAAGTTAAAAAGAGAGTTTTTCTTATAAAAATATGAGTATTATAAATACCTAACCATAAGAATATTACGAATACCTTACCATAAGAGTATTATTAATACCTTACCATAAGAGTATTATGAATACCTTACCATAAGAGTATTATGAATACCTTACCATAAGAGTATTATGAATACCTTACCATAAGAGTATATTGAATACCTTACCATAAGAGTGTTGTGAATACCTTACCATAAGAGTATTATGAAGTTATTAGAGAGATTACACTCAGCAATGAGAAAATACTAAGAAGAAAATGATTAGAAAGGTTCAGATCACTCACAGCTTCCGAGTTAAACATGGAGACGGCGGTGACGATGAGGTGGCTGAGGGCAGACACGTTTCCTGCCAACAGGCACCAGCGCAGCGGCAGGGGCAGCATGGCGTACGGAACAAACACGATGAACAGCACGTACCACACCAGGTACTGACGCTGCGTGAAGCCGAGGCCATCGCCTACGAAACCTGGACAAATAAAACAGACACTCAATTCATTATTATATTACATTAAAGGCCAATTATTTGAAATGAGTGGCGTATTTTAAGGGGCCTCCCCTGGTGTAGGTGTTCGCAGAGGGAAGGGTGAACGGGTTCGCTGCTTTGACGCACCATAGAGTGGCCAGAACGAGTCAGTGCTTCGCTGAATGGCCAAAGATAGTGAAATTGCAATCGTTTTTAGAACAAGAAATCTCCAACATCTTGTTCACATCACGAGAAGTGAAAAGAAAAACAGAAAGCCTTACTTAAGATATGGCAGAAGATGAGCCCGAGCCTTATAAATTCTAAACTTTTGTGACAGCCACTAATACAGATTTCTCCCAAGGTACGATTGGAGAAAATTCCAGACGGAGATATTTGAGAAAGGTCTAATTTCAACAATCGGAAAGATCCTCTTTCCAGATAGAAGGGAGAAAAATTCAGGGAAGATGCCCGGTAAAGGCAGAGGGCAGAATGCAGAAGGCAGAAGGCAAAGTGTAGGGGACAGGGGGCAGAGGGCAGATGGTAGAAGACAGAATGCACAAGGCAGAACGCAGAAGGTAGATAGCAGAAGGCAGAATGTACATGTCAGAACGAAGACGGCAGAATACAGAAGACAGAGGGCAGATGGTATAAGGCGAATGCTCAAGGAAGAACACAGAGGGCAGATGGCAGAAGGCAGAATGGGTAAGGGACAGATGGCAGGAAACGGAAGGTAGGTGGCAGAATGCAGAAGGCAGAATGCACAAAACAAAACGCAGTTGGCAGAAGACAAAAGGCAGAGGGCAAAAGGAGGAATACAGAGGGTAGATGGCAGAAGGCAGAAGACAGAAGGTAGATGGCAGAAGGCAGAAGGCAGAAGGCAGAAAGCAGAAGGCAGAAGGCAGAAGGCAGAAGGCAGAAGGCAGAAGGCAGAAGGCAGAAGGCAGAAGGCAGAATGCAGAAGGCAGATACCAGATGAAGTAGTTACCTTGCGCATTGAGCAGCAGCCAAGTGCAGACGGCCGCCCAGTGCAGGTAGTTGTTTGCGAAGCACCTCCAGCAGGACAGCGAGCAGAGAGCCAGGTTGGCGGCCGCCCCGCAGGTGGTCCATGCAGCCCCTTCTGCGGGAACCGCCCCCTCGTTGCGGGCTGCCCACAGCGCTGCTAGAGCGCACTGCAACAACACATTAACATTAATATCACCTACTTTAGCCCTCTGACACATATGTGTCGACTATATAACAAGATAGAGTGTGCTGAAGTAGATATTTTCATCGATAATTTGTACGAATTCAGAAAAAAAGTTCTGGCGCTGTTAAAAAATATGTTAAACTAATTATATTGTGTCAATTGTCTCTCTATGGCCTCTCGTGTTTCTTATGTCTCTTGCCTCTCATTGTAATATGTGTTACTTGAGAGAGCTTGTATATAATTTTGTGTATTTTTTTATCTGTGATGTTTCTGTTTTTCTAATTGTATGTATGTGTGTTCATTTTAATTTTTTTGTAATTATATGTCCCTATTTGTACAATAACTGAGTTATTATAACTGGATTGTTCTCACGTAAGTGCGAATATTTGTAAAAACCCAGTGTAAATAAATAAAGTTCGATCGAAAGTTTATATTTAAAAATTATATTTTCAAAAAAGTATCTAGTAGTTAAAATATATTGAGAAATTCTTAATTGAATCCCTGCCTTTATCCATTAACTCCACACCCGATGCCCTGAGGAAAAATAATTTATCTCAGGGCCTGTGCCATATTTGGGGATGCTGTGTGCATGATCTCATCAGGAAAGAAAAGGAGAAGAAGTGGGTGGGTAGAAGTCTGGGGGTCAGTGTGTCCAGAGAGTCTAGCTTGAGAGGTCAAAGGGACTCCCTTAACCATTCCTTCCCGATCCCGCCTACTATGCAGCTCGTGAACCCGGGCACCCCTGATAAGACACCAAACGTAACGAACCACTTGGGGTGACCTTGTTGGTTATCCAATAATTGTTTCCGGGAGCGACGGTAAACATAACCGCCTCCCAAATTAACCCTTCCTGCTTGATATGGCTTTAATTATCTTTCGGAATCAGATCTGAATAGATCCACCATCTAAATTACTTTTCCACCATCCTCTTCCCTAGTTCCTTCCCTTCTCCACTACTATCATACTCACATCATACCCCAACTTAGGACGCCATAGTTCCATTGAATCAAGACAGATTATGGGAGCATTTGGGAGTCTTGCAGTATTCACAAAAGAAATTCCATATCTAAGATAACGTGACATTTAATAATTCATTATTATATTCCAAGAATACGTCGGTTTTTCTCAATGGTGGCTATGCACATCAAAATATATTTACAATAGGCAAATTGTTCGTTCCGGTTAAACTTTTAAAGACGCATTGTTTATTTTGCGATAGTTCATAATCGATTCATTTTTATTAGTCAAAAATTTGAAGACAGATTGCTTGGCAGATTATAAATATATGCTAATAATAGATATATTTATTGTAATCAATTAGCGACTATAATTAAAAATAGTGTTAAATAATAGTTTGCATTTTAAATTTTTTAATTATTTTATTTAATAAATTTTCATATGTTACAGTTTTTGACATTTTTTTTTAAACTACCATACTAGGATGATGCCCGTGTTATGGTAGTCATACATAATACATATAATAACTAAAAACTATTATTTTGTAGAAACATAATAAAAACTATGTTAATAAATAATTTTAAAAAAAATAAAGCAGAAAAGAAAATACCGTATTTGAGGATTAATAAAACTAACTAACTTACTAACTAACTAACCATCACGCCGTTTCTCCGCTGGGGTAGGCAGAGAGGACGGACCGCCAAACACCTCGGTCTTGGCACACACTCTTTGCCTCATTCACATTCATACATCGTCTCATACATACTCTTCTATTTTTCTGACTCTTGACATGGCCCGACTCAGGATCTTTTTTTAAATTTAAAATTTTTTTTTTATTGAAATTTTTTTGATACAATCAGGTATATAAATAATAAAAGGTATATAACATACTTAAATATAATATTGTATGAACAAAAAAATCCCACAAAGGCAAATGCCTGAGCGTAAGTATAATATTGAATTTATTATTTATCTGATTCACTTGATCGTGCCATCTCTTCCTCGGACGTCCCCTACTTCTTATACCAATCACACTTGCATCATGTATTCTCCTTACGCTTTGTTCATTCGCTCTACATGCCCAAACCATCTGAGGGTTCCTTTCTTAATTTTACTCATTATGCTTACATCAGCCTTGCATTCTTTTCGAATCTCCACATTTCTCACACGATCATACATGGTTTTACCACACATACGCCTCAGGGATCTCATAAAATTACATAATAATTAATAGTAAGCTGAAAAATAAAGAAAAATATTTTAAAGATAGAAAAAAAATTAAAAATATTAAACTTTAAGATTATCATACAAATAAAATTATGTAGATTGTTTTATACCCAGGTTTAATTATAGTAGGTATTATCTACAAGACTACATGTTTAAGGTTACATTTAATTTTAGTGAAATGAAACAAGTTGGGATAAAGCTGTGAAAGAATAAATTTTATATATATATATGTTTTTTTTGTAATAGTGTTAAGAACTTATATTTTCTTTGAAGAAAGCTCGTCCCCTTTCAAATATCCAATGTTGTACATGGGCAGTAAAGAGGTATTTAGAATTGAATGACTTTATGTCGGTACTCCACCATTATACCGGTCCGGTTATTGTACCGGTCAGTGGTTGTGTGGGCATCGCGTTTGGCTCCCACCCAGGCGTTCCGTGTTCGATCCCTCGGCTGGCTAAGTCCTCCATCACAACACAAGCAATATCTTCCGCTTAGTGTGGTGGTAGTATAAGATTTTCAAATGTTGTTGGGTTATTCGTAACCCGGGAATGTTTGTCTTTCTTTAAAAAAAAATATATTTATATTTTAGGAGCGATGAACCAGAATTGTCGTTGACCGAATGAGGTTTTAGTTTTGGGGACCACGCAACCCAGGTTTAATTTTTATTTTTTTTATATTTTATTTTATTTTATTTTTTATTGTTTATTCCAAATCTCGGGGAGGGTGGTGCAATCTCACGAGCTCCATATTATACATAGAACATATTATCAAATTAATATTAAAAATATACATATATATTGTGAGATACTGCACACATAGTAAGATAAAACAGAATAAAAATAATACAGAAAAATGAAAAACATGAAAATAAAGTTGTTTTTTTTTTTTTTTTAACTATGACATCAGGAGTTGTTAATGAAAAGCGGGTGTGTGTTTGATGTTGTGGAGCCACCAGTAGGTTATTTTTTCGTATGTAACATAAGCTTATCTTAGTAAATAGCTGTCTAATATCTAAGACCCCGATTTTAGCAAAGAATTCATTTGAAGGATGGGTAGGTTGGCATTTAAAAATAATCCTCAAAATTAGGTTTTGAACAGTGATAATAGAATTGAGAATGAAATCAGCACAACCACCCCATCCCACTATACCATATGTTGCTATGGATTGGAAAAGGGCAAAATATACGCTTCTTAGAGTATGTAGATCTAAGATGGATCTTAGGGAGCAGAATATGTAGTATAAATATATACATTTTTATGTTTATAAACTTGATATCTACATATTATGAACATTAGAAAATAATATATATTTACCTAACAGTAGGTAATATATCCAGAACATAAATACATAGTTGAGGTTTTTCTTAACCCACCTCACCAGGCCTCCTAGCACACTCGATCGATAAGGATTGATAGGATAACTTTCGGTAGTTTCTCATCGTTCCCTAGGACAACTGCAGATCGCTAACGTACAAACAATAGTTCATATCGAATATTAGTAGTTGTGAACTGTCACTTATTCGTTGGCGATCTGCAGTCATGCTAGGGAACGTTGCGAAGTTACAGAAAGTTATGTTGTCAATCCTTATCGTTCGAATGTGATAGGGGGCCTGGAGCTCCTACAATATCGGATCAATATGTGTAATTCTCGATAATTTTATATCGATGTCCCTTTCAGGGTTATAACCACTCGAGCGCTTTTTGCCACAATATGGCACTATTTCCAAAACCACGGAGTGCTTTGTTGCCAAAATATGGCAATTTTTTTTTTATAGCATCTATATAATATATTTATTGTCCATTAAAAATATAACAAAATAAATATTATCTAGATTCTTTAAAATGTTTTAAAGTTAACGATTTATTAATATTTCTTTTTTTTTATAAATCTTACGAATATGTGATAATGGACAAAAGATAGGTGAATTCATTGGCTATATAGAACTATAATCAGTTTGTATGTCTCGATGTTCAAATTCGGAGGTATGATTTTTACAATACAATTTTGTAAACTGTGTTGACCAGATTATATAAAGATTTATTTTGTTGACAGTATATGATTGGAAATTTGTGTTGTTTAAAGGAATCTATCGTTTGAAAATTGAACAAATCTGCCAACGACCAACGGTATAACCTTAGTATATTATAAATACACTTAGTTTTTCAAAATTTGAAAACTGCTTGTACCAGATTAAATAATAATCTTTCAAAATCAATTTATGTTTTTTTTGTAAGAAAGAGTCAAAACATTTCGAATTTGATTTAAAAAATGACTAATTTCCGGTATTCTCTGGTAAAACACTTAAACAAAACGACAACTGCCATCACCATTACAGGAGAGTACTTTATTTAATGGACTCAATCCCGGACTCGGCAATCCACTTGAAGTACTAGTTTTTAGGACTATCTCGCATGCAGATATAAAAATTAACGAAGCAAAAAAATCGGCACACGAAAGCTATAGATTTAATGGGACAGAGAAAAAGCTTTCGAAACTACAGGGCTTTAGATCGCGATAACCACTGGGGCGACAGAGCTATTAAAATATATTTTCTCGGATTGCTAAAGGAGATTTTTCCGCCCACATTAAAAAAATCATACTTCCGAATTTGAATATGGAGACATATAAACTGATTATAGTTCTATATAGCCAATGAATTCCCATATCTTTTGTTTATTATCACATATATGTAGGATTTATAAAAAAATATATAATTAAGATAGTGACAAGAGAGACAATCAACAAAATACAGTGCAACTAAAATACACAGATTATGAAGCTATTAGATCATCTCTCGATTCCATATCCTGGGAAAATGTTTTAAATGAAACAGATGTGAACACCGCGATGATGAATTTTACTGAAAAAATAAATATGAGTGTTATAAAATACACAACCTTTAGAAAATTGGTTCATAAAAACAAAAAAATTAAACCCTGGATCAATGAAAACTTAGTTAAATGTTTGCATAAGCGAGATAAACTGCACAAACAGTCTTAAAACTCACCGAATAATATTAAGCTCCAAAATTATTACAAAAAATATAGGAATATCTGCCGATCAATTGTGAAACAAACAAAAGAAGAATACTACAGACGAAAAATTGAAAAAAACAAAGATGACCCGAAAGTATTATGGAACGCAGTAAAGGAAATTAACAATGTAAATAAGAAGCCAGCAGCCAAATTCCAACAAATAGAAGTTAAGGATACAGTAATAACTGATCAGACTGATATTGCCAACACATTAAATAATTACTTTGCAGACATTGGACAAACACTAGCCCAAACACTACTAAATAAAACGAACACTGACGAAGATACACTTGCTGATAAATATACTAATAATGCACACGATAACAAAACATTTAGAGTAAAAACTTTCCAAACTAAAGACATAATACATCACATAAATAAACTGAGAAATGATTGTGCGACTGGACCCGACGAACTTCACACTAAACTAATAAAAGAAATAAAACACCAAATAGCCCTTCCCTTCACCTACATCTGTAATCTGAGTACTGCTAGAGGTATATTTCCCAGCCATTTTAAAAGTGCAAACATAGTACCTATTTACAAATCCGGAGATAAAAAGAATCCCTCTAACTATAGGCCTATATCACTTTTAAATGTTCTCACAAAAGTACTCGAAAATCTAATGAAAATCCAACTGGTAGACTACTTAGACAAACATAAAATTTTATCAGAAAATCAGTATGGTTTTCGAAAGAATATGGGAGTACAGGATGCAATATTAAAAGTGACCGAAACTCATAAATAACTAAACGCAGTCATGCACTAAAATTAGGCAACGTAACAAGCCAAAACAGATACATAACCTACGGAGTTCCCCAAGGAAGTACATTAGGACCCATCCTGTTTTTACTTTATATAAATTGCCTGTGTCAGTTAGACATTAGCGGTGAAGTTATTTGCTTTGCGGATGATACTGTTCTTGTTTTCACTTCTGACTCCTGGACAAATGTATATAAAAAAGCTGCTGAAGGAATCAACCGGATTAAAAATTGGCTAGACAATAACCTGCTAACACTAAATATAGACAAAACAAAGTACATGACATTTAGTATAGATCCCAGACGACAACCAAGACTCGATGAAAACTTAACCATACACGACTGCACATCTAAAAAAAACTGCCAATGCAACCCACTAGCGCGGACTCAGACAATCAAATACTTAGGCATTTACATTGACAACTATTTCAGGTGGACAGAACAAATAAATAAAACAGCGGGTAAAGTCAGAAAACTTATATATCTTTTTAAAAACATTCGAAACATAATGCCAATGAAGACTTTAAAAACTATATACTACGCGTTAGGCCAATCGGTTATCACCCACGGTATGATTGGTTGGGGTGGTGCTGCTAAGACTATCATGGACCCTCTCGTCAAAGCGCAAAAAGCCTTAATTAAAGTTATCACAAAAAAACCTTATAGATTCTCTACAATACAGTTATTTAAGGACTTCGCAGTACTGAACATACAGCAACTGTACATAAAAATTATATGTATACAATACCAAAAAGACAAGCTAAACCAACATACTGTACAACACAACTACTGTACAAGACATAGACATCAACACATGACTCCGAAGATAAATACCACCTATGGACAAAGACATTACCGTAATCTGGCTCCAAAACTTTCAAATTTAATTGAAAAAGACATTAAAGACATTCACCTCATAAAAAGCGTAAATCTAAAACACAAAATACATACATGGATTGTAAACAAGGGCATTATATACTGCGGACAAATGATAACTTCTTCAATATAATAGCTACCTGTATTAAATTTTATCTCTCTTTTTTTTCAAATAATTTAAGTTCTTTATATCATCTCTTCTCCATTTTTTCTTTTCTTTTCTATTTCTCTTATTAATTTTCATTTTATGTTTATTTTTCAAAATTCTATTTATTAATTAATAATTTATTTTATTCTTTCTTTTGAAAATGATATAAAAAATATTAAATTACTGCCACCTCGGAACAGGCTCAGCCTAGTGAGGTGGCATATACCTAAAAGAATGTACATAACATGTATTTTTTGGTTAATAAATAATAAAAAAAAAAAAAAAAAGATGATAGACTTCGCTTTTCGGCCCATACAAAAAGGACGCCCGGGAAAAAACACTTTTCTGCATCGAAAATTGCACAAAATGAATATATTTTTTTTATACTGCCTTTTAGAGGGTGAAAACTATGTCGGTATGTTTTTGAATTTTCGATGCGTTTCGTATTAACGTAAACATTCTGTCAAACTGTCAAACATGTACAATTTATCAAAAAATATTATTTAAGGAAAAAGTGCTGCTAACTCAACTCTCATAAAGAATTATAAAATTATAATTCTTCTTTCTAAAAAACATACATTTTTTAAAATTTAAATTTCATGAAGTGTCGGTGTAGAAAAGTGTATTCTCCATAAACCCCTTTTCGAGCGATTGCTGAAGGTAAATTTGAGCGTTGTCTCATTCGCACATTTCGCATTCGTGCTCTTATTGTGAGCGGGACAGAATGACAGACGCGGGTGTTCCGCGTGAGGTTCAAAGTCTAGCCTCTTAAATTTTTAACCTTAAAACATTTTAAAGAATCTAGAGAATATTTATTTTGTTATATTTTGAATGTATAATATATTATATAATCGTTTTTCGTTATTCATCCGATTGCGATGAAACTTTGGTGATTTGTTGTGCGCACGCCCGCGAAGCTTTATATACGTATTTGCAGTGGCGGTTTTCTCTAGAGTGCGGTTGTGCGGTGAACCCCCATTAAAAATATGATAAAATAAAACAATCTTGTTGTATAGTAATATAAGCGCATCACAGATAGCTCGATATTAAAATTCCGTCTTTAAAACTCGCGCCACCGAAAAATACGGTACCTATCTATTCCCATTTTGTGCGCGTTGCGATCCGCACACATTTGTCCATACGAAAAATCATAGCCGATAGGAATCGCTGTGGCGGTAGAATGGACAAAACTACGCAGCTTGGTGCGCTGCTCAAGAGTCAAGATGTCACGTGACCTCCGAACTTTGACGAGTCTCGCCGAAACGAAGCCCGAGATTGTCGCAAGATGAGCGGCTGACGGTCGACTTTTGCACCGACGGATGCAAGTTAAATGTTATATATTATGGTATTTAACTTTGTTGTCATTTTTGTACATTTTTTATTTTCTTGTTTCTGCATTTCTCCAACCGTTTACTAATGGCATTTGTGAATCTACTATTGAAGTGGACCGATTTTGACTTCTGTTTTTGTTTTTTTTTTTTATAGATAAGTCGTTATATCCCTTAGTTACGAGTACATTTACTAAAGTTTCGGCAAACAACGTCGCTAGTTATGCAATTTTGTGTTGAGCTTTCTTAGTATTGTTTCGACTTTCAAATTGAAAGTGGTTGCGTTTATCGGTTGTCGCAAATATTCTGTCCTAATTTTTTCACACAATGACGGAATACAGTGTTATATACAAAAAATAACGCTAATGCTGATGAAAAAAGTTTGGAAATTAAATATTATTATTTTTTGTATACGTGTATAATGGATTTTTAGTGTAAGTGAAAAAAGCTAATGTTTTAGTGTTTGTTGTTTTTTATGTTTTAAAATATCAATTATATTATATTCTACATTCTACGCAATTATTCTTATTGAAAAAAAACAATAATAATTAGCAACGTACATTGAGTGTTGTAAAAACCATTAAACAATTTAAATCCTCTAAAACCATTTTGGTTGTTTAATAATTGTGTCGAGGAGTAACAAGTTATTTAAAAACAATAGTACCTATTTAGGTACCCCCCCACTAACTTTATTTAATTTGTGTGACAAGAGTAAATTTTGATTAGACAATATATCATTCTTCTCTTGAATTTCTGAACCCCCGTTAAAAAGACCACGAACCGCCACTGCGTATTTGTGAGCACTGGGGTTTTCAAATTTGTATAAAAAAAATTACAATAGGTGGCTCACGGGGTTTTTTGGAAAATGTGTGTATTTCATGTAGTTTAGCGGCAGGGAGCGAAGGAGGGAGTAAGACAGAAATTCGAGAGGGGGTAAGGGAACGAAGTTGTTGTTTTTCGGGAGGGTTGACGGAGATAGAAAAGCGGAAAAGGTGGAAGAGAAACACAAAGTGGGGAGGGGAATGCGAGAAGGAAATGGTGGAGAGAAAGGGGACGCCTGAGAAAGAACAAGTAGAGAGAAACAATTTCATTCATCGAATGGCATCGCAACAGATACCGGGTATTCGCTAGTTATGCACAATTTTTGAAGTAAAAAATATTGTAGGTGTTATGTAAATTTGATTATTCAATATTTATTGTGGTTTTTTGTGGCGTTCTGCACAAATATGAAGTAATTATTGAAGTAAGACTTCTTTAGGGGCATTACCAAGAGTAACCCAGATCTTTTTTGGACGGAAATAACGTTTTAAACCGGAAATGACGTTCGATTTATATTTTATCATATTAAAGTCATAGATATGGCAACAGTGAGTGTGACACCTAGCAACGAATAACAAAACGTCTAATCAAACTCAAACGTCAGACATCATCCGTTAATCTTGTTTAAATAGGTTTTTGTTGTGTTTTGTTGATTATTATATGATTTAACTAAAGATTTTAGATAAACATATTGGTTTGTCTTATTTATTTCTCCGATTCTTGTGAATCCTAGCTATTGAAGTAATACAACTGAATCGTAGGAAAATTCATCTATAAATAAATATAAACAACCTAATCATCTTCCTCCGCCTAAAAATGTAAGTTTTTTAAATTTAGTTTTGATTTTTTATTTTTTAATTTTATTTTTTATTTTTTTATTTGTTATAATAAAAACACATTTACATTGTATTGATATTTTGACTGTCCAACTAGGTAGATCTCCCATTCTAGGACAGTTAAATTTACAGGTATCGTACATATTAGGTAGGTATATGATGATTGATTCAAAGAAGTTTTACTTCAACTGTGCGCAGTGGCGGCTCGTGACTTTTGGTGAGCTAGAGTGCTAATATTAACAAAAATGGCATTATTGATGTCGTTGTAGCCGAAAAATATTTTTTATTTTTTTTTCGAAAATTTATTTTTTGTATGAAGATTTTCAGGAAATATCAGTTTTGCCGTGCGCCGCACAGATTTACTGAAAATCTTTATACAAAAAAATTTTTTTCGGCTACAACGACATCAATAATGCCATTTTTGTTAATATTAGCACTCTAGCTCACCAAAAGTCACGAGCCGCCACTGACTGTGCGTAAAGGTTAGACGCACTCAATTTTTTTTACACAAATTAACAATAATCCCTCTTTTAGTTATCCAGCAATAATTAGTTCATTTCACTTGTCGGCTATTACGCTTTCAATTTGACTCTATCATTCAGTCAAAGTCAGCCCAAACTATGAAAGTTCAATACAAAAGTACACCGGCCAACTCTGAAGAACATTCAAACTATTGGGAAAGCCGACAGTGAGATAAATAATTTCTAATTACCTTCGCAGTTCATAATACAAGGTGGCGCTAAAGTCATCACCCTATCGGAGCATGCCATAATTTTTGCAAATGGCGGCATATGTCAGTTCTGCTTTGACATTTGTCATGTAAACAGATACAAAATACACGTTAATAAGATATTACCCGCTATACCCTTCAAGAACGCGGAAAAGATGTTTTTTGATTGACATCGGCCAGTGCAAATCACCAAAACTCTCGATTATTTTTAATTGATAAACGAATGTTTAAGACAAGATTTTATGCATAGCACAAAGGGTACCAATTATTATAAGCAATAATTAATAGCCTTAAAAACTCATCCATATTGAAAAAACTTCCCGAGAAAAGATACATGCCGCCGACGGGACTCGAACCCGCGCCCTTCTGATATCCGGTCAGGTGCTCTTAATCCACTGAGCTATGGCGAGTTACCTCTTACCCGCCAAATGATTCAATATATACTAGTGTTTCATTCAACAACTAGCACAAATTACCATTTTTGCCGTGTTATTTCATAAAATGTACCGATGAGAGCTCGACGCTAGTCCGCACAAGAATGATGACGTCATATTTTCTAGATTCACGCGAACATATACGCCAGCCCGGCCGGTTCCGTGGAACCCAGAATTAAGGAGGGGGAAATAATACACTTTTATCACTTAGGGCAGGTCTATACATAATATGTCTATGAGGACATCAAATAAAGACAATCCAAAAGCAGAATCGAAATTATTCATTAATGAAAAAATAATACCGCCAAAGAATATCAGGTGAAAGAACATACAAAACAGAACATACAAACAGAAACAGAAACAAATAACAAGAAACAGAAACAAAGAGACAAACATTTCTTGTCGTTTTATTAAACTTTAGTGAACAAATAATTTTTCATTTTAAAATGTACATTTTTCTCCACCCATACTCTTTCATTTATGTTTTATTAGTCAACCAATGTTTGATTCTTTCATTAGTTTCATCATAATTTAGTTTTAAAACCCGGCGAATTTACCTATTGACATTTTACAGATTTACGTAATAGGTACAAAACCATGTAATTTATTTAAAATACCTTACAACTTATATTTAATGTACTGTGTAAATCTTATAAACAAATAAATAAAGGTGATAACTTTCGCGCCACCCTGAACAAGTAATTATTCCCCTCGATATATTATTACGTAATAAACATACAAAAGTTCGTAAATTCCGGAGCCCGTTGAACACAATATTGCTGAAAGTTTTGTGTACCTATTTATATGATGTATGCCAGGTTAGGTTTGGTTAGGTTAGCTTAAGACAGTGGTCGGTAAATTTCAGAAACAAAACAACGCTGTAGATTTCTTTTGAGAGCCAAATTTATATAAAATAACTGTTTTTAGAAGTTCGATAAAGATAAAACTAGGTAGACTAAATACCTACGTCATAAACCTATCTTATTTTTTATTTTTTTTGAAAAGAAAGATAAACATTTTAGGGTTATGAATAACCTGACAATATTTGAAAATCTCCTTACTTGTGCTTGTTGCTTGTGTCGTGAAGGAGGACAAACGCGATGCTAACTCAGCCTCTGACTAGCCAACTTGGCAGACGGTTATGGATACTGCAGCTCAGGGAACCATTTATTGAATAACCAACACCTCTGCTATAGACCATTCCAAGTGGTTCGCTACGTTTAGCGACCTAGCAGGAGTGGCCGATTTCATGGGATGTCCTGGTCTTGGCGGCGGATGTGTCCGTCCACCAACTGCTTGGCAGGCCGGATCGGGAGGGAATGTTTGAGGGAGACCTTTGGCCTCTTTAGCAGGAGAGCTGGAGAGGCCCAAAGGCCTCGATCCACCGCACTGCACAGCAGTGGGAGGGATGCATTCATACGTCCGTCATTCCTGGACATACTGACCCCCAGGTTCCAACCCACCAACTCAGACCTATTTCTTCCCAAAACTTCCTATCCTTCCTTTCCTACAAAGACCCACCACACAGCATCAACAAAGATGACATAGGCCGTCATGCGAAGCTAATATAAAAAAAATGTATTTTTACAACTATCGATTACACATCTGCCCTGATGATGGACACTGTAACGCTGTCCGAAACGTTGGTTAAAGAAGGATGTAGCGTAACAGGGCATAATAACCCAACAATAAATCACAATAACAATGATGGTAGGTAGTAGAAGGGTTTCGAATACGACAAAAATAGACCACTATAATACTTTAAAATAAATTTTATCCGAGAGCAACGCCGTTTAGTAATGTTTTTACTTATTTAGTACTTATATAATATTTGTTTTCGAAAGGAAAATATTTATTGATTTATGAAATATCATTTATGATTAGTAATGTTACTTTAACAACAATACTTTACATATGTACGAAGCTATCTAGAATTTGTGTCAACTGTGTGGTCTCCATTTTATGCATTCTATTTTTACAAAATTGAATCGATTCGAATAGTTTCTCAGTTAGGTAAATTGTACATGTATAAATGAACCACCTTGAAAACTGTTGATTTTGCTAAAATAAAAATAAAATAAAATAAAAGAAATGAATATAAATTGTATTTTAGACAAAGAGTCAAAAATGGCTCGCGAGCCGTAGTTTGCCACTGGGTTAGGTTGTACAAGTAATTATTACGCAATAATCATACTCGTTTAAAAGTTTCAAATGCCCCTAGCAAATCAGACTAGGGGAGGAAGTATTGCTGAAAGTTTTGTGTACTGGGGAAAATGTGGTTTGTAACAAACACATCGCCATGCTAGCCCGTTTAATCAGCGGAGACCATATTTGTTCCAGCTCACATAGATCTCATAGAAATCGCTGTGCCTCATAGTGAGAAATATGATATAAAATCTAAACGGTATTGGAATGAAAAAAAAACAAAAAGGTATATATATTCAAATCTAAAAGTTCACCACAAAATAATTCAAATGACCTTTCTGAAACCAAAGATTCCGACCGCAATTAGAAAAAAAAGTTATTTATTTATTTTTCCATGTTCTCCGTAAATCTGAATATCATGGAGAAGATTCCAAATTAAAAAGTGGACAAGGGCAATTTTACTATTTTGTGACATTTGTCAAAAGATAGTTGCTGAACTGTCTGTAAGTGACATTAAAAATGTCGATGGTCAATGCAGAATCGTTAAGCAGTTGAGTCGCTCTGTTTATTGGCGCATTCTGATAGGCAGAAGTCCTCGCTTTCGGAGCATAAAAAAGTGCATGGGATCTTCTACGAGTATACTTGTTAAGGAAATAAAAGTTAACCTCTTTCAACATAGGCAGATTGAGTATGATACCTGAGATTAGCTTAAAAATGTGTTTACCTAAAAATATTTTCATCGGGATTATAAGTTATTAAAATCGAGAAAATTATGAAACTGTATGAATTTTTATGAATAATTTTTACATGAAACGACAAAAAAAGTGAGGTGACAGTAACGTTTATAATTAATAAAATATGTGTGTTTTTTTTCATTATCAGTAATTTTAGTTACAAAAAACGTAAAGTGAGCCATTTTTAAAACTTTTTAAAGTTTGTTATTTCTAATAATAAAATTTGAAAGCGTATTTCATCACCTCTCAAAAACAATTTTTAGTTTCCGGATACGTTTATAAATATTCATTTTAAAGAAAAAGTAAAAAAAAATAAATAAGTCATAAAAATTTCGTGAAAATTTTTACTACAAATAATGTCAAAAATAGTAAGTCAAGTAAAAGTCCGTTAACAACTTTATTGTAAGTGTGTTTCAATTGTAGAGAGTCAACGTGACGTCGCGCACACTGCACACTTTGAAATAAATTATTGTTGCAAAATTTGACAAACGCTCAGCGAGCGGCGCTATACTCTGTGAGTTAACACATTAATGACGCAGCCATTGAAACAAGAAAATTCGAAAAACATAAAATAACAACAGTGAAAGACTTAAAAACTAAAACAAATTTAAAACAAGCAGTTTAAATGTTACTTAAGTTTTTGTAAATTGATACGAAAAACCAACTAACAATCTACAAAGAAAAATAATCCAAAATCATGGAGAACTCATCAAGAAGATAGAAAAACAGGCTCTTACAGCAAACAAAAAAATAAAGTTTACGAAAAGAAAGATTCTATATAATAATCTCATATAACAAAAGTTGGAGAAATTTGTGACAAGATCTATAAAGATATTCAACTAAATATAGGAATAGATTGTTTACAAAAAAACTAATATATCTAATAATGACAAATCATTATATCATTCTTACAGAAGAAATAAAATAAAAATTAGGATGTCACAAAAGTCAAAGAATTAAAAAAGAAAAGACCCAAATTAATAATTAAAGGACTCAATCAAACCTATCGGAAGATAAAGCAATCAGCGGGATAATCAACCAGAAGGAAGGATATGAAAATAAAATAAATTTCACAACTGAAATAAAATATAAACGTCCAAAGGAAAATCAACATCAGGAAGAAGAAAAACATTGTGAAAGAGACAACAAGAAACTAACATTAAGTAGGACAAATTCTTAAATTACATCGTGGAAATTAATGTTATAATGCGAAAAAGACGATTAGCAATAGGAAAGCTAAACATTCTGTACCATAGAGTTAAAATAAAGGACTGTGATCCATTAACTCAATGATATTAATGCTTCCACCTCCAGATATCTATATCGCACTTCTTCGTTATGCCCTCATTGAATCAATAAATCATAGGGTGATCACATTTTCGCTAAGTACCCTGCAAGGGAAGAAACACCGCCTTGTGCAAACTGCACCAAAAAATGAGAATAATGGCGGAAAAAATAACACATACCACAAGGCATTCAGCAACTCATTTCCCTATAAAAATAAGTTGCTCAAAGTAGCAAAAGACAGAATCTATTACGATTAATTTTTTTTTTAAATATTAAATACTTGGCTTTGTTCTTCGTATAAGTAAAGTTTTTGGTAACCCACGTACAATAGTAATGCTATACTTTGCATTAGTCAGAAGTACACTGGAATACGCGTCGCCAATATGGAATCCGCAGTATAAAGTATACATTGATAGCATCGAACACATTCAAAACAGATTTATAAAATATCTTACCTTCAAATTCAACAATAACTTTGAATTTAAATTTCAAACTTTGCAACAAAGGCGGGCACTAGCTGATTTAACATTTATACACAGAATTTTAAATAATAATATCGACTGTACCGAACTACTATCCTTAATTAATTTCAATATACCTTTAAGACGTACACGACATACTGCACTGTTTCACACGCTTAATTGCAAAACAAATGCAGCAACTAATTCGACAATTAACCGTGCTCTTCATACATTCAATAATATTTGCCTAAATTCTAACATTGACATTTTCTCCGATTCACTGCCCAAATTTAAAAAGAGCATCATGTCAATGATATAAACTATTCAATGCGCATACACTTCTCACACATACCAACATACTCACACATACACTCACGAACATATACACCACGCACATCTCCCGGTAATTACAAATAAGACATTCAAAGAAACATATCATAGGTACCCACCATGAAATATCATTTAATATATGTAAACTATCTCATCACTGTAACCAATGTACTGTTTGTTTCTGTAATATAAAATAAAAAAAATAAAAAAAAATTATAACTTAATTTACAAATCAGCATATTTATGAACAAGTTCTGCTATGTAATTATTTTTACGCGTGACGGCTGTTTCGCCTTCTGAAGGCATTATCAAACTGTGGCTTGCCCACTTACAGGCAACACATTTATATAATTTCTAGATAGGTAATTTCATTTTTATTACCTATGCCCTTATTGATTTTCGAGTTAAATGTTGGAAATTATTAGACCTTTAAAGTTTCCCCAATTACCACATTTTTATAATGTAACTGAAGGTCGTTAGTGGTTATGTGAATTATTCCCAAATGATGACTCTGAGCTGATGAATGATGACTGAAAGGTTTATTTTTTCAGCATAATTAAGTATTTTTATGCTCTCATGTTGGCGCTTGGCTTATATCTAAGTATATTAATCTAGCTTTCCGATTATTGGAATTTTTGTTAATTTCCAACTGCTCTAAAAGATTGAGTTTACGGCCGTTATTTTCTATGTGTAACAAATTGGTTTTTTTGAAGTAAAACTTCTTTACGCACTCTTGACTTGGGGGGTAAGCTGGCGAATGCGTTACGAAAAGTGTAATGCGTTACGGGTGAGGCGACCGAGCTGTATCACACTGCAGAAGCAAGAGAGAGCAGTGCGCGCGCACATTTTCTTTCTCTCTTTCTCTCATAGCCAGTGCATGAAGATTATTCGTAATTTCATTTCGTTCTTGAACAATTTCATAAATACTGTAAGTTTTACTTCAGATGTGTGGTCTAAAGCACACTCGTTTTTTGAAGTAAAACTTCTTTACGCCCGCTTGACTTGGGAGGTAAGCTGGCGAATGCGTTACGAAAAGTGGTGATCGGGCGAGACGAACGGAAGATAAGAGGGAGATATAAGTTAGTAAAGCTGATGCTGATGCGAATGCAGATGTATAGATGGAGCTAAAGAAGTTTTACTTCAATCGTGTGGTCTAAAGCACACTCGTTTTTTTAATTATTACTAAGCGAATGTTTTTTATCTTGGAGATGTTTGGCAAATTGTGACTGTATATTGTTTTTGTGAAATATCGCGTGTGTTCTTTGAATCTAGTATTAAAGGAGGGGCCAGTTTGTCCAACATAAAAAAATATAATATTAATATAATATTAATAATATTATAATATTATTATTTTCTCAATATTATTACATATAATATTGAGAAAATTTATAATAGTTTCCATGAATAACTACATCCACCAAAACGGTCTCTACTGCAGCAAGTGAATTTTTAGCACAATTAAAAATAATTTTAAATAACCGGCATTCATTGTGTTAACAGAAACTCATTTCAGTAGTAAAGTAAATTCTTACCTAGATATAAGTATATATTGCAACGACAACCGAATTAACAAGAACAAAGGGCGTCGCTACGTTAGTGCAAAATAATTCTGAAATATTGTGCAAGGAATAAATTAAATTAAATGGAACATACTTCCTACAAATAAGGTGTTATTACAAACAAATGAAATTATCTCTCTGTGTAGAACACACTCAGTTACTTGTTCGATTACTTATAGACTAGCAAGTTCCCGGCAGGGTTGCAATGCCACATAAAATAAATAAATTATTTCTAAACTATATGAAATACTCTCACAAATAAAACTCACTTATCAAACAACTCGCGTGCAACACCTATTGCAATTTTTTGTACAAATTACATAACGCCAGAGCTCACCAGTATATGTAGAAACCTTCGCGGGAGTGCGCACAACAACTCACCAAAATTTCATCGCAATAGGATGAATAGTATAGGAAATAATTTCATAACGCTAGAGCTCACTATTATATATAGAAACCACCCCGGGCATCCACACATCATAAAATTTCATCGCAATCGGATGAATGGTTTAGAAACGCATAAGGGACAGACAAAGAAACTTTAATTTTTATACAGATGTCCGAGGATAAAGTGCATAAACTTCGGGAGGTGATTCTGCATGATAGTATAAGTAAAAAAGAAAAAGTGTCATTTTTTGAAATTCCAACCTTTAGGAGTACTTTATTTATAAAAAGATAAGATTAGTCCGGCGTGTGCGGCCAGCACTATTATTTTTCGCTGTTACGATACGAGCCAATCACAACCATCCAACGTCGCCACAATCGCGTCCGGCGGCGTGTTTCCAAAAGCTATACTAGTTCAGACACGGCGGTGATTCAGACAAGGCATTCGCTGCTCTGTCTTCGCGTACACTAGCCTATATTATATAATTATGATTTCAATCGTGGCATCGATCTGTAATACCATCAGGCCGTTTCTCCGCAGAGGTACTCAGAGAGGATAGACTGCCAAACAACCTGTCACAGTGGTATCGAACTCTAATACCGTAAGGTTGTCAACTCTAATACAACAGTTGATGTCGAATATGTTAAGGACACTTAGTCATTGTGAACTATCACTTATTCGTTGGCGATCTGTAGTCATGCTAGGGAACGATGAGAAGTTACCGATAGTTATCCTATCGATCGTTATAAAGCGAGCGTGCCAGGGCCTCTGGACACTTTGTATATTAAGATTAAGACAATATATTATAAAACTTTAGTAACGCAAATACAATAGTTTTAGGAAACATCAATTTAAATATAACTTGTGATCATACTTCAAACAAAAGGTAATTGGAATGGCGCTGTAGATGCAATCAGAACAAATAATAAAATAAAATTTATATTAAAAAATACATATTTTATAGCATGGGGCGATTTCTTATTTATTTCGATGTATTGACAGTTCAATTTGGCATTCGACACACCTAACGAGGGCAACCGTGCACGTGTCCGAGAAATCGATATAAAGCCGACGCGACGCCAGTTAAGGCGAAGCTTTAAGGTAGATTCAGACTGGACGACGTACGTACGCATCGCTACGCCAAACAATGCCTAGCAACCACACATTTTCTATGAAAATGGTGTGGATGCGTGTGGCCAATGTGATTCTAAAACATAAATTTTCATTAAAAATGTATGGTTGCTAAGTAGCCCAGATATTGTTAGGCGTAGCGATGCATACGTACGTCGACCCAGTCTGAATCTACCATTATGCTCGTAAATCACTATTTCGATTAATCTTTACTACAAATCCGTTTACATTTTAAATAAAAAAAAATGCAATGGATCAAATGAAGCTTTTCCTATCGTTTCCACAGGGTAGAATTAAAATAAAATTATTAATTACTTTATAAATAATATAAACGTAAAAAACTAAACATGTATCTTTTTTTTAGAAATGCACACGAGAAACATCTTTTTTAAAATATACTTTAATATATATAATATATGTATAGGCTAAGATTTTCTGTGTAAGTTTCCATTGATTTTTTCTTATGAAATTATTCACAAAAAAAAATAAATATCACTTTTGCGCTTGAAATCGAGACTTCTAAACTTCGTTTGCCAAGGGATTTTTATCCTCTTTACCTATATTCGTGGCGATATATGGCACACTAAGAATATCTACATGCATTTTCAGCTTTCTCTTAAGCCGCGGTATTTCGCATTTCAACCCATTTATAAGATATATTTCTCTTGAATACTCTCAGTTTTTTAGTTCCTAAAAAAATATATATATAAAAATGACAATATCTCCACACTGTACGACTACCGACTACCATAATACGGGCATTTGCCTAGCTTTGTGGTCGAGAAACCATGTAAAACAAACCTGTAACAAACAAAATGATTAAAGAAAAATATAAAAAAATTGTCCAGCCGAAACGGTAATTATATGAAATTAACTCGATGGAAAAAATTCGCGAAGTATGCAAGATGAATGAAAAGTCACAGGGTATCTTTAACAATGCAACGAATGCATTTGTTGAGAGAGAGGGAGAGAGAGAGAGAGAGAGAGAGAGAGAGAGAGAGAGAGAGAGAGAGAGAGAGAGAGAGAGAGAGAGAGAGAGAGAGAGAGAGAGAGAGAGAGAGAACCAGTAGTAATTTAATACATATTTTCACTATTTTCGCTTAATAATAATCGTTTATTTAATATTAGCGCGCTTCCTCTTACATTTGTTTTCACATATCTCCTTATTTTTTAATGCTTACTACCGGGCATTAAATCTATCAATCCAACTTTGTTAAGTTAACAATTTGACCATGTTAGATCCTAAAGGCGCCTTATCGAGGCGGTGGAATGCAAACACGAGTTGTCCCGAATGTAACGACGAGATGAAAGTTATATTAATTAGGTTTGTCGAGAAGCTGCCAGAATTTGGTACAAACGCGCTTAGTGTACGTTGTATTAACTATGTAAATAGATTATACACTGATTTTGTATAGATTGTTAGACTATGTTCTTGTGTGAAGAACAAACTTTACAGCACCGTGATGAAGTCTCAGTAGAATATTAATCTGAAGCAATCCTTCCCAAACTGTGAATCGCAAATCAAATAAGTGTAAAACTATTAAATATTAAGATATGATTGTTATAACTCAGGAGATTCAACAGGTGTAGTCCTCTAATGAAGAAGCATTCCAGGGATACTGCAAGAGCTTTTACACTAGTTTTACATAAAATGGACAAGATACACACGAAGCGTGATGAGCACGCTACGAGTACAGTATAACTACGCATACAGGGCGATGTTCGGCCTCCCTTGGCGATGCAGCGCTTCGCAGTGTTCGCAGAGGGAAGGTTGCACGATAAGTTCACTGCTTTGACGCGTCACAGTACAGCCGGGACGAGTCAGCGCTACCGGAGATCGAAAAATACTCTCGTCCGGGCTGTTGACCAGTGGAAACAATTTTATCGCAATCCGGCAACACTGGCCTGGTTCTCCCACGCCAAATCCCCACCACGCTGCACTCTCTACGACGTTTAGTCTCGGCGTGGCAGCCGTTCGCGATGGAGCTTTCATTCGCCGCACCCGCCATGTGTGGATTTCGCTCTGCAATTCGCGGCTGCAAACTGCCAACCGTCTGAAGGCAGTGAGTCTAAGGCATCCCCACTTAAGGTATAGGGAAGGAAAAAAGATGGAGAAGAGGAAGGTGGGGAGTACCTGATTTTTCAGATCTGGTCACCGAACACGGCTCAAGCTATTTCAAGCCAAGGCGAAACTGAGGATATCTACCTTCAGCCTCACAACATACCCCAAATGGAGATACTTTAGTCTCACAGTTAGGGAGCAGTTGGGACTTTCGTGAGATATTCACATCTTAATTTCGGTATGTGGTGAGGCTGAAGGGAGTGGAGAGGGGAAAATGACGGTAAAGGGGAAGGTTGGGAGGTACCTGGTAATCGTGGGAGATACAAATAAGATTGTTATTGCCAACCTTGAATGCGATGAAGAACTATTAATTAATCAAGACCAATTTGTTTTATTGCTTAAGTCTTGTAAAATATCACCACCAATGTCACTAAAACCGTTATTAAGAGGGTATTACCAGAGAATACCGGAAATTAGTCCGTTTTAAATGAAATTCCAGACCTATTGATATTTTTTTACAAAAAAACATAAATTGATTTTGAAAGATTGTTATTTTATCTGCTATACGCAGTTTTAAAATTTTGAAAAACTAAGTGTTTGTTAATATACTAATATATACCGTTGGTCGTTGGAAGATTTGTTTAATTTTCAAATGATAGATTATATTAAACAATACAAATTTCAAATCGCATAATCACACAAACAAATAAATGAATACATAATCTAGTCAACACAGTTTTAAAAATTTAAATTTTAGTTAAATTAAAATCATTGAAAAATAAATCCGAGAACGTGTTTTGTGACAAAAATACCTCAGTTATTCTATTTATTTAACGGGCCGTTCTGCCAATTTCTACCGATTTCTGACACGTTTTCCTTAAACGTTTGAAGTTTTTAAGCTCTTAATAAATATATTTTATTCTTTTAGATAGTATCTATACATTCCCCACGCCAAAATGGTAATTATTTGAAATTCCCTCGATAGAAATAAATCGCAAAGTATACTTCAAAAATTATTATTAACACGTTTGATTCTGTTATTTTACAAGTTATATGTATGAAAAATTAAAAATGTTTCTTTAAATGCTACTTGACACATCCCTTACGAGATTTTTGCTCTTTTTTAAACGAGTCGTCTTTTATTAAACATTTTCACAATTTTCACATGAATTTTATGGTTTTTAATGTTAGCGCGCTCGCTCTCACGTTCGTATTGTCGTATCTCTCCATCTTCTACTTTTTGAGCGGCGTAGCGCGCCCTTAAGGTCTGACAAACTAAAATATTAAAAAAATTTTTTACACACTTATTTTGTTTCGACATTATTGAAAAATTATAAATACTTATGATCAAAAAATGCTTACAAGAAGTACACGATATTTAATAATTTATCATCGTGCGTTTTGAGCATTTTGCATACTTGAATGTAGGTATATATTAAAGCTAGTTTTGAGTGAAATAAATCGATATTAAATTTTTAATTAAAAAAAATTGATGCGGGGAATAATCGATCTTTCTCATTGGAACCTCCCTGTACAATTGCAAGCATTTTTAAACATTTACTTAAGAGGCTAGACTTTGAACCACACGCGGAACACCCGCGTCTGTCATTCTGTCCCGCTTACAGTAAGCTCACGCATACTTACAATACATGCGAATGCGAAATGTGCGAATGAGACAACGCTCAAATTTACCTACAGAAATCGCTAGAAAATGGGTTTATGGAGAATACACTTTTCTACACCGAAACTTTCACGAAATAGAATTTTTTAAAAATGTACACTTTTTAGAAAGAAGAAGCTACGTCGGTAGCTTTTTATAATTTTATTATTCTTTATGAGAGTTGAGTTAGCAGCACTTTTTCCTTAAATAATATTTTTTGATAAATCGTACATGTTTGGACAGTAATGGAACAGGACAGTGAATGTTTACGTTAATACGAAACGCATCGAAAATTCGAAAACATACCGACATAGTTTTCACCCTCTAGAAGGCAGTATAAAAAAAGTATTCATTTTGTGCAATTTTCGATGTAGAAAAGTGTTTTTTCCCGGGCGTCCTTTTTGTATGGGCCGAAAAGCGAAGTCTATCATCTTAAGTTGAGTTATTCTCAAAACTACTGAAAGATGCCCTGAATTATTTCATAACTAAGTTTGCGCCAAATCTGTTGGGAAAGTAAACTGAGATTGAATTTAATTTAAACTTTATGTCTGTGATAGTACCCTCAAAAAAACTTTACCCAAAACGACAAAACGTTAGAAACTGAATTCTGATTGGCTCTTCATAATGTACTTTCTGGAGTCTAGACAAGAGATATTTAGTATGAGCTTTATTTTACAAAATATTTAGTAGGAACTTTATTATTTTTATTTTTTGGTTGGCCTTATTTATTTTGACGGCCCTCCGTGGTCGAGGGGTATGAATCTCGACTCCCAATCCGAAGGTCGCGGGTTCGAATCCGAAGTGCGAAAATAAAATGATTAATTTGTGTTATTTCACAATTTATTCATTTAAAATAATATTTAGTAAATTTGCGGCACGTTCCAGATTGACAGATACTCTCAGTATCGCCCTGGTGTAAGACCACTACTCAGAATTGATACGCTGCTTGAAATGGCTTTAGCCGTGTTTGGTGGCCAGATCTGAATAGCCAGGTACTTCCCTACTTTCTTCTTCCCCATCTCCTTCCCCTCCATACTACCCTTAGCCTTACAACATACCCCAATTGGGTATGCCATAGTCTCACAGGCTTTAGATGGGAGTAGATGGGACTCTTGTGTGGTATTCATGTAAAAAAAACATGGTCCATCCTCTCTACTTTCCCAAATAGCGAAATGTTTAGATAGTTTGTTAGTTAGTGTTTGTTATATTCTAATATTTTTAATGAATTAATAACAAAGTTTTGTTCCTAAGAATGGATTCATAAGTATTAAACAAAAAAGTTCACTTTTTAATTTAACAAGAGTTTTCAAAAATTTTCATGCGTATACCGCACAAGATTCCCAACTTCTCCCAACCGCCTGGAGCCAGTGAGAATATGGCATCAGCAATTGGGGTATGTTGTGAGGCTGAAGGTAGGGGGGAGGGGAAGGAGATGTTGAAAGGAAGGTGCGGAAGTATCTGGCTATTCAGATCTGGTCCCCAAATATGGCTCAAGTCATTTCAAGCATCGTTATAATTCTTATTGGTGGTCTCACACCAGAGCAAAACTGAGAGTATCTTTAACTCTGGAAGGTGTCGCAAATATATCTTATGTTATTTTCGATCTCTAATAGATATTTGTGAAGTGTATTGCTAAAAATGTTTGTATTTTGAAATTTTGTTAGTATATTGTGCACATATACGGGGAATTGGTGATTTTTTTCTAAAGTTAGTTCTGTATGTAGGCAAATGAAACAAATGGGATTGCCGTGTTGATCTTGTCGGAATATGAAAATTTATTAAAGTTCCTCCTATCCTAAAATGTGTTTTGTAACTCATCGGGATTGCTCTAGCAAGTAATAAAAACAATAAAATAATTATGGAATTATTATAAATTATTAAAATTACGGAATCTTGCTACTACAGTAAATGTTATTTGCCGACGCATTCGGACAAGAGGTAGGGAGAAAATTGGTTAATTGGAAAGGAATACGGAAAGTTTCGGGTTTCAGTGATTTATATTGATTTTGATTGTGGCCACAAGGAGAGATTATAAATGGTTATTTCTAATTTTGAAAACTAATTTGTCGAAAGAAGTAATTTTTGTCAGAACGATAATTTAATATTTGTAGTTTGAAATTTTCTAGGCGTTTCTTATAGTAGGTAAGCGTGTACATAATTCGGTCCTATAGGATAATGCTCGAGTTATTCTCTTTTGAACTGTTTCGATCCTTATTTTGTGAATCTCAGAATAATATATTGGACTCCCTTTATATAAGCTTTGAAAATATAATTAGATAGCTCAGGGGCTCGATTCTCCAGTCGATATGGTCATATATTATATCACAGTCATATATTGGTCGACTCTGTTATTCTAAAGTCTCGTTAAAGGTACATACTTAGGATCGAAACACAGATAACGCGGGTTTCCGAGTAGGCGCATGGGATCATGCGCATGCCTGATAGCTCAGGGGCTCGATTCTCCAGTCGATATTGTCATATATTATATCACAGTCATATATTGGTCGACTCTGTTATTCTAAAGTCTCGTTAAAGGTACATATTTAGGATCGAAACACAGATAACGCGGGTTTCCGAGTAGGCGCATGGGATCATGCGCATGCCTGATAGCTCAGGGGCTCGATTCTCCAGTCGATATTGTCATATATTATATCACAGTCATATATTGGTCGACTCTGTTATTCTAAAGTCTCGTTAAAGGTACATACTTAGGATCGAAACACAGATAACGCAGGTTTCCGAGTAGGCGCATGGGATCATGCGCATGCCTGATAGCTCAGGGGCTCGATTCTCCAGTCGATATTGTCATATATTATATCACAGTCATATATTGGTCGACTCTGTTATTCTAAAGTCTCGTTAAAGGTACATACTTAGGATCGAAACACAGATAACGCGGGTTTCCGAGTAGGCGCATGGGATCATGCGCATGCCTGATAGCTCAGGGGCTCGATTCTCCAGTCGATATTGTCATATATTATATCACAGTCATATATTGGTCGACTCTGTTATTCTAAAGTCTCGTTAAAGGTACATACTTAGGATCGAAACACAGATAACGCGGGTTTCCGAGTAGGCGCATGGGATCATGCGCATGCCTGATAGCTCAGGGGCTCGATTCTCCAGTCGATATTGTCATATATTATATCACAGTCATATATTGGTCGACTCTGTTATTCTAAAGTCTCGTTAAAGGTACATACTTAGGATCGAAACACAGATAACGCGGGTTTCCGAGTCGGCGCATGGGATCATGCGCATGCCTGATAGCTCAGGGGCTCGATTCTCCAGTCGATATTGTCATATATTATATCACAGTCATATATTGGTCGACTCTGTTATTCTAAAGTCTCGTTAAAGGTACATACTTAGGATCGAAACACAGATAACGCGGGTTTCCGAGTAGGCGCATGGGATCATGCGCATGCCTGATAGCTCAGGGGCTCGATTCTCCAGTCGATATTGTCATATATTATATCACAGTCATATATTGGTCGACTCTGTTATTCTAAAGTCTCGTTAAAGGTACATACTTAGGATCGAAACACAGATAACGCAGGTTTCCGAGTAGGCGCATGGGATCATGCGCATGCCTGATAGCTCAGGGGCTCGATTCTCCAGTCGATATTGTCATATATTATATCACAGTCATATATTGGTCGACTCTGTTATTCTAAAGTCTCGTTAAAGGTACATACTTAGGATCGAAACACAGATAACGCGGGTTTCCGAGTAGGCGCATGGGATCATGCGCATGCCTGATAGCTCAGGGGCTCGATTCTCCAGTCGATATTGTCATATATTATATCACAGTCATATATTGGTCGACTCTGTTATTCTAAAGTCTCGTTAAAGGTACATACTTAGGATCGAAACACAGATAACGCGGGTTTCCGAGTAGGCGCATGGGATCATGCGCATGCCTGATAGCTCAGGGGCTCGATTCTCCAGTCGATATTGTCATATATTATATCACAGTCATATATTGGTCGACTCTGTTATTCTAAAGTCTCGTTAAAGGTACATACTTAGGATCGAAACACAGATAACGCGGGTTTCCGAGTAGGCGCATGGGATCATGCGCATGCCTGATAGCTCAGGGGCTCGATTCTCCAGTCGATATTGTCATATATTATATCACAGTCATATATTGGTCGACTCTGTTATTCTAAAGTCTCGTTAAAGGTACATACTTAGGATCGAAACACAGATAACGCGGGTTTCCGAGTAGGCGCATGGGATCATGCGCATGCCTGATAGCTCAGGGGCTCGATTCTCCAGTCGATATTGTCATATATTATATCACAGTCATATATTGGTCGACTCTGTTATTCTAAAGTCTCGTTAAAGGTACATACTTAGGATCGAAACACAGATAACGCGGGTTTCCGAGTAGGCGCATGGGATCATGCGCATGCCTGATAGCTCAGGGGCTCGATTCTCCAGTCGATATTGTCATATATTATATCACAGTCATATATTGGTCGACTCTGTTATTCTATAGTCTCGTTAAAGGTACATATTTAGGGTCGAAACACAGATAACGCGGGTTTCCGAGTAGGCGCATGGGATCATGCGCATGCCTGATAGCTCAGGGGCTCGATTCTCCAGTCGATATTGTCATATATTATATCACAGTCATATATTGGTCGACTCTGTTATTCTAAAGTCTCGTTAAAGGTACATACTTAGGATCGAAACACAGATAACGCGGGTTTCCGAGTAGGCGCATGGGATCATGCGCATGCCTGATAGCTCAGGGGCTCGATTCTCCAGTCGATATTGTCATATATTACATCACAGTCATATATTGGTCGACTCTGTTATTCTAAAGTCTCGTTAAAGGTACATATTTAGGATCGAAACACAGATAACGCGGGTTTCCGAGTAGGCGCATGGGATCATGCGCATGCCTGATAGCTCAGGGGCTCGATTCTCCAGTCGATATTGTCATATATTATATCACAGTCATATATTGGTCGACTCTGTTATTCTAAAGTCTCGTTAAAGGTACATATTTAGGGTCGAAACACAGATAACGCGGGTTTCCGAGTAGGCGCATGGGATCATGCGCATGCCTGATAGCTCAGGGGCTCGATTCTCCAGTCGATATTGTCATATATTACATCACAGTCATATATTGGTCGACTCTGTTATTCTAAAGTCTCGTTAAAGGTACATATTTAGGATCGAAACACAGATAACGCGGGTTTCCGAGTAGGCGCATGGGATCATGCGCATGCCTGATAGCTCAGGGGCTCGATTCTCCAGTCGATATTGTCATATATTATATCACAGTCATATATTGGTCGACTCTGTTATTCTAAAGTCTCGTTAAAGGTACATACTTAGGATCGAAACACAGATAACGCGGGTTTCCGAGTAGGCGCATGGGATCATGCGCATGCCTGATAGCTCAGGGGCTCGATTCTCCAGTCGATATTGTCATATATTATATCACAGTCATATATTGGTCGACTCTGTTATTCTAAAGTCTCGTTAAAGGTACATATTTAGGATCGAAACACAGATAACGCGGGTTTCCGAGTAGGCGCATGGGATCATGCGCATGCCTGATAGCTCAGGGGCTCGATTCTCCAGTCGATATTGTCATATATTATATCACAGTCATATATTGGTCGACTCTGTTATTCTAAAGTCTCGTTAAAGGTACATATTTAGGATCGAAACACAGATAACGCGGGTTTCCGAGTAGGCGCATGGGATCATGCGCATGCCTGATCAACATATAATGCAAAGCAAGCTAGATCCGAAGAGTGGAAGATACTCTCAGAATCTCCACGGTGTAAGAAAATCATTCTGAACGTTGCTTAAGGTGGCTTTTGGCATTCTTAGTGACTAGATCTGAATAGTCAGGTACTTTCCTACCTTCCTCTTTCCCATCGCCTTTCCCTCCCTACTACCTTCAGTCTACCAACATACCCGACTAGATTTTGACGGTTGGCCAAAGGCCAGGCTTTGGACTACCATTCCGAAGGTCGCGGGTTCGAACCCGGCGTGCGCAATTAATTAAAAATAATACATCCAGAGTAGAAGATATTAGTAGTATCGCCCTGGTGTAAGACCATTATTCAGAATTGAAACGTTGCTTGAAATAGCTTTAGCCGTGTTTAGCGACTAGATCTGAATAGCCAGGTACATCCCCGCCTTCCTCTTCCCCATCTCCTTCCCTTCCCCAATTACCTTCAGCCTCACAACATACCCCAATTGGGGATGCCATAGTCTCACTGGCTCCAGACGCGAGCAGTTGGGACTATTGTAAGGTGTTCACATAAAAAACAAAAACATTATGAAGTTGGAAACCACGATATACAAAATATAACATAATTACACTAGCAACCACTGTAATTAAATTCGTTAGATATCCATACCAACTTAATATTAGGTCGATCTTGGGTTGATAATGTCAGGGGATCAACTGTCGGGGGGATCAACTGTCGGGGGATCAACTGTCGGGGGGGATCAAATGTCAGGGGGGGGGGTCAACTGTCGGGGGGATCAACTTTCGGAGGATCAACTGTCGGGGGATCAACTGTCGGGGGATCAACTTTCGGGGGATCAACTGTCGGGGGATCAACTTTCGGGGGATCAACTGTCGGGAAATCAACTTTCGGGGGATCAACTGACTGGGGATCAACTGTTGGGTCACCAAAAAAACATAGCCGGGCCGCCCGCCCGCCACAGATGCCCTTCTTTATATTATGTTACATAGTAAAAAAAAACTGTATTGATAGAGCCGTACTTACACTGTCTTTTTATTTTATTAAAATTGGCTACACAATAAAATTATTATGCTCACATAAAATAATGATATTGACCACTGAACAGATATTGCCTAGAAGTACGATCGAAAGAAAACTGATGTCACCAAATTTACTTTAAGACGGTTCAACTCCTCAGCCCCAGAAATCTAATATATAAAAATTAATGTTTGTTTGTTTGTGTGTTCGTATGTTATGCGCGGTCATACCGTTCATCCGATTGCGATGAAACTTTGGGAATATAATGTGCGCATATATGTGCCATACCCTGGATAGTAATAGGATAGTGAGCTCTGGCGTTATGAAATTATTTCCCATACTATTTATGCGATTGCGATTAAAATTTCACCCGTTTGCTTTTTTTTTTGAATTGTTTGAACATACCATTTATCTTATTTTTAACATGAATATTTATATTTATATATATATATATATATACTGGTGAGCTCTGGCATTATGAAATTTGCATAAAGAAAATAAAATAGGTCAAGCGAGTTGTTGGAAAAATGGCTATATTTTTATGGAGTTAAGCAGCAGGGAAAAAAGGCTGGGGGAGGGGTATGAGGGAGAGTCGGACGGGGAATAAGGGAGGGGGGCTTCGTGGGAAGGGGGACGAGGGAGAGGGGAAAGCAGAGAAGATGGAAGCGGAATGCGTGAGGAGGGGGGGGTGGTCGCGAGAAAGAGGAGAGCGGCAGAGGGAGGTGGAAAGGGAACGCGGGAGGGGTAGGGGACGCGGAAGGGGAAGAAGAAGAGGTGGCGGAAGCGGAACGGGAACGAATGGGAAATGACACGAAGGGAGAAACAATTGATTAATTTAAGTGGCATTGCAACGTAGCTAGTATATTTATAATTCTGTAGCATATTGGATAGACACATTGTTTCATTTACTATTAATAGATGTCGATAGGTTAGAGTTTCTACCACATCCCAACAGACGTCCACCGAAGTAGTAAGAGTCCAAGCAGTACCATCTACCGCCGTTCGTGTCTATAAGAGCTGAAGGCTTTCAGTAGAGTAAGCCACCGTCAGTGGCAGCTAGCTTCAGATATAATTCCTAGCCAGTCAGATACGATCGTCTGTCCAGTGTCATGTAACATTATAAATAAATATACACAATATTGAGTAAACCTACTTGTAACCGAGAACCTAATATTCAATGGAAGAGCTCTACACTTCACTAGATATCTGAATGTTAATAGAGCAGACATTAACTCTATTCTTATTAACTCAATATTAACTCTATTTTTGGCACTAATCTTATTATCAATGTAATATGAACAGCGGGAGGTGAAGCAAATGTAAAATCATGCAATGTCCAGTGTTTAAATGTAGTGTCCTCCGCGTGCAAAGTCGTATCTCCTCCAAGCATAAACTTTCTAATTATTAAAGTGTATGTTTTCTGTATCTATTTGTAAATAATAAAACTAAATTTTACAGCGCCCTTGAGGTGATTTCCAATTGAATTGTTAAAATTATTATTACTATTCTTACAAATATATTATTCCCAATTCCCATTTCGGGAAAGTCAACATTATGTACAATTAAAAGAAAATTATTTTAACATTTTTTTTAAAAAAGAATAACCAACATTCCCGGGTTACGAATAACCCAACAACATTTGATCTGCTACTACCACCACACTAAGCGGAAGATGTTGCTTGTGTTTTGATGGAGGACTTAGCCAGCCGAGGAATCGAACACGGAACGTCTGGGTGGGACCCAAACGCGATGCCCACTCAACCACTGACCGGTCAAATATAAATTAATTTAAAAGGGAGTTCAATAAAGTGTGTACATAAATTAAAAAAAAGATAAACAAAAGTTATAGAGTACCAAAGAAAGGTTGTGTCACTGGTTAATAAAGCTGCTAGAAAAACATTCTTTAAGAGCTTTGAAATGTTTTATTGTTATAAGTTTGTTTTGTTTGTTTGGAAGTTTTAGGTAATGCGTTGTATTTGATAATATCACGAGAAGTAGGAACACATTGCGCTTACTTCGGACATACTTACACGCCTACAATACCCTTTTATGGGTTTGTCTCTTCAGTGGTATTGGGTTATATGGTGTTTGCGGTAAAATGAGATAAGTTTGAAACATAACAATAATACCAGAACACGTACCGCCAAGGGACTACTGTCAAATATTTGAAGTACATTATTATGTTATGAATAGTAATAAAGGTGCGCGTGCCACTTTACGAATAAAGTCGTAAATAATGTAATGCGTGCTATTTAGCAACTGAAGTATACGTTACATTTATTTTACATAAAACAAATACATTATTTTCCATATAATAAAGAAGGATAAAAGCGACTTTTTTATACCTCAATGACTTCAGTCGTTTTTAAAAAGAAATGTAATGATTTATTAATAAGAAAAACTCTCTTTTTATAACTTTTTGAAGGTTATTCCCATCAATGTAATATATCATTGAAGAAGACGATAACACTAATAATCTAAGTTAAAATATGAAAATGAGCAAGACACAGAAAAATAAAAGATAACGGTCGCAACTGGGACTCAATCTCAGAACCTCTTGGTTTGAGAATTTGATCAACATTTTTTTCATGTGTAAAAGTACCGGATCACTTCTCCAGTGGGTCGTGGTTGACCCGGTCGTGTAAAATGATCGACCAACCTAGCTCTAATAAAGGTATTATATATATATATATATATATATATATATATATATATATATATATATATATATATATATTTTTTTTTTTACAACAGGATGTCCTGAGAAAAATAATTTCTCTCAGGGCCTATGTCATCTTTGGGGAGTATGTGTGAAGGGTCTTTTTAAGGAAAGAAAGTTCTGGGAAGAAATAATGGGTAGGAATCTGGGGATCAGTGTCTCTAGGAGTGATGGTCATAATCTAACCTATCTTATACAATCTTTCCATTGTAATTTCTGTCTTTGATCTTCTAAGCACCTCCCCTATCCACCCCCTCCCCCCTCCCCCTGTTCATCTTCTAAGCACCTCCCCTTTCTACCTCTCCCCCCTCGCCTGTTGATCTTCTAAGCACCTCCCCTTTCCACCTCTCTCCCCCCACTACTTCCATTTCTACCCACGCCTGTCTTTCTGTTCTTGATAATTTAGTTTTTAGTACATTTAATGTCCTGATGAAGAGAACATCGTTCTCGAAACATGTCGATTTTTAAATAAAGATTATCGTGGTAAAAACAAAGTGTTTTTCATTATTTCATATATAAATTTGTTTTAGACCACTTTAAATTTTAATTAACCGGTAACTACCGGTTTCGGAAGAACCCTTCCTTCGTCAGGAGAATAAACTATGATACAAAATATTGACAGGTATATACATGGGAAATCGTAAATTATGTTGATCCGACGACCGACGGTCGGAGTCAGCAGTCAGCAGTCAGCAGTCGACTAAAGTAGTAAAAGTGAATCTAGCCGTGACACCCTTGGACTCCATTTGACAAGGGTCATTCTGAGCGTTTAGTATTTATATCTAAGCCTTCTAGAAGAAACCGTTTGTGTACATAAATGCTTCCCGGATGTTTTTATTCCATGCGTGTTGGTACTTTAAATTCACCAAAAATAAACAATATTAGTTCCTATTCGAAACTACGCTTCGAGGATTCAACCCTTCTCAGAAAATGTATCGGATTTTGCTGTGAAAATATTTGTATAGGTATATTATACGAAAATATAATATACTAGGTTCTGCCCGTGACTTCGTCTGCGCAGGATTAGTACTTCGAGTAGCCTATTTTCTTTTCGTAGGTCCCATCTATATGTATACCAAAATTCTTAATCTCTTCTTCTTCTTCCTTGCACTGTCCCAACTCATTGCCTAGGTAGGCTGTTGGGGTCGGCTCTCCTCGTTCTCAGGTTGTAGCTTCTTCGGTTCTGGGTATCGCTCTCTTCCAGGCCGTATCTACTTAGAATTTTAGAGCATTGAGTCATCCAGGAGTTCTTTGGTCTTCCTCTGGATGACTGTCGATGAAGCTCCATAGACATTGCCTGCTTTACTGTGTGGTCTGGTGGTCTCCGTTTTATGTGACCATACCATCTCAACTGTCGTTCCTCTAGCTTATTGTTTATGTCTGTGACACCCAGGCTACCACGAATGCGTGAACTTTTAATTTTATCTTTTAGTGACACTCCTGCCGACCATCTAAGCATCGGATGTGCAGCAAAATTCTTAACATATTTATTGAAAATATCTATAATTCTTGATTCGATTCAAGGGTGAGTAGATACTTCAAATAAATTCACTAATTTAAATATTTTCTAAAATAGAATTTTGGATTTACAATCATTGTTTTTCAAAATGTCCTTCTCAAATTTTGACACTTTCTATTAAATAATAATTATTATTTGTAATACAAGGAAAAAAGCAAGCTTTGGGTATAAATTATAGCCTATATGTTATTCTGATGTGTGAGCAAATTATTGTAAAGTTTCATTAAAGTCCATTTAGTGGTTTTTGCGTGAAAGAGTAACAAACATACATACATCCATACAAACTTTCGCGTTTATAATATTAGTAAGATAAGATTACAGATTCATTATTTGGCATTATCTTTGGCTTACTTAAAAATATATTTCATAAATATATAAGCAAGTAGTAGTGATTATGGAATTATTATTATAAATTAGAGGAATTTAAAAGAAGTACACAGATAATTATGACGGCCGGCGTAGCCCAGCGATAAGGCTTTCGACTCCCATTCAGAAGGTCGCGGGTTTGAACCCGGCGTGCGCAACAAAATTTTATTCGATTAATTAATTAAAAATAATATACACTATATTTGCGACACGTTCCAGAGTGGAAGATACTCTCAGTATCGCCCTGGTGTAAGACCACCTTTCAGAATTGAAATGTTGCTTGAAATGGCTTTAGCCATGTTTAGTGACTAGATCTGAATAGTTAGATACTCCCACACCTTCCCTTTCCCCATATCCTTCCCTTCCCCACTTACCTCAGCTTCAGACGGAAGCATTTGGGACTCTTGTGAGGTATTCAATATAAAAAAAGATAAAAATACTAATACTTCTTCAATCTTCTCAAAATCACTTTGTGGCATTATTTTTAATTAAATTAAACAAATAACTTTGTCTATACCATTATATAATCATAATTACCAACATTTATATTATATTTCGAAGCCGTTACGTTTAAAAACGAATATGATATGTTTTATAATATAATGAATGTATTATACAAAGAAACCATCGGTTTCGAAACATGTTGATAAATGTTATTATGTAGTGGTGTACATAAAGTTATTTGTTTCATTTAAATAATAGATAATTTTATTCATAAAAAAAATTAATTTATCAATAGATTTTTCGAGTATTGTGGTTGTGGATGTCTGGATTGTAAAGTGGCTTGATGTTAGTGTGAGTTGATTGTTGGGTAATTTGTAGGATAGTGCTTGTGATTTATGTTTAGAAAGAATTGTGATTGATATATGGATATAGACTAGTAATTTTATGCTTGCTGCATTTGAACGAAAATATTATTTATTTATTGACGGGCTTTTACATATCGAATACAAATTTCATTTATAACAACAGTATAACATATATTTAAAAAGATTACAAAGTATATAAATAAAGCATAAACACAATGCGATAAAATAATAAGAATATATCTAATGCTAAATCCACATGGATGACTTTAGAATAAAAAAAAGATAAGAAAAGAAAAGAAACAATAGAAACAAAAGAAAACCAAAATAAAATAAAATGATTTCTCATTCATTATTTACATTTAAAAAATGGTCGACTAATTTGGCTTTAAATGTGGTGAAGTTTAAATTTAATATGTCTGCGACATCGGTTAGTTCTTTGCCCAACCTATGTATTCTTTCTAACAAAGTATTCATAGCGAAGTTATTGTTGTAGAATAAAATATTCCGTATTGTTGTAGAATAAAATATTAACAGGGCTATGAAAATGTTAGGTTTTATAGTAAGAATTTCCAAGGATTTAAAAAATATCAATACATTAAAACTTCTGTTCATATCTCTCGTTAGAAGTATTCTAGAATACAACTCTTCAATTTGGTCACCTGTCTTTAATAATCACATTAATACCATTGAAAGAGTCCAATGCAAATTTTTGAGGTGTGTTAATTTTAGACTTGGAATTCCTTTAGAAACAATAGATTATGATTTTTTATTACATTCATTTAAATTGCTTAAGTTAAGTGATATTTTGGAGGGATATCCTTTCCGCAAACCCCTTCAAGACACTTACCTACATTTTGTATAAGTAGATAAACCTATTTTCCATAAACCGACTGCATACTGTATATAAGTATGTCGACTGTCGGAAGATCAACAGTAATGGAATCATTACATTGTCAACATAAACTTAAAAAGTTTTAAAGCTGTTTTCAACAGTAAAAAGGGTTGCAGAATAAAAAATGTATTTTTATTTGGACCCAACATAAAACAGCACGAATACAACCAGGTTGAACATAAAATCAAAAATAATAGGGTACAGAAAAGCAGCGAGCAATATGAAAATATCTGCAAACTTTGTATTACAGCTGAACGGACAGACTTAACGATGTTTGCCTTGGGCATAGGTAACGCAGCGAGAGTTGGAAACAATAAAAAAAACTTAGTATTGAATGTATTTTTGCGTCGGTATATACTTGAGGGCGCGCTACGCCGCTCAAAAGAAGAAGATGGAGAGATACGACAATACGAACGTGAGAGCGAACGCGTTAACATTAAAAACCATAAAATTCATGCGAAAATTGTGAAAATGTTTAATAAAAGACGACTCGTTTGAAAAAGAGCAAAAATTTCGTGGGAGATGTGTCAAGTAGCATTTAAAGAAACATCATGAATTTTTTCATATATATAACTTGTAAAATAACAGAAAAAAACGTGTTAATAATAATTTTTGGAGCATACTATGCGATTTATTTCTATCGAGGGAATTTCAAATAATTACCGTTTCGGCGTGGGGAATGTATAGATACTATCTTAAAGAATAACATTGATTTTTTTAAGAGCTTAAAAACTTCAAACGTTTAAGGAAAACGTGTCAGAAATCGGTAGAAAGCAGAGCGGCCCGTTAATGTCACTAGAGGAAGAGAGACAACAAGTGTATGCGATGCTCGTACAATAATATTGTTATGAACCTTACAGCGTGTCCTATTCATATCGGTTCCAGTTTGATCTCCAATATATATTGAATAATCAACACCCCTGCTATAGGTCACCTCAAGTGGTTCGCTACATCCACAAATAATTATATACGATAAATCATGCTACCTCCTTCTTTAGCCAACGTTTCGGACAACGTTACAGTGACCATCATCAGGACAGTGCATCATGGAAGGTCAAAACATTTGTCCCAATGATGGACACTATAACGTCATCCGAAACATTGGCTAAAGAAGGAGGTAGCGTAACACGGCATAACACCCCAAAAATAAATAACAAAAATAGTTATGTATCTGTTCGAGTAATATGACTAAGGATGGTAGATCTATGCATCATGGGTCGGCAACCTCACTCCGGGAAGACGTATATTGTTAAATAAATTTTTAAATATTTAATTACTATATTATTATTAAAAGAAGACAAATCACTTTGTATACACCGCTCACTTAAGACGATAGACTTCGCTTTTCGGCCCATACAAAAAGGACGCCCGGGAAAAAACACTTTTCTACATCGGAAATTGCACAAAATGAATATATTTTTTTATACTGCCTTCTAGAGGGTGAAAACTATGTCGGTATGTTTTCGAATTTTCGATGCGTTTCGTATTAACGTAAACATTCACTGTCAAACATGTACGATTTATCAAAAAATGTTATTTAAGGAAAAAGTGCTGCTAACTCAACTCTCACAAAGAATTATAAAATTATAAAAAGCTACCGACGTAGCTTCTTCTTTCTAAAAAATATGTATTTTTTAAAATTTCAATTTCGTGAAAGTTTCGGTGTAGAAAAGTGTATTCTCCATAAACCCCTTTTCGAGCGATTTCTGTAGGTAAATTTGAGCGTTGTCTCATTCGCACATTTCGCATTCGCATGTATTGTAAGTGTGCGTGAGCTAATTGTGAGCGGGACAGAATGACAGTCGCGGGTGTTCCGCGTGTCGTTCAAAGTCTAGCCTCTTAATTAAAATTATCAACGTGATTCAAAACTAATGGTTTCTTTGTCAGCATAAGACAAAAATTAACAAAAATAACAACAAAAAAAACCCCTTTTAGGAGCATTTTGACGAGTAACCCAGTATTTTGGTATATATCTGTTATGTTGGTACTTGTCGAAACTGTCGCTTTTAAATTTAAATTTAGGTCTATTAAAATGCTTATTTTTAATTGATAAACTAATGTTCAAGACAAGATTTTATGCATAGCACAAAGGGTAACAATTATTATAAGCAATAATTATTAGCCTGAAACACTCATCCATATCGAAGTAATACGCGGTAATTGTTGAATGAAACACTAGTATATATTGAATCATTTAGAGGGTAACATATAAGCCGCCGTAGCTTAGTGGATAGAGCTCCTGACCGGCAATCAGAGGGCACGGATTCGAGTCCCGTCAGCGGCATGTATCTTTTCTCGGGAGGTTTTTTCAATTTACGGATGATTGTTTCAGGCTAATAATTATTGCTTATAATAATTGTTACTATTAAAATGCTTTTAACAACCCCCTTTATTTTATATTTCATCATATTAACATCCTAGGTATGGCGACAACGAGTGTCACGCATGACAGCAAATTACCGAACGTCAAATCAAACTCAAACGTCAGACGTCATGCGTATATTTTTGTTTACTAATGTATACGATATGTTTTTGTTGATTATTATATGATTTAACTAAAGATTTTAATTGAACTTATTGATTTGTCTTATTTTTTACGATGAATAAGGGAGATTAAACCTTTTAGGCGGCGGATCATGATTAAGTTGTTGATTTTTTCGTTTATAATTATTTATAGACGAAGGGATAAAATTTTCCCGCGATTCAACCATTTGAATTCTAAACAATATAATTTTTTTTGTCATACTACAGCCACTTTTTACTTCAATTCACAAGAATCAGAGAGAAAAAGGGTTAATATTCATCGTAAAAAATCACACAAATCGAAAGGCTCAACTAAAATCTTTAGAATAAATCAACAAAACATAACATAAACCTGTTGAACTTAACCTTATACAGTAAACAAAAATAAACGGATTACGTCTGAGGTTTGAGTTTGATTTGACATTTTGTTATTAGTTGCTAGGCGTCGCACTCATTGTTGCCATACATACGACGTTAATATGATGAAATAAAATGTTACTTCCGTCCAAAAGAGATCGCATTTACTAGTCGTAATGCGCCTAAAGAAGTTTTACTTCAAAAAAGTATTTAAAAAAAAAGAAGTGTTATATCTATCGATTGTTGGTAAACTAGAAAAAAATACTACATCTATCCATTTTTATTTTTTTTATGTAATCATTTTTTATATGTTACAGTTTTTTTACATTTTTTTAAAACCACCATACTAGGCTAATGCTCGTGTTATAAACATCATAAAAAATAATTGACATTATAAAAATACATATGACGTTCTGTTCATACTAATCGAACAAAAAATGTAGAACCGCTTCTGAAAACGACAGCCACACAATGATTATGTACATGAATGGGTCTCTCAAGTTTGTCCAATGGACCTAGCTCAGTGAAAGCATCAGCGTTGTCTCAGCAACGTTTCTTCACTCTATTAATTTCATCTAAGCATCTGTCAAGCTTTTGAACAAAACAAATACGTATTTCGAATAAAAAATCACGGAAGAAACTGAAACCAAACAAAAACTGGCTGTTTGCTATGGTTTCCAACCAAATTTCTATCACGGCGCTACTCAATTTTACGATTTCAGCAATTATCTCAGCTTGTTTAACCATAGACGAAGAACAATCAGCTGTCATCGTAGCAACTAGCATGGCGAGCTTCGAGTCACTGCTTGAGTTGTCATTGACAACGGGTTTTCGCGAAGTTGTGTAGTGTGCGGACCATCACATTGACATACACAGAATAGCGAGTTTAATTGCAAACTGTTTTTTTTTTCAGTTACCTTGTGAGCGGAGGCACTAACTCATAAAATAATTTTACGACCTACTTTATGCTTGCCTGATATAAAAATTAGTTCCAATTTTGAAAATTAAAATTGCATTTATGACAGAAATATTTCAGAACAGAAAAGAAGTGTGTTAGCAGTATAACATAAAAATCTAATTAAAAAAATAGTTTGGATATCATTTCTAAATGATAATAATGTGTTCAGGGAATTGTATGCTGCTCGCGAGTCGCATGTTGTCGACCAACGAAAGGGGTGTTTCTGAGAATAGAAAGTGTTATATTTGACCTATTTTTGCTATGACGTATGAACAAATTTACATACAAATTATAGTGAAAGAGCAGTTGGTTCCTTGCTCTGGTCTCTGAGGTCACGGGTTCATACTAGGCGAAGACATTAATTTGTTATTTTTAATTGATAAAGATAAGATTTTATGCATAGCACAAAGGGTAACAATTATTATAAGCAATAATTATTAGACTGAAACACTCATCCATATTGAAAAAATCGTCGGCGTCATGTATCTTTTCTCGGGAGGTTTTTTCGATATGGATGAGTGTTTCAGGTTAATAATTATTGCTTATAATAATTGAAGACATTTGTTTTTACTGTTATTAAAATATTCATATATAGATTTTAAATAAATTAAAAAATATCTTGATTTATTTTTGCGTTATGCTCTGTTGCGGTATCTCCTTCTAGGTCCTAAATTAGTTTTTCCGGCCGAAACCAAAACCGAAACCGAAACCGAAACCGAAGCCGACTTTCGGCTTCGGTCTCAGAATCGGCGTAAACTGAAACGGAAACCGAAACTTCCATATAAGGTCAATCTTAATCAGTCAGCTTTTATTATTAAATTATATACCTACCTAATAATGATTCCGTCTCTGATATTTGAACTAATAATGAACATAACATAATTATCATTCCTTATTTCAAATAAATTATTTGTGCGTTTTAAAAAAAGGAGTTGATTTAAAATATATATACCTACTATACAGAGTGGAAGATACTCCAGAGTAGAAGATACTCTCAGTATCGCCCTGGTGTTAAACCACCATTCAGAATTGAAACGTTGCTTAATAATGGCTTTAGCCGTGTTTAGTGACTAGATCTGAATAGCCAGGTACTTCCCCACCTTCCTCTTTCACATCTCCTTCCCTTCCCCACTTACCTTCGGCCTCACAACATACCCCAATTGGGGATGCCATATTCTCACTGGCTCCAGACGGGAGCAGTTGAGACTGTTGTGAGGTATTCTCTATAAAAAAAAACTCCTTCGTAAATAGAAAATATTAGATAAGTATTTATTACCTATTATTTCTTTTTAACGTTATTTACGAATAACATATATAAAAGTACAACACAAAATTACTTTTTTTTTTTTTTTTTCGTTGTTTGTTTTTGGGGTGTTATGCCGTGTTGCGCTACCTCCTTCTTTAGCCGACGTTTCAGATCTGCCGGATCTGCCCTGATGATGTACACTGCAACGCTGTCCGAAACGTCGGCTAAAGAAGGAGGTAGCGCAACACGGCATAACACCCCAAAAACAAACAACGAAAATGCTTTTGGCCGTGAAAATCTAAAAAAGTATCTACTTGTTTTTACCTAATTTGTTTAGCTACACTAAACAAAAAATTACTCTTTCATCTTAAGAACAAAATAAATTCTTCTAATGTTAGGTCATTTTGAATGGTACTCTTTTTTTGAACAATAAAACTTAAATTGAAAAGTACCTGCCTACTAAGTACAGCAACTAAATATTTTTAATGAAAATAATATTTGGGACCAGTTGTTTCGGAAAATTTCACGTTTGAATTTCCCTCAAATCGACATTCACCGAAAAATTGGGTTGTTTCAACCTCCCTCAGAAGAAATTTCATCGAAAATTCCATAGGACCAGTTGTTTTGGAATTCCCTTCAAATTTGAATTTCCTTCAAATTTGAATTTCATTCAAATCGTCATTCACCGAAAAATTGGGTTGTTTCAACTTCCGTCAGCAGTGAAAATACTATAGAAATAGAATGTGAATGTGATCAGCCGAGTCCGGACGGTTAGCGAAATAATGGGAGGCGCATGCGCAGACGTCAAAATTGTGATTCGGCGGGGAACACTTGAATAAAATTTTCAAATTTATCGAACGTTATTTGTTGCTATTTACTGCTGACGGAAGTTGAAACAACCCAATTTTTCGGTGAATGACGATTTGAAGGAAATTCAAATTTGAAGGGATTTCCAAAACAACTGGTCCTATGGAATTTTCGATGAAATTTCTTCTGACGGAGGTTGAAACAACCCAATTTTTCGGTGAATGTCGATTTGAAGGAAATTCAAACGTGAAATTTTCCGAAACAACTGGTCCTTAATGTAAGAAAATAAATAGAGTTTTCTTTTAAAGAGAAAACTTGTATTATAATATGCGAGCCTGGGGTGTATAAATAACCCCAAACTCTCTGAGCGTAATACTAAAAAATAATGATTACTTAATGAATATATTTGCGCAGATAATATATTACAAAAATGGCTATCTGGTAAATTTCAATGGAAAAACAGAAACACTAACCGTGTATGTCGATCTCTGCGATTCACGTTCACGTTCAGATCACCAGCACAATTTTTGATATTACTGAGATCCGCACAAGTTCCGTAGTTAACTTTACAGAACGGCGATAGAATTCACAATGAAAAATGCAAGTAATGTTCAAAGCCACAAAAATAGTTTCCATGAGACAGTTTCCTTGACTACAATGTAACTATATACAACAATACAAAAATCCTCCGAAAATCCGTAGAGAGTGCCAAATCACAATTTTTGTAATATAAATATACTAATTATTTTTTTGAACACTCAGAAACAAAAAACATGTTATAAAGCTTAACGAAAATTCTTCTTTTTTTCATTGTGTAAATTATTCAATAATTTCGTAACATCCAAGGCGTTTTAACTGTTATTTTATAGCCTAATTATATTATATTCGATTAAACCTTTAAAAGTCAGATAACCTATCCTATTAAATCCTTCTTTAAATTTTCTTTACAATTGTTAACAACCGAGATTCCAGAATAGATTTCCTTTAGGCTGACATTGATGAATTGAAAACCAATCCAGAATCTTTTCGCACCGTTAAAAAGCTCACACAATCAATTTAACAACATTTTTCTTTGCGAGGGTCTACTTGAATACATTTGGACAATACGTTTTTTCCCAGTGGAGAAATATCCAATTTGACAGTTGCTGCGAAAAGTTATACAATGCTTTTAAATGATTATTTAAAAAAATATGTGTGCGGGTTGAAGTAAAAGTTATTTGACTGTTGTAACAGGTATTACTAAAACGGTACTATCTATCTATCTAAATTACAAAGAAGTTTTACTTCAAAAATGTAAAATTTTAGCAAATTTGAAATATGTGGTTAAATAAGTTCTTCGTTCTAAACTTACATTAAAATTATTTGTTTTAAGTCTGAAATTTTGCGTAGGTACCTAACGCTTTATTTGTAGGCAAATTTGTAAAAGTGATCGGTTATGCTATGGTTTTATGTGGTGTTTGCAACACTGTCTCTTACTCTATGATAGATGGGCGGGCTTTACCGCCGAGCAACGTCCCGAACGTTGACGGAGTTGCGACCCGAAGTGGGTCATTTCAAGGCAGCGCGTTACCGAGCGCTGATCCCGGCTCCCTTTAATAATCTTACCGCCAGCTAGGCTGGACGTTTACTTTGTAACCATTTGTATTCAATAAACGACGTTCTCGTAGAACGAATCTCTATTGTATTCATTACGTATACTCAGTGTGTAGTACTGAGGATAAGATTGAATACAATCCAGTTCCTGAACGCTACATTTTATATAATGTGTTATTGTTTTATTGTATAATGTGTAAAATTGAATACATTAGAAAATGATCATAACATTTAAATGTTTGTGCCTCAGCTTCGAAAAATAAAATAAAACACGCTTTTTGGTGTGGCGCAACACCTTAAATCATAACATTACATCATTTTGGGATGCGACTTTCAAAGACTTCTTCGTGTGCCCTATCAGGTCCCCACAACGTTGCCGATCACTCTGGTAAATATGTCTCTATGTTGGGCTGCCCGGAATAGCTCCTCCACACTTCTGATACCGGTTCACCCTCGTACATTTCGCGGCCAAGCCATTTGCCTCCTACCAGGCCCTCGGCGACCCTCTATCTTGCCTTTTAGTATTAATAGGAGCAAGTGATATTTCTCCCTGCGAGATATGAAATTTTCCTGATTTTTACTAACGTGAGCAGTTCTTTATCTGATCTAACCCGCCTATGAATTTCTGTGTTGGTGATCATGTTAGTCCATGGAACTTAAAGCATTCTCCGGTGAAGCCACATTTCAAAAGCATTATCCGGTGAAGCCACATACCAAAAGCATTCTCCGATGAAGCCACATTTCAAAAGCATTCTCTAGTGAAGCCACATTTCAAAAGCAATCTCCAAAGAAGCCACATTTCAAAAGCAATCTCCAAAGAAGCCACATTTTAAAAGCATTCTCCGGTGACGCTACATTTCAAAAGCATTCTCCGATGAAGCCACATTTCAAAAGCATTCTCCGATGAAGCCACATTTCAAAAGCATTCTCCGGTGAAGCCACATTTCAAAAGCATTTTCCGGTGAAGCCACATTTCAAAGACACAAATCACTAAATAAGAATAGAATTGAGCTATTGAACGTAATTCATAAACATTCATTGAAGAAGAAGATAACAATAATAATCAAATTTTTTAAAATATGAAAATGAACAAGACACAGAAAAATAATAAAAGATAATGGATATATTACATTGATGGGAATAACCTTCAAACGTTAAAAAGGGAGTTTTTCTTATAAAAATAAATCATAAAAATTCTACTATAATGTTAAATTACAAAGTATTAATAATTATCGGTAAAATAAGTTAGTAATTCGTACCTTTAGGAGAATGTCTACTAGATTGACAATGATGAGAGACTTCTGACGTTGCCTGTGAGAATACTTCAAGTAGGAAAGCTCCAAGTGAGAATCCTAAAACAACAAACAACATTCATTATAATATATTATTAATAAATAAAATAACATTTTTTTTTTTTTAAACTCAATGAGAAAAACCTCAAATGGTTGGGTCCCATTAACGGCTTCAAGGCCTTCTCTATAGATGGATCGCATCATATATTAGTAATCGGCACCAAATTACGGTTGTCAATGGCTTCACATCCTGCTTAATGGAAATCGTCTCAGGTGTGCCCCAGGGGTCGCATCTCGGACCACTCCTATTTAATATTTACATAAATGATATTTATGTATGCTTTAAAAATAGTCATTTTGTGTTATACGCGGATGACATGAAAATTTTTAAACCTGTACAGTCTTTATCCGATTGTATGGAATTACAAAGCGATCTTGATAATTTGTGCATATACTGTGAATCAAACTTATTGTCCTTAAACATTTCTAAATGTCATTCTATTACGTTTACTAGAAATAAAAATAAAATCAACTATCATTACAACTTGAATGATAAACCTTTACAATCTATGTCTATATGTAAAGATCTAGGTGTTTACTTAGACAGCAAATTAATTTTTGATAAGCATATCGAAAAAATTATCACAAAATCCTACAAGATGCTAGGTTTTTTATTAAGAATATGTAAAGCTTTCAAAAGTGCTAAGACACTAGAAATGTTGTTTTGTTCATTAGTCAGAAGTCCACTGGAGTACGCGTCCATAATATGGAATCCTCAATATAAGGTATACATAGATTTATTAGAAAATATACAAAATAAATTTTCGAAACATTTACTTTTAAAATACAACAAAACTACAAATAATATGTTAACACTACAAAAAAGACGCACATTGTCGGATCTATTGTTTCTGTATAACCTGCTTAATAATAATATTGATAGTCCCGAATTACTATCCGTAATTGGTTTAAATGCTCCAATGAGGCGTACCAGGCACACTTCTCTTCTTCATATAGAAGCCCACAACACCAATGCAGCAAATAACTCACCAATCACTCGCGCAATCACAACCTATACCCATTATGAAAGATTATTACAATTAGACATTTTTCACGATTCATTGCGAACATACAAAACAAAATTATTAAATTTCTTATCATTTTATTAAACTTTAGTGAGCAAATAATTTTTGATTTTAAAATGTAAAATTTTCTCCACCCATACTCTTTCATTTATGTTTTATTAGTCAACCAATGTTTGATTCTTTTCATTAGTTTCATCATAATATAGTTTTAAAACCCAGGCGAAATTACCTATTGATATTTTACAGATTTACGTAATAGGTACAAAACCATGTAATTTATTTAAAATACCTTACAACTTATATTTAATGTACTGTGTAAATCTTATAAACAAATAAATAAATAAATAGATATGACCGTATCTTTTTCTGATTTATCAGTTTAAAATTTTCGATTGACAGTCGCTAATGTTGTCTTCAGTGATGAAATGAAAGAACATTTCTTTGTCTTAACCACTATATATATTTTTTATATTCGCTGACCGGTTTCAGAACAACCGTTCCGTCATTTCGGAACAACGGTTGGTCCGAAACCGGTCATATTAATAATAACATAATAAGTCATATTTCTTCAATCTTTGCAAACTCACTTTGTGGCATCATTTTATTGAAATGAAACAAATTACTTATGTGTAAACCATTATAGTGGTTATTTACAAAAGTAATTTGTTTAAATTTAAAGACATTTTTTTTATGGGAAAAAAAATATTTATTAACTTTTGAAGGTTATTTCCATTAATGTAATATATTTTTGAAGAAGAAGACAACAATAATAAACTAAATTAAAATATGAAAATGAACCAGACACAGAAAAATAATAAAACATAATGTTCGCAACTGGGACTCGAACCCAGATCTCACGTCTCATTTAGACTTTTATAAAAAAATCAAGAAGTGTTCCATAAAAATAAAATCGGATATATTTATCCGAGACACTATAAATAAATTATTTAAATACTTGTTTCCAATGAAAAAAGGTAGCTACCAATAATATGGAGAAAAAAAACGAGTCGAAGATAATATTGTTAATTCTGAAAATTGAAATATGAAGTTGACAAATACGACAGTCTTGTAATAGATCGCAATGCCTGAATTGGTTAGAGCGCCCGTCCCGGTAACACGTGAGATCTGGGTTCGAGTCCCAGTCGCGACCAATATGTTTTATTATTTTTCTTTGTTTTGTTCATTTTAATATTTTAATTTAGATAATTATTGTTGTCTTCTTCTTCTTCAATGCTAAATACCCATTTTTTCATTTATTTATTATGAATATCCACAAAGTATAACTTTGTTCAAACGTATAATTTATTATACGTATAGTTAATAGCTACATTCAAACTTATAATTTATTATTGCTTACAATGTAAGTAATACGAAAGTTAGATAGGTAACTAACTAACTAATAAACACATCGTTTCAAAAGTTTAGGCAGAAAGAATAAACCGCCAAACTCATTGCTAAATTCACATTCATACGTCGAATTATCACTAAATACTCTTCTGTTATTGTGACTGATGATATGGCTAGAATAAAGCATTTGATTTACTTGATCGAGCCGTATTCTCCTTGAGCGTCCCCGATTTCTTCTACCATTCCCTTCAGCGTCATATTAGTTATAATTCTTTCATTTTCAACTTATACTCGTTCATAATTATTATTAATAAGGCCCTTAAGACTCTTGGATTTGTTTTGAGAGTTTCAAAAGACTTCAATAATTTAGGCACGTTTATCATGTTGTACAAAACCATTGTTAGATGTCAACTAGAGTATAACTCTACGATATGGTCTCCCTTTTACAATATTCATTCCGCCAACATTGAAAAGATTCAACATAAGTTCTTGAGATATATAAACTAAAAATTGCATATTCCTGTAGAAAACATTGATTATAACTACCTACTAGATAAAATGTTCCTATTAGAACTTTCAGAAAGAAGAATAATCACAGATTTAATACTATTACATTAAATACTGCATTACAAAATTGACTGTCCTGAATTGCTTCAATTAATCAATATCCACATACCTAAAAGATCTTGCAGAAATTTACTACCCTTTTATTTTAATAACACCAGGACACTCTCTTATCAAAATTCCCCGATACCGAGACTTCACAGTCTCGGAAATAAATATTCTGATCTGGGATATATATTTTACATTAAAAACAATCAGTATAAACATTGTTTATTTCAATTATTTTTTATATTTAGACATAAATAGACGTCTATAATCTCTACAATTTTTGTCTATATTGAATATCTTTTTTTTTGTGAAAATTCTTATATTTTTTTCTAATTTTATTATATGCATTTATTGTTATATTTTGTTGTAGATATAGCTTTTGTTTTACTTTTATTTTCACTGTAGTATGCTTTCTTTATTGTTTTAATTTAGATTTTTTTGAAATAACTGTTATACTCATCTATTTAACTAAAATGTAAAAGCCCATAAGGGCGTTTAATAAATAAATAAATAAAATAACTTAATGGAAAAAAAACATAATTGAGTGATTTTCTGTCATTTTTTTTTTACAAAGTAATCAATAATTTTATTTGAGTTCTACTCCAGCGAAACGATAGGAAAATATATATTTTTCGATATTTATCAAATAAACTGATTTTTAGTACAGATTAGTCGAAACTAGTGATTTCACACTTCGCCTAAATCTGTCGGGAACCTACTACGCCCTGTTTAAAATTATAAGCTTTGTTTTTAAGCTAAGTTTTTTTTTTTAATTTATTTATTTAAATCTTAGTTTTGACGTCTTGTTTCGGGCTAACCCCCTAAAAATACAGTATTAAATTATAAAAGTAGGGGAAGATTAGACTTACGTGAAAGCTGTTGGTGAGGGAGGGCCAGTAGATGCCCTTGTAAAGGACACCCTTCTTGAAAACCGCTGACTTGTCTGAAAATTTTGATACAATTTATTAGTTTCGTTGCCAGGACCTTACTGCTTGAAACGGAATTTATACAGAAAGGACATAGCGAAAATTTGTTTAGCCTTACACATTTAATTTGGGAATATACGTATTTTTGTGAACAAAATTTTTATTTAAAAAACGTCAAAACAAATGTTTTATGTTTGAAAAGTCATATTAAAAAACCTCTGGAGATATTTTGGGTTATATATGCGCCATTTTAAGTGTATCCGATTGCTTTTCGAATAAAAAAGCCAATTATCTCTTGATTCGGCAATATATATATTTATAGCTCCCACGTTTGTTATTTTGATCTTAAAGCGAAGCCATTGAAATGCTTTATCTATTATAACCACGGATGTTGCAAATCCGAACTTCGTAGACTATTTTAGAAAAATGTAAAAATAATTTTTTTCGCGCATAATTTATGATCATCCGTTTACGGTTAAGGCGATCCGCCCACTGAGGCAACTGAAAACTGTCAACTGGCAACTGTATTTGTATGACAATGTGATGGCCCGCACACTACACAATCACTCAAAAACCCGTTGTCAATGGTAACGCAAGCGGTGACTCGCGACTCGCACTGCTGATTGCTGTGGCCGGCCGTTGCTAGTTGCCAGCTGTCAGCAGATTGTTCTTCGTCTATGGTTAAATAAGCTTTTTGACCAATCAAGACAGAGAAAACAGACGGTTTTAGTTGGTTTTCAGTTGCCTCAGTGGGCGGAGCGCCTAACGGTTAAGTGCTTTTTCCATAGATACATTTTATTATCAAGTATACCAAAGACAACATACAGAAATCGAAAATATTCTATGATGACTCGAATAAGTAAGTATCTCTGACGGCAGTTCCAAATTATCAAACACGCAGGTTCCAGGCTGTTATAAACTTAACATTTTTTTTATAAATCCTAATAATACAGGATAAACGGTAAAATACAGGTTATTTCATTGGCTATATAGCACTTTAATAAGTTTTTAAGTCTCCGTGTTAAAATTCAAAGGTATGATTTTTTTAAATTTTGGCGAAAAACTTAAAAGACGATCGTCTTGAAATCCCAAGTAATCGAGGCCAATTTATTTATTTCGCGCGGTTGCTTCAATTTGCCAATTTGGGAGGCGGGAATGGGTGCCGCCCCCCCGGAAACCATTTATTGCATAACCAACACCTCTGCCATAGGTCACCCCAAGTGATTTGCTACGTTTGGTGACTTATCAGGGGTTGAGGTGTGTCTAGGTATTGGCGGTGGATGATCTGGACATACTGTACACCAGATTCCTGCTCACCCCTCATATATTTTTCCTTCCCAGAACTTACTCTCTTTCCTTTCCTTAAAAATACACTCGATTCCCAATCCGAAGGTCGCGGGTAACCCGGCGCGCGCAAACAAATTTTATTCGATTAATTTGTGTTGTTTCACTATTAATTGGATAAAAGTAATATTTAGTTTGCAGAGTGGAAGATTATCTCAGAAACGTTGCTTGAAATGGCTTTTGCCTTGTTTGGTGAAGGGATCTGAATAGCCATATACTTCCCCACCTTCCTCTTTCCCATATCCTTCCCCTCCCCACTACCTTTATAACATACCCCAATTGGGAACGTTAGTCTCACTGGCTCCAGACGGGAGTAGTTGGGACTTTTGTGCGGTATATCTACATATAAACAAAAATCATATATGTAAACAACTTTCCATTAATAATCAGTCCAAACATTTGCATGTTATGATTTGAGGTCGGATGTATTGCATAAATGCATATTTCGACGATATTTTCCTATTAACATGAACGATGTATGCAAATTCATTAAAAAAATGTCAAAGGTGTGTCGGAAAATTTAAAAAAATTTTAACATCGAACCTTTGTGTCAAAAATTTCGAATAAATCGTCTCCAATTAAAATTGACCAAAAAGTAATTTCAGCTTTCACAGTGTTTTCTCAACTTTTTTGGATTATACATGTGAATAAAATTTTGGTGATTATTTTTGTTTTTTTTTGAACCCGGCGTGTTAGGGGTGGAAAAATAATAAAAATACCTGGGGGTTGGGTCATCATGACCCACATATTCAACACCAGGTGTTTCATTATATTTATGATTTTTTTACTTATGGCTATATTGCACTTTATTAATGAATTCAAACATGATATTATTTCAACAAAAATATGTATTTATATTTTTTGTAAGCAATAAATATACCACTCAATAAAAGTTAACAAAATTAGCTTCCTCTAACTTAATCATACTGAATGCTTATTTTTTATCATTCTACAAGTTGTGTTTAATTTAAATGGCACTTTTAAGAACTTAACAAACTAATCTATGGAAAAAAAAAAACAAAAAGTTAATTTGGAATCATCTTCAAAAATACCATATGTATATTTTTTGTAGAACTTAAAAACGTAAAGTGTTCTAAGGACATACTCGTATGTTTATAGATCGGTAGAAAAGATTTTCCAGCATTAATGGTTGCCGGATATGTGGTGATATACCATATATATGTAATAAATAAATATAGCCAAAATAGCTAGGAAAACAAATGGGAAAGCAGTGTTACTTCATGCAAAAAGCATATTTCAAGGGTTTTAATGCATTTCGATACCATCTTTCTCAGATCTTTCCTGGTTTTCAATGCATATTTTATCTACCATCTTTTTAAAACAATTTTCCGTGCAAATTTCTGCCATAAATGCTTTATTAATTGATTTTTATTGGAATAACTCTTGCTATAAAAATTTGATGGATATATACAACAATGTAACATATCGTTGAAAGAAGATACTTCTAATAACCAATCGAGCAATATTGAAATACGCGTTCAGCGTCTCTGATTTCTGAGCGTCCGATTTGGAAATGTCCCGCCCTCATTAAAAAAAATCATACCTCCGAATTTTAATTTCGAGACATGCATGCTATTCGCTCACTGAAGAGACTGAAACCAAACTAAAACTGGCTTGTTGCTATGGTTTCCAACCAAACTTTCTACTTAATTTTACGATTTCAATAATTATCTCAACTTGTTTAACCATAGACGAAGAACAATCGGCCGTCATATCACGCAACTGGCATGTCGAGTCGCGAGTCACCCCCTGCGTTGCCATGGACAACGGGTTTTTGAGAAGTTGTGTAGTGTGCGGACCATCATATTTACATACAGAGGATAGCGAGTTTACTTGTAAACTGTTTTTTTTTTCAGTTGTCTCGTGAGTGGAGGCAGGTAAACTGCTTATAGTGAGAGCGCCATTGAGTGCATATATATATTTGACCGTTAATCCTATATTTTTAGAATTTATAAAAAATCGTTAAATTTGTAAATACACAAATTCTGCGTAATATTTACTTTTAAATTGGCGTAAGTAGTATGTATTAAATAATATTAAATATTATGACTCCGACAGCTTAGATGAAAATAACAGATATCAATTTAAGTTCTTACATGCATTTTTTTTATATGTAAACACGTGATAAATTATTTGTAAGAAAGAGTATTTTAATAATTTCGGTCAAAGACAAATAATTTAGAAGAGATGCGAGACACCCCTTGTTGAAAAGTAAAAATACTAAGTTATTTTTGTGATTAATCGAAGTATATAATGGCCATATTTTTGCCAGTAAACGCACGAGGGAGTCTGCAAAATGGCCAAAATGTGGCCAAAACGCTCCAGTGGATGCATCGAAAAGAAAATGTAAATGAGAACAAGACAGAAAAATAAGACGCTAACGGTCACAAGTTGTCACTTTCGAGTCCCAGTTGCGACCCTTGAGTTCTTATTTTTCTTGTCTTGTGTGTTCTTTTCCATATTTTAGTTTATATTCTTAAATATTATATTCCTGTTCAATTATATATTTTATTTTTTATTTAAAGGGGAGACGGTGCACAGAAAGTTCCCGTGAGCACTCGGGCTTTGATCCCATTGTGCTGTATCCCATTTCACTGTATTCCTTGGAGTTTGTTTTCAGATCCCGTGATTTCAGATCCCCAGGAGAATTCTGTGGTGGTAAGGTTTTTCCCACTGGAATTTCCTTTGTTTGCGTTTCCCGAAGGCTCCACGAGGAAATATTTTAGAACACCAACATTTTTTAATCCATTTTAGAAGGTTTATGTTATCAGGTGCTCCATTCGCTACTTATTATTCCAGACCACAGAGGTTTTAACTTATTGGCAACATTGCTATCTATTTTTCGCAGCATATATAGTAGACGCAAATGAAGATATCAAATCTAAAAGCAAATGGACGATAAAACTGTTCAGACTATCAAGACGGCATTGCAATGAAAGAAAAACGTGGCGCCACTGTGTAGATGCAATTTGCATTAGAATGGGTGAACTATATTGTCGACAATATTTTGAGCGCACTTTTATACTTTTAATGGTTTATGATTGTCTCAATTATTTGTTTCTATTACTTATTTTTCTTCCTTGTTTCATTTGAATACCATAATACGGCCATGTGTCCATTGTGGTAGTCGAAAAGCATGCAAAAAACTGTATACAATAATATTTTATGACTAAAAAATAAATAAAAAAACGTGTTTTTAATAATTTTTTCAATTAATTGTATTCTATTAATTGTTTTTATTCATTTTTTCTATTCATTGTTTCTATTCATTGTTTCTATAAATTATTTCAATTGCTAGTGTCTTATCCTAGTTCATATTCCTAGTTTCTATGCATTGTTTTTATTCCTTGTTTATATTATCTGGACACAACACTAGGAACTAGCAAATGAAATTACTTTGACGGTACTTTTGTGAGCGAACCATGGTTCATGATGGTTACTCTTCTTTTTAAATAATCTTGTTTCTATTATGTGCTTGTTACAATTCTATGTTTCCATTATTTTTTTCTATTCTTTGTTTCCATCGATTGTTTTCATTTTTTCTATTCATTGTTTCAATTAATTATTTAAATTCAGAGTTTCTGTTCCATGTTTAATTCCTTGTTTATATTCCCTGTTTCTATTCCTAGTTTATACAGGGTGTTAAGGTACGTACTTGAGTTACTTTAACCAGTGATTCCTGACATTATTTGGAGAAAAAAATGTAAATGAAATTTTGGTCTCCGGTGACATTTTTGATGTTTTTTTTTTTTTCTATAAAAACATAATAAATAGTAGGAGTCGGGTAGTTGGGGGCGGGGTATGTGGTGGGGCGGCAACTCGGCTAAGTAACTAATAAGGTCAGATGAAAAAAAAATTTTTTTTAATGATTTTGAAGAAAAAAAATTGAAAAAAAAAAATTCATAAAAAAAGTCACCGGAGACCAAAATTTCATTTACATTTTTACTCCAAATAATGTCAGGAATCACTGGTTAAAGTAACTCAAGTACGTACCTTAACACCCTATATATCTTGTTTCTCTTTTTTGTTTGTATACCTTGTATCTTTTCATTGTCTCTATTATCTATGATGTGAACACTATCCCACTTACTCATAATCGTAGTATAACTAATACGCGTCGTATTACGACGTAACAGTGAAAAACTTATTGACACTGCGTGTGCATGGTTAAAACGGCTTTTAACCAGGTTTAAGGCCAACTTTACAAAACTAAGGCGGATACCGCAATTATGAGTAAGGGGGTTATTAGTATTATTATAGTAGGTATTGGGAGATTGATATTGTTTAGAATTACCTGTAAGTCCGGCATACTTGAGTTCTTTCTCTCCAACAGGCAGGGGTACAGCGTCCACCTCGGTCTCTGTGTACCAAACCTTGGAACTTGAGTCCTTCGATGTTTTTTTCTTCACTTCCTGAATGTGCAAATAATTATTAATCAATAAAGTTAAACAGGTAACAAAGATAAAAAAGTGCATAATTTACATTTTATATAAGATTAGGTACCGAATAAGAGTCCCAAATGCTGCCTACAGACTAGACCCAGTTGGACCATGGCATTCCCAAAAATGGCAGCCAATCAGCAGATAACACTAGTGCTGTCAACGTTAATTTGTATCCCATGGCAGGTATGAGATACGGTTTAATAGATTTAATCAATTTAAGGGGAAGCCACAAGTCAAAAATGAGTATATTTTTAGTGCGCCTTACATCACTACGAATATACGAGTAGGTAATAGGCGTAAAAATCGCTTGAAAATCGGAGTCCCGATTTCCCGATATCAAGCACAAAGGTGGTTTTTATTTATTTTGTGAATAATTTTATAGGGAAGAAAATAAATTAATCAAGGGAAACTGACACAGATAATCTTAGCCATATTATTGTATATTTTAATAGTTTCTTACATGTGTTCATTCATTTCCAATGAAATTTTTTTTTTTAGTAGTTTATGCATATATTTTTTATAAAGTAATAAAAACTTTTGAATTAATTCTATTCAAGACAGAAAAAACTTCAATTTCTTCAAGGCATACACGGAGAAAAATGTTTTCTAAAATACGATCATTTTATTCGTAAAAACGGTTAAAAACGGGACTGAAGTTCTAACGAACAAATTAACAGGGTTTCAATGTTTAATAATATTCTATTTTTCATACATATCCCTTCACAGATCACCACTTCTCACACATACACACACACTCACACACTACGCACATCACCCGGTAGTTACTAATTATACATTCCACTCAAGACATTACAAAGAAACATATCAAAGGTACCCACCATGAAATATTACTTAATATCTGTAAATTCTGTCATCACACTGTAATCAATGTACTGTTTGTTTCTATAAAATAAATAAATAAATAAATAAAATAGATATATAGGGACGCCTAAATGGTTTGGGCACGTTGAGCGAATGAGTGAAGAAAGGAGTGTCAAGAGAATTTATGACGCGAATGTGAATGGTAGAAGAAACCGAGGACGCCCAAGGAAGACGTGGCACGATCAAGTGAATCAGATACTTGAGTCGGGCCATGTCAAGAGTCAGAATAATAGAAGAGTATGTATGAGAAGATGTATGAATGTGAATGAGGCAAGGAGTGTGTGCCAAGACCGAGTTGCTTGGCGGTCCGTTCTCTCTCCCTACCCCTGCGGGGAAACGGCGTGATGGTTAGTTAGTTAGTTTACAGTAGAAATTTTTTAGTAGCAAAATAAAATATACATGAAAGTACAAAGTGATTAATCTAGTAAGTAAAAATATGCATAAAATTCTTAGGAAAACAGTTTTCGCGTAACTTTTCGGAAGAATTCAGAAAAAATACCCAAAAATTTGTTGAAGATTATTTAGAAATATGAACAACTTTTATAAAGAATTTCCAACCAATAGTTAATTTATTAATTAATGTTTCTGTAATGCTATTTAAGAAATGTTCTGTTTATGCAGTAAGTCGGTCCATTATGTAACAGCCTGATGAGTAATGTAATGAGTGATGTAACTTTCCCTTAATGAGTTATTAAGGGAAAGTTCTGATAAGATTCGATGTGAATTATTCATAAATATATCTAGTAACAATCTTACTAATATTATAAGCGCGAAAGTTTGTGTGGATGTATGTATGTTTGTTACTCTTTAAATCGAAATTTAATGAATGGATTTTAATGAAACTTTACAATAATATAGCTCATACATCAGAATAACATACAGGCTATAATTTATAAAGCTAGCTATTTATTGTCAATATATTGAAAATAATAATTATAGTTTAATAAAAACGTCAAAATTTGAGAATGACATTTTGCAAAACAATGATTGTCAAATAAAATTCTATTTTGGAAAATATTTAAATAATTAGTGAATTTATTTGAAGTAATCTCCTAGTACTTTGAATCAAATCAAGAATTATAGATATTTTAAATAAATAGGTTAAGAATTTTGGTATAAACGTAGATGGGACCTAGGAAAAGAAAATAGATTACTCGAAGTACTAATCCTGGCAGAAGCTTGTAATATATAAAACTATGATAGGTTTCATGGTTAACTCCTCGCCTTCCCCATGAAATATGACTATGCAGAGGGCACTGTTAGAATTATTACAAGAAACACATATCATCGGATAGCGTCTTTGAAAGAAGCATAAGTCATGCAAGATGCGATGGACTGATGACTTGAAAAGAACTGGGATGTTGTTGGACTTGGGAAGGGTTGGAGCTTCCTAGAATCAGCCAACTTGGACGGTGAAGAAAGAAAATAAAAAGGAGAAGAGGAGAAATAGAAGAAAGAGGAGTACAAGGAGAAAGAAAATAAGTAGAAGAAGAAAGAGAAATATAAAATGTAGAAAAAGTAGAAGAATTAGGGGACCTAGAAGAAACAGAATAACTAGAAGAACCAGAAGATCTTGAAGAACTAGATGCAATAAAAGAACCAAAAGTAGAATAAACGGAAAATCCAGAAAACAAGATACAATAAAATAACTATAAGAAGTAGAATAACTAGAATCAACAGAAGATCTAGAAGAACTAAAAGAACTAGAAGAACTAGATACACTAAAAGAAATAAAAGAAGTGGAATAACTAGAAGAACCACAAGAACTAAAAGTATTAGAGAAACTGGACAAACTAGAAGAACTAAGGACGAGTTAGAAGAACTACAGAAACCAGAAGAACCGAGGAATTAGTGGAACAGTAAGAATTATAACAATTAAAATAACTCAAAAACTGGATAAACTAGATGAATTAAGATAACTAAAAGAACTGGACGAATTAGAAGAACTAGACGAAAAATATGAAGATAAAAATAATATAGTGATAAAGACGGTTAAAGATATCTTACCACTGCTTCCTTGCAATCATCAATCTCCACCTCGCAGAAGTCGTGTGTGGTGTCTTCAGCGGAGTAGGCTACTGATGAGGAAGCTCCGTCGCCCGGAAACCTTTCTGGTAGTGGCTCCTCCTGAAATCAAGGAAACATATATTTCTTATGCTGTAAGGAGGTATAATAAACTATAGACAAAATAGTTTAGGAGAAGTCTGGGAAAAGACAGAGAGGGAGGGCACACAGAGGCCGGCAAATTGTTCCACAGCCGAGCTGTTGAACACGAGAACGCATCGTAGAAGCAACCCGTTCTCTTTCGGAAAATAAAGACAATTGTGTACAAATGTTGGGTGCGCGTTTCCCAGCTGTACACATGTGTCGAAGGGATCATCTTCCATTAAGAGCATATTCCGACCAGAGGCCCTAGCACGCTTGCTATATATCGATCGGTAGGATAACTATCGGTAACTTCTAATCGTTCCCTAGCATGACTACAGATCGCCAACGAATAAGTGACAGTTCACAATGACTAAGTGTCCTTAACATATTCGACATCAACTGTTGTTTGTACGTTAGCGATGTGCAGTTGTCCTAGGGAACGATGAGAAGTTACCGATAGTTATCCTACCGATCGATATAGAGCAAGCGTGCTAGGGCCTCTGATGTCTGTGCTCCAAAGATTGCAATCCTTTCGTAAAGATAGAGGAAGCTGCCAAACGGACCGTCCGTTTCTGCACACTTATTTTTCGGGGTGTCAGGACGAAATTTCACAGAGGTGAATTCACTTAGGTATCAATATTACACTGCCAAAATTGTACACGGATGGAATAACATTTGGATAAAAATACACACGGTGATTATAATTTCATTTACTGGAATTACATACGCAAAGTGTTTATGTGTGTCCTAAATAAAAAAATCACATTTGAAAAAAAAAACACAAAAGTTAGGTTAGTGTAATTCCTTTTTTGTGTAATTCTGACAGTGGTTCAAAAAATTTAAATTATAAAATATAGGCTATTAAAGAATACAATTTATCGTGATTTTATAGGCAAATTTAACAATTTTGTTGAGATAATGGTAATTATTTTAAACTCTTCACAAACAACTTTGTAAATATAAAATAAATAAAAACAAACATTGCAAAAAAACCCCTTTTGGGTCAAAATATAATTTTTGTGTACGTCAAATTTGTGTTCCGAGTTCCAACGTAAATCGATCGTTTGCAATTTAAAATTACGCCTATCAAATTGCTTTTCGAATAATTAATTTTTTAAATTTTGTAATATATGTCATAATATTTGCACAGTAGCTAGACTAAAATTATTTCTTTAAATAATTATTGCTAACTCCCAAAAATTGCTTGAGTTACCTCTAAAATCGTGAAATAACGATTTATTTAATGGTCTATTTTACAATTCGATAAGCAAATTAAAAGTACTAGATATTTGCCACCTTTTGATTAAAAAAATAATTATTCAATTTGGTTAAATATTTTGGCCTCAAATCCAAATTTAAGGTTTGAATGAAAAAACCCGCACAACCGTTCCCCCTAACTTTGTTCGGTTATTTTGGGTTTTTAGACCATTTTTTGCTTTATGATTTTTAATGAGGGAGAGATGGTTCTATCGTACAATGTACTTTGAAACCTTAATTTGATTTTCTGGGAAGGAAGGGATTTGTTCCACGAATGTAACAAAGCCCAGAAAGAAAATTTCGCATTTACATCTACGATATAATATATATTGATGAAATTAAAAAATATATATTAATAATCTAATTGGGTTATTTCACGAAATTTAGGTATTTTACAAAAAAACGGAGTGTTTTAATATACGTATAAATGATTGATCAAAATTAAGCGGAAAATTTTAATCGTTTGAGTTTTTATGTTACTTATTAAATATTTTTCTTTCTATTATGAATTTATGGGTCCATTTCGCATTTAAAACAATGTTTTTTGTTGAATACGTTTATATATTTATAATCCGTTAAAATATCGATTATCATCTCCAATGATGAAACGGAAAGTACGAATCTCCCCTCCTTCGTTTCCCTTCCCCTTCCGAAATTCCCCACCCCCTCCTTCCTTCGCTTCCTGCCGCTAAGCTGTATGAAATACGTACACTTTCGCGAACAACTCGCACTCTACTTATTGTAAATATTTTATACAAATTTCATAACGTCAGAGCTCACTATTATATATAGAAACATTTACGGTGTGCACTTAACAACTTACCAAAGTTTCATGACAATCGGATAAATGGTATAGGAAATAATTTTATAAAGCTAGAGCTCACTTGCATACCTACAGAAACCTTCATGGGCACCAACCACCAACCTTACGACAAATTACCAAAGTTTTATCGTAGGAAGGATTTATAATTCTTAAAACACAGATAAAAAATATGAAATAAGTAAATGAATGGTAGTTGAAAAATAAAAATATTAAACTAAACATAAATACAAAATGCGATTTCCTGTTGCAACCTTGTGCTTATAAAAAAAAAGAAAAAAATGTATAAACTTATAATCGTACGTTATCACGCGGCGGCCATTTTGTCGGCCATTTTTCTTGCCCGCCGCGTTTATCGATAATTTATTTAAATTATTCCGAGAGGCTTGACGCAATGCAGTATTTTGTTACTTCGAGAACGAGAACCGTTCAAGCGATTTTGACCTTGTTCTTGATACAATTATTTTATACATAAGGGACAAAATCGCTTCCAAAATCGATGGTACACCGGAGTACGTACGCCAATTAGAGAAAAATAACTGATAACGAAAAAAAAACTCGCACACACACATATTTTATTAGACGAATGTGTTAAACGTTATCGTCAACTCACCTTTTGTCGTTTCGCGTAAAATCTTATATATAAACATACATGTTTGTTTGTTCGTATTTTATGCGCTGAAACGCTGCGTGATGAAACTTTGGAGATTTGATGTGCGCATGCCCGCGATGGTTATAAGGTAGGGTGCTCTGGCGTTTTGAAATTAATTCCTTTAGTATTTATCCTATTGCGATTGATTTTTTTTAATTGTTATGAACATGCCCGCGAAAGTTTATATATATATATAAATATATATATATACCGGTGAGCTCTGGCGTTATGAAATTTGCATAAAAAATTGAAATAGGTCACACGCGAGTTGGTTGAAAAATGGGTATATTTTATGGAGTTAGGGGGTTAGGAAAAAGGCTGGAAGGGGTGGGGAATCCGGGAAGGATGGAGGGGAATTAAAGATGAGTGGTTCGCGAGAAGGGGGAACGAGGGAGGGGGTAGGCGGAGAAGGTGGAAGAAGAGTGTGAGGGAGTGGGGGTCGCGAGGAGGGTGACAGCGGGAGAGGGGGGGACCGCAGGTAAGGTGAAAGAGGAACGCGGGAGGGGAATGAGAGGCAGGAAGGGAAGAGGAGGCGGAAGGGGAACGGGGACGAATGGGAAAGGATACGCAGAGAGAAACAATATTTTTTTATTTAAGTTGTATTGCAATGCATGCCGGATATCAAGCTAGTAATTAAAGATTCTTATTTTTCAAACTTTGGTTTCAAATTTAATTTATTTGCGGTTAACTTTCAGATTGTTTTTATAAAATTTTGTTTTCTTGTCAATGTTTTTTTAATATACTGTATACTCTCTAGTTCATATTATTTATAATGTATAAGGACTGTAGGAATATTTTAAAGTTTGTTTTAGTTAAGCGCTTGTAAATTGGGGAGGCTATAATGGGTACCGTGCCGCCCCGGGAACCATTTATTGGATAACCAACATCTCTGCCATAGGTCACCTTAAGTGGTTCGCTACGTTTGGTGACTTAGCAGGGGTGCCCGGGTTCATGGGGTGAGGTATGTCTAGGTATTGGCGGCGAATGATCTGAACTGAACCCTGTATTCCTACTCACCCCTCATACCTTTTTCCTTCCCAGAACTTAACCCTCCACACAGTATCCCTGAAGATGACATAGGCCCTGAGGGAAATTATTTTCTCCTGTATGGTTCTGAAGTTAAAAAAAAAGCGCACTTGAAGTGAAATAACACAAACCTGCACTGGTGACCAGATTGTTCAGTGGAAACTTTTTAAGTGTATGATTATTGAGTACAAACTTTTCATCGGATGTTAATTCCTCACATGATAATTCATCATGTCTCGAAGCGTCGAAAACTGATAATTGGGATTTTTAAAACCTTAGGTTAGGTAAGGTGAGGTTAGGTTAGGTCAGGGTAATGTGAGTTATGATGTGATGAATTATCATGTGAGGAAGTATCGTGTCTGAATGAATTTACTATGGGAATTCAGACGCTGAGATCTCATAGTCCGATTAGACATGGAACCACCTGCACTATAGTTTATTTTTTCACCAGATTTACAGGAACGGGTTTAGTTTTTCCGATAGAAAAAACTAAACCCTTTCATACACTTTTCCATATAAATGATCATCTAGTAAATCCACGTTATGCAAGTGTATTATATAAGTATAATTAATACAAAACAATACAAGAACAACACGTTAATCTACCAAACTATTAAATGGGAATATAATTCACCGTCTCCAGATATTTTCATATCAGAGGGTTCGGCTCTGTGGAATTCCTAATTTGACCGATAAATCCTACTGATCCCTCAATATAAATATTTAAAAAATCTTTCGTAATTCTACATGTATTTAAAATGACTGATTTTTGCATTTTTATATACAAATTCTTTGACAAATCTAATACGCCTAAATTTTTAATAAGAGAGCTAGGTATAATGCCAGTAGCCGAAATAACAAAAGGTAAATTTTTATAGTCTGAGAATGCCAAATTATTATTAAAGGAATTAATTTATTTATTGATATCAAGTTTAATTTGTAGAACTTTTTTATTTTATTTTTTATTATTATTATTATAATTTTTATTTTTTTATATGTTGTGGATATATAAAAAAAAGTATGTAATAAAAAGGAATTAATGATTTTAAAAAGAAAATTACTTTAGATTAATTTCATTATATCTGGAGTTTTGCCAAATTTTTTCCGCCCTTAAAACTAATCCTTTGATTGATGGAAATCGGGTTTCTTTTTTACTTCAGTTTACCCACAATTAATAAGCGTTTTCTAGACCCCTATTAGCAGACCCTTTCTGACAGCCAGCCCCCTTTCACTCCAATCAAAAGCCTTTTATAATAATTGGGGATGCCTAAGCCAGTTTACCACTGAACAGATGACACCTAGAACACACATCTAAATGGATTAAAAAAAATAATTATTTCATCAATTTATATTCGCATCCCCGCGACTACTAGGTCATTGAAGCTTTTATTGGATTATTTTTTTAAAATTGATTATAAGAAATAAATATTGTCTTAAACATTAGTTTATCAATAAAAAAAAAATCAATACTTGATGAGTTAAGGTATTTCACCAAAAAATGTAGACATAATATTCTTGACGCCACCTAGTGGGAAATTTAGCACTTACAATGCCTTTCTCATATAAAAAATAAAGTTAGTTGTTTGCAGGTGAAAAAACTGTTTAAAAAACGTACTAAGCGGTAGTTGTTGAATGAAATACTAGTATATATTGAATCATTTTGCGGGTAAGAGGTAACCCGCCGTAGCTCAGTGGATCAGAGCACCTGGGGCCCTAGCACACTCCTATTTGTGCCACACAGTTATCCTATCGATCGTTATCGGTAACTTCTCATCGTTTCCTAGCATGACTACAGATCGTAAACGAATAAGTGACAGTTCACAATGACTAAGTGTCCTTAACATATTCGACATCAACTGTTGTTTGTACGTTAGCGATGTGCAGTTGTCCTAGGGAACGATGAGATGTTACCGATAGTTATCCTATTGATTGTTATCGAGCGAGTGTGCTAGGGCCTCTGAAGGACGCGGCTTCGAGTCCCGTCGGCGGCCTGTATCTTTTCTCGGAAGATTTTTCAATATGGATGAGTGTTTCAAGCTGTTAATTATTGCTTATAATAATTGTTACCAGTTATTGGATAAACAACACCCCTGCCGTGGGTCCTCACAAGTTGTTCGCTACGTTTGGTGCTTAGCAGGGGTGCCCGGGTTCATGAGGTGAGGTTTATTCAGGTCTTTGCGGCGAACGCGTTTGTTCGCCTACTGCGTGAGACTGGTTAAGGGAGCCCTCTTGACCTCTCCAAGCGGACTCTTTCGGACCCATCGGCTTGCAACTCAGTGGAAAGAATGGATTCACACTGTCACTCCTGTACACATTGACCATCAGATTCCTACCCATCCTTCATATGTTTTTTCTTTCCCAGAACTTTCTCTCCTTTTTGTATTTTTTTAACAATAGCACCAAACAGATGCAAAACATCTATCTGGGCCTATGTCATCTTTTGGGATGCTGTGTGGAGGGTATTTTTAAGGAAAGGAAGGAGAAGTATAGTAAGGAAAAATGTTTGAGGGGTAGGTAGGAACCTGGGGGTCAAAGTGTCTAGGAGTTACGGACGTATGCATCCATCCCTCCAACTGAGGTGCAAATCCAACTCCTTTCTTTCCATAGAAAGATCCCCCACACAGCATCTTAAAGATGACTTAGGCCCTGAGGGATTATTATTTCTCAGTTGTGGAGCTAATTTCTTTATTTATTTAATTAAACGCCATAAAAGGCTTTTACATTCAAGTGATACATAAGTTTACAGTGATACACAGGAGAGAAACAGATTATGAACAAAATACGTTCTCTGAAATAATATCGAAATATCTCAAAAAATAACATCAAGTATATCTAATAAAAATAAAACACTTTTTTGTTTTAAGACCACGTTATTTATTAATTTACTTTACCGACCGGTTTCGCTTTACTCAAGCATCTTCAGGGTACAAATTAATACTAAACAATAACTACAAAATGTGTGCTTATATATACATATATAGAGAGACAACAATACATATATATAGAGAGAGACAACAATATAAAATTATTACAAACAGTGGGGGATACATTAATACAAATGAATTGGGACAAAACCAACATATAATTATAGACTAATGGGTTATCAAAAGTGACAAAAGGAAATTATCAATGGTATCTAGTAGCCCAATAATAGGTATGCTTCCATCAAATTATTAATAATTGTCAATTTCCTTTTGATAACCCATTAGTATATAATTATATGTTGGTTTTTTCCCAATTCATTTGTATTAATGTATCCCCCACTGTTTGTAATAATTTTATACTGTTGTCTCTCTCTATATGTATATATAAGCACACATTTTGTAGTTATTGTTTTGTATTAATTTGTACCCTGAAGGTGCTTGAGTAAAGCGAAACCGGTTGTTAAATTAAATTAAAAAATATCATGGTTTTAAAACCAAAATAAATGTTTTATTTTTATTAAATATGTCAAACCACAAAGTGATTGATTGCTTGCTACAATAATATCAAGTATCTATTCATACATACATAGGTAGTTTTATTTACTGAAATCTAGGAATTTAAATGTTAACAGTAATTTTGTATTGGGACTTTTGTTGTATTGAGTTAACTGTGTTATCAGGGCTGTCAGTTAGAGATTTAAAATAAAATTTTGGATCAAAAATAATAATATTGAATAAGATTATACATTTTTTAGCCAACACCTTTCTGTCTGCTAGTTATGATATCTGAAGTAAATACTTTAGATTCTATAGTAAAATTTGAATTAGAAGCCATTCAGAAGAATGATATCATGCCTAACAATGATTTTTGTGATTAAGATATGTTATTATAGCCTGCTTATAACTATATTCGGTGCAGTTGCTGCTACTTCTCAGTAAGCATCGCCAACTGCATGTAATCTAGGTATAAGCGAGTATCTAAATGACTCTGTCCTAATGCAAAAAAATGAATTTTATTATCTGTTGAAGAAAGAATTTTGATATTTTATCAGTTTCACTACAATTGAGGTTGTAATTGTTGGATGAAGTAACTTGTAAAATAATAAGGCATCTTCAGGAAACTTAGAAGGACTCGTGTATTTATATGCTCTATTCCCAATAACATTGTGAATATCAGTAAGCCAAACTACCCTAGACAGACCAAGGAGTTTATTTGTTTACTTGTCGAGAAGCTGTTGATGAGAGAGATAAGACCTAAAAAACAGGCTATTTATTTACTTTCCCCTAGGTCTATAAAGGAATTTGCCCTTACTGACATCTATGGCTAATTCTTCCAACTAAATTTTCTAGTTCTCACAAAAACATACAAAATCTATTTGTAGAGGTGTGAGTCCTCGTAACTATTTAATCTGAACATAAATTTATACAAAATTATACAAAGGTCAAATAGAGCTTACTTTGGGAACAAAGGTACGCCCACAACACACTTATAGCGGTTAATCTCTTCAGTGGATTTGCTACTGATTTTCCGTTTTACCGGTCCTTAACGTGGAATTATTTAGAATATCCCGAATAGAAAATATAAGAGAAAACAAAACTGTAAAACTTGAAGATTTTGCAATTTATTTGAAATAATGTAGCGGATCATCTGGAATTAAGATGATAGACTTCGCTTTTCGGCCCATACAAAAAGGACGCCCGGGAAAAAACACTTTTCTACATCGAAAATTGCACAAAATGAATATATTTTTTTATACTGCCTTCTAAAGGGTGAAAACTATGTCGGTATGTTTTCGAATTTTCGATGCGTTTCGTATTAACGTAAACATTCACTGTCAAACATGTACAATTTATCAAAAAATATTATTTAAGGGAAAAGTGCTGCTAACTAAACTCTCATAAAGAATTATAAAATTATAAAAAAATACCGACCTAGCTTCTTCTTTCTAAAAATTATATATTTTTTAAAATTTCAATTTCATGAGAGTTTCGATGTAGAAAAGTGTATTCTCCATAAACCCCTTTTCGAGCGATTTCTGTAGGTAAATTTGATCGTTGTCTCATTCGCACATTTCGCATTCGCATGTATTGTAAGTGTGCGTGAGCTTATTGTGAGCGGGACAGAATGACAGACGCGGTTGTACCGCGTGTGGTTCAAAGTCTAGCCTCTTAATATACCAAAAATTTAAAGTGATGAACGCAGACGTTATGAAACTTGCAAATTTTTTTTAATTGATTTGATATGAACAATCTATTTTCAAGTCGCAACGTCAATTACATCTAAGCTTTGAAAAAATACTTGGTAAACTCGGTAGGTATATTTTATTCCATTGAAGAAGAAGACAACAATAATACTCTAAATTAAAATAGAACAAGACACAGAAAAATAATAAAACACAAAGGTCGCAACTAAGACTCAAACCCAAGACGTGAGATCTGGGTTCGAGTCCCAGAGGCGACCATTATGTTTTATTATTTTTGTGAGTCTTGTTCATCTTCAAATTTTAATTTAGATTATTATTGTTGTCTTCTTCTTCAATGATATACATTACGACCCTTTGGAATAAGAAGGTTCCATTTCTTGCCGTAACGCCAGGCAAACTCTAAAGTACCGATCCCAGTATCACATAACGCTGCCGCCATATGATGTAACCTTGTCATTCCAAAGGGACGATTATTAGCTGCACACAGGAGGCCCGGAGGAGAACGATTTCCCTCAAGGCCTATGTCATCTTAGGGGAGGCTGTGTGTAGGGTATTTTTAAGAAATGGTAATGATTGGCGACACGAATTGTGCGCGCAATTTCATATTAATAATGTAGATATGGCCAATGGCCCATCTCCCTTGTGACTATGATCTACAGGGATAATCCAAACAGTCCTTCATCAGATATCCTTCAGAATTAAAATCCAAATTAGTAAAATAATCCTGTTAAACCAGGACTTACGAATTCCTGAAAATATTTATTAGTTAAGTATCGGATCCCTCAGTAATAAATCCTTCAGATTGCTCAGATAATGTTGGTGGCAGGTAGCTACTTACGTATTAGATTAGCGAAGTTTGTACCGTGAAGTTGGCAATATATTTTTATAGATCGTGTTTGAAAATTTTAATATTTAAGTATAATATACATGGTGTTGGGACGGACGTTGTTTGGAGTTAAACATGTAAATACAATTTTGGTCTCCGATGACGTTTTTTTGACATTTTCAGTTAGAATACTACCGAATGCTCGGTGTAACTCTAAGTGACCATTTCAGGTACGGGGGCTCCATCGACGCCAAAGTTAAGTATGCCTCTCAAAAACTGGGCGTACGTACAGGCCCCACAGATACTTTAATAGTGCCCAACTGCTAACCCTGTACAAATCGCAAGTGCGTCCCACAGTTGAATTTGGCAGCCATCTCTGGTCAGGAGCCAATGTACCTAAAAAAAAACCCTCGACTCTATGCAGAAACGGGCGGTCCGCTTGATTGATTCTCCCGTCTTAACAAACGGATTGCAATCTTTAGAGCACAGGCGTCGGGTTAGAATGCTATCCTTGTTCTACCGGTAATGGAAGATGCTCCGAGGAACTAGCGTCATTGATCCCCTCGGCACCGGTGCATAGTCGGGAAACACGCCAAACGCGCGCCCAACATATGTACACGGTTGACATTTGTTGGTCGCTTCTACGACTCGTTCTTGTATTCAACAGCTCGGCTGTGGAACGATTTGCCGGCCTCTGTGTTTCCTCCTTCCTACAACATGGGTCTCTTCAAAACCCACGTTCACTCCTTCCTCGCCCCAAAAAGACCCTCTACACAGCATTTCCAAATATGACATAGGCCCCGAGGGAAATTATTTTCCTCAGGGCCTCCTTTGTGGAGTCAATGTAAAAAAAAAATTAGAGGAAGCACACGACTGTAACGCTTTAGTACTAACACTATGAATTCGAAAGTACGACAATTAACCTTTCTTTTGCTTGCTACTCTGAGAGCTATACAATGCTTCTATATGTTTTGTAGCGCCATTGCAAACAATATATAATTGTGTACATATTATAGATATTCACTTTTCATTTAATTTATCAAGAAATTTTATACTTTTAGATGCATTATTATGTAATAAGGAAAACTATCATTGATTTCTCAGTTAGGTGAATTGTATAAATGAACCACATTGTAAACTGTTATTTTCCCTAAAATAAAATAAATAAATATTTATATGAATAGATTTTGCTAATAATTAATTAATTATACGCCTTAATGTTTATTGTTCCCAGCATTACCTTAAAATTAATCTAAAAAAGTGTTTCGTTTCACACGAAATAAAAATATCATTATTAATAAATTTTTCTGAACGGCTCTATACTAATTAACCAAACAGAGGTCAAAGATTTAGGAGTGACATTAGACTATAAGCTTATATTCAACATTCATATCGACTCAGTAACATCAAAAGCCTCGAAAATGTTACGATTCATTCTCAGAATATGCAAAAAAATTCAATAACCTTAAAATAATGAAAATCCTATATTTTGTACACGTCCGCAGCTTATTAGAATATGCTTCACTTGTATGGAACCCGCAGTACAAATCATATGTATTATAATTTGGAACGTGTTCAATCAAAATCGTTTCCTGCGGTACTTAGATTTCCGTAGCTATCGTCCCCACTTAAATCACAAAGATTCGGTCGCGTACTTCAATATATTATCATTGGAAGATCGAAGAAGCTCGGCTGATGTCCTCTTTCTACAGAAAATATCCAGGTCCATCGTAGATTGCCAGGAACTCTTACCACGAATCCAACTATGAGTTCCCAACGAACGAACCAGATCAGACGAAATTTTTATCCTCCCTCGATGCAACACCAATTCTAAGCACAACTCCTTCATTTATCTTGCATCACACCCTTTCAATATATACTATACACAATTTGACATTTTTTAACTCTGCACCACACTCCTGAAAGTCACACATACCTTACATACACCCTACTAATTATACAGAATAGATCCATCCCTTTCCCTTTCCTCCCACCATCCCATCCCCATATGCTAATGTGACTCTTTTTCTTTGTTTAAACTAAAAAAATTAAGATACTTCAGTGGAAACCCATTATTGATTATATTATTTACACATGTTTTATTATACTTTATAAAATGTTATAACGGTTTTCCAAATAAAATAAAATAAAATTTAATCATAAAATTTAATTTTTTCTATTAATTTTAGCTCCCAAATGAAATTTGAATAGCATGGTTAACAGCGATTTTCTCATAGAATTTTCTCCTTGGAATTTCCAGGGGATTTCCGCGGTAGAAGGAACCTTTGTCACAGTGGAGCATTTAGCAAACAAGGTATGCATTCAGCCCGAGGGGGATTTGTGTGTAAAGAAGTCACTAAGTTGATGAGAATGTACCTGTAATGCCTTGCACCCAAACCACCTCAACCAAGGCCAGGGCACTAACTCAAGTTGGCCTACTATTTATTTATATATTTATTTTAGGAACATAATCAGTATTTGTATTATAATATACAGAGGAGGTAGACAAATTGTAATGTTTACAGATAGGTTTTTTAGAAAAGTTAAACTAAGTACCTACTTAATGCATGTAAACTAAAATATGGATAGCAGAACTAAGTAGCAAACATTAAAAAAAATGAGTGCTTCTAACCTTTACGCGCGGTTTAAGTCAAACTTCTTTGACTAAAAACTAAATTAAATACTTAGATTTTTCAGGTAACGGAACTGTTTAAGTTGTTGATTTTTCGTTTATAATTATTTATAAACGAAAAGGCAAAATTTTAAGCCATTTGATTTCTAAACAACACTATTTTTATTGTCACCACACTACTTCAATAGCTAGAGTTCACAAGAATCAGAGAGAAAAAGGGTTAATATTCTCCGTAAAAAATAATACAAATCAAAAGGTTCAGCTAAAATCTTTATTAATTGATAAACTAATATTTAAGACAAGATTTTATGCATAGCACAAAGGATAACAATTATTATAAGCGATAATTATCAGCCTGAAACACTCATCCACATTGAAACAATCTTCCGCGAAAAGATACATGCCGCCGACGGGACACGAACCCGCGCCCTTCTGATGTCCAGTCAGGTGCTCTTAATCCACGAAGCTACGGCGGGTTACCTCTTACCCTCAAATGATTCAATATATACTAGTGTTTCAATCGATAACTACCGCTTTTTACATATTTTCACCTGCAAACAGTCAACTTTATTTTTATATGAGAAAGGAATTGTAAGTGCTATTTTTGACGTCCCGTCGGCGGCATGTATCTTTTCTCGGAAGATTGTTTCAATGTGGATGAGTGTTTCAGGCTGATAATTATTGCTTATAATAATTAAAATCTTTAGTTCAATCATTTAATAATCAACAAAACATAACAAAAACCTGTTGAACTTACCTTATACATTAGTAAACAAAAATAAACGGGTGATGTCTGACGTTTGAGTTGGTTTTGACGTTTTATTATTCATTTCTAGGCTTCGGACTCATTGTTGCCATACCTACGATATTAATATGATGACATATAAATCGAACGTCATTTCCGTTAATGTTACTTCCGTCCAAAAAAGATTTGAGTTACCCGTGGTGTAGTCGCAAAGATGCGAATTATGAGGAATGGACTGTAATAAAAAAAAAATATAAGATGGCGTGACACAACTATGGGGATGGTAATTTTGGACTTTGGAAACGATCTGACTTACCCTGAATTCCTTGTTCCGTTCTTGAGAGTTATGTCACTGGTTATCACTTGCACAAGTGTCCCGTTTAATCAATATTATAGCGCCGAGGGATGATTAATCACGCACTGCACAGCACACATAATATCTTCCGATAATAGTCGATGTTTAAGTAAAGAGAGGTCCAAGCGACCATTGCACAGTACAAAAGCAGACACATTAAGAGTCGATGTAAAAGACGAAGAGGGATGAAGGTACATCGCTGCACATCGCCAAAAACAGACTTCATAAGGTCTGCATTGATCACAAAAACAGACTGACAAAAACACATGTAATTATTGATCTCACAAAGTATTGTCCACTGGTGGGTTGTCAGAAATGAAAGGTATCATGGTGGAAGGAAGAAAGGTAGGTGTATATAAATGCATAGTTGCGCCAACACGTGGTATAATGTCTTTAAAGAAGTCTTTCTTCAAAAATAATAAAAATTGAAGTACAGCAAACAAAATGTATTATACAACAATATATTTGTGATTATAACTAAACCAAGCTAGACTGAGAAATACGTATTATTATTAGAATGAGAAAGGGGAGGAAAAATATGAGGGGATGTTGCCGCGCAAGAAAAATGAAATTAATAAGTATCTACAATTAATTTATTCATCATACTTACGTAAACTTTGAAGACGTTTTTGTAAGGTATCTATATTAGGTCAAAAATCGCACTTTAGATTTAATAGTAATAAAAATAGTAATAAATTATATTCACCTTACCCCTCACCCTGACCATAACAGTCCAATACCTAGTGATTTTTTAAAGTTTTAACCTAAATAAAAATCAAAAACGTTAACGGAGACAAAAATTTCATTCACATTTTTACTCCAGATAATGTCAGGAATCACTTGTTAAAGTAAATCATCTACCTATATATTATTCAATTATATCCGTGTTGTTATTTAAAAAAATATTTTGTAACTGTTATTTATTTAAATGTTAATTTTTAACAGTTTATTGTAACAGGCGAGATATTTTGACGGCCGGCGTAGTCCCGCGGTAGGGCGTTGGACTGCCATTCCAAAGGTCGCGGGTTCGAACCCGGCGTGCGCAAATAAATTTTATTTAATTGATTTGTGTTATTTCACAATTAATTATTTAATAAATAATACATACTATATTTGCGGCACGTTCCAGAGTGGAAGATACTCTTAGTATCGCCCTGGTGTAAGACCACCATTCAGAATTGAAAAGTTGCTTGAAATGGCTTTAGCCGTGTTTAGTGACTAGATCTAAATAGCCAGGTACTTCCCCACCTTCCTCTTGCTCGTCTCGTTCCCTTTCCCACTTACCTTCAGCCTCATAACATACCCCAATTGGGGATGCCATAGTATCACTGGCTCCAGACGGGAGCAGTTGGGACTCTTGTGAGGTATTCACTATAAAAAAAAAAAAAATTTCTTTGACAGGTTTGAAACTGTTTTTGCCTCTCCTGAAAAAAAGAGATCATTCTTATGGGGAAGAATTTAATTATAGGGTGATCTCGTATAGGATAGCAGGCTAACTTGTTGTTACTGTGTCCTGGCCTGGGTTGAGGCGGTTTCGCTTGTACCCAGGGAAGTCAATAGGATAAGAATATAGGTATTTACCTAATAACTAGAGGAATGGAATATTACATGGTTTGTATACAGTTTACAGGGAATATGATCCTAATAACGCAATCCGCATTTTAAATAATATTACAGTATATAACATTTAGCGGCACGTTCCAGAGTGGAAGATACTCTCAGTATCACCCTGTTGTAAGATAAACGTTCAGAATTGAAACGTTGATTTTTTACGTTAGCTCCATACAAGAGTTTTTGTCATCTTTGGGGATGCTGTGTAGAGGGAATCAGAGAGAGTTCTAATAAGAACAAAGATATGAGGGGTTTGTAGGAATCTGGTGATCAGTGTGTCGAGGAATGACGGACTTATATATCCATCCCTATCACTGCTGTACAAGGCGATGTTCCATGGAAAGGTCAAAAGGTCTCTCTTGGCCTGCCATGCCAGTTGTTGGGCAGACGCATCGGCGCCAAGACCCAGGCAAACCTCACCTCTACCATCCCGGGCACCCCTGCTAAGTCACCAAATGTATCGAACCACTTGGGGTGACCTGTTGCAGAAGTATTATAGGTTGTTCATAAATAGACAGGTATTTCCTAGCCTTCCTCCTTCCCATCTCGATTCCCTTCCTACCTTCAGCCTCAACGTTCCCTATCTATGAAGATTTTATTTGATTTATTAGCGTTATAAACAGTGTTTATACATTCAAATATGACAGTGATAAGTAATAAGTATCTCTTCAATCTTTGCAAAATTACTTTGTGGCATCATTTTAATTAAATGAAACAAATTACTTTGTGTAAACCACTTTAATCACATGTTATAATATATACATGTTTCAAAACTGATGGCTTTTATTAATTAATTAATAAAATTATTATTAAGTAATTAATCACCTCTCTCTTTAATAATATTTTGTCTATTGTTTTTTTTTGTTTATACTGGTTTATTTCTTTTGTTATTTTTATTCATGTTATTATCGTGATAAAGAAACTATCGGTTTTGAAACATGTAGGTAGATATTACAACATGTGATTATAGTGGTTTATACAAAGTAATTTGTTTCATTGTAATAAGTATATTTATTATCGTTGACCAATAAAATACACAACAATATCTAACATATGAAAATAAATGTTTGTTTGTTTGTTCATGCCATACCATTATCCGATTGCGATGAAACTTTGGGGATATGATGTGCGCATACCCGCGATGGTTATAGGATAGTGAGTTCTAGCATTATGAAATTATTTCCTTACTATTCAGTTCCTTACTGTAGTTGTTGTGAACATGCTCGCGGAGGTTTCTATATACTGGTGAGCTTTGGCGTTATGAAATTTTCATAGCGTGATTTGAAGGGGATAGCGTAAAGGGTGGTTCGCGAGAAGGGTGACATCGGAAGAAGGGAGAGAGAACGCGGGGAAGGTGAAAAAGGAATGCGGGAGGGGAAGGAGAACGGAGACCAATGTGAAAGGACACGAAGTGAGAAACAACTTATTTATTAAAGTGGTATTGCTATGCATGCCGGGTATCAGCTAGTACCTAATACAATTCTGATTTTTTTTAAATTTTATAAAGAATACCTCACAAGAGTCCCAATTGCTCCCGTCTGGAGCCAGTGAGACTATGGCATCCCCAATTGGGCTATGTTGTGAGGCTGAAGGTAAGTGAAGAAGGGAAGGAGATGGGGAAGAGGAAGGTGAAGAAGCACCTGGCTATTCAGATATAGTCACTAAACACGGCTAAAGCCATTATTAAGCAACATTTCAATTCTGATTAGTGGTCTTACACCAGGGCGATACTGAGAGTATCTTCCACTCTGGAACGTGCCGCAAATATAGTATATATTATTTTTATTAATTAATTGTGAAATAACACAAATTAATCAAATAAAATTTATTTGCGCACGCCGGGTTCGAACCCGCGACCTTCCGATTGGAAGTCAAGAGTCTTACCACTCGACCACGAACGGCCGTCAAATAAAGTGCATCTTTAATTTACAATAAGTGTTTTATGAAATATTTCGAAGGTTTACATTTAATTTTTAAAGGATTTCAATAATATCTTCGAGGAAGTGATTTTATTCAAATTCAAAAATATTAAAACCCAGAAGTAGCAGTTGAAATTTTAAAATTAAAAAGTACATTTTATCCTACCCAGCTTCTTTTAGTAACCAGGTAGTGCCCAAACCTTCCCTTCCCCTTCTCCTTTTTATTGTTTGTTCGAATCGCAACATTCCCAACCAAGAAGCTAATATCCCCAGTCTCGGCTTTCAAAATGAAATAAACGGAAATCTGTAATTTCAGAATTCTTCTGAGAGTCGTCCAGACGTTTGGAATTCCACGTGGACTCAATACTTCTCAGACAGAGAGAAAGATAAAATTCTTCGCATTATTTAACGCCCTACAAATAATGTAGATACAGTTTGCCAATAAATGTTGAAATTTTATAGAATTGAAACATACTTTTCTCATAACTCGCAATTTTCCGGAGCCAATGGGACTATAGTATACCCAATTAGGGTGCGATGTAATGAAGTGGGGAAAGGATAGAATAGGGAAGTTGAGTGAACAAAATTTTGACTTATAAAAAATATGTTCATGTAGATGACATGCAAACTTAAATACCAGTATTTTTTTTTTTTCGATTTCATTATAAATTAATTCTACAAGTTTGAATTTTATTAAAGCCCGCCAAAACGCCGGCAAAAGTTTAATACCTTGCGGGAGAGTTCGTGACGTAACCCGGTCCTTGATTGTGTGAAATATAAGTTAAAATATTTACAAAACCGTTTCACGCTTAATATGGACGAAAAAAATAAATTAAAAAATTGTAGTTAGATGTTAACCAGTACTAATCAATTCAATTCATTTACCGGAATTTCGAAAAAAGTGCACTTTAATGGTTATTTTTTAAATTTAAAAACACGAAATGTCATTTTTCAACGAAACTTGCAACAGTTCCAAAAAATGATATTTCGCGTTTTTAAATTAAAAAAATAACCATTAAAATGTACTTTTTTCGAAATTCCGGTAAATTAATTGATTAGTACTGGTTAATATCTATCTACTTCAACTTTTTAAATTTATTTTTTTCGTCCATATTAAGCGTGTCCCGGTTTTGTAAATATTTTCCCTTATATTTCACACAATCAAGGACCGGGTGACGTCACGAACTCTCCCGCATGGTATTAGGGCGTTTTTCAAAAAAAGTGTACATAGATAAAAGTCAGTGTCCCATCACTTTCAGGATCAGTAACTTTTGTTGTGTCGTTTTTAATGACCAACCATTTATTTTACCAATATAATAACAAATAAATACCTTTATGGACTAAAAATAATGAATAAATCTATTAAATTTCGATATTATTTTAAAATAAGTAAGACTACAGGTCACTGTTTCTGGTATGTCCTACACCTACCACTACCAGTAAGAGTTCAAAAATTAATGTTATTTAATGTTATTCCAGTATTTATTTCTAATTCTACTAATAGTATATGATAATATTTTCGATTTGCAACCATAATATAGATTAATTATCGTGCAAAATAATTTAAATACCAGATATTGAGTTGTCCTACGAAATAGCGTATGGTGGAATTTCCGCCCACGCAACCACATTATTGACGTCTTCCAATAAAAATATTACAAAATCGATGAATATTTTCGAAAATAGCAACCCTATTTAGTCTATGAAGGGCGGCCATGCTTGGTTTTTTACAGCCAGTTTGCCAAGAAATCGTAACACAAGTGGTCGTTCTCGGCTGTACTAAAAAAGTGTTCCACCAACGCTTCCGTATTTCTCCAGGTAATTTACCAGCATGTATTAGACTCTACTTTGTATTAAATTGATTCATTTATTGTTTTATGAAATGTTTAGTTAGAACAAACAGAAGTTTCATAATTTATTGATAAATACATTTCGAAAAAATATTGACGCGATTACGCCACTTCTCTTACGCAACGGTCTCGTGAATGGAAATTAAAAGTGACGTAATGGAATTCTAAAGGTCGGTTCACTCTGTCCGTCTTTTAGTGTATTTGGGTGTGTTACAATTTTCTAATTAAATTTATATTTTGCATGTATCTTCAAAATGTAACTATTACATGTAGATATGTGGGTTGAGTGATATATGTAGCATTGAAAAAAAAGCTAAAAAGAAAAAAATATTTGATTTTTATGTGTATAATTTTTTTTCTTTTTTTTATAAATTAAGATTATTAAAGATTAATTCTGAAAGAGTCGAAATGGTGTCGAAGTACTAATATAGACAGCAATATGAGCAACTATTACTGTAGAGGCAACTCTGAAATTCAGTATAAAATCAGCTGGTTCATACAATTTTGATTAAGTAAGTATAAAATGTAGCATGATTTATGTTCCTGTGTGTTTTAGTTAATCCTGTACCTAATTAAAGTTGTGTACATTAACAAGTACTTTAATACCCTTTTAGCTTAGTTACCTATTTCAGGCTATACACGGTATGCACGTGTAGCCCATTATTACCTATCTAATTATTTGTGCATTTTTATAAATAATTAATTTTAATTTTATGTTCAAATATGCCGTTGAAAGCTGCAGAAAAATCAAAAAGGTACAGAGACAAAATTAAAAACGACCCTGAAAAATATGAAGCCTTTATGAAAAAAGAGTTACAAAGACAAAAATAACATCAAAATAAAATCAGAGAGCTAACCAAAGAAGAATAGAAAAAAGAAGACGTTGGAGAGAACAGAAACGAAAATAAAAAGAAAAGAAAAAAGAACAAGTGGAAGAAAAAGTACTTGCGCGGGGGGCCTTCCACGGTGGCGGTAGTACGTAAAATCGCCCTTTTTTATAGAGAATACCTCACATGAGTCTTAACTGCTCCCGTCTGGAGCCAGTGAGACTATGGCATCCCCAATTGGGGTACGTTTGAGGCTGAAGGTAAGTGGGGACAGGAAGGAGATGGGGAAGAGGAAGGTGGGGAAGAGGAAGGTGGGGAAGTACCTGGCTATTCAGATCTAGTCACTAAACACGGTTAAAGTCATTATTAAGCAACGTTTCAATTCTGAATGGTGGTCTTACACCAGGGTGATACTGAGAGTATCTTCCACTCTTCCCATAACAGTCGCTTGTCGCGCCTTCGGCAGTGTAGCCACAACGTGCGTACACATACGACTGATATTTCGCGCCCGCTGTCGCTACCGGGCAAGCCTCTCAGTCTGGCCGAGGCCTTAGAATTCCTAAACGTTACCAAATTTTTCCCCTTACGCCACTGTCCTGTTATTGCTGTGATTTATTTTCTAAGATTAATTATTATATCTCAAAGAAATTTGTTCTTTTTTTTATTGATATAGTTCATGATTAATTTTAAATTTTTTATAATTAAACATTCGTAAAACAAAAACTTATATTCGTCTTTCTAGAACGCAAAATATACAGTACAAAGTGTCCAAAAGTAGCGTAAAAGAATATTTTTATTGAAAAACTTAATATTTAATTCAATAAGCTTGATTATTCATATTTTTTAGGAGACTGATTGTGTTTTCAATTCGTAAATAAAAATCTGAAATAATGAATTTCTTTTAATTTTCTTTATAAACTTTATGATATAAGTGACGTAAAAGAATTTCTTACCAATAGTATTAAACTTAAATTGCAATTATTTTCGAAGTTTATTGACATTTTCTATTTAAATACTTTTTGTCATGAAGTTCATACTTTCTTTAATAAATTAACTTATATTTTTAATCGAAATGCAGCATCTCACTTAAGTGGAATTCCTATTACGTCACCGACATCTTTTTTGGAAAACGCCCATTAAACTCTTGCCGGTGTTTTCGCGGGCTTAATAAAATTCAAACTTATAGAATTAATTCAATTATTAAAACGAACTTAAAAAAAATACTAGTATTTAAGTTTGCATGTGAAGATTGATAAAAAAAAGAAAAAAAGGACTCAACTTCCTTATTGTCCGGAGCCAATGGGACTATAGTATCCCCAATTACGGTGCGATGTAATGAAATGGGGAAGGGATAGAATTAATAAAGAGGAAGGTTGGGAACTACATGGCTGTTCAGATCTGGTCACCAATCACGGCTTGCCATTTAAAGCAACGTTTCGATTCTGAATGGTGGTCTTTCACCAGGATGATATGCTAATATGACCATGTATGTCGTCAATCGTTAACCTACTAGGTTCGATGGTATCCTGATAAAACAAAGCACTGGTAAAACAGAACATCATAATATAATGGGTGACGTCAGTTTTCATCTTTTTTGTTTCCTCCACTTTTCTTCAATAATAATAATAATGTTCGGATAATTTACATAGCGCCTTTTTTGTGAGAAAATCACCTCAAGGGCGCTTTACAACTTCATCTATACTTTCAACATTTGAGTTATAACTAAGATTGATAACTGTGACTTAAAACTAAAACTTATAACTAGTGACATTATTCTGTTGTGTCCAATGTTCTGTTTTGTCACTATTCTGTTTTGTCCACTGTTCTGTGTTATTATTTATTGTTCTCTTTAGTCTCAAAGTATTGTTTTTTTTTATCACCTTTTTTACTAAATGTTTACAGTTTACTAAGAATGTACTATTTTGTCACCGTTTTGTTTTTTCTCTGTTTTATTTTGTCACTGTGTGACTGTTCTATTTTGTCTTGTTTCGTTTTGTCACTATTCTATATTATTTTGTCCCTCTTCTGTTTTGTCACAGTTCTGTTTTGTTTTGTCACTGAACTGTTTTTTATCATTGTTTTGTTTTGTCACTTTGTCATCGTTCTGTTTTGTTTTAACACTGTTTTATTTTGTCTTGTTTTGTGACTATTGTGTTTTTTTGGTTTTATCACTGTTTTGAATTGTCACTGTATCACTGTATTTGTCACTGTTCTATTTCGCATTTTTCCTGATTTGTTTCATCACTGTTTTATTTTGCCACTTCGTGACTGCTCCATTATGTCACCATTTTGTTTTGTCACTGTTCTGTTCGGTTTTGTCACTGTTCTGTTTGGTTTTGTCACTGTACTGTTTGGTTTAGTCACTGCTCTATTTTATATGTTTTGTTTAATATTTACTCTGTTTTGCCTCTCTTATGTTAGTCTTTTGGCTCTTTGGTCACTCTTTTGTTTTGCCACTGTTCTATTTTGGTGCTATTTTATTTTGTCACTTGAAACTTGGAAGTCCGTAATATTTAAAATAGCTACTTGGCTATAATCTTTTTTAGGGAAAGGGTCGTGCAAATAACTAGGGTAGTCCACCCACAGTACAACTTGAGACCCTTCATTGTGATATTTCAAGTATGAAAACCAATCTAAAAGGGTCTGAATATCTTCTGCGCAGGGTCAATACAAGCGATCCGACTCCTTGACTTATCATTTTTACCAGCTTCTTGATAATTAAATAAAAAATGGACTTAATATTAATTTAGATGAACTACGATTGTGTGCCTTAATTACTAACATAATTTTTTGGCGTCTCTGAACAGCAAATGCCCAGTCGATTTCTAGACCCCGGATATGTCAGTGAAGTTGTTTATCCGTGTGAAAGAAAGAATTTAAATATATCAAATATTTTGTTAAATTTTATGCTAATAAAGATAAAATTGACCTTATTTTGGATACACAGGCACACCCACGATACACTTCTAAATATTTATCTCATTGTATATGTATACATTAATTTGATTTGTCAGCTAGGTATAATAGATATTTCAACAATTTAACAAGTGTTTCTATTTTCCTCTTATTTAATAATATCAAAACAAAAAATTTCCTCTGAAATCAAAAGATTTCGAAGTGGGTACTTAAAAACCTACCATATTTAAATAACTTAAAAAAAAACGCGGAATTATACAATTTATTCAAAGAAATGTCACTATATGACATTTTGTTTAAATTTTTCAGGCATAATATTGAAAAAAAAATGCGAATAAGAAAGCCTAAATCAAACGGACACCATCTTAAAACACACGCGGAACTTATAAACCAATTTCCAGAAAGACGAAATGCAAAACGGACGAGTTTTTCAGGATAAAAGGACTTCAAACAGGACTTCACCACGCTTAATCAATTAAGTATGTAAATGCTACCTCAATGTGATATGGTTCTACCGCTTCTGCATAGATGTCGCTGTTCCCCGAAGACACCACGTCTCTGAACCCATCCAGAGCCTCGGCATCTTCATCGGTGCTGCAATGGGTTCCTATGACGTCATCTGTACCCAATCCCGCTGAAGACAACTGGGGGGCTTCTTCGCACCTCTTGATTGGGATGACTTCTGATGGTCCTATACCCTGAAAAAAAAGTTTTGATTAGGTGATATGATTTGGCTGTACACTAAGAAAGATTGAAATATTTTTTGTATCTAATTTTATAGAATTTCGAAATCAGCATAGCTGGAAAAGATACTATATATATATATTAGGACGGGTAACCGACGAGTTCATCGAAAATCAATTCATCGAAAGCAAATTCATCGACAACGAGAGGTTAGGTTAGGTTAGATTAGGTTGAACTCGTTTTCGATGAACTCGCCGTGAACCATTAGGAAGAGACCGGGCGGTGTTTTGTCCATTCAAACATATTCCTTAAGAGGGTATTTACCAGAGAATACCGGAAATTAGTCCCTTTTAAATCAAATTCTAGACGTATTGACTCCTTTTTTACAAATAAACATACATTGATTTTAAAAGATTGTTATTTTATCTGGTAAAGTTATGTTTTAAATTTTGAAATCCTTAATTTATTTTTAATATAGTATGGTTATACCGTTGGTCGTTGGCATATTTGTTCAATTTTCAAACGAAATATTGTATTATACTACACACATTTCGAAAAATATAATCATACATTAAAATAAATCTATACATAATCTAGTAAAGCTATTTTTCAGAATTTTAATTTTAGTTTAGTTAAAATCATTAAAAAATAAATCCGAGAACGTGTTTGTGACGAAAATACCTCAGTTTTTCTATTTATTTAATATACTCATACCTAATTAACTTGTTAGTTTTGGCTACAATTGAAAATCTAATATCGACATTCGTTAATCTCAAACACATAAAGGCAAAAGCTTCCTTTTATCTATTGTTTCATTGGCTAACACCGTGTTCAGATTGGCAACAGAAGATAATAAGACTAAAGAAGTTTTACCTAAAAAAAAACTCTTTAATATACTTTTCCAGACAATTGGGAATACAAAAAGTTCCATTTGGAGAAGTCGATTTATAAAATACTTAACTAAATCCAATGGCAGCTAGCTCTAAGGGGCGCAGCAGCTACGAACTCCTTGAATTTTGGTCAATCTATAAAATTCCCAAATCTTTCAACATGTCTCATCGCAATACGAAATTTGACAAAGTTATCTACTTGATATTTGAAATATGCAGCGTTCTGAATTTTAATATGGAGTCAAATAAACTGCTTACAGTACTAAAGAGTCATTGATTGCATCGATATTTTACCGTGCATTCCATATTTTGAGAATTCAATAAAAAATAAATAAAAATCGTTAAATTAAAAAACGCACGAACTCTGTGTTATTTAATTAAAATTAGCTGATACCCAATTAATTAAGTACATTTTTTCTTCCTTCGTGTCATTTCCCATTCGTCCCCGTTCCCCTTCCCCTCTTGCGTCCCCTTTCCACTCCCGCGTTCCCTTTTCACCTTCCCGCTCTCCCCTTTCTCTCGAACTCCTCCCCCCCCTCTCACGCATTCTACTTCCACCTTCTTCGCCTTCCCCTCTCCCTCGTCACCCTCCCGCGAACCCCTTCTCCTTAATTCCATAACCGACAGTCCCGCATACCCCTCCCCGAAGCATTTTTTCCTGCCGCCTAACACTATAAAATACACCCATTTTTCCAACAACTCGCGTGACCTATTTAACTTTTGCTTACAAATTTCATAATGCCAGAGCTCACCAATATATATTTAGAAGTATTCACGGCATGTTCACAACAATTAAAATTAATAGAAATCGGATGAAATTTTCATGGCAATCGCATGAATAGTATAAGAAATAATTTTATAACGCCAGAGCTCACTATCCTATAACCATCCCGGGTACGCGCACATCATATTCCCAAAGTTTCATTGCAATGGGATGAACGATATGGCCGCGCATAAGATACGAACAAACAAACCAACATTATTTTTTTATCGTAGATTGACGTACTTAGTACCTATTTGAAGAATATGACATATATTATGACTTCTTTGTGTTGTCTATAGCCTAGATGAAAATCACAGATTAATGATTTGTAAGAAAAAATATTCTAATAATTTCTGTTGGCGAAATGTCAACAACAAATAATTCAGAAGAGACGCGAGGCGTCTCTTGTTGAAAAGTGAAAGTGCTAAGTTATAATTATGATTAATCGTATGCAACGCGCGAGAACTTTTGAAATACTTCCAATAAATGTTTTAAAATATTTCTTCAAATTGGGCACATTTTGGCCAGCGAACGCTCGAGGGTATTTGCAAACTGACCAAAAACGCTCCAGTGGTTGTAATACAGGTTGGGGCAAAAGGTATGACCGGTGTTACATCACTACTGTAAAGTAGGTCACATCACTAGTGGAAAGTACTTGTGATCATTATGTCTATGGTGTACGCTCTCTCTGTGTCGAAGTCTGATCCAGCAAGTCGTGAATAAATCTTCATTATAAAATATTAATGAAAGTGTTCTCAATAAGATCCTCAACCATTTACCCAACAAAACAACCGGGTTTTAAAAAATCCATTCCGCGGCCGGTGGAGGGGGTAGGGCTTTGTGCGGGGTCTCATTGGGACCGGTACACTCTGCCGTTTTCAGTATGCAGTATGCATCATGGTTTGGACCGGGGAGAATAGTGGCTTTCTGTCACCACGACGCAGAGAGCCATGTGCTGGCGTTTCCACATTCCGCACAACGTTTCGTTCCCTGGTGGAAAGACATTCAGACGTTGGGTTCATGCTTTGGAAGAAACTGGATCCACATCAGTGCCTCGCGCAGTTGTAAGACCCAGAACTGCAACAAAATCCGAAAATGTGGCGTTGGTGAGGGCAGCAGTGGAACGGGCACCTGGGTGCTCTGCTCGGAAGCACGCAATTGTATTAGGTTTATTCTAATCTTCTAATTGTTGCTTTTTGCACAATGATTTGCCATTCCACCCCTACAAGATCATGCTCGCCCAGGAAATTACACCCCTGGATGGCAAAATTGAGACACATGTTCCCTGCTCATCTCGTCTCTCTGAGAGGTGACGTTGGGTGGCCGGCACGCTCGCCTGATTTGAGCATGTGTGACTTTTTCCTGCGGGGGTACCTCAAGGAAAAAGTTTTCAAGCACCGCTCCCGTACCATGCAAGAACTGAAGACCAGAATTATCGAGGAGGCCATTCCGCTTGAGATGTGCCAAAATACTGCCAGAAGCTTCAGAAATCGACTACAACATTGTATCGCTGCAGAAGGCCGCCATATTGCAGAATTCATTTTCAAAACTACATGAAAACAACTGTTTAAACTAACGAATCTAATAAATAAAAAAATCATGTCTGTAGGCTAAGTAGTTTTTTTTTAATTACTCCCCAAAACCCGGGCATACCTTTTGCCCCATTCTGTATAATGCCTAAAAATAAGCACCTATATTCAGAGCAATAGTTCGTTTTGGATATCGTTCACAGAATTTTACGAGAATGCATATTTTGTTAACAGTCGAAAGCGTGGGTATATACATTGCTTTATAAATTTATCAAAGGAGTGGAACATTAAGATGATAGACTTCGCTTTTCGGCCCATACAAAAAGGATGCCCGGGAAAATACACTTTTCTACATCGAAAATGGCACAAAATGAATATATTTTTTTATACTGCCTTTTAGAGGAGAAACCTATGTCGGTATGTTTTCGAATTTTCGATGCGTTTCGTATTAACGTAAACATTCACTGTCAAACATGTACGATTTATCAAAAAATATTATTGAAGGAAAAAGTGCTGCTAACTCAACTCTCATAAAGAATTATAAAATTATAAAAAGCTATTGACGTAGCTTCTTCTTTTTAAAAAAAATATATTTTTTTAAATTTCAATTTCGTGAAAGTTTCGGTGTAGAAAAGTGTATTCTCCATAAACCCCTTTTCGAGCGATTTCTGTAGGTAAATTTGAGCGTTGTCTCATTCGCACATTTCGCATTCGCATGTATTGTAAGTGTGCGTGAGCTTATTGTGAGCGGGACAGAATGACAGACGCGGGTGTTCCGCGTGTGGTTCAAAGTCTAGCCTCTTAAGTGACATGTTAAACGGGAACGCGTTTGTGTGATATTGTTGTCGATATTCTGACTTTCTTTTAACATCTACTCTTTTCAGACAACGTTTAATAGAACTACTTTATAAATAGAGGAAGAGTGCCTAAGACGACATTAATTTTAGCTCATTGATGAAAGAAAAGTGTTCTATTACCAATAACCTCATATTCACTGTCCTTTTTTAAAAAATAAATATTTTTAGAAAAGTATGCCCCTCATAGACACTCTTCCCCTAGATATGTATCCAATATTCAATTTAATATTTGACGCCTCAAACCCCTACATACATCGACCACCAGCCGCTACTGCTTAAGAGCGATTGACCAGCGGCTGAGAATAAAAGTTTAAAAATGTTTGAAACTGTACAGGGAGGTTTCAATGAGAAAGATTGATTATCCCCGATTTATTTACTTTACGATTTATTTCATTAAAAACATACTTTAATATATACCTACATTCAAGTAAGCAATAAAAAGCTCCAAAGTACGATGATATATTATTAAATATCGTGTACTTCTTGTAAGTATTTTTTGATTATAAGTATTTATGATTATTCAATAATGTCTAAACAAAATAATTTAAAAAAAAAAAATTTAAATATTTTAGTTTGTAAGACCTTAAATAAATAGAATAAGTGAGAAAATGAGGTATTTTTGTTACAAAACACGTTCTCGGGTTTATCTTTTAACGATTTAAATTTAACTTAAATTAAAATTCTCAAAACTGTGTAGACTAGATTACGTATTGATTTATTTTGTTGCATGATTATATGATTTGAAATTTGTGTTGTTAAATAGAATCTATCGTTTGAAAATTGAACAAATCTGCCAACGACCAACGGTATAACCTTAGTATCTTAAAAATACACTTAGTTTTTCAAAATTTTAAAACTGCGTGTACCAGATAAAATAACAATCTTTCAAAATCAATATATGTTTTTGTGTAAAAAAGCGTCAATACGTGTAGAATTTGGTTTAAAAAGGACTAATTTCCGGTATTATCTGGTAATACCCTCTTAAAACCTTGGTTTATTCTTCAATGCGTATTTATCAATACAGTCTTATGTAGGTAGGTACGGATATCAATTTCAAAAATAAAATACTGTGAGAGTAATATATTGTTTTCGTTTGCATGACGTCAAACATAGGTCCAATCTTAAAGATGGGAACTTCTCAAGCCGATCACCATATTGTTCCGGATTCAATCTATTTCTGTTACTTTATTTCGTACTCGTCAAAATAAAATAAGACGTCAAATAACTTCAGGATCTTCGAAGGATTGAGATCTAATCTCAGGGTGTATTGTTCCTACTTCCCTTCGACGACGTATTCCCGAAGTTTATGAATATATGTACCTATATAAAGTTATTTATTTATTGTTTGAAATGTTTATAGAGTGACCTCTATAATCATACCTCAGAATATAAACCGAATAAAGTGCTTTATAGCCAATGAATTCACCTATATTTAGGTAATCCCCCTTTAAGAGATTCAACTCGAACTAAATGCCCTCTAGATAATGTCAGGATAAATGTTATCACTTTTTATTAATATGCGACATCTGTTGACATTATCTACAAGTTTAGGATAAAATATTTTTATTTGTATTTACTTGCAGATAAAGTCAATAGATGTCGCATATTAATAAGAAAGTGATAAAATTTATTCTGACACTATCTAGAGGGCCCTTAGTTCGAGTTGAATCTTGCAATGAAAATAATGTTGGTGGTTCTCAGTCGAAGTATGGTTACAGTTAAAAATGACAGAATCGGATAGGGATACGTTGGCGCAGTGGATAGTGCGTTGGCCCGGTTTGCCAGAGGTCCTGGGTTCGAGTCCCAGATGTATCCATATCTTTTTCTGATTTACTGTTTCGGATTTTCGATTGACTTTCGCTAATATGATCTTCATTAATTAAAATATTATAATTAGAACATGATATATTCTGTTTGTTTTCTAGTTATAAGCTGCCGTGGGAAGTTCAATTTTGCGTCCACATAAAGTATTTTATATGAAGTTTCATGTAAATGGTCCAATTGAGAAAATAAGTTTTCAAGAGTTTAAATGTTTAGTATGAATTCTTTTTGTCAGAAATTTTGTTCGTGAAATGCACACACTTAATTGCACTAAAATGGTATTTTTAACGCACTTACCAAGCACATCTGTATTACACCAGACAGATACATTTATTATCTTTAATCCGCAATAAGAATTATTTCGATTAATGCTTTATTTATTGAAAATAATGCATTTGCAAACATAGTCATCTCGAACAAAGTATTAAGTCGTAGAAAACCAACAAAAACCATTTTGAAAATATTCACTTGAGATTTAATTGTTACAACATTTAAACACTTTAAATACATTAATAATTCAATTACTATTACACTGGTTTACAGATATGTTAGAAAAATCGACTAATCCACGTAAAATGTCACACTTTAATGGATACGGTTTTGCCACTAATTTGTGACCATTGTGAAAGCCACGAGTTCGACTGACAGCTGGTTATATTGTAATTTATTAAGTTAAAAGTTATCTCAACGGAATGAGATTTATATGTATCTCTTTGTTATGAAGCACATGTGAAGTAATTAGATCGATATTGTAAAAATTAAAACACTATGACCGGATGACATTTAAATTCACATTTAGGTCCCGAAAAATGCTAAAAGCAACTATTTTTAAAAATTTAAATGGCTTTAAAACACAATTTCTTTATTAAATGGCAAAAAAACGCATGCCGGGTCCCAGCTAGTATGTAATAAAAATTAAATAAAACAACAACTTTCGACAGCATTAAAAAATACGCGGTTGACAGTGAAATTAAAAAAAATTCTAAAAATTGAATGAAATATTATCGCACAAAAAACATTATAAATTTTGACACAGAATAAGAAATTGAGACAACTATCAATCAATCGTAAAAACATTTTATCAGCTAACTTATTTTCTGGGTTGCAGAGTGCGGGAACATTTGAAAATATTTCAAAAATTCTTTTAAAGAATTTGGGGAATATTTGCCACATTGTGGCAACAAAGCAATCCGAGGCTCTGGAAATAGTGCCATAATGTGGCAAAAAGCGTTCGATTTGTTAACACTTCAATAAAAAAATTTCACCGCATGCGTAAATCAAGGTTTAATTGTTACTAGGTGGAGATGGTACTTATGAAATAACATAAATAATAATAAGCAAAATAAAATATAAAACATAGAAGTATATACCTAGTGCAGAGAAAGAAAAGAAATTAAGAAAGAAAAGACATATAACAAAGTATATTATGGCAATTACATAATTTTTAGTTCAAATACTTCTTATCGTATTTGGTCATGACGTCATATTGGCTTATAGCTAATGAAATTATCACGTGTTTATGTTAATATCGTCACATTTTTGCCAAATTTTTTTTTACATAATTGAAACAATATAAATAACAAGGCGAGTTAGAGTAACAATAATAGTGGTTTTTGAAGTGTATGCTTTATACAAAGTCATGTGTGTCAATAGTGACAATCTGTATAGTTTATTATAATTAGTAATAATATTATGTATGTATGTTTACATTGTACTTGAGTATTAACATCCTGTTGAAAAGTGCTAAATTGTGGTTTCAAAAATTTGGCGTTTTTTTTGTCAGAGGCGAAATATATTCCCACTTTGAAATAAAATCCAAATAAATGGAGTATTTTTTAACGTAATCAAAAACTAAAAACTGCTTTCGAAAGGTGATGAAATCGGCTTTCAAATTTTATTATTAGAAATAACCATCTAATTTATTAAATATAAAAATTTTGGATGAAAATACAAAAATGGCTCACCTTATGTTTTTTCCAACTAAAATTACTGATAAAGAAAAAAATGAAAACACATACATATTTCATTAGAAAAATGAATAATAAACGTTACTGTCACCTCACTTTTTGTCATTTCATGTAAATAAATTCCTTAAAAAATTCAAAAAGTTTCATAACTTTTTACAAATTGCTATCGGAAACTTTGGTTTCATAAACTTGTACATTAATTTTTTTTTGTAGTTAAGTTTTACATTTATAGCGTGTTGTATTCTCTTTCCAATACCGTTTAGATCATACTTCTCACTATGATAGTAAGGAAGACACAACGATTTCTATGCGACCTGTGAGTTGGGACAAATATGGTCTCCTGTGAGACAACACAGCAATCCGTGGTTGTGAAAATAGTGCCATATTGTGGCAAAAAGCGCTCGAGTGGTTAAGTGGATATTGAAAGAAAAACTTGTAAAAAAAATAAAACAAAAATTCTGCATTTTTACTGATTTATAACATAACATACACTTTCAGTTTTTAAATTGCTAAAAAAATTTTATATGCTATTTGTTGGCGCAACTATGCATGTATATACCTACCTTCCTTCCTTCCACCTACCTATCCCTTCTGACTACCCACCTGTGTACAATACTATGTGAGGGCAATAATAACCACATGTGTATTGTGAGTCTGTTTTTGTGCTTCATGCAATAAACATCGACCTTGTGAAGTCTGTTTTTGGCGATGTGCAGCGATGTACCTTCATCCCTCTTCGTCTTTTACATCGACTATTAACCCGTCTGCTTTGTATTGTGCAATGGTCGCTTGGACCTCTCATTACTAAACAACGACTTTATTGGAATCTATTATAGTGCTGTGCAGTGCGTGATTATTCATCCCTCGGCGCTATAATATCGATTAAACGGGATACTTGCGCAATTAATTGTACAAGTGATTACCAGTGACACAATAACTCCCCAAGAACGGAACCAGGAATTCAGGGTAAGTCAGATCCTTCCCGAAGTCCTAATTACCATCCTTATAGTTGTGTCACGCCACCTCATATTATTTTGATACAGTCCACTCGTCATGATTCGCATCTTTGCGATTACACTATTTTTTAAGATTAAGTAGATTGTCGATCCGCAGCGGTAATTATATGAAATTCACACGATAGAAAAAGAATCGCGTAGTACGCTCCGAAAATAATTAAAATCAATTTTTTTTCTGTTATTTAACATGTTATAAGTATGAAAAAAATCACAGTGTATCTTTAAATACAACTTAAGTATTTGTTGAACGAGTCGTGTTTTATTAAATATTTTCCCAATTTTCGTTTAATTATTTTAGTATTTAATATTAGCGCGCTCCCTCTAACAATCGTATTTACATATCACGCCTTCTTCTTCTTTTTGAAGCTTGTTACTAGGACTTCAAATAGTAAAAAATAAAATTAAAAAATATATATTGATTTTTTAACACATTGTTAGAGCTTTTTTTTTAAATGAATGATAATACCGAGGCATGTACGCACTGGATCCGAGAAATGAAGCCCGGCGTAGTCCAGAGGCAAGGTTTTTGACTCCCATTCCGAAGATCGCGGGTTCGAACTCGGCGTGCGCAAATAAATTTTTTTTTGATAATTTTAAGTTATTTGACAATTAATTAATAAAAAATAACATATACTATATTTGCGGCACGTTCCAGAGTGGTAGATACTCCCAGTATCGCACTGGTGTAAGACCAACATTCAGAATTGAAACGTTGCTTGAAATGGCTTTAGCTGTGTTTAGTGACTAGATTTGAATGGCCAGGTACTTCCCCACCTTTCTTTTCCCCATCTCCTTCCCTTCCCCGCTTACCTTCAGCCTCACAACATACCCAAATAGGGGATGCCATAGTCTCACTGGCTCCAGACGGGAGCAGTTGGGACTCTTGTGAGGTATTCACTGTAAAAAAAAATCATTCAACTTAGACAGATTTAAGAACGTTATTGTTATATATATATATATATATATATATATATATATATATATATATATATATATATATATATATATATTGTTATAGATACCTTTCTGTGGTCCTGGTAATGTGTGGTGGTACCCTGCCCCCCACCATCAGTCCATCTCTGCATGATCCCGCGGGGACCGAGGGGCGGTGGCTCGTCTGACGTCTCGGAATAGGCCGTCGGAAAATCTGAAACAAAAAAAAAAAACGAACTTTAGCACAAGAGGTAGAAACAATCCAATTTCACGGTTGCTTCCACAAAATTTTGCTTATTCGCGAATCTTCCTTCCACTTTTTCTCTGTTGTTTTGTTGGATGGAAATTGGATTGAAAATGGTATGACATGATTTAAGATTATCATTGTAAGAAATATTATCGTGATTTATTTTTGGCTTTTTAAGCCGCGTTGCGCCACTTCCTTCTTTAGCCAACATTTCTGACAGTATTACAGTGTCCACCATTAAGGCAGTTTGATAGCACAGACGTCGGGTGGGAATGCTGTCTTTGTTCTACCGGTATTTCAATAGAATATGCTACGAGGAACTAGCGTCATTGATGCCTTTGGCACCGGCGCACAGTCGATAAAACACACCAAACGCGCGCGCACACAGTTGACATTTTTCAAAGTTCAGCTGCTCGGCTGTGGAACGATTTGCTGGCCTCTGTGTTTCCTTCCTCCTATAACATGGGCCTATTAACAAGACCCAGGTTCACTCCCTCCTTTCGACAAAGAGACCTTCTAAAAAGATGACATTGGCTCAGAGGGGAATTTTTTTCATCAGGGCCTTCTGTGAGGATTTAATAAAAAAAAATTAAAAATGTTTAAAAAAGGAATAAAGTTCTCAGTTCGAAATTTTTTTTTGAGAGTTACGAAAAGTGTAATTGGATGAGGCGAACGGAAGTTGAGAGGGAGATATAAGTTAGTGAAGATAGAAAGAAAGACGTTTCGTATATTACTGTAGGGGCAAGAGAGAGAAGCGCGAGCACACATTTTCTTTCTCTCTTTCTCTCATAGCCAGTTACGTTTTTGTATATCTAAGACACAGTGCAGGCATATTGTCTGTATCACACTGTAGGAGCAAGAGAGAGCAGATTCATCATTGTTCCGCTGGTTTCCGGACGTCATGTAAAGGCATAGCCTTCATTTAGTCATTATTGTTATTACATAGATAAAAATTTTCAAAATAATAATATTAACAGCATTGGTAACATAATTTGTCACATTGCACACAATATTCAAACTTGTAATTTAACAATAACATAACGTTATACATTTTATAATTTCCCATTTATATTGTGCAATCACCATATCTAACAAGGTGTACCTATATTATAAATTGTTATAATTAGGTGTGTAAATACACAGGTTAAATTAATAAGTAAATTATTAAATAATAAGTAAATAATAAAAAGATTTTCATTCGAACTCCTAATAATTGAATTAAGTTCATGAGCTCTTCTTCAATTAAAACCATGACAACTCATTTTGAAAATTCATTAAATTTTATGAAAATCTCCACCTCTGGTCTGGAGCCCCAAAGTACCTGAAAAACACCCTCGACTCTGTGCAGAAACGGGCGGTCCGTTTGATAGATTCTTCCGTCTTAACAAACAGATTGCAATCTTTAGAACACAGAGGGTGGGAATGCTATCCTTGTTCTACCGGTATTTCAATGGAAGATGCTCCGGGGAACTAGCGTCTTTAATCCCTCGGCACCGGTGTATAGTCGAGAAACACGCCAAACGATCGATCAACATATGAACACGGTTGACATTTGTCACATGAGAACTGGTCGTTTTTACGACTCGTTCTTGAGTTCAACAGCTCGGCTGTGAAACGATTTGCCGGCCTCTGTGTTTCCTCCTTCCTACATCATGGGTCTCTTCAGGACCCACGTTCACTCCTTCCTCTCCTCAAAAAGACCCTCCACGCAGCATCTTCAAAGATGACATAGGCCCCGAGGGAAATTATTATTTTCCTCAGGGCCTCCTGTATGGAGTAAATATAAAAAAAAAAAGAAAAATAAGAAAAATAGTTAATAATCTAAAATAACGTAACCTTTATAACTTCTAATGACTTTTCAAAGAAGGTGTCGAAATTACATGATTCTGAGTTGTCCTATCACCCTATTTTTATACAATTTCAAAAAATTACACTTATTTCAAACATTTTAAAAACAACTTTCAAGATCAGATTAGTATAATCAACCCGTAAAAAAACTTTTTTTTAAATATAAAATACATCTTTTATCAAAAGTTTGTCAAAATTTAATTTATTATTTCTTTTGGTTTGACTGAGGTTTGAAATCTTCCTTCCCAGTGATCTGAGCCAACAAAGCTACCAACTCTGTTTTAAAATCTCTTTTAAAACTTTAAAAATATATATTTGAGGTTTGATAGTTCTTACTCAGTGATCGGAATAAACCGGGATAATTCTCGAGTTGCTAAGGCCAATATTTAATTCGTGTATTGAGTTCTCAATTTCTTCGAAATTCATAAAAATGCGTAGGTAAATGTCGGCAAGTGTGGTCGTGATTGTCACCAAAAATTAATAGAATGCATTTTCATTAACATCGAGTTTATCGGATGTCATGAAGGGGGTTAATTTTCACTTCCAAGATTCCACTTCTTTCATACATTCATTCAAACAAGAAAACCAAAGTAAATTTCAATATGGTATAGTTGCATGGGGGGGAGTATACATAACCTCACTGGAAATTACTCAATGATTAATAATCAAAATTATAATTAATAAAAAACCATCAGATTACTCCACCTCTCAACTTTTTCAAGACTTTCAAGTCCCATCTCTAAAAAATACACGTATAAAAAATACGCTGCTTCAAATACACAAAGACCATTCTGAGAAGTCGCACACTCTTTGAGTCGCACCATGCCATAGTACGTGTTGAGAGCAATAGACATAACACAAAGGGTCACTTATGCGCTTATACACTTAAGAAAAAAAATTTACGCACAAAATTTTCAGGTCCGGGTTTAGTTTTTCCTATGGGATCATCTAGTAAATCCACGTTATGCAAGTGTATTATATAAGTATAATTAATACAAAACAATACAATAACAACACGTTAATCTACCAAACTATTAAACGGTAAAATAATTCACCGACTCCAGATATTTTCATATCAGAGGGTTCGGCTCGGTGGAATTCCTAATTTGACCGATAAATCCCACAGATCCCTCAATATAAATATTTTAAAAATCTTTCGTAATCCTGCATGTATTTAAAATGACTGATTTTTGCATTTTTACATACAAATTCTTTGACAAATCTAATATGCCTAAATTTTTAATGAGAGAGCTAGGTATAATGCCAGTAGCCGAAATTACAAATGGTAATATTTGTATAGTCTGAGAATGCCAAATTCTTTTAATTTCATTTCCTAAATCTGTATACTTTCTTATTTTTTCAGAAACAGATTTTTGAATATTACAGGAATTTGGAATAGCTACATCAATGATATAAGTTTTTTTTTTTTAAATTTTGTCATGTAAAACTATATCGGGTCTATTGTGACTAATTGGTCTGTCTGTTAGTATAATTTTATCATAGTAAATTTTAAAGAAATTATTTTCTAAAAATGAATTTGGTTCGTATTCATAATATGGTACTATATTATGACAGTCAATCAAGTTATGATTAATTACCAAACTTTGGTGAATTATTTTTAAAACCTGATTGTGACGGCGCTAATATAAAACATCCCGATATAATATGTTCTATAGTTTCCGGAAAAGCCATTCCATTTTTACATAAATCATCAATTTGATTTGTATATTTGATTATATGCTTCCTATACTTTTTGGTATTAATGACTCAATTATTATTAATTTCTTATATATACTATCACATATTTGTTTTCTCCCTTTTCAAACGAATACTCTCGTAAAGGCTATGCATTAGATATGTTGTTAATTATAGATAGAATTCCCTATATTTAACGAAAAAAACTCCCTTCCTAAACACGAGTTATTCTCAATTGGGGAGATTTTACACCAAGAATCATATTATATATTTAGAAACAGTTAAAAATAAAAATTGTAAACAATGTTTAAAAAAATGAATTAAAAAGAGTAACAAATGGATTAGGCAATTTTTTGTTATTTTCCAAAGACAATAGACAAGGCTATTTATTCTGGGTAGAGTAAAAAGTTAAAATCTTAGAATATGTAATTTTATAGATGTTGGACTCAAAATACTGATCTGATATGTCGATTTTTTGGAAATTCATAGAAAATGTGCCAATAACGTAAATTAACGACTTTTTACTAAATTTTTTTTATATAATACAATATTATGGTCCGCATTAGTTGGCATATCAGGCCTTTAAATGATAAAGTTGAGTTTTGGGACACCCTAAATGAGAGACTTGTATTAATGAGGTGAATACTTGGAGCAGGTAGATGAGTTTGTGTATTTGGGAAGTATGGTAAGTATGGTAAGTATGTTCTTCTACCAATACAAGTAAAGAGGGGATTATACTTTAGTTTAATTCATTCCCATCTTAATTACCTCATAGAAATATGGGGAAACACAAATATCACACTCTTAAACGAAATTCAAATAATTCAGAATAAAGTTATAAAAAAACTTTTTAACTATCGACCAGATACCCCCACCAAAAGAGTATACAAAGAAACTAACTTAATGAAAATCAGAAAACTGTACGAATACAACATATGCTTATTAATCTACAAAATTCAAAATGGCTTTATACACACAAATACTACATTTATGAAAACATCACAAGTACATGAACACCACACAAGACAACGTAATAAATTATACACAAATTCAACAAAGACAGAGTGTAGCAAAAGAAACATAGGCTATGAGGGTATAAACATATATAATCTCCTTCCTGATAGCCTAACAACCGAAAATAAAATAAGTATATTTAAAAAAAAACTGTTTGCTCTCAAAATTAATGAGCAAAACCAAAATGTTCTCACTTAAAAAAATGTGTTACTTGGTATTAGGTAGTAAACCATCATTATTAATATTATTTGTATCAATGTATTAAGTTAACAAGCAAAATATGTATATTTCTTTTAACTTAAAAAAAAAGAAAAAAAAAGTACCATGTTTACGAGAGACGGGAAGGCTGAGAGATGAAGATATGAAATCATCAAATGAATCAGAAACTTGCATCGGACCTTGTCGCAGGAGTCAGAATAATAGAATAGTATGCGACGATGTATGAATGTGAATGAGACAAGGAGTGTGTACCAAGACCGAGTTGTTTGGATGTTCGTCCTCTCTGCCTACCCCTTCGGAGAAACGCCGTGATGGTTAGTTAGTTAGTTAGGTTTTTATGTTATTTTCTATATTCATCGTAAAGCCCACAAGGCGATGCAATAAGGAAAATTGCAAAATCATATTTTTTTTGATTTTTAAATTTGATCGCTCAAAAATTGAACACATTATAAAGGTTAAAATATATTTTGCAAAAAGTTTAATAAATGAAAACTTACTTCGGTTGTGTGATATCGCATGATAAATTATTTTGCTCCTCGATGATTTTTTGTTCTGCATGTTGAATATTTTTTTTCTTCTAAGTTAGTTAGCACTGATTAAACTTCATTAGAATTTTAAACTCTACTTTAATTTTAAGATATTAATTAATTAATTACGTATATTTATCAAATATAATAGATGGGTCATGAATATTCGCACTAAACCGCGTGTCGCCAACATTGTTTACCCATATTACTGCAAATCGCATCTACGCACAGCGTCACACATCAAAACCTTTTGATAGTCCGTGCAAATTGGGCGTAGCTCAGACTTTATTTCTATTTTCTACGATATTTATAAAATCGCTGGATTCATGAACACTTCAAGGCTAATAAAAACCTTATAATATTGTCACAGTAAACCCAAGAGAATATAATTTATTATGAATAAGATAATTAAATTTCTGAAGCGCTAAGCACCACCCGGAGAATTCACAATTTGATTAAAATTTAAACACTGGGAAAGTAAAGAAATCTTATTACTACACAATTTAATTAAAACTACATACTTTAACAAAAAAAAAAACTCTAAGTTTAATTATTTTTTAATTATTATAAGCAAAAATGATTAGCCTGAAACACTCATCAATATTAAAAACTCTCCCGAGAAAAGATATATGTCGCCGACGGGACTCGAACCCGCACCCCTCTGTTTGCCGGACAGGAGCTCTACCATTAAGCTACGGCGGGATACCTCCTACCCGACAAATGATTCAATATATACCTAGTGTTTCATTCAACAGTTATATTGGGTAGGAGGTATCCCGCCGTAGCTTAATAGTAGAGCTCCTGTCCGGCAAACGGAGGGGTGCGGGTTCGAATCCCGTCGGCGACATACATCTTTTCTCGGGAGAGTTTTCAATATTGACGAGTGTTTCAGGCTAATAATTATTGTTTAAAATAATTGTTACCCTTTGTGCTATTCATAAAAAATCTTGTCTTTAACATTAGTTTATCAATTTAAAAAATAATCAATTATTTTTTAATTTAAATTTTTAAGAAAAATTTATTTTTATATGTTTGTATGTCGAACTCTATTAAAAATAATTTAAATTTATTATTATAATCATCATTATATCAAGTTGGCGTGTTTTGTGGATGATGTAAAATATTTATTCCAAAACTATTCGTAAACAGATCTTTTATTGGGGTTGGAGAATTTCATGAAATGAATATCTATTTTTCGACTATTTTCGCCTATAAAATCAAGTATTTTGTCATTTTATTCGAATTCTCCGGGAAATCCGTCATCCCGTAAAATCCGTTATACACAAAATTATCTCGTTTCGGGACACTCCAATCCGCCAGATTTGACGGGAAATCCGTTAAGTTGGCAACACTAGTTAGATACGTTTTTTAGATTTTCACGGCCAAAAGCATTTTCGTTGTTTGATTTTGAGGTGTTATGCCGTGTTGCGCTACCTCCTTCTTTAGCCGACGTTTCGGACAGCGTTGCAGTGTCCATCGTCAGGGCAGATCCGGCAGATCCAACGATGTCGACATCGTCGAAATGTCGGCTAAAGAAGGAGGTAGCGCAACACGGCACAACACCCCAAAAAACAAACAACAAAAAACACCACTGATTGGTTACCTAGGTAACAAAAAAAATGCAAATTAACTCATATCGCCATCTGTGAGAAACTTATGGAACTTACAAATAATTGTCCCATAAAAAACATTTAATTCGCAATAATAAGATCAATAATCGAGATACAAACGATTTTATCTTGAGTTGGACCAAATTACATACAGTAAGCAAAATTTCATCAAAATCGGTTAAGTAGTTTCGGAGTTTACCTCGGACGAACAGTGTGACACGAGATTTTTATTTATGAAGATTGTGACGTATAACGCTGCGCGCGAATAAACCGCATGCCGAACAACGTATTATGGAAATGGAACAAAGCAACGGTTACGGTTTGCGGTTGCTTCGTTTCTTTCCCATAACTCGTGGTTCTGCTCGCGCTTTTTTCTCACATGTATACGCAGCACAAGGTAGGAGATCAAATGCTTCAGGGTTCAAAATGATCAGATACGTTACTACTAGGTCCATTGGACATACTTTGGCAGCTCGTTCATATGCGTATTCTTTGAATGACCATCCTTTACATAAGCAGTGCTACATTTTTGTTCTATTATTATGAATATTACATGTCTTTTCGTTGTTTGTTTTTGGGGTGTTATGCCGTGTTGCGCTACTTCCTTCTTTAGCCGACGTTTCGGACAGCGTTGCAGTGTCCATCATCAGGGCAGATCCGGCAAATCCGACGGAATTCTTTGAATGACCATCCTTTACATAAGCGGTGCTACATTTTTGTTCTATTATTATGAATATTACATGTCTTTTCGTTGTTTGTTTTTGGGGTGTCATGCCGTGTTGTTTATACCTCCTTCTTTAGCCGACGTTTCGGACAGCGTTGCAGTGTCCATCACCAGGGCAGATCCGACGGATCTGCTTTTGGCCGTGAAAATCTAAAAACGTATATAACATGTCTTGTATGTTTGTAGTGTCAATGGATAAATGTTGTAATTTTTCAAGTTTACCAACATTTGATAAGCAAATTTCACGTAGTAAATATTTTTCGGCTTCACAAATCCTACTATTTTAATATCCCGTGATTTTTCACTGGTATGCGTCAGTAATACATAGTATTCAGATTTTTCACTGGTATGCATAATGCATAGTACCTATTCGTAATATTACTGTGACGTATAAGGTAGTAATGACGTGTGCTTTTTTTTACGTGTTATGTTATTCGTAGATACATCTCGAGGAGAACCTGTTTTAAGTTGTTCACGTGTTTTAGAAGTGTTTTATTTTCCTGCGTATAAGGATACAAAATAATATTTAAGAGTTTAAAATATGAATATGTAATAAGTGCCGGTTGTTTCACAGAATTTTAACAATTCATCAAATTTTAAGTTCTGTGAAAGTTCTATTCAAGTTGCGCTTTTAATTCAGTTCATGCCCTATTGAGGTATTTTGTGAGGTTAAGCATAGTGGGAGGGGAAGGAGATAGGGAAGAGGAAGGTGGGGAAGTACCTGGCTGTTCAGATCTGGTCACCATACACGGCTAAAGCCATTTTAAGCAACTTTTCAATTGTGAATGGTGGTCTTACACCAGGGCGATACTCATAGTATCTTCCACTCTGGAGCGTGCCGAAAATATACTTTATATTATTTTTTAATTAATAAATAAATATTAATTGATTGTGAAATTAATAAATAAATAAAAAAAAAAAATAATAAATAAAAAATTAATAAATAAATATTAATTGATTGTGAAATTAAGAGGCTAGACTTTGCTCCACACGCGGAAGATTTAGGTATTTCATTGTCTGTCTTGCTGTCCTGCTCGAAATAAGCTAAAGCGGTCTACACACCATACTGGCTAAAAATCGAAGGTTGGAGGTTGTCTCTTTTTTCCTCATGCGAACCCGTTACACTCTATTTCACGTTGCCTGCAAATTGGATGAAACCGTCTGCCGCTAGTACCAACCGATGCGCCGCAGTGAAATGAGATGGTGATATTGAATTTGTTATGTAATAAAAGAGACAGAAGGCAACGTGAAACACAATGTTACGGGTTCGCACGAGGAAAAAAGAGACAGGAGACAATAGCCAGCTGCTAACAGCCCGGTATGTCGGGCTGTTCAATCATTATGCAGCATGATGTGTAGACCGCTTTACACACGTTTACGATATACGCGAATGCGAAACGTGCGAATGAGACAACTGCCGTAAACTCTCATATTTACCTACAGAAGTCGCTTGAAAAGGGGTTTCAGGAGAAAACATTTTTCTTCACCCAAACTTTCACGAAATTGTTATTAAAAAACAAAAATATGTTCTCAAAAGAAGAAGCTATGTCCGTATGTTTTTTATAATTTTGTAATTCTTTATGAGAATTGAGTTGAATTGAACAATTTTCGACGTAGAAAAGTGTTTTTTCCCGGGCTTTTTTTTGTATGGGCCGAAAAGCGAAGTCTATCGCCTTAATCCAATTAATTTTATATACGTGAAACAACTGAGCCATAATTACATAATAACATTTGCCACACTCTTAAATTTATGTCTACGATACTGGGTATCGTACATGGTTTGACAATATGAAGGAGATACTGTGTTTTTACTTATGTCGACAGAATATCACTTAAGATGATACCCGGGTGGTCGGGAAATTTGAAAAATAGATTTTACTAAATTGTTGCTGTCACTGTTGCTCTTACTCCACCGGACAATTTTTTTTAACAACTACATAAGAAAAAACTATTTTATGTCTGTACGTTATGCTTTTTTAAAAAAAACATTGTCTAGTTTGTATACTGAACGTCTTTTGACGGCGTTTAAACCAGTCAATTTTATTGATTTTTGGAAGGTCATAACTTCTATAAAAAGTAACTTATCAAAAAAAAATTAAAAGTATCGACACGCTAGTAGTTGATATTTATTTTATGTAAAAACTATATTTTTTCTAGGGTTACAATCCAGAGAGATAAATAGGGAATACGTTTGTATGGAAAAATCACCGCCGGATATCCCCTTATTCCAAAACGTGCGAACACCTCAGCACATGTTCTCCCAGTTATGTGTTCACAAAAAGAATCTATACATTCTCTACGCCGAAACGGTAATTATATGAAATCCCTCCGATAGAAATAAATCGCAAAGTATGCTCCGAAAAATACTATTTACACGTGTGTTTCATTAAATGATACCTAACACAACCCCACGAGATTTATACTATTTTTCAAACTAGTCATGTTTTATTAAACATTTTCACAATTTTCGATTAAATTTTATCGTTTTTAACACTAGCGCGCTCCCTCCAATATTCGTATTGTAGTATCTCTCCTTCTTCTTCTTTTTGAGCAGGTTAGCGCGGCTTTATAGAATAACTCATATTTTTTTAAGAGCTTAAAAAATTCAAACGTGAAAATATAATTGAAAAAAAAATTCGGGATTCCGCCTCTTAAAACTAAGTATTTTATTAATTTAGAATTAATTATTATTTCGTTTACGTCACTGCCATGTTTTTTTTAAATACACTTAAAAACTAGTTTCACACTATAAATTTAATTACAATAATACAACACTTTCAAAATACTTTTCGTATTTTTGCGCAGAATAACCGAATTTTGCAACCGAACACACAAACCGTACTCGTGACCACTTGGACCGTAGTGAATCCGTCGAAGACATGAGGAAGAGTTCTTGTCGAATATAACACTCAGGGTTGCCAATGCTCATGTTTCAAAATACCCGCAACGAATGTTCAAAATCCCCGAATCGAAAGCAAAATGGCAAATCCCCCGCAAATTCCCGCAAATTCCCCACACGTAGGATTACCTATGCGAAAATGAGTTTTCTTGAAAATCCAAATTATCCATCCGAGGAGGGGGGGGGGGGGGGTGAATTCAAGGTTTTGCCTTGCTCGTTCGTAACTTCACACTTCTTTAACCATTTATCCATTTTAAAAAGGATTCTGACAAAGCTCACGTTATTACTAATTTTAAAAAAAACTTCCAACAACACGTCACCAATTCGTCAAAACCACAATACGTACATAAGAAAAGAATCCTGAAGTTCCATGACTAGCAAATTCATGTGTTTTCGAGTTTGGGTCCCGAACTTCGGAAATCCCCCCGACATTATCGTTTAGAAATAAATGGCACAGTGCTGCCATAAAATAAACTACGAAATCTTCCACGGAATGTGCTTATTTTTCAATATGGTTGGAAAATCAAGAAATGCCCAGAATCCCCGCATTTTCCCCACAAAAAGTCATTCCCCGCAAAATACCCAATTCTTAAAAAATCTGAAATATTCCCCGCAGTTTGGGGAATTACCCGCAAATTGGCAACCCTGGTAACACTACAATAACATTGAATGGCTACCTACCTCAGTAATTGCATCATTATTGTTATTTAATCGTCGATTTGATGACGTCATAACACCGCCTAAGGCGTTATTGTGTACTGGATTATTCGCGATGTCTATATTGATAACTGGAAGTTAATAAAATAATGTTTCTACAGGTTATCTAGAAATTCACACAAAAAAAAATATGAAAAATTTAACCACCGGAGCGACACAGCAATTAAAATATTTTTTTTCGGATTGCTAAAGGAAATTTTTCCGCCCACATTAAAAAAAATCATACCTCCGAATTTGAATATGGAGACATACAAACTGATTATAGTTCTATGTAGCCAATGAATTCCCATATCTTTTGTTTATTATCACATATTTGTAGGAATTATAAAAAAATATATAATTAATATTTTAACCTTAAAACATTTTTAAAAATGTAGAGAATAATGTACAATATATTAGATAGTCGTTTAATTAAAAAAAAAATTAATTTGCCACATTTTTGCAACAAAGCAATCCGAGGTTTTGGAAATAGTGCCATAATGTGGCAAAAAGCGCTCGAGTGGTTAATCTGTAGTTCGATTGTGATGCACTGCCAAGTTTTTTTAAAATTGTGTTTATTTTAATTTTTTATTTATTTTAACGACTATATAAAATAATTGTACGTACAAAGTATAAAGATGCATTTAAGTAGAGATATTGTAGGACTGTGGAGTCCTGGGAGTACCGAGACGGACTAAACTATATTTAACTTTTTACTTTTTAACTTAATGAGTTAAACCACAAATTTTAATTAATGAAGATAATATTAGCGAAAGTCAATCTAAAATCCGAAACAGAAAAATCACAAAAAGATACGGATACATCTTAGACTCGAACCCAGGACCTTTGGCAATCCGGGCCCGGTGTTCGAGTCCCAAATATTTTTTCTGTTTCGGATTTTCGATTGACTTTCGCTAATATTATCTTCATTAATTTAAATATAATAGTTTGTGGTTTAACTCATTAAGTTAAAAATAAAAATATTTCATCCTAGACATGCAGAAAAAGTCAATAGATGTCGCATATTAATAAAAAGTGATAAAATTTATCCTGACACTATCTAGATGGCATTTAGTTCGAGTTGAATCTTGCAATCATACATAAAGATAGCAGCCAATAAAAATGTGCGTTAAGAAAATGAAAATAATGTTGGTGGTTCTCAGTCGAGATACAGTTAAAAATGACCGAATCGGATAGGGAATTTGATTATTTATAATATTAGTAATAATATATTTTATAATAATTTAATTATAATGATTTAATAATAATTTTTTGTCTTCTATGTACGTAGTTTTTTGGTAGTTTTAATTATTAGTTAATTAGTTAAGTTTTTTTTAAGTAATGCAAAACCGTATGTTTTTAGTTTTAAAATTTGATGATCACCACCTTCTATCAATGCGTCCTAACCTTCTTTTCCTCTCTGAAACACAGATAGCTGAGCCTCCAGATGCCTCCTATCTGGACTGCCCGGGCTACGCCCTCGTTGGCAAGTTCAGACCCAAAGGAGGTGTCTGTCTCTATAGCCGATCTGACGTCAACTGTGTGCGTCTGTTGAATCTGGAAAAACCCAGATTCGACGTAATGTGGGTGCGCGTCAATCTTGCCAGTACGGCAAGATTCTACGCGTGTTTATACCGCTCACCGAACCTTAGCGAATCAGACACATCCGAGCTATTCAAACATTTGAGCGAGACTATTGATGACCTCTTGCCCCGCTACCCTTCGGCTGAGTTTGTGGTTCTGGGGGACTTCAACGTTCATAACGAACCATGGTTGAAGTTCTCAGGACCAACAGACTCAGCTGGCCGACAGGCGGAATCCTTTGCCCTTTGCCACGGATTGGAGCAGATGGTTCAGGAGCCTACAAGGGTTCCTGATGTCCAGACTCACCGCTCCAATCTGTTAGACCTATTTTTAACCACTGTGCCACACGGTTACAAGATTGAGGTCACAGCGCCTTTAGGATCGTCCGACCACTGCCTGGTGACGACCTCAATCCCTGTCAACTTCAGACCGCCAAAAGAAAGGCTGAAGAGAAAAGTGTGGCACTATAGGTCAGCAGACTGGTTCGGTCTGCGGGCTCATTTCAATGCTTTCCCGTGGTCAGATGTCTGTTTTCGGACTTCGGATCCCTCAAGATGTGCCCAGGAAATTGGTGAAGTCATTACATCCGCGATGGATGGCTTCATTCAATCCACTGTTAAAGAAACTGGTGTGGGCTCAAAGCCGTGGTTCAGTCGACAATGCTCCGAAGCAGTTCGGCGAAAAAACGCGGCTTACCGAGCCTACAACACATCTAGAACCTCCGAAAACAGAGCAGCATATAACAAATTGGCAAAGGAAAGCAAGAAGATCATAAATAGGTCAAAGTTCGAGCACGACCTGCAGATCAGCAAAAAGCTGGCTGCATGCCCGCATGGCAGCAGAGCCTTCTGGTCGCTTGCGGGCTCAATAGGTCGCAATTTCTGCAAATCCAGTCTGCCACCTCTTACCAGACCTGATGGCTCACTAGCAAATACCGCCACCGAAAAGGCTAACCTATTAGGAAAAATGTTTGCGGATAACTCAACCCTCGATGATCGGGGTGCAGTCCCGACGTCGGTCCCTCACTGCGGTTTCTATATGAAAAAGCTGAGGATCCGGCATCGGGATGTGCTCCAGGTTTTACGAGGGCTTGATGTTAATAAAGCTAGTGGGCCTGACGGAATCCCCGCCCTGGTATTGCGGAGGTGCGCTGCAGAAATAGCTCCGATTTTGACAAAGCTTTTCAAAATGTCCCTGAATTCTGGCTCTGTACCCTCTGGTTGGAAAAAAGCGGTCATCCATCCTATTCCAAAGAAGGGTGACCGCTCCAATCCGGCCAACTACCGTCCCATAGCGATCACATCAGTTCTATCCAAGGTGATGGAACGTGTGATCAACGACAAACTGCTCACATACCTCGAGAAGAACAAAATTATTAACGACCGTCAATACGGATTCCGGCGGAACCGCTCGTGCGGTGATCTTCTCGCGTATGTGACGCATGTTTGGGGGCGGTGCCTGGAACGTTTCGGTGAGACCCAAACGGTTGCGCTGGACATTTCCAAGGCCTTTGACCGGGTTTGGCACCGAGGACTTGTCAACAAACTGCCTTCTTACGGACTTCCCGCATCCTTGTGCAGGTGGATTGCCGACTTTTTGAGGGAGAGGTCGATTCAGACGGTTGCTGACGGTTTCACCTCTTCCTCGCATTCGATAAACGCTGGCGTCCCACAGGGATCGGTTCTGTCTCCGACTTTGTTTCTGTTGCACATCAATGACCTTTTGACATGTGCACCAATTCATTGTTACGCGGATGACAGTACAGTCCATGATAGCTTTTTGTTTGACAAGCCCCCAAAGGGTGCACAAATTCCAATGGCTCGGAGGGCTTTGAAGCAAAGAATGGACGCTTACCTCGAGAGTGTTTTCTCTTGGGGTAAGAATAATCTCGTCGAATTCAATGTATCAAAGACCCAATCATGTCTGATTACGTCTAAAAGGGATCGAAATGACTATCTAGTCTCCTTCAACGGTAGCATTCTTCCGAACAGGTCTTCCATTGATATGCTCGGTGTAACTCTAAGTGACCAGCTCAGATATGGGGGCTCCATCGAGGCCAGAGTTAAGTTAGCCTCTCAGAAACTGGGCGTACTGTACAGGGCCCGCAGATACTTTAATAGTACACAACTGCTAACCCTGTACAAATCGCAAGTGCGCCCCACGGTTGAATTTGGCAGCCACCTCTGGTCTGGAGCCCCAAAGTACCTGAAAAACACCCTCGACTCTGTGCAGAAACGGGCGGTCCGTTTGATAGATTCTCCCGTCTTAACAAACGGATTGCAATCTTTAGAGCACAGGCGTCGGGTAGGAATGCTTTCCTTGTTCTACCGGTATTTCAATGGAAGATGCTCCGAGGAACTAGCCTCATTGATCCCCTCGGCACCGGTGCATAGTCGGGAAACACGCCAAACGCTCGCCCAACATATGTACACGGTTGACATTTGTCACGTGAGAACGGGACGCTTCTACGACTCGTTCTTGTGTTCAACAGCTCGGCTGTGGAACGATTTGCCGGCCTCTGTGTTTCCTCCTTCCTATAACATGGGTCTCTTCAAGACCCACGTTCACTCCTTCCTCTCCTCAAAAAGACCCTCCTCACAGCATCTTCAAAGATGACATAGGCCCTGAGGGAAATTATTTTCCTCAGGGCCTCCTGTGTGGAGTTAATGTAAAAAAAAAAAAAAAAAAAAAATCTCCAAAAATTTTAGATGCTCTAATTAAATACTGCGAGTGAAATCCATATTTTCCTTTGAAATATCGGGGGGGAGGGGGGGGGGGGGGCAATGTCAACTTCAAATTCTTTTTAAGCGGCCGACAAGAGTCAACTATCAAAAAAATATAAAGGTTTGATATTAAGGTTGACTTTAAAATTATTCGAGATCAACTAAAACAGTGAAAATAGGTAAAAAAAATTAAAACTCTAAGAAATAAATAAAAATAATTCACATTTTTCATTAATGTTTATGAAAAAAATCTGTCTCTGTCGAATAGTGGCGGACACATACGAATCCTTTCGCGGGCGCCATGGTGCCCGCGGGCCCGGGGTTGGGAACCTCTGCCCTAGTGTAATATAAACGTTCAGAATTGAAACGTTGCTTGAAGTCAGCCGTGTTTTGTGATCAGATCTGAATAGCCAGGTACTCCCCACTTTCCTCTTCCCATCTCCTTCCCCACCCCCTCTCTTCGGCCTCAGAACATACCCCAATTGGGGATGCCATAGTCTCACTGGCTCCGGGTGTTTGGGTGAAGTTGAGACACAAACAATAAAATATTAAAAAGTCAAACAAAAGCACAAAACAGATATTACATGTAGACGAAGGTATTATCTTAATACAGGGCGTCCGGGGAAAAGTGCATTAACTTCGGGAGGTGATTATACATGATGTAAGTAAAAAAGATAATTATTATTTTTTTTATTTAATAATGTTTATTATGAAGTGTTTTAGTTTTGATTATTGTGACAGCTATTTCGGCTTACAAGGCCATTTTCAAACTGTGGTTGTTCCACAATTGGACGACGATATTTATACGATTTAAAATGTCAATTTAAAACTGAGTAAATTGATTTATTATCTGTTAAACCGCTTTCTTGGGAAAGTAAGGCGCTCCGCCCACTGAGGCAACTGAAAACCAACTAAAACCGGCTGTTTTCTCTTTCTTGATTGGTCAAAAAGCTTGTTTAACCATAGATGAAGAACAATCAGCTGACAGCTCGCAACTAAAAACGGCCGCCCAGAGCAATCAGCCGTGACAGTCGCAAGATGGTCGCAAGATGGTCGCAAGTCACCGCTTGCGTTACCATTGACAACGGGTTTTGTGTGATTGTGTAGTGTGCGTGTTATCACATTGTCATACAAAGACAGTTGGCAGTTGAGAGTTTTCAGTTGCCTGAGTGGGCGGAGCGCCTAATAGATCCTCTCCCAGGGGTATTTTGTAATTTGTAAATGTGTTCTTAATTGTTTAATAATGACGTTACTGCTATGAATATTGTTTAGGTTTTGTGAATATACTAAGAAGAGGTAAATACATTAGTTTCCTTACTTTATTAATTAATGTTAAATTATGGTCGTTAATACGTTTATTGATTTCTAATTGTTCGAGTAAGTACAAACAAAGACCTTTTCTTTCTACATGTAATGGTTTGGGTCCCTTGTTGTTATGTGGGTTGTGATTATGCACCAAGAGATGTTTTGCGAATTTTGAAGATGTGTTTTTACTATTATAACATCGAATATGTTCTTTGAATCTGGTTGAGAATGCCCTTCCGATCTGTCCGATGTACGTCGCATTTTAATTCAAGTGTGCCACTATTACTAAGTTAAAACACTTGTAGAACTTAATAATAAACATTATTAAATGTAATTTAAATTAAAAAAAACAATAAATAAAAAAGATAAATAACTTTTTAGAAATTCCAACTTTTAGGGATTTTTTTTACTAAAAAGATAAAATTAGTACGGCGTGTGCGGCCTGCACTATTAGGTATTTTCCGCTGTTACGATAAGCGGCAATAAAATACTAACGTCGCCACAATGTGCCCGGCTGACTCACAGCAAATTTATCGGGTAAAGGATACCTTACACTAAGGATTTTTAATATGTAGGTACGTATTTTTGTATGGGAAAAAAAGTTGGAATTTCGAAAAAAGTTGTTTATCTTTTTTACTCCTACCATCATGTAGAATCACCAAACTAACGTCGCCACAACGCGCCCGGCTGACTCACAGCAAATTTATCGGGTAAAGGATACCTTACACTATGGATTTTTAATATGTAGGTACGTATTTTTGTATGGAACAAAAGTTGGAATTTCAAAAAAAGTTGTTTATCTTTTTTACTCCTACCATCATGTAGAATCACCACCCTAAGTTAATGCACTTTACCCTCGGACATCCTGTATATAAAAATGAATGTTTCTATGTTTGTCCATTATGCGTTTCTAAACCATTAATTGGTCATTTATTGTACGGTTTCTATATATAATGGTGAGCTCTGGCGTTATGAAATTTTTATAAGTAATATTTTACAATAGTTGTTTGAATAATGTGTGTATTTCATATAGTTTAGCGGCAGGAAGGGGGAAGGGAACAAAGGGTGAGGGGGACGAGGGAGAGGGTAGCCAGGTTAGGTGGAAGAGGAATGCGGCAGGGAAAAACTGGGAGAAGAGGGCTTTTCAGTACTAGGAACATAGGAGGGTGGAAGAAGGTGGAAGAGAAAAATACGGAATGAAAAGGGGCTGCGGGAGGGGAACAGGGGGACACGCAGGGAGAAACAATTTTATTTTATTTTTATTTTATTTTATTTATTTGCGTTATAAACAGTCTATACATTTATATATGACAGTGAATAATATGTTTATGTCATTGACCGATAAAATAACGACATTTAAATATAGGACCATAATAAAAAAAAAATATGCAACAATATACCTAATACAAACAATTCTGATGCATCTTCAATTTACAAAGTGTTTTATGATATAGATATTTCTAAGGTTTACACTTAAATTTTAAAGGATATCAATAATATCTTTGAGGAAAAGATTTCATTAAAATACAAACTACTAAAAAAGTAAAAGAGAAAATGTGACGAATTAATAAAAAAAAAAAGAAATCAATGAAATTAAGTTTTTGATTAAACATATGGCATTCGATGGAATGTCATTTTTTTATGAATGTTTTGAATTTAGCAAGGTTCGTGTTAAACACATCGATGTTTGGGCATAATCTATTAAATGTGCTACAGCTTCTTCTTATAAATACATTTTCAAGGTAATTCGTTTTGCTCTTAGGAATATAAAAGGTATCCATAGATCGAGTAACTCTTTTTGGACATCTAAAATGAATATTTTGTAGATATGTCTTTATGTGGCATCGCAAAGCATGCCGGATACTCGCTGGTGATATTATAACCATATTGATCATGATACAGGTGTCGTGATCAATACTGAGCTATTTTATGTTCAATTAGATCCTGATGATATAATTATAAATAATAGACATTAATAGGTACTTTACTTACATAAACACGAACCTAATGACATCCTTTCTACCACTGTTATAATCAGTGATTAGATTATTTAAAAAAAATATAACTACGAAAAATAGACGCGCACTATGCGAAAATGACATTAAAATTTTTGAGTTCTTGTTTTTTAAAATGTCATATTTGAGATTCAACCATAACCTCACATCTATGATTACTGTAATTGTGCTATAACCTCACATCTATGATTACTGTAATTGTGCTATAACCTCACATCTATGATTACTGTAATGGTGCTCAAACCTAACATCTATGATAATTGAAATTGTGCTATAACCTCAAATTTATGATAATTGTAATTGTGCTATAACCTCACATCAATTCTTAATGTATTTGTGCCATAACCTCACATCTATGATTACTGTAATTGTGCTATAACCTCACATCTATGATTACTGTAATTATACTATAAACTCACATCTATGATTACTGTAATTGTGCTATAAACTCACATCTATGATTACAGTAATTGTGCTATAACCTCACATATATGATTCCTGTAATTGTGCTATAACCTCACATCTATGATTATTGTAAATGTGCTATAACTTCACATCTTTGATTACTGTAATTGTTCTATAACCTCACATCTATGATTACTGTAATTATGCTATAATCTCACATCTATGATAATTGTGATTGTGATATAACCTCACATCTATGATTACTGTAATTGTGTTTTGTAACCTCACATCTATGCTTTCTGTTATTGTGTTATAACCTCACATCTATGCTTACTGTTATTGTGCTATAACCTCACATCTATGATTACTGTTATTGTGCTATAACCTCACATCTATGATAATTGTAATTGTACCATAAAGCTACATCTATGATAATTGTAATTGTACTGTCTCATTTATGATAATTGTTTTTGTACTATAACTTCACATCTATGTAATATAAGTTTACTGTTTATAACACAAAATAGTAATTCAAAATGTTACATAATAGTATATTAATATAATAATTGTTTCAAAAATTCGGTGTGGTATTCGAACGGTGGTATTTTTTTCCTTCAATAAAATCTCTTTTAGATCACATTTTTTGGTTATGGCTCCCTAAACAAATATCCTCTCTTCTACCAAGCGTTAAAAATTGCCTCCTCTCCATTCAAGATCTTTTCTCTTCTAAGTCTGAACTCGACTCCAATATTTATTATAATTTGTCTATTTAAATAAAATTAATATTTAAATTCACCTTTCATTTCTTTAATTTTTAAATGATGACCTAGAAGCCTAGACTTGAAGGGTGAAGAAAGCCAGAAATAATTGGAAAAAAAATCTCTACATTTCATTGACAAAATTTATGAACGAAATTCGTAAATAGTAATTCTAAAATAAATTCGGTCAATTATCACTCTGCTAATACCAAATATTCTCAATAATATTGACATCAATTCGCATCGATAGTAAATGACATGCCCCGCAAAAAAATGAATAAAAAAAACAAATTTATTGTGATTGATTTTTGGGGTATAATGCCACCGTTTGGCCGACGTCTCAAATAGCGATACAGTGTCCAGCATCTAGGCAGATGAACAGATAAGCACAAATCAAAATCTACACATCTGCATACGACATAATAACTGTCACGAAATTATTCCTTTTAGCAATAATTATTTTCCTAACCTAAAAATCCTTTTTGTATTGCTGTATATTCCTGGCCAGAAATACTATTAATCTATCGCCTACACATCTGCATCCGACATAATAACTGTCACGAAATTACTCCTTTTAGCAATAATTATTTTTCTAACCTAAAAATCATTTTTGTATTGCTGTATTCCTGGCCAGAAATACTATTAATCTATCGCCTACACATCTGCATCCGACATAATAACTGTCACGAACTTACTCCTTTTAGCAATAATTATTTTTCTAACTTAAAAATCATTTTTGTATTGCTGTATTCCTTGCCAGAAATACTATTTATCTATCGCCTACACATCTGCATACGACAGTATTGTCGCAAGTCTCGCGACGAGCGGTCGTTTAACGAGACTGACACTGCAAAAGTAAACTGCCCACAAACATAAATTTAACCCATTCGGGACCATGTTCCAATATGGAACTCAAAATAAATATCGAAAAAATACTTACGGAACTTAACAAAATTGGCAGTACAAAAGCTGCCAAAGAAGCTAAAACCGAAATTGAAACAATATTAATCAATATCGAAGATTCATGGAAGTTTGAAATAACATCACTACAAAACACTATAATTGGTTTGCAAAATAAAGTGATTCAAAATCAAGAGGATTACATAAACAAATTAGAAACGTTGATAAAAAAAGCGTCAAATGAAGAGAAAAAATATGAAGAAAAAAGCTATGCAATGGTGGTAAGGGAGAAATCGCACCCAATACCTAAAGCTAATTTTGCGCTACTAATTTCCTCAAAAAAAGACAAGCCTGCAGATGAAATCGAAAAAATTTTAAAAGACAAAATAAAAGTATCCAAACTAGGAATAGGAATTTCTGGACTAAAAAAAACATATCAAAACAAAATAATACTAACATGTGAGAAACAAAATGATACCGAAAAAATAATAAATGAAATAAACAAAAACCCAGATATTGGAATACATGCTGATGAAATAAAGAAAAAAAAAACTTGCATTATCATTAAAGGAATTGATGCTTGCTACAAAGAAGAAGAACTTTTAATAGATTTGATAAATCAAAATGAAGACATAAAAAACGCCATGACCTCAGAAACTGATAATGAACCCATTATTATTAAAAAAAAGCTCAAGAACAAAAAATCAGATAAATTATCAAATTTTATTATCCAAACAACACCAAAATTAAGAAAAATAATAATATCGAAAGAAAGGATCAACATTGGATACACAAAAGCACACGTAGAAGACTGTGATCCACTCATGCAATGCTATCATTGTATCGGGTATGGACACACATCAGTAAGATGCCTTGAAAACCTGAAGAGTCCCAGATGCCTTCACTGTGCAGGAGAGCACAAAATACAAGACTGTCCCAAAAAACAAGAACCTGCCAAATGTCACAACTGCACAAACAGAAAGGGTTACCAAAATGACCATCCAGGTAACAGTTACTTATGTGAATTCCGCAAAAAAATGTTAAAAAATGCGCAAATGCGAATTGAATACGAGTAAGTTTGCATGTTGCATACTTATTTTTTTTTTTTTATTCTCTTAAATATGAATAATTTCTTCACTAAAGAATTAGATGATTCGCTAAATATTGCGGAACATGTTTGTCACACTTTAAATGATTGCAACAACATAGTAGATAACATACCGAATTCATTCTCAATATTACATCTAAATATCCGATCAATGAAACAAAACTTTAATGAATTCTTACTTTCAATTAATTTATTAAATCACAAACCGGACGTTATTGTGTTAACTGAAGCATTCACCAGCGCCTACAATAAATTTTGTATACCTAGTTATAGTTACTTTATGACACATTATGCTATTAACAGAAATAGTGGTATTGTTGTATTTGTTAAATCCTGCTATTCAAACACCACAGTGGAAGAAGTACCTATGCAGCGAGTCAACTGCTTAGATATTAATGTAAATATAAATAAAGTATGTTTTAATATTATCGCTATTTACCGAACGCACGGATCAAATGAGTATACATTTATGGATGAATTAAGAAGCATTATCTTATCAAAAAAAAATAAACAGAACATAACTGTAATTGGCGATTTTAACATAGACGTTTCTAATGAAAATAATAACAAAATAAAAACAGAATTTATCAATCTTATGTCTGAAATGAATTTTATATTATGTATAAAAAATTATACTAGAGAAATTACGGGTCAACGTCCAACATGTATTGATCATATATGGTGTAATACTAAACATACTGACAAATTACTTACGATTGTATTAAAAAATAATATTACCGACCATCACACTTGCATCTCTATACAACAACTTAGTATTAATAATCACACAAAATCAGAAAGTAAAACTTTCATAAAAAAATCATTAAACCATGATAAATTAAGTACAAAAATAAATACGGAAACGTGGCGACCCGTATTGGAATCCACATGTGCTGAAACATGCGCAAATAATTTTGATAAAATTCTCTGCAATTATATAACAACATCAACTGTAAAAATTAAAGCTAAATTCAAAAAAATAAAACCATGGATCTCACATGGCTTAGTTGTGTCTATTAGAAAAAAAGAAGAGTTATATCGCTTGACAAAAAAATTTCCCTTGGATAAAAAAATATTCACGTATTATAAAAAGTTTAGGAACAAATTAACATCTTTAATAAAAATAACTAAGGAAAACTTTAAAAAAAATGAAATTAACCTGGCTAAACAAAATGTAAAACATATTTGGAAAACAATAAATCAAATAAATAGTAGAAAAAACAAAAAAACTCCAATTAATAAAATTTATATCGGAAAAAACTCTATTAACGCCATAAGGGAGCCAATAAAATGTGCTAATGCTTTTAATAAATATTTCGCTAACGTCGGACAAAATTTAGCTACACGGATCGAGGAAAATTATAAAATAGATAATTTCGAGAAGGACTGTCATAGACAAAATAATCTGTCAATTTTTCAACCAGTAACAATAAACGATATAAAAAATGTTATAAATGATTTAAAAGGTGGATCTGCACCAGGATTTGATGGAGTCACAGTGGAAATATTGAAAAGATACAATAATTTACTAAGCATTCCAATTACACATATTATAAATATTAGTTTGAATAGTGGAATATTCCCTTCCATTTATAAAAAATCTATCATAACACCCGTTTTTAAATCAGGCAACTCTGAAGAAATATCAAATTATCGACCCATATCTCTTGTTTCAAACATAGCAAAATTTTTTGAAAAAATCGTAAAAAAGCAACTCATGCACTATATTGATAATAATAAAATACTAAGTCCTAACCAATTTGGTTTTAGAAAGAAACTAGGCACTCACGATGCCATTGCTGAACTAACCTCAACAATATATAATGCATTGGATAAAAAAAACAAATGTCTTGGTATTTTCATTGATTTACGAAAGGCTTTTGATAGTATCTCCCATTCAAAATTAATTAACAAATTAAATGATATTGGTATTATTGGTAAGGTAAGGTATTGGCTACAAAGCTATCTAACTCAAAGAAGTCAAAAAGTAAAATTAAATGATTCACTAAGTGTAGATGAAACTCTAGAATTTGGAATTCCACAAGGGACTGTTATTGGACCAATTTTATTTATAATTTACGTTAACCAAATGTTTAAGTTACCACTTAATGGTAAACTTATATCTTTTGCTGACGACACTGCAATAATTATCGAAAAAAAGACGTGGAACGATATTACCAATGCAGCCAATCAAGACATGAAGGTTATAAAAAAATGGTTCGATAGTAATTTATTATTACTTAACACAGAAAAAACATATTATATTCCATTCTCTCTACATGAAGAAGTGCCAAATAACTTAATCAACATAACAATTCATTCCAAAAATTGTGTAAATGACGGTACATGTAATTCGGACTGCGCTAAGCTAAATCATAAATCAAATGTAAAATATCTTGGAATCTTAATAGATCAAAACGTTAAATGGAAAGATCATATCAATCTCACCGTAGAAAGAGTAAGAAAACTTATCTACGTTTTCTATAACATACGAAACATCTTAAACAAGAAAACTATCAAAATCGTCTATTATGCATTAATTCAGTCCTTATTACAGTACGGCATTATTGGTTGGGGAGGGGCCTTTAAGGCTTCCTTACAGCCCATAATTACAATACAAAGAATAATTATTAAAATCATCCTGAGAAAACCATACGACTTCCCTACTTTAGAGATATTTCGGGAATTTAATGTACCATCTATCACAGAATTGTATAAAAGAAACGCCTTATATCAAATTTATAAAGAATATTTTATTCAAAAAATTCACCCCTCAGATAACATAAGCAATAGATTCAAAACTAAAGGCTTAATAACCATCCCTATGCTTAGAACCACCACGGCTCAGCATCACTACCTGTATTTAGGTGTGAAATGGTACAATATTATTGTCCAAAAACAAAATTAGTATAACCGAAACTTTGAAATATGAACAATACAAAAAACAAATTAAGTCCCTGAAATTGGATAATGATATATTGTAACCTTAATTTACACTTAGTTTACGCTTAGTTTAATCTGCACTATTCAATGTAAAAAAAATATATATGTATTGTTGTCTTTCAATAAAAATTTCTTTCTAAATTGTAAACCTATGATAAATAATGTATAATGTTTGTATTTATCTTATAAGTTTTTGATTATTGATTACAAATTTAATTAGAACGTTATTTTTTGCTGTAAATACTCCTCCCATAAACACGAGCTCTTAGAGCTCAACTTATGGAGTAGTAGAATAATTATGTATAATTGTATAACTTTGCACAATGTAATCACCTGTATGTAAAATCTTTTTCTTATTAATAAATAAATAAAAAAAAATTTAAAAAAAATAATAACTGTCACGAAATTACTCCTTTTAGCAATAATTATTTTCCTAACCTAAAAATCATTTTTGTATTGCTGTATTCCTGGCCAGAAATACTATTAATCTATCGCCTACACATCTGCATCCGACATAATAACTGTCACGAAATTACTCCTTTTAGCAATAATTATTTTTCTAACCTAAAAATCATTTTTGTATTGCTGTATTCCTGGCCAGAAATACTATTAATCTATCGCCTACACATCTGCATCCGACATAATAACTGTCACGAAATTACTCCTTTTAGCAATAATTATTTTTCTAACTTAAAAATCATTTTTGTATTGCTGTATTCCTTGCCAGAAATACTATTTATCTATCGCCTACACATCTGCATACGACATAATAACTGTCACGAAATTACTCCTTTTAGCAATAATTATTTTCCTAACCTAAAAATCCTTTTTGTATTGCTGTATTCCTTGCCAGAAATACAATTAATCTATCGCCTACACATCTGCATACGACATAATAACTGTCATGAAAATACTCCTTTTAGCAATAATTATTTTCCTAACCTAAAAATCATATTTGTATTGCCGTATTCCTGGCCAGAAATACTATTAATCTATCGCCTTGTATTTAATTTGTGGAATGGCAACATTTTTGATTTTTGAGCGGGTTTACGGTCAAGCAGATCACGTTTTGAATTCTCGCCGTACTGGTCAATTATAATAAGGCTGTGATGTTGATCGTGAAACATTTCCGTATAAAGGGAGGGTGGAAACGCGTCCCAAGTGCAACTGATTGGAGCCTCATAAAGTCATAATAAATACTCACTTAATTGTATTAAGTTTTTAGTAATGGTGCGGTGTGACAGTGAGATTTTCTTTCCAAACGGAAGCCAAGCTTTAAGATGAAACCCGGTAGTGGAGAAATTTGAAAAATAGATTTTACTAAATTGTTGCTGTCACTGTTGCTCTTACTCCACCGGAATTAAGCGAAAGAAACAATGCACCTCGGGCTACTAATACCTAACTAAAATCGAGGTTTTGTATTACCCACTTTTCTCCTCCAAAAGTGGACTGATTTTCAATTTTTTTACCGACTTCACGAGAAAAAACTATTCTATGTCTGTACCATTTGATTTAAAAAAAAAAACATTGTCTAGTTTGTATACTGAACGTCTTTTAGCGGCGTTTAAACCAGTCAATTTTATTGATTTTTGGAAGGTCCTAACTTCTATAAAAAGTAACTTATCAAAAAAAAAAAAAACAAAAGTGCCGACATGCTAGTAGGTGATAACTATTTTATGTAAAAACAATATTTTCTCTAGGGTTAAAACCCAGAGAGATAAAAGGGAATACGTTTGTATGGAAAATTCACCGCCGGGTATCCCCTTTTAAGGAGCGAGCTCATGTTTTGGAGAGAAACCCTTGCTTCAAAGAGCGAGCTCGTGTTTGGAGAGATCAGCTTCACGTGATGCTGCGGAGGGGATCCAGGGTCGTGGCTTACAAGGATTCTTGTTCCTGCCTTCTGGCCATCAGAGGTGTTCCACGTCCTTCTTACGTAGTGTTTAGATTACCATTAAATTTAGCCAGATCCCCATGTATGTTGTAATATTTACGATATTTGTTGTTACCTTTTAAAAATGCTTATTGATAACAGTCGAAATGCTTTTCTTAAAATAAATATATCTTACTGCTCTCAGCAGACTCTTTTATTACAGGGTAATTATAACATTTTCCACCTTAACAGCGATTGACCAGCAGCTGAGAATAAAGGTTTAAAAATGCTTGCAACTGTACAGTAAGGATCCAACAAGAAAGATAGATTATTCCCCTTATCAAATTTTTTAAATTAAAAATTTTATATCTATTTATTTCATTAAAAACTTGCTTTAATATATACCTACATTCAAGTAAGAAATAAAAATGCTCAAAACGCACGATGATACATTATTAAATATAGTATATTTCTTGTAAGTATTTTTTGATCATAAGTTTTATTTATTTATTTTTATTTTATTTATTTATTTATAGATACAAAAGAAAGTACAAGTTACAGATTAGGAAGCTTTGCCTGTCCAACTAGGAAAATTTCCCGTTCCAGGACAGACAAATTGACAGGTTTAGTTCATATTATTCCTTAAGTACATAATTGCAAACAAAAATAAAAACAAAGATAAAAACAATAAAATTTTTTTTTTAAAAATTGAGTTGTGTTATGAAGAAATATATAAAAAAGATACCTACATTTTTTTTGTGACTATGCAAAAAAGTAATCTGTTAGCATATTAGCTATTCGGATTTACCGAATTAACCTGGTAACAAATAATATATTCAGAATTACAGAGTATGGGATAAGTATGTAAGTATTTATGATTTATCAATAATATCTAAACAAAATAAGTGAAGGACACTTAGTCATTGTGAACTGTAACTTATTCGTTGGCGATCTGTAGTCAAGCTAGGGAACGATGAGAAGTTACCGATAGTTATCCTATCGATCGTTATAGAGCGAGCGTGCTAGGGCCTTAGATAAAATAACAATATTTCAAAATCAATTTATATTTTTTTGTAAAAAAGAGTCAATACGTCTAGAATTTGATTTAGATTTAGAAAAATGACTAATTTCCGGTATTCTCTGGCAATACCCTCTTAAAGAGCAGAATCATTATTATCCCAACAAGAAACCTGAGAGGGTCTCAATAAACAGTCCATGTATAAAACTAACATGACATTTTTACATGACATAACACCAAAGATCAATTACAACAAAACTTTTGGCCGAGAAAATCTCAAATCATATTAAAGAAAATAAAGTTCTTACTTCTTCTTTTTCAGAACAAACAATTTCCCATAAATAGTAACTAAAATAAAACTGATTTAAAATTCTTAGTCCCTCGCTTTATCGAATACCTTCAGTAAGTACCTGCCTTACTGGAGAAGAAAAATAAGTACTTACCCAACAGCAGTCTGCTGTCAGTTTGCAGAAAACGGAAACTTTTAAGTTTTCACTCTTGGCAACACTAATGCCATTATCGTCGGCGTCGCGGGGAATGGCGGTAAACCGCACAAAATGGCCGCTGACTTGACAGTTCGGCAAATAAACTTAGATGCAAGCCATCGCAGAAGGTGGTTTTAATCCGTTTTATTCCAGGGATGCATTAGTTAATGGCGGGTCGGGAGAAATGTGGATTAGAAAAAGGATTAGCGTGATTGATGGTGACACCTCCGACAAGTTGATGAGAATAATGAGTATCTACAAAAAAAAATTAATAAACACTTTGCATCTTTATATTTTATAGTTGACCTAATAAATTGTACATGAGTGATTTTTATATGCAATTTTTTTTGCTTATTGGAAATTTAAAGCGGTCTACATACCATGCTGCGAACAGCAGCTATTAGCAGCTCGCTAAAAATCGAAGGTTGGAGGTTGTCTGCCGTCTCTTTCTTCCTCGTGCGAGCCCGTAACACTCTGTTTCATGTTGACTGCAAATTGGAAGAAACAGTCTGCCGTTAGTACCAACTGATGCGCCGTAGTGAAATGAGATGTTGATATTGAATTTGTTGTGTTAATAATAGAGACGGAAGACAACGTGAAACAGAATGTTACGGGTTCGCACGAGGAAAAGGGAGACGAGAGACAATAGCCAGCCCGATATGTCGGGCTGTTCGCAGCATGGTGTGTAGATCGCTTTATATATTTTGTATTTCTCGCCAACATCATTACAACCTCTAGTTGGCCGATTGATCATCGGTGATCACCGGTTTTTGGAAGCGATTTTGTCCCTTATGTATAAAGAAATTGTATGAAGAACAAGGTCAGAATCGCTTGGGCCATTCTCGTTCTTGACGTAAAAAAATACTGGATAGCGTCTAGCCACTCCGAATAATTCAAATTAATTCACAATGACGCGCCGGGTATCAAAGATGGGGGACAAAATGGCTGCCGCTTGATAATATGAAAGAAGTCGTATTCGAAGTCTATATTTTTTCATTGTTTTTTTTATATAAATCCATTGTGGAAAGCATAGATTTGAGTGATTATTATGAAGTTCGTTTTATCTAAATTATTTTGATGTAATTTTTGTAATATATCACAAAAGAAATGTTATAAAAATTGAGTTCGTAAAAAAGGTGAGAACTGTCAAATATTTTACGTAGTATTGAAAAAATATATTTTTCCTATGCTGGCTTTCAAGAGGCTTGTAAAAAGTGTTTATCCGTAAAATAATTATACACGCGCCATCTATGAAAGCAAAGAATATTAATTCTTTTGACAATCACCTTAACCGATTATCTCTAGAAAGGTTATCTATATCGATTTGAAAAAAAACGCACATAAAACTTTTTGACTCCTAGATTCAAGGTAAGTAAGTAAATTTATAAGAGTAAGGAAAACTTGAACTGATTTCAGGCAAAGGGAATCGCCCACTAAAAACATCTATCGGTTTATTTCTTGAGTGGGAGTCATAAACAGTATTAAATTGTATTAAAAAATAGGCTGTCGTAAAAACCTATTTACGACTTCAATTCAATTCACGGGAAATTCATTTTTTGAAGATGGCATCCGTCAAATTGTGGCGGTAAAATGAGAATATTTTGAGTGTCTATTCGATTAATTTGATAGACCTTGCATAGGGGGCGATTCCTTCAACACCACCTCAAGCCAGGTCTGGATGCTTAGAATTATTTTATTAGTTACGACAGATCATTCAGTATTTTATTCTAATTCATTAGAACACTTCCAAAATACATTAAAAAAATTACATTAATTCCACACGGGAGGCCCTAAGGGATATAATTATAATTATAAAATTACAATAACTCCGCATAGGAGGCTCTGAGGGATACTATTATAATTATAGAATTACAATAACTCCACACAGGAGGCTATGAGGGAGAGCATATACACATTACACATAAATATAGTGAAATTTTCATATAGACCTATATGAAAAAGAGAAGTGTGCCTGGTACGCCGCATTGGAGCATTTAAACCAATGGCGGATAGTAATTCGCGACTATCAGTATTATTATTAAGCAGGTTATACAGAAACAATAGATCCGACAATGTGCGTCTTTTTTGTAGTGTTAACACATTATTTGTAGTTTTGTTGTATTTTAAAAGTAAATTTTATTTTGTATTTTTTCCACTAAATCTATATTGAGGATTCCATATTGTGGACGCGTACTCCAGACGACTTCTGACCAATGAACAAAACAACATTTCTAGAGTCTTAGCACTTTTGAAAGCTTTACATATTCTTAATAAGAGACCTAGCTCTTGTAGGATTTTGTGATGATTTTTTCGATATGCTTATCAAAAATTAATTTGCTGTCTAATGTTGTATGTAAAAGTGTACCCTCTATCTGGGACAATACCCGGATTACTCATAAAATCCACCAAAGTAAAACAGACACTTGTAAATAATACCTGATATAAGGTGAGCATTCGAATATTGCTTTCCTCATTACCTCCAAACTTAGTGTTTGGAGATTTCTTACCAATCAACTAGACGACCAATACATGGAATAAATATATCATTTTGATATAAATAACAAAAAAAAAATATTTCAAAAATTCCATCACACTTCGCCACTCTGACCCGCTCTACCCAGAGATAACCTGTGATAAAAAATATATTTTACGGTAAAATGACGTCTACATTTTTAACTCCAAATATGCCCTTATAGGCCAGTGCAATTAGCGATCCACGATCGGAATTATTCCGGTAGTCCCAATTTTTTTATATGTTTTATACACTCATCTCCTGATGTAAAATCTGAGTTTTCGACCTTGGCGCACTTGAGTTTTCGCCGCCATTTTGAAAAAACCAACCGGTTTCGCCCCAAAATCTAGTTTTTCTCAAATATCTCGTTTCCGATACACATTTCGGCTATAGTAGCTTAACAAGTTTAGTAGAACATAAAATTACCTACAACTTTTATTTAAAATAAATTCTTCTATCTCTAATAAAAATCGAGATACGCAGTCGTAAAAATGTGTAAGAGTTTATAAAAACAGGTAAATTGCACGACTTGGTTAGGTTTTTTGTACATATCTTATTTCCAGTACAATTTTGTAAAAAAATTATTGATATCGATTTTGTAGAAAATAAAATTTTATAATAGAAAAATAATAGGTACATGTTAAATATTTTTATCTCAATTAGGTATCCAGGTTTTAATACAAAAATTACACAAAAATTAGGTGAAAGATTGAATCAGAAAAATAATAATGTTTTAATCTTCGCGTACCTTGATTATTCTTTTTTTAAACAATTATTGTTGAAATAACACGTATCATACATATTAGCAACATTAACCATCAAAGTAATTACAACATATAGATAAAATAATTAATCAAGGTGCTAAAACATGTTAAAAAAAGAAGAAAAAAAAGTATTTTCTTAATTTTTTTGACTATTGACTGTAGTTCTGTTTCTTACTGCCACTTACGGGCCACAATATATAGTTACTATGTCTCATCAGCCGAATTTGTGGCGACTGGATCACCAAATTCCTCGTCATCATCATGAACGAAGGCTTCCACAACATTCTCTCACGAGTTGCCATTACAGTGAATACAGATTAGGGAGCATTTTAAACCTGACTTTCTACATGTGCGCTCTCCTGCGGAACCTTTTTTGCATTGGAATTATATAAAGGTCAGCAACGCCTGAGGTGCAGCCTCCTTCAACATTGGTACTGGAGTTAGTAACCCAACAGCGTCCTTCTTCCACCCCCATTCAGTTGGATCTTTATGGTGACCAAGCCAAGTTTGCACATGCAAGTAAGTTCTTGAAGCATGTTGCTGGACTGCGTCTTTGGTAGGTGGTAGCCTGGATAAACTGGATAAATTGAACACTCCTTTGACAAAAAGAATGTACCTTAAATTTTCCAAATTTGATTTCTCATTGCCGCCATACAAAAGTACAAAGAATTGTTCGGCAGCCAAAATGATTGTTGGAATACACGAACAAGTTCATTCACTGAGTGGTTCTTGAGAAGAATATTACAAAATTAGTATTTGCCTTGACCGAACAGAGCATCAGTTGTGTCGCAGCCACTTATGGCATGAATTAATAAAATGTTTTCGACTATTTCAATGTGTTTAAAACATTTGTTGGAGTACAACGCGTTAGGTGATTTGCCTTTACCAACTTTTTGGAAGTGAGAGAGCTGTGAGGAGTACCAACAATAATTATGACTGCATCATATTGAAATGACAACGAGTTTGCTGTGGTTATTATGAGAACGCCAACATCCTCTTCAGCTTGTTCTGTCGTTATTTGAGATCGTTCAAATGAGGCTCTGAGTAGGGAAATAAAATGAGACTTGTTCTTCTCATTTCCCAGAAACTTTTCCTGAGGCACTTGTGGGTGACTGCTTTCATAACAAAACTTCAGCACCGCCGCAAGATAAACTATAGCATCCTTACGTTTTAAGTGTAGGTTTCCAAAGTTCTGGTTGATAACTTTAGACGTAGCGAAGTTCCACATCTTTTCAGCCATATATGACAAGTTATTTTGCTATCCCCGATCGTGCCACTGCTTAAAGACATAATCACATTTGTTTTAGAAAATGGTTCATGGCAAGCAAACCAATCTATGAGAGTTTGGACGTCTTTGTCATCCCTCTTAATTCGTGTAGGCCTCATCTCTACATGTTGCTCTGACGTTCCTGATTAAACTCCACAGAGGAACTCGATACCCTCACAGATGCTATGCAGATAAACAAAGCCAGCAGTCCAACGAAGAATAGAACTGTATGTAATTCCTCGTCCTTGGGTCAAACCTCCAGATGTTTTCATCGATCATCGCAGTTTGTTCAATGGTCATATCGGACCAAATCCCCGACCAAAATTTATGAGATCGTTGAATCGTAAAGAAACCCTCTTTAGTAAATCTTTCATATTCTATTGGATCCATCTTCTTTTTCAAAGTCAACATATCTTGAAGATACAGATGTGCACTTTTGGCGTAATTAAAGTGGGCGGCTGCGTGAAAGAGAGGTATAATTTTTTGGACCGTTGCAAGATGGAGCTTCCAATTTCCAGAACGCACCGCTTCAAAATACAGCTCAGTCACTGTTGTCATCTGGAAGTACTGAACCCACAGCTGGGAAGTAGGTCCGTTTTCTGTTATTTTTTTCAGTATATCAATCAGTTTAGATTGAACTGCCTGAAAAGCCTGATTTTCCTGAGCATTGAATACCACATTCTTATCTGTGAGTAGGGGAGGGGTGTGACCCCCCCCCCCCCACTCTCGTTTATTTATAGTTATAATATGTAAAAATGGAAGGTAAATTTTCTGTTTTCACCTATTATTATAGAATAAAACTGCAAAAAACTTAAAAATCACACCTCTTTTTAGAAATTTTATTCTCTACAAAATAGAAATAAGTAATTTTTTTGGATACCTAATTGAGATAAAAATATTCAACGTGTGCCTAGTATGTTTCTGTTACTAAATTTTATTCTCTACAAAATTGATATCAATAATTTTTTTTACAAAATTGTACTGGAAAAAAGATATGTACAAAAAACCAAACCAAGTCGTGCAATTTAACTGTTTTTATAAACTTTTACACATTTTTACGACTGCATATCTCGATATGTATTAGAGATAGAAGAATATATTTTAAATAAAAGTTGTAGGTAATTTTATGTTCTACTAAACTTGTTAAACTACTATAGCCGAAATTTGTATTGGAAATGAGATATTTGAGAAAAACTAGATTTTGGGGCGAAACCGGTTGGTTTTTTCAAAATGGCGACGAAAGCTCAAGTGAGCCAAGGTCGAAAACTCAGATTTTTCATCGCGAGATGACTATATAAAACATATAAAAAAATTGGGACTACCGGAATAATTCCGATCGCGACCCCCTTTTTTGCGCTAATTGCACTGGCCTATTAGATATACAAGGATTGTAAAAATAATATAATATGACGCGAAAGTGAATTGTAGAAGTCGGGGATGCCCGATTAAGACTTTGCACGATCAAGTAAATCGCATACTTGAGACGGGCAAAGTACACGAGTCAGAATATTTTTTTTTTAAATTTAATGGTGGCCCAACGACCCGACCATTAACAGTGTACCAATTAGTAAGAAAAACTGTTTCATTCGTTGAAAAAGATTGGCTCGTTAAAAATCTCACTTTACGATTTTATCAATTTTATTTTTCCGACCATTCGAGTCGACTCGACGACATTTCAAATTGCTGATTCGATTTCGGAATTGATATTTGAAATTTATTTTTGAAGAGCTTGAAAATATGAAACAAATTGAAAATATATGTCTGAGATTTATCTGTGATAGATATGTCTGATATAAATGTCTCTCAAATGTCACAATAGATAAAGGACGTATATTTTTTACATTAGGTTTTTTGTTAAAAAATCAAATGTAACATTGTTATCATTTATTGAAGTAAAACTTCTGACGCGATATGACGCGTTATTCAGATGTTTTTCGGATGGAAATAACGTTTTCAAACGGAAATGACGATTGGATATCGGTAACATTACTGCTATCTGTGTTTATTTTTATTTTTAAATGGTTCTCGCCTTCGCTAGAATATTTAAACGCTTTTTACTAGTTATGCTTTGAAATATTAAGACAAAATAATTGTTCGCGCAAGTACCTACACAGGCAATTTGAATATCTTACTATCTTACTAATATTATAAACGCGAGAGTTTGTATGGATGTACGTGTGTTTGTTACTCTTTCATGCAAAATTTTGTGAATAGATTTTAATGAAACTTTACAATAATATAGCTTATACATCGGAATAACATATAGGCTATAATTTATAAAGCTAGCTATTAATTTTCAATATATTGAAAATAATAATTATTGTAAATAATAAGTATTGTTTAATAGAAAATGTCAAAATTTGAGAATGACATTTTGCAAAACAATGATTGTTAAATCAAAATTCTATTTTAGAAAATATTTAAATTAGTGAATTTATTTGAAGTACTCGCATAATAATTTGAATCGAACATAGAATTATAGATATTTTGAATAAATAGGTTAAGAATTTTGGTATGAACGTAGATGGGACCAAGTAAAAGAAAATAGATTACTCGAAGTACTAATCCTACGCAGACGAATTTGCGGACAGAAGCTAGTTAATAAATATTGTTGTTAATTAAAAAACTCCGATTGCGTTTATACATAAAATAATTATACACGCGCCATCTATAAAAGCGTAGAATATGAATTTTGACAATCACCGATCTTGGAGTTATATTTGACGAAAAACTATAGATGTATCCGTATCTTTTTCAGATTTTTCTGATTCAGATTTTCGATCGACTTTCGCTAATATTATCTTCATTAATTAAAATATTAAAAACTATAGAGTTTGTATTCCACATGAATCACATTACAAACAATAGTATGAAAACATTAGGATGACTTCTGAGAACCATTAAAAACTTGAATTCACTTCCAGCCATGAAAATTTTAATTGCTTCATCAGTTAGTAGCCAATTAGAGTATAATTTTGTCATGTGGTCACCTCACCATAAAATTCATATGAACCTCCAGACTTCAGCTAAAGTTTCCACGAATCATTTTATGATATCCCATTAGAACAAATTGACTACATTGTTTTAATAAAAAATACCAACACTTGAGGATCGGTGAAGAATAAGCGACCTATACATCTTTTTTTAATATTATAAATTCAGAGTTCGACTGTTGCGATTTTTTTTTTACATTAACTTCACACGGGAGGCCCTGTAAGTAATTTCCCTTAGGGCCTATGTCATCTATGAAGATGCTGTGTGGAGGGTCTATTTGAGGAGAGGAAGGAGTGAAAATAGTTATTGAAGAGCCTCATGTTGTAGGAGGGAGGAAACACAGGGGCAGGAAAATCATTCAAAAGCCAACCTGTTGAACTTAAGAACTAGTCGTACAAACGATCCGTTCTCATGATGCTAGTTCCTAGGAGCATCTTCTATTGAAATACCGGTAGAACAAGGGCAGCTTTCCCACCTGACGCCTGTACTTTAAAGATTGTAATCCGTTTAAGACGGGAGAATCTACCAAACGGACCGCCCATTTCTGCACAGAGTCGTGGTGTTTTTCAGGTACTTTGGGGCTCCAGATCAGAGGTGGCTGCCAAATTCAACCGTACTCAAGGGCGCACCTGTGGTTTTGGTAGGGTTAGCAGTTGTATACTATAAAGTACCTGCGGGCCCTATACAGTACGCCCAGTTTTTGACAGGCTACCTAAACTTTGGCTTCGATGGAGCCCCCGATCCTGAGCTGATCACTTAGAGTTACACCAAGCATATCAATGGAGGGCCTGCTCGGAAGATTGGGTGTAGTTAATTTAAGAGTTCCTACTCGACTCACTAAGCATTAGTACTTCAATGTCACCATTCACAAACAACTTATGTAGTAAATTTGCCAATTCCAACCTGCATAGTTACAAATATACATATATACAAATGGTAATTTGTAATGTAACATTTTAGATGTTTGAAAAATACCTACATTTTTTTATGTAAAGATATTTACTTCTGAGAATTTCAGTTTAAAATTTTACTCAATTGTAAACGACTGTAATGTCATAAATTATTTTTTGCAACCTATTGCTTATTAGTCTTATTACTAACCCTTGTGTAAAACAACGTAAATATTATATATATATATTTTTTTTCTAGATTATGTATTGATTTATTTTGGTGTATTTTTTTATATTTTTTATTAATAATTCAAAAAGATACATAAATTACAAATACATTTTATACACTAATTAATTACATAATATATATGTTTGATGTACCCCCATAAAAAAAGCAGGGCTTGTGTGTATGGGGGGGAGGGGTGTTATTATATAGTTTTTATTTGTTATGATTTAGTTCAGGTTTTGAGTGTGCTTTTTAAGGTGAGTTTTAATTTTTTTTATATTGGTATTCATGTTTCTAATATTTTCTGGTAATGAATTAAAGAATTTTACTCCGAGATATTTATGATTTAATTGTCCTATTGTTTACATTTTGGAGTAGGAAGTATTGATGTTTGTCTAAGATTTTTTTTATTTTTAAAGGGTGCAGTTTTATTTTGAATATTATCTTTGTAAAGTTGTAATGTTGCAATGGTAAAAGTATAATTCACTTAATTTTCTGACCTTAAATTCTTCGAATAAGAGTTTTGACAAATATGAATAGGGTTTTTTTTAAAATGGTTTTTATTATTAGTTTTTGTGATATGTAAATTGTTTGTATTTGATTTTTATATGTACCGCCCCATTCTATAATGCCGTATTGCATAATTGATTGACAGAATGCGAAGTATGTGGTTCTAAGTAATTTTTCGTTTAAAATATCTCTTAAACATCTAAATATATATGTTAGTATATATATATGTTATATACCCAATATAATACTAATAATAATTGGATGACTTGTAAAGCGCCGTTTTTGTGAAAAATAACCTCAAGGGTGCTAATATATATATAAACGAGAGTGAAAGAGTAAATAAATAAAGTCCTAAAATCGGTCAAAAATAAATGTGAAGCCACAATCAAACAGATAGTAAAAAAACCCACCATCACCTGGCTGTAAACAGATCAGGCTTTTAATTTGGTGTCTTTTAAAAAGGGATGAGATAAAAGTAATTTAAAAATAAATTGCGGTGCTTAAATGAAAATGAATTACATTTTTATTCGAGGCTTCGACAAATGAACGAAGATTACCGGGAAATCGGATTAACCGGGATGTCATTATGTAAAATAACCACAGCACAATTTAAAATTAAAATAATAATAAAAAAAAACACAAATTCACTCACAACATTTATCGAGGGTTTGTCTGATGCCCACATTTTAATTAAATAGCAGTTAAAACCCGCGCAGCGGGTTTTTTCTGCTAGGCCCTGCGGGCGGCTTTTGGATCTGTTTCGTCAAGTTAAAGTGTTGGTTTACATGGTTTCTTCTCCCATACCATTTATTGGATAACCAACGCCCCTGTCATAGATTAACCCAAGTGGTTCGCTACATTTGGTTACTTAGCAGGGGTGCCCGGGTTCATGGGGTGAGGTTTGTCTCCGACAGACGTTAGAAGTAATAATATATATTATCAAATTTAATTCCACGGGAAAAATAATAATATGAAAACTTCAATAGTATCATACCTAGATGGCGCCACTTCTATTTGCATATCGCATGTTTAACGAGTGATAAGTGTGAATATTACGGCAGCAGCTCCGTTAAAAAGTGCACGTCCAAGGACGGGCCAGAACGGTTTCCATACAGTGTGACGTCGGAGATTTACTCAGAGTCGGGTTCTTAAATTTGAACTAATACTAATTATGTCAGATTCCGATAAATTCGTAACTACAATATCTTTTATTAATGGATTTAATGGGATGTATATTATTTATATTTAACTAAATAACTAACTAACCATCACACCGTTTCCCCGCAGGGGTAGGCATAGAGAACTGACCGCCAAATTACTCGGTCTTGGCACACGCTCCTTGCCTCATTCACATTCATACATCGTCTCATGCATACTCTTATATTTCTCTGACTCTTGACATGGCCCGACTCAAGTATCTGATTCACTTGATCGTGCCATGACTTCCTCTTATACCATTCACACTTGCGTCATATATTCTCCTTACGCTCCTTTCTTCATTCATTCGCTCTACATGCCCAAACCATCTGAAGGTTCCTTTCTTAATTTTACTCATTACGCTTACAACAGCCTTGCATTCTTTGCGGATATCCACATTTCTCACACGATCATACATAGTTTTACCACACATACGCCTCAAGGATCTCATTTCTACAGCATTCAGTCTACTTTCATCCTTCCTCTGCCAGTTCCATGCCTCACTGCCATACATTAGGCTAGGTACAAGAACTCCGTTGTGGACTGCTAGCTTCGCTTTTTTGGACAGCTTTTTGTTAGCGCCGACGGCATTCAGTCCTCCATTAATAGAGTTATCTGCATTTACCCTTCTTTCAATATCTCTATCTGCCTTCCCATCTCTCGTAAACATACTACCCAGATACACAAACTCATCCACCTGCTCCAAGTATTCATCGTTCACAACTATATTGCACACTGTTTTTGTACTCTCTCTTTCAAACACCATGACTTTAGACTTACTTACATTCATCATTAAATCATTATTCATACATACTTCGTTCATCCTAGACACGATTTAATGTTTAAAAAGCAATAAACAACTATCGTTGCCCTCTGTGGAGAAAAATTCAAAGGAATTAGGTTTGTTTCTTAGCTGAAACCTACCGTCGGCTGTGTTAATTAATTACTATGTGATCAAGAAGATCTCTCTCCCTCTCTACATTAAGTCAGTAATGAAGTGCACGTGATTATTTGTTTCAAATACGCTGACATTTGTTTCAATTTAGTATTAATTCTTTCACCTTTAATTAGGCGCGCCAAAAAACACACGTCGTTTGTTGCGCGGGGTCGACAATTACCCCATAATGACGGGCATTAAATACATAATATTTACACAAATAATCAACTTTGGCCATCGGCTGCGCAGCCGGTTTCATGTAAAACATAGTTTTGGATTTGTCGAAAAAATTTATGTCGTTTGAGACGCGGGGTCGGCAGTTACCCCAAAATAACGGGCATTAAATACATAATATTTACACAAATAATCACCTTTGGCCATCAGCTGCGCAGCCGGTTTCATGCAAAACATAGTTTTGGATTTGAGGCCAAAACACCCAACCAAACTGAAAAATTATTTTTGTAATAAAAAGGTATGTCAAATATCTATCTCGGAGAGAAGCTACTTTTTTATTTTTGCTTTTAAGTGATGACGTATAGGTAATTAAAGAAATCAGTTTTGGTTCTTTTAGTAAGCAACTTTGGAATTTTTTGTGAGTTATTTGTAATTATTAAACAAAAATCTGTCTAATCCTTGGTTTTAATTTAATGAAAAATAAATTTAAAAAATTGTAAAAAATGCATTTCTTTGTCCTTGTCAAATAATTGTCTAAGTTGCCTCTAAAATCATAAAATATTAAAATCTTTAATAGCCTATATTTTATAAATTAAAGTAAAAATAAAGCGCTGCCGTACTGTAAGTCTGGCCACTTCAGTTTCGCTACTGATGCGAAAGGGGCTTAACGAGTTAGGACTCCAGCAGAATGTTCTAAAATAATTACTCCAAATGAAGATCACTTGGGGTCGCGGTCGCCCCACCCGCCTAATTAAAGGTTAAAATCGTTTGTTTATAAATACAATAGGATTTTTTGAATCCGTCTCTTTAATAATTAGCAAGTTATGCGGCTGTACCAATACCCGCCTACCAAATTGAATTGAACTAGATAAGAAAATTAATTCCATTTATGGCGATGTAGGTACCCTTTTCAGAAATAACCAAAAACGACCATTCAATAAGAAAAGCCGTCACAATATTTATCCCCGACTCATTCTTACAGTATCCTTTATTTACCCTTGTAGCTCTTACTGCCCGCTAAAGAAAATATATGAAAGTGTTTACGGTAGACAAACACCGTCACATAATACCAATATGACAACACGATGTGCGGCACAAACAGCTTTATCTTTGGGCGTTGTTATAATTCCCACACGTTCCCTATCACAATAGTGTTGCAGCTCTTTCTTACACACTAAATAACAGTGAAAAAAACAATGCACGTATGTCTGCTTCCTCCAAAGGAAAAAGTAATTATTTTCATGCATCTCTCTCACTCGTATCAAAGAAACAAGATGCCGCGTGCCATTGCAGTCTTTAAAAAAATGTCCTTATTAAGAAAGAGAGAGAAATATGATAATGATTAGGACCTCTACTAACCACAACTTATTATTTTCAACTTTTAATTTTCCTATTTAATTTTTCTATTTCCAAATACACGTGTTCAAATTATGTCCTCTGCGTGCAAATACCATCTAAATTTCTCGAAATAAACTATAAACAGTGTTCTAAAGTGACATCCCAGAGAAGTATAGTCATGTATATTTTCTTCAAGTAAATAGTATAAATAATACAAAATATATATTATTTTTAATTGATAAACTAATGTTTAAGACAAGATTTTTATGCATAGCACAAAGGGTTACTGGTTTATAATATGCGAGTCTGGGACGTGTAAATAGTCCCAGAACTCTCTGAGTGCAATACTCAAAATATATGATTGTGAATTTAATTTTCGCGAACAATTATATCACATGGCTGCCTACACTTCCTATTAAAAGAACAGAAACACTAACCTTTATTGTAGTTCTCTGCTAGTGTAGGAGGCCTCCCTTTTTATCCCAATATTGAGGCCCAGGACATCAGCCCAATTCTTGATATTAATTGTTCAGCAAATGATCCGAAATCAATAATTACATTTCGGAAATAAATCCACAATCCAAAAGGTGTGTATGCTCCAATCCAGCAAAAGATGAAGAGAGTTTTTTCATAATAACAATCGACAGTTTCCAAGACGACAGTTTCCAAAAATACATACAATACACTATATTAGTGTTTCTATTATTAACAGGAACTGTCAAACAACCATTACTGTAAAATAAAAATAATTTAATTAATTTTTCGAACAAATAAAATAAACATATTATAACGCCCAACCATGCCTTGGAAGTTCGCAGAACTTTCAAAAAGCAAAAATTAAAACTAAGACAAATTAAGATCAAATCACTAGATTGAAAGATGTACAAAAACAAAATGTCTATGTCTGTTACCGTTTTAGACAAACAAAATAAAAAAGACATGTTTCTAAGTCAACTCAGGTTAAGGAATGTCATGGCTAAGTCCAAAATAACTAAACTATATATGACAAAATTAAATAAAATAAAATTATTGCGCACACATACCCCAGAAAAGAGGTGCGCGTGGTGGAATCATTTTCCACTCAACACGGCGATTAGCGAGTTCGCACTTTAAAGCGGACTCGAATTCTGACTCATCCAAGAATTTATAGATATAATATAATTGTGCCTTTGCACCAACAAAATTGATTCCAATTTCTGAATACAAGCAAGACACAGAGCCACGCTGAGAAATAAAACGACTGAAAGCAGCCAGGAAAGCATTTGAAGTTAGGTCACAGACCAACTCAATGTGAATGGCCTTGGTTACAAGGCATACGAATAGACAGACATATGTCTTTTGTGAATGCTGTCCTCTCCGACGAGCAAGCGTAATACGCAGGGGACCTGCGTAATCTACACCGGTATGAAAGAAGGCTTTTGCTTCTACAACACGATATGAAGGTAAATCTGCGATCTTTGGTGTAGGATGCGACAGATTTAAGCGGAAGCAGCAATTGCATTTCCTCAATTTCTCCCTGACAACAGTCCTGGCATCTAATATCCAATAGCGCAGACGCAAGATGGACATAAGAAGTCCTGGATCTGTATGACAGTTCATGACATAAAAGTGATGGATGATAAGATCCACAACACAGTCATGTTTAGGAAGTAAAACCGAATGTTTATCCTCAAATGGTAAGTTCGATTTAGAAAGAGTCCCCCCCAATACGTAACAGCTTATCCTCATCGAGAAATACAGACAAAAGTAATTTGCCATTCTGGAGTGCAGCAATATCTTCTGTAAAGTGAACACTCTGCACATAACGAATCACAGCCTTTTCAACAGTCGTAAGATTATTGACCGTTCCAGAGGAATATGATACTTTTTTTAAGAATCGGAGGACGTAAACGACAATCCTTAACATTTTATCCCATGTGGATATACCCTGAGCCAGTTTAATCAGGACCGATTGTTCACGCTGAACTATTGCGGTGAGCACATTAGTTTTGTGTTCAGGTATTTCACCGATATTTGTGAAATGAAATAGTCTTAATAGCCATTCCGAAGATAGGCTGCGAATCCACAATGGTCCATTCCACCATAATTCGTGTGAAATGAGCTGGAATGGAAACATGCCACGAGAAAGGCAGTCACTCGGGTTTTCGCTACCGGCGACATGATAAAAATTCTCAGGAGACAAATTCTCCTGACATTGAGCCACTCGATTACTAACAAACACCGACCATCGATGCGGTGATGAATGTCTCCATGAAAGCGCAAAGGTAGAATCTGAAAACGCATATATCCTTGCAATAGTAAAACGCGAACGATAATTATCTTGAACCGTCCGTATTAGTTTGTGTCCCACTGTGGTGGGAGAGACCTTTGATTTCGCACACAGCAATCTCACTATAATATTCCCAAACGGATCAGTTGTGTGTAAATATATCACACAGCCATAACCATTCAGGCTCGCATCGCAGAAAGCGACAACGAGCACTGTACTGTCCTTTAGGACAACAACATAACGCGGGATTTTTATCATCGAAATCAAAGGAAATTCCTGCGAGAGTACCGAGAATCTTTGAATAACGCTCTCAGGGTGGATATCGTCCCAACCAATATTGTACTGCCATAGCTCTTTAATAAGCAAGTTAGCGTACAGAATGACGGGGGTGACCAAGCCGAGGACATCGAATAAGCGGACGACTATAGGGAGTATGTTCCGCTTTGTACACTTCTCCTGAACACAAGAAGTTGTAAAGAAGAAGTTGTCATCAACTGGTTCCCACGAGAGGCCTAACACCTTAGAGGCATTGTTAGAACCAACAGTAAAGTCCACTGTGCTGCGGAGAGAATCTGGAAGGTTTTCAAGTACAACTTGAGAATTACTAGTCCATTTGACCAAATAAAAGGCACTGGACTTGAATAATGAGATTATTTCTCGAGAAAGACGTACGGCGCTGGGCTCATCTGCAATAGAATAGACCAGGTCGTCCATATACAACTTGGACTCTGCCACATTGGCAGCAACCGGAAAATGTGGTCTGATATCTTGGGCTAACTGACGAACAGTCCGCATTGCTAAGTATGGAGTTGCCATTAGTCCGAAAGGGACCCGATGAAATTGTAAATTCCGAAAGAGATCCTTTACCGAGAATCGAAATAAGATTCTCAGATAGCTACGATGCTTGCTAGGAACTTTAATCTGTAAATATATTTGCTTTATGTCCCTAGTCATAGCGATGGGAAATAGACGAAAGTCAAACAAAAGCAAAAACAAATCAGCTTGCAAACTGGGACCAGAACGCGAGATGTCATTTAGTGACAGCCTTGTATGTGTCTTGGCACTAGCATCGAGCACAATCCTAGGCATAGGTTTATCCGGACGAGTGACGGCGTGATGGAGTATAAAATATCCATCATCTGTAATGTCAGACTCTGGGACTTCTGATAAAAATCCATTATCAATGTATTCGCTGATAAGTTTATTGTAATTCTCATATAATGCGGGTGATTGTTTAAATCTTCGCTCCAAGGCCATAAATCGGCGTTGGGCAGCAGTAAGAGAATTATCTAATTGTTTTGGTTCTTTACAGACAGGTAAAGCAACAGAATACCCCCAATCGTCAGCACGAGAAATAGATGCAGCAAACAGATTCTCACATTCCGTCTCCTCAGGACCCAGACATTGTATATTAGATATTTCTTCTAACAGCGAAATTTTAGCACTAATCCCTGATTCCACCGTGTTTCCCAAATAAATATACGGAAACAGTTGTTCCCGTAAGACGACATCCATACATCCTGGAATATTCCAAGTTAAGTCAGCGAGAGGTATTCCCTCTAAGTACCTCATATCACCTTTGTTTATATAGTGATTAGGCAGCTGATCGGTGACACTATCAAAGACAAGTGTGTGTATATTATTTAGGTTTACGCGGGACTCAATGTCCAAATAAACGTAACGAAACATTGGCCGAGATACTGAGCTAATTCCTTTGACAAGAAAATTACTCAAAGGAATTATTGGAAAATTCAGCTCCTTGCAACAATCGACCGTAATTAAATTATTCTGTGAGCCATTATCAATTAGACACCGAAAAACAATTTTATTTCAATTTTCGAGTTTCGCATATACGTGCGGTTGAATTCAAAATAATTGAATTAGGCGTTACTTTGGCTGGCAGTGAATATGAAGGGTAAACTTGCAAGGGTTCTTCTAGTTGCAGATTCCAACTACCCGTTCCATTGGTGCTGGATGGCATTATAGGGAGGAAAATCTGCCCCTCATTTGTACGTACTTCAGATGTATCTACTTGTTTATGGGCGTTTTCCAAAAAAGATGTCGGTGACGTAATAGGAATTCCACTTAAGTGAGATGCTGCATTTCGATTAAAAATATACGTTAATTTATTAAAGAAAGTATGAACTTCATGACAAAAAGTATTTAAATAGAAAATGTCAATAAACTTCGAAAATAATTGCAATTTAAGTTTAATACTATTGGTAAGAAATTCTTTTACGTCACTTTTATCATAAAGTTTATAAAGAAAATTAAAAGAAATTCATTATTTCAGATTTTTATTTACGAATTGAAAACACAATCTGTATCCTAAAAAATATGAATAATCAAGCTTATTGAAATAAATATTAAGTTTTTAAATAAAAATATTCATTTACGCTACTTTTGGATACTTTGTACTGTATATTTTTCGTTCTAGAAAGACGAATATAAGTTTTTGTTTTACGAATGTTTAATTATAACAAATTTAAAATTAATCATGAACTATATCAATAAAAAAAAGAACAAATTTCTTTGAGATATAATAATTGATCTTAGAAAATAAATCACAGCAATAACAGGACAGTGGCGTAAGGGGAAAAATTTGGTAACGTTTAGGAATTCTAAGGCCTCGGCCAGACTGAGAGGCTTGCCCGGTAGCGACAGCGTTCGCGAAATATCAGTCGTATGTGTACGCACGTTGTGGCTACACTGCTGAAGGCGCGACAAGCGACTGTTATGGGAAGAGTGGAAGATACTCTCAGTATCACCCTGGTGAAAGACCACCATTCAGAATTGAAACGTTGCTTAATAATGACTTTAACCGTGTTTAGTGACTAGATCTGAATAGCCAGGTACTTCCCCACCTTCCTCTTCCCCACCTTCCTCTTCCCATCTCCTTCCTGTCACCACTTACCTTCAGCCTCAAACGTACCCCAATTGGGGATGCCATAGTCTCACTGGCTCCAGACGGGAGCAGTTAAGACTCATGTGAGGTATTCTCTATAAAAAAGGGCGATTTTACGTACTACCGCCACCGTGGAAGGCCCCCCGCGCAAGTACATTTTCTTCCACTTGTTCTTTTTTCTTTTCTTTTTATTTTCGTTTCTGTTCTCTCCAACGTCTTCTTTTTTCTATTCTTCTTTGGTTAGCTCTCTGATTTTATTTTGATGTTATTTTTGTCTTTGTAACTCTTTTTTTCATAAAGGCTTCATATTTTTCAGGGTCGCTTTTAATTTTGTCTCTGTACCTTTTTGATTTTTCATATTTGAATATAAAATTAAAATAAATTATTTATAAAAATGCACAAATAATTAGATAGGTAATAATGGGCTACACGTGCATACCGTGTATAGCCTGAAATAGATAACTAAGCTGAAAGGGTATTAAAGTACCTGTTAATGTACACAACTTTAATTAGGTACAGGATTAACTAAAACACACAGGAACATAAATCATGCTACATTTTATACTTACTTAATCAAAATTGTATGAACCAGCTGATTTTATACTGAATTTCAGAGTTGCCTCTACAGTAATAGTTGCTCATATTGCTGTCTATATTAGTACTTCGACACCATTTCGACTCTTTCAGAATTAATCTTAATTTATAAAAAAAAGAAAAAAAATTATACACATAAAAATCAAATATTTTTTTCTTTTTAGCTATGCTGTTCTTTTTTTTAATGCTACATATATCACTCAACCCACATATCTACATGTAATAGTTACATTTTGAAGATACATGCAAAATATAAATTTAATTAGAAAATTGTAACACACCCAAATACACTAAAAGACGGACAGAGTGAACCGACCTTTAGAATTCCATTACGTCACTTTTAATTTCCATTCACGAGACCGTTGCGTAAGAGAAGTGGCGTAATCGCGTCAATATTTTTTCGAAATGTATTTATCAATAAATTATGAAACTTCTGTTTGTTCTAACTAAACATTTCATAAAACAATAAATGAATCAATTTAATACAAAGTAGAGTCTAATACATGCTGGTAAATTACCTGGAGAAATACGGAAGCGTTGGTGGAACAATTTTTTAGTACAGCCGAGAACGACCACTTGTGTTACGATTTCTTGTCAAACTGGCTGTAAAAAACCAAGCATGGCCGCTCTTCATAGACTAAATAGGGTTGCTATTTTCGAAAATATTCATCGATTTGGTAATATTTTTATTGGAAGACGTCAATAATGTGGTTGCGTAGGCGGAAATTCCACCATACGCTATTTCGTAGGACAACTCAATATCTGGTATTTAAATTATTTTGCACGATAATTAATCTATATTATGGTTGCAAATCGAAAATATTATCATATACTATTAGTAGAATTAGAAATAAATACTGGAATAACATTAAATAACATTAATTTTTGAACTCTTACTGGTAGTGGTAGGTGTAGGACATACCAGAAACAGTGACCTGTAGTCTTACTTATTTAAAAATAATATCGAAATTTAATAGATTTATTCATTATTTTTAGTCCATAAAGGTATTTACTTGTTATTATATTGGTAAAATATATGGTTGGTCATTAAAAACGACACAACAAAAGTTACTGATCCTGAAAGTGATGGGACACTGACTTTTATCTATGTACACTTTTTTTGAAAAACGCCCTTATCTGATTTTAAATTATTTTCACTACCAAAATGTAGTAAGCTATTATTAGGTTTTTTACACAAATCACAAACAAACGATGATTTGGAAGAATTTACTGTATGTGATGAGCTAAAACATTTTACACATACATGTTTGGATTTTGTAATTTCAAAACGTGCTCCTGGAGAATTCATACCTTTGAACTGAGAGCATGAAGTAATTGCATGATCAGTTTTCTTACAAAGCATATAAGATTTCCGAGATCTTTTTTGCAACGAGAGTGTACTTGCCGAGGCTTGTATATTATTACGAGTTCGCTTAACCTTTAAAAAAAGATCCTCAAAGGCATTCAAAGAATGATAATCCGGTAGAAAACCTGGATTTAAAGATAATTGATGATAATTAATTTCGTCAATAATGCTTTCAAATTGAGTATACATTTGATCAATTATTTCTGACTGAGCCATAAACATTTCGTTATGCCTTAATTCAAAATTCGAAATCTTATTGGCTAAAATGAACAAATCGTTCATACCTGAAAAAAGCCTTTCCTTTTTCGATTTTAAAAGAATCAATTTCTCACTAATTAAAGACATTTTGATAAATAATTAAAAAAATATATTAAATATTTTCAAGTTTTTCAAGGATAAAAAATATTTTATATTTTATATGTAAGTAGCCCAAATTTGGCTTAAATAAAAAACATTAAATATTTTATCTGTAAGTAGCTCAAATTTTAAAATAATATAGAACATAGGTACTTCGAATATTTACCAAAGAATACGTAAATTCGACAATCCAATAATATTCTAATTATGAAAATAAGCTATAAACAATTGCTTTGGAGTTTAATGCGATTTGTCAAAGATTACACAAATTCTCACAAACATCCAGGTTTGAATCAGCAATATAAGATAGGTATTTCGATATTTACCAAAATTACGTAACTCGAATATCCAAATTATCTTATAATATTGCTAAAACATATCCGTGATCAAAGAACTATAATTATAAAAGATAGGTATTTCGATAATTACCAAAAATACGTAACTCGAATGTCCAAATTATCTTTTATAATATGCTAGAACCTATCCGGCTCGAAGGACCATCATTATGGATTATAATATGCGAGTCTGGGACGTGTAAATAGTCCCAGAACTCTCTGAGTGCAATACTCAAAATATATGATTGTGAATTTAATTTTCGCGAACAATTATATCACATGGCTGCCTACACTTCCTATTAAAAGAACAGAAACACTAACCTTTATTGTAGTTCTCTGCTAGTGTAGGAGGCCTCCCTTTTTATCCCAATATTGAGGCCCAGGACATCAGCCCAATTCTTGATATTAATTGTTCAGCAAATGATCCGAAATCAATAATTACATTTCGGAAATAAATCCACAATCCAAAAGGTGTGTATGCTCCAATCCAGCAAAAGATGAAGAGAGTTTTTTCATAATAACAATCGACAGTTTCCAAGACGACAGTTTCCAAAAATACATACAATACACTATATTAGTGTTTCTATTATTAACAGGAACTGTCAAACAACAATTAATGTAAAATAAAAATAATTTAATTAATTTTTCGAACAAATAAAATAAACATATTATAACGCCTAACCAGTTACAATTATTATAAGCAATAATTATCAGCCTGAAACACTCATCCACATTGAAAAAATCTTACAAGAAAAGATACATGCCGCCGACGAGAACCGAACCCGTGTCCTTCTGATGAAAATATATACATTTTTACGCTGCATTGCGTTTGTTGGTGAAATGCATTGTACACATAGTTTTCTATTAGTGTTCGATGAACCGGTGGATGCAATCGTTTAGCCAAAGGTTGTTAAAATGATCAGTCTAGTCTGTTGTTAAAATTAAGATTGTAGGAATTTGTAAAATAAATTTGTTGAGGTGTTCTTTCACAAAAAATGCGCTACACAAATCAAAGAAATATTACATATCATTTATAAAAGAGATTGTGGTGCAAATAATACTGTTGTATTTTCCAGGAATGTAATCTACGAGTACTAATTAATCTCTTTTTTAAGATAATAATGAGGCCGATAAGGGTGCAGGGTAGGTTTGTACATTCTAAACACCTCCTGATCACACCCTGTCTTCGGAAGAAGGATATGGGGAGAGGAAGGTTGGAAAGTGACACATTGCATACAGTGTTGTTATTCAGTTGATTTCTAAAGGTTTTACCGGCTCCTAACCCTCTGGAATAAGTGAGAGTATGGTATCTTTAATTGGGGTACCTATTTGTGAGGCTGAATTTAGCAAGGAGGTGCAGGAGATGGGGAAGAGGAAGTACCTGGATATTATCTGGTCACCAAACACGACCAAACTAAAGCTATTTCGATTATAATTAAAAAAATAACAAAAAAGTCGAGAGCATTATTACGAGGTATCTTCTAGATTTTTGTGGAGCCGGAATTTATAATAGGCCAATATTCCCTTAGAATCTTTCTAAAAGAGAAGAAAAATATGGACGGGTTGTTTCACAGAACTTGAACAATTTATCAAATAAATAAGTAGTTTATATTCAAGTTCTGTATTTTTATCAATTCATTGTTTCTTCTCATGCTAGATTACTAAAGAGAAGAAAAATAAGGACGGCTTGTTTAACAGAACTTGAACAATTTATCAAAAAAATAAGTAGTTTATATTGAAGTTCTGTATTTTTATCAATTCATTGTTTCTTCTCATGCTAGATTACTAAAGAGAAGAAAAATAAGGACGGGTTGTTTAACAGAACTTGAACAATTTATCAAATAAATAAGTAGTTTATATTGAAGTTCTGTATTTTTATTTATTAATTGTTTCTTCTCATGCTAGATTACTGTTTATAATAAAAAAAAATAACCTCACTAGGACAAGCCTATGTTGAGGTATAACGTTGTTATTATATCATTATTGGTCAGTTGAATCAGACAACTGAAATGATAACAGAACTTAAATAGAATCTTCACAGAACTTGAAAATTTACTTTTAAAATTTGTTGAATTTTACACATTTTGTGAAGCAATCCGTCCTAAGTAAGTATGTTGGGACCATACTGGAAAGTCGAATAAAATACAATATTTTGTGATGTTACTCAAAATGTCTTACTCACTTGGAACTATATTCGGACATACGTGAAAATAATATAGAAATATCCGGTGTCATGGAAATTGCTAGTGGTACAGGAAAAAGTGATGATGCGGCAGCTGTGGTACGTACCATAGCCAAAGCGATTGGAGTAAACTTAGAACCTCACGATGTCGTATTTGCTTCTCGTGCTGGTCATCGCACCGAAGATGGAAAACCGCGTCTCGTAATAGCGAGGTTCCCAAACCATAATACAAAGATGGCGATCCTCGCAGGAATCCGCTCAAGGAAGGGACTAACTACATTGGACATCAGTATGTCAGGACCGGCCAAAATAATAAACATCGGTGACAACCTAACGCCCCTAAAAAAAGAATTGTTATAAAAAACGAAATGTGAATGTCAAAATAAACTGTATAAGTACATTTGCATAAGAAATGGAACCATTAAAATGCTCAAGCAGGGTGCTCCTACAATCATAATAAAAAGTGAAAACGATTTAAAAAACTTATAGATGACATATTTCTGATTTATCTTCTATATTTGTTTAAATCAATTAGCATAATGTTTTCTGTACCACCTATAAAAAACTAACTCTCTTATGTATTCTAAGCCCATTATACTTATTTATTTTCTGTTACATAATCAACACTTTCCTATCAAAAATACTTATAATACACCTGCTAAAATTATTCTACATAAGTACTACTTTATTTATACTGTTATAATTTATTATTACTGCTTTTATATATATATATAAATAAAATATTTATTAGCGGTCTTATCTACCAATTAAATTTATTTACGATCAGTTTTCAATTCTTGTTAAAATTAACTTTTATCTGTTATCTATTGTTATATATTATCCTATAATCATATATTATTTATTAACACTATTGATTTTCCATCCTCTATACCATATTGAATTATTTGTTACCTATTATATATTTTATCAATTATTTTTACTAGTTATACTTAATTAATTTCTGTTATACTGTCAAAACTATTCTATTAAAAAATCATTTGTATATTTTATACACCTGCAAAATTTATTCTTCATAACATGTTTCGTATAAATTATTTTTTAAATCTATTTTATTTACCTTTCAAAATTGTTGAGTATTTGTCCCACATACTGTATTACATTTTATGCACTTATTTCAATGTATTTTAGTTGTTGTGCGTGTTTTCTGACAGTACGGCAACCGTATAATATTATTAACTTTAACTGTCAGTGTCGAGCGGTATTAATGAGTTCTAACTATATATATATATAGTTTTGAATTTTATCATAATTTTATGTTTCTATATGCTACAATATTTACTGTTTTCAAATTATGCTCTTGACTATCTTCTTACGCGTTAACAAACCGATGTATTATTTATTATTCCCATAATAATTAATTATTTGATTATATTTTATTTGAATTTAATTTATTATTAAGATTAGCTTTTCAATTCCAATTTACATATATTTACTTAATTTACATATATTTAATTTAGAATATATGTAAATTAAATATATATGCATTTTATGTTTCAAAAGACATTTGAAAATAGATGCATTGCAATAAATAAAAACTTGTTTTTAATATATTTTTATTAATATTTATATTATTTTCTATTATTTATATTGTGTGTTGAATTTGAGATTTGGTTTGATTATTTTTATGTAATTTAATTAAATTATATCTTATTTTCTGTCTTTTATTGGAGGCACTGCTGAAAACCAGCTGCATTCCAGGAGACATCCTGAATTGCAGCTGAGCAGTGACCTTTTCGTCAATAGAACCGTGAGTAATCTAAAATCTGTATCTTTATTGTAAAATAAAATCTATTGATGCATAAACGATTTTATTTATTTATATAGGACACTTGATGTATTTAATACCTGCATGCATGTATTTAAATATATTTGAAAGAGACTCCACACAGGAGGCCTAGAGGAAAAACCCTCAGGGCCTATTTTGTCTTCGAGGGGTCTTTTTGGGAAAAGGAAGTTCTGGAAAGGAAAAAAGTATGAGAGGTGGGCAAAGGCATTCGCCGCTAAGACCTAGACAAACCTCACCCCATGATTCGGATACCACTGGTTCCCGGGGCGGCGGTACCCATACCCGCCTTTCAAATTGAAATTCTCATATGTTTTCACTACCTACATTCTGTTTACCCTCAGACAAAGGTTTATTAGTAACGTAATGGAATATATTATGTTAAACTTCAGCCTTAATACTTAGAATACCTATCTCTCTTAAACCATTAGGTAGGCAATACTCGTATATGTTGCTTGTTAGATTAATATTGGTATTTAATTACATTGCTGTAAAAGCAGTCATACACAACCAGCGACCCACGGCCCCAAAAAACTTTTTTTTTATTTATTTCCACAGAATGGTTACCCTAGGTATCTACGAAATTATTTATTTATACACTCCTAAAAGGACTTTTATATATTCTTAGAACACATATTATAATGGCGATACACGAGAAAATGGTTTTGTTCAAATTACTACGTTATAGATTTAAAAAAAAAATACATTTATTTAAAGTTCACTTTTGTTTTCTTGATTGAATGAATGGAAGTAGACACTTGTAAGTGGAAATTAACCCACTTCCCGACATCCGATCGAGTTGAAACTTGGGTGATAGACTCGATATATCGATGACAACGCATTTTATCAACAACGCACACCACGCCGACAATTTCAGAAAAATATTTTCTCTGATATTCGTTGACATTTATATGAAATAAATGTAGGTCTTATCCAAGAAGGATTGGACTCAGATGGTAGTGTGATTGACTCCGGTTCCTGGGTAGGAAGATTCAATCCTCATTAAAATGATTTATTTATTTATTTGATAGATACAAAAGAAAGTACAGATTACATATTAGGAAGCTTTGCTGTCCAACTAGGGAAGTTTCCCGTTCCAGGACAGACAAATTGACAGGTTTAGTTCATATTATTCTTAAATGTACATAATTACATAACAAAAACAAAAGAACAAAAAAAATTTAAAAAAATCATTTTTCTCTGAAACTAAGTTGTGTATTGAAGAAATAAATAAATATATTCATACATTTTTTTTGTGATATAGAAAAAGTAATCTGGTAGCATATCATATTCTATTCGGATTTACCGAATTAACCTGGTAACATATAATATATTCAGATTTACAGAGTATGAGATAAGTAGGTAAGTTGGTAGTATTGAAAAGTATATACCAGAGGCCCTAGCACGCTTGCTCTATAACGATCGGCAGGATAACTATCGGTAACCTCTCATCGTTCCCTAGCATGACTACAGATCGCCAACGAATAAGTGACAGTTCACAATGACTAAGTGTCCTTAACATATTCGACATCAACTGTTGTTTGTACATTAGCGATGTGCAGTTGTCCTAGGAAACGATGAGAAGTTACCGATAGTTATCCTACCGATCGTTATAAAGCAAGCGTGCTAGGGCCTCAGGTACCTGATAACAGGATGTAGGAATTATAAAAAAATTACAACATAAAAATATGAAGTTATGTTAGGTTACGGGTTTAGAAGTGTGAGCTTATAATACATAGTACATTAAAATTTACAATATTAGATATAATTTATGTATGCAATAATATATATGATTTTTTTTTCTAAGCGTTGTACATTTATATATTTTTTATGTTTCAAGACATTTGAAAATAGGATCATTGCAATAAAAAAATCTTGTTTTGAACGGATTGAATTTTTGTGCTCATATTTGTTTGATCTTTGACCCCGATAAACTTCCTTAAATTTCACGACTTGTAAAGGGCCCAATATATCCCTGTTTAGGGGGTTATTTTTTATAATCATAGGTACTTAGTACACTCGTAGACTTTATTACAGATATAGGTAATAAATACAACTTGCACACTATTTTGTTTTTGTAGAAAAAAAAAATTTTTGCCGGAGACCGAAATTTTATTTACATTTTTCACTCCAAATAAGCACAGGAAACGCTGGTTAAAATCTTTCGTGTATATCCTGTTACACCCTGTATAGATAAGATGTACCTAGCGAAAATACACGGTGTCCGGGGGTAAAGTGCATTAACTTCGGGAGGTGATTCTATGATAGGAGTAAAAAATATTAATAACTTTTTCCGAATTTCCAACATTTTTTTGTCATACAAAAAGACGTACTTATAAAAAATCCTTAGTGTAAGGTACAAACTTACCCGAAAAATTTGATGCGAGTCAGCCAAGCGCGATTGTGGCGACGTTGGATGGTTGTGATTCACCCGTATCGTAACAGCATAAAATAATAGTGCTGGCTGCACACGCCGGAGTAATTTTATCTTTTTACCAAAAAAGTACCCCTAAAAGACCGAATTTCGAAAAAAGTTATTTATTTTTTTAACCTATAACTATCATGCAGAATCACCTCCCGAAGTTAAGAGCGATTGACTAGCGGCTGAGAATAAAAGTTTAAAAATGCTTGCAACTGTACAGGGAGGTTCCAATGAGAAAGATCCATTATTCCCCGTATCAAATTTTTTAAATTAAAAATTTAATATCGATTTATTTTATTCAAAACTTGCTTAATATATACCTACATTCAAGTAAGTAATAAAAATGCTCAAAACGCACGATGATAAATTATTAAATTTCTTGTAAGTATTTTTTGATCTTATATTTATGATTTTTTATTTTATTTTTCTATTTTTTACCTATATTATAATTTACTCGCTGGTGTGGAGTAGAGGGCTACTAAGGTTGGTCATCACTGTTATAGAGTAAATTTATATATACTAGGTATTAGTGATATAAACACCGTTGTGGGAGTTATTTTGAGTACCTACCCACAGCTTCCCCGAAAATATAATTATCTACGTGATAAATATTGTTAGCATGTTGAAGCGCACTTGGAGTGAAATGTCTCTAAAGTGCGCTATATAAAATAATAATAAATAATTGTTGTCACTTAATTGCATTGATATATACAGGGTGTCTGGGGAAAAGTGTATTAACTTCGGAGGTGATTTTACACGATGGTAGGAGTAAAAAAGATAAATAACTTTTTCCGAAATTACCTTTAAAAGTTCGAATTTCGAAAAAAGTTTTTTTTTTTTTACTTATACTATCATGTAGAATCACCTCGCGAAGTTAATGCACTTTACCCCGGACATTCTGTATATTTTTTAAGTCAATGCTTAATTGTACAATGCTTAATCGTATGATTAAAACATTTTACATGTAATATTCGTGTATAAGAAGCAATTTTTGATCTTTTACATGATCGTTTTAGGACACGATTTTGCAACACGCTTTCCCTTAAATAAGCTCAGCAAATTTGGATATAATGTGTATCTAAAGACATATTTTTTAGTTGATACTATCGCAGACCCGTAAAAAATCACGGGATATTAGTATTGATAGTCGCATCACAAATGGGAAGGGAGAATTGCATTTATCATTATCTACCAACTTGTTGAATAATACTAAATAGTTTAATCAGAAACACGTTACCTAATTAAGTGGTTTTAACCATGTTTGGCAACCAAATCTGACTGAATAATAGTAATGTTCGGATAATTGATATAGCACCCTTTTCGTGAGAAAATCAGCTCAAGGACGCTTTCTCTTTCCCATATCCTTTCGCAAAGTAGGTACACTAATGGGACATGCCAAAGTCTCACTGATAAATCACTCAACTTCACGAATCCTAACCTAACCTAAAATATCCCGTTTTATGTTTTCTTTATGTGAATAAGTCTCAAAGGTTCCAACTGCTCCCGTCTGGAGCCAGTGAGACTATGACATCCCAAATTGCGGTATTTTGTGAGGCTGAAAATAAGTAAGGAGGAGAAGGACACGAGTAAGGTGAGAAAGTAACTGTCTATTCGGATCTAGTCACCAAACACGGTTAAGCACTCGAGCGCTTTTTGCCACATTATGGCACTATTATCAAAACCTCGAATTGCTTTGTTGCCAAAATGTAGCAAATTTAAATTTTTTTTTATTTTTATTAAAACGACTATATAATATATTGTACATTCAAAATGTAACAAAATAAATATTCTCTAGATTCTTTAAAATGTTTTAAGGTTAAAGATTTAATTATATATTTTTTTAATAAATCCTACAAATACGTGAAAATAGACAAAAGATAGGGGAATTCATTAGCTACATAGAACTATAATCAGTTTGTATGTCTCCATATTCAAATTTGGAGGTATGATTTTTTTAATGTGGGCGGAAAAATTTCCTCTAGCAATCCAAGAAAAAATATTTAAATTGCTCTGTCTCTCCAGTGGTTAAAGACATTCCAAGCAACGTTTCAATTCTGAATGGTAGTCAGTCATAAGCCTGTGCGATACTGAGAGTATCTTCTACTCTGGTTTGCGCTAGTAATATTAGATATATGTTCTAGTATCACTAGTGCCGGATCGTGACGAGAATAAATTGAATGTACGACAAATAATATTATAATGCCAACGGCACTCGAGCCGAGAGATACACAGAATTCCTCCAACAACCCAAACCACACATCACATGTTTGATTAATTAGTCCAGGCAACGAAGACCAAAAAACAACGAATAGCGGGAATAATTCATGTAGAAGCCAATTTTGGCACAATCGTAGAGGAAGGTGTCCTTAACAATATACTAAAAGTACCCGGGGGTGGGGGTGGAGCTAAGGGTGGGGGGGGCTCCAAATGTACCTTTTTCAGTTTTTCGTTAATAACTCGAAAACTACTGCCTCTACCGAAAAAATGTGTATGTACTAAATTATCTACATAAAATTCTCTACAAAAAAAGAGAGTTTTATGTAGATAATTTCGTACATACACATTTTTTCGGTAGAGGCAGTAGTTTTCGAGTTATTAACGAAAAACTGAAAAAAGGTACCTTTGGAGCCCCCCCCCCCCACCCTTAGCTCCACCCCCACCACCAGGTACTTTTAGTATATTGTCAAGGACACCTTCCTCTACGATTGTGCCAAAATTGGCTTCTACATGAATTATTCCCGCTATTTTTGCTTCGTTGCCTGGACTAAATAGGATGGTTCTGAAGTGACTAGGTATCTGAAATGTTAAAATAACGCTGTCATAATCGATAAAGGGTGTATATGAAACGCCAACACCACCGAACAAATGATCCCTAGAAGTTTATTTTATTTTATTTAGTTACTGTAAGATTTTACTTTGGAGGATGGATTATCCTCTTAAAATCCAACTTGTATTTTGCTCCTTGATGCTGGGTCCAATATCTCCAAGAATCAAAAGGTTATTTATAATAATAACATTCATAGGTTCTTTTGTTCACTCGTAACTTTATTGTAGATATAATTGATGCAATTTCATTATATTCTGCTGAAATATTTTATTTATATATTTTTATTTATTTATTTTTATTTACATATTACAAACAATACAATACAAAATGATCCTTTGTCTATCCAACTGGGAAGGATTCCCGTTTCAGAACAGCCAAATTGTGTATTTAGTACATATTCTTACAATGGAATGGCGATTCTGTCAAGACAACTTTTGAGAACATTAGTAGTTGCATTTGTAGTGACGGGATTGTTTCTTTTTCCTTGAAAGAATCGCCAAGATGTAATTATTTTACCAGGGTCATTTTGGATAACATTAGTAATTTCATACAGAACAGATAAATGGTTTCTTTCGGGAGATAACAAGTCTGAGATTCTTTCCAGGGCATTTTGGAGATTACAATTGCATAGTTAGAATTACCACATTTATAAGCTAGTATTAGACATAATATTATGAAACCTTAAGTACTATATTTTTTTGAAATTCCTAAGATATAGAAATTACACATTATACTAAACCAGAATATATACTGTATGACACATGAATTTCCAATTTATTAATATAGAGGATTTAAAAACTTAAATTTTTGAAACGGCTAGTCGTTATTTTACAGTAATCGAAAAAAAACTGCTCAAAAGATACGTAAATTTAAATATAAGTATTAAATATTAACAACAATGTTAAAACATGTAGCATAGTAAAATGAGACTTTGATCAATTTTTAACTTTGACAGTTTTAAAAAAAAATTATTCTTTATTATAAGCTCTAGCTAAACTGCCAAAGCAGTTTGTCAGTAGTTCATTTCTCTATATTAATTATAACACTAAATATAACGAGAAAACACAATATAGAAATAGATACAGAAGAGTAACATTTCAAGTGACTACAATACAAAGGCATAAAATAAATAGACAGATAAATATATAACACAGGAAACATAATCATAGTCATACACAAACTCAAAGGTACCCAACATACTTAAGAGGCTAGACTTTGAACCACACGCGAAACACCCGCGTCTGTCATTCTGTCCCGCTCACAATAAGCTAACGCACACTTACAATACATGCGAATGCGAAATGTACGAATGAGACAACGCTCAAATTTACCTACAGAAATCGCTCGAAAAGGGGTTTATGGAGAATACACTTTTCTACACCGAAACTTTCACGAAATTGAAATTTTAATAAATATGTATTTTTTAGAAAGAAGGAGCTACGTCGGTAGCTTTTTATAATTTTATAATTCTTTATTAGAGTTGAGTTAGCAGCACTTTTTCCTTAAATAATTTTTTTTGATAAATCGTACATGTTTGACAGTGAATGTTTACGTTAATACGAATTGCATCGAAAATTCGAAAACATACCGACATAGTTTTTACCCTCTAAAAGGCAATATAAAAAAAATATATTCATTTTGTGCAATTTTCGATGTAGAAAAGTGTTTTTTCCCGGGCGTCCTTTTTGTATGGGCCGAAAAGCGAAGTCTATCATCTTAAACACACTCATAGGTGATAATAGGGCATATCTAAACACAGGGTTGGGCAGTATTTGAATTACTTGCAATTGAAACACATATTTGAAATACAAATACCAATCACTTCCTAAAAATGTAATTTGTATTTGGTATTTGCCATTGTTGATATCTTATTTGTTATACAATTGAAATACATTTTTTTTATTAAATAAAACATACAACGAAGTTGCATTCCCATGAGTTATCAAAACTCATTAAGGGATCGCCAATTGTTACTTTTGATAAGTTAAACCCTGTCCAACCCAATATGCAGACACAATATATAGGAAAAAATTTACAAAACATTTCACAGAAGCAACATACAGACACAACATATGAAGAATCACTTTACAGATATTTCACAGAATGTCTTATAAGATTTTATAAATTATGACCAATCATTTGATTTATGCACTGTTGGTATCAAAAAGTTAAAATAGAGTATCTTCCATGATGGACTATAGAAATGCATAAAAAAAAACAAAATCAGGAAAATACAATAAAAGGTACGGGCTCAAAAATATACACATTTAGCGATCTAATGACTATAAGATATCAACAATGGAGTTAGAGTTAGTCAGCTTTCTAAACGATAAAAGTAAAGAGTTTACCATTCTTGAAAGCTATCTAAATATAAAAAAAAATGTTCATAAAATTTAACACAAGTTTGTGCTCATCAGGACCTGAAGAAATATTATTTTCTTTACCAGGATTTATTCATTCCCCAACTATAAATCCTTTTTCTGATGATGCATTAAAACATTTTGTGATCATAAAAGGAAATTCTTTTTTTACTGATAAATAGGCTGGGCTGGATTAGTATCTATTTACATTACCTAACACCTGCGTCCTATACCACAAAACTTTACAGTCTACGAAGTGGAGCGAAGAAGAGATGTGTCTTTTGAGCAATATGATTAGTCAATTTTTGCATGCCTCTGCTTTGCTCTACTCAGCTTTGCTTTTATGGAAACTCACTCTTAGATAAGGGTACTTATGACAATTTATTGCAATCAAAGATTCTGAAAGTAATTCGTAATTTGTATTTTGTATTTGAAATAAAAATGGTTAAAATACTGTATTTTGTATTTCAAATACGCGAGTTGAAAGTGTTTTTTATTTCGTATTTTAAATAGACGACTTGAAAGTATTTTGTAATTTGTATTTTAATTACAACTAAGCATGTATTTTGCCCAACCCTGGCTGCTATATGATGCGACAATTATATATTTATACTTGGAACCAGTATCAGTATAAAAATACAGATCTGTTAACCATTCTTTCAGCATTTTTTTTTAGTTCAGTGGTGCAATGTAATTCTCTTTTTATATGTATTGGCATGTTGTCTTTAATGCATGTGAAAAGCTAAGGAATTGTTGGACTACGCTATAGCTGATATATTATGCTGAAGGAGATAAAGTCACGAAAGTATAGAGTGGTCTGACACGGGCATAATAGTTGTAAGTGTTTTAAAAGCTCCAGATTAGATACGTTTATTCTCGTAGCCGTGTACGATCTAAGGAACTGTGAGATATTCGCGGTTTCATATTAATTCACCTTGAGACTCGTCTTCGATACAAGCAGATAATATTCAGTGGTGGGATCAGAAAGGATGCTATAATATGTACATTAAGAGGGTAAAACCAGACAATACCGGAAATTTGTCCTTTTTAAATCAAATTCGGGACGTATTGGTTCCTTTTTTACAAAAAAACTTTGAAAGATTGTTATTTTATCTGGTAAACGCACTTATTAAATTTTTAAAAACTAAGTTTATTTTTAATACACTAAGGTTATAGGGCTTTTGAGAATTTTATTTTTTATAGAATTTAAATCATTAAAACTAAATCCGAAAACGTGTTTTTTGACGAAATTACCTCAGTTTTTTAAAATTTATTAAATAAATTCTATGATATTATTGAACAATCACAAAAAGTACATCATTTTATCATCGAAGAAGAAGACAACAATAATAATCTAAATTAAAATATGAAAATGAACGAGACACAGAAAAATAATACAACATAATGATCGCAACTGGGACTCGAACCCAGATCTCACGTCTTACCGGGACGGCGCTCTACTGATTCAACCATTGCCATTTATTATGAGACTGTCGTAATTGTCAACTTCATATTTAAAATTTCAGAATTAACAATATTATCTTCGACTAATGTTTTTTTTCTCCATATTATTGGCAGCTACCTTTATTCACTGGGAAGCAGAATTGGCAGCAACTGGGACTCGAACCCAGATTTCACCGGGTTCTTACCGGTTTTTTTTTACAATTATTTCAATAATAACAATATATTCTATTTGACACGTCCAAGAATGGAAGATACTCTCAGTATCCTCCCAGTGTTTAGAAAGCCACCGTTAAGAATTGAAACGTTGCTTGGAATGGCTTTAGACGTGTATGGTAACCAGATATGAATAGCCAGGTACTTCGCTACCATCATCTTCCCTATCTCCTTCGTCTCACCAGCCTCATAATACCACAATTGATGTCATAGTCTCACTGGCTCCAGGAGGGAGCTGGTGGAACCCTTGTATGGTATATAAAGATAAAAAAAGCTTTATATATTGTAAAGAAAAAAAGCCCAGAAAAAAAAAGTATGACGCCATTAAAAACTGTTTTAAAACGCAAAATCTTTTACTTGCGAACCCCTTTTCGGTTATGTTTTTATTGTATTATCGTATAGGTAATGTGTCAATTTTAGAAAATGGTCTGCAAACATTTTTATTATTTTTGCCCGAACTTCACAAAATAAAAGAAAACATGCTTTTTGGCGACGTTTTTTTTGTACTATTTTTGTTTATTCAAACATGTAATATATTTACTTCTTTATCCATGTAATAATTTAGTGTTTTTGTATGTAATGATTTAACTTATGCTGCTTTACTCGTATTTATAAATGTTAACCTCAAAACAGGTAAAAAAAATATATGTTTATTTATTTATTTATTTATTTATTGATACAATATTTTTACATTTAATAATAAAATTCAATAATGTTGGCCTCACTAGGTGGTTTACCCGTGCTGAGGCCTCCATTTTATCTACAATTAAATTTTTACACAGTACATTTAAAAATATATGAAAAACATAAGATTAAGATAAATTTAAATTTAAAAACAGAGATTTGAAATTAAATTAAAATTAAAAATAAATAATAGATATTATATAAGGTTTAAATAGGTATATTTATATTATGTGTGTTTGTGGGTGATTGTGTTTTATATTGGTTTTGTGTGTTACTTTATGTTTTATTATTTTATGCTATGAGATTTTGGTAATATTGTCTTTTTTGTTCTTTAATCCATTTTGTAATTTTGTGTCGGAATTTATTTTTGTTTTCCTCAATTCTATTTTCGAGTGTTAGACTGTTGAATGCTTTTATAGCGTGATATTGGTAGTGTCTTTGTCCAAAGCTTGTATTTACCGTCGGAGTTTTTATGTTTTCTTTGTACGCTTGTCTAACTGGTCTGTTAGTGATATTTTGTGTTTGTTGAAATTTGTTTTTTTGGTCAAAAATGTAGTTAAGTAGTGTTTTAACGTATAATTGGCGTATGTCTAGTACGTCGCGACAATTGAATATTTGGTCTGTATCAGTAAGTCTATGTTTTTTAAGTATTACCTTTAAGATCGCTTTCTGCGCAATTTCTATGTGTTCGATAGCTGAATTTGTTGCTCCTCCCCAAACAATTATTCCATATTCTATTATTGATTGACAGAGTGCAAAATATATTGTTTTCATTTGTTTTATTTTGTATATATTTCTTATGTTAAGGAAAATATGTATTGTTTTGAGGAGTTTATTTGTGATTTGTTTGATGTGATGTGTCCATCTAAGGTTACGGTCAATTACAATTCCTAGATACTTTATTTGTTCTTTTTTTTCTAGAGGATGTGAAAGATATAAATAAAAAGCTTGTGAAAAGGATGTGAAAGATATAAATAAAAAGCTTTTTTTTTAAAAGACAGACTGGTTTACAAATAACCTTAGAATATTTAATGTTGTCATATCTACTACCATTAGAAATATTGAGCGAAAACCTTGCTTGCGCATGAAATTTAGGACTTAGCTATTAGAGATTTATCCGCAGCGAACGAGGGAAATGCCCTTGATTTGTATGCAGTGTTTAAGAGGCTAGACTTTGAACCACACGCTGAACACCCGCGTCTGTCATTCTGTCCCGCTCACAATAAGCTCACGCACACTTACAATACATGCGAATGCGAAATGTGCGAATGAGACAACGCTCAAATTTACCTAGAGAAATCGCTCGAAAAGGGGTTTATGGAGAATACACTTTTCTACACCGAAACTTTCACGAAATTGAAATTTAAAAAAATATATATTGTTTAGAAAGAAGAAGCTACGTCGGTAGCTTTTTATAATTTTATAATTCTTTATGAGAGTTGAGTTAGCAGCACTTTTTCCTTAAATAATATTTTTTGATAAATCGTACATGTTTGACAGTGAATGTTTACGTTAATACGAAACGCATCGAAAATTCGAAAACATACCGACATAGTTTTCACCCTCTAGAAGGCAGTATAAAAAAAGTATATTCATTTTGTGCAATTTTCGATGTAGAAAAGTGTTTTTTCCCGGGCGTCCTTTTTGTATGGGCCGAAAAGCGAAGTCTATCATCTTAAGAGCACGAACCCGAATCATTTTAACCAACGATTCCTGAGCATATATAAAGTACAAAAAGCAAATATGATTTTACTGTCCGATGATTTTTTTTTTCTATTAATAACAAAAAATATTTTTTCACTCACATGTCGCCACTGATTACACTCTTAAATGTCGCCATAAATCCTACTGATCCCTCAATATAAATATTTAAAAAATCTCTCTTAATCCTACATGTATTAAAAATGACTGATTTTCGCATTTTTATGTATAAATTCTTTGACAAATCTAATAAGCCTAATTTTGAATGAGAGAGATAGGTAGCCGAAATAACAAATTGCAGCACACCGTTTTTACGCTTTGCCACTACACCATCTCTTTCCCCCGTACAGCGCCATCCTGCTCACCCAAATCTAGGCGAACCAGGCTGCGCAGACGCCTTCTGCGCATTTCCTACCCTCGAATCGCCCCATAAACCACGCCCCGCCACAAGGAATGGCCTATATAAAGAGCTGCGCGCTCTAATTCAACCAGTTCGTCTGCAGCTCGCCTTGGCTAGTACACTCTCTTAGTTGCGCCTCGTCCTTTGGCACGACCCTCTAAGGAGTATTCTACTTCCATAAGCAAAGCACCAACCAGACCCCGACTGCTGCCTTAGTTGCGCTTCGTCCTATGGTACGACCCTCTAAGCAGAACACAGCCGCCACCCGTTACCATAACGGCAAGAGTCAGTTTTGTTGTTCCCAAAGACTAATCGGCAAGGTTCCCTCCGATCCCTTGCTCAGTTAATTATTATTGTGATTTGATACATTGTGACTATTTTTACTCTATGTGTTTTGTGAACTTACCTTCAATAAATAACATTTTACCAACAAATGTGTTACAAAATGGTAATATTTTTATAGTCTGAGAATGCCAAATTCTTTTAATCTTATTTATTTCTATAATTTATTATTGCTGGAAAATACTACATTAAAAAGTAAAAATTGTATAACTAAATAAAATATACTTAACAAAATTAAATTAAATTAACGAAGCCGGAGGGGTTAAAGACATCACATGAAGAAGAAAAGATTTTTCAGTATCAGTATTCTGAATAAGGATAAATTCTCTGATGACGGATGAGGGCATTCTGAAGTTTTTATCCTACCAATCATTCACATCACCCTCTTTCTCGTAAGTGAGATAGGTAGGCACATAAGAAGGGAAAAAATGCCGCTTTTTAAGTAGATAAACCGCTTGCTGAGGGTTGGTTTGTACTATGTCCATTTATATACGTTTTTAGATTTTCACGTCCAAAAGCATTTTCGTTGTTTGTTTTTGGGGTGTTATGCCGTGTTGCGCCACCTCCTTCTTTAGCCGACGTTTCGGACAGCGTTGCAGTGTCCATCATCAGGACAGATCCGGCAGATACGGCAAATCCGGCAGATCCAGCAGATCCGGCAGTTCCGACAGATCGAACGACAGGTCGTATCGTCGGATCTGCCGGATCTGCCCTGATGACGGACACTGCAACGCTGTCCGAAACGTCGGCTAAAGAAGGAGGTAGCGCAACACGGCATAACACCCCAAAAACAAACAACGCATATGTCCATCTATGTTTTTTTTTAACTATGAATGCAGTTATATTAATCATATGACAGATAGTATAGTAACATCAATCTACTATATTCACACACAAAAAAAAAATTCCAGCGGTAACATACATTTTGAACATCACCTTTTGTTCTATCTCCATAGCAAAAAAAAAATGAGGGTTGGAGTGTACTATGTCCATTGGCCAATACTACTTTTTTAATATTATTTATTCAAACCTTTTGTAAAAATAACTATGTTTTATTACCTCATACTATTTATTTATTTATTCATTTTTGAATTTTAATACTTTGAATTCAATGACCTTGGAGTTATCTTTGACTCCAAATTACGCTTCTTGAACCACATTATTACATTACTAGTAAGGGATTACAAATGTTTGGATTTATTCTCAGAATCGCTAAAGACTTCAGTAACATAAAAACCATAAAATTACTATACACGTCTCTGGTTAGAAGTCAGGTTGAATACAATTCAAGCATTTGGTGTCCTCATTTCAACTCTCATTGTGTACAAATTGAAAAAATTCAAAATAAAAAATTTTACGTTTTATTAATTTCAAATTGGTTATTCCTATTACAGAAATCAATTATGTCAATTTACGCAGTAAACTTAATTTATCGAAATTATCAGAAAGGCGAAAAATATGTGATCTCCTTTTATTATATAAAATTATTCATTCAAAGTTGGACTGCCCTGACGCTATAAATTTACTATCTATACATATACCTCCAAAATATACCAGACGGAATATTTTATTCTACAACAATAACTTCGCTGTGAATTCTGTGTTAGAAAGAATACATAGGTTAGCCAATGAACTAACTGAGGTTGCTGACATATTTAATTTAAACTTTGACACATTTAAAGTCAAATAAATCCACCACTTTCTAAATGTAAATAATGAATGAGAAATCATTTAATTTTATTTTAATTTGCTTTTGTTAAAATTAATGTGTTTTGTTTTTTTCTTTCTTTTTTTGCCCGTGGGTATATGAATTGTACCTACGAGTTCTCTAAAGTCATCCAACTGTATTTAGCATTACATATAATATTCTTATTGACTTTTTTGTGTTTGCTTTATTTATGTAATTTGTAATCTTTTTTATCTACGTTATGCAGTTGTTTTAAATGAAATGTGTAAATGTAACGATATGTAAAAGCCCAATAGGGCGTCAATAAATAAATAAATATGACAATACCAAATTTTCTAATTTCTAATGAAGAATTTTTAATATATTTTTTTATTATTATTTATTAACACCGTATGTGAATGTTAAATTATTATTGTTTAATGTGCCATATGATGAAATTACTGTTGGTTTGATCTATCTCCGCCCATAGTATGGATATAGTATAAACCAACATTAAAATATGGTCATGGTACAAACCAACATTAATTTTTTTGCCTTTTTGGTTTAAAAAAAGGGTCCTTTTACGTTCTTGATTATGCCTTTATTCAGATAAAAATTCGACATATTATGCTGGTCTTTTGCCTATAAGTAGATTAACCCTTGTATTCTATATCATTATTTATAAAAAATAGTTAGTAGTAAAGGAAACCAAAATAGATTTTTTTTAAACTTCAAACCTCGTTTTCTCAATACGAGTTTTTGTGGACATAGTACAAACCAACCCTCAGCAAGCGAAATATGGTAAACGGTGACGCGTGTGCTGTGATTTTTTTTTTATCTCTCAAACGGGTACTTCTAAATTAAATTAGACTGAGGGAATATACCACGAACACGCGATGAAGATAGACTTAGAAGCAAGCGTAAAAAATAACGAAGTTAACGTAAGTGGATGTTAGTATTATGCTTTCCTTTCTTCTGGAACGAAAGTACCTTTAACCACTCGAGCGCTTTTTGCCACAATATGGCACTATTTCCAAAACCACGGATTGCTTTGTTGCCAAAATATGGTTAATTTTCTCTAGATTTAAAAAAAAAATTTAAAGTTAAAAGAAATTCCACTTTTAAAATTCCTCTTCATTCATTCGAACAAACAAAAATGAAATTCAAATAGATTTTTTCTCCAATCTTTGCAAATTCACTTTGTGGCATCATTTTATTTAAATGAAACAAATTACTTTGTGTAAACCACTAAATCAATGTTATAATATCTACATGTTTCAAAACCGATGTAATAACATTATTATTATTATTATCCTGACGAAGAAACCATCGGTTTTGAAACATGTAGATAATATAACATTGATTTAGTGGTTTACACAAAGTAATTTGTTTCATTCAAATAGATTTATTAAAAAATAAATCTTTCGTCGTGCCTATGTCCGAATCGGCCTATAAAACTGAAACTTATGACGTCCGGCAGTCGTAAAAGTGGCCTTTACGACCGGTTTGACGAACTGAGACTTGGCTTGTACAAATCGCGTGGAAATGACCGGAATGATGACGCTTCACTTAACCTCAGATCGTCATTACTCAATAAAACCTCAGGAGAAAGAACAAAGAGTCTAGGACAGACAAAGCCATGTATATTAAACGAGAAACATTTTTTTATAAATGCTGTTTCGGATACAAAATCTACGTATTCTGGCTTGCGATGGAGAACACAAAAACAAGTCAGTTTCGCAACAAACCTTGCAGAGTATAGTGACGTTGTAGCCAGTTGAAACAGTTTTGGAATGTGCGGATTTGAAATCAATAATTATGAATGAATATATTAAAATTATACATTTCTACAATGATAAGAATCATAAAAATAAACTTTAAATCTTTAACACATTTCTATCGCCATTAAAGTTTGTGAAAATATCCCAATGGGGTATATTGTGAGGATGAATCTAGTGGGGAGGGGAAAGAGATGGGGATTACCTGTGATAGAGCAACAAAAAAAAATATTTTTTATATGAATACCGCACAAGACTTTCAACTGCTCCCGACTGGAGCCAGTGAGACTATGGCATCCCCATTTGGGGTATGTTGTGAGGCTGAGGGTAGTGGATAGGGGAAGGAGACGAGAAAGAGGAAGGTGGAAAAGTACCTGGCTATTCAGATCTGGTCCTCAAACACGGCTAAAGCCATTTGAAGCAACGTTTCAATTCTGAATGGTGGTCTTACACCAGGGCGATACTGAGAGTATCGTCCACCCTGGAACGTGCCGCAAACATAGATACTATATATTATTATTATTTCATTAATTGTGAAATAACACTTTTTTTTTATTATTTGCGCACGCCGGGTTCGAACCCGCGACCTTCGGATTGGAAGTCGAGAGCCTTACCCCTTGACCACGCCGGCCGTTTTATTACAGGAAAACTTTCTTGTGTTCTCACCCTCTTGTAACTCTGTTTATATATTAGTTTTATTTTTCAATATTGTCCACAAAGAAAATGTACGAAACAAGCAGTAAAAAGAACTACAAAAATTCATTTCTTGTGAGGCACAAATAATTTTAAAAAAACTCTTAATTTTTCAAGAATTTTCATTTGTCAAAGCGACTCATTATAATAAATTTCGCTATAGAACTTTTAACATAAACGTGGAAGAAATATTTTAAAAAAAATATTGTAAAATGTTATAGCATTTAAAAGTTTTGTCTTTACACTAAAAATTTCAATTCTCAGAGGAAAGTCAGCTTCTTCTGACGCATAAAGCAAGACAATAAACATTTAGCTTACTGCTTATAACCTACCTGTAAGATTTACATCATTTTAGTTCTTCAGTTCAACAGCTCGGCTGTGGAACGATTTGCCGGCCTCTGTGTTTCCTCCTTCTACAATATGGGTTTCTTCAAGATCCATGTTCACTTCTTCCTCTCCTCAAAAAGACCCTCCACGCAGCATCTTCAAAGATGACATAGGCCCCGAGGGAAATTATTTTCCTCAGGGCCTCCTGTATGGAGTTAATATATAAAAAAAAATGTCCTCCCAGAAATATTGTTGCAGAACAATATATTTTGCCTAATTGCCTTGAAGTTGATGAGTCGCAGTAGTTCATAACAGTCTAATTTGGAGTGAATAATTTTAAACAAAAAAATTAAGTAATTTGTATTTCTTATGTTTTCTATGGAATGCATTTTAAGCGTATTTAATAAGAAAGTTTATTTTATGTTTTGAATAGGTATGTGTAAATTGAAGTTAATAAATAATGAAAATTTGTGCTGCACACGTTAAATACTTTTTGCATGAGGTTGATAGTGTGGGGACCACACTGTAGAATTGTATTCTAACAAGCTGCGTACTAGCAACAAATCAACGAGTTTTATAACTTCCAACAAATCAAAGTCTTTGATAGTTCTGATTATAAATCCCAGTGGCTTCGTGCCTTTGTTAGTAATTTTGTTGAATGTGATTTATGAAATTTAATCCAACATCCCTAATTTTGTTGACTTTTTATAAGATTTTGTTTTCTATTATGTATGCTAATGATGCGGTGCTGATTGCTAACAGTATAGAAGATCTGCAGTCTTTCGTATCTAGGATGAACGAAGTATGTATGAAGAATGAATTAATGATGAATGTAAGTAAGTCTAAAGTCATGGTTTTTGAAAGAGAGAGTACGAAATCAGTGTGCAATATAGTTGTGAATGATGAATACTTGGAGCAGGTGGATGAGTTTGTATATTTGGGAAGTATGTTTACGAGAGATGGGCAGGCTGATAGGGATACTGAAAGAAGGGTAAATGCAGGTAACTCCATTAATGGAGGACTGAACGCCGTTGGAGCCAACAAAAAGCTGTCCACAGAAGCGAAGGTAGCAGTCCACAACGGATTACTTGAACCTATTCTGATGTATGGCATTGAAGCATTGAACTGGTAGAGAAAGGATGAATGCTGTAGAAATGAGATCGTGGTATGGATGAATGTGTGGTGAAACCATGTATGACCATGTATCTTCACAGAGGAATGTGGAGATCCGAAAAGAATGCAAGGCTGATGTGAACGTAATAAGTAAGATTAAGAAAGGGGCGCTTAGATATGTTAAGCGAATGAATGAAGAAAGAAGTGTAAAGAGAATTTATGACGAGAATGTGAATGGTAGAAGAAGCCGAGGACGCCCAAGGAAGACGTGGAACGATCAAGATAATCAGATACTTGAGTCGCGCCATATCAAGTGTCAGAATAATAGAAGAGTATGTATGAGAAGATGTATTATTGTGAATGAGGCAAGGAGTGTATGATGCCAAGAGTTGTTTGGCGGTCCGTCCTCTCTGCCTACCCCTGCGGGGAAACGGTTTGATGGTTAGTTAGTTAGTTAGCTAGCTATGTATTTGAATGATAATGAGGGCTTTATTCGACAAAATTTTAGTATCGTACATTTATATATGTTGAGGAATAAGTTGTTAGCATACTCCAATTGTGTAATTTGCCAATGTTTGATTGTAAGATTAAAAAGGCGTTTTTATTCGAAATTTCTCTGAATAACTCGTTGTCATCGGCAAAAAGCAGAACTTTTTCATCGTCGAAACTACTAATGACATCATCTATGAATATAAGGAAAATAATAGGGCCAAGATGGCTTCCTTGTGGTATATATTATGTAACTATTCCAGATACACTGCATAAGCTTTTACATTACACTAGCGAACTTTGAACAAGGTACACATAAGGCTTTATGAACACACTCCGGATACAGGATAACCGCGCCTACAGGGCTCTGTTCTGCTTGTGGTTCAGCCTTTGCGATGCAGCAGTGAATCGCCGATGTTCGCAAAGGGATGGGATGTACGGGAGGGATCGCCGCTTTGATGCGCCGCAGGATTAGCGGGACGAACTAGGCAGGGGTACAAATATCCTTGTCTAGTGACAAGGCGCGCCTCCACACCATAGATGGAGAATTTCTCTCAAGCACCGTAGTACAAGTTTAGTGCTAAATATTTACATTTTTAATTATTTATTTTATATTCAATATCATTTCATGTAATTTATTTAGATGTATGCTTTTATATGGCACACAGAGATGAAATAAAAAAAATATTTTTAATTAATTTATTTTATACGCTTACAAATATAAGACAAAAAGTCCCGATAAACTACTTTTTAGTAATAAAATATGAAATAAACAAACCTAATAATAACCAAAACCTCTGCCATTGGTCTCTGCTAACGAGTGAGGTATGTTCAAGCCTTGGCGGCGAATGCGCCTATCCTCCAGCTGCACGGTAGGTTGGATCGGGAGAGACTGTTTGAGATAGAACTTTTTACCTATTCCACCGGACTCTCTAGACTCATCGCCTTGAACCGCAGTCGAAGGCTGGATTCACAGTCTGTCACTCCTGGACACATTGAACCCCTTATACTTACCTACCCCTCATACTATTTTCCTTCCCAGAACCTTCTCTCCTTCCTTTCCATAAAAAGACCCACCACACACCGACCCCACAAATGACATAGGCCTTTAGAATGTTTTGTCCTCAGGGCTTTCTGTGTGGAGGTAACGATTTAACCACACGAGCGCTTTTTGCAACATTATTTCCAAAACCTCGGATTGCTTTGTTGCCAAAATGTGGCAAATTATTAAAACCACTATATAATATATTGTACATTAAAAATATAACAAAATAAATATATTTTCTAGATTCCCGTTTAATCACAGCAGACCATATTTGTCCCAGCTCACATAGGTCTCACAGAAATCGTTGTTTCTCCCTTACTATCATAGTCAGAAATGTGATCTAAACGGTATTGGAAAGAGAATACAGCAAACTATGTATTCAAATCTAAAGAAAACCACAAAAAAAATAAAATTTACCCCTTTCTGAAACCAAAGTTTCCGATAGCAATTTAAAAAAAAAATTATGGAACCTTGTGAATTTTTTAAGAATTTTTTTTACATGAAACGACAAAAAGTGAGGTGACAGTAATGTTTATAATTCATTTATCTAATAAAATAAGTATGTGTTTTATTTTTTTTTCATTTTCAGTAACTTTAGTAAAGTGAGCCATTTTGAACACTTTTTAAAGTTTTCGTAAAAAAAATATATTTAAAAAAATACATAGTAATTTTTAGTATTTTAATTTTATGTTTGCATGTAAAATATTTATTTTTTAAAATTTGAAAGCGCATTTCATCACCTTTCGAAAACAGTTTTTAGTTTTCGAATACGTTAACAAATGTTCCATTTATTTGGATTTTATTGCAAAGCGGGAATATTTTTAGCCTCTGACAAAATACGCCAATTTTTTTAAGAGTTAAAATATTTTAAGGTTAAAGATTTGATTATATTTTTTTTTATAAATCCTACAAATATGTGATAATAGATAAAATATAGGGGAATTCATTGGCTACATAGAACTATAATCAGTTTTATATCTCCATATTCAAATTCGGAGATATGATTTTTTTAATGTGGGCGGAAAAAATTCCTTTAGCAATCCGAGAAAAAATATTTTAATTGCTCTGTCGCTCCAGTGGTTAACTAGAGTTACAATATATTTGTTGTTCCTTCTCGTGCTCAAGTGCACCCTCTACACAAACTTTCGTTATAAACGGGAAACACTTATAAACTTTGAAGAAATTGTCAAATATCCCCAGTGGCAAAACTGAATAATTAAATAATTGAATAAAAACTTATTTCTTATTCAGACTATTAAAGCTCCGTGAAATGGTAGCAGAACCGATATATAATACATGCAAATACAATTTGCTCATAGTTTAGACTGCGAGTAAGATGGATAATTAAAGCAGTTAGTGTAATAATATTATTAGATAGAAACATTAAACCTTTAAATTTATACTACGAGAATGCCAACATTTTTATAAATACCAACCAGAAATTATTAGATTCCTGGTCAAATAAAATTATTCACGCAAAACACTTCAATTATCTCAACCAAACGTATGTTGACAAACTTTCGTCAAATAAATGGTTGAGTATTGGAGAGTTGAGCGCAGAAATAGAAGGATTTATGCTTTTTATTCAAGATAGAGTCATTGATACTAAAAATTACAGGAAGCATATAATCAAAGATACAAATCAAATTGATGATTTATGTAGAAAATGTATGGCTTTTCCGGAAACTAAAGAACATATTATATCTGGATGTTCTATATTTGCGCCGTCCGAGTATACATTTAGGCACAATCAAGTTTTAAAAATAATTCACCAAAGTTTGGTAATTAAACATAACTTGACCGACTGTCATAATATAATACCATATTATGAATACGAACCAAATTCATTTTTTTAAAATAATATCTTTAAAATATACTATGATGAAACTATACTAGCAGACATACCAATTAGTCATAATAGACCCGATATAGTTTTACATGACAAAATTTAAGAAAATAACTTAAATGATTGATGTAGCTATTCCAAATTCCTGTAATATTGAAAAATGTGTTTCAAAAAAAATAAGAAAGTATAAAGATTTAGGAAATGAAATTAAAAGAATTTGGCGTTCTCAGACTATAAAAATATTACCTTTTGTTATTTCGGCTGCTGGCATTATACCTAGCTCTCTTATTAAAAATTTAGGCATATTAGATTTGTCAAAGAATTTGTATATAAAAATGCAAAAATCAGTAATTTTAAATACATGTAGAATTACGAAAGATTTTTTAAATATTTATATTGAGGGATCAGTAGGATTTATCGGTCAAATTAAGAATTCCACAGAGCCGAACCCTCTGATATGAAAATATCTGGAGACGGTGAATTATATTCCCATTTAATAGTTTGGTAGATTAACGTGTAAAAGCTGTAAGAGTAATTTATATTTATAAGTTCCTCTGAAAGACATGGGTCAATGGCGTTGTAGCGTTCAGGAATTGGATTGGGATAATGTCTTCAATCTTATCCTCATTACTACATCTTATCCTCACACTGAGTATATATGTAATTAATACAATAGAGCTTCGTTATACGTGCTCGTTGTTTATTGAATACAAATGGTTACAAAGTAAACGTCCAGCCTAGCTGGCTGTAAGATTATTAATGCAAGCCCGGAGCGGCGCTCGTTAGCGCACTTCCTTGAAATGACCCACTTCGGGTCCCAACTCCGTCAACGTTCGGGACGTTGCTCGGTGGTAGAGCCCGCCCATATATCATAGAGTAAGAGGCAGTGTTGCAAATGTCATCTATGGTCAGTTATCAATATATGCGAGCACGGTCTTCGATTGTTAACACATATATTTAAATAATGCATCTAAGACGCAGTCAATTTATTCCGTTCTATCTTTATTAAAAGAAAATGGTTGAAACATGACTATAGACCTCATTAACTAATTTACTCCCGTGTAGTGTGAACAAGTAAATGCGCACTGTCAATGCATATTTAGGTTAATATTTCAATTCAACATTGCCAATTTATTAACATTTTTTAAATAATTGCTTGGCGTAAGACATTTCGTAGTGTCAATTCATATACAATATCTTTAGTGTTACCATCCTATATCAATTTCTTATTTATTCCTTGTCAATATCGGTTCGGCTGTCAATGGTAAAATCTTGCTAGAGACATCGATATAAAATCATCGAAAGCTACGCTTATCGATCCGATATCGTAAAGTTATCGACTTCACCGAGCTAGATCTCCAGAACACATAAACGTGATAGTATGCTTTAACTCACAGGTTCTCAAACTTATTTTGACCACTGCCCACTTCAAGATTTAAAAAAATCTAGTGTTCCCTAGTGCCTTTTTATACTTACCTTTAACATTTACCACCTGTTGCATATCTTAAAAACAGTTTTCGCAAATATAATTTTTAAATACGCATTACTATATGAAGAGAATAGATAGGGCGTGACTGATAACTTTTTTCAGAGATCAGAAAATCTTTGTTTATGCTTACATCATATTTAGATGTATTTTTATTAACATTAAAATAAGGCATTTAAAAATATTTAAAACTAATCTTATGTGAAGGATGAATCTGATGCATTTATACGAGTTTGTTAATATCAGGCTCGAATTCACTTATAAACAGCCGTAATGCCTTGTTCGCACCTGACAAGTAGTAAGTTGAGTGGCGAGTAAATCGTTACGTGACTCACCAAAAAGTATTCGCACTACTAGAGTACGTCAAGTAGAGTTCATCGGTAAACGAGCGTCGCAACACGACGGACCGCAACGCCATAAAGTACGTATGCTAATTAAGCTGATTGTAATGGTTATTTTAAAAGAGGTGAAAGAATAAATTAGTGAGATGAAAATAAATAATCTATATTAATAGCCGCAAAAATAAAGAATTTTAGAGTAGCATTTTCACTCCAACGGGACGACATATTGCACGGGTCTGCGACTACGAATGAACTGCGCATGCCAGTGAGTAGGGACGCGTGGAGGGGGACTCTACCCGCCGAAAAAATAAATGGATTCAATCTACTAAAGTGCTTACTAGCCTAATCTACTAAAATTGTGGTATTCGGACACGTTTAGTTACTAATATACTCGCTACTCGACTAAAATACTCGCCCAGTCAGAACGGGGCATAAGTCGCTGCGTTCAGTAACTTGCAGCCGATTTCTCTTTTTAGTTAGCAACATTGCAAGACAATAAATCCACGTTTACACAATATGACGATGGGAATGCTATCACAAATCGTTGAACAACCGACCATAACCCAAGGTTGATTCCGTCGAATTATTATAGATAGAATTTGTTTGCCTTCACCCCTCTAGATTTACTTAACGCCCCCTATTTTTCTCTAATCCTTCTACTGCCCCCCATGAAAGCCTCCAGCGCAGATAATGGTAGATTCAGACTGGGTCGACGTACGTATGCATCGCTACGCCTAACAATATCTGGGCTACTTAGCAACCATAGATATTCAATGAAAATTTATGTTTTAGAATTACATTGGCCACACGCATCGCGACGTGCGATGTCTGTGGCCATTTTCATAGAAAATGTATGGGTTGCTAAGCATTGTTTGGCGTAGCGATGCGTACGTACGTCGTCCAGTCTGAATCTACCTTAACGGGACGTTATCGCCCACTTTGAGAAAGACTGCTTTAAAATTTACAACCGTGGAAAAGAACGTGAAAGCTTTTTTTTAATAACACTAATGAAGTGCTTGTTATTGGTTTTAAAACAAACAAGAAATCTGGTGTTGTTAAAAGAAATACAAAACCTTTTTAGTGAACAAAGGATTCTGTAAGAATATTTCAATTAAAATAATAACCATCAAAAAATCTGAAAAGGTTTTTGTCTTCAACTTCTTTCTCTTTAAAAAATACATTTTCAATTCTTATAAAATACAAAGGAATACAAAATACAATGAAATAATATTTGGCGTTTCGCTTAAACTTCTGTGTCCTTTGATTTAGCTAGGTTGTTTGTCTGAAAGGAGTTTGGAAGGTAAGGAGATGGGAGAGAGGATGGGTGGAAGTGTCTTACAGGAAGCTCTGAGGAAAAAATATCCCCCAGGGCCTGTGTCATCTTTGGGAAGACTGTATGGAAGGTCTTTTTAGGGAAAGGAAGGACATGAATACCTGGCTCCCTTGCAAACTCGATCGATATGGATCGATAGGATAATTGTCAGTAATTTCTCATCGTTCCATAGGACAACTGCAGATCGCTAACGTACAAACAACAGATGCCGAATATATTAAGGACACTTAGTCATTGTGAACTCTCATTTATTCCTTCAATCTTTGCAAAATCACTTTGTGGCATCATTTTCTTTAAATGAAACAAATTATTGGTTTGCGATCTGCAGTAATGCTATGAAACGATGAGAAGTTACCGATAGTTAGCCTATCAATCCTTATCGATCGAGTGTGCTAGGGGGCCTGGGAGGGAAAAAGGTATGAGGGATGAGTAGGAATCTGATGGTCAATGTGTTCAGGAGTGACGAATGTGTGAATTCATCCGTCCGACTGCTGTGCAAGGTGATGCGTCGAGACATTCCAGCTGTGGAGATTCCAGGTTAGGTTAGGACTCCCTTAACCAGTCTCTCCCGATCCGACTTCCACGTAGCTACTCACAAGCGACGCTACCGCTACCTGTCATACTATGTTGCTAGTGTAGCGCCTAGCGGCGTTTTCAAACACTAATAATATTATGGAAAACACAGACGAGCGGCGATCACGTCGCTTGAACGTAGCTCCATGAAAGAACGGCGTAAGACCTAAACAAACCTCACTCCATAAAGCTGGGCACCCCTGTTAACTCAAAAAAAGTAGCGAGCCACTTGGGATCATCTATGGCAGTGGTGTAGGTTATGCAATAAATGGTTCCCGGGGCGGCGGAACCCATACCCTGAGAAATTAAGATCTGGTCATCAAACACGACTAAAATCGTTTTAAGCGAATTTACGATTCTCAAAGGTTGTTTTTTGTAATATCGTATTATTAATATTATTTTATTTCCAGTTGCAGCACCCGGCGCTGCCCAGGATTCTCGCTGAGTTTTTGAAATCAGAGGATGCAAATTTTCACCAATCTCGGAATAAAACTGTAGATTGAATAAATTTTACTTCCATTAACAAATCATGAAGGGCCAGTTGTTTCGGAAAATTTCACGTGTGAATTTCCTTCAAATCGTCATTCACCGAAAAATTGGGTAGTTATTGGGCCGTCAGAATAAATTTCAACTAAAATTTGAAGGAAATGTGATGTGAAATTTAATCAACCGAGTTCGACCGGTTAGTGTTGATGTGATGGAAGGCGCGTGCGCAGACGTTAAAATTGTGATTCGGCGGGGAACATCGTTCAAAAATAAGAAACGTTATTTTGGAGTTGAAACAACCCATTTCGTATTTGAAATGATGGAAGATGTGTGAGATGACATGTGAAATTTGAAATGAATAATAGAATTTTTTAATGCTTTGAAACAACTGGTCCTTAGGGAAGATATATTTGCGATTACCTGTTTGGTGGGGGACCCTTCTCCCCCACGAGTGGTGTTAACCAGGTTATTTAAAAAAAAAAAATCAAACGTCACTTCAGAATTTTTTTGTGTCGCATTATATAAGTTTACAGTAACAATTCTTTTAGATTTTGGTAGTTTACACGACTGTTGTTACTAATAATATTATTTTGTAATAGAAACTCGTAAACAAATAATGAATTAAAAAAAAAAATATAATAATTTTCATTGGTGGCCACCGGTGGGCCAACGGCCAACGAGAGGTTGAGGTAATAATAAAAATAAAAATGAAGATGAGAGTGTGTGGAGAGATAGAGATACATTTTTATCCAATAATTATATTATGCTCAGCAATTGAAAATGACTTTTAATAAAAGTTTAATGAAATATTAAGTGCTAGTAAATAGTTTGAAAATTATATTTATATCATATAAATGTAATGTTATGTAATATTTGAAAAATGGGGGCACTGTTGAAATCACGGCTTTGATCGATTAGTCCTTTGTACTGAGGCATAGCAGGCTCCCTTGGATTGACTAGCAATGTGAAAATACTCTGATCAAACATTCCGGGATCTATCTTTGAGTGTAATGGTCTCTGCCCACTACACCGTTCCAAACCATGACCGTAACCGTAGCGGCGCATTAAAAAAAAATCTTTTTTTTGGTCAGTATGAAACGCTGCCAACTAGCCCGTCCCGTCACCAACCAACACCGTCGCATACCATGACCGGACTGACGGCGAATTCTCGATGACAATATTTTGCAGGTGCCGGTCCGCTCTATGCATGGCACGCGACGGTGTTAGAACGGGGATCATACGCGTGTAATCTCCGTTCTAACCCCGTTCTAATAGTGATATTATCGTTTTAGTGATGATATTTTCTATATTTCTTAATAATTCATTATATTGGAATGATTAGTTGCTTAAATAACGTCCAGTATTCTCCCTCGATTTTTGTTTTTTTTAGAACCGTACGCCTATTGAACGGGGATGGTACGGACACTAACCCCGGTGTATACGGGTATCATACGGTCACTAAACCCGTTACGTACGGGTATCATACGGTGTTAGCACGTTCTAGTGGGCATAGTAGGGCGTAGCGTGTTTATTTCATGGCGGATACGTTCATAGTACGGTCATGGTATGGAACGGTGTAGTAAGCAGAAAAAGAAGAAAAAATGTAAGAGAGGGGACTTGTATTGCCAAAAAATACGAAATCCAGGAAGCCAGTATGTCCAGCAATCCAAATCAGAGTTACGCTTTTCAAAAACTTTGAAAATATTTTATGATTGTATTGTTATTTTTCATATGTATTGTAAACGAACTCAGTATATATATATATATATATATACTAAAAAGCATATTTGTTGCACAGTGTTGGATTAATTTCTTACCGTGCTGAATACTGAGGATGCCTCCATTAGCGCCCGTGGGTGACTGACGCAATGCAGCAGCTCTCCAACGAAGATGGCCTGGTCCACTCATTTCAGTATCCTGAAATAAACAAAAAACAAAACTTAATAAAACCTCTGTAGATAACATAGAAACATACGAAGACATGGCCTAACTCCGACCTAACTCGATGGCTTAGAAAAGCAGTGAAGCCAATGAAAGATGAGCGTTTGGTATGCAGGGGGTTCTTCTGACAACTTAAGACGATAGACTTCGCTTTTCGGCCCACACAAAAAGGACGCCCGGGAAAATACACTTTTCTACATCGAAAATTGCACAAAATGAATATGTTTTTTTTATACTGCCTTCTAGAGGGTGAAAACTATGTCGGTATGTTTTCGAATTTTCGATGCGTTTCGTATTAACGTAAACATTCACTGTCAAACATGTACGATTTATCAAAAAATATTATTTAAGGAAAAAGTGCTGCTAACTCAACTCTCATAAAGAATTATAAAATTATAAAAAGCTACCGACGTAGCTTCTTCTTTCTAAAAAATAAATATTTTTTAAAATTTCAATTTCGTGGAAGTTTCGGTGTAGAAAAGTGTATTCTCCATAAACCCCTTTTCGAGCGATTTCTGTAGGTAAATTTGAGCGTTGTCTCATTCATACATTTCGCATTCGCATGTATTGTAAGTGTGCGTGAGCTTATTGTGAGCGGGACAGAATGACAGTCGCGGGTGTTCCGCGTGTCGTTCAAAGTCTAGCCTCTTAAGTCAGTTCGTAGGAACCTTTCAACAAAAATAACTAAGCTTCTTGTGACCTCATATATATTAATATTCTCGTCTTGATTATTGCAATGGCATCTATGCAAGTCTTCCTAAATGACAACTACAGTGTTCAATGCCGCAGCAAATAATGAAATAAATTTTCAAGATCTCGAAAAAAATCCTAAAAGCATAAATTGCGTCAGAATAGTATTTTGATAGTCAGTATATCGATCACGGAAATGACAGCGGCTGAGAATAAAAGTTTAAAAATGCTTGCATCTGTACAGGGAGGTTCGAATAATCGATTATTCCCCGTATCAAATTTTTTAAACAAAAATTTTAATATCGATTTATTTCTTTCAAAACTTGCTTTAACATATACCTACATTCAAGTAAGCAAAGAAAAAGCTCATAACGCACGATGATTAATTATTAAATATCATGTACTTCTAGTAAGTATTTTTTGATCATAAGTATTTATGATTTTTCAATAATGTCTAAACAAAATAAGTGTATAAAAGTTTTTTGAAATATTTTTGTTTGTAAGACTTTAAATAAATAGAAAAACAGAGGTTTTTTGTCACAAAACCCGTTCTCGGATATATTTTTTAATGATTTTAATTAAACTAAAATTTAAATTCTTAAAACTGTGTTCACTAGATTATGTATTGATTTATTTTGTTGTATTTATTATATGATTTGAAATTTGTGTTGTTTTAGAATCTGTCGTTTGAAAATTGAACACATCTGCCAACGACCAACGGTATAACCTTAGTATATTAAAAATTAACTTAGTTTTTTAAAATTTTAAAACTGCTTGTATCAGATAAAATAACAATCTTTCAAAATCGATTTATGTTTTGTTGTAAAAAAGAGTCAATAAGTCTAGAATTTAATTTAAAAAAGACTAATTTCAGGTATTCTCTGGTTATACCCTCTTAAGAACAAAATGATAATGAATTGTGCAGAAGAGCGAAAACAAAGTTTAAAAAAAATCATATCTCCTCCTTTTCAGATGTGTAATTATGATTTTTTTTAATAAAATAACTTTGAATAGATCTTTCAGAATACTTAAAATTTTATGCAAATTTCTTTAATAACAGAATAAGTAGGCACTAATCAATCTACTTATCTCTGGCTAAATCCACTATCTGTTATGAAATTATTTATTTTTTATTTTTTTCATTTATTGATTCAACGCCCAGAGGGCTTTTACATGTTAGAACAGTACCTACACTTGTTATATATTGTTGGCAGTAAAAAAAAATATTGATACATTTTGTATATAATAATTATGATAGTAAAAATTACACCCAAGTCATAAAAATTTAAGAACAAAAACTGAAAAAAATACAGCGGTTATATAGATTAACTAAAATACAGGTTAGGAGTTAGAAGTGTGAATACAGTTTTGGCATAATGTTGGAATAAATATTTTCAGGATCCACAAAACTCGCCAAGTTGATATTAAATCTGTCAACATCACCTAAGTATTGGTTACCCCATAGTGTTGTGAAATCATTGTATCGTAGAGTGGGCAATGTAGTTAGGTTTATGAATGCTACAGTAGAATAGTGTATTTTGTCGTGTTGGTACTGTGGGTATTCGTAAATCTATGAGTTGCAGGAGTTCACAAATGTCCAATTTAGAGATATGTTTTTTATTTAATGTCTGTCTTCTGATGTATGTATTTTCAGAATTTTTAATAATAAATTATAATTTAAGTCTTTTAGTGGGATATTTAGTTTAAAATTTATAAATGATTGGGGTAATTCCTGTAAAAGTTATATCCAAACATTACAAAACTCGATTATAAAATTGTTGATACATAAAGATATCATGCACACAGAAGTAACTTAAATTAATTTACAAGTATCTGAATGTTTTGTCTGTTGGAGGATTATTGTATTATAACTAGCTTTCACCCGTCATGCGTTGAAATGCCACTTAAATAAAGAAATTGTTTCGCCCTGCATGTCGTTTCCCATTCACCTCTTTACCATCCTCATCACCTTCCCTTCCCGCTTCCTTTTTCACCTTCCCCATGCTTCCCCTCCCCTCTTCCGCTGTTCCCCTTCTCGCGAACCTCCCCCTCACGAATTCCCCTTCCATCTTCTCCGCCTTCCACACCCTTGTCCTTCCTCGCACTAGAGATTCCCTTCACCCTACTGCCTTTTTTCCATGCTGCTAAACTCCATAAAATATACTAATTTTTCAAAGAACTCCCATGTGCCCTGTTGCAATTTTTTTTTGCAAATTTCATAACTCTAGAACTCGCCAACTCAGATAAATCGCTATATAGAAACCTTTACGGGCATGTCCACAACAACTCATCAATTTTTTATCGCAAACGGATGAATAGTATAGAAAGTATCTCTAAATATATCAAATGCGCTAACTGTCAAACTTGCGTTTTCTGAAACTATCCACTTTTCTGCGCAATTTTCTTAATTTTTCTTTCAGTAAGAACCTTCTAGAAAGTATAAGAAAACTTTAAAAAGAAAAATGAACGAAATAGATAAAGTCGTTCTGAAGTTATGGTGTGACCAACGGAAACAGGGATACATTTTTTATACAAATAATACTGTCGTAGAAGATACTCACTCAACATATTATGTTGTCTGATTCCTTATGTAGAAAAAGAGTTTTAAAAAAGTCAAATTAAAATGCAAAAGTATACAATTATTTTTCTAGAAATATTTCGACAAACAGATCGAAAGAGAAAAATTCGGAGAAAAATGACTGTAATTCATTTTTGAATTTTTGTCCTTTATAGCATTTCAAATTTCCATGATCGATATGATTCACTGAATGGCCACATTTAACACGTTATCTTCAGGGCCAATAATTTCCTGAGTTAGAATTATTAGGCGATTGATTCGTTTGATACGCTGCTTTGGCTTGAGTCAGGCCGTTAAACCCATACTGAAATATCTCTGGAGCAAAACCACCTCAACCTAGGCCAGGACACTGACTCAATTAGGCCTGCTATTTATGCAAGAACTTATGTACGAGTATTGTGTTAAATAAAATTAATTTGATTAATTTGTTATATTTAACAAAATTATTGATTTTAAATTAATTATAGCATATTTGCGGCACGTTCCAGAGTGGAACATAATCACGGTATCGCCCTGAGCCCCTAGCACAATCGATCAATAATGAATAACAGGATAACTTTCGGTAACTTCTCATCGTTCCCTAGCATGACTTCAGATCGCTAACGAATAAGTGACAATTCAGAATGACTAAATGTCCTTAACATATTCGATATCAACTGTTGTTAATTAGTTAGCAATTTGCAGTTGTCCTAGGGAACGATGAAAAGTTTACGAAAGTTATCCGTATAATCCTTATGGATCGAGTGTGCTAGGGGGCCTGGTCCCCACTGCCTCCAGCCTCACAACATACCCCAAGTCTCACTGGCTCCGGACGGGAGCAGTTCCGACTCTTGTAAGGTATTCACACAAAAAATAAATAAAATTAAGCACTTTCCATAGATGGTTTGGCTAGGTTTTTTTTTAAATAAGTTTCTATAGCAAAGTTTGTAAATGATGTAAGTATAAAGCGTAACATAAGTACAAATTCAAAGTATTCACAGTCCTCCTCGTTAGAGTTTCCTGTTCTGAATTTAGTTTTATTTTCTATTTGCCTTCATAATGTTTGCAATCACTCTGCTCTCTCAGCCGTGTTGTTATTTTAGTTATTAAATATATACATTTCTGTTATTATTTTATTATTATTTGGTAGCGCATTACATAGTGTGTTAATGGACGTACTTGACTTACTTTAACCAGTGATTTTTGATATTATTCAGAATAAAAAATGTAAAAGAAATTTTGGTCTCAACAAAAAAAACATTTACTTTTTTTTTTTTACTAAAAACACATTAATTAAACAGTTAGGGACATGGTCAGTAGTAGATTGGTTACTCGTGATGATATTTATAGAAGAATTTTTTTTTGTATCATATGTAAGAAAAATTAAAAAAAAAAAATCTAAAAAGTTACCGGGGACCAAAATTTTACTTACATTTTTTATTCCAAATAATGTCAGGAATCGCGAGTCAAGTAAGTCCCTTAACATCTTATATAGTTTCGTGGCGTGATATTCAATATTTCTCTGTCCAAAAGATGTATTCCAACTGGGAGTAAGCCAGTCTATTTTGGCTTATTTCCGTGGTTGAGTATTTATCTTGTACAGTGGAGTATTCACACATACATTTTTAGATTAAATAAAATATATTTTTTAATAGAGTTTATGTACATTGAAAACTTGAAAACAAACTTATAAACTCCTTTGACGCTAAAGTGAATGGTAAAAAAACTTGAGGATACCCGATGAACACACAGCAAGACTCCCGCTCTAAACACGAGATTTTCTCAATTATTAGGTATTTATCAGTAGGTATTTTATATTTTAAAAAAATTAAAAAAAGATCAAGTGAATCCAATCATTCTTTTCGGACCATGTCAAGATTCATAATAAGAGAAGACGAAATAGTGATGCGTGGCGGTCTATCCTCACTGCCTACCCTTGCAGAGAAACGGTGTGATGGTTAGTGACTTAGTTTAACTAATGTAAATAGCAGTCCACAATGGAGTGCTGGTACCTACCCTGATGTATGGCAGTGAAGCATGGAACTGGCAGAAAAGGATAAAGTAGACTACATGCTGTAGAAATGAGATCCCTGATGTGTATGTGTAATAAAACCATGTATGATCGTGTGATAAGATAATATATTATGACGCAAATGTGAATGATATAAGAAGTCTTGGACGCCCGAGGAAGACATGGCACGATCAAGTTAATCAGATAGTTGAGTCGGGCCATGTCAAGAGTCAGAATAATAGAAGAGTACGCATAAGAAGATGTATCATGTGAATGAGGTAAGGAGTGTGTGCCAAGACCGAGGAAACGGTGTGATGGTTAGTTACTTAGTTTAACTAATGTAAATAGCAGGTTACTTAGTTAACCTAATGTAATTAGCACTTAGTTTAACTAATGTAAATTGCAGTCCACAATGGAGTGTACCTGCCCTGATGTATGGCATTGAAGCATGAAACTGGCAGAGAAAGGATGAAAGTAGACAGCATGCTGTAAAAATGAGATCCCTGAAGCGTATGTGTGGCAAAACCATGTTTGATCGTGTGATAAGAGAATATATTATAGCGCAAATGTGAATGATATAAAGAAGTCGTGGACGCCCGAGGAAGACATGGCACGATCAAGTTAATCAGATAGTTGAGTCGGGCCATGTCAAAAGTCAGAATAATAGAAGAGTATGCACGAGAATATATATCAATGTGAATGAGGTAAGGGTGTGTGCCAAGACCGAGGAAACGGTGTGATGGTTAGTTATTTAGTTTAACTAATGTAAATAGTAGGCCAGCTCGATTAAGTGTTCTGGCCTGGGTTGAGGTAGTTTTGCTCGAACTCGGTGCAATTGAAATCGATATAAATCGCCGATAAAAACAAACATATCGGAGGTTATAAAACATCTATTTTAAGCGTTGATGACGTATTCAATGGTCGTGATTCGTGATAATGACTTTGGTTGGTTCAATAATGGTGATGTGCCAAAGGTGAAAGATTTATTTATTACGAGGAATAAACTTAACATTTTCCATTTACCTCGCCCGTTAAAAGTAAGATTATTTTTTTTACTAGTTTATGTGAAGGGAAGAGAAAGGAGCTATCTGAGAGAAATGGAGAGGAGATAATAATAATAATAATAATATTTGGCTAATTTATATAGCGCCGTTTTCGTGAAAAATCACCTCAAGGGCGCTGTACAAATAAACTAAGATTTGTAATTATTTTTACGCACCAGATTTTCAGGTCCGGGTTTAGTTTTTCCCATAAGAAAAATTAAACGCTTTCATAAACTTTTCCATATAAATGATCATCTAGTAAATCCACGCTATGCAAGTGTATTATATAAGTATAATTAATACAAAACAATACAAGAACAACGTGTTAATCTACCAAACTATTAAATGGGAATATAATTCACCTACTCCAGATATTTTCATATCACAGGGTTCAGCTCGGATGAATTCCTAATTTGACCGACAAATCCTACTGATCCCTCAATATAAATATTTAAAAAATCTTTCGTAATCCTACATGTTTTTAAAATGACTGATTTTTGCATTTTTATATACAAATTCTTTGACAAATCTAATATGCCTAAATCTTTAATGAGAGAGCTAGGTATAATGCCAGTAGCCGAAATAACAAATGGTAATATTTTTATAGTCTGAGAATGCCAAATTCTTTTAAGTTCATTTCCTAAATCTGTATATTTTCTTATTTTTTCAGAAACAGATTTTTCAATATTACAGGAATTTGGAATAGCTACATCAATGATATAAGTTATTTTTTAAATTTTGTCATGTAAAACTATTTCGGGTCTATTGTGACTAATTGGTCTGTCTGTTAGTATAGTTTTATCAATTTAAATATATTATTATTAACATCTAAGACTTATAGCTAGTGACTTACGACTAAGGGGGTTTCTCACCATCCTCCCAACAGCTTATCTACACTAATAACGAATATTTTCGATTTAAGATTTACGGTTTATTTATTTATTAAGTTGGAGTTAATAATTCTGTACTCGAACCTATGAAGAGTGCCTATATATTGGATAAGTTGTATTTTATTTTTATTTTTAATAATATTCGTTATTAGGGTAGATAAGCTATTGGGAAGATGGTGAGAAACCCCCTTAGCCTTATAACAACTGACTTAAGTAGTGACTTAAATTTATACTTACACCTGTGATTTAAAGTTAGAGATTCACAACTAACATAGGTACTTATATTTAAAATTTCGTATTTTGGTTTTTGCCAGGGTTGTCACTGATAACAGTGACAACATTAAAAACCAAATAACAAACAAAGCTCTGTAAGTACAGGCACAAACAGGTAACGTAGAAGTAAGTTAATTCTGCGAGACGAAGCAGTTTGAGGATTTTACACATACATATTATATTCTACATTCTACACATTTTATACATGATGACACAGATGAGAATAAGAAAGGTTTAGAAGTATTTGACTATTCAGATCTGATCACCAAACAAGGCTAAAGCCATTTCAGCGAACGCCATAAATTCTAATTGGCGGTATTTTACCAGGGCGATGCTGAGAGTATCTTTCATACTGGTGAAACGTGCAGCAAATTTCGTATTATATATTTATTTGAAGGAGAGTGTCTGAGACATGTAGCGGGTGGGCGGGCGGGCGGGCGGTCGTCGTGGATTTGATATTTGTACAAATCTACAGTTTTATTTCGAGATTGACTAAATTTTGAATACTTAACCTTCAAAACAAGAGGCAGGTAACTAATTACACGAAATTCAGTAAAAATCTACTAAAAGCCCTGGCAACGCTGGGGACTTCTGTTATTATTATTATTTAAAACTAAATTATTAGGGCACGTCAGGATTCGCACCCTTGACATCTGGATTTAACACTCATTAACTTTTTTATATTAACTACACACAGACGGACCTGAGAAAAAAAATCCTCTGGGTATTTTCATTCTTGAAATGCTGTGTGGAGGGTATTTTTAGGGAAAAGAAGGAAAGGAAGTTCTGGAAACGAAAAAGATACGATGTGGTCAATGTGTCTAGGAGTGACTCCATCCCTCCCACTGCGAAACAAGGCGATGTAGTTAGGTATCCCTCAACCAATCTCTCCCGATCCGCCACATAATATGTGGGCAAAGGCATTGCCCGCTAAGACCTAGACAAACCTCACCCTATGAACACGGACACCTCTGCCAAGTCACCAAACGTAGCGAACGACTTAGGGTGAACAATGGCAGAAATGTTGGTTATCCCATACCCGACTCCCAAATTGAAGAATTAACGTCAGAGATCTCTAAATCTCTTATCATTCTATCACGGTATCGTTAAATAAACATTTCGGAATCAAATGTAAGTGCCTACATCAGTCAAAGATAATAATTCCGAACTTTAGTGGAAAAAATGTACGAAATTCCAGCAAATATCCACAAAATTTCATACAATTCCACGGAAATGAATGCCTTATCCTTGTCACTCACGTCAATACACTTCAATTAAGAGTCACGAACTTGGACATGGCGTCATGGCATAACAAAGTCAGCATTACGTACACCTTCCCTGGAACCCTCGGCACGCCGCAATAAAGGGGGAGGCGGAGCGGGGGGGTCGTATAATATAGCACTCTGCGCCGGAAGCGGAAGTCCCCGCAGCCCCGACAGGAAGCGGTGCCCGCCGCCATTTTATTAGCAGACCACTTTGTGCAACACCTCGATTTGCAAATGCCGATAATCACAGAACCGATTATACTTAGAATGTCAAAAGTAAATGAATTAAATTTATAATGAATCGTCTGCATATACACTTGGTAATACATGTGTTGTTGATGATCCTATAAATATTGAAAGAATATCAAGGTACAAACATTATTTAATGTGTGAGGTTTGTTTAGGCCTTGGCAGCGAATGCCTTTGCCCACAAATCGGGAGAGACTGTATGACGTAGACCTCTCAACCCATTGCCTTGCACCGCATTGAGAGGGAAGGATTCATACTTCCGTCACTCTTGGACACATTGATTCCCAGATTCCTACCTATTACTCATACACCTATTCCTACCTATTTTTTTTTTTTTTAATAGAGAAACCTCACAAGAGTCCCGACTGCTCCCCTCTGGAGCCATTGAGACTATGGCATCCCCAATTGGAGTATGTTGTGAGGCTGAAGTTAAGTGGGGAAGGGAACGAGATGGGTACCTGGCTATTCAGATCTAGTCACTAAACAAAAGCCATTATTAAACAAATTTTCAATTCTGAATGGTGGTCTTACACCGGGGCGATACTGAGAGTATCTTCCACTCTGGAACGTGCCACAAATATAACATATATTATTTTTATTAATTAATTGTGAAATAACACAAATTAATCAAATAACATTTCTTTGCGCACGCCGGGTTCTAACCCGCGACCTTCCGAATGGGAGTCAAGTGTCTTACCACTCGACCACGGACGGTCGTCAAACTATCTATTACTCAAACACATATCACCTCGAAAATGTTAGGATTCATTCTCAGAATATATAAAAAAATTCAATAACCTTAAAATAATGAAAATCCTATATTATGCATACGTTTGCAGCTTATTAGAATACGCTTGACAAAATCTTTTCCTCCGGTACTTAGATTTCCGTAGCTATCATTTACACTTAAATCACAAAGGAGAAAAAAAACCTTTTTCCTTCACAGAACTTTCTCTCTTTCCTTAATCTAAAAAGACTCTCCACGCAGCATCCCCAAAGACGACAAAGACCCCATTGGAATTATTGTTCATCAGGGACCTGTTTTGAGCTAATGTAACAAAAAAAGTAACTACGCGTAAGGATAAGAAAAGTTTGTCGATATATGAAATTTTTTCTCAATTTCAGAAGAAGTAAGGGATAAATGAGCTCACTTGCGGCATACGGACACGCCCACGACATACTTCTATCGGTTAATCTATCCAGTGTCGATGGAAAGGTACTCATCAATTTGATTGGTACGAGTGTAAATAGATACTATCCAGTTACTAGTTACTCCGTGGTCGTGTTTATTTGTGTTAATTGTTTTTTAACCTGGTGGAAGCAGCTGTGTCATATATGAGATATTAGACGTGTCACATATATGAGACAGGAGGCTGTCACAAATATGATTAATGATTTTTTTTATGTATGTGTACATTTACAGTTAACATAACTAATAATAAAAATACTTTATTTTTATTTTTAATTTTTTAACTTAAATAGTTAAACCTCAAATTATAATAGTATAATAAAACAAATTTAAAACTTTTTCCACTTTTAATTAAAAGTGGAAAAAGTTTTAAATTTGTTTTATTATACTATTATAATGGAATTCCACCACGAATTATCAGTTTCAAAAATAGACAAATTATAATATTTTAATTAATATTCAAAAATCTGTTTCTGAAAAAATAAGAAAGTATACAGATTTAGGAAATGAAATTAAAAGAATTTGGCATTCTCAGACTATAAAAATATTACCTTTTGTTATTTCGGCTACTGGCATTATACCTAGCTCTCTTATTAAAAATTTAGGCATATTAGATTTGTCAAAGAATTTGTATATAAAAATGCAAAAATCAGTCATTTTAAATACATGTAGAATTACGAAAGATTTTTTAAATATTTATATTGAGGGATCAGTAGGATTTATCGGTCAAATTAGGAATTCCACAGAGCCGAACCCTCTGATATGAAAATATCTGGAGACGGTGAATTATATTCCCATTTAATAGTTTGGTAGATTAACGTGTTGTTCTTGTATTGTTTTGTATTAATTATACTTATATAATACACTTGCATAACGTGGATTTACTAGATGATCATTTATATGGAAAAGTGTATGAAAGTAAATTAATCGTTCCTGTAAATCTGGTGAATAAAAAATATAAAAAAAAAAATGAAGATAATATTAGAGAAACTCAATAAAAAATCTGTAACACAAAAATCAGAAAAAGATACGGATATATCTGGGACTCGAACCCACTTTTAATTAAAAGTGGAAAAAGTTTTAAATTTGTTTTATTATACTATTATAATGGAATTCCACCACGAATTATCAGTTTCAAAAATAGACAAATTATAATATTTTAATTAATGAAGATAATATTAGAGAAACTCAATAAAAAATCTGTAACACAAAAATCAGAAAAAGATACGGATACATCTGGGACTCGAACCCAGATGTATCAGTATATTTTTCTGTTTCAGATTTTCGATTAAGTTTCGCTAATATTATCTTCATTAATTAAAATATTATAAAAATAATTTATATTTAGTAAAGTAATAAAATAAAATAAAAACATGAAAAATATGTACGTCAGGTAACAGGTTATTTAATGGCAGAATCATTTTTCCAAGCGGCATTACAAATAGTTGATTAGTTCTGCATCTCGAAACATCAAATACCTGCGCGCTCTTGTGAAGTTGTCGGGAACATAAAACTCAAATTATCTCTTGCCTAAGTGCGATAGTATATTGGCTATATGTTTTTTATTGAAAAATATGTCATCGGATAGCAAAATGATACGTACATTTTTACTCCAAATATGTTCAGGAATCGCTGGTTAAAATCTTTCCGGTCCGATCCGGGCCGAATCGCAACGAGCAAGTTGCTGCATACGTTTGCGGCAAAGGGTGAATGGAATATATTGAATTGATTGCTGACCGACAGTAAATTCTTTTTCCTTTTGTTATAAATGCGCAAGTATTGCTTGGCGCTGTGATATATATATTTTTTTGTATTAAGGGAGCTCAAGTTTCAAAACGCAAATATCTCTATATACATAAAAAAATCATTCGCCGTTCGTTTGTTTAACAATCTTCAATAGTACTAATACTGTACATAGCAGGCACTCGCATACTGCTTGCTAACAATGTATGCGGGGACAATGGAGGTCTAGAATCATATTTATAAAAAGTAGAGTCGTTCATACAAAATATTAGAGTCATTGCAAGAGCTCCGATAGGGGTAACCATATGTTATCCATCGCGGGGCGGGTAAGTGGTGGGATCCTCCAATGTTCGTTTGTCTCGCTAAAACTCGAAAATGGCTGGGCCGATTTAGCTGATTTTGGTTTTGAAATTTTTGTTTGTTTGTCGTAGTCCAGGAAAGGTTTAAACGGTGAGAAAATACGGAAAAATTGCGAGGGAGATAGTAAAAAAAAAAATCATTTTCTATTATAAAATGTTCTACCTACTTTCCTGTCAAACATTTGATATTCGTACTATCGGGAGGGGGGAGGGAACTTGGGAGGGAGGGTTCACGGGACGGGGGAAAGGGGGGGCGTAAAGTGAGGAGAGAGAAGGTGGATGAGGAGGAGTCGGAACGCGGGAGGGAGGTGAACGGGACGAATGGGAAAGGACGCACAGAGAATAACAATTTCTTTATTAAATGGCATAGCAACATATGCCGGGTACCAGCTAGTTAGTGATAATATCATTATCGGAATCAATTCGGGAGGCGGGAATGGGCACCGCCGCCCCGGGAACCATTTATTGGATAGCCAAAACACCTCTGCCATAGGTCAATCCAAGTGGTTCGCTACGTTTGGTGACTTAGCAGGGGTGCCTGGGTTCATCTAGGTCTTGGCGGCGGATGATCTAGACACACTGAACCCCAGATTCCTACCCAACTCTCATACCTTTTTTTCCTTCCCAGAACTTCATCTCCTTCCTTTCTTTAAAAATACCCTCCACACAGCATCCCCAAAGATGACATAGGCCCCGAGGGAAATTATTTTCCTCAGGGCCTCCTGTGTGGACCTAATGTAAAAAAAATATGGAAACAGTGATGACGTCAAAAAGGCTGATTCTTTTATGGAAGGGCCCTAATAAATTATTATAGTCACGATTATTGATTTTATACACTTTATATTCTCCTTTTGACTGCTTAATTTTATTTTTGTTATGGAACAATATATGACATTTTTGATCTGGGAACGAAGTGAGTACGAAGCTGTTGAATACATGTGACTGCTGATTGAAATTACTTGAAACCTAACCTAACCTTACCTAACCTAACAACGTTTCCTGTAAAACGACTCGTTACAATTTATGTCTTTGTTCCATCAAAAATTCACCCAGTCAAAGGGGATTTAGGGTATTAAATTATTTTTTTGTGAAATATCGCAGAGTTTCACAAAATTTATTGCCATCGTCACAGCAAAGCTACGGATATAGAATAAAGAATAACACAAGAAGTGCCTTGTGGGCGTGTTTCGTGATCCAAATATTAGGTCCTTACAAATAAAATTGGCGTTTTGTATGGGAGGAACATAAAGTCGATTTTTTTAAATATAATATATTTATTCAATCAAAGTATGTACCATTGCTATCTATGCACTTTTGCCATCTCATAGGTAGTTCATTCGGACGGGAATCAATAAAATCTTTGAAGGCGGTTTGGACTGCCCATCGGAGATGAATTTTTTCCCTTGCAAGAAGTTATCCAAATTTCGAAAAAAATGGTAATCTGTTGAGGCAAGGTCCGGAGAGTACGGTGGATGTATTACACATTCCAATTGAAACTCCTCTAATTTGGTAGCCGTCTGTTGTGCAGTGTGTGGTCTAGCGTTATCATGAAGCAGCAGTGGCCTAGAGCGATTAACCAGCCTCGGTTGTTTAGCAGCTAGCTTTTCCATCATGGTTTGCAGTTGCTGACAATAGACATCTGCCGTAATCGTCTGGCCAGATTTAAGAAAGCTATAGTGAACGACACTAGCACTAATCCACCAAACGCTCACAAGTAACTTTTTTGGAGTCAATTTTCGCTTGAGCAAGGTTTGGCTGGTTCGGCAGGGTTCAGCCATTGCGATGAGTGCTCCCGATTATCGTACAGGATCCATTTTTCATCACAGGTAATGATTCGATTTAAAATCCCTTCATTATTGTGCCAGTTGAGTAATGCAACGCAGCAATCAACGCGCGTTTGTTGATTTGCTTCACTCAATTCGCGAGGTACCCACCTTTCAAGCTTTTTCACATTCCCAATTTGGTTCAAGTGGATTAAAACAGTGTTATCACTAACACGTGGTTTGCGATGGATCCGCTTCCACAATAGCCTTCAATTCTTCATTATTCTACATTTCTACATTTTGTATCTACATGTCAAATTATTGTTTTTGGAAACTTAAACGAAAACTTTGGAACCAAAAACGCACTGTGTTTTCTTTTGCGGCACCGTTGCCATACACATCATTAATCCTTCGAACCGTTTCTGCAGCACTGGTGCCACGGTGGAACTTGTACTCGTAAATAACGCGATATTTCAAGTTTTCCATTTTGTAAACTAAGTGACGCAAAGAAAAAAAACAATTAAGGAAAAAACAAATGAATTATAATTTTTGAAACACAAATACATGAGTAAATAGCTGTATAAATTTGAATTTGGAATTCCTAACTAAAGAGAAGATATTTGAGATCAAAGTTGCCAGTACGGCAAAACGCCAATTTCATATGTAAGGACCTAATATTATCATTATTCACAATGTTCCTATCTTATGTTGACGCCTCCCACAGTTCTCCTTCTCTTTAAAATAACCCCTCCCATTACCCCCAATTAATAAAATCAAATCATTTCTGTATTTGTATAATTTTAAAGTTTTTTTTAATTTTTATTTTTATATTTCGAAACCGGTAGCAGATAAATAAAAAATAAATAACAAATGTACATGTGAAATAAAAACGCTTCAAAAACAAAATATCCAAATATTTGATATTAGACTCTATTTATATACAAAATTGTGTTTTCGAAATCCAAAAGATACTTTATAACACAATAGCGCTCGCCATACAATCCCATACAGACCCACCACACGTAAAAAGATTTTGTGTTATAAGCGCGGTTCTGGTCTTTGCTATTCGGCGTTTTTCGTCATAACCATTTCCGACGCGATATTTTAAAAGTTATGCGACCCCCTCCGCCGTAAACAGGAGAGGGGTCATTTTCAATAAGCAGCCGCCGTGCTCAAGCAGCTGTCAGCCGTCAAGTTAACAGATCCTATGCAAATAAATGGTATTTCGCGGCCGCTTCCGAATTCAACTGACCCCCTCTCCTGCCGTAGGAAGAAATCTTTTATAACGTAGTGTGTCGTTAAAAAAGATATTGTGTTATAAGTATATTTTAATGAGAACTTCGCGTATATCCCGTGCATAATGGAATGCGTGTTTCCATTTAAGAGGGTATTACCAGAGAATACCGGAAATTAGTATTTTTTAAATCAATTTCTAGATGTATCGACTCTTTTTTAAAAAAAAAACATAAATTGATTTTGAAAGATTGTTATTTTATCTGGTACACCAGTTTTAAAATTTTGAAAAACTAAGTGTATTTTTAATATACTAAGGTTATACCGTTGGTCGTTGGCAGATTTGTTCAATTTTCAAACGATACCAACATAGATTTCAAATCATATAATCATACAACAAAATAAATCAATACATAATCTAGTCAAAAAAGTTTAAAAAAAATAATTTTTAGTTAAATTAAAATCATTAGAAAATACATTCGAGAACTCATTTTGTGACAAAAATACCACAGTTTTTCTATTTATTTAAGGTCTTACAAACTAAAATATTAAAAAAATTTTTACACACTTATTTTGTTTAGACATTATTGAAAAATCATAAATACTTACAAGAAGTATATACACTAGGTATATTTAATAATTTATCATGGTGCATTTTGAGCATTTTTATTGCTTACGTGAATGTAGGTATATATTAAAGCAAGTTTTTAATTAAATAAATCGATATTAAATTTTTATTTAAAAAAATTGATGCGGGGAATAATCGATCTTTCTCATTGGAATCTCCCTGTACAGTTGCAAGCATTTTTAAACTTATATTCTCAGTTGCTGGTCAATCGCTTTTAAATTTGTTTGGAAGGCACTTCTGGTGTTACACTGTATTCTATGGCAACGAATATTTTATTTCCTGTAAATTGTTATATGAGGGAATATTGACGAGGGAAAATAAAAGTACATACTTACTTCTGACTCATTTTACCTACAGGTTTTTTAATAGGTAGACAAAAGAAACGAGGGAGAGGAGAAATGAAACATTAATAGGATGAAACTGTAAACGTATAGCAAACATTGTTTATTCATATGTAGGCATAGAGGTTCAAATCCAGGCGTGCGCAAGTAATTTTTTTTTTTTTTACATTAACTTTCCCTCAGGACCTATGTCATCTAAGATGCAGTGTGGAGGGTCTTTTTAAGGAGAGGAAGGAGTGAACATGGGTCTTATGTTGTAGGAGGGGGGAAACACAGAGGCCGGCAAATTGTTCCACAGCCAAGCTGTTGAACACAAGAACTAGTCGTAAAAACGAACCGTTTTCATGTGACAAACGTCAACCGTGTACATATGTTGAGCGCGCGCTTGGTGTGTTTCCCGACTATGCACCAGTGCCGAGGGGATAAATGATGCTAGCTCATCTGAGCAACTTCCATTGAAATACCGGTAGAACAAGGACAGCATTCCCACCCGACGCCTGTGCTTTAAACATTGCAATCCGTTTGTTAAGACGGGAGAATCTATCAAACGTACCGCCCATTTCTGCACATATTAGAGGATTTTGTTTTAAGTATTATGGGGCTCCAGACCAGAGGTGGGTGCCAAATTTAACCATGGGATGGACTTGCGATTTGTACAGGGTTAGCAGTTGTATACTATTAAAGTATCTGCGGGCCCTGTACAGTACGCCCAATTTTGCTTATTTATTCTATTTCGCAATTTAATTATTAAAAGTAAGATATATATAAGGTATATTTGCGACACGTTCCAGAGTGGAAGATACTCTCTTTTAGAATTGAAAGGTTGCTTGAAATAGTTTTAGCTGTTTTGGTGACTAGATATGAATAGCCAGGTACTTCTTCACCTTCCTCTTCTCCGTCTCATCTCCCCCTTCCTTCTAACCTAACAACATACTCCAATAGGAATACATATTCTCACTGACTCCAGGCGGTTGGGACTTTTATTCACAGTAAAAAAATAAAATAAATCGAATGGATGAATCGAAAACCGAACACCCGGAAATCTCCATAGATCGAGTGGTAATCCTGGTTCTAGAAATCAGATTTTCTGTTTTTATTAAAAATATATATTTTACTAATTGTTTATTTCTGAGAACCGTCAAAATCACTTCAGAATTCTCTGAATACGGTCAATTAGAAATGACGAAAAAAAAATAACTATTCATTCCAGTCAACAAATTTTATTTTTCTGTCGGGTAAATCTAGTCTTTTCCCAACGCCAAAAATACTCGTAAAGTATAAATTATTTAATATTTAGTGCAAATTCTACTGATGAAATTATCTGCCAATAAATAATTTTGGTCGTCGACTATATCGATAAATTCTTTCCAACTGGACGGTTAATCTTTTGGAAATGCTATAAATGATAAATAAATTACTGGAGGATATGTTTTATACTAATGTAAGAAAATAGACAAAGACATAATAAAGCGACGGAATCGTTAACAAAGACGTTACATGTAGGACGAATTAGGAAATAACAAGAAGAGTAGAGGAATGCGAAAAGGAAAGAAAGGGAAAAAGGAAACAAAAAAGTAGGAAAAGAATAATAAGATAAAAACATAATAGAGTCGAAGAAAATAAGAAAAAAGGTAAAAATATCAACAAATGCGCGTAATCGAACGCTTTTTGCCACAATATGGCACTATTTGCAAAGCCTCGGATTGCTGCCAAATATTCTCTAGTTTCTTCAAAATGTTTTAAAGTTACGATTTTATAATATTTTTTTTAATATCCTACGAATATGTGATAATAGACAAAAGATAGGTGAATTCATTGGCTTTATATAACTATAATCAGTTTGTATGTCTCCATATTCAAATTCGGAGGTATAATTTTTTAATGTGGGCGGAAAAATTTCCTTTAGCATTCCCAGAAAAAACGTTTTAAATTGTTCTGTCGCTCCAGTGGTTAAAAAAAGTAATATTAACTCCATACATTGGGTAGGGAGGAGTCTGAAAAACTAATATGTAATGTGACTTAAAACTATACATGGTTACCTATGAATGGCACATTTAGTAAAAACTTAGTATAAATATGTATTAATTAAAAAAAATAATAATAATATAAATTGCATTTGGCACTTTACAAACTTTGGTTCCTTAGAACAGGCTATCTGCCTACCTAGGAACTAATATCGACCTAAAACAACGTAATAACACTTGCATTCATTTTAAATATATTCTCTTATTATGTAATATTATTTCTGTTATTTTGGCTTTAAGTGTATCAAATGTAAATAAATAAATAAATAAAATAAATAAATAAATACAGGAAGGCACACTTCGTCATGTTTGGGGATGCTAGTGGAGGGTCTCTTCAAGGAGATGAAGGAGTGAACATAAGTTTTGAAGAGACCCATGTTATTTATGGGAGGGAGTCCTGGAAATTCTTCCACAGCCGAGCTGTTAAACCGAAAAAAAGTCGTAGAAACGATCCGTTATCATGTGACAAATGTCAATCGTCCCATTTTTTTAACTATCCCCACGCAAGAGGCCCCGAGAAAAATATTTTCCCTCTGGATCCACGTCATCGGTTTGAAGGGAATTTGTAAATTAAGGAAGAAGAGGAAGTTCTGGAAATAAAACTGGTTTGACGGGTAGGGTAGGAATCTGGCGTCAGTGTGTCCAAGAGTGACGGACGTTTGAATCCATCCATCCCACTGCAAGGTTCAAGAGGTCAACGCATATCGAAATATAAACATAAAAAATATGCATTGGACTAATTGAAGCTTTTTCTACCGCTTCTATTATAGCAGACTTAAAATAAAAAATATAAGCGAAAATTACCAATAAAAATATATTTAAAAAATATACATTTTTGTGGCTAAATATCTGTTACAATTTCCTAAATTGGCTAAATATCTGTTACATTAAAAAATATACATTTTTGTGGCTAATTATCTGTTACAATTTCCATTCATTAACTTTTTCGTTCTTATAAAATTATTCACAAAATAAATAAAAACAACTTTTGCGCATTAAATCGTGACCTTTATACTCCATTTGCGAAGCGATTTTTATATCCATTTCCTATATTTTTGGGATATCCTATCTATGTAACAAACACGTTCTTATAACACTTGTTTCGACTGAAAAGGATCCGGAAATCGGGGCGTGCGACAAAAAATAAGAAAAAAATTAGTCGAAGAAAATATTGTGAAGAGGATACCCGGCGGTGATTTTTCCATACAAACGTATTCCCTATTTATCTCTCTGGATTTTAACCCTAGAGAAAATATTGTTTTTGCATAAAATAGATATCAACTACTAGCGTGTCGGTACTTTTTATTTTTTTTGATAAGTTACTTTTTATAGAAGTTATGACCTTCCAAAAATCAATAAAATTGACTGGTTTAAACGCCGTCAAAAGATGTTCAGTATACAAACCAGACAATGTTTTTTTTAAAAAAAGCAAAACGTACAGACAGAGAATAGTTTTTTCTTATGTAGTTGTTAAAAAAAATTGAAAATCAGTCCACTTTTGGAGGAGAAAAGTGGGGAATACAAAACCTCCATTTTAGTTAGGTGTCAGTGCATTGTCCCTTTCGCTCAATATCCGGTAGAGTAAGAGCAACAGTGACAGCAATATTTTAGTAAATTCTATTTCTGCACCACCGGGTATCATCTTAATTCTGTAATTTGAAATATGAGATTGACAAATATGACATTTAAATAAATGGTGGCAGTAGCCGAATGGGCGTTCGTCCCGGTAAGACGAGAGGTTCTGGGTTCGTGTACCAGTTGCGACTGTTATGTTTTATTTTCTGTGGCTTGTTCATTTTCATATTTTCGTTTAGATTATGAGTTTTATCTTCTTCTTCAATAAAATGAATAAATATTTATACTACCCTCATCATTGCTTCGTAGCCTCTTCAGTTATTGACATGACTATTTTGACAGGTAGAGAGGGTGTCCTTGGTCTATTTTAGTTTTGGCAAGGAATGGGACACCCTAACCATTCTCGAGGGCTAAAATTTAAATTATGGAATTTGTTCCCTTAAGAAGTTATATAAATTTTGACAAAATTAATAACTTCAAAATAAAAATTTCAAAAAATTAAAGGTGTTTTTCTTTTTTTTTTATTGGAGCACAAGAGCCCCAACGGCTTCCATCGAGAGGCAGTGAGCTATGGCATCCCCGATAGGATATTTGTAGGTTTTTTTATTGCTTAAAAAAATAAGCAAAAATTACGATTATTATGGCATTTTTATTTTATTTTTATGTTGACGAATAAATTTTCTACAGCGATTCTAATTTTCCCATTTTTGCAATAACGCCAAAACGATATTTTGGACCTGTGACGTCATAAACGTTGCCCGGCTTTGAAAAAATTCTGACAGTAGTACTTTGTTTATTTGTTGACGTGCGTATGTAGCGTCGTTGCCAACCACGGGCTGTTTTGGTTTTGTGAGTTTTTAAAACCAATAAATTTGAATGAAAACACAAAAAAACCAACATTTTTAGTAGGATGATTAAAATCAGAAAAATGACCTTTAAATATTCCATATACTTTCAACAGAATGCCTCGTTTGTGAAAATACCCTACTGGGGTGTGTTGTACGGCTAAAGGAAGTTGGAAGGGGAAGGAGATGTGGTAAAGGACGGCGGGGAAGTTTCTGTCTATTCAGATCTGGTCACCAAACACGGCTAAAGCCAATTCAAGCAATGTTTCAATTCTGAATGGTAGTCTTACACTAGAGCGATATTGAAAGTACCTTTTACTCTGGAACGTGCTGCAAATATGCCATATATAATTTTTAATGTTTTAATTGAGAAACAACACAAACTTAACAAATAAAATTTATTTGCGCACGCCGGGATTTAAACCCGCAATCTTCGGATTGCTAGTCGAGGAGCCTTGCCACTCGACCACGGAAGCCGTCTAAACAACAGAAGCGTATTATTTTTTATAATAGGCATATATGATGGTAATGATGAAATTTTTTCAAGAGATGCAGTCATTTGAACTCTAAACAACACTTTTGCCTGCTTTTTTTTGTAACACTATTGCCACTTTTTACTTCAATAGCTAGAATTCACAAATATCAGAGAGAAAAAGGGTTAACATTCATCGTAAAAAATAATACAAATCAAAAGGTTCATCTAAAATCTTTAGTAAAATCATAGGGCAGGGGTGCGCGGGTTCGTGGGATTAGGTCTTGGACTTGGCGGCGGATGCGTCTGCCCACCAACTGCGTTGAGGGACTGGTTGTGGGAGACCTTGTGATCTCTCCAGCCGGACCGTCTCGACCCATCGCCTTGCACCGCAGTGGGAGAGATGGTTTCACTCGTCCATTACTTCTGGACATATTGATCCACGATTCTTACCCACCCCTCAAACCTTTTTCCTTCCCAGGACTTCCTCTCCTTCCTTTCCCTCAAAAGACCCAGCAACTTGAAAGATGACATAGGCCCTGACGGATTTTTTTACCTCAGGGCCTCCTGTGTGGAGCCAATTTAAAAAAAAAATATATATATATAATAATCAACAAAACATAACAAAAACCTGTTGAACTTATCTTATACATATAAACAAAAATAAACGGGTGACATCTGGTTGCTTTGACGTTTTGTTATTCGTTGCTAGGGTTCGGACTCATGGTTGCCGTACCCACGACGTTAATGGTAGATTCAGACTGGGTCGACGTACGTATGCATCGCTACGTCTAACAATATCTGGGCTACTTAGCAACCATAGATTTTGAATAAAAATTTATGTTTTACAATCACATTGGCCACATGCATCGCGACGTGCGATGTCTGTGACCATTTTCATAGAAAATGTATGGTTGCTAAGCATTGTTTGGCGTAGCGATGCGTACGTACGTCGACCCAGTCTGAATCTACCTTAATATTATGATGAAAAACAAATCGAACGTCATTACCTTTAATGTTACTTCCGTCCAAAAAGTTACCCGTCGTAATGCCCCGAAAGAAGTCTTTCTTCAAAAACATCAGTAATATACAATTTTCAAAAGGCAGAAACTATTAATTACTTTGCAATTTTATGGAAAAATTTGATACAACAATTTATTCGCGATAGGTAATATAATATTCTGATGTCGAAGATAAATACCGTTTGACAATGTAACATATTAGCGTAACCTTTAAAGGGAGGAAATGCCAAATAGTGACCTCTCGTTACGATCACCCGGTCACGGGCTGCCTTTTGGACCTACAGACTAATGTCAAAATTTACTGGGAAAGTATTTTGAGGATTAGTTACATTATGCTGATTTATTTTTGGGTTATTTTGCCATGTCGCGCCACCTCGTAGTCCGAGACGGCCGGCGTAGTCCAGGGGTAAGGCTTTGGACTCCCATTCTGAAGTCGCGGCTCAAACCCGGCGTGCGCAAATAAATTTTATTTGATTAATTTGTGTTATTTCACAATTAATTAATAAAAAATAATATACACTGTATTTGCGCCACGTTCCAGAGTGGTAGATACTCTCTGTATCGCCCTGATGTAAGACCACCATTCAGAATTGAAACGTTGCTTGAAATTACTTTAGCCGTGTTTAGTGACTAGATCTGAATAGCCAGGTACTTCCCTACCTTCATCTTACCCTCCCCACTTACCTTGAGCCTTACAACATACCCCAGTTGGGGAAGCCATAGTCTCACTGGCTCCAGACGACCGTCCGTGGTCGAGTGGTAAGACACTTGACTCCCATTCGGAAGGTCGCGGGTTCGAACCCGGCGTGCGCAAATAAATTTTATTTGATGAATTTGTGTTATTTCACAATTAATTAATAAAAATAATATATGTTATATTTGCGGCACGTTCCAGAGTGGAAGATACTCTCAGTGTCGCCCTGGTGTAAGACCACCATTCAGAATTGAAACGTTGCTTAATAATGGCTTTAGCCGTGTTTAGTGACTAGATCTGAATAGCCAGGTACTTCTCCACCTCCATCTTCCCCTACCCACTTACCTTCAGCTTTACAACATACCCCAATTGGGGAAGCCATAGTCTCACTGGCTCCATACGGGAGCAGTTGGGACTCTCGTGAGGTATTTATTCACTATAAAAAATAACATTTATCTTTAACCAACGCCAACGTTTCGAACAGCATTACAGTGTCCATCATTAGAGCATTTCTATTTATAATTTACATCAATGAGTTATGCAATCTACCAATAGGCGGAAAAATTATTACGTTCGCGGACGATACGGTAGCTATATTTGAAGGAGAGGATTGGGCTGAAACTCATAAACATGCTGAAAGTGGAATCAATGCGATAAAAAAGTGGCTTGACAAAAATCTACTAACACTAAATATAACAAAAACTAAATACATAAGATTCAGCTCAACCATAAAGGGACGACCTAGTACATCGTACACAATAAAAATTCATAAGACTAATTGTATTTCATATAATATGGACTTTAACTGCAACTGTGAAGCTTTGGAATGTGTGAACAACATCAAATATCTAGGTGTTATCATAGACAATCATCTTAAGTGGAAATATCACATCGACAATCTTTCAAGTAGGGTAAGAAAATTGATATACATTTTCTTTGCATTGCGAAACATAATTAAACAAAAAGACTTAAGAAAAATATATTTCGGACTGTGCAACCCCATCTTAACGTATGGTTGTATTGGCTGGGGAGCGTCAGGAAGAACGATTTTAGATCCGCTTGTAAAGGCCCAGAAATCCATAATTAGAGTCATTATGCGTAAACCCTACAGGTTCTCAAGCGACAAACTCTACAAAATATTTAACGTTCTTGATGTTCGTCAAAACTTCATAAAAAATATTATTATCCATGTACATAAAAATATAGAAAATTTTAATAAAATTGATCACAAATACAATACAAGAAGTCACAACAGAAAGGATCTCTTCGTCCCAGGGAGCAATACGGCAAAGTATCAAAAGACGTATGCGTATCTGGGACCGAAATTATACAATAAAATCCCCCCAGACTTAAATATTAAAAATTGCAAAATGTCCTGCATTGGTTCAATAATAACTAAATGGTTGATTGGCTTGGGTAGGGAGGAGTCTGAAAAACTGTTATATAATGTGACTTAAAACGATACATGGTTACCTATGAATGGCACATTTAGTAAAAACTTAGTACATAGGTATTAATTAAAAAGAATAATAATAATTTAAATTGCATTTGGCACTTTACACATTTTGGTTCCTTAGAACAGGCAATCTGCCTAGCTAGGAACTAATATCGACCTAAAACAACGTAATAACACTTGTATTCATTTTAAATATATTATCTTATTATGTAATATTATTTGTTATTTTGGCTTTAAATGTATCAAATGTAAATAAAAATAAAATATACTACCCTAACCAAAACCTCTGACTTAGCCGGGGTGTCCGGGTTCAACGGGTGAGGTGTTTTAAGGCCTTGGCAGCGGATGCGCCTGCTTGCCGCCAGCCACAGACAATCTTAAATAAATAGATATATCTGATGTTTCTACACAGCATAGGTTAAAAAAAAAAAACTTCTTCAATCTCCGCAAAATTAATTTTATAGAAACAAACAGTATTTACATTGTTTCATTATGAAACAATTTACAGATATTTAATAATATTTCATGGTGGGTACCCATGATGTCTGTTTTTTTCTGCTTTTGACTTTTATGTCCGGGTTAAATCTTGACCCACAGGAAAAACTTAATCCTTCCATACACTTTTCCACAAATGATCACCAAGTCAATCCAAGCTATGAAATTGTAGGTACCATTTAAGTATATACGGAGAAAAATATTATTCGATAAAACGATCATTTTAATAGTAAAAACGGTTAAAAACGGGACTGAAGTTCTTACGAACATATTAACAGGGTTTCAATGTTTATTGGCGTGAACATGTAAAAATAATTTGTTGGTTTACGGAATTTCGTACGAATAACCGTTTTTAATATTAAAATGATCGTTTTTTCGAATAACATTTTTCTCCGTGTAATAAATACAAAACAATACAAGAACAACGTCAACCCACCAGAGACCAAATGGGAAAATAATTCACCGACTCGAGATATTTTCATATCAGAGGGTTCGGCTCAGTAAAATTCCTAACTGGACCGATAAACCCTACTGATCCCTCAATATAAATATTTAAAAAATCTTTCGTAATTCTACATGTATTTATACATTTTATGTATAAATTCTTTGACAAATCTAATAAGCCTAAATTTTTAATGAGAGAGCCAGGTACAATGTCAGTAGCCGAAATAATAAAAGGTAATATTTTTATAGTCTGAAAATGCCAAATTCTTTTAATATCATTTCCTAAATCTGTATATTTTCTTATTTTTCAGAAATAGATTTTTCAATATTAGAGGAATTTGGAATAACTACATCAATGATATAAGTAATTTTTTTAATATCTTATTATTTCTGGAATATATATTGATATTACCATATGTGATGTGTGCAGTTTGAGGATGTTTGAAGGTATGTTTATGGTGATCTGAAAAGTCCAATACAGTTTATATCTTTGGCATGATGCTCCTTTTAAATTTGAGCAATGAATCCAAGAAAACGTCTATGCTAGGCAGGTTTTTAATCAATGCACGAAGAGCACGATTAGCACTTGCTGCCTTTGTTTTGTAATTTCATCAAGTGTCATTTTTTATTGATCAATTACACCATTACACATGTAAAAATCTCTTTAAAAAGTTTACCTGTAGTGAGTTGGTACAAATATAATGCACCTGCTTTCGTGGTTTGTATGTATTGTATCGAAGCGAGATAGATAAAGGTAGAGCTAAAGTTGATATGGTCTGACAGTCCGTGATAAGCATGCCCACGCTCGGGGCTTTATATATATTTACAGAGTTTGGCCTAGTATCGGATAGGCCAACAATCATACAATAAGGCTGCTGGAAGTTAAAAACCCGTAATTCATTTTGAAGTATTTAAATCAAACAAAAAAATACGAGTGTGCTTTCGACCACACGACTGAAGTAAATACTTCTTTAGCAATCTAATCTAATTTTCTTCCTGACATCGAATAAAACCATTCCAATCATCAGTGTGTAAGAATCTATATTGAAGATTCGTTTGAATGTTACCAATCATCGTGACAAATCAGTCGTTTCGATGCACTGAGTTCGCACACTCTAAACGAAAATTTGATTAATTTTATTATGGGAATCACGCTTAGAATGTGATTGTTGATTTAATTCTAACAAAGTTTAAAATAAAACTTGTTTGATGCGGATTCTAGTTAGAGAGCGACGTTTATTCACATTAGCAGCAGGAAATTAAAAAAATTCAAAAAATTCCAATCGAAAAAGTGCTAGTTATTAGTTAGATTTTAACGTTTAGAATGTGACAAACAATAACACAACTATTGTCAGCATAAATGCCGTGACCCATTCCAAACGTCATTACTATGATTTGAGCACTGTTGTTACGATTAGATTGTGAGGAATGAACCTCAAAATTAATTTTAATTTATTATCTTTCGCCTCCGTAACGTTCGGAATGCCCGATATTACGCCTCTCGTAACGCTGTAATTTCCGTAACGCATTCTCCAGTTTACCCCTCAAGTTAAGAGTGCGTAAAGAAGTATTTACTTAAAAAATCCCAACTGCTCCCATCTGGAGACAGTGAGACTATGGCTTCCCCAATTGGGGTATGTTGTGAGGCTGAAGGTAGAATGACTCTGTGCAGAAACGGGTGGTCCGTATGATAGATTCCGCTATCTTAAGAAGCGGTTTATGCTGTCACTGTTCTACCTGTATTATAATGAAAATGCTCTAAGGAGCTAGCGTCATTGATCCCTTCGGCACTGCTTTGTGCATATTCGAAAAATCATCCAAACGCGCGCCTAACATATATTATGTACATGGTTGACATTTGTCACATGATAACGGGACGCGTCTATAACTCGTTCTTGAGTTCATCAGCTCGGCGTTGGGATGTTTTTCCGGCCTCTGTGTTTCCTCCCCCCTACAATATGAGTCTCTTCAAGACCCATGTTCACTCCTCCCTCTCCTCAAAAAGATCCTCAAAACAGCATCTTCAAAGATGACGTAGACCCCGAGGAAAATTATTTCCCTCAGGGCCACCAAGAGTGGTTTGTTGATCTATCTATAATATAAAAATTAATATTTGTTTGTTTGTTTGCTCGTACCTTGTGTGCGGTTATACCGTTCATCCGATCGCGATGAAACTTTGGGAATATGATGTGCGCATACCCGGGATAGTTATAGGATAGTGAGCTCTGGCGTTATGAAATTATTTTCTATACTATTCATACGATTGCAATTAAAATTAAATCCGATTGCTATTATTTTTTTTTTAAATTGTTGTGAACATGTCCGTGAATACTTCCATATATATATATACACTAGTGAGCTCCAGCATGATGAAATTTGCATAAAAAATTTAAATAGGTCACGCGAGTTGTTGGAATAATGGGTGTATTTTATGGAGTTAGGCGGCAGGGAAAAAAGGCTGGCGGGAGGGGTATGCGGGAAGGTCGGTTGGGAAATTAATAATAATAATAATTGGATAATTTGTATAGCGCCGTTTTTGTGAGAAATCACCTCAAGGGCGCTTCTAAGGAGGGGCGCTTCATGGAGCAATTAAGGAGGGGGGCTTCATGGGAGGGGGGGGACGAGAGAGAGGGGGAGGCGAAGAAGATGGAAGTGAAATGTGTGGGAGAGGGTTCGCGAGAAAGGGGAGAGCGGAAGAGTGGAGACGGAACGCGGGAAGGTGATAAGGAAACGCGGGAGGGAAGGGAATGCGGGAGAGGAAGAGGAAGTGGAGTCGGAAGGGGAACGGGGACGAATGGGAAATGACACGAAGGTAGAAACAATTTATTTTTTTATCAGCTAGTATTTATATATAATCAAACCATAATAATTTTTATCATTGAAGAAGAAGATAACAATAATAATCTAATTTTTTAAAATATGAAAATGAACAAGACTTTTATAAAAAGTCAATAATTGTTGTGGAATAACCTTCAAAAGTTAAAAAGAGAGTTTTTCTAAAATATGTATATTCATTTAGACTTTTATAAAAAGTCAATAGGTGTTCCATAAAAATAAAATCGGATATATTTATCCGAGACACTATCTAGGTAACAAATACATTCTTTGAATACTTGTTTCCAATAATAAAGGTAGCTGCCAATAATATGGAAAAAAACATTAGTCGAAGATAATATTGTTAATTCTGAAATTTGAAATATGAAGTTGACAATTACGACAGTCTCATAATAGATCGCAGTAGCCCAATTGGTAGAGGTGTATGTCCCGGTAAGACATAAGGTTCTGGGTTCGAGTACCAGTTGCGACCGTTATCTTATTATTTTTCTATGTCTTGTTCATTTTCATATTTTAAAAAATTAGATTATTATTGTTATCTTCTTCTGCAATGATATATAATATTACATTGATGGGAATAACCTTCAAAAGTTAAAAAGAGAGTTTTTCTTATTAAAATATCATAATAATTTTCAATTAATCTTCATTTTAATTTTTAAAAGTTCATTGTTTTATGTCGGGGCAATTTCGAGCCACCCAGTCGTCTTCTATATAATGCCAACGCAACATGACATTATCGATTGTTTCACCGTAGAGAGCAGATAATTATATGATAAGGGAAACACGAAAGCTCGCTGATAATGAGGCCTTCCCATTGACAAAGACCTTAGCTAATGCGCACGATTTCAGGACATGAGATCACCAACATCGATTTTTTTTGCCTGACACGAAAGGTAAAACCAAACATACCAATGAAGCTTTCTCGGTAAGGATGATTGTTTCACATAATTTTTATTTTATTTTTATAAAAAAAAATTCACTTACTTGACTAGCATTTTAAATGACATATTTTTACATTATATTACATACTTTTTACATTAAATTACATTACAGTTCATTTACATTACATTATATTACAATACGAATTTATTCACTTTCACTATTTCGTTGTTTTTGAATAAAAGTGAATAGTTTTTTTTTAAACTTACACACACTTTTTTAGTTTTTAATATCATAGTCAATAATATTATATAAATTGCCCCCTCGTAACTAATGGATTGCTTACCGGAGTTAGTATGAATGGTTTTTAAATGTATGTTATCGTGTAAAATATTTGTGTACTTGGGACGTTTTAATGAATTCTGTGTTTGTATGTATGAGTTTATTATTTATTTTGTATATTAGGAGACAAATTGTATTCGTACAGTTTTCTCAATGTTAACAGTTTTCTTTCCAAATATAATTTTTTTGTGGATGTTCGGATCCGTAGTGAAATAGTTTTTTGATTATTTTGCTTTGAATTACCTGTAATTCATTAATGTATGTTTCATACGCATTTCCCCAGATTTCAATTAAGGGGATACCTGGCGGTGATTTTTCCATATAAACGTATTCCCTATTTATCTCTCTGGATTTTAACCCTAGAGAAAATATTGTTTTTACATAAAATAGATATCAACTGCTAGCGTGTTTTTTTTTGATATCTTACTTTTTATAGAAGTTATGACCTTCCAAAATTCAATAAAATTGACTGGTTTAAACGCCGCCAAAAGACGTTCAGTATACAAACTAGATAATGTTTTTAAAAAAAAAAGCAAAACGTACAGACATTAAATAGTTTTTTCATATGTAGTTGGTAAAAAAAAATTTAAAATCAGTCCACTTTTGGAGGAGAAAAGTGGGGAACACAAAACCTCGATATAGTTAGATAGCTCGAGGTGCATTGTCCCTTTCGCTCAATATCCGGTGGAGTAAGAGCAACAAAGACAGTAACAATTTAGTAAAATCTATTTTTCAAATTTCTACATCAATCCACAAATCTTAAGTAATTTAGATGTGAGTGTACGAGACTATAATAAAAATTTAAAAAAAATTATTGGTAATAGATGTGATAACCGGTTAAATAAACTAATTAAGGGTGTCATTTTATCTTTAACATCTTGAATGTGTTGTTTAAAAGTTTGATTATTATTTCTAATTATTAAAAAGAATTAATTCATTTGAAAGGTCTTTGTTAAACCCTGATTTTAGGTCCGTTTCGGCTTTTTAACAAATTGTTTCCAGCTGACAAGCATAACAACATGACATTTCTGCTGATTATCGATTTGATGATAATCTTACGTTTGAATGTCTGTGAATTGGCCATAGTCTATTTTGGAAGAATAGTTTGCTAATAATAGTTGAGGTGTACTCATTGTTTCATTCACATTCACACCCTTCTCTTATTTGGACCTTTGACATGACCCGACTCAAATATTTGATAAACTGACTTTCTTGCCAACTTGGAGCGTTCCCAAATACATATTCAAATAAACAGGGTACCAAACTTTACCCTTGTGGAAACCATGGGATAACAAACTTACTACTCATGACGCAATTTTGGTTGTAGGGTATGCAGAGTGATTTGTACTCCGCACAGCTCTGTCTTGACATACACATTGTTGCATAATATACACTACATTATTATTCCGAATTTCGACTTGGCTTGACTTAGACCCTATTCAGAAGGAGCGAATTCGCCGCGAATCGTTACGCGTGTAGGCAAGGTACTAGGCGCCAATACATAGCGTCCAGAAGCATCGCGAGTACGCTCGTAACTCGCGCGTAGTACGCCAGACTCCATTGTTGCGTCCAGTTTAAGCGCGAATTGCAGAGAAAGAGCGTACTTATCGAGTGCAATGGAGCGACCAGCCAGCCACAAAACGACCACTTCATCCAAATCCATCTTCCAGAGGCCCTAGCACGCTCGCTCTATAACGATCGATAGGATAACTATCGGTAACTTCTCATCGTTCCCTAGCATGATTACAGATCGCCAACGGATAAGTGACAGTTCACAATGACTAAGTGTCCTTAACATATTACCGACGAGAAGTTACCGACCGATTGCCGGTAACTTCTCATCGTTCTCTAGGACAACTGCAGATCTCAAACGTACACACGACAGTTGATATCGAATATATTAAGGACACTTAGTCATTGTGAACTGTCAGCTTTTCGTTTACGATCTGCAGTTGTCGTAGGGAACGATGAGAAGTTACCGATAGTTGTCCTATCGATCGTTAGAGAGCGAGCGTGCTAAGGCATGGTGTGCTAGAACGGTCGCTCGATATGAAGTTACCGACCGATTGTCGGTAACTTCTCATCGTTCCCTAGGACAACTGCAGATCTCAAACGTACACACGACAGTTGATATCGAATATATTAAGGACACTTAGTCATTGTGAACTGTCACCTATTCATTTGCGATCTGCAGTTGTCCTAGGGAACGATGAGAAGTTACCGATAGTTATCCTATCGATCTTTATAGAGAAAGCGTGCTAGGACCTCAGGGCTGAATCCTAAAATGCTCGCGCATTTCGCGCTCCTTCTGAACAGGATCTAAAGTATTTGTTTCGCTGTTACCAGTGCAATATCTTTTTGGGGTGTCCCTTAATTTCCATTCTATTTCCAATTCCATTCTATTCTTATTGACACTTCTTTCTACTTTTATCCACTCGCAAATCCAAGCCATCTATACATCCTTTCGTTAATCCTGTTAACGAAGCTTACGTTTATATTCAAAATTACAATTCATAATTATTTTATGAGACACTTCATAAGAACAACCCTTGTATGTTATGTACGGTGTACAGACAAGGTAACTGTATCGCCATCTAGTTGGACAATAGTGTGAGCATGGTTAAGGAAGGGGTTTTAAGTAGATATTTATTAATGCTGGTAAAATATGTTTTATATCTTACCAATAGTTTGTTCTTACCAGTGAAAAATCAAGCTAAAACTTGTTGACAAAAGTTAGTAGGTGCCTACGAGTTTTTTAAAGTAAAAATCGATACATGTTGGATATCTTCTCTAATAAAGGATTCACAGAATATATTTAATTATTTATTAGTGAACCACGACAGCCGGAAGGCCATTCATTCTAAAAATACAACAAAATTATTAATTTTGCAGAGTAGTGTATCTAAGTCTCGTATCAGAGAAAGACTGAGATTCATATTAAGAACTTTGCTAGAAAAGAATTTAGCTTTATTTCATAATTACTATTTCTGAGAAATAGCGATTATGCACGGAGAAAAACGATATTATAAAATACGATCATTTTGTTCGTAAAAACGGGACTGAAGTTCTTACGAACTAATTAACAGTTTTTCAATGTTTATTGGCGGGAAAATGTAAGAATAATTTGTTTGTATACGTTCGAAATTACGTATATTAACAAATTATTATTACATGTTCCCGCTAATAAACATTGAAACCCTGTTAATTTGTTCGTAAGAAATTCAGTCCCGTTTTTACGAATAAAACGATCGTATTTTAGAATAACATTTTTCTCCTTGTGGAGATGGGGACTTTTTACATTTCGTTTTTAATGGTGTTCCCAACATTCGTAACAATTTTCAGCACTTGTCCGGAAACACTCAGAATTATCGATGGATACTGACAGAGATCATCTTGTTTATTCTGAACAATTGTTATAAATTATTCACTCCAAGTTTTATTTATCTCCAAGCATTTAAGGTTTGAACATCTTCGAATCAAAGTTATTCATCCATAAATACAGCTCAACAAATAATACATAAATAACATATCGTCCGATGTCTAACTTGGCTTTAGTTCAAGAGCAAGCATTACGTAATCTGATAGTATTATGACTGTACAGTTTTGGTTTGTTGTAGATAAGTGTAGACGGAGATGGCGCCTCATGTTATTTTCAAAAAGAATCGTTGAAAGTTTTCAAACAGTAGGTACCTATCCCAAATGAGAAAATATCAAAAAGTTAAATTCACAAACATAAAATTTCACAGTTTCAAAAAGTTTATACAATTTTTCAGGTTATTTTTTTTTTCCTGGAAGAAAATTTTTTAGAAAAATATCCAATCTTCACATATAAAATCAAAAAGATAAATTTCCCGATCCATTTTTTCCCTGCAAAATTTTTTTTTTTTACAATTTTCATCGATGAATTTGATTTGAAAAATAAAAATTACCTTAATGCATAATTTCCAAACACGTGATATCAAAAAGAAAATTTAAATTTATTTTTTTATTTTTTATTTTTAAGTTTTTAACTTAATGAGTTAAACCTCAAATTACAATAACTTCATTAAAAAAATATATATATATATTATAAAAATTTCTTCACTTATTTTCTGATTTTCCTCGAAGAATTTTTTTTTTCAGAAAAATACACTTTCTCATATCAACTTGAAAATTTTACAAACTTAAATAACTGAATTCAAATAGATAATAAATATCTTACCGAACATAACGTTTACGGATGTAAAATATAAATATTGAAATGAAAAAAATCTAACTTATGAACCCAACTTCATGTAAGACGTTATTCCTGTAAAATTTTTATTTCTCAATGGCTTTGCTGCCAATGAATCGCACGATATTGCTTTACCAAGGAATCGGCTATTTTTTAAATCGTTTCAATTTTTTAATTTCTTCAGTTCTGATTGGCAGTAAAGATCTTAGTAAAATGGGAGTTTTTTTTACTTTTTAGTAGAAAGTAGCTTTCATTCGTCCAGTAAATTTCAAACGTAAGAAGTTATACGACATGCATAGTACCTTTTATAACGTAGGCATTCACAAATGGTTTTATTGTGATAGAAACATTAATATGTGATATAACCTATGATGCGTGAATTTTGTATGTCGAAGGACCTTGAAATGTTTATTTTTTATGTGTTTTAACCACTGCACAAGTAGAAAGTAAGCACATAAGGAAAATAAGAGAATTACTCACTGCGGGACTTGCAGTACTTTCTTCTATACGTATTTGGCAGGTTCATCAAGATGAGGAAAAGGAATGCGGATGTTTAATATTAAAATGCGGAGATGTTTGCAGGAAGAGGGTCGATTATTGACTGATTGTGGGTAATAGGAAAAAGTGACAGGTTTATAGGGAAGGGTAGGAAGGAAATGTGCCAATACTAGCTACAAGTACATCAGTTCATGTATGTGTATAGGTTCGTACAGATGTATGTATGTAAGTGTAGCTGTAAATATGCCCAACCAACCTATGTGATAGGGAAATTTTTGCACATTTTCCAATAATTGCTGTCATATAATAAAGGGGCAAAACTAAACAATAAGGAAACTTTACTAAATCCTAAAATAGCGGCAGTGGGGTTTTTATCTTTTTTTTTGTATTTCTTGGGCATTAACTATGTAACAATTTCTAGACATTTTGTTTTAAAGAGTTTTAATTTTATCTGTTAGTTTAATTTATTATCCATGAATAACCTTTTTGATAGGTGGGGTGTACTTTTTGTGTAATTGAAGGACCTTATGTATGAAATGTGTGTAATGTAACCACTGCACAAGGAGAAAATATGCACATATAGGTAAGGAAAGGAATGACTTACAGCGGAACGTGTAGCACTTTCTTCTGTCGACCTGGTTCATATATTGATTGCACTGTATTTATGGCGGAATATTGTATTGTTTTGTAGCGGTACTTTTCGTTAGCGGCGGAGGATTTCCACTAGCAGAGAGCGAAAGAGCGGAATATTGCGGCGGAAATGTTTATGCGGCGAGGATCAATTTGTGGCTGATAATGTGGGCTTGTGCCTAGCATGGTGGTTGTAAAATCCTCAACACATGTAACTAACAATTTAATAAATAAAGAAAAAAAATTAAAAAAATTTGGGTAATGAAAAATGATAGGTAAACGTGTAACAATACTAACCACCAAGTACAGCGGTTCATGATATATAGATGTTTGTGTGTAGATAAATGTAGCTGTTTATTGTGTAAGGACTCAACCAATAGGTATAATTTCGACGTATTGTTTATTTTTCGACATATTTTATTATAAGTGTATTGTGTAAAGGTTCAACCAATAGGTATAATTTCGACGATCCCTAAAAACATTGTCGGATGTACTAAAAATTGAAAATCGTTATTTTGGCTTATTTTAATTTCTTTTTGAAAAAGTCTGTATTTTCGAAATTTTTAATAAAATGCAAGATATCAAAACAACACATTTCTTGATTTCAAAATTATTAAAAATGAAGAAATGAAACTTTAAACAGTTCTACTGCAAAACTACAAAATCGACTAGGTAGAATAGAGTATGTATGTGGAAGACTTTAAAGGTGAACTTATGTTTAAAGCCATCATTAATAGAGATTAATGATGTTTACGTTCATGATCAATTGGTCAAGGGAGGCAAGGCCACTCGGAATGACACAAACCAAAGTATGTCCTCATATACGGACAAAGCTCTAGACGGACCAGGCAACTACTTAATATGTGCAGTGCACTGAGGGGACTAGTGGGACTGTTAATGGGACTCTGCCACTTCAGGAGACACATGCAGATTAGGAGTGGAAAACGCTATTACATGCAGGATAAGTGAAGAGACTCGAATTCACCCATGATAACAATAATTATTTTTTTAAACTTAATGAGTTAAACCTTAAATTATAATATTTTAATTAATGAAGATAATATTAGTGAAACTCAATCGAAAACCTGAAACAGAAAAATCAGAAAAGGATACGGATACATCTGAGACTCGAAACCAGGTCCTTGATGCTCTGACCACTGAGCCAATGTATCCCTTTCCGATTCGGTCATATTTAATAGTATCATACTTCGACTGAGAACTACCAACATTTTCTTATTAACGCATATTTTAATTGGCTGCTATCTTTATGTATGATTGCAAGATACAACTCGAACTAAATGCTATCTAAATAGTGTCTTGAATAAATTTACCTATTTTTTTTTTTATTATGCGACATCTATTGACTTTTTTGCAAATCTAGGATGAATATATATATATTTTAACTTAATGAGACCTCAAACCTCAAATTATAATATTTTAATTATTGAAGATAATATTAGCGAAACTAAATCGAAAATCTGAAACAGAAAAATCAGAAAACGATACGATCAAATCTGGGATCCGAACCCAGGACCTTTCGGCTTTCATGTATCTGCCTATCTATCTATCTATCATGAGAACTACCAACATTATCTTCATTTTCTTAAGGTATGTTTTTATTGGCTGCCATCTTTATGTCTGTTACGTCTGTTAGAAATTTAAACGGAATAAAAACACTTTTCAATTTTGTTACCTACTGTATTGCTTGTCTGAATTGTAAGCGCAATCAGTTCCAATTTTGATAAAGATTTTGGAATAATTTTGTAATCGAAGGACCTTTGAAATGTGTGTATGATGAAACCACTGCACTTAGAGAAATGTCACATGTCACAGGCAAAGGAAAGAAATGACTGCGATCTGCCCATTGAGGCAACTGAAAACTCTCAACTGTCTTTGTATGACAATGTGATGGCCCGCACACTACACAATCACTCAAAAACCCGTTGTCTATGGTAACGTAAGCAGTGACTCGCGTCTTGCACTGCTGATTGCCGTGGTCGGCCATTGCTAGTTGCCAGCTGTCAGCTGATTGTTCTTCGTCCATGGTTAAATAAGCTTTTTGACCAATCAAGACATAGAAACCAGCCAGTTTTAGTTTGGTTTCAGTTGCCTCGTCAGCGGAGCGCTTGACTGCGGAGCTTGTAACACTTACTTCTTTCCAGCTAATTTTTATTTTGCACTGCATTTATAGCTCAATAATCGTATTGTTTTGTAGCAATACTTTTCTTTAGCGGCTGCGAATGTACACTGGTAGAGAGCGAATTACGGAAAATTGATGCGAAGATATTTATGCGGAGAGGATCAATTTATAACTCTATAACTCTAAGTGACCAGCTCAGGTACGGGGGCTCCATCAAGGCCAGAGAGTTAAGTTGGCCTCTCAAAAACTGGGCGTACTGTACAGGGCCCGCAGATACTTTAATAGTGCACAACTGCTAACCATGTACAAATCGCAAGTACGCCCCACCTTTGAATTTGGCAGCCATCTCTGGTCAGGAGCCCCAATGTACCTGAAAGAAAAACTCTCAACTCTGTGCAGAAACGGGCGGTCCGCTTGATAGGTTCTCCCATTTTAACAAACGGATTGCAATCTTTAGGGTGGGAATGCTATCCTTGTTCTACCAATATTTCAATGGAAGATGATCCGAGGAACTAGCGTCATTGATCCCCTCGGCACCGGTGCATAGTCGGGAAACACGCCAAACGCGCGGCTAACATATGTACACGGTTAACATTTGTCACATGAGAACGGGACGCTTCTACGACTCGTTCTTGTGTTCAACAGCTCGGCTGTGGAACGATTTGCCGGCCTCTGTGTTTCCTCCTAACTACAACATGGGTCTCTTCAAGGCCCACGTTCACTCCTTCCTCTCCTCAAAAAGACCCTCCTCACGGCATCTTCAAAGGCCCTGAGGGAAATTATTTTCCTCAGGGCCTCCTGTGTGGAAGTAATGTAAAAAAAAAGACTGAATGTGGGTAATGAAAAAATGACAGGTACACAGGAGGAGGTTAGGTTAGGAAATGTTATAAGTACAGTGTAAAAGGATGTAACAGGATGTAACCGGACGTACCCAAGAGATTTTAACCAGCGATTCCTGAGCTAATTTAGAATATAAAAAAAATTGGTCTCCGGCGAAATCTTTGATGTTTTTTTTTTCTCTACAAAAACATAAAAAATAGTAGATGTTGGAGAATTGGGAGCTGGTTAAGCGGCTGGGCGGTTACTCGTCTGAGTGACCAGTGACTTTAAGAAAAAAATTTGAATAAAAAACGTCATCGAAAAAATCACCGGAGACCAAAATTCATGTACATTTTTTACTCCAAATAAGCTCAGGAATCGCTGGTAAAAATCTCTCGGGTACGTCATGTTATATATATATAATATCATGTATATATATATATATATAATATCATGTATATATATATATATATATATATATATATATATATATATATATATAAGTATAATACAGGTAAGTGTAGTTGTGTATTGTGTAAAAGCCCAACCAGACACTTTAATTTAAAACAAATTGAAGTTCTAGAGTTCATCAGGCAGAGAGAGAATTACGGAATATTGATGCGAAGATGTTTATGCGGTGAGGATCAATTTATGACTGAAAGTGAAGCGATGTATTTCGTAGACACTAAAGATCATTTAACCCGAGTAACAGACAAATTCACAACCGAAATTAGCATTTTTCACTATAGTGTTCAGGGTAGGTAGGTATGTGTATTTTTTTAATAATGGCGTAGTGAATAGTGTAATAGAAGAGTTTGCAGAAAAACGCTATCAGACGAGATATGGATAGCGGTTAAGTGTATTTACCCAGTAAGTACCCTACCCGGTACCTACTCACATAATCAGTACACGGTTGCTTCTGTACTAACGACCATCACCAGCAACATTCCGCAACAATTTATTAAATTACCTTAGAACCTAGTTTGTGTATTTGGAAAGTTTGTTTACGAGAGATGTAAAGACCGCTAGGGATATTGTGGTGTACAGTTTAGTCGTGTATCTTGTAGTATCAAAATCCTTCAATAGATGTCGTTAATATAGTTAGTTATACAAGGCTTTGTGGTAACTCAAAATTCAACAGATATCGGTAAAGTATTATTATAGAACAGTATCATCTATCGTCGTTCGTGCTAAACATATTTATCTTAACCGTCCGGTTAAGATAAATATGTTTAGAAGTTTCCATGCTTTCCAAGAAGATAAACATGCTTAGAAGTTTCCCAATACATTTCAAGTATTCTTAATTGTTGGGATTAACAGATTCTAGAGATATTGAAGCAAGCAGTCCACAACGAAATGCTTATACCTACACGGAGAAAAATGTTATTAAAAAAACGATCATTTTAATATTAAATTAAAACAAACAACTTTGTATTAAACCACTATTATATAATCACACTTACCTACATGTTTCGAAACCGGTGGTTTATTCGTCAGGGTAGTAATAAAAATAATACTACGAAGAAACCATCGGTTTCGAAACATGTAGGTAATTGTGATTATATAATAGTGGTTTAATACAAAATTATTTGTTTTAATTTAATTCAAAATGACGCCACAAAGTGATTTTGCGAAGTTTGAAGAAATTTTAATATTAAATTGGTTAAAAACGGGACTGAAGTTCTTACGAACAAATTAACAGTATTTCAATGTTTATTGGCGGAAAATTTAAGAATAGTTTGTTGGTATGCGTACGAAATTACGTATACCAACAAATTATTCTTACATGTTCCCGCCAATAAACATTGAAACCCTGTTAATTTGTTCGTAAGAACTTCAGTCCCGTTTTTAACCGTTTTTACAAATAAAATTATCGTATTTTAGAATAACATTTTTCTCCGTGTACCCTGGTGTATAGCAGCGAGGCATGAAACTAGCAGAAAAAGAACTAAAGTGGACTGAATGCTGTAGAAATGAGATCTCTGTGCGGTAAAATCACATAGATATTATAATATTATGAACGTAGGAGAAATGTGGAACCTCGCACAGAATGTAACATTTAAATCTGTCGGACGGGAATGGTAGTTCTACCTTTTATGCATGTCCTACTCATTCAAATGCCAGGAAAGGAATTCCTGACAAATATTTTTACATGAATACGCAAGTTCCCGGCGTTGCAATGTCTTCACAATATGAAATATACTCATTTTTCAAACAACTCGCGTCCCACCTATTGCAATTTTTGAACAAATTTCATAACGCGAGAGCTCACCAGCATATATACAAACATTCGCGGGCATGCGCACAACAACTGGCCAAAGTTTCATCGCAATCGGATGAATAGTGCAGGAGATAATTTCAAAACGCCAGAGCTCACTAATATATAAAGAAACCGTCCCGGGCATGCACACATTTAATTTATTTTATTTATTTTATTCTTTATATATTTATTTTACAAAGGTATAGTATATTGTCCTCCACGCTAGGAGTTCACCTGTGTTGTAGAGGACATTTTTCAATTTTAAATTATAATTTGTACATATTAAAACAAACAGTGGGCTAAGTTACAGTAAATAAAAATATAAACAATAAAATTGATTTCTACATAGTTTCAACAAAACATTAACGCATCTCGCCTTGCACCGCAGTAGGACGGATGGCTTCACACGTTTATCACTCCTGGACATATTTATCCCCAGATTCCTACCCACCCCTCAAACCTTTTTTCCTTCCCAGGACTTCCTCTACTTCCTTTCCCTTAAAAACCCCCCACACAGCATCTTCGAAGATGACATAGGCCCTGAGGGAATTTTTCACTCAGGCCCTATGTCATTTCCTCTAAAAAAAAAAGTTGGGGCGTAGTAAGTAGTATATAAAAAAAACATTAAAATGAACATATTATTTTCAAAGATATCGGTTTATAACAAATTCTATTTTCTCTAACGGGTTCCTTGTTTTCGCCCGCATGAAGTGTGTTAAAAATCCTGCAAATCCCGCAATCCTGCGGGATTTGAAAAAGATCCGGGATTTGCAAACCCTATCACAACGCCGCCTAACGATATTCTAGCCCGTTCGCAGAGCTATTGCGTCGCTATGTAAAGAGATTATCGTAGGATTAAATATCGTAATTTAAACCACACCCATTTCAAGAGTAAATGCAGAATAAATCTAACGCGAATCACTTTTTCTATTTTATTTAATAAATTTAAAAAAAAAAATTGTATGTCATTTTCTCAACTACCATACTACGCTCATGCCCATATTGTAGTCATTCATGATTTAAGAGCCATTGATCAGCGGCCGATAATAAAAGTTTTAAAATCCTTGCAACTGTACAGGGAGGTTCTGATGAGAAAGATCGATTATTCCCCTATCAAATTTTTAACATTAAAAATTTAATATCGATTTATTTCATTCAAAACTTGCTTTAATATATACCTACATTGTAAGCAATAAAAATGCTCAAAACGCACGATGATAAATTAATAAATATTATGTACTTCTTGGAAGTATTTTTGATCATATATATTTATGATTTTTCAACATTTTATAAGCAAAATTATCAATAATAAAAAAAAAAACTGAAATATTTTAGTTTATAAGGCCTTAAATAAATAGAAATACTGAGGTATTATCGTCACAAAACAAGTTCTCGGATTTAGTTTTTAATGATTTTAAATTAACTAAAATTAAAATTCTGAAAAATGTGTTTACTAGATTATGTATTGATTTATTTTGTTGTAGGTATGATTATATGATTTCAAATTTATGTTGTATAATACAATAATGACGTTTGAAAATTGAACAAATCTGCCAACGACCAACGGTATAACCTTAGTATATTAAAAATTAACTTAGTTTTCAAAATTAAATAAATGCGTTTACTAGATAAAATAACAATCTTTCAAAATCAATTTACGTTTTTTTGTAAAAACGAGTCAATACGTCTAGAATTTGATTTAAAAAGGACTAATTTCTGGTATTCTCTGGTAATACCCTGTGAAAACAAATAATAAAACACAAGAAAGAAAAAAAATATGAAAACGTAAAACAACTGGTATTAATTATTAAGCATACTAGGCACTGACTCATGAAAAATTACTATATGGTATTGGATATTGGTGGGATATTATAATTGGAGGATTTATGAAGCCAAATGTATTTATAAAAAAATGCCTCAGAATCATTTGTCTTTCAAAAGAAAAAAAAACATTTATCGAATGTAGGTCAATTTGAAAACTTACAACATCTATCCACTGACATTATAAAAAAAGACCTGTTATATTCACAAAAGTCGAACGAAAAATTTTGCACCGCTTATGAAAAGGATATAGCCACTCAAAGAATGTGTATTAAAGAATCGATATCAGAACGGGCCTCTAAAATTCAGTAAACTCAGACACGTACATAACTTCATTATATTAATTTATTCATGTAAGCATCTGTAAAGCATTTAATCAAAAGAAATAGACATTTCTAATAAATAATAATTTATTAATAAAACTATTTTTTTTAACTACTTTATAATTTTTATGAAATTTCCAATAAATAGTTACAAATTTCAAAATTAAAAGTACCACGTACTACGTAGAATATCAAAAAAATCATTACATCGCGCAGAATGTCATTACATCACCGGCAAACAATGGTGCTACATTAATTCACATAGGTCATAACTGTGGGCTTGTTTATTGAGCCAAATAGTCCCTTAAATTAAAAATTGTCACAACTCTCCTAGGTCTCCCCTATACAAACCAGCCCGGGAATGCACACATTAAATCCCCAAAGTTTCATCGCAGTCGGATACATAGTGTAGGTAATAATTTAAAAACGCTCACTATTATATATACACTGTTATATACTACGTAGAATTTTAAAAAAATCATTACATCACGCAGAATGTCATTACATCACCGGCAAACAAAATTAGTAGATACCAATGTTTAATTCAGTGAACGTTGTAAAAAAATATATTGAAAATAAAACACTGGAAATTCTCGGAAAGGAACGATTAGCAAAGATTATATAATACAACCATTAGTTTAAAATTTTACCTCTGAAAAGATTTAGAGAAGCTTTTGCCAAAAGCTCGCGAGAGATGCGCATAATTTGGAAGAATATTTAACCAAAAGCTTTTAAAGTACCACTGGTACTTGGGACAGCTATCAGGAACAAGTCTGTGTAAAGATTCACGAGAAAAGATCTTTTCCTTAAACAAAGCTGAAAATTCATGACTAATGTTGGTCGTGAAGTGGTTCCTGAAATAATTGAAGTGTTTTAAATTCATAGAACGTTTGAGTTTTGGTACATTTCTAGACAATCCAAAAGAGCCTACTATTATGCCTCAACACAAAAGACTATCCAATCAAAACCGTAGTTACAACAATTCCCCCATTTTTCAAAAAAAACCTTCTCTTTTTCGTAATAATTTTGACACTGCTTTGTTCCCTCTCGCCTTTTTAAAATTCACGTGCTTGACTCTCTAGATAGTCTAGATTGTACGTTCTGTGGTGGCTAAGCATCGTAATTTGTACTTAATTTTTGGTCTCGCTGTAATTTTAAATAAATATACCAGGTGTCCGGGGGTAATTTGCATTAACTTCGGGAGGTGATTCCATATGTGGTAGGAGTAAAAAAGATTAACAACTTATTCCGAAATTTCAACTTTGGTTTTCCATACAAAAATATGTACCTATTAAAAATCCTGAGTGTAAGGAACAAACTTACCCGATACATTTGCTGTGAGCCTGCCGGACGCGATTGAATTTAGAACGATCTAAAAGTTGGAATTTCGAAAAAAGTTATCTGCATAGACATATGAATATTACTAGACCTGCCCTAAGTGATACAAGCGTATTTCCCCCTCTCTGTACCGGTTCCATTTGGAGCCAGCTGGGCTGGGGTATAGCTCCGCGTGAATCTAGAAAATGTGATGTCATCATTCTTGTGCGGACTAGCGTCGAGCTCTCATCGGAATATTTACGAAATATTACTACAAAAATGGTGGCTTGGGCTATTAAAACGTGTAAAAGAGAATAATTTATTTTTTATTTTTATTTTGAAACCTAAATTAAACCTCAAATTATAATATTTTAATTAATGTAGATATTATAAAACAGAATAAACCCAATTATCGTATTATATTCCAAAGGTAGGCATTATTTGTCTTTATTTTAAGCTTATTCACATCATATAATATGATCAGTTTTATCACATCGAGAAACATGCAGCGTTGCCATCTCGGAATTCCCGGTCCCGTCGTGTGATCGCCTCTGTTTACTGGGGTAAGTAAATTATGAAAAGTGTTTTAACTAAATACGGCAACAAAATATTCGACTTTCAAAACAAGCGAACCTTTCTTTGCCGTATTTGGGACTTCGCAAGTTTGTTCAAACAGTGGCGAGTAATTCGTGCTCCCGTGTAAAAAGGTCTATTCATTAAAAAGCAGATTTTACTTTTAAGAACTAAATGGTGATATTATAATGCGAGATGCCTATATATTGTCAAATTGATTTATTGGCGAATCACATATCATCAAAATCAACTCACCCCTCTGCGTCCCGCTACAGTTGATTGTTGCCCCTGTCCTGTATGTTCTCGTCTATTAATATTCATATGTCTATGGTTATTTGTCTTTTTTACTTATATTATAAATTAGAATGAGCTCCCGAACTTTACCCCGGACATCCTGTGTATTAAATGTTTATTAGAACAACTCTATTTTTATATCTTTTTGAAGGTTATTCCCATTAATGTAATATATAATTAAAAAAGAAGATAACACCGATAATCTAAATGAAAATATGAAAGAGAGCTGTTACACACAGAAAAAATATAATACAATTTAATTTGTTAAAAACTTGAGAAAACTGTGAGTATTTTGCAAAAAAGTTAGTATGAAGATCGGAATAGAATGCAAGATGCAAGAAAATTGTTACTTTTTACCCTAGTTTTCATAGAGATCGACTTTCGAAGAATCTTACAATTTTTTTTCTGTTACTTTTTTACTTCTTCAAAACTTGTGCGAGGAACTAAATAACTTGATAGTTACTTACTAAGTGGATTATCCCGTGGAAAGTCAGGGATATCCTCAAGGGTAGAGATCGTACAAATTTTCTGTTTTCAAAAGTTATATTATTTGAAAATATGAAGGAGCCTAATTTAACATTTCAACAAAACTTTTAAATATGTGAACATTTTAGACAGATAATGACAAAGACCTCGTTAGGTTTCTGCTTTCCATTTATGATAATGTTATTTCCTGTCACTTACATTCTGCAAGTACTAGGAGATTTTATTAGTATCTAGCTGAATGAAAAAACAAAATGGCGACCAAAATGTTGACTAATATGAAATCCCCATTTGTTTTGAGAAAAACTATATGTCACATGACAAACCGTAGAAAAGTCATAAAAAACAAAATGGCCACCAAAATGATGACTAATATGAAATCGCCTCCCTTTTTTGTGAAAAACGATATGTCACATGGAACCTTAGAAAAGTCTTAAAAAAACAATTAAAAAAATAAATTGTTTCTACCTTTATTCCCATTTCCCATTCATCCCCGTTCCCCTTCCGACTCCTCTTCCTCTTCCCTCCCGCGTCCCCTTCCCCTATCGCGTTCCCTTTTCACCTTCCCGCGTTCCCCCTCTCCTCTCCCGCTCGCCCCTTTCTCGCTAACCCGCCCCACCCCCTCACGCTTTCCGCTTCCACCTTCTTCGCCCTTCCCTCTTTCTCGTCCCCCTCCCGCGAAGCCCACCTCCTTAATTCCCCAACCGACCCTCCCCCATACCCCTCCCCTCACCCTTTTTTCCCTGCCGCCTAATTCCATAAAATACACTATCTCCTAGATTTAAAGATACACAGTGAATTTGCTCAATGCTATAATATGTTAAATAATAGAACAAAAAGTGTTTTTAACAATTTTCGGAGCATAAAACGATCGCGATATTTTTCTATGTAGGGATTTTCAGATAATTTCCGTTTCGGCTCGACAATGTACAGAATTATTATCTTCAAAAATAACATATCGTCGTTGCATATTTAATATGAACAACGTGACGATTTTGACGAACATTATATAAATATACAGTTATTTTTCTTTTTTTTTTTTCTCAATCTATTACAATTTGAGTCATTTAAGGCGATAGAAAATAAACCATGTGAACAATAAACCATATAGAAAAATAAGTACCCCTGCCTAAGTTTGTATAAATTTCGTAGGATGAGAATTTCAACTACCAGTTTGAAAATGTCCGTAGTAGGATGAAACCGGTCCTGGTGAAAATAAACAAGTGGAACAAGTGCCAAAGTTGTTTTTCAAATCCAAAATTTCAAATCCATGTGACAATCAAAAAGGACATTATAAAATAAAATAAAGTCATATCCTCTGCATACCACTACACATTTCAATTGCATTCGTATATACATAATATTAATATCATTTTGTGATGCCTAGCTGTCAAATTTGAATAAATTTAAATTAAATATTTTGATATTATTATGGTATTTAAAATTATGACGAAAACTGTACATAGAATATGAAGCATGTGAGAAGAACGCGTTAAAATTCAAATTTCTGGCATAAAATAGTTAATGTTTGCCATAAATATATTCTTATAATGAACGAAATATATTTAACATACTTGGTCTATAAATAGTATTGTTATTTTCCGTTAGTTATTTTTTTAAACAGTTTTTATCGATTTTCTCAGAATGTATTCAGAATCACATGCTCCATATTCTACATGCAATGACGATAGATTTTTTTAGAACTTAAAAACATAAAGTGTTCAAAATTAGGTTATAAATTGTTAGAAAATCGAAGTTCTCAGCCTAAAAACGACTGCATATTGCATATAAGTATACCAGGGGACCGATTGTCATGGAATCACAAATAACATGTTATTATTACATCCACACAGGAAATTTAAACGTAGAATTCAATTAAAAAAAGAGTTTATGTTGGCGTAGCTGACCTGCATTTTCAATTGTTAAAGCCTAGATTTTCGATTTAATTTTAGATTGTGCAAAAGTGTGGAAAGCCCTAAACTCAGACCAGCTGAAAAGCATTGGAAAATATGATATAAAAGAAAAACGATTAAAAAACCAATTAAAATACAGTTTATTGCCAGCATAAAAAAAAACTTTTACCGGAATTGACAGCTTAGTAATTCGGTCGGTAAATAAATATGTTCGATGTTGTCCAATTTTCATCACTGCATTTGACAAGTGACAGTGTTCAGAAGTGGAAAATATGCGATGTGTAGGAAATGAAATGAAATATATTAAAGTTGTAATGTTATGCTCAATGGTGTTTTTACGTATTATCGAACTGAGAATGTAAAATGCGCGGTACAAATCTTGTTCTATAAGGGAGGAAATAAGAACTTTGTACGAATATAATACCTGCCTTTTAATCTACAAAATTCAAAATGGACTTATACTCACAAACACAACATTTATAAAAACGTCACAAATTCACGAATTCACAAATTCAAACGTCACAAATTCACTAGATGACATAATAAATTGTACACAAATGATTTTAAGACTGAAAGTGGCAAGAGAAACATTGATCACGAGGGTGTTCCATTATATTATAATCTCCTTCCAGACACCCTAAAAATGGAGAAAAGTATAAATATATTTGAAAAAAACTATTTCCTTAAGTTTATAGAAAAAAAATAATTTTACTACATTGTTTTTAATTTTAAGTTAAGAGGGTATTACTTTTGTATTTATTTTAAGTTAAGAGGGTATTACCTTTTGTATTTAATTTTAAGTTAGGAGGGTATTACTTTTGTGTTTAATTTTAAGTTAAGAGGGTATTACTTTTGTATTTAATTTTAAGTTAAGAGGGTATTACCTTTTGTATTTAAATTTAAGTTTAGAGGGTATTACTTTTGTATTTAATTTTAAGCTAAGAGGGTATTACTTTTATATTTAATTTTAAGTTGAGAGGGTATTACCAGAGAATGCCGGAAATAAGACCCTTTTAAATCAAATTCTAGTCGTATTGGCTCTCTTTTACAAAAAAAACATAAATTGATTTTGAAAGATTGTTATTTTATCTGGAACACGCAGCTTTAAAATTTTGAAAAAATAAGTGCATTTTTAATATACTAAGGTTATACCGTTGGTCGTTGACAGATTTGTTCAATTTTCAAACGATATATTCTATTAAACAACACAAATTTCAAATCATATAATCAAACAACAAAATAAATCAATACATAATCTAGTCAACACAGTTTTCAGAATTTTAATTTTAGAATAACTCAGGTGCGGGGCATACGTCATTCCTATGTCTACCAACGTTAAATTGTCGTGAAAACCAGCTTAAGTGCCCAAGCGGTAAATTAAAATCATAAAAAATAAATCCGAAAAGTTGTTTTGTGACAAAAATACCTCAGTTTTTTTTATTTATTTAAGGTCTTACAAACTAAAATTTTTCAGATTTTTTTACACGCCTATTTTGTAACATTATTGAAAAATCGTAAATACTTGTGATCAAAAAATACTTACAAGAAGTACACGATATTTAATAATGTATCATCGTGCGTTTTGGGCATTTTATTGCTTACTTGAATGTAGGTATATATTAAAGCAAGTTTTTAATGAAATAAATCGATAATAAATTTTTTATTTCAAAATTTAATAGGGGGTATATTCGATCTTTCTCATTGGAATCTCCTTGTACAGTTGCAAGCATTTTTAAACTTTTATTCTTAGCCGCTGGTCAATCACTCTTAATAATCGACCGTCAGGAGCTTAATACATCTGTTTAATTGCTGACTTTTAAAATGTATCAAAGCATAGACGCAGCGCCAAAATATAAATGTCGAAAAAATCTAAATGTTCAGATTGGAAAAATTTTGATTGGGTTTTTTTTTATTTTGTTATTTTTTAATTGAAAATAAACGTTACCGGAGAGCAAAGGAATCGCTGGTTAAAGTTTGCCGGGTACGTACCGAAACACCCTGTGTAAATGTGAGCTCTAGCGTTATGAATTTTTTTTCTATTCCTTTTATGCAAATAAAACTTGTGTGTGCATGTCCGTGATTACATATATATATACTGGTGAGTTCTGGTGTTATGAAATTTTTTCAATAGATAGCAATAATTAGATAGAAAAAATAAAGTATTTTATATACTTTAGCGGCAGGGAGGGATATCGGGAGGGAGAGGGGAATCCGGGATGAAACGAATGGGAAAAGACACGCAGGGAGAAACCATTTCTTTATTTAATGCCGGGAATTTACTACTATAAAAAATATATACCGTCATTAGAGCAAGACGGTAAACATTGTAAAATATATTCCTTGATGGAACCCCTCATTAAAACATTGAAACATTTTCCTTTGCATATAGATGGGTATTATAATGGTTTAAATAAATCAATAAGAAAAATAATCTTTAAAGAAATAAGTATTCTCGACCTTTTTGCCCTTGTCGTATTTTTCAGGTATCGTAATGTCCTTTGTTTTGAGAAGATTTATTATTCATTAATTTTTTGTCTGTCTCGTTTTTCCTTCAAACAATGTAACTAAGGGGAGAATTTACATAGTAGATACCTACTAACTCCAAACTCCATCTTATTACTCATACCTTTCTCCATTTCTCATGCAGAAATAATAATGGAGAAATCATAAATAATGCGAAAATCAGTAATTTTAAACACATGTAGGATTACGAAAGATTTTAAAATATTTATATTGAGGGATCAGTAGGATTTATCAGTCCAGTTAAGGAGTTCTACCGAGCCGAACCATCTGATATGAAAATATCTGGAGGCGGTGAAAGCTTCGTTAATTCAAACCGTTTATTAATAAGCCAGTAATTTTGCACACGAACGACATTATCCAAATATATTTGCCAAATATAATTGCCAGAAATTCTAGGTGAGCATATGTAAGGAAAAAATCTGGTCCATGCAACCCCTTCCACTCATAAAAGTACCTTGCACGTACCATATTTTATCCTTGATTTCAATTCTTACCCTCTCAATCAATATTCTACCATACAGCTTGCCGACTGTACTTAGCAGGCTAATAGTCCTATGATTCCCACATTCCATGCGTGACCTTCACCTTTGTGTAACGACAAAATTACAGCCCTTCTCCAATCTAAGCACTGGTTAAAAATTATTGTAGAAAGCAATTACTTTGTGGTTTGACATATTTAATAAAAAGGAAACACATTTTTTGTTTGTTTTAAAACCACGATATTTATTCATTTACTTTACCGACCGGTTTTATTTATATGTTACCGGTATTATTAATGTTGGTTTTTTCCCAATTCATTCGTATTAGTGTATCCCCATTATTTGTAATAATTTTATATTGTTGTCTCTCTCTATATGTATATATAAGCACACATTTGTAGTTATTGTTTAGTATTAATTTGTACCCTGAAGATGCTTGAGTAAAGCGAAACTGGTCGGTAAAGTAAATTAATAAATATCGTGGTTTTAAAACCAAAAAAGTAAGTGTTTTATTTTTATTAAACTCGTTAAAAAGTTTGCACAACCATGTGAGAATAATACGGCTATCTCCTTTAAAGTATTTGGCAGCAATATTGTCAAAACCAACAGCCTTACCATTATTTAAACCTTTAATCGATCGTTTTATTTTATAATAAAAACTAGGCAACGTATAAAATTATATAGAAATCTAATAGCCATTGAATACACAACACACACGGAGAAAAATGTTATTCTAAAAGAGGATCATTTTAGTCGTAAAAGCGGTTAAAAACGGGACTGAAATTCTTACGAACAAATTAATACGGTTTCAATGTTTATTGGCGGGAACATGTAAGAATAATTTGTTGGTATACGTAATTTCGTATGTATACCAACAAATTATTCTTATATTTTCCCGCCAATAAACATAGATACACTGTTAATTTGTTCGTAAGAACTTCAGTCCGTTTTTACGAATAAAATGATCGTATTTTAGAATAACATTTTTCTCCGTGCAGCCTTAAAAATTGTTTTTTACGACCATGTAAAATAAATTGCTGAAACGCAATAAAAACCATTGGTAAACAGACTGAAAACATAGGGAGGTTGAAACGACTGCGCCCATAAAGTGACTGCTATCTCCTGCATATGACATATGCGTAATGCGGCAGAGTTGTTGTTGAACTTTCTCCCTTAAGGGATGAACCAATAACCCGGTATAAAAAACCATCGACTACCAGCGCAGTAGGTACCGACACACCTTCCCTGTTACCACACTTAATTACTCTTGCTGGGACCTACCACTTATTTACCCATCCCTACGCGATCGCTAATTACCTGCCGCATGTCATCGTACACACCTGACAACACGCATCGTCATTAACATATTACTAGCTTTTGCCCGTTGCAAGGCAACTAATTGGTTAAAGCACTTAGCGATTTGACGTTTGAATGTGGATGAAGCAAGAAGTGTGTGTCTACATTTTTTAAAAATGAAATATTTGAAGATAAAAAATCGATGTTTGAATGTGGATGAAGCAAGGATTGTGAGAACTACTAAAAGAGTACTGTAAGTTAATCGCTCTATTTTGTACACCCGCTACTTAGCCACTTTGGTCGCCCTGGTTAAGGCGTTCAGTATGGGCCTTTTCTCGCAAAAAGGGGCCTAGAAGTTTATTGCTCAATTTTTTCACTAATAAATTGTTTCTAAATTATATGATATGCACTCACTTTTCTAATAACTCCCGTTACACCTATTTAAATTTTTTGTATGAATTTGATAACGCCAAATCTCTGCATTATATAAAGAAAACTTCGCGGGCTTGCGCACAATAACTCACCAAAGTTTCATCGCAATCGGATGAATATTATTGTAGATAATTTCATTACGCTAGAGCTCATTATTATATTTTAAAACCATTTCGAGCATGCACACATCATATCCCCAAAGTTTCATCGCAATCGGATGAATAGTATTGGAAATAATTTCATAATGCCAGAGCTTATTCTTATATATAGAAACCATCCCTAGCATGCCAACATCGAATTCCCAAAGTTTCATCTCAATCGGATGAAAAGTAAAGGAAATAATTTCATTACGCCAGAGCTTACTTTTATGCATAAAAACCATCCCAGGCATGCACACATCAAATCTCCAAAGTTTCATCTCAATCGGGTGAATAGTATATGAAATAATTTGATAACGCCAGAGCTTATTATTACGCATAGAAACCATCCCGGACATGCACACATCAAATCCCCAAAGTTTCATCGCAATCAGATGAATAGTATAGGAAATAATTTCATAGAGCCAGAGCTTACTATTATGCGTAGAAACCAACCCGGGCATGCACACATCAAATACCAAAAGTTTTGTCGCAATCAGATGAAAAGTATTGGAAAAAAAATCATAACGCCAGAGCTTACTCTTTTATGTTCAAACCATCCCGAGTATCCAACATCAAATTCCCAAAGTTTCATCTCAATCGGATGGAAAGTATAGGAAATAATTTCATAACGCCAGATCTTACCATTATGCGTAAATAATTTCATAATTCCAGAGCTTACTATTATGCGTAGAAACCAACCCGGGCATGCACACATCAAAGCTCAAAAGTTTTGTCGCAATCAAATGAATAGTATTGGAAAAAATTTCATAACGCCAGAGCTTACTCTTTTACATAGAAACCATCCCGAGCATGTCAACATCGAATTCCCAAAGTTTCATCTCAATCGGATGAAAATTAAAGGAAATATTTTCATAACGCCAGAGCTTACTTTTATGCATAAAAACCATCCCAGGCATGCACACATCAAATTTCCAAAGTTTCATCTCGATCGGGTGAATAGTATATAAAATAATTTCATAAAGCCAGAGCTTACTATTATGCGTAGAAACCAACCCGGGCATGCACACATCAAATCCCAAAAGTTTTGTCGCCATCAGATGAATAGTATTGGAAAAAAAACCTACCTAACCCTCAAACAAAAAATATTTGTTCAACAAAAAACCATCTTATCAAACTCAATTTTACTGCAGCAAAAAAATTACACAAAGAAATTCTTTAACAATATCCGGCTACCCGTGCACACGTATAATTATTTTTATTTTAAAATTGAATAATGTCCAAAGTAAACGAACGAATCCTGACCGATCTATTTTTCGATTTATATGCATATAAAAAATCTGTAGCACTGCATCGAACCCACCTAATTTATAAAAAGTACCTTCATACATACCTACCTACCCAGAGTACCTGTTCAGTACTTAGTTCCTACCTACCTGCATATCTACCTACCCCCGTGTACACCTACATTTTTTTGGAAATATCCATCTTTGGTTACTTTTTTTTATTTTATATCATATTTTTTTTTTGTGATTTAAAGGAAAGAAGTTCTTACTTAGAGTAAATATCGATATTTGAATTCAATGCAATCCGCATGCCTACTGAACTCCCTGATTGGACAGTCGAAATGAACGACAGGGTCCGGCAAAATTTCCTCACTCATTATTACAAAAACCAATCGATTAAAAAAATGATTTTTTTTTTAAATCGACTCTTTAATATTTTTTTATGGAAATGACATCTTTCAAGTATCCACCTTTTGATGTCACGGACGCCATAACTCTTTTCGTAATCAATAATTATTAATAACGATAAATGTATAGAAAATTAGAAAAAAAACTTTGCATCTTATTTAGATAAATTTTAATGCGCCGCAAAAACGTTGGTCGCAAACGCAAGACAATATTTTCTAAACAAAAAAATTAAGGAAAAAATCATGAGTTTTAATAAAAAAATTAATCAGTATATTTCGAGCGGAATTTTTTTTACCACCCTGTTTCTGAATTTGAATTAAAAGACCGACAAACTGCAATCGGCATTTTTCCAGAAGAAACGCATTTAGTACCTACCATCTTTGGTGATTTCTCTTAATTTCAAACCATTTATTTGTAATTCGATGGAGCAAAGTAGGTACCTACCCAGTGATTATTATTATACCAATCCACCTGACCAGTAATATTTTTAAATCTTGTATAATTTGTTAGCCGATTTTTCATGGATTTTTTTGTAAAATGTCAAATTTTTAGCTCGATATTGTGGAATATTTTCAATGGAATGCCACTAAAAAAACGGTTGAATAAGTTTTCGAAACCTTTTGCCATTGAATATATCAAAAAACATTTACGCCAGAGGCCGTCATTTTGACGCAATTTCGTTTGCAAATGAAGGATTCTCAAATACGCCAAAGCTCAATTTTTTTAAAGGCTAAAGTCTAATTTTTTGTTCAGGCCCTAGCACGCTTGCTCTATAACGATCGGTAGGATAACTATCGGTAACTTCTCATCGTTCCCTAGGACAACTGCACATCGCTAACGAACAAACAACAGTTGATGTCGAATATGTTAAGGACACTTAGTCATTGTGAACTGTCACTTATTCGTTGGCGATCTGTAGTCATGCTAGGGAACGATGAGAAGTTACCGATAGTTATCCTATCGATCGTTATAGAGCGAGCGTGCTAGGGCCTCTGACCTACCGCAAAAGCCGTGAGGATCTTACGCTAAAAAAATTCGCTGGGTGGGTAGGCCAACGCCTCTGCAATAGGTCATTTCAAGTGGTTCGCTATGTTTGTTGATTTAGAAGTGGTGCCTGGGTTCATGAGGTTTGTTCTGGTCTTGGCGGTGGATTCGTCTGCCCACCAATTTCGTGGCAGACCAGATCGGAAGAGACTGGTTTAGGGAGACTTTTTGGGTTCTTCAGCAAAGCTCTCTCGGAACATCACCTTGCACCGCAGTGGGAGGGATAAAATCATTCGTCCGTCACTCCACACACTGATCCCCAGATTCCTACCCACCCCTCATAACTTTTTCCTTACCAGAACATCATCTCCTTACCTTCCTAAAAAGAACCCTTCACACAGCATCCCCAAAGATGACATAGGCCCTGAGAGGAATTATTTTCGTCCGTCACTCCACACACTGATCCCCAGATTCCTACCCACCCCTCATAACTTTTTCCTTACCAGAACATCATCTCCTTACTTTCCTAAAAATAACCCTTCACACAGCATCCCCAAATATGACATAGGCCCTGAGAGGAATTATTTTCTTCAAGGCCTCCTGTGTAGAGCTATTATAAAAATTAAATAAACTTCTCTTTTCCCGGTAGATTTTCCTAATTTTGTTTTAAATTAGTCGAGTAAGATCCATAGTTTATGCATAAACATTCACACGAAAAAGCCCGCCCTTAGGATTGTGTGTATTGGTGCATATAACGATGCAAAACGTCACTGAGATACATCTTTTTGCCAACCTGAATATATTTAGATATTCTTAAATCGACTCAGATTAACCGGTTATAAAGGGTTTGGTCATCCAACAAATGATTCACGGGGTGGCAGTACCAATGCACACCACCCACGCCGAATGATATTATAATAACACTATTGTGCACTATTTAAAGAAGTACGTACACCATTAGGCAAAAAAAATGGATTATCCTGAGTTATTTAAACAGTTTTATTCATCATGTTAAATTCTCAATATTTGAAAAAAAAGTTCCCACCCAAGTAGGTACCTACCCACTGGTAAATTATTTTCTATGATCTCGGCAGCCTGAACCGTTCGAATTTTATTTGTCTTTACAAAAGTACCAACCCAGCAATTAAAATCAACGTTATGTAGCTGGCCGGTAACGTTTAACCTGTTTTTATTTTGCATTTCTTCATAAACGTCAGAATTTTTTCAACTTTTGAAGATGTATCCTGAAATAATTTACATGAAATGTGGTAAATGTAATGTATTATTGGAGTTCGGAAATCTATGGTTTTCAAAATTATAGAAAAACATCTTATCCACATATGCTATTTTTGACGTAATATTGATATACATGAGACTCGTCGAAATGTCAAATTAACATGCGAGACGCCATAGAATAATTTTCAAAAATGCCCCAACATTTCAGTACTTTGAAGGTCTGACGATAAATTTTTCCTTAATAAAGCATTTTTTTACTGGCTACGAACATTTTAACAGTTTTTAACTCGGAATTTTTTTCGTAAACGTCAGAAATTACCGACGTTTGAAAACGAATCCTGACAAAATTTCCATGAAAAGTCATAAATATAATATATTATTTATGTTTCAAAACCTGTCGTAGTCGAAATAATACAAAAACATCTAAGCCAGGTATCTTTTTTAAGTCGCAATTTTGATTTACCTAGAGGCTCGTCGGAATGTAAAGTTTTGAGGTGAGACGCCTTATATTTAAAAAAATATACACTTTACGATTTTAGTACTGAGGCTCTTTCACAAATTTTTCGTGAAGGTCTGACGATAAATTTTTCCTTTTTTGATGGGCGAACCTGGCGGCTGGAAATACAACTTTGAATTTCTTCGTCGAATAATGAGCGCTTCTAGTTTTCGCCGCTAGGTTTTCATACATCAGTTTTATTAGCAGTTTATTTTTTTTGCATCAGTTTTTTTATATGAAAATTTGCAATTGGTAAAATTCTGGCTGAATTTTTCCCATACAAATCAGGTCTGAAAAAATCGTATGTATTTTTATCCACGGTCGATGTCTCGCGAAAATCAGCTTTGAGGTCGGTTAAACTCGAGGGGCAGAGTGGTCGTTTTTCGCAAGACTGCGATTGACTTAAAATCTGGTGGTTACGAGCATTAATATATATACTAGCTTTTGCCCGTTGCAAGGCAACTAATTGGTTAAAGCACTAAGCGATTTGACGTTTGAATGTGGATGAAGCAAGAAGTGTGTGTGTCTAAATTTTTTAAAAATTAAATATTTGAAAAAAAAAATCGATGTTTGAATGTGGATGAAGCACGGATTTTGAGAACTACTCAAAGGGTCTTGTGAGTTAATCGCTCAATTTTGTACACCCGCTACTTAGCCACTTTGGTCGCCCTGGTTAAGGCGTTCCGTATGGGCCTTTTCTCGCAAAAAGGGGCCTAGAAGTTTACGGTTCAATTTTTTCACTAATAAATTGTTTCTAAATTATATGATATGCACTCACTTTTCTAATAACTCCCGTTACACCTATTTAAATTTTTTGTACAAATTTGATAACGCCAAAGCTCTGCATTATATAAAGAAAACTTCGCGGGCTTGCGCACAATAACTCACCAAAGTTTCATCGCAATCGGATGAATATTATTGTAGATAATTTCATTACGCTAGAGCTCATTATTATATTTTAAAACCATTTCGAGCATGCACACATCATATCCCCAAAGTTTCATCGCAATCGGATGAATAGTATTGGAAATAAGTTCATAATGCCAGAGCTTATTCTTATATATAGAAACCATCCATAGCATGCCAACATCGAATTCCCAAAGTTTCATCTCAATCGGATGAAAAGTAAAGTAAATAATTTCATTACGCCAGAGCTTACTTTTATGCATAAAAACCATCCCAGGCATGCACACATCAAATCTCCAAAGTTTCATCTCAATCGGGTGAATAGTATATGAAATAATTTGATAACGCCAGAGCTTACTATTACGCATAGAAACCATCCCGGACATGCACACATCAAATCCCCAAAGTTTCATCGCAATCGGATGAATAGTATAGGAAATAATTTCAGCCAGAGCTTACTATTATGCGTAGAAACCAACCCGGGCATGCACACATCAAATCCCAAAAGTTTTGTCGCAATCAGATGAATAGTATTGGAAAAAATTTCATAACGCCAGAGCTTACTCTTTTACATAGAAACCATCCCGAGCATGCCAACATCGAATTCCCAAAGTTTCATCTCAATCGGATGGAAAGTATAGGAAATAATTTCATAACGCCAGATCTTACCATTATGCGTAAATAATTTCATAATTCCAGAGCTTACTATTATGCGTAGAAACCAACCCGGGCATGCACACATCAAAGCTCAAAAGTTTTGTCGCAATCAAATGAATAGTATTGGAAAAAATTTCATAACGCCAGAGCTTACTCTTTTACATAGAAACCATCCCGAGCATGCCAACATCGAATTCCCAAAGTTTCATCTCGATCGGGTGAATGAAAATATAAAATAATTTCATAAAGCCAGAGCTTACTATTATGCGTAGAAACCAACCCGGGCATGCACACATCAAATCCCAAAAGTTTTGTCGCCATCAGATGAATAGTATTGGAAAAAACCTACCTAACCCTCAAACAAAAAATATTTGTTCATTTACCTACGTAATTTCTAAAAAAAAAAAACATTGCAATTTTATTACTTATCAAAAAAACCATCTTATCAAACTCAATTTTACTGCAGCAAAAAAATTACACAAAGAAATTCTTTAACAATATCCGGGTACCCGTGCACACGTATAATTATTTTTATTTTAAAATTTAATAATGTCCAAAGTAAACGAACGAATCCTGTCCGATCTATTTTTCGATTTATATGCATATAAAAAATCTGTAGCACTGCATCGAACCCACCTAATTTATAAAAAGTACCTTCATACATACCTACCTACCCAGAGTACCTGTTCAGTACTTAGTTCCTACCTACCTGCATATCTACCTACCCCCGTGTACACCTACATTTCTTTGGAAATATCCATCTTTGGTTACTTATTTTTATTTTATATCATAATTTTTTTGTGATTTAAAGGAAAGAAGTTCTTACTTACAGTAAATATCGATATTTGAATTCAATGGAATACCATGTCTAGTGTATTCCACCTCCACCTAATACCACCTCCCTGATTGGTCAGTCAAAATGAACGACAGGGTCCGGCAAAATTTCCTCACTCATTATTACAAAAACCAATCGATTAAAAAAATGACTTTTTTTTAAAATCGACTCTTTAATATTTTTTTATGGAAATGACATCTTTCAAGTGTCCACCTTTTGATGTCACGGACGCCATAACTCTTTTCGTAATCAATAATTATTAATAACGATAAATGTATAGAAAATTAGAAAAAAAACTTTGCATCTTATTTAGATAAATTTTAATGCGCCGCAAAAACGTTAGTCGCAAACGCACGACAATATTTTCTAAACAAAAAAAAATTAAGGAATAAATCATGAGTTTTAATAAAAAAATTAATCAGTATATTTCGAGCGGAATTTTTTTTACCACCCTGTTTCTGAATTTGAATTAAAAGACCGACAAACTGCAATCGGCATTTTTCCAGAAGAAACGCATTTAGTACCTACCATCTTTGGTGATTTCTCTTAATTTCAAACCATTTATTTGTAATTCGATGGAGCAAAGTAGGTACCTACCCAGTGATTATTATTATACCAATCCACCTGACCAGTAATATTTTTAAATCTTGTAAAATTTGTTAGCGGATTTTTCATGGATTTTTTTGTAAAATATCAAATTTTTAGCTCGATATTGTGGAATATTTTCAATGGAATGCCACTAAAAAAACGGTTGAATAAGTTTTCGAAACCTTTTGCCATTGAATATATCAAAAAACATTTACGCCAGAGGCCGTCATTTTGACGCAATTTCGTTTGCAAATGAAGGATTCTCAAATACGCCAAAGCTCAATTTTTTTGTTCAGGACCTAGCACGCTTGCTCTATAACGATCGGTAGGATAACTATCGGTAACTTCTCATCGTTCCCTAGGACAACTGCACATCGCTAACGAACATGATCGCTAAAAAAATTCGCTGGGTGGGTAGGCCAACGCCTCTGCAATAGGTCATTTCAAGTGGTTCGCTATGTTTGTTGATTTAGAAGTGGTGCCTGGGTTCATGAGGTTTGTCCTGGTCTTGGCGGTGGATTCGTCTGCCCACCAATTTCGTGGCAGACCAGATCGGAAGAGACTGGTTTAGGGAGACTTTTTGGCTTCTTCAGCAAAGCTCTCTCGGAACATCACCTTGCACCGCAGTGGGAGGGATAAAATCATTCGTCCGTCACTCCACACACTGATCCCCAGATTCCTACCCACCCCTCATAACTTTTTCCTTACCAGAACATCATCTCCTTACTTTCCTAAAAAGAACCCTTCACACAGCATCCCCAAAGATGACATAGGCCCTGAGAGGAATTATTTTCGTCCGTCACTCCACACACTGATCCCCAGATTCCTACCCACCCCTCATAACTTTTTCCTTACCAGAACATCATCTCCTTACTTTCCTAAAAAGAACCCTTCACACAGCATCCCCAAAGATAACATAGGCCCTGAGAGGAATTATTTTCTTCAAGGCCTCCTGTGTAGAGCTATTATAAAAATTAAATAAACTTCTCTTTTCCCGGTAGATTTTCCTAATTTTGTTTTAAATTAGTCGAGTAAGATCCATAGTTTGTGTATAAAAAATGCATAAACATTCACACGAAAAAGCCCGCCCTTAGGATTGTGTGTATTGGTGCATATAACGATGCAAAACGTCACTGAGATACATCTTTTTGCCAACCTGAATATATTTAGATATTCTTAAATCGACTCAGATTAACCGGTTATAAAGGGTTTGGTCATCCAATAAATGATTCACGGGGTGGCAGTACCAATGCACACCACCCACGCCGAATGATATTAGAATAACACTATTGTGCACTATTTAAAAAAGTACCTACGCCATTTGGCAAAAAAAAATGGATTATCCTGAGTTATTTAAACAGTTTTATTCATCATGTTAAATTCTCAATATTTGAAAAATAACGTTCCCACCCAATTAGGTACCTACCCACTGGTAAATTATTTTCTATGATCTCAGCAGCCTGAACCGTTCGAATTTTATTTGTCTGTACAAAAGTACCTACACAGCAATTAAAATAAACGTTATGTAGCTGGCCGCTAACATTTAACCTGTTTTCAATTTTCCTTTCCTTCATAAACGTCAGAATTTATTTCAACTTTTGAAGATGTATCCTGAAATAATTTACATGAAATGTGGTAAATGTAATGTATTATTGGAGTTCGGAAATCTATGGTTTTCAAAATTATAGAAAAACATCTTATCCACATATATGCTATTTTTGACGTAATATTGATATACATGAGACTCGTCGAAATGTGAAATTTACATGCGAGACGCCATAGAATAATTTTCAAAAATGCCCCAACATTTCAGTACTTTGAAGGTCTGACGATAAATTTTTCCTTAATAAAGCATTTTATTTTACTGGCTACGAACATTTTAACAGTTTTGATCTCGGAATTTTTTTCGTAAACGTCAGAAATTACCGACGTTTGAAAACAAATCCTGACAAAATTTCCATGAAAAGTCATAAATATAATATATTTTTAATGTTCCGAAACCTGTCGTAGTCGAAATAATACAAAAACATCTAAGCCAGGTATCTTTTTTAAGTCGCAATTTTGATTTACCTCGAGGCTAGTCGAAATGTAAAATTTTGAGGTGAGACGCCATATATTTAAAAAATATACACTTTACGATTTTAGTACTGACGCTCTTTCAGAAATTTTTCGTGAAGGTCTGACGATAAATTATTCCTTTTTTGAGGGGCGAACCTGGCGGCTGGCAATATAACTTTGAATTTCATCGTCGAATAATGAGCGCTTCTAGTTTTCGCCGCTAGGTTTTAATACATCAGTTTTTTTAGCAGTTTATTTTTTTTGCATCAGTTTTTTTATATGAAAATTTGCAATTGGTAAAATTCTGGCTGAATTTTTCCCATACAAATCAGGTCTGAAAAAATCGTATGTATTTTCATCCACGGTCGCTTTCTCGCGAAAATCAGCTTTGAGGTCGGTTAAACTCGAGGGGCAGAGTGGTCGTTTTTCGCAAGACTGCGATTGTCTTAAAATCTGGTGGTTACGAGCATTAATATATATACTAGCTTTTGCCCGTTGCAACGCAACTAATTGGTTAAAGCACTAAGCGATTTAACGTTTGAATGTAAATGAAGCAAGAAGTGTAAGCCTGCATTTAAAAAAATATATATATTTGAAGAAAAAAAACGATGTTTGAATGTGGATGAAGCAAGAATTGTGAGAACTACTCAAAGGGTCCTGTGAGTTAATCGCTGGCGACCTATGAAATCCATATGAAATCCCCATCCTCGGTTTACCAGAAACGATTAGTTACATGACTAACCTAAAAAAAGGCTTAAAAACAACATGGCGACCAAAATTTTTACTAATATGAAATCCCCATCCTCAGTTTAGTCAAAAACGATATGTCATATGAATAACCTTAGAAAAGTCTTAAAAAACAAAATGGCGCCCAAAATGTTGACTAATACGAAATCCCCAACTTTTTTTGTGAAAAACGATATGTCACATGACTAACCTTAGAAAAGTCTTAAAAAACAAAATGTCGACAGGAATGTTGACAGGACTAACCGTAGAAAAGTCTTAAAAAACAAAATGGCCACCAAAATGTTGACTAATATGAAAACCCCACCTTTTTTTGAAAAACGATGTCACATGGCTAACCTTAGAAAAGTCTTAAAAAACAATTCTTAATTACAAATATGATTTTTGACTGTGGATGAAGCAAGAATTGCAAAAAACCTCAATTTGGTAGGTGGGTATGGGTACCGCCGCCTCGGGAACCAACACACCTGCAATAGGTCATTTGAAGTTGTTCGCTATGTTTGATGATTTGGCAGGGGTGCCAGGGTTCATAGGGTGAGGTTTTTACCGCTCTTGGTGGTGGATGCGTCTGCCCACCAATTGCGTGGCAGGCCAGATCGGGAGAGACTGGTTTAGGGATACTTTTTGGCTTCTCCAGCAGAGCTCTCTCGGAACATCACCCCTCACCGCAGTGGTAGGGATAAAACCATTCGTCCGTCACTCCACACACTGATCCCCAGATTCCTACCCACCCCTTATACCTTTTTTCCTTCCCAGAACATCATCTCCTTCCTTTCCTAAAAATAACCCTCCACGCAGCATTCCCAAAGAATTTAATGCTCTTTGGTCCTTTATATATTTTTTATAATCCTCGGGTAGCGAAACATTTGGGATACCCATAAAAAAATTTTTAAATGTAATTTTTTAAATTGGAATTTTTTTTAAATTTGGAATTTCTAGAGAAATTTTGGCGCTATAAAAATATAAACTATTTAAAATAAACATAATATAAAACCTACCTAACCCTCACTCAAACAAATAATATTTGTTCATTTACCTACGTAATTTCTAAAAAAAAAACATTGTAAATTTACTATTTATCAAAAAAACAATCTTATCAAACTCAATTTTACTGCAATAAAAAAATTACTCCAAAGAAATTATTTCACAATATGCGGGTACCCGTGCACACGTATAATTATTTTTTATTTTTAAAGTTTATAATGACCTTAGTAAACGAACGAATCCTATTTTTCGATTTATATGCAAATGAAAAATCTGTATTGAACCCACCTAATTTATAAAAAGTACCTTCCTACATACCTACCTACCCAGAGTACCTGTTCAGTTCTTATTTCCTACCTACCTACATATCTACCTACCCCTGTGTGTACCGTATGCAAATATCCATCTTTGGTTACTTTTTTGTATCATAATTTTTTTTTTGATTAAAAGGAAAGAAGTTCTTACTTACAGTAAATATCGATATTTGAATTCAATGGAATACCATGTCTAGTCATCTTCCCTGATTGGTCAGTCGAAATGAACGACAGGGTCCGGCAAAATTTCCTCACTCATTATTACAAAAACCAATCGATTAAAAAAAAAACTTTTTTTTTAATCAACACTTTAATATTTTTTTATGGAAATGACATCTCTCAAGTGTCCACCTTTTGATTTCACGGACGCCATAACTCTTTTCGTAATAAATAATTATTAATAACGATGAATGTATAGAAAATTTGAAAAAAAAAACTTTGCATCTTATTTAGATAAATTTTAATGCGCCGCAAAAACGTTGGTCGCAAACGCCCGACAATATTTTTTAAACAAAAAAAAATTAAGAAAAAAATCATGAGTTTTAATAAAAAAATTAATCAGTATATTTCGAGCGGAATTTTTTTTACCAGCATGTATCTGCATTTGAATTAAAAGACCGACAAACTGCAATCGTCATTTTTTCAGGAGAAACGCATATAGTACCGTACCAACTTTGGTGATTTCTCTTAATTTCAAACCATTTATTTGTAATTCGATGGAGCAAAGTAGGTACCTACCCAGTGATTAATATTATACGTTTCCACCTAGCCAGTAATATTTTTAAATCTTGTGGAATTTGTTAGCGGATTTTTCTTGGATTTTTTTGTAAAATGACAAATTTTTAGCACGATATTGTGGAATATTTTCAATGGAATGCCACTAAAAAACGGTTGAATAAGTTTTCAAAACCTTTCGCCATTGAATATATCAAAAAACATCTACGCCAGAGGCCGTCATTTTGAGGCAATTTCGTTTGCAAATGAAGGATTAGGGAGACTTTTTGGCTTCTCCAGCAGAGCTCTCTCGGAACATCATCTTGCACCGCAGTGGGAGGGATACGACCATTCGTCCGTCTCTCCATACACTGATCCCCAGATTCCTACCCACCACTCATACCTTTTTCCTTCTCAGAATATCCTTTCCTTCCTTTCCTAAAAATAACCCTCCACACAGCATTCCCAAAGACGACGTAGGCCCCGAGGGGAATTATTTTCTTCCGGGCCTCCAGTATCGAGCTATTGTAAAAACTACTCCCTGTAGATTTTCCGAATATTGTACAAAAATACTCGAGTTAAGTACCCCGTTTAGAATGTCATCCATTAAATAATTCCCGGGGCGGCGGTACCAATGCACACCACTCACATTGAATGATAATATAAACATGCAACATACAGAAACGGCGTTTTACAAAAAGAAATCCTCCACACAGCATTCCCAAAAATGACATAGGCCCTGAGAGGAATTATTAATACTATTCGGGGCCTCCTGTATGAAGCGATTGTAAAAAAAAAAAGTTCTCTACTCCCGGTAGTTTTCCCGAACATTTTATAAAAATACTCAAGAAAGTACTCCATTAATTAAGTCATCCATTAAATTATTCCCGGGGCGGCGGTACCAATGCACACAACTCACCTTGAAAGTTACTATAAACACGCAAAATACAAAAACGGCGCTTTACAAATTTTTACTACTTGGTAAAAAAATATTATATGAAACTAAACTTAATTGCAATAAAAAATTTTCAGAAAAAATCTTTCACAAACCTGTTAAAAAAAATTATTTATTGAAAAACAAACCAACAATACGAATTTTGGCAAATATTTGCCACCATCTTTGATAATTTTTTTACTTAAGTTTTTGCACAGAAATGGCCCAATGTTATTTATTTGAAATTTTTAAATCAAAAATAATCACATCAAACCAATAATTTATTGTCCGGATAGGTACCTACTCGTTATCGCCTAAAAATTGCATAGAAAATATTTCAAGTTAGCGGGTAAGTACTTATGCAGTTTAACATCACTATTCGAACACAACAAAATAGGCCATCTCTACTGAATTCCCTGATAGTACATGATCCAGAATAATTTCTTTCCCGATTTTCAATCCAAATAAATTGATTTAAAAATTGTGCATTTTCAGAAGAATTTTTTTGTTTTTGTTTTTCTTAAAATATTTTTCTGGAAATGACATCGGTCGAGTGTCCAGTTTTTGAATTCATCAACAAACATACTATTTTAGTAATAAATAATTATTCATAACGATAATTGTACTGAAAAATAAAAAAAATCTAAGAACCTTAATTGGAGAAATATTTCTATGACACACCAGCGTTAGTCGCAACCGAACGACTCTTTTTTCTTTAAAAAAAAAAATAAGAAAAAAAATCGTTAATAATAATTAAAAAAATAATTCATATTTATCAGAAAGGAAATTTTTCACCGCAATGCATTCGACATTCGATATTTGAAGCTATGATTAAAATGTAGTAACATTTTCAACACTCCAGTTTCTTTGGGAATAATTTGAATTTCGACCGATGTTGAAATTTTTCTTAGCAAATTAGAGTGGTACTAAATCTTGCCGCCAGTGGAGCAGGTAAATCGTGTCAACCATTATTTTATACCGGTTTCCGAATGCGCCTTTGAGATGTTTTTTTTTTTCAAATGTCAGATTGGAAATTAAAATAACGGACGTTTTTTCAAGAAACATTGTCAATATGACTGTCGATTTACATTCGTAAAACTCTTGTCGAAAAGGTTTTACTAAATTTTGAAAGCCCAGATCGATATTTTTAAAGCCATTTCGTATTTTCGAGCTGGGTGTCGACAAAATCAATAAATGACATTACACAACCTAGAAAAAACAAATGAACTCTAATTATTTGGCAAGTGAAACTAATTTTATACGTAATAAAGCATTTTTTTTACTGGCTACGAACATTTTAACAGTTTTGATCTCGGATTTTTTTTCGTAAACGTCAGAAATTACCGACGTTTGAAAACAAATCCTGACAAAATTTCCATGAAAAGTCATAAATATAATATATTTTTAATGTTCCGAAACCTGTCGTAGTCGAAATAATACAAAAACATCTAAGCCAGGTATCTTTTTTAAGTCGCAATTTTGATTTACCTCGAGGCTCGTCGAAATGTAAAATTTTGAGGTGAGACGCCATATATTTAAAAAATATACACTTTACGATTTCAGTACTGAGGCTCTTTCAGAAATTTTTCGTGAAGGTCTGACGATAAATTATTCCTTTTTTGAGGGGCGAACCTGGCGGCTGGCAATATAACTTTGAATTTCTTCGTCGAATAATGAGCGCTTCTAGTTTTCGCCGCTAGGTTTTCATACATCAGTTTTATTAGCAGTTTTTTTTTTTGCATCCGTTTTTTTATATGAAAATTTGTAATTGGTAAAACTTCTGGCTGAATTTTTCCCATACAAATCAGGTCTGAAAAAATCGTATGTGATTTCATCCACGGTCCCTGTCTCGCGATAATCAGCTTTCGGGTCGGTTAAACTTAAGGGGGAGAGTGGTCGTTTTTCGCCTGCAGGGCTTGTCTTAAAATATGGTCGTTTAGAGCATTAATATATATACTAGCTTTTGCCCGTTGCAAGGCAACTAATTGGTTAAAGCACTAAGCGATTGGACGTTTGCATGTGGATGAAGCAAGAAGTGTGTGTGTCTACATTTTTTAAAAATTAAATATTTGAAAAAAAAATCGATGTTTGAATGTGGATGAAGCAAGGATTGTGAGAACTACTCAAAGGGTCCTGTGAGTTAATCGCTCAATTTTGTACACCCGCTACTTAGCCACTTTGGTCGCCCTGGTTAAGGCGTTCAGTATGGGCCTTTTCTCGCAAAAAGGGGCCTAGAAGTTTACGGCTTAATTTTTTCACTAATAAATTGTTTCTAAATTATATGATATGCACTCACTTTTCTAATAACTCCCGTTACACCTATTTAAATTTTTTGTATGAATTTGATAACGCCAAATCTCTGCATTATATAAAGAAAACTTCGCGGGCTTGCGCACAATAACTCACCAAAGTTTCATCGCAATCGGATGAATATTATTGTAGATAATTTCATTACGCTAGAGCTCATTATTATATTTTAAAACCATTTCGAGCATGCACACATCATATCCCCAAAGTTTCATCGCAATCGGATGAATAGTATTGGAAATAATTTCATAATGCCAGAGCTTATTCTTATATATAGAAACCATCCCTAGCATGCCAACATCGAATTCCCAAAGTTTCATCTCAATCGGATGAAAAGTAAAGGAAATAATTTCATTACGCCAGAGCTTACTTTTATGCATAAAAACCATCCCAGGCATGCACACATCAAATCTCCAAAGTTTCATCTCAATCGGGTGAATAGTATATGAAATAATTTGATAACGCCAGAGCTTACTATTACGCATAGAAACCATCCCGGACATGCACACATCAAATCCCCAAAGTTTCATCGCAATCAGATGAATAGTATAGGAAATAATTTCATAGAGCCAGAGCTTACTATTATGCGTAGAAACCAACCCGGGCATGCACACATCAAATACCAAAAGTTTTGTCGCAATCAGATGAAAAGTATTGGAAAAAAAATCATAACGCCAGAGCTTACTCTTTTATGTTCAAACCATCCCGAGTATCCAACATCAAATTCCCAAAGTTTCATCTCAATCGGATGGAAAGTATAGGAAATAATTTCATAACGTCAGATCGTACCATTATGCGTAAATAATTTCATAATTCCAGAGCTTACTATTATGCGTAGAAACCAACCCGGGCATGCACACATCAAAGCTCAAAAGTTTTGTCGCAATCAAATGAATAGTATTGGAAAAAATTTCATAACGCCAGAGCTTACTCTTTTACATAGAAACCATCCCGAGCATGTCAACATCGAATTCCCAAAGTTTCATCTCAATCGGATGAAAATTAAAGGAAATATTTTCATAACGCCAGAGCTTACTTTTATGCATAAAAACCATCCCAGGCATGCACACATCAAATTTCCAAAGTTTCATCTCGATCGGGTGAATAGTATATAAAATAATTTCATAAAGCCAGAGCTTACTATTATTATGCGTAGAAACCAACCCGGGCATGCACACATCAAATCCCAAAAGTTTTGTCGCCATCAGATGAATAGTATTGGAAAAAAAACCTACCTAACCCTCAAACAAAAAATATTTGTTCAACAAAAAACCATCTTATCAAACTCAATTTTACTGCAGCAAAAAAATTACACAAAGAAATTCTTTAACAATATCCGGCTACCCGTGCACACGTATAATTATTTTTATTTTAAAATTGAATAATGTCCAAAGTAAACGAACGAATCCTGACCGATCTATTTTTCGATTTATATGCATATAAAAAATCTGTAGCACTGCATCGAACCCACCTAATTTATAAAAAGTACCTTCATACATACCTACCTACCCAGAGTACCTGTTCAGTACTTAGTTCCTACCTACCTGCATATCTACCTACCCCCGTGTACACCTACATTTTTTTGGAAATATCCATCTTTGGTTACTTTTTTTTATTTTATATCATAATTTTTTGGTGATTTAAAGGAAAGAAGTTCTTACTTAAAGTAAATATCGATATTTGAATTCAATGCAATCCGCATGCCTACTGAACTCCCTGATTGGACAGTCGAAATGAACGACAGGGTCCGGCAAAATTTCCTCACTCATTATTACAAAAACCAATCGATTAAAAAAATGATTTTTTTTTTAAATCGACTCTTTAATATTTTTTTATGGAAATGACATCTTTCAAGTATCGACCTTTTGATGTCACGGACGCCATAACTCTTTTCGTAATCAATAATTATTAATAACGATAAATGTATAGAAAATTAGAAAAAAAACTTTGCATCTTATTTAGATAAATTTTAATGCGCCGCAAAAACGTTGGTCGCAAACGCAAGACAATATTTTCTAAACAAAAAAAATTAAGGAAAAAATCATGAGTTTTAATAAAAAAATTAATCAGTATATTTCGAGCGGAATTTTTTTTACCACCCTGTTTCTGAATTTGAATTAAAAGACCGACAAACTGCAATCGGCATTTTTCCAGAAGAAACGCATTTAGTACCTACCATCTTTGGTGATTTCTCTTAATTTCAAACCATTTATTTGTAATTCGATGGAGCAAAGTAGGTACCTACCCAGTGATTATTATTATACCAATCCACCTGACCAGTAATATTTTTAAATCTTGTATAATTTGTTAGCGGATTTTTCATGGATTTTTTTGTAAAATGTCAATTTTTTAGCTCGATATTGTGGAATATTTTCAATGGAATGCCACTAAAAAAACGGTTGAATAAGTTTTCGAAACCTTTTGCCATTGAATATATCAAAAAACATTTACGCCAGAGGCCGTCATTTTGACGCAATTTCGTTTGCAAATGAAGGATTCTCAAATACGCCAAAGCTCAATTTTTTTAAAGGCTAAAGTCTAATTTTTTTGTTCAGGCCCTAGCACGCTTGCTCTATAACGATCGGTAGGATAACTATCGGTAACTTCTCATCGTTCCCTAGGACAACTGCACATCGCTAACGAACAAACAACAGTTGATGTCGAATATGTTAAGGACACTTAGTCATTGTGAACTGTCACTTATTCGTTGGCGATCTGAAGTCATGCTAGGGAACGATGAGAAGTTACCGATAGTTATCCTATCGATCGTTATAGAGCGAGCGTGCTAGGGCCTCTGACCTACCGCAAAAGCCGTGAGGATCTTACGCTAAAAAAATTCGCTGGGTGGGTAGGCCAACGCCTCTGCAATAGGTCATTTCAAGTGGTTCGCTATGTTTGTTGATTTAGAAGTGGTGCCTGGGTTCATGAGGTTTGTCCTGGTCTTGGCGGTGGATTCGTCTGCCCACCAATTTCGTGGCAGACCAGATCGGAAGAGACTGGTTTAGGGAGACTTTTTGGGTTCTTCAGCAAAGCTCTCTCGGAACATCACCTTGCACCGCAGTGGGAGGGATAAAATCATTCGTCCGTCACTCCACACACTGATCCCCAGATTCCTACCCACCCCTCATAACTTTTTCCTTACCAGAACATCATCTCCTTACTTTCCTAAAAAGAACCCTTCACACAGCATCCCCAAAGATGACATAGGCCCTGAGAGGAATTATTTTCGTCCGTCACTCCACACACTGATCCCCAGATTCCTACCCACCCCTCATAACTTTTTCCTTACCAGAACATCATCTCCTTACTTTCCTAAAAAGAACCCTTCACACAGCATCCCCAAAGATAACATAGGCCCTGAGAGGAATTATTTTCTTCAAGGCCTCCTGTGTAGAGCTATTATAAAAATTAAATAAACTTCTCTTTTCCCGGTAGATTTTCCTAATTTTGTTTTAAATTAGTCGAGTAAGATCCATAGTTTGTGTATAAAAAATGCATAAACATTCACACGAAAAAGCCCGCCCTTAGGATTGTGTGTATTGGTGCATATAACGATGCAAAACGTCACTGAGATACATCTTTTTGCCAACCTGAATATATTTAGATATTCTTAAATCGACTCAGATTAACCGGTTATAAAGGGTTTGGTCATCCAATAAATGATTCACGGGGTGGCAGTACCAATGCACACCACCCACGCCGAATGATATTAGAATAACACTATTGTGCACTATTTAAAAAAGTACCTACGCCATTTGGCAAAAAAAAAAAAGGATTATCCTGAGTTATTTAAACAGTTTTATTCATCATGTTAAATTCTCAATATTTGAAAAATAACGTTCCCACCCAATTAGGTACCTACCCACTGGTAAATTATTTTCTATGATCTCAGCAGCCTGAACCGTTCGAATTTTATTTGTCTGTACAAAAGTACCTACACAGCAATTAAAATAAACGTTGTGTAGCTGGCCGGTAACATTTAACCTGTTTTCAATTTTCCTTTCCTTCATAAACGTCAGAATTTTTTCAACTTTTGAAGATGTATCCTGAAATAATTTACATGAAATGTGGTAAATGTAATGTATTATTGGAGTTCGGAAATCTATGGTTTTCAAAATTATAGAAAAACATCTTATCCACATATGCTATTTTTGACGTAATATTGATACACATGAGACTCGTCGAAATGTCAAATTAACATGCGAGACGCCATAGAATAATTTTCAAAAATGCCCCAACATTTCAGTACTTTGAAGGTCTGACGATAATTTTTTCCTTAATAAAGCATTTTTTTACTGGCTACGAACATTTTAACAGTTTTTAACTCGGAATTTTTTTCGTAAACGTCAGAAATTACCGACGTTTGAAAACGAATCCTGACAAAATTTCCATGAAAAGTCATAAATATAATATATTATTTATGTTCCAAAACCTGTCGTAGTCGAAATAATACAAAAACATCTAAGCCAGGTATCTTTTTTAAGTCGCAATTTTGATTTACCTCGAGGCTCGTCGGAATGTAAAGTTTTGAGGTGAGACGCCTTATATTTAAAAAAATATACACTTGACGATTTTAGTACTGAGGCTCTTTCACAAATTTTTCGTGAAGGTCTGACGATAAATTTTTCCTTTTTTGATGGGCGAACCTGGCGGCTGGAAATACAACTTTGAATTTCTTCGTCGAATAATGAGCGCTTCTAGTTTTCGCCGCTAGGTTTTCATACATCAGTTTTATTAGCAGTTTATTTTTTTTGCATCAGTTTTTTTATATGAAAATTTGCAATTGGTAAAATTCTGGCTGAATTTTTCCCATACAAATCAGGTCTGAAAAAATCGTATGTATTTTTATCCACGGTCGATGTCTCGCGAAAATCAGCTTTGAGGTCGGTTAAACTCGAGGGGCAGAGTGGTCGTTTTTCGCAAGACTGCGATTGACTTAAAATCTGGTGGTTACGAGCATTAATATATATACTAGCTTTTGCCCGTTGCAAGGCAACTAATTGGTTAAAGCACTAAGCGATTTGACGTTTGAATGTGGATGAAGCAAGAAGTGTGAGTGTCTACATTTTTAAAAAATTAAATATTTAAAAAAAAAAAATCGATGTTTGAATGTGGATGAAGCAAGGATTGTGAGAACTACTTGGGTCCTGTGAGTTAATCGCTCAATTTTGCACACCCGCTACTTAGCCACTTTGGTCGCCCTGGTTAAGGCGTTCAGTATGGGCCTTTTCTCGCAAAAAGGGGCCTAGAAGTTTACGGCTCAATTTTTTCACTAATAAATTGTTTCTAAATTATATGATATGCACTAACTTTTATCATAACTCCCGTTACACCTATTTAAATTTTTTGTACAAATTTGATAACGCCAAAGCTCTGCATTATATAAAGAAAACTTCGCGGGCTTGCGCACAATAACTCACCAAAGTTTCATCGCAATCGGATGAATATTATTGTACATAATTTCATAATGCCAGAGCTTATTCTTATATATAGAAACCATCCCTAGCATGCCAACATCGAATTCCCAAAGTTTTATCTCAATCGGATGAAAAGTAAAGGAAATAATTTCATTACGCCAGAGCTTACTTTTATGCATAAAAACCATCCCAGGCATGTACACACCAAATCTCCAAAGTTTCATCTCAATCGGGTGAATAGTATATGAAATAATTTGATAACGCCAGAGCTTACTATTACGCATTGAAACCATCCCGGACATGCACACATCAAATCCCCAAAGTTTCATCGCAATCGGATGAATAGTATAGGAAATAATTTCATAAAGCCAGAGCTTACTATTATGCGTAGAAACCAACCCGGGCATGCACACATCAAATCCCAAAAGTTTTGTCGCAATCAGATGAATAGTATTGGAAAAAATTTCATAACGCCAGAGCTTACTCTTTTACATAGAAACCATCCCGAGCATGCCAACATCGAATTCCCAAAGTTTCATCTCAATCGGATGGAAAGTATAGGAAATAATTTCATAACGCCAGATCTTACCATTATGCGTAAATAATTTCATAATTCCAGAGCTTACTATTATGCGTAGAAACCAACCCGGGCATGCACACATCAAATCCCAAAAGTTATGTCGCAATCAAATGAATAGTATTGGAAAAAATTTCATAACGCCAGAGCTTACTCTTTTACATAGAAACCATCCCGAGCATGCCAACATCGAATTCCCAAAGTTTCATCTCAATCGGATGAAAATTAAAGGAAATATTTTCATAACGCCAGAGCTTACTTTTATGCATAAAAACCATCCCAGGCATGCACACATAAAATCTCCAAAGTTTCATCTCGATCGGGTGAATAGTAGGTATATAAAATAATTTCATAAAGCCAGAGCTTACTATTATGCGTAGAAACCAACCCGGGCATGCACACATCAAATCCAAAAAGTTTTGTCGCCATTAGATGAATAGTATTGGAAAAAAACCTACCTAACCCTCAAACTAAAAATATTTGTTCATTTACCTACGTAATTTCTAAAAAAAAAAAAACATTGCAATTTTATTACTTATCAAAAAAACCATCTTATCAAACTCAATTTTACTGCAGCAAAAAAATTACACAAAGAAATTCTTTAACAATATCCGGGTACCCGTGCACACGTATAATTATTTTTATTTTAAAATTTAATAATGTCCAAAGTAAACGAACGAATTCTGACCGATCTATTTTTCGATTTATATGCATATAAAAAATCTGTAGCACTGCATCGAACCCACCTAATTTATAAAAAGTACCTTCATACATACCTACCTACCCAGAGTACCTGTTCAGTACTTAGTTCCTACCTACCTGCATATCTACCTACCCCCGTGTACACCTACATTTTTTTGGAAATATCCATCTTTGGTTACTTTTTATTTTATTTTATATCATAATTTTTTTGTGATTTAAAGGAAAGAAGTTCTTACTTAGAGTAAATATCGATATTTGAATTCAATGCAATCCGCATGCCTAGTGAACTCCTGATTGGACAGTCGAAATGAACGACAGGGTCCGGCAAAATTTCCTCACTCATTATTACAAAAACCAATCGATTAAAAAATTGACTTTTTTTTTTTAATCGAATCTTTAATATTTTTTTATGGAAATGACATCTTTCAAGTGTCCACCTTTTGATTTCACGGACGCCATAACTCTTTTCGTAATAAATAATTATTAATAACGATAAATGTATAGAAAATTAGAAAAAAAACTTTGCATCTTATTTAGATAAATTTTAATGCGCCGCAAAAACGTTGGTCGCAAACGCCCGACAATATTTTCTAAACAAAAAAAAAATAAGGAAAAATCATGAGTTTTAATAAAAAAATTAATCAGTATATTTCGAGCGGAATTTTTTTTACCACCCTGTTTCTGAATTTGAATTAAAAGACCGACAAACTGCAATCGGCATTTTTCAGAAGAAACGCATTTAGTACGTACCATCTTTGGTGATTTCTCTTAATTTCAAACCATTTATTTGTAATTCGATGGAGCAAAGTAGGTACCTACCCAGTGATAATATTATACGAATCCACTGGCAAATAATCTTTTTAAATGTTGTAAAATTTGTTAGCGGATTTTTCATGGATTTTTTTGTAAAATGTCAAATTTTTAGCACGATATTGTGGAATATTTTCAATGGAATGCCACTAAAAAAACGGTTGAATAAGTTTTAGAAACCTTTTGCCATTGAATATATCAAAAAACATCTACGCCAAAGGCCGTCATTTTCAGGCAATTTCGTTTGCAAATGAAGGATTCTCAAATACGCCAAAGCTCAATTTTTTAAAGGCTAAAGTCTAATTTTTTTATTCAGGCCCTAGCACGCTTGCTCTATAACGATCGGTAGGATAACTATCGGTAACTTCTCATCGTTCCCTAGGACAACTGCACATCGCTAACGTACAAACAATAGTTGATGTCGAATATGTTACGAAGGACACTTAGTCATTGTGACCTGTCACTTATTCGTTGGCGATCTGTAGTCATGCTAGGGAACGATGAGAAGTTACTGATAGTTATCCTATCGATTGTTATAGAGCGAGCGTGCTACGGCCTCTGCTGACCTACCGCAAAGGCCGTGAGGATCTTACGCTAAAAACATTCGCTGGGCGGGTAGGCTAACGCCTCTGCAATAGGTCATTTCAAGTGGTTCGCTATGTTTGGTGATTTAGAAGTGGTGCCTGGGTTCATGAGGTTTGTCCTGGTCTTGGCGGTGGATTAGTCTGCCCACCAATTTCGTGGCAGACCAGATCGGAAGAGACTGGTTTAGGGAGACTTTTTGGCTTCTTCAGCAGAGCTCTCTCGGAACATCACCTTGCACCGCAGTGGGAGGGATAAAATCATTCGTCCCTCACTCCACACACTGATTCCCAGATTCCTACCCATCCCTCATACATTTTTACTTCCCAGAACATCATCTCCTTACTTTCCTAAAAAGAACCCTTCACACAGCATCCCCAAAGATGACATAGGCCCTGAGGCGACTTAGATTAACCGGTTATAAAGGATTTGTTCATCCAATAAATGATTCACGGGGTGGCGGTACCAATGCACACCACCCACGCCGAATGATATTATAATATCACTAATGTACACTATTTAAAGAAGTACCTACGCTATTTGGCAAAAAAAATTGATCATCCTTAGTTATTTAAACAGTTTTATTCTCAATATTTGAAGAATAACATTCCCACGCAAGTAGGTACCTACCCACTGGTAAAATATTTTCTATGATCTCGGCAGCCTGAAGCTTATAATCGTTCGCATTTATAAACGTCAGAATTTTTTCAACTTTTGAAGATGTATCCTGAAATAATTTACATGAAATGTGGTAAATGTAATGTATTATTGGAGTTCGGAAATCTATGGTTTTCAAAATTATAGAAAAACATCTTATCCACATATGCTATTTTTGACGTAATATTGATACACATGAGACTCGTCGAAATGTCAAATTAACATGCGAGACGCCATAGAATAATTTTCAAAAATGCCCCAACATTTCAGTACTTTGAAGGTCTGACGATAATTTTTTCCTTAATAAAGCATTTTTTTACTGGCTACGAACATTTTAACAGTTTTTAACTCGGAATTTTTTTCGTAAACGTCAGAAATTACCGACGTTTGAAAACGAATCCTGACAAAATTTCCATGAAAAGTCATAAATATAATATATTATTTATGTTCCAAAACCTGTCGTAGTCGAAATAATACAAAAACATCTAAGCCAGGTATCTTTTTTAAGTCGCAATTTTGATTTACCTCGAGGCTCGTCGGAATGTAAAGTTTTGAGGTGAGACGCCTTATATTTAAAAAAATATACACTTTATGATTTTAGTACTGAGGCTCTTTCACAAATTTTTCGTGAAGGTCTGACGATAAATTTTTCCTTTTTTGATGGGCGAACCTGGCGGCTGGAAATACAACTTTGAATTTCTTCGTCGAATAATGAGCGCTTCTAGTTTTCGCCGCTAGGTTTTCATACATCAGTTTTATTAGCAGTTTATTTTTTTTGCATCAGTTTTTTTATATGAAAATTTGCAATTGGTAAAATTCTGGCTGAATTTTTCCCATACAAATCAGGTCTGAAAAAATCGTATGTATTTTTATCCACGGTCGATGTCTCGCGAAAATCAGCTTTGAGGTCGGTTAAACTTGAGGGGCAGAGTGGTCGTTTTTCGCGAGACTGCGATTGACTTAAAATCTGGTGGTTACGAGCATTAATATATATATATTGCGAGTAGATAATACAATCAAGGGAGACGGGCTATAAACCATTATTAAATACATATTCATGTACTCAATATATTTACTATTAATTTGTGTTGTTTTTCATTAGTTTAAGTCAAATTGTGACACAAAAATCGTATGTTCTAAATTGAACTGTCAGAAAATGGTTCTATAGGTTATATTCAGAAATAATTTGCATTTTAAGATCTTTATTTTATTATAAATTCTTGAAAGTGATGTTTTTTGGTGACTAAGATGTCTAATACATATTTTAGTAAACGTATCAAAGAAATGAATGTCTTAAAATGTGCAAGCAATGTATTCAAACGTGAGTTTTTTTATTGTAAATTTTTGGGAATGAAAAGCGAATTTCAAGATTTTTTTATTGTGTGAAGGAGTTTTATTTCAAAATCATTAAATAAAAGGACTGTGTTTTTTGAATTTTGAATTTTTCCAAATAATTCAATGTTTTAATAGAAAGTGTTTGGGGTAAGTGAGTTTTTTTTTTCAACTTGATGTTTGAAGCTTAAAATACTAAAGTTTTTAAACACTTAAGTATATTTTTGATATGAAAATCTTAAAGGTAATTAAATTTTGGTTCTAAAATGGTATTTCTTTTTACGACATCTCAAAAAATAATAAATATATAGGACATTAAAAAAAAAAATCGAAATTCGTTGAAAATTACAAATAGAACAAATATATACAACAGATAAACTACCCTCCTTGGCCGTGTAAGCAATGTACATATCTTTCCATAAACAATTTTTTGTCAGTTCTTAATTAGTAAGGATTCTTCATACATGGTTGTTTGACCATTGTAAAAATTTTTCAGAAAGTTTATTAGTAAGGCTGGTAAAATACGACGTTGTCAGATCAAAACCATATATTTTGTTTAGTAAGAATTTGAAAAACGAAATGTACAGACTTTACACAACGTGCTACAGAAACACCGTTTAACGGCCGCGGAGTGTTTTTTTTTAGTAAGGCTGTAAATACTTATTAAATTACAAAATCGATCAATTGACTGCCGGCGTGGTCGAGGGGTAAGACTCGCACAATCCGAAGGTCACGGGTTCTAACCCGGCGTGAACAAATAAATTTAATTAGATTAATTTGTTTTATTTCACAATTTATTAATTAAAACTAATCCAGAGTTGAAGATACTCAAAGTATCGCCCTGGTATAAAGATCACCATTCAGAATTGAAACGTCTTTATCGTTCTCTAGGACAACTGCATATTGTTTCATAGTGCTTTCACACAAACGAAGTATTGAATTCCGTAAGTCTAAACTTAAACTTTAGGGCGCACAGTTTACACCCGCGCTGTGCGAGCGGGTTTCCTACAGAGCATCGGACCATCCCGTATATCTCTAACGTATACAAACAAAAGTTGATGTTGAACATAATAAGTACACTTAGTCATTGTGAACTATTATTTCATCGTTGGCGATCTGCAGTCATGCTAGGGAACGATGAGAAGTTACCGAAAGTTATCCTATCAATCGTTATCGATCGAGTGTGCTAGGGGATCTGAATGATATTAAAAACTTTTCACTCCAGGTTTTTTTACACTATGATTGATATAATATGGTGTTGTTTATGAGTATTCTGAGTATTGTACAAGATACAGGGTACACTTTTACATATAACTGTGTACTCAAATTTCGATTTTTCGGAGATGTCCCTCCGCCCCTCGCACTTTCACTTATTATTACGAACCATTTATTGGATAACCAACATCTCTGCCATAGGTCACCCCAAGTGTTTCGCCACGTTTGGTGACTTAGCAGGCGGGTTCATGGGGTTCATTGTCTAGGTCTTCGCGGCGGATGATCTAGACACACTGAACCCCAGATTCCTACCCAACCCTCATACCTTTTTCCTTCCCAGAACTTCCTCTCCTTTCTTTCCTTAAAAATTCCCTCCACACAGCATCACCAAAGATGACATAGGCCCTAAGGGAAATTATTTTCCTCAGGGCCTCCTGTGTGGACCTAATGTAAAAAAAAGAAGAGATTTATATGCTATGGAAGCTTGTCGACAATCGCCGACAAAACAAAGTCACACTGCCGTGATTACGAAATGAAAGGTATGGGTTTGCTAAGTAGGTAAAAACAAAGGCAGGACGCCGCTGTGCAGTAGTATTATGGTTTATCGATGTCGGCGACAATTTAGCACATGCGGTTTTATACTATTAATGATTTATCGTCCACCTTTCTTGCTTTATTATCCGCCGCTTTTATATTTTAGGGTGCAGAAAATAAGATAAAAACGTTTTTATGAATAAAAGTCGATAAAAATGTTAAGAAACTAATAATTTATTAGGAAACGGGAACAGAAATCCAATCAAATTATTACAGTGCTCTTGAAAAATAAAAATTGAAAGAATGAGAAAAAATGCGTTTTTTTAAAAGTGAATGTAATTCGGAATATATTCTCTTTTAAAATTTTAGAATATAATAGTTTCTTTTAATTATTTGCAATAATCGCAAACATACCTACACTTTTGTTTCGCGCCCAGCAAATTTATTGTGTACCCAGTTGTAAAATTAAATAAGAGTAGGTACTCAATAAAATGAATATAATTTGGAATTTTGCATCACACTTCGTATTCCGAATTAGCAACATATAACCTAAAAGATTATTCTTATATCACATGACAACGTATTATGAAATGCAAAAACGAAAGTCATACTATAAAAGTATAACTCTTTTTGATGTGATTTCATTTGTAATGTTATAAAAAATATTGGAATATGGGACGATTATATTGCATCAAAAACTCACCGAAAAAGTTTTGATATGAGCAACTTCACAAAATACGCCGGCATTCATCTACAGAAACAGAATAAATATTATTCCGACCGAAATCAGGGTTCATAGCTGCGACGTTCAATAGTTATAATTATTTCTGTTAAATTCCGCCACCCAAACCGAAGATAAGACGGTATTCCGAATTTCCAACAGTATTCCAAATACGCTTCCTTTCCTCTACTATTTTTCGTGAACCAAAATTCCCTGGTCGGAGCTATTAGACCCAATTTGAAGCCAAGGGAAGATGTATGAAAAATGACATTTCTCATTTTCTGTCCGATCAAATACCCCAAAAAATTCATAAGCCGTTTGCATAATTTTATATAAATAAATTATAATTAGATTAATTAGTTGCGAAGACTCACACCTCTCCAAACAGATTTTGTATGTTTTTTGTGAGAACTAGAATAATTAGTTGGAAGAATTATCAATAGATGTCAGTAAGGGCAAATTCTCCTTAGGGCAAGGAGTAACTTATTAATAGCCTGTTTTTTAGGTTTTATTTCTCTCTCAACAATAGCTTCTCGACAAGTAAACAAATAAACTCCTTGGTCTGTCTTGGGTAGTTTGGGCTTCCTGATATTCACAATGTAATTGGGAATAGAGCATATAAAAACAAAAGTCCTTTTAAGTTTCCTGAAGATGTGTTATTATTTTACAAGTTCCTTCCTCCAAAACTTTACACCGTTAAGAGGCTAGACTTTGAACCACACGCGGAACGCCCGCGACTGTCATTCTGTCCCGCTCACAATAAGCTCACGCACACTTACAATACATGCGAAAGCGAAATGTGCGAATGAGACAACGCTCAAATTTACCTACAGAAATCGCTCGAAAAGGGGTTTATGGAGAATACACTTTTCTACACCGAAACTTTCACGAAATTGAAATTAAAAAAAAAAAATATTTTTTAGAAAGACGAATCTACGTCGGTAGCTTTTTATAATTTTATAATTCTTTATGAGAGTTGAGTTAGCAGCACCTTTTCCTTAAATAATATTTTTTGATAAATCGTACATGTTTGACAGTGAATGTTTACGTTAATACGAAACGCATCGCAATTCTAAAACATACCGACATAGTTTTCACCCTCTATAAGGCAGTATAAAAACATATATTCATTTTGTGCAATTTTCGATGTAGAAAAGTGTTTTTTCCCGGGCGTTCTTTTTGTATGGGCCGAAAAGCGAAGTCTATCGTCTTAACAACATAAAAATAAAAAGAAAAGGTTCATTTTATACCAATAAACGCTAAACGCCGCTAGCGGTTTTTCCCGTTTTCATTTCTTTCCTTTATGACTTGGCTCGCGCTTACGTTGAATACGCAGCATTATATAGCTGCCATTGCTGCACTATTGCTCTTGTAGTCGCAAATATATGCGAATCATAAAAAAGATACGAGTATGCTTTAGACCACATTAGTAATCTAATCTAATTTTCTTCCTGGCATCAAATAAAACCATTTCAATCAACAGTGTATAAGAATCTATATTGAAGATTGGTTTGGATTGTTACCAATCACAACAAATCAATCGTTTCACAAATCTAAACGAAAATTTGATTAATTTTATTATGGGAATTACGCTTAGAATGCGATTGTTGATTTAATTCTTACAAAGTTTAAAATAAAACTTTTTTTGATGCGGATTCTAGTTAGAGAGCGACGTTTATTCACATTTGCAGCAGGAAATTCATAAAATTCCAATCGAAAAATTCCTAGTTATTAGTTAGATTTTAACGTTTAGAATGTGAGAAATAACAACACAACTATTGTCAGCATAAATGCCAGCACCCATTCCAAACGTCATTACTGTGGATTTGAGCACTGTTGTTACGATTAGATTGTGAGGAATGAACCTCAAAATTAATTTAATTTTTTTATCGTTCGCCTCGTAACGCTGTAATTTCCGTAACACTTTCTCCAGTTTACCCCTCAAGTCAAGCGAGCGTAAAGAAGAATTTACTTAAAAAATGGACTGTAATCAATGTTAGGATCTAATCAAAATAAAATATAATGTGGCATTTCGTGATGCATCGCTGTTTTGGGATTTTAAGTACTTCATTTGCAACGTATCTTATAATTTAAAATATTGTTTGGCACATATTCTTAAAAATGTACACACGTCAAAACTATGCACACTAGAATTATTTTTTTTCCACTTACGCAACTTTCACTCAGTAAGGAGTATGTTTTGTCACTTTTAAGGGTTAAATATATGAAATATCCCTCTTAAATAGCGATGAATAACGAGACCGACCACAAAACACGTCAGGCCCGTCCGAGAGCCCGAGCCCGAGCCTGAAAGAAGCGAAGTTAGCAGTCCACAATGGAGTGCTTGTACCTACCCTGATGTATGGCAGTGAGGCATGGAACTGGCAGAGGAAGGATGAATGTAGACTGAATGCTGTTGAAATGAGATCACTGAGGCGTATGTGTGGTAAAACCATGTATGATCGTGTGAGAAATGTGGAGATTCGAAAAGAATGCAAGGCCGATGTAAGCGTAATGAGTAAAATTAAGAAAGGAACCCTCAGATGGTTTGGGCATGTAGAGCGAATGAACAAAGAAATGAGCGTAAGGAGAATATATGATGCAAGTGTGAATGGTATAAGAAGTAGGGGACGTCCGAGAAAGACATGGCACGATCAAGTGAATCAGATACTTGAATCGGGCCATGTCAAGAGTCAGAAAAATAGAAGAGTATGTATGAGACGATGTATGAATGTGAATGAGGCAAAGAGTGTGTGCCAAGACCGAGGTGTTTGGCGGTTCGTCCTCTCTGCCTACCCCTGCGGGGAAACGGCGTGATGGTTAGTTAGTTATTTTTTTTTTTTTTTTATAGAGAATACATCACAAGAGTCCCAACTGCTCCCGTCTGGAGCCAGTGAGACTATGGCATCCCCAATTGGGGTATGTTGTGAGGCTGAAGGAAAGTGGAGAAGGGAAGGAGATGGGGAAGAGGAGAGAGGAAAGTACCTGGCTATTCAGATCTAGTCACTAAACACGGCTAAAGCCATTATTAAGCAACGTCTCAATTCTGAATGGTGGTCTTACACCAGGGCGATACTGACAGTATCTTCCACTCTGGAACGTGCCGCAAATGTAGTATAAATTATTTTTATTAATTAATTGTGAAATAACACAAATTAATCAAATAAAATTTATTTGCGCACGCCGGGTTCGAACCCGCAACCTTCCGATTGGGAGTCAAGTGTTGTTACCACTCGACCACGGACGGTCGTTAGTTAGTTATTTCGTGATGCAACTATGTGGTTGAAAATTTCGGACGCTTGAAGGGAATCTGACACTTATCCCAAGTTCCTGGTCACGTCCTTGATAATTTATGTCACCAATAATCACTTGGCCAATAATCACTGTCACTTCCACAAGTTTTCGTTTGAATAGATATTATAGGCACCGAAGGATGAACGTAAATCAATCACTGCACAGCACATAATAGGCTCCGATAATGTACCGGGTGATAAAGTAGATATATCACTGCACAATACTTAATAGACTCCGATTAATGTACCGAGGGATCATCTTACTCGATTAATAGTCGCTGTTAATTGCAATGAGCACAAAAACAGACTTCGATAATAGTCGATGTTAAATGCACAGAGAGGTCCTGAGGCCCTAGCACGCTTGCTCTATATCGATCGGTAGGATAACTATCGGTAACTTCTCATCGTTCCCTAGGACAACTGCACATCGCTAACGTACAAACAACAGTTGATGTCGAATATAATAAGGACACTTAGTCATTGTGAACTGTCACCTATTCGTTTGCGATCTGCAGTTGTCCTAGGGAACGATGAGAAGTTACCGACAGTCGGTCGGTAACTTCATATCGAGCGACCGTGCTAGCACACCGGGGTGCTAGCATAGTCCATCGATAAGGATCGGTATGATAATTGTCGGTAACTTCTCATCGTTCCCTAGAACAACTGCAGATCGCAAACGAATAGGTGACAGTTCACAATGACTAAGTGTCCCTAATATATTCGATATCAACTGTTGTTTGTACGTTAGCGATCTGCAGTTGTCCTAGGGAACGATGAGAAGTTACCGACAATTATCCTACCGATCCTTATCGATGGACTATGCTAGCACCCCGTTCGTTCCCTAGCATGACTACAGATCGCCAACGAATAAGTGACAGTTCACAATGACTAAGTGTCCTTAACATATTCGACATCAACTCTTGTTTGTTCGTTAGCGATGTGCAGTTGTCCTAGGGAACGATGAGAAGTTACCGATAGTTATCCCATCGATCGTTATAGAGCGAGCGTGCTAGGGCCTCTGGTGGACCATAGCACACTACAAAACTGACTGGTTCAAACACGTGTAGATTGTTCACACATAGATAGTATTGTCCACTGCACGGAGAAAAGTGTTATTCTAAAATACGATCATTTTATTCGTAAAATCGGTTAAAAACGGGACTGAAGTTCTGGCGAACAAATTAACAGAGTTTCAATGTTTATTGGCGGGAACATGTAAGAATAATTTTTTGGTATACGTAATTTCGTACTTATACCAACAAATTATTCTTACATTTTCTCGCCAATAAACATTGAAACTCTGTTAATTTGTTTGTTAGAACTTCAGTCCCGTTTTTACTATTAAAATGCTCGTTTTTTCGAATAACATTTTTCTCAGTGCAGAAAAGTCAAAAGATGTTGCATATTAAATAAAAATGGATACATTTATTCAAGACACTATATACATAGATAGCAGCATTTAGTTCAGGTTTGAATCTTGCAATCTTACATAAAGATAGCAGCCAATAAAAATATGCATTAAGAAAATGAAGATTCTTAGTCGAAGTATGATACAGTTAAATATGACCGAATCGGATAAGAAATCGAAACACTGTTAATTTGTTCGTAAGAACTTCAGTCCCGCTTTTAACCGTTTTTACGAATAAAATGATCGTATTTCAGAATAACAGTTTTCTCCGTGTGGTAAGTAGTCAGAAAGGATACTTATGTGGGCAGAAGGAAGAAAGGTAGGTATAATATAGTCAATAGTCTGGTCGCCCTTATACAAAATTCATATCCATAATATTGAAAGAATTCAAAGAAAATTTCTAAGATTTGTAAATTTTAAACTTAACATTCCTTTAGAGCACATAAATTACTTATCATTAATGAATATTTTAAATATTCCAACTAACCTTTTTATTAAAATTATTAAACTCTAAATTTGATTGTTGTGAACTCTTGCATTTAATAAAGTAGTTTATTGGGACTTTTTCTCTGTTTTTGTATTATGTTTTTATTTGATATGTATGTATTATTCTTTGTTTTAAATATTTCTTTAAATAAAAAATAAAATATATAATAAAAAAACTACTAGACAAACATTAACATTTTATATACACACATCTCATTCTAACTATAAATTGCATTCCCAAATACAACGATTACATAGTCTTGGTAACCAATATTTAAACAATATTGATGTATTTGACAATAATTTGAACTTGGCAAACTTTTAACGCCGTATGTGCGAACTATTTTTACTTAATTCATAAACTATTGTAAATACCAATTTTATACATTTTTATTAATACCTATTATTGTTGATTTGGAGGATATTGGCAGGCTATCTATTTTTACTTTATTTATATTCTGTATTACCTACATTTTGTCAACTCATAATTTATCTAACCTATATTATGTGTCTTAATATTACTTTCTGTTACTTACCTGTATTTTATTCACTTCTAACTCTTCACTGTAATTAATCGAAACATGTATTGCTTTATGTATGTAAAAGCCCTATGGGCGTTTAAATATAAATAAATAAATATATATTTGCGCCAACAGTTCTGTTCGGAGTTTTTTAGGTTCATGCTATATTTCACATAATTGTTGGTTTGCATCCATAATTTCGTGGTTTTATTCCAACATACAGTTATTAATCACTGATGACAATATTAACGACCCTTAAATGAATATTTAAATCATAAAATCAGAAAAAATATCTGACGCATCTTGGATTTGAACCTAAGACCTTTGCAATTTTATTTATTTGCCTAAATTTTTTTTAGTAATTTTAATTTTTTAATTTTGTTATTCTTAATACTATAATACTTAGATCGTAACTTTATTGCTACATATTTTTTTTTAATATTAACACGTATTATATTATAACGACTGTACATAGTAATATACTATTTTAAGTTTAAAAATAAAATATAATATGTATGTAAATGTTTGGATGAAGGCACTTGTAAAATAATAACGCATCTTCAGGAAACTTAAAAGGACTCGTGTGTTTATATGCTCTATTCCCAATTACATTGTGAATATCAGTAAGCCCAAACTACCCAAGACAGACCAAGGAGTTTATTTGTTTACTTGTCGAGAAGCTGTTGATGAGAGAGATAAGACCTAAAAAACAGGCTATTTATTTACTTTCCCCTTGCTCTATAAAGGAATTTGACCTTACTGACATCTATGGCTAATTCTTCCAAATAATTCTTCTAGTTCTCACAAAACATACAAAATCTATTTGGAGAGGTGTGAGTCCCCGTAACCATTTAATCTGAACATAAATTTATACAAAATTATACAATGTATACGTATTGTTTTTTTAATATTAGCTCCACATAGGAGACACCGAGGAAAACTATTTCCCTCAGGCCTATGTCACCTTTGGGGATGCTGTGTGGAGTGTATGTGTCCATGCCAACGCAGGCAGGGACTCGCGACTAGACATGCCAGTTGTGTGACATGACAGCTGACTTTCTGAAAATCTTCATACAAAAAAAAAAAATTTTTTTTCGGCTACAACGACATGAACAATGTCATTTTTGTTAATATTAGGTCCTTACATATAAAATTGGCGTTTTGCCGTACTGGCAACTTTGATATTAAATATCTTCTCTTTGGTCAGGAATTCCAAATTCAAATTTATACAGCTATTTACTCATGTATTTGTGTTTCGAAAATAATAATTCATTTGTTTTTTCCTTAATTGTTTTTTTTTCTTTGCGTCACTTAGTTTACAAAATGGAAAACTTGAAATATCGCGTTATTTACGAGTACGAGTTCCACCGCGGCACCAGTACTGCAGAAACGGCTTGAAGTATTAATGATGTGTATGGCGACGGTGCCGCAAAAGAAAACACAGTGCGTTTTTGGTTCCAACGTTTTAGTTCTGGAAATTTCGACCTGCAGAACAAGCCTCGTGGACGGCCGGAGACCAAAGGTTTAACCAATTGGTTTCGCAGTTAGGTGTACACATGTATAAATGAATTCTTCCTCGTCTATGATTAAACAAGCTAAGATAATTACTGAAATCGTAAGATCGAATAGCGCCGTGATAAAAGTTTGGTTGGAACCCATGGCAACTTAGATTCCAGTTTCTCCATAAGTGGAGGGCCTTATAAGACGAGCAATTTTTTTGAATTTGTTTTACAGTGTTATTATTTAAAAAGACTACTCGAACATTTGGTGAAGAGACATACTATTTTTCGTAGGTGCCATTGAATGTTTTACGAGGCAATTAAGTATGTCCTTAAAGCTATTACAAATTTGGAATCACATCTCTTTGAGGTGAAATAAACTCATTGAACTTTCTACTTACTCAACCTTCACGCCATGGTATTTTATAAAACCATAGATATGGAAAAAGAAAGGTTGGTAATATTTACCAATTTGCTTAATTTCTTTTGGAAGTTAGAAAAGGGTGAAGGGGTCCCGACATGCTTAATCCGGCCCTGGATATAACTAATTGCTTCCAAGCCTATGTCAGATAGTAAAGGTTTTAATCATAAAATTTATAAAAAGGAAGTTGGGTCCTTTTTGTTATTTTTTTTTCAATGTTCACATGCAAACTTAAATACTAGTTTTTAATTTATTTAAGTTCGATTTCACAATTAAATTATTTCTACAAGTTTGAATTTTATTAAGCCCGCGAAAACGCCGGCAGAGTATAATACCGTGCGGGAGAGTTCGTGACGTCACCCGGTCCTTGATTGTGTGAAATATAAGGTAAAATATTTACAAAACGAAACTTACAACAGATCCTAACATGTTTTTAAATTTTAAAAATAATCATTCAAATGCACTTTTTTAAAAATTCCGATAACTGATTTGATTAGTACTAGTTAATATCTAACTACTAAAACTTTTTTAATTTATTTTTTTGTCCATATTAAGCGTGTCCCGGTTTTGTAAATATTTTCCCTAATATTTCAGACAATCAAGGACCGGGTGACATCACGAACTCTCGCGCACGGTATTATACTCTTGCCGGCGTTTTCGCGGGCTTTAATAAAATTCTAACTTGTAGAATTAATTTAATTATGAAAACGAACTTTAAAAAATTTCGTTTTTAGTACATTTAATGTCCTGATGAAGAGAACATTGTTATCGAAACATGTTGATTTTTTAAATAAAGATTATTGTGGTAAAAACAAAGTGTTTTTAATTATTTCATTAATAAAATGGTTTCACAAAGTGAATTTGCAAAATTTGAAGAAGTAAAAAAAATCTATGTTTACCTAGCTTAATTTAATTCAATGCACACATTTTATTATCTAAAGCAGTAGGTACGAGTAACTTAAAAACCACCCACACAACACGACAGGGATTAAAACATTTGAATATATTATACCGAAATAATGATATTTTACGATTCGTTTAGTTCTAAATGTAGTATTAAGCTTGTCCCAACCGTTCGTGATCTAATTTAATACAATTTTTAATACACTTCACTTTGAAATGTGCGAGTTTTCGCGTGCGATCGTAAAGGTACAAGTGCCTACTTGTGTCATGCTATAATTCTAACACCCAGTGGCGTTCCGTGGAAACAGGACCCCTAAAAATAATTTGATCGTTTGTTGTGCAAACCGTTACCACATTGCTAAAAGCAATAACATTTCAACGTAAATAAATAAACCTACAAGGTTTTCTGACAGGGTTGCACAGGATTGCAGGCGGTAAGGCTCTGGATTCAAAATCAATCCGAAGGTCGTGGGGTTTTGTGTTATTTCACCGTAAATTAATTAAATATAATTATAGTAAATTTGCGGCACGTTCCAGAATACTCTAGTCAGTAAGACCTCCATTCAAAATTGAAATGTTTCTTGAAATGGCTTTATCCGTGTTTAGTGACCTAGTGAACTAGTGATTAGATATATATATATGTGTATATATTTTATGCACCTGTTTAAATTCTCTAAAAATTAATTGTTAAAAGAACCCGTTGACAAACTGATATAAATCAGTTTAACGTTAAAAATTATTTTAGTTTTAATTCTTACGCCATTAAAACACGACATAATTAATTCAATCATTATTATAATGGTATACAAATATGTAAGAAAAATGGACTAAAACACGTAAATAATGACATTTTAGCAGATTCATTCTTACAGCTATCGGTTTAAAATATTTTCGACAATAACTGATTCTCAAATCATCACAGTGGTGTAAAAAATGAAGAACAGTGACACTCGTTGATCACTACCAGAAATAAGCTTTCAGTTTTTAAATAACGTAAATTGCAGATCGCGGGAACATTTGAAAATATTACAAAAAATCTTTTAAAGAATCGGGGGAATATTTGCCACATTTTTCAGCAAAGCAATCCGAGACTTTGGAAATAGTGCCATAATGTGGCAAAAATCATTGGGGTGGTTGAGAGAGGTTGATATTTGTCATATACTCCATTTCTGAATGCACGTCCCTGCTGGTGCTAGAAAGTTCTAAGTCTATACATAGAATTATATACGAACGGTCGATAAATTTGCACCTCGCTGTCACGGAACATATCTGACATGTTATTGTATGTTAATAAATGAATGGATAGGTTTGTTGGATATCCTTGGAATATATAATTTATTTCAATTCGTTTTTTTTATACACCGCACAAGAGTCCCAACTGGTCCCGTCTGGAGCCAATGAGAGTATGGCATCCGCATAGTGGTGACAAGGAGATGGGGAAGAGGAAGGTAGGGAGCTAATGTAAAACAATTTTGATCTTTTAAAACTAACTTCATTTAAATGTAACGGGGCTCCAAAAACTCAAGCTATTTAATACCATCACAGAAAATTCATATAAATATTCATGTTCAAAACCAATAAATTAACATACTTTTATTATAAAAATAAATTAGATTGGAGTTCTTAGTCTAAAATGTTTTATACCGCCAAAATCGTAATCCTTCTTTATACATCTTCAGAGATGTTTTAATCTTTGCAAATGTGTTTCTTGAATACCTACCCCTTTTCTACTTTCCAAATACAGTTTAACATAGTTGTAAGACGTCGTAAGACTTTGATAATATATTCCTGGTTTCCTTGGAGAAAATTTGTACTAAATTAAGTATTTTAAATAAAAGAACTTAACTTTGTTCCTTAATTGTACCATTTGAGAAAGTTTTTTGTTTCAAACTATTCTAAAAAATTAATGTATTTTATCACACTTCATAAAGTGGCGCCAACTTTTAGTGATGTTTTATTTTCTTTATGCTCCAAACAAAAAGCTCTGGGGAAAATAATTTCATTATTTTTAATGACGTCTTTTGGGATCCTGTGTAAAGAGCTCTTTTTAGAACGGAGGGGAAATTCTGAGAAGGATAAAGGTACCTATTTAGGGGTGGATGGGAATCTAAGGTTCAATTCCTCTCAATTCCGGCAAACACCATTTCGTCTGGTTTCGTATTTAGTATTTACTGTCTATTACGAGTGCTTCTGAATCCAGTTATAATTAAATCGTTATTACCATGTCCCATGGCATATAGTTGTTGAAAAATAGTATTATGTTAATAGTATATTAAAGAATATTGCCAAAACAGGGAAAAAGTGGGACAGTTAGATGTAATCTATTTTATCTTTGCTCTTGTATCACTAAAGTGGTTTATCAGGGCGTTTGGAAGCTGTTGAAATGTTTTATCAAAATATTTCCAGCATAAATTTGCTTTATTTGAAACGTAAATATTAATACAGACGTTTTTTTTGTAATTCTTTCTGGCCTTTCTCGTTTTGCTTTATATATTTTATTATGGCAGATTCCATGCAAGAATTTCTTTACAGAAACGGATCTAAATATTGATACTATACTAATAATAATAATGACACTTTGCTACAAAATTTAGAGCCTAATTTAAGCCCTTTTTGATGTGAATACAGCAGAGGAGACCCACCTGCTCACAATCCTCTGAAGAAACTGGGAATATGATATAAATTTTCTCTCGTGATATTTTAACATTTGTACTTATATAAAACGGTTTTTGTGTTTAATTCGAAAAACTCCATTAAATATCAATATTAATAATTATTAAGTTCTGCAAGTATTTTAGTTTTAAAATGGCCTTGCAACTTACAATTTACACGCAAACTAATGTAAGGTCAAATTGTTTTCAAAAATTAACAATAGAAAGTTCGATATGATTTTAGATTTTCACGACCAAAACTATTTTTGAGGTGTTATGCCGTGTTGCAATACCTCCTACTTTAGACAACGTTTCGGACAGCGTTACATTATCCATCATCAAGGCAGATGTGTGAATGTTGAAAAATTATGGAAATAATGTTGTTCTATCATTGGAGCGATATTGGGAGTATCTATCTCTTTATTTGCATACACAAGGTTCGAATCCGCGACCTCTGGATGAAGAGTCAAGGAACTTAGTTGCTCAACCACGCGGGTCGTCTTTCAGAGTATTTCTGGTAATTTTCAATCGATGTTCAATCCTAACGAATAAAATTGTCGTAAAAATCGCTCTGATTTAATTATCTCTCCACGGAAAAGGGCGTTTCGTGGACTGTTATGGCCTCCATCTTCGGACGTTTATTGCATTTATGGCCACTGGACTAATACATTCCCTAGAAGTGAGATCTACAAGGGCGTACATAAGGGGGGAGAGGTTAGGAGGTTCAACCTACCCGCCCTCCAATCGGCCTCAGTATTGCGTATTGCGCAGGAAAAAAGAGAACAGGTACTCTTAGATTACATTCCTGGAAAACACAAGCATATCATTTGCATCATCTCTTATCAATGTGATGTAATGAATAAGTTGTGGCAATTATACCGACCAAATTGATTATCTGTACAAGATACAATTTTGACATTTAAATTTTTTTGAATAATTTCATCAAAAGTACAAAAAGGAATCCAATACCGAGTAATCCAATATCGAATATTTATAATATAATGTGATACTTGATTATGTTAACAAAATTTGAGACTAAAGTTAATTTTATTTCCCACGTAGAAAACACCGTTCAGGTGTTCAGGGAGCATTCATCGTCTTCTTGGATTGAAATCCGAGCCGAGTGAACAAACCATTTAAAAACCCACTATTGCCGACAATACTCTCCGTTTATAAAAAACTAATAATCTGGCATTTACCACTATTTAGTTGCAAATCATTGACAGAACACCAAGCACATAGTTTGTTCAGATTCAACCGCAAAATAGCGCGATCGTCATCGTTTCTGATTGTTCTGTATATATTAAGATCATCAGCAAATAACAGTACTTTCACTTTACAAAAAATATTGACTATATCATTGATTAATAAAAAAAATAATATTGGGCCCAAATGAGATCCCTGTGGTACTCCGGGATGTTAAAATCAGGCGAGCGAATGCTCATTGCTCATTCTTCAACAATTATTAAAGGTAGTGTTCACTTCACCATGTCCGACAATGAAAGAGATATTGTGATTTCAAGTGCTGCATTTATCGTTATGACTCAATTATCGAAAAAAGAACGAAATGACGTTGGTCACCGGTTGGTGGGCGATGAATCAAATTAAATAATTAGAGTTGGGATTTCCTGCCAAGCATCTTCTTTGTGCAAGCAATTTCCATTGGTGTTTCCAAATTGGATCCCACTTACACTTAAATCTGAGATTTTGGTACGCTTCTATCATTTGTAAATATATTTCATTACTCCAATCCATAATTCGTACAAAAAGTCGACGCAAGTTCCAAGGACACAATAACACTTTGAAGAGACCACATCGATAAATCGCGACCGGACACGAAGGAAAGCTATAGACAACTCTTCGGGAGGCGTTTATTTCAAATTCAAACAAGCGAGCTTTCGAGAGCATTCTACTAAAGTTCGGCGAACACACTCGGATTACCGAAAGAATTCTCTATAACTGACTGATAACTGGACTAGAATAAGCATTTGCTCATTTGGTTAAGAACCCCCTAGAATAATTCATCTCTTGACAAAAATGACATCAAATATCCATTCAAAATTAGAAATAACCATGTCTTCTTCATCTTAGCCATTATCAACATCAATATCAATCACCGGCTACTAAAAAACCCCGAAACTTTCCACATTACTTTTAAAAGAACCAACTCAACCTTCTCCCAGCCACTCGTGCGAATGTGTCGACTATAAAATAACATCCACTGTATCGGCATATTTAGCGATAGTCCCCATAACTTAACAAAATGTCTCCAATCTCTTGTTTTTACTTGACTTCACTTTATTGTCACCATAGAAATATGAATATTACTAGACGAGAACATACACGCCAGGGGTAAACACCAACTGTAGCGGGACGCGGAGTGGTGAGTTGACTGTGATTCGTCAAAGAATCAATGTGACAGTGTATAGGCATCTCGCATTATAATATCACCATTTAGTTCTTAAAAACAAAATCTGCTTTTGAATGAATATACATTTTTACATGGGAGCGCGAATTGCTCGCCACGTTTTGAACGAACTCGCAAAGTCCAAATATGGCAAAGTAAAGTTCGTAGCTATATTCAGAATCGAATATTTTGTTGCTGTATTTAGTTAAGACGCTTTTACAAATGTTTCATAATTTACTTACCCCAGTAAACAGTGACGCGCACACTCGAGAAATGCCTCTCCAGATATATCGCGATATCGTAGTATATGTCATTAAACTGATTATATAATCTGAATAAGCATAAAATGTTGTAAAATAATTCTTACCTATGGACTACGACAATTGGGTTTATTCTCTTCTTCACTTCTATTTTTACACGTTTTAATAGCACAAGCCACCATTTTTGCCGTGTTATTTCGTAAAATGTACCGATGAGAGCTCGACGCTAGTTCGCAAAAGAATGACGACGTCACATTTTATAGATTCACGTGACGCCTTTCGTGAGTCCAGCCGGCTCCAAATGGAACCGGTATGGGTAAGGGAAAATAATACGCTTTTACTTAGGAAAGGTCTAGTAATATTCATATGTCTACGATTGTCACTGGTTTTTTGTTATTGTTATTGTTGTTTTATATAGGTAGGTACTAATTGCTTTCTTTTTTTCATATTTTTATGAACGATTCGAATTTATTCTTCGTAATTTTTTAAACGTTAATCCTCTATCGTTGTGTACACACATTATAAATGGAAATATATCGTAAGTGGTCTATGGTAAGTTGACTTGACTGTAGGCCATTGTGGCCACATGGTATCGTTTTACGAGAAGTGCCGAAAGAACCCAAAGGCAGGTCTGCATTATACGGCGATAGCCCGCAGGACAAAATATAGCTTCCCAGTAGTAAGGACGTGAGTCCTCGTAAATTTATGATGTACGACACAACAGTCACTGTGATCTGAAAGAACCTTTAAGTATTTTAATCTACACAGTACCTACTGGAGTTTCTGGCCCAGTATTAATTAAACATAATAACTGTAATGTCTGTGGCTCTGTAATGCTTTTACAGAGATAGTGTCGTCTTTTGTGTTAGTACTGGACCTTTCTCAGTACTATTAAGTTAGATTGAAAGAGTATGGTTCTTTGAAAATCACAGTGAGCGTTATTGCTTTTCGTTCAAATACAATTATGGTGTAAGAGGACATACTTCCTTATAAACCATAACTCGGTAACTAGATTCTACCTGATGAGCTCTTGTAAACTGAATGACTTGGTCCTTTATGATCGGCTATGCTCGGGACTCGTCGACAACGAAATCACGTGACCCGAGCGGATTAATAGACAAAAGTTTTTTTTTAATTTACACACAAATTTTTTCGTTTTTCATATCATCTGGAAGGCAATTATATAAATTGCCCCCCTCGTAACTAATGGATTGCTAGTATGAATTGTAGTTAGCATGAATTGTGTATAAATGTAAGTTATCGTGTTGTCATGTAAAAAGTTTGTGTACTTGGGACGCTTTAATAAATTCTGTGTTTGTATGTATAAGTTTATTATTTCTTTTGTGTATATTGTATTCTTATTGTATATTGGGGTACAACCTATAGACAAGCAGTCATATTCCGAGAGGACTTAGATAATTTACATAAATAAAATAAAATATAAATTTAAGTCAAATAAAAATGAGCTATCTCCGAGAACACGGTCAAGCCCACAACACATTTCTATCGGTTTATATTTTCAGTGTTTATGTCCGCAGAGAGAAAAGGGTCATTTATGGGCGGTAGAGATTGAATTACGTCCGAATCTGGCCTAAGTGAGGTCTTATTGTTGGGCAATAAGGTTTAGAACGGCAATTTGCCCAATTTTAGTACATTCGCTTAGTTTGTGTTGAGTTTTTAAGGGTTGTCGGATTGTTTCTGTCAATCGTTGTAGTCTTGTTTGCTCTACCCACTCGAGCACTTTTTGCCACATTATGGCACTATTTCCAAAACCTCGGATTGCTTTGTTGCCAAAATATGGCAAATTTTCAAAAAAAAAAATTATAAAAGCGACTATATAATATATTGTACTTATATTAAAATGTTTTAAGGTTAAAAATTTAATTATATTTTTTTTATAAATCCCACAAATATGTGATAATAGACAAAAGATAGGGGAATTCATTGGCTACATAGAACTATAATCAGTTTGTATGTCTCCATATTCAAATTCGGAGGTATGATTTTTTTAATGTGGGCGGAAAAATTTACGTTAGCAATCCGAGAAAAAATATTTTAATTGCTCTGTCGCTCCAGTGGTTAACTAGAGTTACATAAAGATAGCAGCCAATAAAAGTATGCATTAAGAAAATGAAGATAATGTTATAAAAAAATGGTTTTTAGACTCCTTTAAGATGAAACCCGGTGGTGGAGAAATTTGAAAAATAGATTTAACTAAATTGTTGCTGTCACTGTTGCTCTTACTCCACCGGATATTGAGCGAAAGGGACAATGCACCTCGGGCTACTAATACCTAACTAAAATCGAGGTTTTGTATTCCCCACTTTTCTCCTCCAAAAGTGGACTGATTTTCAATTTTTTTTTACCAACTACATGAGAAAAACTGTTCTATGTATGTACGTTTGGCTTTTTTTAAAAAAACAGTGTCTAGTTTGTATACTGAACGTCTTTTGACGGCTTTTTAAACCAGTCAATTTTATTGATTTTTGGAAGGTCATAACTTCTATATAAAGTAACTTATCAAAAAAAAAAAACAAAAAGTACCGACACGCTAGTAGTTGATATCTATTTTATGTAAAAACTAAATTTTCTCTAAGGTTTAAAATCCAGAGAGATAAATAAGGAATATGTTTGTATGGAAAAATCACCGCCGGATATCCCCTCAAGTGCTAGTCACATTTAATTCATTTGAATTAAAATGTGACCACGCCGACTGTAATGCTACATACATCGGACAGACCGGAAGGGCATTCTCAACTAGATTCAAAGAACATATTCGATGTTATAATAATAAAAACACAGAATTCAAAATTCAAAATTCGCAGAACATCTCTTGGTGAATAATCACAACCCACATAACAACAAGGGACCCAAACCATTACATGTAGAAAGAAAAGGTCTTCGATTGAATTTACTCGAACAATTAGAAATTAATAAACGCACGAACGACCCTAATTTAACATTAATTAATAAAGTAAGGAAAATAATATATTCACCTCTTCTAAGTATTTTCACAAAACGTAAACAATATGCATAGCAGTAACGTCATTATTAAACAATTAAGAACATATTTACAAATTTCAAAATACCCATGGGGGAGAATCTATTACTTTCCCAAGAATTCGGTTTAACCGAAAATAAATCAATTAACTCACTTTCAAATTGACATTTTAAATCGTAAAAATATCTTCGTCTAATTATGAAACACCTCAGTTTGAAAATGGCCTTGTAAGCCGAAACAGCTCTCACAATAATGAAAACTAAAACACTTGCAGAACTTAATAATAAACATCATTAAATTTAATTTTAATTAAATTTAAAAAAAAAAACACATTAGCTCAATCGGTAGAGCTGCGGCCCGGAAAGCCGAAGTTTCTGGGTTCGAGTTACAGATGTGACCAAATCCTTTTATCATTTTTTTCTTTTTCAGATTTTCGATTAGGTTTCGCTAACATTGTTTTCGTTAATTAAAAATATTACAATTAGAGTTTAAAAAATTACAAAGATGGGAAAATTTATACGCAGACTTTTATTAATTGCACACATCTGTCCCAATATTGGTATCATTGGCGTTTTTTGGTGATTTTTAAAGGTCGTGGATCTCACAACTTTGAGAATGATGTTTAGTTCAATTTGGGAAGCGGGCGAAGATATATTGGATAACCATAGATCACCCCAAATTGTGTTCACGGGGTCAAGCTTTGTCTGAGTCTTGGCGGCGGGTCTGCCAACCAACTGCCTGACAGTCCGGATTGGGAGGGACTGGTAGAGGGAGGCCTTTAGACACTGCTGGACACACTGACACTCAGATTCCGACCCATCCGTAATACATTTTTCCTTCCCACTTCGTCTCCATCCCTTCCTAAAACGACCCCCCACACAGCATCCCCAAAGATGATATAAGCCTTGAAGAAAATAATTTCCCTCGGGGCCTATGTCATCTTTGAAGATGCTGCGTGGGGGGTCTTTTTGAGAAGAGGAAGGAGTGAGCACGGGTCTTGAAGAGACCCATGTTGGAGGAAAGAGGAAACACAGAAGCCGGAAAATCGTTCCACAGCCAAGCTGTTGAACTCAAGAACGAATCGTCAAAACGACCAGTTCTCGTGGGACAAATGTCAACCGTATACATATGTTGGGCGAGCGTTTGGCGTGTTTCCCGATTATGCACCGGTGCCGAGGGGATCAATGACGCTAGTTCCTCGGAGCATCTTCCATTGAAGTACAGGTAGAACAAGGATAGCATTCCCACCCGACGCCTGTGCTTTAAAGATTGCAATCCGTTTGTTAAGACGGGAGAATCTATCAAACGGACCGCACGTTTCTGAACAGAGTCGAGGGTTTTTTCAGGTACTTTGGGGCTCCAGACCAGAGGTGGCTGCCAAATTCAACCATGGGGCGCACTTGCGATTTGTACAGTGTTAACAGTTGTGTACTATTAAAGTATCTGCGGGCCCTGTACAGTACGCGTGTGGGGCTAATATAGAAAAGTGAATCACGTTTTATGGCTTTTCACATTTGCCTCGCTTTGTGTAAAAAAAGTAGTAGATATCTATTATACGACCAAATAAAGAAAAATACTCCATTAAAAATACAATAGCGAAGCCTTCCCATATAGTGAATGTTCCACTTATATAATTTACATACGTTAATTACTGTGTAATCATCCAACAATCTAGTGTAATTACATCGAAAATTCGTTTAGTATTTGGCAATGTCAAAGGGAAAATGACGACTCCTTGTTATTACTGAAGTTCCATGAATATTAAGTGAAAATTATAGTTCATATAATATTGGTTTACATATTCATATTACGTATATTAACACATTTAGAGTAGCCATTAAAAGTTCAAAATATGAGTGAAATTCGTTATGCTGTATTAAATTTATTTTAATGGACTTTGAGTTGTTTAAAATTTTTTTAACAAATCATCAAATATTTGAAGTTAATTTTCACGTTCTGCGTAATTTCAATAAAAGTCCTGTTATTATATCATTTTAGGCTAGTTGCTTCATAAAACTAAAATAATCACAGAAGTTGAATAGAACTAAACTTTAAATATTTGATTGAATTCGATGAAATTGTTAAATTTTTTTGAACAACTCATTCTAACACTAAATGGGCTCTACATACGGTGCTGCGAACAGCCGGCTGTTAGCAGCTGGTTATTGTCTCCTGTCTCCCTTTTCCTCGTGCGAACCCGTAACATTCTGTTTCACGTTGTCTTCTGTCTCTTTTATTAACACAACAAATTCAATATCACCATCTCATTTCCTCGGTTGGTACTAACGGCAGACGGTTTCTTCCAATTTGCAGTCAACGTGAAACAGAGTGTTACGGGTTCGCATGGGAAAAAAAGAGACCGGAGACATTCTCCAACCTTCGATTTTTAGCCAGCTGCCAAAAGCTGCTGTTCGCAGCATGGTGTGTAGATAGTGTAACATTGCTCTAAATATTTTTTTTTTGTGTATTTAAATTATAAGGAACGACTAGTTGGATTTGAAGCCGAGATACTCAACCAAATCGAATAATATATTTTAAATCACAAATTATTGCATTAACCTAATACGGATATGTTTTGATTAATATATATGTCATTTGTCTCTCTATGCATGCCTCTCGTGTTTCACATGTCTCTTGCCTCTCATTGTAATATCTGTTACTTGAGTGAGTTTGTATATAATTTTGAATATTTTTTATTGGTGATGTTTCTGTTTTTCTAATTGTTTGTATCTGTATTTAATTGTATGTAATTGTAGATTTTTTGTAATTGTACGTTCCTATTTGTACAATAACTGAGTTTTTATAACTGGATTGTTCTCATGTTAATGCGAACATCTGTAAAAACCTAGTATAAATAAATATATTTTTTTTAAATATATACAAAATAGGCCATTATTGAGTTATTTGTAAATTTAAAAAAATAATAATCTTGTATTATATACTTTGTTAATTACCTCACTCCTCAAAAATATTCGTTTTACAGAACTATCTCTCTTTCCTTTCCATAAAAAGGCCTTCTACACAGCATTCCCAAATATGACATAGGTCCTGAGGAGGGCCTTCTGTGTGGGGTTAATGTGGAAAAAAAACCAACCAAACCAGGAAAAAGACCACTTAATAATCCATATTAAATCTATGTGTAACAGTATTATTTTTTTCCTGTTTTATCCTGGCATTTTGGACAAACGAGAGTACCTACCTACACCCTAACGTCACCCGTGTGACAGCTATTTGACAGTTGAGATAGGGTAAGACTAAGCACATTCTAGCTTAGCAACCGATTAAGAATGACGTCACACGTCAGTGTAATTGATCTTAAAACTTCATGACATCATGTTTTATCGGTGACATTTTTTCGGATCCGAAATCTTTGAAAATCTGTGTCAGCTAAATAAATAAAAAGCTTATTTAAAAATGCTTTTCCCTCATAAGACTGTTTTTTTAACTAATATTTGCGGGCATACGTCATTCCTATGTCTACCTACGTTAAATTGTCGTGAAAACAAGCTTGTGTGCCCAAGCGGTTAACCCCACACAAAAAGGGCCTATAAAGAAAATTATTTTCCTAAGGGCTTACGAATATATTTGGAGATACTGTGTAGGGGCCTTTTTTTCTGGTTTGGTCGGTTTTGTTCTTCACATTAACCTCACAGAAGGCCCTCCTCAGAGCCTATGTCATATTTGGAGATGCTGTGTAGGGGGTCTTTTTCCTGGTTTGATCGTTTTTTTTTCCACATTAACCCTACACAGAAGGCCCTCCTCAGGGCCTACGTCATATTTGAGGATGCTGAAATCCCTTGAAATGGCCCACTTCGGATCGCACTCCGTCAACGTTCGGGACGTTGCTCGGCGGTAGAGCCCGCCCATATATCATAGTAAGAGGCAGTGTTGCAAACACCATAGTAAATAATAGAACATGATAATATGTCTAATTTAAACATGGAAGTCGGGTTTGGGTACCGTCGCTCCGGGAACCATTTATTGGATAACTAAAACCTCTGCCGTAAGTCACCCTAAGTGGTTCGCTACATTTGTGGTGGTTTCGCCAACTAACATGAATATGATTAAATCAACTAACATTAATATGTGGAAATCAACTAACATGAATATGTGGAAATCAACTAACAGGAATATGAGGAAATCATCTAACATGAATATGTTGAAATCAACTAAAATGGATATGAGGAAATCAACTAACACGAATATGATGAAATCAACTAACCAGAATATGTGGAAATCAACTAACATGAATATGTGGAAATCAACTAACATGAACATGAGGAAATAAACTAACATGAATATGAGGAAATCAACTAACATGCATATGTGGAAATCAACTAACATGAATATGTGGAAATCAACTAACATGAATATGATGAAATCAACTAACATGAATATGTGGAAATCAACTAACATGAAAATGTGGAAATCAACTAACAGGAATATGAGGAAATCATCTAATATGAATATGTTGAAATCAACTAAAATGGATATGATGAAATCATCTAACCAGAATATGTGGAAATCAACTAACATGAATATGAGGAAATAAACTAACATGAATCTGTGGAAATCAACTAACATGAATATGAGGAAATAAACTAACATGAATATGAGGAAATCAACTAACATGAATATGTGGAAATCAACTAACATGAATGTGAGGAAATAAACTAACATGAATATGAGGAAATCAACTAACATGAATATGTGGAAATCAACTAACATGAATATGAGGAAATAAACTAACATCAATATGAAGAAATCAACTAACATGAATATGAGGAAATAAACTAACATCAATATGAAGAAATCAACTAACATGTATATGAGGAAATCAACTACCTTGAATATGAGGAAAACACGGTTTAACACGTAACACCAACACAACAACCGAAATTTCCTCTCCTGTTCCCGTATCGGTACAGGATAGAATGTTTTGGGAAGCTAAAGGTTTGAGGGGTGGGTAGGAATCTAAGGGGTAGGTATATCCATAACTGACGGATGTATAAATCCATCCGACACATCTGCGAAGCAAGGCGATGGGTCGAGAAATTCCGGATGGAAAGGTAAAAAGGTCTCCCTCAACCAGCCTCTCCCCTACCCACGAATTAGGCGGGCAAACGCAAACCCCGCCTACCAAATTGATTGAATAAAAAACTGTGTGACTCCATGCCTTAGCTAGTATTTAAAAAATGAATATGAGTGAGTCTCACTTTTACGCGCGGTTCAATTAAAACTCATTTTACAATTACCGCCATCTGTATTTGTTTTTATTTGTAAAGGGTTTTTATTATTTTCCAAAACTTGGAAGCAAGATGAATAACGAATCTACATTAACAACATTCATAATTTTTATTGCATTTCTCAACACAAGCGACCAAACCAACAGCCAGTGGTGTAACTTAGAAAACGTTATTTCCTTCCGAAAAACATCAGAATTACTCGCCTAAAAAAGTTTTACATAAAAAAATAACGAGAATTCAAAAATTAACACACACCTTGACCCGATGCAAGAAACTCTTATACACTATCACTCACCATAGCGATACTGACATCGTAATACATTTGTGATAATGAAAATTGTATTACGCTGTCAAGGTAATAAAATATTTCGACATTTAAAAAAAATAATTAAGTAGAGCAAAGCCACGTCTCGCAAAATGGATAAATTTCACCTTATTTAATATTCTAAGAAGATTGCCGCACCTTTACTTGCTTTAAATTGTTCATTTTTTTTATCCATATATTTCATTCCATGCCACATTTTTAACATTATGAAAGAAAACTCTTTGTACATAGGTCCCTAGTTATTAAGTAAGTAAAATAAACACAATTCGAATCATTAACACGAATTAAAAGTTATAAGAATCCCTTGAATTTTCGTAATTAGGTAGGTACTAGTATTTATATCTGGACAGTTCTGTTTGTACCTATTTTATTTTGTTGTATGGTCGTTTTTCCCAGTGATTTCTGACATTATTTGGAGTAAAAACTATATGCGAAATTTTGGTCTGAGGTGACTTATTCGATGTCTTTCTTATTTCAACATTTTTTATTCAAAACTAGCTGATGCCCGGAATGCGTTGCAATTCCAAAAGACATCGACCAAAATTTTATTTAAATTTTTTCCTTTTCCATCGATCTATTTTCCTTTTTCATCCAAATAAGCTCATGAATCGCTGGTTAAAATCTCTCGGGTACGTCCTGTTACACCCTCTATATATATATATATATATATATATATATATATATATACTGGTGAGCTCTGGCATTATGAAATTTGGATAAAAAATTAAATAGGTCACGCGAGTTGTTGGAAAAATTGGTGTATTTTATGGAGTTAGGCGGCAGGGAAAAAGGGTTAAGAGGAGGGGTATGCGGGAGGGTTGGATGGGAAATTAAGGAGGGGGGCTTTGCGGGAGGGGGGACGAGGCAGAGGGGAAGGCGAAGAAGGTGGAAACGGAATGCGTAAGACGGGGGGGGGGGTCGCGAGAAAGGGGAGAGCGGGAGGGGAGAGGGAATGACACGAAGAGTGAAACAATTTATTTATTTAATTGGCATAGCAACGCATGCCGGGTATCAGCTAGTAATGTATACATTATACATGGATATTTAATTGGATATTATATGCACTATAATAATAACGCGAAAAGTACAATATACCTACATGTGTCTCAGTCAACATTAGTTTCTAACTAGGCAGTGCCTGTTCTAAGAAACTAATCATGTCATCATAGTTATATAGAAACACCCTCAACACTTATGACTTCTTTGTTTTTGCCACAGCTTTAAACGCCACAAATTTGTTTTATGGCACTTAAGAGGATACCCGGCGGTGATTTTTCCATACAAACGTATTCCCTATTTATCTCTCTGGATTTTAACCCTAGAGAAAATATTGTTTTTGCATAAAATAGATATCAACTACTAGCGTGTCGGTACTTTTTGTTTTTTTTTTTTGATAAGTTACTTTTTATAGAAGTTATGACCTTCCAAAAATCAATATAATTGACTGGTTTAAACGCCGTCAAAAGATGTTCAGTATACAAACCAGACAATGTTTTTTTTAAAAAAAGCAAAACGTACAGACATAGAATAGTTTTTTCTTATGTAGTTGGTTTAACAAAAATTGAAAATCAGTCCACTTTTGGAGGAGAAAAATGGGGAATACAAAACCTCCATTTTAGTTAGGTGTCAGTGCATTGTCCCTTTCGCTCAATATCCGGTGGAGTAAGAGCAACAGTGATAGCAATATTTTAGTAAAATCTATTTCTGCACCACCGGGTATCATCTTAAGATGATAGACTTCGCTTTTCGGCCCATACAAAAAGGACGCCCGGGAAAAAACACTTTTCTACATCGAAAATTGCACAAAATGAATATATTTTTTTTATACTGCCTTCTAGAATGTGAAAACTATGTTGGTATGTTTCGAATTTTCGATGCGTTTCGTATTAACGTAAACATTCACTGTCAAACATGTACGATTTATCAAAAAATATTATTTAAGGAAAAAGTGCTGCTAACTCAGCTTTCTTAAAGAATTATAAAATTATAAAAAGCTACCGACGTAGCTTCTTCTTTCTAAAAAATATATATTTTTAAAAATTTCAATTTCGTGAAAGTTTCGATGTAGAAAAGTGTATTCTCCATAAACCCCTTTTCGAGTGATTTCTGTAGGTAAATTTGAGCGTTATCTCATTCGCACATTTCGCATTCGCATGTATTGTAAGTGTGCGTGAGCTTATTGTGAGCGGGACAGAATGTCAGACGCGGGTGTTCCGCGTGTGGTTTAAAGTCTAGCCTCTTAAGTCATTAGGGTATTGGCGATGGCACTAATACTATTTCTATGTAATTATCTTAGTGCATTTATTGGCACTTAGTGCTTAATTTAATTCAAGTATTAATACTACTTTGTCGTTGGAAAAAAAAAAAATCGGAGAAATAAAATAAAAATCATACACAAATACGATTCACTTGTAACGATGTACCAGAACCAAGGGTGACACTTATTCTAAAGATTTTATCAATTTAAAAAAAAAATTATATCTTGCTAAGGCTATTCTGATGAGTTAAAAAACTCATTTTAGGATGGAAGGAACTTACAATTCACAAGTGAGATAAAAAGATACAATTTTACTTAGGTATTTTGATATCGAAAATACAAGTTTCACATATAGTACAGCATAAAAATAAGAGACAAGTTAAGTAGAACAAACAAGAAAAAATAAAGAATGAAAAAAACAAGGATATACAAATACGGATAAAAAGAAAAGAGAAGGTAGAAAAAGATACAAGACAGGACAAAAATCACAAGAAAATTACATATTCTCATTTTTAAATATTTTAAAGCATTACTTTGTTACTTTTTTATGTTGGATGTTTTTGTACATATCTGGAAGCGAATTATACAGTGTAAAAGCAATATAGTTTAGAGATTTTATCCCGTATTTTGTAGTGTATGTTTGAGAAACGCGGATTTTATTGTAATTTCGAGTATTGTGGTTGTGGATGTCTTGATTGTAAGTTGGCTTGATTTAGTGTGAGTTGATTGGAGTAATTTGTAGGATGGTGCTTGTGATTTTAGGTTTAAGAAGGATTGTGATTGGAAGGATACCGGAATCCATGATATGAGTGTACCATGGAAGTCCAAAAACATTTCACTTTATTTTTACATTACGGATGACCAGGAGCAAGACCAATCCATTGGACCAAAAGGGTATATTCAGATAGAACATCGGTCAAGCATTGTAGAAAGGCAATTCTCCCACCTGAATTATTATTGGATATCGTAATATGGGACTCTATAATCGGGGGGGGGGGGGGGGGGTTGACACTATGTAGAGTAAGAGAGGGTACTATAAGTCAGACAGATTTGGCTGTTTCAGATATTTATTGTACGAAAAATTTCGAGTTTTATTATCAGAAATTGAATTTTATTATCAAAAATTGAAATTTTGTTATCAGAAATGTGAATCTTTAAATGTACCTGTACTAATACTAGCTGACCCGGCATGCGTTTCAATGCCAATTAAATGAAGTAATTGTTTCTCCCTGCGTCCTTTCCCATTCGTCCCGTTACCCTTCCGCCACCTCTTCCTCACCCTCGCCCCCTTCCCCTCCCATGTTACCTTTTCAACTTCTCCGTGTTCCCCTTCTCCCCCGGTTTCTCCTTTCTCGTGAACCTCCCCTTCAATTCCCCTTCCACCTTCTCCGCCTCCCCCCCTTCCTCGTCCCCATCCTACACATCCCTTCTACATTGCCCTCCGCCCCTCCCGGATTCCCCTTCAGCTCCCGCCTTTTTTTCTTGCCGCTAAACTCCATAAAATACACTCATTTTTCAAACAACTCGCGTGTGCCCTATTGCAATCTTTTTTGCAAAATTTCGTTAGTCCAGAACCACCAATATATAAATATTGCTATATAAAAACCTTCACGGGCATGTCCACAACAAATCACCAAATTTTTATCGCAATCGGATGAATAGTATAGGAAATATCTCTAAATATATCAAAAGTGCGAACTATGAAACGTAATAAGTTAAAATAGTATTTAAGTTTTCAGAAATTATCCAATTTTTCGCACAATTTTCTTAATTTTTCTCTCCGTAAGAACATTCTACAAAGTATTAGAAAACTCATTAAAAAAAGATGAAGGAAATAAGTAAAGTCGTTCTGAAGTTATGGCGTGACCAAGGGAAACAGAGATTCATTTTTATATACACAGATGAATTCCTGGTTCTGAAAGCAGATGAAAGACTCTTTCAGATTTAAAAATATCTGATTTAAAAAATTTTTTAATTTTTACGGTCGTTTTTTGTCGCTTATCGATTGTTTTTTCTTGTAAACTGTACTTTTCTTGTAAATACTGATTTATATGAAACTAAAAAACATGTTTAATGACACAGAAGTATTTTAAAGTTTATTGTCACTTTTTTTCACTTTCTATAAAAATTACTTCTTCAATCTTCGCAAAATCACTTCGTGGGGTTATTATAATTAAATGAAACACATTACTTTGTGAAAACCACATAATATATAATCACAATTATGGACATGTTTCGACACCGAAGGTTTCTTCGTCAGGATATATGTATAATTTGCTTATAATTATTAACCGGTCAGTAGTTGAGTGGGCATCGCGTTTGGGTCCCACCTAGGCGTTCCTTGTTCGATTCCCCGGCTGGCTAAGTCCTCCATCACAACACAAGCTACATCTTCCGCTTAGTGTGGTGGTTGTAGGAGATTTTCAAATGTTATTGGGTTATTCGTAACCTGGGAATGTTTGTCTTTCTTTTAAAAAAAAAAAAACATTATTATTATTATGGCCGGCGTAGTCCAGCGCTAGGGCATTAGACTCCCATTCTGAAGGCCGCGGGTTCAAACCCGGCGTGCGCAAATAAGTTTTATTTAATTGATTTGTGTTATTTCACAATTAATTATTTAAAATAACATATAGTATATTTGCGGCACATTCCAGTGTGGAAGATACTCTTAGTATCGCCCTGGTGTAAGACCACCATTCAGAATTGAAACGTTGCTTGAAATGGATTTAGCCGTGTTTAGTGACTAGATCTGAAGCTGGAGACTTCCCCACCTTCCTCTTCCTCGTCTCCTACCTTTCGCCGCTTACCTTCACCCTCACAACATACCCCGATTGGGGATGCCGTAGTCTCACTGGCTCCAGAAGGGTGCAGATGGGAGTTATTGGTGCCTTAAAGTACCTACAAAATCATTTTTATTTCCTTACCCACATTGTCGACTGAATACAATAAAATTTCACAGTATTCATCAGTTCAAATTACAACCTCTTCCTGTCAACATCTCATAATTGTTGAATACGGAGCTGTGTTTCGACCGTGTCGGAAACTTATGAAAAGAAAAATTCAATTGTGTGCTAGTGACCTCAATTTGGATGTGAGAACCAGCGGATATTGAAAAGCGAAGGAAGAAAAGCGGTAAGTCGACAATCCTGTCTTATCCATTTTCCTTTCGCTTTGAGGGACCGATTTCTGTCCCCAACAGATGTTCACTAAAAAAAAAAAAAACTGCAGCCTGCAGTGTGAAAACTGCCCTGATGATAACCAATATCCGATAGGAGAGGATACAAATGGAAGTTATACACAAACAATATATTTTTTGAGTCATGTATCACCTAGAGTTTTTATTTCACTGCAGCGCCAGCGCTTAGATTTTCACACTATCGCACAGCTTTGCATACATTTGCAAGGAAACTGCAACATTGTAGCGTTTTATTCATGTCATATTGTTTATACAGGGTGTATTTGCCCAGTTTACAATGTTTCCTGTGTATTTCAAATGTACTATATCGTCACCTTAAAGCAACAGTGAGATATATCTTGAAAAATGCTGTTCTGAGATAATAGGACTTTTAGGTTTGCGTGAGTTCTAGCAGAATCAAATTAACTAATGTTGCAGATTAATGATATGGTATTAGAGAGGTAAATTATTTAACATCAACATAAAATTGGAATAATAAATTTTTTCAAACTAATTTTGACAAAGTATACGTAAATCTGAAAATATGTCATTACTGAGTACTTGTAACTCGGGCATTTTTTTTTCTAAATATCCCAGTAATGTATCATGGGAGCTCACAATTTTACATCGAACTGCATACTTATTTATCTCAAATTTTTAAAAATCTCACTATTGCTTTAAGGTGACGATATACAAGATGTAACAGCACCTACCCGAAGGATTTTAACCGGCGATTTCTGAACATATTTAGAGTAATACGTGAGACTATGGCATCCCCAATTGGGGTATGTTGTGAGGCTAAATGTGGTAGGGAGGAGAAGGAGATGGGGAGAGGAAGGTGGGAAAGTACCTGTCAATTCAGATTTGGTCACCAAACATGACTAAAACCATTTCAAGCAGCGTTTTCAATTCTGAATGGTGGTCTTACACCGAGGCGATATTGAGACTATCTTCCACTCTGGAACGTGCCGCAAATACACTTTATATTATTTTTGATTAATTTATTGTGCAGTAACACAGATTAAACAAATACAATTTATTTGCGCACGCCGGGTTCGAACCCGAGATCTTCAGATTGCGAGTCGAGAGTCTTACCCCTCGACAACGGAGGCCGTCACTTGATCACGTGTTACGCGTTCTCTCTCCTCTGTTACCGCACAGCTGGAAAAATACGGAGTGCGCGTCACGTGACCTGTGATGGCTGCACCCAAATAATCGATTGGAGTGTGAGATGATTTAAAAAAAAAAAAATTCATCGTAGAAAGAGAAAAATGTTATTCTAAAATACGATCATTTTATTCGTAAAAACGATTAAAAACGGGACTGAAGTTCTTACGAACAAATTAACATTAAAGTGTTTCAAATGTAAGAATAATTTGTTGGTATACGTACGAAATTACGTATACCAACAAATTATTCGTATATGTTCCCGCCAATTGAAACCAACATTGAAACCCTGTTAATTTGTTCGTAAGAACTTCAGTCCCGTTTTTAACAATTTTTACGAATAAAATGATCATATTTTAGAATAACATTTTTCTCCGTGTATGAATAATTAAAAACAGCATAAGGAATAAAAAAAACTCAGAGCCTATGTCTTCTTTCGAGTTCTTCGCTATATAGAAGGACTTAGGAAAAGGAAGGAGAGGAAGTTTTGGGAAGAAAAAAGGTATGAGTGGTAGGAATCTGTGGGTCAGTGTGTCCAGGAATAGAACTTTACATCTTACTTGTTTTTACGAATAAAATGATCGTATTTTAGAATAACATTTTTCTCCGTGTACGGCAAAACGACATCTGCGTTTTTTACTCAAAATATGCCGAGGAATCGCTGGTTAAGATCCCTCGGGTACATGCTGTAATATTCTGTATACGTACATTCATAGCCGCTTTTCCGCCGAGATGCCTGGACGTGAGATTAACATTTATATAGTGTGTTGCTACTGGAATTAGAATTAAAATGTGAAGGAAAACGCTGGAAAATTAACTCGTCAAAACTTTCACGACAGGCTGTATAAAAAAGTGTTTACGACGAAAAATTAAAAACTTGAAAATAATGTAGTAGCTAACACGCCAGTTCGTAATGGAAAACTTGGTAAATCTTACAAATATTATAAACGCAAAAGTTTGTATGGATGTTTTTTTTTTTTACATTAACTCCACACAGGAGGCCTTGAGGAAAATAATTTCCCTCAGGGCCTATGTCATCTTTGAATATGCTGTGAGGAGGGTCTTTTTGAGGAGAGGAAGGAGTGAACGTGGGTCTTGAAGAGACCCATGTTATAGGAAGGAGGAAACACAGAGGCCGGCAAATCGTTCCACAGCCGAGCTGTTGAACACAAGAACGAGTCGTAGAAGCGTCCCGTTCTCATGTGACAAATGTCAACCGTGTACATATGTTGGGCGAGCGTTTGGCGTATTTCCCGACTATGCACCGGTGCCGAGGGGATCAATGAGGCTAGTTCCTCGGAGCATCTTCCATTGAAATACCGGTAGAACAAGGATAGCATTTCTACCCGACGCCTGTGCTTTAAAGATTGCAATCCGTTTGGTAAGACGGGAGAATCTATCAAACGGACCGCCCGTTTCTGCACACAGTCGAGGGTGTTCTTCAGGTACTTTGGGGCTCCAGACCAGAGGTGGCTGCCAAATTCAACCGTGGGGCGCACCTTCGATTTGTACAGGGTTTGCAGTTGTGTACTATCAAAGTATCTTCGGGCCCTGTACAGTACGCCCAGTTTCTGAGAGGCTAACTTAACTCTGGCCTCGATGGAGCCCCCATATCTGAGCTGGTCACTTAGAGTTACACCGAGCATATCAATGGAAGACCTGTTCGGAAGAATGCTACCGTTGAAGGAGACTAGATAGTCATTTCGATCCCTTTTAGACGTAATCAGACATGATTGGGTCTTTGATACATTGAATTCGACGAGATTATTCTTACCCCAAGAGAAAATACTCTCGAGGTAAGCGTCCATTCTTTGCTTCAAAGCCCTCCGAGCAATTGGAATTTGTGCACCCTTTGGGGGCTTGTCAAACAAAAAGCTATCATGGACTGTACTGTCATCCGCGTAACAATGAATTGGTGCACATGTCAAAAGGTCATTGATGTGCAACAGAAACAAAGTCGGAGACAGAACCGATCCCTGTGGGACGCCAGCAACTGATGTGATCGCTATGGGGCGGTATTTGGCCGGGTTGGAGCGGTCACCCTTATTTGGAATAGGATGGATAACCGCTTTTTTCCAACCAGAGGGTACATAGCCAGAATTCAGGGACATTTTGAAAAGCTTTGTCAAAATCGGAGCTATTTCTGCAGCGCACCTCCGCAATACCAGGGCGGGGATTCCGTCAGGCCCACTAGCTTTATTAACATCAAGCCCTCGTAAAACCTGGAGCACATCCCGATGCCGGATCCTCAGCTTTTTCATATAGAAACCGCAGTGAGGAACCGACGTCGGGACTGCACCCCGATCATCGAGGGTTGAGTTATCCGCAAACATTTTTCCTAATAGGTTAGCCTTTTCGGTGGCGGTATTTGCTAGTGAGCCATCAGGTCTGGTAAGAGGTGGCAGACTGGATTTGCAGAAATTGCGGCCTATTGAGCCCGCAAGCGACCAGAAGGCTCTGCTGCCATGCGGGCATGCAGCCAGCTTTTTGCTGATCTGCAGGTCGTGCTCGAACTTTGACCTATTTATGCTCTTTTTGCTTTCCTTTGCCAATTTGTTGTATGCTGCTCTGTTTTCGGAGGTTCTAGATGTGTTGTAGGCTCGGTAAGCCGCGTTTTTTCGCCGATGTATGTATGTTTGTTACTTTTTCACGCAAAAAGCACCGAATGGATTTGAATGAAACTTTATATAATAACATATAGGCTATACTTATACTCAAAGCTTGCTATTTTCCATGTATTAGAAATATTAATTATTGTTTAATAGAAAATGTCAAAACATGAGAATGACATTTTGAAACCAATGATTGTAAAACCAAAATACTATTTTAGAAAATATTTAAATTCGCGAATTTATTTGAAGTACGCACCCTTGAATCGAATCAAGAATTATAGATATTTTAAATAAATAGGTTAAGAATTTTGGTATAAACATAGATGGGACCCACGAAAAGAAAATAGGCTAATCGAAGTACTAATCCTGCGCAGACGAAGTCGCGGGCAGAAGCTAGTTATAAATAAATTGCAATCCTTGATTAAATAATTAAAATTATTAAAACTCTCAAATGGTAAACTTATTTTTGACTTCACTTTTATTTTGAAAATTGTTAATGGTGTCAGTCATTAATCATAATTACCTTCCAAATACCTTCAAGAACTACTCTAGCTAAAATTCTTTTTAATTACAGAAACCAGTTAAGATGGTATGGTCACATAAAACGGAGACCACCAGACCACACAGTGAAGCAGGCAATGTCTATGGAGCTTCACCGACAGTCATTCAGAGGAAGACCAAAGAACTCCTAAATGATTCAATTCTCCAAAATTCTGTGTAGAAACGGTCTGAACGAAAGCGATACCCAGAATAGAAGAAGCTACAACCTGAGAACGAGGAGAGCTGACCCCAACAGCCTACCTAGACAATGAGTCTGAACATGAAGGAATGCTCTAAGCCCTAAACAAGTGTTTGGGCACACTTGCAGCTTGTACTTCAAACGAACGAGCATTCTACTAAATTTCGGCGAACACTCGCGAAACACCGAAAGAATGCTCTATTACTGTTTACATCAAATTGATTTGCAGGGGTATTTGCATACTAGAATGAGTATTTGCTCGTTTGTTCCAATCTAATTCACCTCGTAATTTGTTATTACAGTTCGTTTTTTTAAAATGAAATATATCTCTTAATGTTTTTGAAAGCTAAATTGTTTATTTTTGTGTTTTAATTAATATGTAATATTTCTTATACAATTTAGGTCCTAAGTATTTCTGTGTCCTTTGTCCAAAATATTCATTGACAGTCATAATTGATAATAATGTAGGGGAGACCCAGGCAAAGCGAAAGTACCGGGTAAAGCGAATAAATTGAATATTTCCGAAAATTACCACTAAAATGTGCTAATAGTACCGCATCACTACCGACGCCATGACAGTTAATATTTGTCGTTTGGCAGAAACGCACGCTCCTTTTGATAAAAAAATCGTTTTTTTAGAATTTTCATACGATAAACAAAGGTAAGTTACTTGTGATTATTACATTTTGGTTATATTTCATGTGAAGATTAGTTTATTTCATCCAATGTTTATTTATTTCCTATCTAAAAAACTATGTTTAGTTATGAAATGCAGAAACCCGATTGTATTTTTTAACAAAAAGTTATTTCATACTGACTTGGGCAAAGCGAATAGGGCAAAGCGGATGGATCATTCGTTTTGCCCGAGTGAATGAACTTTTTGATTGATTATATGCAATTGCGTAGGTATAACATATTTACAATGTTCATATTTTTATAGATGGTGTGTACATACGTACGAAAAACAAACCAGGCAAGTTGGACTAAGTCAACGATGGCTAAAGCTATTATAGGCAAGGTCTTACTTCTCTTGGACAATCATGAAGCTCACAAATATTACCCAGCTTTGGATTATGCCTCTAAAAATCTAAAAATATTACAAGTTGGGTATTACAAGTACAAGTTGGGCTCACGAATCATGAACCTCATATAGTGGATATGATTCTTACTCGCTATGATTGTGATTCCTAATTCCTAAAACCTGGGCAAAGTGAACAATACGAAGATGTTTTTTAATTTACATAATTTGTATAATTCTAATTAATATTACCTTTTCATTTATTTTACTTTTGTAGACAAACGTTTTTTTAACATTACACTTTATAAATTTTTGATGTTATGCAAACATTGTGTGTTATATTTAATATCTCCCTTTACACATCCGCTTTGCCTTGGTCTCCCCTATGTGATTGTTCTATTAGTTTGAATGAAGTCGTTATGTGGTTTATTTTAATATTAGCTTCGTCCTTAAATATGCTTTCTGTATATTCCCCAGCGAAAGGACCTCTTTTAGAATATTTTAATGTTGCGGCTTTCATTAAAATGAATATGGCGTAAATCTGAATTTATAATTAGTGTCAAAGCAGAAGTTTGAAGCCCGTATCTAGTAAATAAAATATGTGTAATCACCGTACGAATATGGTTTTTGGTCACTATTTCATTTCATTCGCTTGCATTATAATAAAGAGATTTTCGAGAGAAATACGAGAGATGGGGTATGAATAATTTAAAAAAAGCATAAGGAAAAAAAAAACTCAGAGCCTGTGTCTTCGTTCGAGATCTTCGCTATATAGATGGTCTTAGGGAAAGGAAGGATAGGATTTTTTGGGAAGAAAAAAGGTATGAGTGGTAGGAATCTGTGGGTCAGTGTGTCCAGGAAAAAGACTTCACATTTTACTCCAAATAATGTCCTGTCTAGGGGCAAGGCTTTAGACTCCCAATCCGAAGGTCGCGGGTTCAAAACCGGCATTCGCAAATAAATTTTATTTTACTGAAGAAAAAGATAACTATAATAATAATAATCTAAATTAAAATATGAAAGTGAACAAGACGCAGAAAAATAATAAAAGATAATGGTCGCAACTGGGACACGAACCCAGATCTCACGTCTTACCGGGACGGGAATTTTATTTGATTAATTTGTATGATTTCGAAATTATTAATTAAAAAATACCTAGTATATTTGCGAACCGTTGGGTAAGACCATCATTCAGAATTGAAACTTTGGTTAAAAGGGCTTTAGCCGTGTTTGGTGAACAGATCTGAATAGCCAGGTACTTACCCACCTCCTCTTCCAAATCTCCTTCCTTCCCCAATACCTACAGCCTCACAACATACCCCTTTTTGGGGGTGCCATAGTCCCACTGGCTTCAGACGGGAGCAGTTGAGACTCTTGTGCAGTATTCACATAAAAAATAAAATATCAAAAGTCACGGATTAAAGTAAGTCAATTACGTCCCTTGACTCATTTATAGTATAAATGCTGCACTTTTCAGTATGGAAGATACGCTCTGTATCTCCAGGTGTGCTAGCACGGTCGCTCGATATGAAGTTACCGACCGATTGTCGGTAACTTCTCATCGTTCCCTAGGACAACTGCAGATCTCAGACGTACAAACGACAGTTGATATCGAATATATTAAGGACACTTAGTCATTGTGAACTGTCACCTATTCGTTTGCGATCTGCAGTTATCCTAGGGAACGATGAGAAGTTACCGATAGTTATCCTACCGATCGTTATAGAGCAAGTGTGCTAGGGCCTCAGGTGTAAGTCCAATATTCAGAATTAAAAAGTTGCTTAAAATGACCGTAGCCGTTTTTGATGACCAACTCAGTATAGCCAGGTACTTGCTCACCTTTCTCTTCCCATCTTCTTCCTCTCCCCACTACCACCAGTCTCAAGACGTACTCCAATCGGGGATGCCATGGTCTAACTGACTCCAGACGGTTTGAGAGCACTTGGGGCTCTTATCCTTTTCTAAAATTGTTCTTTTCATTTATCTCGTTTTTTATTGATCTTCTGTTACTTCTACCATTTTATTTTAGTTTACATAAACAATTCTCAGAACGTTAAATTCAATGTTTTGAATGAATAAGCTAATGAGCAAAACAAATATTAATGACGTCTCGTCGATTTAATAATAAATTAATGATTTGGAAACTAAAGCGACGCATTGTGTTTATCCCAATGCAAGCTAGAAGGTATATAAACCACTGTTGAATTTTTGAACAATGACGTCAAGGACGACTTAATTGGGGTTATTTTATTTTTATTGTTTTTATTTAATAAATTTTTAAATGTTACAGTTTTTGACATTTTTTAAAGTACTATACTAGGCTAATGCCCGTATTGCGGTAGTCATATATAATAAATATAAGAAATAATAAAAATATTTTTTATAAACAGATAATAAAAACTATGGTAATAAATAATAAAAAATAAGAAACCAGAAAAGAAAAAAAAAACATATTTAAGGATAAATAAAACTAAAAAAAAAAAACTAAAAAAAAAATAATAGTGAAATGAAAAATAAATAAAGAAAATATTTTCTAGATAGATATAAAAATTAAACTTGAATATTATAATACAAATAAAATTACATATATGATTTTAAACGCAGGTCAAATATATGATAGTTATTATCTACAAGACTATTATGTTTATGGTTACATTTATTTTCGGTGATATGAAACAAGCTGTGACAGAATATTTTTAATATATATATTTTTTTTAATAGTGTTAAGAACTCATATATTCTTTAAAGAAAGATCGTCCATTTTTTAAAAATCCAATGTTGTACACGGGTAGTAAAGGGGGATTTAGAATTATTTGACTTTATGTCGGTACTTAATGCATTGTATATTTTAGGAGCGATGAACCAGAATTGTCGTTGAGCGAATGAGGTTTTAGTTTTGGGAACCACGCAACCCAGGTTTGATGAAAAGCGGGTGTGTGCTTGATGCTGTGGAGCCATCAGTAGGTTATTTTTCCGTATATATCATAATCGTATCTTTGCAAATAATTGTCGAATATCCAGGACCCTGATTTAAGCAAAGAGTTCATTTGAAGAATGGGTAGGTTGGCATTTAAACATAACTCTCAAAATTAGTTTTTGAACAGTAATAATCGGATTGATTGAAATTAATGCATGGGTTGACTAATAGAGTCCGAAAGTTTGATTATTCAGATATTAAGTCAGTGATTTTTAACCAACACCCCTGCCACAGGTCACCCCAAGTGGTTCGCTACGTTTAGTGACTTAGCAGGGGTGCCTGGGTTTGCGGGGTGAGGTTTATCTGGGTCTTGACTGTGAAAGCGTTTGCCCACCTACTGCTTGGCGAGCCAGATCAGGATCAGGAGAGATTGGTTAAGGGAGACCTAATTTAGACCTCTCCAGCCTGACTCATTTGACCCATAACCCTGCATCGCAGGAGGCGGGATGGATTCGTACATTCGTCACTCCTGGATATATTGACCCCAGATTCCTACCCACTCCTCTTACATTTTTCCTTCCCAGAACTTCCATCCCTTCCTTTCCATAAAAAGGCCCTCCACACAGCATCCCCAAAAAAAAATAAATGAAATTCTTCTTTCTGAAAATTTAACCATGTGGGTTATTTATTGACCTTAAGGTCAATTTGGTGTTGTATTTGGTTTCTGAAAAAATATATTGTTATGTTAACCATTTTAGTTTTTTTACTATATTCTATATTAGTAGGTAATAAAAATTCAATTTTTAACTTACTGAGTATTTATTTCGAAGAGCATTTCAAAATCACAAGATATTTAAAAAAAAAACGCGATACAAAAGTTAAATTCCTACATAAAAATGGAATAAGTTTTAGATTAAACAATTAAGATGCTTTATAAATAAAATATCATAAAATTTAAAGGTTTAAATCATTAATAACCAATTTAATTTAACCTTCAGCCATATTTTAAGTATGTTCCCCGTTATTTCACTTATCCCCCACCCCCACCACCCTCCCAAAACTGACGCACTGTCCCATTCTATAAAATACTGCCCCTTTCTTTCTTTACAATATATTTATATATATTGAGCACTTTTGTATTTCATATCATCATTTTTATAACAGTCCTGGGGATGGTGTGATGGCTTCAACACTACGTTCGAAAGAAAAAAAAAGCATCTTCTTCATGGGAAGAGCTCATACAAATTTTTCCCACCTAAACGAAATTTCAAATCGATTACACTAGGTGACTAGGTAAATCAAGGTGACGAAATAATGAAGAGCTCGAAGTTTTCAATTGATACCACGTTTAAAATTTATCAATTTTGGATGTAAGCCGACACTTCAGACCGACCATAAATTTAAAATCCCAGAGCGTGTACGAAGAGAGTTTGTTTATTAACAAAAAAAACTAACATGGTTTTGAGAAATAAATGGGGTAATTAAGCCCAAATTACCACTACAGAATACAGACGGAGTATTGAGAAAACCAATTAAAATTAACGACGTACACAATCTATGCATTAGTGTTACAGATCGAGATTTTTCAAAAGGTAAACAACACACTCAGATTAAAAGTAAATAAGATTTTTGAAAGGGTACACAAAAAATGAAATCAAACAGGTACGTACTAGACTTTAGAGCTATTTGAAACGCATTAAGAAAATGAATTCTGAATTAATAAGGTGATATTAGTTATTACCAGACAAAGTTTTACGAATATTATATCTGATCATGAAAAGGGACGAAGGATAAAAAATAGTTGTAAACATCTGCAAGGAATGTGGTGAATCAAGTAAATGACAGAAACAATTTCATGTCACCATGAGAATTAAGCCGAAATACTACTGAATTCAATTTTACCGGCCGCAAACGTTAAACAAAATAATAAATGGAAGAGTGGAAAGTGATAATTATTATAGATATAAAGTCACTATTAGCCGAGATAATTTACCGATTATTAAGGAAAGACCGATTGCAGAATTCTAGGAAAAGTTTAAAGCAAAATTGCATCAAAAGGGTGAGTTACACTTATCGGCGGCCAGACAATGAAATAATTAAACGGACATATTTAATATTGGATAGAGGGAATCTTGAAAAAAATCCAAGTGAAAGTTGAAATTGTCTGAACTCTCAATTATAAAACGCCCTACGGAAGACGAGATGTACGTCCTGAGTCCACACCTGGCGTTTTTTTTAAGAAGGAGATATTCGAGACCGTGTACCGGAGGGCTGGGAACTGGCAGTAAGAGTCGGGGTCGAGGGTCGATAGACGGACTATGAAGAGTGATAACCGTTGATAGTGAAGTTTCTGAATATTTTTGTGTATAAATAATTGGTATCGTTCGTATTTAATTAATCAATATTATAAAAACGAGTGCGGTGAGTAATAATCCAAGAGAGAATGAACAAAATAGTGCTAAACAGTGCGGGTGTTTCATAATGTATGGAGAAAACAATTACGTAATATTAAAGAATTTTTAAGTTGTGACTTCGTGAGGAACAATAGTTCGTGTACATAAATTAATTATTTGGCTTGTTAAAATACTCTATTGAAAATTAACTGCAGTGAATGACAGTGCGCCGCGAGTGGATTAATTAAATAATAAAATTAATTTGAATTATCAAAACCAAAATAATAATCAAAGTGAATGAAATACTTAGCTTCAGTGAGTTAATAATAACGTAACTTTGTGTTTTAAAAATAGAAGGGGTGTTCATCGCGCGAATTTTGGTTTGAAATATAAAATTAGCGGAGTCAATAATCACGTACTAATGTCATCTTCAATCTTCCACACACCAAATAATAATATCTAAACAACATTAAAAATACACCTACGTACTTAAAATTTCTTCAATGTGCGCCGAACAAAAAAATAATAATAATACAAAATTTACCTACAAATACCTACGTAATAATGCCTTGCTCAATCTTTCGCAAAAACAAAAACAAAAAAAAAAACAATTAATAATATTAAGTATAATGTATATAATAATATAAAATACCTACATGGTTATAAATTTCTCCAATCTTCCGAAAACAAAATAATATTATAAAGTAATACTCACAAGTTTATATTTTCTTTAACCTTCCGCAAAATAATAATAATATAAAATACCTACATGTTTATAATCTCTCCGACCTTCCGCGAAAATAATAATAATACCAACATACCTACGCGATTGTAGTTTCTTCAATATATCATATAATCAAGATAATACAAACATTCAAAATAATATCAACATATACCTACGTATGAATGTTAACAAATAATAATTAATAACCTACGTATTTTCTTAAATTCAAATAAAAGTGTGACATAGAGTCATGGGTGTTACTACTTCTGGGGACTAAATTACCGAATCATAAATATAGGAAGGTTCTTTCTTTATTATTTTTCCTCCACAGGTATTTAGTGCACTTAATCAGGCTTCGTTCAGGTGAGTGAAAGAAACATTTAAATTAATTACAGGTCGTACATGATCCCGATGCCTGAGAGTTCCAGCAAATCTATAATAACTAATAACAAAATAAGTTTATGTTCCAGGATTTAATTGTGTTCTAAATATTAGTCTCGATGTGTAATTACGAGATTTGTCCCAAATTAAAGCTATTATCAATGTTGGTTCAACGAACTTATATATTTTGCGTACTAGTAAGGGTGAGGTGAATGCATAAAAAAGGGTCTCGGCCATAAATCGTAGCTGGGATGAACATCGTACGGTCATCCAAATTAGTAGGTTTTTTTCCCTGAGGTATGCCGAACCAAAGTGGGAATGACGGGAACATCCATACCATACTGGATATTAGTTCAAAAATGAAATTTGGAGAATTGAATTTAAACATTGTAATTGTTTACTAACAACAGTATTATCATGTCAAATTTCTTTCAGACTTCCTTACAAAAAAATGAAATCAACATTATTTCGGTAATGTTTTCTCAATCAAACCCTTCCAAAATCCCGTTTGACCTGCGAAACATAGACTTCACGATTGGAGGATGCAATAGCGTCACTGAAATTATATCCCGTCAGATATGAGACAAAGAGGGCTTTTTTTCTTGCGCTATCATGCGATAGGGGATGTCAACGTAACTGAGCAATCACGCGGGGTACTGGAAGTTATTCCCTTTCGCGGGGTCATGCAGAGTGAAAAGGCATGAAAGGCAGGATAAAAAGAAAAACGCCACTTGGAATGGTAGGGTATGATTCGCTGTCGAAGGCGTTTCGACCGAAGGTATCCCAAGTTTTGCGAAGTTATGTGGAGGGGACGTCGGCGTGGTATCCCGTGAGAATAAGTCTGTAGCACTATCGCATACTACCATTGGTGTCGACCTGGAAGCTGATGTAAACCAACTGGAACGCTCCCTTGGTGCAATTACAGCAGATTTCAGAGGTGGGGAGTGTTAGCTCAAGTGTATCACGTGGGAGTTGAGATCCACTTAAAACAGCTACACGCCACATTCAACGTGAGTAGAATCGTGATAAGGGAAGAAATGGACATACCCCTTCTAGAATCAGTCGAGTTAAAATCAAATCTGGAGGATAGGAAGTCGGGATAATACTGGAAGTGACATGAGGACTCTGCGCGCTTTCATCTGGCGTGAAGGGACCCTTTCGTAGCAATGAAGTTCATGCAAGAGAACAAAATCAGGACTTAAGGACCATCCTAGCAAACGTAATGATTGAGTCTTTGTCCGGAATGTTGGTCACCAGTATCTATTTGGTTAGTGGAGGAGCCGACTTATTCAGAAAACAACATTCCCCATATCCTATCATCCATCCTTCCCCTTCCTCTTCCCCAGTACATGTAGTGTATACTAATAACAATAATAACTTGACCATTTACCACCACCTTTATTCACCACCCTTATCGGAATGGCAGGACCAAGCTCCCATATATACATTTCCGAACACCTAACATTTCAGGCGAAGCATCTATGGTTTCTTGCTCGCAAGGCTAAACGGGAAAATCTTTACAAATTTTCTTGGACCAGAGGTGGCCAAGTGTACGTACGGCAAGATATTGGAACTCCGGTCATTAATATTAATGACAAAAATAAACACCTTTTGTCAACCTCACCCCTTACCTTGTGAACAAAGCTGGCTAAGCTACATAACTTCCTTTTTTATATCTTCATACTATTATTTAAAATTCCTCATTATTTACAGCTGTAAATTATTATTATACACTTCTAGCCCAAAGATACTATTTCTGAACACAAGTTTTTTTATCATCACCTGTATATTATATGAATATGTGGAGCCTTTCATTGTTATTTTAAGCGATGTGTCAAAATCATTGATATGTTTTATGCTATTTACTGTGTTTTTTGTTACAAAATTTATAAATGGTAGAAATAGCTGATCAAATAGATAACTTCTCTCCAATTCCATGTATAGAAACAAATAATGCTCTCGAAGTTCAACAAGTATTAAGTCAATCAGCCCTTAAAATATTCTCTATGAATATCAGAAGTATAAGCCGAAATTTTAATGAATTGTTAATAGTTCTCACAGATCTGAAGTCCGAATTTGACATACTTATCTTAAGTGAATGCTGGGTAAATGAAAATTACATTCCTAAAAACATTATAAACTACACCCACTACAATACACAGAACAATGCAACCCAAAACGATGGAGTAGTCATATACATAAAAAATCACATATCTCACTCAGTAAACGAAATCAAAATCAGTGACTCAAACTGTCTCAAAATAGTTATAGAAAAACAAGTTACCATATTTTCTATATATCGATCACCAGGCATATCTAACATAACCCCCTTTCTTAATTCATTAAACAATTCTTTATCATGTGTGAGTGAATGTGATAATATCCTCATTATTGGTGACCTCAATGTAAATATAATTAATTCCATGCATCCTCAAGCCAATGATTATATTAACTTGCTAACTCTTCAAGGTTTCGTCCCAGCCATAACAGCACCTACCAGAGTATCTGGCTCCTCTGTAAGTTGTATTGATCATGTATTTTCAAAATGTAAATTAAAAACTAATTCTATTGTATACCAATGCACTATCACGGACCATTACGCTACTATAACTTCTCTTTCTCATAAAATACTTAATCCACCACCGCATGAAATCTCTACAAATAAAATATCCTATACTGCACTTTTTGAGCTGGTTTCTCAGGAAAAATGGACAAATATTTACAAACAGAATGACCCCAATTTAGCCTGCGAATCTCTTGTAGAAACACTCCACGACCATCTAACCCACGCTACAACTAATACAACACAGAAAACAAAAAATTATGACACTAAACTCAAACCCTGGATAACTGTCGGTATCCTTCATTCTATCCGCAAGCGCGACAAACTCCATGCACTATGTAAAAAAAACCCCAACGACCATGATTCCTTTTTATTTTACAAGAAATACAGAAATGTTTGCAAAAAAATTACTTCAAAGGCCAGAGTAGACTACTACAAAAAACAAATAAAAAACGCCGAAAATGACACGAAAAAAATATGGAGTATTATTAAGGACATATCCCACACCAAAAAAACGAATACGCCCATCCATAACATTAAAATTGAAGGTCGAACATTAACAAATACAAGTAATAACTCTGTAAAAATCGCAGACCATTTCAACGAATTTTTTACCTCAATCGGACCTAGCCTATCCAATAATATTTTATCCACAAATAATCTTACAGAACACGACCTTGCTAACAAAATATCCCTGGCCCAACTGAGTTATACTCCTTTTACCTTCTCTCCCACCACAGAATTAGAAATAATAGAAATCATCTCCACACTAAAAACTAGCCACTCAACAGGAATAGACAAAATCTCTACTAAACTTACTAAGCATTTAAAAACCCTTATTGCCAGCCCTCTTCAATATATTATTAACTTAAGCTTCCAATCTGGCATATTCCCTAACTGTCTTAAACATGCCTCAATCATCCCCATTTTCAAATCAGGTGACAGATCTTCTCTAAATAGTTACAGGCCTGTATCTCTGTTGAGCACAATATCCAAAATCATTGAGAAAGTAGTAAAATTAAGACTCCTCAAGTTTCTCGAGGACAATAAAATCCTTTCAAAAAACCAGTATGGTTTTCGCAAAGATTGTAGTACGGCTGATGCTATTGCAACCTTTAGCAAACTGATATCCGATAACCTCGATAAAGGCAATAAACCTCTCGCTGTCTTTCTAGATCTGTCTAAAGCCTTCGATACTATTTCACATCGCATCCTTGTAAAAAAACTACGACAGATTGGGATAGAAGGTACTGCTCTCAAATGGTTTAAAAACTATCTCTCACAGAGATCACAAATAACTGTCATCCACTCCAGTCAAGAATATAGGAGTAAAAGTTTACCCATCTCCTATGGCGTGCCTCAAGGCAGTGTTCTAGGTCCGCTCCTTTTTCTCATATATATGAACTCCTTATTGAATTTAGATATCGACGGCAATATAATATCTTTCGCAGATGATACTGTTATCATATTTACAAGTAAAACTTGGAAAACAACAATTGAAAAAGCAAATTATGGACTGATAAAAGTTAAAAAATGGTTAGACTCTAACCTCCTCACCCTAAATGTTCAAAAAACACAATACATTCTTTTCTCAATCCGAAAATTCACTCTCCCAGAAAACCTTCCTAAACTAATCATTCATTCTTGCCCGCAAAACCTAGACACTCACCCAGTATCTCTTCTTAACAGCTGTTCATGCCCAATTCTTAAACCGTCAAATGAAATAAAGTACCTAGGTGTCATTATAGATAACCAATTACGCTGGGAGGCTCAAATTAGCTCCACAACAAAGAGACTCCGTAAGTTATGCTATATTTTTCATTCTCTTCGATCTATCCTTGACATAAAAACTCTAAGAAGTGTTTATTTTGCTCTGTTTCAATCTATAGCGACGTACGGCATTATAGGATGGGGAGGTTGTGCAGCATCTATTCTCTACCCTCTTGTTACCGTTCAAAAACTTTTGCTAAGAATCATCTTTAAATGTTCCCCGTCTCATCCATCAGAGCCACTTTTTAAGAAACTCGCAGCCCTAGACATTCGCCAACTATATATTAAGATAGTGCTTGTCCATATCTGGAAAAATGGTATGATAAATTCCACACAAAAAAATATACATACACGCTACTCAACACATGAAAAATGCATAATTCCTACAACAAGAACCACCTTTTCACAGAGACAATACTCTTACATTGCACCCAAAATATTCAATGAATTAAATATGGACATCAAAAGATCTAGTACCGTTACTCAATTTTCAGCCGGTGTCCAAAAATGGATATCCGGAAAGGGTCGAAATTTCTTTAAAGAATTTATTTAAAGAATTTCTTTAGGGAACTCCTTTGAATAAGTTCTATAGAGAATTTGTTTGGGGAATTTTTCTGAAGAATTACTTTAAATAACATAGCTATCTATACCACCGATTAAAATTTTCATTTGTAATTAACTTTTTACTAGCCGAAAGTTTAAATATTATTTTATATTGTTAGTTTAAAATGTTTGACACCTCTGATATGTTCGAATTATTTGGTTCATCACTACAAAATGTAGCAATAACAATCTCGGCATTATTATTAGCCGGAGTTTCAATAAGAAGTCATTTGTACATAAATGTGTACTTACCATTATAACTTTACGTGCACATATAAAATATAGTCATTGTAATAATCCGTTGCTATTTGCCCACTCTACAGTGCTAATTTTGCTTTTATATATAATTAATATTTCATCCTCTTTATAGTTTTACATCTACTATACTTTTTATACTCTTTCATCTCTGCTGTATTCTTCCAAACACTCTTTTATTATTATTTTTTTTTCATTTACATTCCTTCATATGCTTTGATTATGTTTCATTTTGTATTATAATATAGTTCTTCTTACTTTCCTTTACATTATTTTATGTTCTTTTATATTCTATATCCACTGTTTAAAAAATCGGCCACCATAACACGGGCATGTGCCTAGTATGGCGGCCATAAATTCCACAATTGTTATATATTTACTATTCAAAGAATAAAGAAACATTAAAAAAAAAAAAAAAATAATTTAGGTGCAGTACAACGACACTGAGAGCTTCGCAAGGATCCCGACATGTATGTCACAATACACACTGTCCATGTAATGTTTAAAATAATCCAATGTAAATCTAGACAGGAAAAATCGGGTAAGAAAAACTACGACTTTGAATTTTATAAACCGGGTGACAATTTACGGTAGAGTTAGCGTCAATGACATACTTGTCCAAGTTGAGAAAAGGCGGGTAATACGGATAGGCTTGAAAATAAAACAAAACAATCTAAAAACGGGGTTAGTTTATCAAACGAGATTCATTCACACTTTACTCCGAAAGAATCTGAGGTTACCACACACTACATTATTTCCTCTACATGTGTATGTGTATTAATTTACACATACAAATGTAAATACTGAAACAACAAATTACACAACGTAGTATATAGGAATAATGTGCAATAAAATCTTAAATCTTATTTACTGTGAGAAAATCGCAGGGGTTTAAGGAAAAGTTAGGTGTAGCTAGATATAAGGGTATATTGATCGAAGGCCAAAAGATAAGGGTAGCGTAGCCAGTAGATCCCGACAGCTAGTGTTAAAGGGAAAGAATAGAAAAACCAAGGGTAGACGACTACGGATCATTACAACGGGTGCCGGGTATCCCCACAGGTACATCACAAATGGTCCCGAGACCCATAGAAGTTAGTAAAGGCAGACGAGACGGTTCACTACAATGGTACGGGAGTACCGAAACCAGTAGTCAGTGAAAATACATCAATAAATTGACTTATTTAACTAAACCAAGTTTTTCTTTTCATTTATTGTAAAAAATAGATGAAAAGCAGAGTTGGACTAATTTTGAAATGGTAGGTATGTGACCAAAAATAGACGTAAATGGAACAAATGAAAGACATGTATAAAAGGTAATTTCTATTTTTGTAGGTAAGTTATTAATGCTTTTTTTAATAAAAAAAAGTTATTTATCATAAGTTATCTTCATCTCAAGGTTAAATACACCCCTAAGATGGCTTACAAATACTTGATTAAAATGTTAGAATTTTTACAGTCTTGCTTGTATGAAACAAACACTGTGCGATGTTTCTTTACATCGCTGAATTTGATACGCCATAATGAGGTGCTTGAGAATTCAACACATAAATTTAAAAAGAAAATGAAGTAAGTTGATACTTCATTGATAGGTTTTCCTCAATATTTGTGTATGTTTCATTTTCAAAGTGAAAAACTAAATTATGGGTAAAAAAACAGATAATAAAGGAAAATACAGTTTTATGAATGCATGGCACAAATTTAGAATGCAATGTTTTGGATGAAATCCTAATTTAAGGGAGAAAACTCAATTTGGAGGAAAAATACCCACAGGATGTCTGAGGTCAATATGCGTAACTTCGAAAGATGATGAAGAAAGATTGAAGTCCACAGATTTAAAAAATATCTATCATAAAACAAAAATTTACGTAGAAAAAAAGGTCTGAATAAACCATAACTTTGATTTGGTTTCCTAAACATGTTGGTATCATGGGAAACAGTATTGCGGCTTCCTTGGTAAAACAAGAAGCATTTAACCCTTAAAAAAATTGGCGTATTTTGTCAGAGGCTAAAAATATTCCCGCTTTGCAATAAAATCCAAATAAATGGAACATTTGTTAACGTATTCGAAAACTAAAAACTGTTTTCGAAAGGTGATGAAATAGGCTTTCAAATTTCTATATTAAAAATTACTATGTATTTAAAAAAAAAATTGTTTTTTGCGAAAACTTTAAAAAGTGTCAAAATGGCTCACTTTGCTTTTTTTTCTAACTAAAATTTCTGATAATGAAAAAAAAATAAAACACATACTTATTTTATTAGATAAATGAATTATAAACCTTACTGTCACCTCGCTTTTTTTCGTTTCATGTAAAAAAAATTCTTAAAAAATTCACAAAGTTCCATAATTTTTTTTTTAAATTGCTATCGGAAACTTTGGTTTCAGAAAGGGGTAAATTTTAATTTTTTTGTGGTTTTCTTTTAGATTTGAATATATAGTTTGTTGTATTCTCTTTCCAATACCGTTTAGATCACATTTCTGACTATTATAGTAAGGGAGAAACAACGATTTCTGTGAGACCTATGTGAGCTGGGACAAATATGGTCTCCTGTGATTAAACGGGTTCCCTATTATAACCCTCGAAAACGCCATTCCCCTATTCGACATTTTTTCCATTATCAAAGATAGATTTTGAAATTTTTGGACAGAGTTAGAAATTAGCACATTGCCAGTCAATCCAAGGGAGCCTGCTGTGCCTCGATAAAAAGGACTACACAATCAAAACCGTGGTTTCAACAATTCCCACATTTTTCCAAAAAAATAATTTCCTCATTTATTCGGATGAGAATTGAACATTGTTCCGTTCCTTCTTACATTTATAAAATGCATCGTGTTTGACTCCCCAGATTGTACATTTTGTGGTCTAGAAGTTTAGATCACATATTTTTTGGTAATCCCAGTCTAAACAAATATGCTCTCTTCTATCAAGCCTTATCCAAAATGTCCTCTTTAAGTCTAAACTCGACTCCACAAATAATAAAATTACTAAATAAAATCACCTTTCCTCTCTCCACAACTTGAAATGATGGCTTCGAACACCCTTGAAAGGTAAAATCCTTTTACCTGCAAACTTCCTTAAAACGTTGGAATTTCGAAACAATTACTTTCAACATTTTTACTTGAACTGTCATATAGCATCACCTCCCGAAGTAAGAGCACTTTATTCCCGGATACCTTGTAAAGTGTTGAACGGAAAACATAGTTTAGGTGAAATGGCGTGCTTTTTCAAGGAAAATACAGATTAGGTGGGTACTAACAGATTTAGAGGGAAAACATAGGTTTTGAGGGAAAACGTCGATTAGTAGGGACAACATTGAAGAGATATCACAGATTACGAGCGAAGACACATGTTTTGAGGGAAAACATCGAATTAATAGGGACGACACAGTTATGAAGGTATATTACAGATTTAGAGGAAATACACGGGTTTTGAGGGAAAACTTCGATTAGTATGGACAACATTGAAGGGATATTACAGATTAAGAGGGAAGGCAAAGGTTTTGGGGGAAAACAAAGTTATGAAAGGATAACATAGATTTAGAGGGATTACAAAGTTCTGGGGTAAAACTTAGTTTAGGTGTATAATGATCGTGATTTTGAGGGAAAAAACCGTTTTTTGGGGAAAACATATATAGTTTTGAAGAAAAAATGGTTTACAAAGAAAATATGATTATGGAGAAGACATAGTTTTGGAGGGAAAATACAGATTTAGAGGGAAAACATGCAAAGCTGTGTTTGTTTGTGGTATTATGCAATAACTGATATGTCCAATAGGCTGCAGACCGCACATAAATAAACCATAAGTGGTTCGCTACATTTGGTGACTTAGCAGGGGTGCCCAGGTTCATGGGATGAAGTTTGTCTAGGTCTTGACGGCGGATGTGTTTGCGTTCATGCTGCGTGGCAGGCCAGATCGGGATAGACTGGTTGATGGAGACCTTTTAACCTCTCTAACCAGACCTTCTCGACCCATCGCCTTGCACCGTAGCAATGGATTCATACGTCCGTCACTCCTGGACACACGGACCCCCAGATTCCTACCCACCCTTCACACTTTTTCCTTCCGAGAACTTCCTCTTCTTCTCTCCACACAGCATCTTGAAAGATGACGTAGGCTCTGATGGAAATTGTTTTCCTTAAGGCTTCCTGTGTGGAGTGTAAAAAATCATGCCTTTTCACCTAAACTATGTTTCCCTACATAGCTATATTTTCCCCCAAAAATTATGTTTCCCACTAAAATCACGATCATTATACACCTAAACTAAGTTTTCCCCCAAAACTTTGTACCTAATCCCTCTAAACTTATGATATCTAGTACCATCTAAACATAATAATCACGTACTTACCAGTATTTGCACTCTAAAATTATAATTTTTTTTGATTAAAAGACATAATAACTTTGTTTACACTTTTTATTTATACACAATCTACATGTTTCAAGAACGATGTTCACCTCATCAGGAACAAATGTACACTAAACTTAAAAATTAAATATAGATTACATATGGGAGGAGAGGCTAGAAGGAAGGGGAAGGAGTAAGGGTGGGGGAAGTTTATTACAATTAGGAATTTGTAAGTCATTAGCAGGGAAAGACCGGTTAAGTGGGAAAAGGTTCAAAAGAGGGTTTATAAAAATTTGCTGCTTATTTATTATGTCTGCTTTATTATTTACATTTTTCTAATTTATAATATCTCTAAATTATTTATCTGTGATGCCTTGTAAACCGTGTGTAATATTTTAAGTCCATGGTTTTTGTCAAAATTATGATCATACTTTAATAAATGATCTGCAAACTCAGAGTTCTTCGAAAAAATAAAATTATCACTTCATTAGTAATAATAGGTACTTATTCAATATATTGTATCGGTTGATATTTATAATCCATAATACCTACCTATTATTTTTTTTTTTATATATATATTTTTTTTTTCTTTGCTCCTATGAGGATTTCTTATTTTTTGTAATTTATATTTAAATCTTTGTACCTTTTAATGATATCTTATATTTCTACATTTAACTTTTTTATTTTTTCATTATTTCATTCTCACTTTTAACTTTTTATTTTTGCTTAATAATTGTTTGTACTTTATACTTTAGACTTTATACTAATACTTTATACCATATTTTTCTCTTTATATTTATATTTAATTTTACCTACTTCTTATTACCTTACTTACTTTTTACCATTTTTTCTTATATTTTTAATTTTTTAAAAAGAAAGACAAACATTTGAAAATCTCCTACTACCACTACACTAAGCGGAAGATGTTGCTTGTGTTGTGATGGAGGACTTAGCCAGCCGGGGAATCGAACACGGAACGCCTGGGTGGGACCCAAACGCGATGCCCACTCAACCACTGACCGGTCATATAATATATATATATATCATACATATAACATATATTTATATAGATAACCCATTAGTCTGTAATTATATGTTGGTGTTTTCCCAATTCTTTTGTATTAATGTATCCCCACTCTTTGTAATAATTTTAAATTGTTATCTCTTTCTATATATTGTTGTCTCTCTCTATATGTATAAATAAGCACACATTTTGTAGTTATTGTTTAGTATTAATTTGTACCCTGAAGGTGCTTGAGTAAAGGAAACCGGTCGGTAAAGTAAAGTAATAAATATCGTGGTTTTAAAACAAAAAAGGAATTTTATTTTTATTACATTTATACTGTTATTCTTCATGTTGTTGTACTATTTATATGTTATGTTATATGTGGAAATAAATAAATAAATATCCCTTCATAACTTTGTTTTCCCTATTAATCGATGTTTTCCCTCAAAACCTGTGTCTGCCCTCTTATTCTGTAATACTGCGTTATTTTTCCCTAGTTTTCCCAGCCTTGCATTAATACCCATAATATGGTAATAATTTAAAGCGTGTCATTTGGTTATAATAAACAGGAGAAAGACAATACGTGTAATTAATATTTTAATTAAAAAGCCGGGTACTGCAGACATGCATAGAAAAGAATGAAATTGTTCATAATACATAGGTTATAATTGAAACGAAATCAATGACTGGTAATACTAGGTATTTTACATTCATCATGGCATTAAGTTATTATCTGAAATTCGTGTTTCAAACTATTACTAATTTCAAATTTAATTTTACAAAACATTTAATAATTTGAAGTAAGTCGCATGGAATCAAATGGCGCCTGAGTTAAATGGCGCCTGAGTCAAATGGCGCCTGAGTCAAATGGCGCCTGAGTCAAATGGCGCCTGAGTCAAATGGCACCTGAATCGAATGGTGTCTGAGTCAAATGGCGCCTGAGTCAAATGGCACCTGAGTCAAATGGCGCCTCAGACATTATGTCACGCAATACACGTCCAGACGAGACCCTAGCCATTTACGGCAACCCTAAGTGAATCAAATGGCGACGTTGTCAAATAAATTTGAAATGTTATAAGAACTAGCGCTGAACCGTGAAAAATTGGTGTGTTTTATGGAGTTAAGCGGCAGGGAAAAAGGCTGGGGGGAGGGGTAAGCGGGAGGGTCGGTTGGGGAATTAAGGAGGGGGGACGAGGGAAAGGGGAAGGCGGAGAAGGTGGAAGCGGAATGCGTGGGGGGGGGGGTTCACGAGAAAGGGGAGAGCGGCAGCGGAACATATAAAAACTGTCGCACGAGAACGGGTCGCTTCTATGACTCGTTCATGAGATCAACGAATCGGCTGTGGAATGATTTGCCGGCCTTTGTATTTCCTTCCTCTTTCAACACGGGCTCCCTCTCCCCCATTTCCTTCCCCTCCTCACTATCTTGGGTGTTATGTTCTGCTTATTTGTGTCGTGGCTCACTAGCCCACGATGTCTTCTAAGTAATAACAACGTAAGTTCGTTTACAGTTTATTGTGAATGATCGTAAAGATAATGGTTTTGTACGTAACGTCTGATCACAGGTATGTTCTATTTAGGTCTGGCCGGCAGCGACGCTCTTCGACCGCGACTGCCTCCCAATGTGCTCATTCGGGAATCTTCGGTTGTACCGATCATTCCCGAATGAACGTGATCTATTATGGTACACGCTAATGGCTATACACTACATTGGGGTTGCCACTGTCTCACTGGCTCCAGACGGGAGCAGTTGGGACTTTTGTGCAGTATTCATATTAAAAAAGACCTCCTGTAATTGAAATATCACAAGTAAATTGTTGATGTCAGTTTTCTTCTTACACTTTACTATTCACACGTGTTTTCTCTTTACACTTCTATGAATTTTCTGATCACTGTGTATAGGACCCGTAATTAACGACAGCCATTCCATTATTCGGTTCCACGAACAAGTGCTTAAATTCGTATACAATAAAAAAGACTGGATATACGTCACTATTAACTTTATGACGAGGAAATCATTGACCAATCAAAAGGCCTTTTATGGTTTTTTTTATTGTTTTCGTTTTTTTTATGTCCGATGCCAGTGGAGGAATTTCGAAATCCCCAAATGGGGTATTATTTATTTATTTATTTATTATTAATTTTCAACGCCCTGATGGGCTTTTACATAATAAGTATATTATACAGTGATATATATGTATGTTTAAATAAGAAATATAAACTTATAGCAATTAACATTATAAAAATATTAGGTATAAAAGTAAGTAAGAAATATTATATTATAATAAAAGAGAAAAAGTAAAAATAAATTAAACTGAAACCAGTTTTTAAATTGCAGATGGCATAAAAATAATAATATATAGTGTAAGTTAATATTAGAAATTTACAGATGTGTAATACAAGAAAAAGTTTACAATACAGAAAAACAAAAGAGAGTAACAAGTTTTTACATATAAGAAATAATACAAAAATATGTGGAACAGCTCCTACATTATAAGAATATGCTACATCAAAATATTATGGAATCTTTTAAATAACAGTAACTAATATTAAACACGTCTGATTTCACATTCTGACATGAATGATTTAATAATTTCATGTTTGTATTGTATCAGCGACACATTCCATACATCTACGTGCGAATACATATTTCCCAAGTTTTGAATTCTCTGTAGTGGTATATTGAATTGGGCCCTGGTCGCAGTATTACTACAATGGTCGCAGTATTACTACAATATGTTGTGAGGTTGGAGGTAGTGATAAAGGAAAGGAGACGAGGAAGAGGAATATTGTGAAGTACCTGGTTATTCAGATTTGGTCACTGTATTAGAATGTTAAAAAGATATGTAATTTATCAATAAAACTTCTTTGAAAAGGGTCACTGAAAATTTTGTCTTTTGTGGAGGCCCTAAAGGAGGAGCAACATTTTCCTCGTGGCCTATGACATCTTTAGGGATGCTGTGTGTAGGATCTTTAGGAGGGAAAAAACAAATGAACCTGGGTTTTAAAGAGGCCCATTTTGAAGGAGGGTGGAAACACAGAATACGGCAAATCATTCCAGGGCCCCTAGCACACTCGATCGATAACGATTGATAGGATAACTTTCGGTAACTTCTCATCGTTCCCTAACACACGGAGAAAAATGTTATTCTAAAATACGATCATTTTATTCGTAAATTGGTTAAAAACGGGACTGAAGTTCTTACGAACAAATTAACCGGATTCAATGTTTATTGTCGGGAAAATGTAAGAATAAATTATTAGAACAAATTTCGTACGTATACATTGTTGGTACAACGTATTTTTTCATTGTATCATCATGTTGTATTTTATCAGGACAACTAGATAAAACATTTCTAAACGAATGTTTTATAAATATGGCCTGATAAATTATCGTGAGGGTGAAAATCGATTTTTCTCCGTGCACGACTCCAGACCGCCAACGAATAAGTGACAGTTCACACTGACTAAGTGTCCTTAATATATTCGACATCAATTGTTGTTTGTACATTAGCGATCTGCCGTTGTCCTGGGGAACGATGATAAGTTAACGAAAGTTATCGGTACAATCATTATCGATCGAGTGTGCTAGGGGGTCAGGGCCGAGCTTTTGAACTTAAGAACGAGCTTTAAAAACGACCCGTTCTCGTGTGATAAATGTCAACTGGCGCGCGTGTGGCGTATTTCCAAACTAAATGGATCAGTGACGCTAGTTCCTATGTCAACTTGTTGTTTTTAGCAAAAATGGAACAAATTTATGTTAACTTTGATTTAGGAATGTCGATAAGTTCACATGTTACACGATTACATTTCAAAGAGCTTTACTTTTAAATGCTTGTGCAATGATGTATGATTGAACCCGCGACGCCTATGTGCACGGAGAAAAATTTTATTCGAAAAAACGATCATTTTAATAGTAAAAACTGTTAAAAACGGGACTGAAGTTCTTACGAACAAATTAACAGGGTTTCAATGTTTATTGGCGGGAACATGTAAGAATAATTTGTTGGTATACGTAATTTCGTACGTACACCAACAAATTATTCTTACATTTTCCCGCCAATAAACATTGAAACACTGTTAATTTGTTCGTAAGAACTTCAGTCCCGTTTTTAACCGTTTTTACTATTAAATTATCGTTTTTTCGAATAAAATTTTTCTCCGTGTGGGAACGCAACGCATTTGACACTAAGCCACTAACTACTGTACAATGTTATATTTCTTTTTCCTTTTGATTTTAGTTTACGATTGTATTTTTTTTAAATACAACTATTAGAATTTCAACGTTGTTTTTTTTATATGAATGAATGCAAATATTGGATGCGGAAATTAATCCACTTCCTGACATCCGATCGAGCTGAAACTCGGCAGATAGATTGCCAATGACAATGCATTATATCGACTTTAAGTTACATTTGTCTATGTAAGTACACACGCGGACACACAAGCATTTCGAAAAATAAACCAAACTAAAATAAACTAAGTAATAAGGTAAAAAAAAATATGTTTTTACGGATTAATTTTATTCCTTTTTTTACACTAACTTTACACAATCAAGTGCTTTTTCGAAAACATCAACGTGCCACAGTTTTGATAAATTTAATGCTTAAAATAACGAGACAATTTGTATAACTTAAAATATTCACTTTTTTCAGATCTTTTTTATTCTAAAATCCGCTAAAGCGGATATTTATCACAGACTCTTAATTAGAGACGAAACCCCATATTAAGTTCTTAATAAACTCCGCCCTGTGAAATATTTACACAGAGTGACTTATTAAGTAAACCGGGGATACTTTTAATCATAAAGCGAACTTTTTAATCATCGCGCTAAGACAATTTAACCCTAAAAAGTTTAACGTAAAAAACTCGTTAAAATAATGAAGATGAATAATTTTAATTAATTATATTTTTCTACGTCGGTTATTATTATAATGCCTGCTTTTTATTTATTAACTTGCTTACTAACTAACCATCACTTATTTATCCGCAGGAGTAAGCAGAGAGGATGGACCGCCACACAACTCAGTCTTGGTATACATTCCTTGCTTCATTCACATTCATACATCGTATGATACATACCTTAACTTTTGATATTGCCCGACTCAAGCATTTGGTTAACTCGATCATGCCACGTCTTCCTCGGGCGTCCCGTGCTATGTACTCTACACAAAAGCCGATCGTCGTCTCCTCGTCCCCTCTCCACTGTGTGTCAGTTTTTTAGCATAAATCAACACAATCAATGGTCTACGGTGAAGGTGGTAAAGTTTTAGAGGGGGTATTGCTAATGGAAGAACTCACGACTTACAAACATATGAATACCACTTGTCACTTGAATATCACAAGTCCCAATTGCTCCAAACCTAAGAGTATGGATATTAGAGAGACGGCATGTGAAGTGTGCCCGCGCGCTCCAAGTGTGCCTTTTCGAGAATTTTACTTAAAGGGCTGACATTGGCTGCTGTTTTTTGGTCGTTTAATACGTTCCGACATGTTTACGATAGCAGCCATCTTCCATGGTGACAGCCAATGTCAGCCTTATGGGTAAAATTCTCGAAAAGGCACACTTGGAGCGCGCGGGCACACTTCACATGCCGTCTCTCTAATATCCATACTCTTAGCTCCAAACTGTCCAAAGCCCGTCGGACTATGGCACAATGGGGTTATGTTGGGAGGCTAACGATAGTGGGGAGAGGAAGGAGATGGGAATAGTAAGGTGGGGAAGTAATTAGCTATACATATCTGGCCACCAAGTCACCAATCATATTTTTTTTTTTTTACATTAGCTCCACACAGGAGGCCCTGAGGGAAAAATTCCCTCAGGGCCTATGTCATCTTTGAAGATGCTGTGTGGAGGGTTTTTGAAGGGAAAGGAAGGAGAGGAAGTCTTGGGAAGGAAAAAGGTTTGAGGGGTGGGTAGAAATCTGGGGATAAATATGTCCAGGAGTGAAGGACGTGTGAAGCCATCCCTCCCACTGCGGTGCAAGGCGATGAGTCCAGAGAGGTCCGGCTTCAGAGATCAAAAGGTCTCCCTTAACCAGCCTCTCCCGATCCGGCCTGCCATGCAGATGGTCGGCAGACGCATCTGCCCCCAAGTCCCGGACAAACCTAACCCCATGAACCCGGGCACCCCTGCTAAGTCACCAAACGTAGCGAACCACTTGGGGTGACCTATGGCAGAGGTGTTGGTCGTCCAATAAATGGTTCCCGGGGCGGCGGTACCCATACCCGCCTCCCAAATTAAAATCATATATATATATCGTCCAGTTGACTAGTCAGACATTTCCGAAAAAATAAAATTTTAGTTGAATTTGTAGCTATATGTTAAAGTGGACACTCTATCTGGTACAATTTTTCAGACAAACACTACCAGAACAATTATTAAAAAACGGGTTCGATGCCCAGCGTGCGCAAATAGTCTAGGAAATTCCCCAACCTCACATCATACCCCAATCGGGGATGCCGTAGACTCCTTGGCTCCGGTTAGTATAGAGCAGTTATGGTTTCAACGGTATCGTCAAGTTTTTGGCAAAATTTGATTCAATATTGATGCTTAATTTGTTCCGTCGTGGGTCGTTTAATTTTCCTCAACTGGTTCCCTTTCTGTCACTGGATCCAAAAAAATACATTTGACTCTGTGGAACCTGTTATTTTTGGAAACGGTTCCTTTTGCAATATTTATCGATAATAAAAATATTAAGAAAATTATAAAAGAAACTCTAATTTATTGGAAAAAATTAAAAGTGATAATTTTGTATTTTCAGAAATTCTTTTCAAACCCCTTCCATTGTTTTTATTTTATTTTTGAGGAACCGGTTTCAAAATTACATACATAAATAGATAATGACCAGGTTGTACGTTGGTCTCCGATAAGTGGAACCATATTTAGGCATCAATCTTCTCTAGCGAATAACCCAATATCACAGACACGCATGAACACCCGAATGCTCTCTATATTATCTCCACCTAAGGACATCTGCATTATAAATTTGTGTACACAGAAAAAGAGAGGAACAGTAATATATTATGAAGAATAAATATGCTCCCAATCTTCATTTAGACTGAATTGGGATCGTTTTTCCACGTTCACAAAACTGGTGTCAACCCTCATCCCTCTTGAACATTGCATTCATCAACTTTCCCATATCACACGTTATTTACCCCTCTAGGGAAATTCCTACTCAGTGTTTCTCAGTCACGCTGACGTCACAATAAGCCAGGGTGAATTATTAGGTGAAAATAATTTTTCCACCAGAGTATTTTGTTATAGATACCCTTTACTCAAACGATGTAGAAAGGTTAAAAAAAAATTTTGTGCGATACCTCTACATGCTAGAGTTTGGATACTACCCTCTGTTGTATCCCTCTGATTTTCTCGCCTAAGTGCTGGGAATGGATCTTCTAGACGTTAGGAGAAAGATTGCAATGATGTTAGTGGCACATAAGCTGCTAAATGGGCACATTTACAATCCTGACATTCTGGAACGAATTTCGCTTTATGTCCCCGATAATTTCATCAGAGCTAGAGAGCACAGACTGCTTATTTTTCCAAGAGGCAGGACTAACCTACCAATGATCATGCCTTTGGGGAGAATGACTACTCTGTTAAACCGCAAATCTTCTGAGATAGACATTTTGAATTTAAACAAGTGATTTTATGATCGTAATAAATATATTATTTAATATAAGGACCAAATAATTGCGAATTAAATGTTCATTAAATGTTTGCTATGGGACAATGATTTGAACTTATTTTTAAGTTCCATAAGTTTCTGACAGATGGCGGTGTGAGTTAATTTATTGACACAACACTTGGTTATCTAGATTAGGTAACCATCCAGTAGATGGCGTTGTGTTTCGTTAGACACAGCAACACGTGGGTGGGTCAGGTAGATATTTAAAGTTCTAAGTTTGCTAAAGATTCTTATTTAACCCTTCGGACTAATTTTTCGCTTTTGGGAACATCTTATATATAGGTCACATAGAAATCGTTAACTACCATAAAAAATGATACAAAAAGACAAAAGGGATTATCAAACATAAAAAAGGATACAAAAAGACCCAAAGGGTTAACAATCATAAAATGCCTTCAGTCATTCAAGGGTTAGTGCGGGTTTAAAAGTTCCTGTGAAATTATAACTTTAGCCAAAGTAATTTTTTACAGTTTATCTTTCGAAAATAATCTGCCCTCTAGCGTAACAAATTATTATAAACGGTGCGCAAAAGACGTTTTTTCTCTCAAATCGTAAAACTTTTTCGAGAAACAAGCTTCAAATAAATCAATAAAATATTTTTATTCATGATAAAGTCGATCACCCTATGAGCCATTATTGGAATGTGTAGTGTATTGGTTATTCATGTAGTTTCAGCTTCCTTCAATAGATGTCGAGAAGTTAGTAATACGAAGTTTTGCTGTATCCCAACAGATGGCAGTTGAGTATGATATATTCCTGCAGTTTCAGCTTCCTTCAATAGATATCGAGAAGTTAGTAATACGAAGTTTTGCTTTATGATATATTCATGTAATTCAGCTTTCATCAATAGATGTCGATAGCAAATTAGTAATACGAAGTTTTGCTGTATCCCAACAGATGGCAGTTGAGTATGATATATTCATCTAGTTTCAGCTTCCTTCTATAGATGTCGATAGCAAATAAGTAAGAGGAAGTTTTGCTGTATTCCAACAGATGGCAGTTGAGTATGATATATTCATGTAGTTTCTGCTTCCTTCAACAGATGTCGATAGAAAATTAGTAATACGAAGTTTTGCTTTATGATATACTCATGTAGTTCAGCTTCCATCAATAGATGTCTATAACTATAACTATAAAAAATATATTATTTAATATAAGGACCAAATAATTGCGAATTAAATGTTCATTAAATGTTTGCTATGGGACAATGATTTGAACTTATTTTTAAGTTCCATAAGTTTCTGACAGATGGCGGTGTGAGTTAATTTATTGACACAACACTTGGCTATCTAGATTAGGTAACCATCCAGTAGATGGCGTTGTGTTTCGTTAGACACAGCAACACGTGGGTGGGTCAGGTAGATATTTAAAGTTCTAAGTTTGCTAAAGATTCTTATTTAACCCTTCGGACTAATTTTTCGCTTTTGGGAACATCTTATATATAGGTCACATAGAAATCGTTAACTACCATAAAAAATGATACAAAAAGACAAAAGGGATTATCAAACATAAAAAAAGGATACAAAAAGACCCAAAGGGTTAACAATCATAAAATGCCTTCAGTCATTCAAGGGTTAGTGCGGGTTTAAAAGTTCCTGTGAAATTATAACTTTAGCCAAAGTAATTTTTTACAGTTTATCTTTCGAAAATAATCTGCCCTCTAGCGTAACAATTATTATAAACGGTGCGCAAAAGACGTTTTTTCTCTCAAATCGTAAAACTTTTTCGAGAAACAAGCTTCAAATAAATCAATAAAAGATTTTTATTCATGATAAAGTCGATCACCCTATGAGCCATTATTGGAATGTGTAGTGTATTGGTTATTCATGTAGTTTCAGCTTTCTTCAATAGATGTCGAGAAGTTAGTAATACGAAGTTTTGCTGTATCCCAACAGATGGCAGTTGAGTATGATATATTCCTGCAGTTTCAGCTTCCTTCAATAGATATCGAGAAGTTAGTAATACGAAGTTTTGCTTTATGATATATTCATGTAATTCAGCTTTCATCAATAGATGTCGATAGCAAATTAGTAATACGAAGTTTTGCTGTATCCCAACAGATGGCAGTTGAGTATGATATATTCATCTAGTTTCAGCTTCCTTCAATAGATGTCGATAGCAAATAAGTAAGAGGAAGTTTTGCTGTATTCCAACAGATGGCAGTTGAGTATGATATATTCATGTAGTTTCTGCTTCCTTCAACAGATGTCGATAGAAAATTAGTAATACGAAGTTTTGCTTTATGATATACTCATGTAGTTCAGCTTCCATCAATAGATGTCTATAACAAATTAGTAATACGAAGTTATGCTGTATCCCACCAGATGGCAGTTGAGTATGATATATTCATGTAGTTTCAGCTTCCTTCAACAGATGTCGATAGCAAGATAGTAAAAAGAAGTTTTGCTATATCCCAACAGATGGCAGTTGAGTATGACATCAAAAGAGTTCCAACTAGTGTCTTAGGTACGAACGGTTACGATGATTGCCGTAGGCATCGACGAGTTGGGCGGGCACCTCCAGTCCATCAGCAGCAGACTTACGTAGAGCCTAGTCTAGTAAAGCCGTCTGTCCAGTTTAATATCCATTTTTATATTTACGATACTAGTATACGTCAATATAAAAACTGAAAAATTCGAGTGAAAATTGGGAAAATGTTTAATAAAACACGACTCGTTTACAATAGAGCAAAACCATAATAAGCATTTCAAGAAATACTGTGCATTTTTTCACACATATAACTTAATTTTTTAATAAACGCGAAAGTTTGTATGGATGTATGTGTGTTTGTTACTCTTTCACGCAAAATTTACCGAATGGATTTTAATGAAACTTTACAATAATATAGCTTATACAGGTTATATAGGTTAATAATTTTGGTATAAACGAAGATGGGACCCAGGAAAATAAAATAGATTACTCGAAGTAAAGTCGCGGGCAGAAGCTAGTATGTTATAAATCGGAGAAAATCGGAATTCCGGCCCTTAAGAAAGATATTCCTTCATACAATATAATATCAAGTAATGCCGATTAACAAACTTTCTACAAAATATTCTATCCACTGCAGCTAAAAATCAGGGAACAAAGGAGATGAAGTCAAACTCTTGAGCGGAATCAACGTAAAACAATTCATTTAAATTATCAGGTTCAATTGTCTAAAATGTAATGAAAATAAAGCCATCCCCTAACTCTGCTACCCGAAAAAGTCAATAACCTACAGAGAATGGTAGGTGCCTAGCAGGGATGGACTTAGGCCCTAGTTCCACTGGAATACACAAGTATCCCATACTCTAAGATTCATATATCTTGGAGACTACCGCCATACATATATCTGAGTAAAGGTTCGTACACACGAAGAAAAATGTTATTCGAAAAAACCATTATTTTAATAATAGGTTAAAAACGGGACTGAAGTTCTTACGAACAAATTAACAGGGTTTCAATGTTTATTAGCAGGAACATGTAATAATAATTTGTTGGTATGCGTAATTTCGTACGTATACCAACAAATTATTCTTACATTTTCCCGCCAATAAACATTGAAACCCTGTTAATTTGTTCGTAAGAACTTCAGTCCCGTTTTTAACCGTTTTTACTATTAAAATGATCGTTTTTTCGAATAACATTTTTCTCCGTGCACAATGCACAGGCACAAGTTGCCGACATTTTTTTTATTGTTTTTATTTCTTTGAAGAAGAAGATAACAATAATAATCTATACTAAAATATGAAAATGAACAAGACACAGAAAAATAATAATTTCAGAACCCAGGGACCGAGCTCTACCGATTCAGCCATTGCGTCCGATAATTAATTGTCAAAGTCATATATCAGAATTAACAATATTATCTTCGACTAATGTATTTATTTCCATATTATCGGCAGCAACCTTTTGAAACCATTGAAAACAAGTGTCCAAAGAATGTATTTGTTACCTAGATAGTGTCTCGGATAAATATATCCGATTTTTATTTTTATGGAACACCTATTGACTTTTTATGATTTAAATGAATATTCATTTTTTATAAGAAAAACACTATTTTTAACTTTTGAAGGTTATTCCCATAATGTAATATATCATTTGAGAAGAAGATAACAATAATAATCTAAATTAAAATATGAAAACGAACAAGACACAGAAAAATAATGAAACATAATGGTCGCAACTGGGACACGAACCCAGATTTCACGTCTAACCGGGACGGCGTTCTACCGATTCAGCCATTGCGTTCGATTATAAAACCGCCATTATTGTCAAAGTCATATTTCAAATTTCAGAATTAACAATATTAACTAATGTATTTATTTTTCCATATTATCGGCAGCAACATTTTTTTTCTCGTCACAGTTGCGACCATTATGTTTTATTATTTTTCTTTGTCTTGTTCATTTTCATATTTTAGATTATTATTGTTATCTTCTTCTTCAATGATATATTACATTGATAGGAATAACCTTCATAAGTGAAAAATAGAGTTTACCGGGAGGGGTGCTCTAATACGACAGTCTCGTAATAGATCGCAATGGCTGAATTGGTTAGAGCGCCCGTCCCGGTAAGACGTGAGATCTGTGTTCGAGTCCCAGTTGCGACCAATATGTTTTATAATGTTCTTGTGTCTAGTTCATTTTCATTTTCATATTTTAATTTAGATTATTATTGTTGTCTTCTTCTTCGATTAAGTACGATTTTGTAAAGCGTTTTTGACAACATTTTTCATGTTTAAAATTTAAAAAAAGTATTTCAAAATACCAATGTATATTTAAAAGATAATTTTATATAGTTACATAGTTTCTAAAGGATTATCCTGTTTTTATTAAAAACTAGCTGACCCGGCAAACTTCGTACCGCCTCAGAATCAATAAATTAGCTGAAATAAATTAAGTTTTTATTAAGTTAAAATAAATAGGTACCTACTCTAAGTTTAAAAAATAAAATTGAGCTGTTGACTAAGCACGAAATGTTCGGCACACTACACCATTGACAGTTCGAATTGATTCAAATTATGTCGACCAACGCACATTATTTGAAAAGCCGTTCCATACAAAATATATGAAAAACATTAATTTTCTTCATAATTATTTTTCCGATGTTTTAATAGTTATTCTGTTAATCGGGACGGAGACAAATCCAGCAAATCAAAGATCATAAAAATCGGTTCAGCCGTTCTTGAGTTATAAATGGTGTAACTAACCCGACGTTTTTTTATATAAAAAAACGAAGAAGAAAATATTAAGTATAATAAACATTATTGCAAAATTGGCAAAAATATTTAAAAGCCTGTGGACTTACTTATTCGAAAATAAAGTACATGAATACGGCCCTGGAATCGACAGTGTCCTTTGTCTCAAAGTATGGAAAGACTATCACCCCTATGTCAATATTTCGCCCCCTTCCCCTCAGAGTAATTGCGAGTCCCATCGACAAAGCTCTCCGGGGTTATTTCATTAAATTAAGTAGGATTGCAAGGTACCAGTAACTACACACTTCTGCTCACCTTGGACTATTGGGCTGTAAAGGACCATGTTTATTATTTCTAATGCATCGGAATATTGTTAAATGCGATTTTATTATCTATGCTTATTGTCTTTGCTACATTGGGTCACATGGTGTCGGTATCGACAAGTCCCGAAGATGGGCGAACGCAAAAGAGAAATCCGTTCCGTTTTCAAGAGCTATTCTGATAGAAACTAGCCAGCCAGTAGGACGTATGTCCTCTTAAACCACATTTTTACTTGTACTTAAAGCAATATCACTCTGATATATTCAAGAACCAAAGTCTTTCAATCAAACTATATAATTTCTGAGAACGGGTCCCGTACTTAAACAAGAAAGACAGTACCAGCTCTGTAAAGGAATACATTATATTCTTGAAACAAAATCAATGGCGGGAAATCTGGGAAGCTCGAAGCAGGTGGCGCTAGTGTGGTCGGCGGTCATTAGTATGACATTACAGATATGCGATACGGTTTAAAATATATTGTTTTTAGGATTTAAAGGAAAAAAATGATTGCTAAATATGGTGTTTAGAGTGTTGAAAAATTAATTGAGAAATAGAAATACATATCTAATTGTGAAAAAGAAGTCTTAGTAAGTTGTTTATAACTCAACTTATATTCACAATAAAAATATATAAATTTGTTTTATACCATTTAAATTTTAATTAAACTCAACCGGTTTCGGAAGAACCCTTCCTTCGTCAGGAGAATTATTATGATACAAAATATTGACAGATTCATACAAAAAAATTAGGTGTTTGAGTGGCAGGTTAACAGAAATAATAATAATCAAATACATGTATATATATTTATTTATTGTTTTGGTGTTTAATTTGTAGAACTCCATTTAATTTTTTTTAAATTTAATTTAAATTATATTTAATAATGTTATTATTAAGTTCTGCAAGTATTATATATTTGTATTTTTGTTACATCCGTTTCGGCTTACAGGGCCATTTTCAAAAAGTTTGAAAATGTATTTCGGCTTACAAGGCCATTTTCAAACAGTTTCAAAATGGCCTTGTAAGTTGAAACAGCTGTAACGAAAATACAAATCATTAATACTTGCAGAACTTAATAATAACATTATTAAATTTAATTTAAATTAAATTTTAAAAAAATTAAATACAATTTAATAAAATAAATAATCATATAAGCACATAACCAATACAGCCAATAGCATGGTTTAAATTTTGCAAAATAAATTGCAAATTTTAAAAAAAATCAAGTTAGGTTAACTTATTTTGTTTTTTTTTACGTGTGTAATTCAGATAGCTCTAACTATCTCTTTTGTGTGTAGGTAATTCTGGAAGTGTAACTATCAATGTCATCATAATTATTATAGTGTCGATGCTTCTGGATACGCGACAGCGATACGGAACGGACGGGGTTCGGCCGTTTTTGTCTTTTCGAAACAAACGCACCTCTTACGGTTGTTCGAATTCTTGTATTAAAACATAACCTCGTTAATTCTTATTCCATTGTCTAATTGTTTCCATGAGAATTGGAATAACGTGCCTGAGACAATACTCTAAGTGGGCTAAGTGGGAATGTATTAATGTTTAGTATTCTAGAAGGGATTTCACCAACAGATTGAAAATACTTGGAATGAAAATACAGCGCTGAATATAAATCAAAATATTACCATATTGTGAGCCCTTTTAATACGCCCTACTAATGTTAAATTAATCAATGTTTTGTTTTATGACTGACGTGTTTGTAAAAGCGACTATTTTATTAACAGGATTAAAAATAACAAACAATTCTCAATTATTATAAGCAAAGATTATTATTGAAGAAGAAGATAACAATAATAATCAATTTTTTTTTAAATATGAAAATGAACAAGACACAGAAAAATAATAAAAGATAACGGTCGCAACTGGGACTCGAACCCAGAACCTTACGTCTTACCGCGACATACACCTCTACCAATTGGGCTACTGCGATCTATTATGAGACTGTCGTAATTGTCAACTTCATATTTCAAATTTCAGAATTAACAATATTATCTTCGACTAATGTTTGGAATAACCTTCAAAAGTTAAAAAAAGAGATTTTTTCTTATAAAAATATGAAAATTCATTTAGACTTTTATAAAAAGTCAATAGGTGTTCCATAAAAATAAAATCGGATATATTTATCCGAGACACTATCGAGGTAATAAATACATTCTTTGAATACTTGTTTCCAATAATAAAGGTAGCCGCCAATAATATGGAAAAAACATTAGTCGAAGATAATATTGTTAATTCTGAAATTTGAAATATCAAGTTGACAATTACGACAGTCTCATAATAGATCGCAGTAGCCCAATTGGTAGAGGTGTATGGTAAGACGTAAGGTTCTGGGTTCGACTCATCTTTTATTATTATTATTTTTAATTATCTTATTATCTTTTATCTTTTATTATTTTTCTGTGTCTTGTTCCATTTCATATTTAAAAAAAAATCGATTATTATTGTTATCTTCTTCTTCAATGATATATTACATTGATGGGAATAACCTTCAAAGGTTAAAAAAAATAGAGTTTTTCTTATAAAAATATGAATAATTATTAGCCTGAAACACTCAATCCACATTGAAAAAATCTCCCGAGAAAAGAAACATGACGCCGACGGGACTGGAACCCGTGTCCTTCTGATTTCCGGTCAACTGCTTTAACCACTGTGCTACGTCGGCTTATCTCTTACCCGCTAAATAATTCAATATATACTGGTGTTTCGTTCAACAATTACTGCTTATTATATTTTTTCACATGCAAACAACCAACTTTATTTTATAATATGAGAAAGGCATTGAAAGTGCTAAATCTCCTACTAGATGGCGTCGAGATATATTATGATAAACTAATGTTTTTGTTTGATAAGACAAGATATTTATGCATTTCATAAAGGGTTTTATGCATAGCACAGTTCTCACGTAGCAAATATCAAATCTTTAGACGCTGAACATTGACGCTAGTATCTCGGAGTACCTATCATTAAAATGGCGGTAGATCATACATAATATTCATACTTGACGTCTACGTTATAAAGTCTGTAATCTACGGCCTCCATGATTAGCGGGTTCAAATCCCAACGTGCGCAGTAAATTTTATTTGTTAAATTTTCACAATTAATTCATTTGAAATAATTTCTAGTATATTTGCGACACGTTCTCCAAAGTGAAAGATTCTCTCAATATCGCTCTGATGAAAGATCAGTATTCAAAAATGAAACGTTGCTTGAAATGACTTTAGCCGTGCTTGGTACCCGATATGAATAGTCTGGTGCACCCACATTCCTATGCCTCGTCTCCCTACCATTCCCACTAACTTCAGCTTCATAACGTAGCCAAGTTGTAGATGCCCTAGTCTCATCGGCTTCAAATGTTTGGGAGCAGTTGGGACTCTTGTGCGGCTGAAAAATAATTCTCTCAGGAGTAAGCAATATTTTTCACAACCGTCCTAACAAAATATGTTTTTTCTAAAAAATATGATTTTTTCTACCCACTCACAATAGTTTTTTAAAATTTTGTATACGAATAAAGCCGTCCGGTGCCAGTAAGACTATGTCATCCCCAATTGGGGTATGTTGTGAGGCTGAAAGTAGTGGGGAGGGGAAGGAGATTGGAAAGAGGAAGGTTTTGAAGTACCTGGCTATTCAGATCTGATCATCAAACACGGCTAAAGCCATTTCAAGCAACGTTTCAATTCTGAATAGTGTTATTACACCAGGACGATACTGAGAGTATCTTCCACCCTGGAACGTGCCGCAAATATACTATATATTATTTTTAGTAAATTAATTGTGAAATAACACAAATTAATCAAATAAAATTTATTTGCGTACGCCGAGTTTGAAACCGCGACCTTCGGATTAGCAGTAGAGAGTCTTGCCCCTTGACCACGAACTCCAGCCGTCATTTCAAATAATTTCAAGTTATTTCAAATAAATCCATTTTCGGCATAAATAAAAGCTAATAAAATATCGATGGATTTTTAATTTATTACGACAAAAAATAAATGTATGCTTCTTATCCATTAAAATCATTAATATCCAGAATCTAACTTAACATTTTCAGAAATCATTTTTTAACAAGGGCAATATCTTAGACCGATATATTAATTAAATCTATTGTGAATATTTTTACATAGCATATATACGCACTAATGAACCGTAAAGGTCTACGTGTTAATTTTATTATTTTTACATAGCCCTTGTTTACATTGGCGCTTTTACGACAGTTCTTAAGGCTCATTTTACACGGCAATAATAATTTACGACCTTTATTTATATGACCTACATCGTTATGAAGGAAATCCCTAACGAAGTTTTCGGATCAGCCACGGTGAAATAAATTAACTAACTGACTAACTAACTAACCATCACGCCGTTTCCCCGCAGGGGTAGGCAGAGAGAAACAACTCGGTCTTGGCACACACTCCTTGCCTCATTCACATTCATACATCTTCTCATACATACTCTTCTATTATTCTGACTTTTGACATAGCCCGACTCAAGTATCTGATTTACTTGATCGTGCCACGTCTTCCTTGAAATAAATTACATTAAATTAAGCGCCAGTTGCTTCACAGAATTCATAAAATTTTTCACACTTTACATGTTCTGTTATTTTTCCATTTTGGGTTAGGTGTTTCAAAAAGCTGAAATAATAAGAGAACTTTAACAAAAAATTAACTTTGTAATTAATTGTGAAATAACAAATTAATCAAATAAAATTTATTTGCGCACGCCGGGTTCGAACCCGCGACCTTAGGATTGGGAGTCGAGAGTATTACCCCTCGACCACACCAGCCGTCAAAAGTATGCAAGTAACTTACACTTAACTTTAACAAAAATAAATATTTAACGTTTTCTATAACAGCCAGAGGACAACCAGATTGTCAAGGAAAAAAATTAACACAATCATGTCACTGCCCCACCATAACACACTCTAGAAACATAAAATATCTTGGCATTGAAATCGATGAAAATTTTCAATGGGACTCTCACATAAATAGCATTACAAAGAAACTCTCAAAGCTCATGTACTATTTTAGAAATATACGCAATATGCTAAATAAAAATTATCTATACAAAGTCTACTATGATCTTTGCCAATCACGCATAGAATATGGGATTATTGGATGGGGATCTGCCTCAAACATTCACATGAAGCAGCTTGTTAAAACACAAAAAGCAATAATAAAAATAATTCTGAAAGTACCCATAAGAGCTCCATCAAAAGAAGTTTTTAAAAAATTTAATGTGTTCAGCATTATAAAACTAAAAAAAAACTTTAAAAAATTAAATTAAAATAAATAAATTAATTACACAAAAAATGCACTACTCAAATTTAAAGAAAAATATGCGTACCTACCTTGCTGACTAACACACCTATACTACAAGGACAAAATCTTCAAATCTACTAAACATTACAAAATTAAATACAGCTTTCGGCCAGAAAAAAACATTATTTCCATGCTACAAAATTATATAATGCCCTTCCGATTGAAATTAAAAATACCATGGATGTACAAAACTTTAAAAAGGACATCAAATTATGGCTAACTAAACATGAAAATGATGAATTAAAATTATTAAGTAACCCGAACGCGACCTAATAAACTTAAACACTCTTTAAAACAACGCAAGATAATAAACATAAACACTTTTCGCTTTATTTATTTATATTTCGTGGAAACCAACAAAAACCAACAACAATGATGAGGAAATCATGATCAACACCATGCAGTCCACCTCGGAATACCTAGTGAGGAGGACTGAGAATAAAATACTTCACTTTACATTCTTAATTTACTTAATATTGTATTTTATTTTTAATTTGTATTGTCATTAAATAAATAAAAATATTTAAAAAAATAAATTAAAAAAATCATTGTAGATTTTGCCAGAATTCGACAAAATCTTCAAATTGAAGTTGCTATATTCCCACGGACTCCAGAAAATTGGAATTCTTCTGCGGTGTTCACATAAAATCAATTAATACAACAGGTAAAAAAAAGTTGTAAAACTCCTTTGGTAGATTTTTTACCTTCATATAATCTACACCAGCAAACAGGTACTAGAGAAACACCTCTGAGTCATGTTTACATAGACGGACGTTGTATATACCTGACCATAGTAAATATTTGCTCCAAGAATCGTTCGTTATCCCTAAAAATAATATTATCTTAATATGATTTATCTATGGACCAGTTTGGATCTTAGCGCCTCCGCCCACTCAGGCAACTGAAAACTCTCAACTGCCAACTATCTTTGTATGACAATGTGATGGCCCGCGAACTACACAATCACACAAAACCCCGTTGTCAATGGTAACGCAAGCGGTTACTTGCGACTGTCACTGCTGATTTCCCTGGGCGGCCATTGATAGTTGCCAACTGTCAGCTGATTGTTCGTCATCTATGGTTAACCAAGCTTTTTGACCAATCAAGACAGAGAAAACAGCCGGTTTTAGTTGGTTTTCAGTTGCCTCAGTGGGCGGAGCGCCTTAGGTTCTTGAAAGATGGGAAAAACTGTATTTGATTTAGTGAACTGTATTTGGAAGTGACGATGAAACTTATGGTATTAACAATAATATGTTAACTAAATCAAATCGTCACTCAGTGATTAATTGTCAAAACGACCATTAGCAAATTTGACAAGGGGAGAAGGTTTTCTTTGATTATTTAAATTAAATAATATGATAGGTGTTTAAGAGCGATTGACCAGCAGTCGAGAATACAAGTTAAAAATGCTTGCAACTATACAGGGAGGTTCCAATGAGAAATATCGATTATTCCCCGTATCAAATTTTTTAAATTTTATTTATTTTAATTTAAATTTTTTTATTTTTTTATTTTTTTTTATTTTATTTAAAGAAACATTTAAAACACATAATAATACATATTTATCAAATAAAAAACATAATACAAAGGCAGAGAAAAAGTCCCAATAAACTTCTTTTAAGTAGTTTGTCAATTAAAAATTTAATATCGATATATTTCATTAAAAACTTGCTTTAATATATGCCTACATTCAAGAAAGCAATAAAAATGCTCAAAACGCACCATGATAAATGATTAAATATTGTGTACTTCTTGTAAGCATTTTTTGATCATAAGTATATATGATTTTTCAATAATGTCTAAACGAAATAAGAGTGCAAAATTTTTTTTAAACCGCTTGGACCCATAAGCTTGTTTTCACGATAATTTAACGTAGGTAGACATAGGAATGACGTATGTCCCGTACCTGAGTTTTAAATATTTTAGTTTGTGAGACCTTAAATAAACAGAAAAACTGCGGTACTTTTATCACAAAACACGTTCTCGGATTTATTTTTTGAATGATTTGAATTTAACTAAAATTTATTTTTTTACAACTGTGTTGGCTAGATTATGTATTGATTTGTTGTATGATTATATGATTTGAAATTTGTGTTGTTTAATAGAATCTATCGTTTGAAAATTGAACAAATCTGCCAACGACCAACGGTATAACCTTAGTATATTAAAATACGCTTAGTTTTTCAAAATTTTAAAACTGCGTGTACCAGATAAAATAACAATCTTTCAAAATCAATTTATGTTTTTTTGTAAAAAAGGGTTAATACGTCTGGAATTTGATTTAAAAATTACTAATTTCCGGTATTATCTGGTAATACCCTCTTAAGATAAAGCTATTTCTATAAAGGTAAAAAAATAAAGGTCTATTAAGTTTAAGTAATTCTTAGTAAAGTTAATAATTATCATTTTTGATAATGTATTTTTAAATTTAAAATAGAAATTGAACAAAAACATAAATGGTCTTCGCGACGAAATGTTTATTTATGAGTGAGAATTAAATTGGTTTTATTTTACAGAGAACCTGAGGAAAACCATTTTCCCGAAAATAATGGACCTACGTCATCTTTGGGGATGCTGTGTGGACGGTTCTTTAAGGAAGGATAGGATGTTCTGGGAAGGAAAAGGTATGACATTTGGATACGAATCTGCCGGTCAGTGGGTCCAGGTGTGACGAAGATGTCGATCCACTCCCCCCCCCCCATTGCAAGGCGATGGGTCGAGAGAATCCTGCAGGAAAGACCAAATGGTCTCCTTAAACCAGTCCCCCCCGATTGGCCTGCCGCGCAGTAAATGAGCAGACGCATCCGCCGCAAAGACCTAGAGCACCCTTGCTAGGCACCAAACGTAGGGTGACAAATGGCAGAGGTGTTTTTATCCAGTAATGGCGACGTTATCCATGCCCGCCTTCCAATTAGAAAAGAATAGAAATTGAAATTTTATAGAAAAAAAAATAACATTGTTCGTGATAATGCCGTAAATCTTATTTTAGACCTGTCAAGATAACTACAGTGGGAAGTATGTTTACGAGAAATGGGAAGGCTGATAGGGATATTGAATGAAGGGTGAATGCAGGTAACTCCATTAATGGAGGATTGAACGCCGTTGGATCCAACAAAAAGTTGTCCACAGAAGCGAAGCTAGCAGTCCACAATGGAGTGCTGGTACCTACCCTGATGTATGGCAGTGAAGCATGGAACTGGCAGAGAAAGGATGAAAGCAGACTGAATGCTGTAGAAATGAGATCCCTGAGGCGTTTGTGTGGTAAAACCATGTATGATCGTGTGAGGAATGTGGAGATCCGAAATGCAAGGCTGATGTGAGCGTAATAAGTAAGATTAAGAAAGGGACGCTTAGATGGTTTGGGCATGTTGAGCGAATGAATGAAGAAAGTAGTGTAAAGAGAATTTATGACGCGAATGTGAACGGTAGAAGAAGCCGAGGACGCCCAAGGAAGACGTGTCATCGAGAAGATCAAGTAAATTAGATACTTGAGTCGGGCCATGTCAAGAGTCAGAATAATTGAAGAGTAGATATGTATGAGAACATGTATGAGGCAAGGAGTGTGTGCCAAGACGGAGTTGTTTGGCGGTCGTTCCTCTCTGCCTACCCCTGCGGGGAAACGGCGTGATGGTTAGTTAGTTAGTTAAGATAACTAAAAATTAATGTCTTAAAAGCACAAAATATTTTTGTGATAAAGACCTCTTAAGACTAAAACTTTATACTCTTGTTTCTTGTTTATTGCCGCTTTGGGAAATATTAGAATATTATCCAATAGTGAACGATAACTAACAAAGATAAACTTATCTGTGTAGATTAATAAGAAATAATGCGAAATCTAATGGAATTTTCTACTAAAATAAATTATTTTCCACGGCCTTTTACATTTAAGACTTTACTGTGATATAAAGATATGTCAATAGGCTGTATATAACTCGGACGACAGGTGATAATGAAGAGGCACTGCATAACCTTGCACGCTCTTAAATACCTACTAGTCTTGCTGTCTCTCTCTTACAATGCGTCTGTCACACGTTCGTCACAATAAATTAACTTACAATTACGATACGATACTATTGTACCACCCCAGGAGCAATCCTGCCCCGGTGAGACCGGTACACCAGGGGGCACTGATTTGTTAGGACTAGGAACAAGTGCTCTGAGGAGAGGAAGGAGGTTGGAGTTTAGTCGACCGGTATAGATGGCAACCTAATAGGCCAATATTGGAATTTTGGATGGATAGTAATAAAGGAAAGGATTGAGCATTATTATTTTGTATTTCTTTTCTTTATGCCTTCCTTCTTCTTGCCTATTCTCGGCTCTTCTTGGATCTTCCTGTCCCTTCATAGTTTTTGCTATTCTTGCCTCTTCTTGATTCTTCGCATCTCATCTGGGCTCTGCTTGGCTCTACTTGCTATTTCTTGTCAATAATTGTCTCTTCTTCATGCATCTTGGATCTTCTCGTCTCTTCCTGCCTCTACGATGTTTGTCTCTAATTGTCACTTTTTGTCTCATTTTGCATCTTCTTGCAACTTCTTGGATCTTCTCGTCTCTTCTTGGCTCTTCTTGGGTTATAATGTGTCATTTCGTATCACTATTCAAATCCCATATATGATTGAATTTGTACACGGATATCTGTATACGTATAAAAGAATAACTTCTGAAATACACTAAAAGTGCCGATAGATCTGAATAGAAAAAACAAAAACCGGCTGAAAATAACACGAACAATTAGTAAAATTAGGTGAACATGAACAAATTAAATTAAAATAAAGATGTACATTTAACAAAATAATATTGCCAAGATCCTTTTTCAATGAGGCGACGGCATTTGCTTTTACTAGGTGAGTTCGTTTAGATAAACAGATCCACCAGTAAACAAATACGCAATTGGGCGTCGCCCTCCATGTGCTCGATGTGACTTTTTTATTGCCTAATATTGATTTTATGAATGTCTTCATCTGGGCATTAAGAACAGTCTACATAAAAATACAAGATAAATTGGACCCGTGTCTGTCAACGCATCAAACTTCAAACGCTTGTCGGAATTCCAGTGCATCACAACATTTTCCTTCATAGTGCTGCAAACTGAAATTATCAACAATGCGTAGCTCCTCGGTAAAACGTCAAGTGTTCCAACGGTTGAATACCTCTACCCGAGCCCGGTGTGCTAGCATAAATAAACAAATCATCAAGTTATGAACAAAATTGAAATAGGAGAAGGTCTCATCATATCTATCATATTTATCTCCGTGGAGCAAAGATCCTTTGTCCCAAATCGAAATCAGTTGCAAACTTTAACGTCCCTTTTAGCACTTTTAGCATGTTGCAAAACTAATTTTCAAAATGTCATAAAAGAGCTTTTTACTAAAGCTCGTATTTTCACACATTTTCAAAGACATTCGGCCAGAAAGGTCAGCGTTACAATAATAAATACATGGAGCGATGAAAAGACGTGTTGTCAGAATGAACCGCATGCTCTTCTCAATTAATTAACTTACACTTTTGTAAAAAAAATTGTAAAAAATAAATACCATAAAAATACACACATTCGAGGATCGCCGAAGGACAAGCTACCTTTGTTTATTTTTTAAAATTGTTAATTCAGAGCTCGACTGTTGCGAACTTCTGAGTCTAGTCAATTTAAGAGTAAATTACTCAACACAATAAGCATAACGACCCAAATTAATTGAAGTTTTTCAAAAAATTCCAAAAAATTTCAACTGATTTGTCACGAATTCAGAGACTCCATAATTTTTTAGCAGTCTACGTTATTTTTTTTTTAATAAACGATCTGTTTATGTCTCAAAGAAAGTAATTAAAAGAAGGTTCCTAAGAAAACTAATCCTTCAAACGGAGCTGAATTTGTCAAAAGGTTCGTAAGAAAACTAATTACTGCTATATTTTACATGATTACGAACTACATTATTTCCAATTACAAGAATAAAGCATTAATTAGGACACATTAGTGTTTTGTATACACTACACACAACGAGTATTACCGGATTTCCTTAATAAGAACGCGGTATGAATTTGGCACACAGAAATTTGGTGCTTCCACTGTATACTGTATGCTATGGCTGCTATCTTTATGTACGATTGTATGTATTGTATCTAGGTACAATATATCTTCTGAATGTGAGTTAAATTGATAAATTTGAGTCTTCTTAATCAAATTCAAAAAGTATATTTTGCACAAAAATTCAGAAATTACAAAAGGTACAACTTATACCCAACCCAATACAAATTATATTATAAAACCAAACTTTACAAAATTTTGAAACGGTGCCGAGCTTCACATACCTACGATCCCTGATAACTAAGAACAATAATACTACAGAGGAGATTCAGAACCGCATAGTGAGCGCAAATCGCTGTTACTTCCGCCTACAAAAGCAGATAAAATCCAGACTGTTGTCCAAAAACGCCAAGATATTAGTGTACAAAACTCTTATTAGACCAGTGCTCACGTACACAGCTGAGACATGGGTACTTACTAAGTGAAATGAGCGAGCGCTGGACATTTTTGAAAGAAAAATGTTAAGGCGTAGATATCTTTGGACCGATTCTAGAAAATGGATTTTGGCGTAGACGTTACAACGATGAGCTCTACACTCTGTATAAGGAACCAAAAGTGACACCATTTATAAATTTGGGAAGACTTCGGTGGCTGGGTCATGTGGAAAGAATGACAGAGCATCAAGCACCAAAGTCCCTGCTAAAATCTAGACCTCTAGGGCGAAGGAGCCTGGGAAGACCAAAATTAAAGTGGAACGACAACGTCCTCAAAGACCTACGTACCTTGGAGATTCCAAACTGGGAGAAGTAGTACAAAACAGAGATGAATGGAGGAAGACTCTCGAGGAGGCCTAAGGGTTGTAGAGCCAATTGTGATGATGATGACTATTTATTTAAAACATAATGACAATTGTTTAAAAGAAGTGTTCTTAATGATGATTTAAATTTGAGTATATCGTGGACGGTTGTAAAACACTTTAATGGTTATGTAGTGGGGTCGTTTATGAAATATAGTTTTGTTTGCTTTTGGTATTAATATATTTTCTGCGAACCTTGTAGCATGTTTATGGGTTGAGTTTTTTTATGGGAACTTTTCTGGAGATGATCGAAGTAACAGGCACAACTCCATTATGTTAAATGTATGTCACTGTCAGAAGTTTAAGATTTTTAAATATGGGTCTACATGAATCCAGGTAGGGTTACCAGATGACAGGAATTTTCCTGTCATGTCCAGAATTTTAGCTGTCTCTCAGGAAAACAGGAAAAATTGGAAAAAAAATGAAAAATATTAGAAAAAATAAATTTAATAGAATTTTTCAGAGATTACGGAATCCCTGGCAGAATCGAATAAAATGTCAAAAAACTAGATTATTTAGGCGAAATTACCAGAAAATATCACAAATCTAGACACCCCCTCCCCCCCGCCCAAGGATGGATTGTGTACACCGGGTGTCATTCGTAGTGTTTAAGTCACGTAGCGTCCACAGGAAAACCAAAGAAACCATGTATAAGACCATTGTAAGAAATGTATTGGCATATGGATGTGAGGCGCTGTCATTGACGGCAAAGATGGCTGAAATGCTGGATACTTTTGAAAGAAAAGTGTTGAGGAGAATATGTGGTCCCGTGAAAGAGGGGGAATAGTGGCGCATCCGGCACAACAAAGAACTATACGATATATATCAGGCCCCCAACATCTCAGCCCATATGAGACTCCTCAGGTTGGGATGGGCTGGGCATGTACAGAGAATGCCGGACACACGCGTCCCAAAAAGAATTATGACTGGACACCCAGGTGGAAAGAGAAAAGTGGGAAGACCCAGACTGAGATGGGTAGACGAGGTAAGAGGGGATGCGGCACAGCTTCTCCAGGTAACAAACTGGAAGTCAGCTGTTGAGGACAGGAGGAGTTGGAGGCGAATGTTGCGGGAGGCCAAAGCTCGATATGGGTTGTAGCGCCATCGAAGAAGAAGAAGGGTGTCATTAGTACCGATAAAGTGATATATGTTTTAATAAAATATTTATAATTTTTCGTATGCATCTTTTAGATGCTAAAAACATATTAGGCGTTTACTGAGTTTCCAAAATAAAATGTATAGGTTCGCATTCATCAAACACCGTAACATACATATATGTATTATGATCTAAGTTATAAATTATCAAGGGTTTCATCACCGGGTTTTCATTATAAAGTAAATAAACATAGTAACTCCTCAATTTTTGCTCTAATTATTATTTTTATGCACGACAGCTTTTTCGCCCTTCGAAGGCATCATTAAACTGCGGTGTACGCGATGAAGGTAGTGACAAACAATCTATTAATAAAAAATCTATTGATAGACAAAAGATCACAGAGATTTGGGGGATATCTAATTATATTAGGTACGTACTATGTATGAACGGGCAAGGAAAAGGTTGCTCAAGCTCAAAGAGAACTACAGTTGTTGAATTAAAGCTTATAATGGTGATGATGGGAATGAAATTAATGTACAAACCAGTGGCTACGAACAGAGAAATAAAATAAAAATTTAATATAATAAATACATAACTTGGTGTACACCACTATTATAATCACAATTATCGACATGTTTCGAAACAGAAGGTTTCTTTGTCAGGATAATAAGAACAAGAATAAAAATAACTAAAGGAAACAAACAAGTATAGAGAAATCTTACTAATATTATAAATGGATGTATGTGTGTTTGTTACTCTTTCACGCAATATATACTGAATGGATTTTAATGAAACTTTACAATAATATAGCTCATACATCAGAATAGCATATAGGCTATAATTTATAAAGTTAGCTATTTATTTTCGATATATTGAAAATAATAATTATTGTTTAATAGAAAATGACAAAATTTGAGAATGACATTTTGCAAACCAATGATTGTTAAATTAAAATTCTATTTTAGAAAATATTTAAATTAGTGAATTAATTTTATTTAATACTTCAAATCGAATCAAGAATTATACACATCTTACTAATATTATAAACGCGAAAGTTTGTATGGATGTATGTGTGTTTGTTACTATTTCACGCGAAAACCATTGAATGGACTTTAATGAAACTTTACAATAATATAGCTCATACATCAGAATAACATATAGGCTATAATTTATACCCAAAACTTGCTACTTTCCATGTATTACAAATAATAATTATTGTTCAATAGAAAATTTCAAAAATTTAAGAACGACATTTTGAAAAAAAAAATTATTGTAAAACCAAAATTCTAATTTAGAAAATATTTAAATTAGTGAATTTATTTGAAGTACTCCCTTGAATCGAATCAAGAATCATAGATATTTTAAATAAATAGGTTAAGAATTTTGGTATAAACGTAGATGGGACCTAGGAAAAGAAAATAGATTACTCGAAGTACTAAACCTACGCAGACGAAGTCGCGGGCAGAAGCTAGTAAGAACTATAGCCGAAAATATTATAGAAAGGTGATTAATTACTTAAAAATATCATGAAATATAAAAATTATTATAGAATATGTAAACATTACATTATATATTAAAAGTATTATATATAAATTGTGCTTATATAAGTGGTGTCCACAAAGTAGAGGGAGCTATTATTTTGGAAGCATGGAAGTATGAAACGCTATTGGAGGCCATATAACTTTTTATGTTTTTTTGGCGAGAAAGTTCGGGGCAGGATGGATTTATGGCTGTGTGCGAGCCTGAGCAGTTGACACAAGTGGGAGGGTTGGAAGGGGAGGGGCATAGATCTGTTATGGAGTTCCACACCGCAGCCAACCTTCCAACTCAGAACTTAGTTCGGAGTTGGAAGATTGGCCGATCGTGTGGTTGCTGCGGCCAACCTTCCAACTCCAAACTCCGAATTTCAACATGGCGGATGTCGAACAGCTGATTCGGCGCTTATCTTATCAGTTGCCTACAATTATTACGTAGAAGTATATACACGACATGTTTTCAAACAATTGTTATACCACTCTCCCGTAATAATATTTTTATTTTAATGGTACGCGGAACACGTGTCTTGATCGCCAGCGGTGCTAGGGGTAGAGATATTGCAGGCATAAAAATGACTTATATTAGATATATTTAGATAATAATATAAATAAAAATCTCACCTCACATATGTAGCAAAACATTAACGTATTTTAAATTAACAAGAACTTGCATTCACATCGTCGAGACTTTGTTGTTTCAATAAATTAACTCACACCGCCATCTGTCAGAAACTAATGAAACTTACAAATAAGTTCAAATAATTTTCCCATAAAAAACATTTAATTCGCAATAATAAATATTGAGGTCAATAATCGAGATAAAAACTATCCTATCTTTTAAGTTAGACCAAATTACACACATTAAGCCAATTTTCATCAAAATCGGTTAAGTAGTTTCGGAGTTTACTTCGGACGAACATTGTGACACGAGTATTTTATATGTAAAGATATGCTGTAAAATATCACCGGGAGGCATAAGATTCACAAAACAACATTTTGTTTAATTCACTTCAAGTTTTTCTATATTATAATTAATCTGCTGGTGTTTAAGAGTAATCTGAGTAACCAGATATAGGTACATTTTTACATATAAATATATTCAATTCAATTAATTTTCAGAGATGTCTGACTAATCAACCGGACAAGAGATTAATACAGTGTTAAGTTGGTTCTTTGGTAAAGAATGTAGAAAGTTTCGGGTTTCTTAGTGGACGGCGATTGGTAATGATTTTGATTGTGGCCAAAAGGGGAGATATTGTATAAATATAATCTTTATATGTTCACCTATAATAAACCACCTGATTTACGGTAAGTATTACTATCTATACCAACTCGAACGCTTTTTGCCACAATATGGCACTGTTTCCAATGCCTCGGATTGCTCTGTTGCCACAATGTGGCAAATATTCTCTAAATTCTTTAAAATGTTTTAAAGTTAACAATTTTATAATATTTTTTTATAAATCCTACGAAAATGTGATAATAGACAAATTTTAGGTGAATTTATTGGCTATATAGAACTACAAGCTTCTGCCCGCGACTTCGTCTGCGTAGGATTAGTATTTCGAGTAATCTATTTTCTTTTCCTAGGTCCCATCTACGTTTATACCAAAATTCTTAACCTATTTATTTAAAATATGTATAATTCTTGATTCGATTCAAAGCGTTAGGCGAGTACGTCAAATAAATTCACTAATTTAAATATTTTCCAAAATAAAATTTTAATTTATAATCAAATTTTGCGTTTAATATTAAACTATAATTATTATTTTCAAAATATTGAAAATAAATAGCTAGCTTTATAAATTATAGCCTATATGTTATTCTGATGTATGAGCTATATTATTGTAAAGTTTCATTAAAATCCAATCATTAAATTTCGATTTAAAGAGTAACAAACATACATACATCCATACAAACTTTCGCGTTTATAATATTAGTAAGATAATCAGTTTGAATATCTGCATATTCAAATTCGAAGGTACGATTTTTTTAATGTGGGCCGAAAAATTTCCTTTAGCAATCCGAGAAAAAGTTTTATATTGCTCTGTCGCTCTAGTGGTTAGAAGCCACACTACAAATCCCTAAATATTATTACACTTCAATATTTTTTCTAAAACCGATATTATCTTTACGAGGCTAGACAGATTTACCCAAAATAACGTGACGCAAGATTTGATATTTTATTTGAAAAGGAGACGATAAAATCTGTGAGCCAACATAATGTAGCTACCTGCTTTTAGGATATAATATTTTTCGGTCTAGCAAAATCTGCCAAGCGTTTTGGGTATCTCCTCGCATACGAATTGCCAAATTTGAGAACCCTTAAAAACGGATTTTCTTAATATATTTTTGGAGTCAGTGTTATTCTTGTACGAAATATTCTAAATGTCTTTCACAAAAGCCGAGATTTTTACTTATTGCAATGTATGAGGCTGGAAATAGTGCCACGAGTACATCGGTCACGTACGTCGCCGTCGGTTGCGTACTATAATATATAGGAGAATGAATGACCATTGATCAGTTCAGCTCGTCAGCGCTACGTCGTCGGTCGACCGACCCTACTTGGGGCACTATTTCCAGCCGCCTCTTGTAAATAGTAACTTTGGAGGTGATGAGGAGGAGATGAGTTGCCTCCATTTGAGAGAGGAAAAGATGAGTTGGGCCTCCGGTTGAAAGAGAAGGAGATATTGGTGTGTCATGATATCTCCGCGTGTGCTAGTTGGAATAATAACACTCGGTGATGGTTGCGTGAGATACGTGAGATGATGATGTATTTACATTGTGCACTATTTACAAATGTACAGTATTTTACAAACGTAGTGAGATTTTTCCGAGAACTGCAGACAGCGAGGTTGTGTTACTAGGCTGCTGGCCTGTCACCGTGAGAGCACTGCGTTGGCTGAAAGACCGACTGAAAAGACTGACTGACTTAGCTTGTTGGAGCCCTTATATAGCCCGACCTGGCAGGTACGAGAATGGCAGGCGAAATTGTGCGCATGCTGGAAGTTTCTCGGTATTGCGGCGCAGCGCTGTGTATTGCTATCGCTGATTCCAGACCTTTCGGGAAGGTGGCACATAATAATGCGTAGCGAGGTAGTAAGCAGGTGCACAGCGCCGGGCAGTGCTAATTAGTGCGAAGTAAATATCGGTCCTGCTATGCAAATATGTAGCGAATGCAGTGCGAAGGTACTAGATAGTTCGCTGCAGGACCCCAGTAACTAAACATCACACCGTTGTAGAAAGAGGCGGACCGCTAAACAACACTTGTTCATTCAAGTTTATACATCGCCTCATATATACCCTTGTGTTTTTCTGACTCTTAACATGACCCGAAACCAGGTTAGTCTCTTTAAATCAATGCGAAGGTAAATTATTCCATCAAGAATAAATTTCTGATATTTCTCTATATGAAAATTTTCTTTTGGGTGTGCTCGAAATATACCATCTACGAGTCAGAAGGGATGTACAGTATGTACACATTGCTACAAATTTCTTCAGACTAATTCTTGGATGGTTTGAAAATTTGGATATGGATAGCATAGACCAGTAACAACAATTCGTGGCTAATAATTAATACAATAATTAATTAATTATTTGATTAATTAATTAAGTATTAATAAATAATAAATTAATGAATTATCCATAAAATAAAAAATGGATATATAATTAGTTCGGGAAGAATCTTGAAATCACACATAGAGACAGAGTACCCAATAAAAATGTGCGCTACGAAAAAAAATACAAAATATTTATGGTTCTTAGTCGAAGTATGATACAGTTAAATATGACAGAAGTGGAAAGGGCGAATTAGCTCAGTGGTTAGAGCAGAGCCTCGGCAAGTTTAAAGTCCTGGGTTTAATTCCTAGATGCGACCAAATCTTTTTATGATTTTTCTGTTTCATATTTTCTGACTTAAATATTTTCATATATATAAAATTGAAAATGTTGTTCTTATTGATTTTTTTAAATATATAAATATACACAGTATTGTCCATTACAAGTATATTGAATATCGTAAAATGGGTTTCTGTAGAAAATGTCGATGGTCTATTCAAGCTTGCCTTAATTATTGATCTTTGAATTATTTTCAGTGAATTTCATTTTTTTACGGATGTATCTGCCCAGCCAATAATACCATATTATAATAAAGATTGAAAATTTGCCTAGTACACTCTTTACATATATTTTTTTAAATTCTGCATACATTCTTATGATAACTCGTTCTACCTATAGAAACAATAAATTACAGCCACTCGATGAAATAATTAAAATTATTAAAACTCTCAGTTGACTTGACTTGCTTCCGACTAGTATTATAGACAGCCCTGATTCATTAAGCTTCATTGACTTCCATAATCCCATCAAGACTACTCGAATTTTTGTATTTCTTGGGAATGTTGTAACAATTTCTAAAAATTTAATTTTCCATATTTTTTTTTTCGTTGAATCCACACAGAACGTCCTGAGGAAAAACATTTCCCTCAAGGCCTATGTCATATTTGGGGATGCTGTGTTGAGGGTCTTTTTAGGAAAAGGAAGGAGAGGAGGTTCTGGGAGGGAAAAAACGTATGAGAGATGGGTAGGAATCTGGGGGTCAGTATGTCCAGGAGTATGTAGGAAGAGGAAGGAGAGGAAGTTCTGGGAGGGAAAAAAGGTATGAGAGATGGGTAGGAATCTGGGAGTCAGTATGTCCAGGAGTGACGGACGTATGAATCCATTTCTCCCACTGCGGTGCAAAGAGATGGGTCGAGAGAGTCCGGCTGGAGAGATCTAGGTTAGGTCTCCCTTAAGCAGTCTCTCCCGATCCGGCCTGCCACTCTGTAGGTGGGTATCCGCCCCAAGACCTAGCCAAACCTCACCCCACGAACCGAGACACCCCGGCTAGAGAAACAGTGTATGTATGGCTATAAAAGGCATGTCCTATGTACCCTAATTATGCATACTAAGTAAGAAGTTTCTATGAATCAGGATCGGTCCCTTTATACATACTGTGGATGCCGCGCTTTCCTTCCGTTCAATAAATATAAGTCACCAAACGTATCGAAACACTTGGGATGACCCATGGCAATATACCAAGTAAGTAACAAATGCACGTTGAAAATACAACTCTTCATAACAAAAAGAACTTCTCAATCTAAAAAAATAATTAATTGCAACAAAAATATCAGTACTGAGTCATTTAAATACTCGCTTGTACCTAGATTGCATGTTTCAGTTGGCAATACTTTCTCGGAAGTTGTAGACGTGTTAAACCGCAATAAAAAGGCTACGATAACATACCTTATTAATTAATTTATTTATTAATCGTTGACGAATTATTATATGAAAGTTTTACAAATTGAATACAGTAATTAAGTATCTATAACAAGATAAAGCATTTTTAGTAATTTTGTAAGAAAACAACACATATGTATACAGGTTGATGAGCATCGTACTTGACTTACTTTAACCAGTGATTCCTGACATTATTTGAAGTAAAAAATGTAAATGAAATTCCGGTGACTTTTTAGACGTCATTTTTTTTTTAAATTTTTTTTTTTCAAAATCAAAGAAAAAAAAAATTGTCTACCTGTCGTCACTGGTCTCTAAGCCAAGTAACCGACCAACCCCCCACCCCGCCCCTGACTTCCCAAAACCTACTGATTTTTATGTTTTAGTAGAAAAAAAAATATTAACATTTTTTACTTCAAATAATGCCAGGAACCACGTAAGTCCAGTACGATGCTTAACACCCTGTATAATAAAATTTAGTGTAAATTGGGAAAATGTTAATACGATGATTCAATATAATGCAAGCCTGAATAGGAAGCAAAATAAATTATGTATTTTTCAATGTTTAGCACAATCATATCTGCATGGGTTGTATATAATTACAATTACAATTATTATTTAACCATTGAAGCGACAGAACAATTTAAAAAAAAACCTCGGATTGCTAAAGGACACTTTTTTCGCCCACATTAAAAAAATCATACCTCCGAATTTGAATATGGAGACATACAAACTGATTGTAGTTCTATATAGCCAATGAATTCACCTGTCTTTCGTTTATTATCACATATTCGTAGGATTTATAAAAAAAAATATTATTAAATCGTTAACTTTAAAACAATTTAAAGAATCTACACAATATTGGCCATGTTTTGGCAACAAAGCAATTCGGGGTTTTGGAAACAGTGCCATATTGTGGCAAGGTATATCACTGAATTTGGGAGGCGGGTATGGGACCATTTATTGGACAACCAACACTATTGCCACAGGTCACCCCAAGTGGTTCGCTACGTTTGGTGACTTAGCAGGGGTTCCCGGATTCATGGGGTTAGGTTTCTGCCCACCAACTGCGTGGCATGCCGGAACGGGAGAGACTGGTTGAGGGAGAGCATTTGATCTCTCCATCCGGACCATCTCGACCCATCAGCTTGCACCGCAGTGGGAGGGATGGCTTCACACATCCATCACATCACTCCGAGACATATTGATCCCCAGATTCCGACCCACTCCTCAAACCTTTTTTCCAAACAAACACTCTCTTTCCTTTCCCTTAAGTGACCCTCCACAACAGCATCTTCAAAGATGACATAGGTTCTGAGGGAATTTTTTTTCCTCAGTACCAAGTTTGTAAAAGCCCACAAATCTCGCATCACAATGTTCGTCCAAGGTAAACTCCGAAACTACTAAGCCGATTTTGATGAAATTTGCCTTACTGTGTGTAATTTTGTCCAACTTAAAAGATAGGATAGTTTTTATCTAGATTATTGACATCAATATTTATTATTGCGAATTAAATGTTTTTGTGGGACAATTATTTGAAATTATTTGTAAGTTCCATAAGTTTCTGACAGATGTGCGGTGTGAGTTAATTTAGTGACACAATACTTGGTTATCTAGGTTAGGTAACCATCCTGTAGATGGCGTTGCGTTTCATTAGCCACAGCATCGCGTGGGTGGGTCAGCCAGTATATGTATAAAAATCTCGCGTTACAATGTTCGTCCAAGGTAAACTCCGAAACTACTTAACCGATTTTGATGAAACTTGGCTTACTGTGTGTAATTTGGTTCAACCTTAAAAATATGATAGTTTTTATTGACCTCAATATTTAGTATCGTGAATTAAATGTTCATTAAGTGTTGGTTATAAGACAATGATTTGAAATTATTTGTTAGTTCCATAAGTTTCTGACAGATGGCGGTGTGAGTTAATTTATTGACACAACACTTGGTTATCTAGGTTAGGGAACCGTCCAGTAGATGGCGTGGTTTTTCGATAGCCACAGCAACTCGTGGGCGGGTCTGCTAGTATATATAACTGTAAATAAATATTCTTCAATGTTTAACATCGTGTACTAGTAACTGTATACTCAGTTAGTATACATTGTTATAATAATTGTGTCCATTTAGTAGGAATGACATCAACTGTCTTGTTGTGACAGAGATTCCTCCTATAACCACTTTGTGTATTGTGCTGGATGTACGACATGTTTGTCGGCTGTCAGTATCAAAATAAACAAGGTCCTATTGTGTTATTCATACTTCGTTACAAGTTCATCGTAGTGTGGATTGAATCCACTATGCAATTTCCCCGGATTGTTTGTTTTAGTTTATACACGGTATTCTGAAACTGGCGGAACAAGCAGGATATTGATGAATGGTTCACGGCAAGTTCATCGAAAACAAGTTCATCAAAAACGAGTTCAACCTAAAGTGGTCTACACACCATGCTGCGAACAGCCCGACATATCGGGCTGTTAGCAGCTGGCTATTGTCTTCTGTCTCTTTTTTCCTAGTGCGAACCCGTAACATTCTATTTCACATTACCTTTCGTCTCTTTTATTACACAACAAATTCAATATCACCATTCATTTCACTGCGGCGCATCGGTTGGTACTAGCGGCAGACGGTTTCTTCCAATTTGCAGGCAACATGAAACAGAGTGTTACGGGTTCGCATGAGGAAAAAAGCGACAGGAGACAACTTCCAACCTTCGATTTTTAGCCAGCTGCTAACAGGCCGATATGTCGGGCTGTTCGCAGTATAGTGTGTAGACCGCTTTACCTAACCTAAAGTGACCTAACCTAACCTAAAGTGACCTAACCTAACCTAACATAACCTAACCTAACCCAACCTAACCTAACCTAACCTAACCTAACCTAACCTAACCTCTCGTTGTCGATGAATTTGCTTTCGATGAAAACGAACTGGTCGGTTACCGTTGGCGTGATAAAAAAATGGGGGTTCACAAGTTGTAAGTGGGGGTCCACGAACATTTATCTGCTTTCGATAGTAAAGAAAAAAAATGTTGGCTTTACGTACCAATGTGGGCAGATAATACACTACTCAAAACAATTAAGGGAGCAAAAAAAATTCCAAATTTTCGGTGATTTTTTGTTGAAAATTGTCATAATGACACTTTAAAAAATGCATTTTTAAGCTTTAAAATTCTAATTTTCAGATTTTTGACATTTTTTTTTACAAGCTACGGTTTGTATGCAATCCTAAAAGAAAGCACGAAAAAATAATTTAGTAATTTTTTTTTGAGTTTTGGGAATATGGTAGAAATGTAGCAGCATGTGGTCCACCGAAAACAAAATTTTTGAAGTGGTCTACAAGAAACAAAAGTTTGGGAATCTCGAATCTAAAATAAACTGATAATAAATATAAAGAAGAGAAAAAAAATAAATTATTTTAGTAAAAATTATTCCTGACAAGAATAATTTCAGTTTGTGTTTCAGTGTGTTGATATCTTTTATTTTAATCAAAAGGTTGTTGAAATACTTTGTAGTGTATTGAAAAACCCATTAAATTTATCAAATACTTAATCCTATTTTGGAAATATTTCCAGAAAACCAATCGGATCTCCTTGTAATTCCTCAAATTACCCCTTCCCCTTTGTTTACCATCCACTCTATCACTTGAGTTTTATGTATAGATACTTATCAGTTTGAATCAAATGGATTTTGGCGTAGATGTTACAACGATGAGCTCTACACTCTGTTTAAGGAACCAAAAGTGACACAATTTATAAAGTTCGGAAGACTTCAGTGGCTGGCTCATGTGGAAAGAATGACAGAGCATCAAGCACCAAAGTCCTTGCTAAAATCTAGACCTGTAGAGCGAAGGGCCTGGGAAGACCAAAATTAAGATGGAACGAGAGCGTCCTTAAAGACCTTGGAGCTTTCAAACTGGAGAGAACTAGTACAAAATAGAGGTGAGTGGAGGAAGACTCTCGAGGAGGCCAAGACCCACCAAGGGTTGTAGAGCCAATTATGATGATACTTATCAGTTATTCTAAGTAAAGTGGTTTCATCAAATTTATCGAAAAAACAATATTGTGTCAAGTTATGTCCGTTGTAGACAATCTTGATTTTTTTATAATACCAAAATACATTCAATAGCACGTTTTTGTATATATCTGCCAAAGAGCACTGTTTTTATATTCATACCTAGCTAATACCCTAAATTAATTATTTTTTATTATATGCATACCTGTGAATATGACATACTAATCTGCAATAAGATTTTTCTATGGTTTTAATTAGCTTCGATTACATGCTCATAGATGGCACTACAATAGAAAATTGAAATAAGTACATAAAATACATCATATACATATATATTATTGTATGTGAATATAAAGGAGAGTGTCTGTGTTTTTTTTTGGGCGGGCGGACACCGGGCAGGCGGCGTCATTTTATGTTTATACAAAACTATAATTTTATTCTGAGACTGGTGAAATTTGCACCTGATCTTCAAAACAATAAGGAAGGTCACAGTCTACATTAAATTTCGAAAAAATCTCTTCCTAAAGCCCTGACAACGCCGGGGACTTCAGCTAGTTGGTATACATTTTTATAAATGAAAGAGTGAAGGTATTTTTTTTTGTGGCGGACGTGCGGTGTGGATTTGATTTTTATACAAATCTACTGTTGTAATATTCCGAGACTGTTGAAATTTTGGACACCTGAACTTGAAGACTTGTGAGAATTTTCGGTTAGAATTGAATACAACTAAAACAAAATACATGCTCATCAGCAAAAATAACCCAGTTGATTTGAATGACAATCTTTATATTGCTGGAACGAAACTAGAGAAGGTACAAAGTATTGTATACTTGGGCTGCAAATTAAATAAAAGATGGGATCCTTCGGTTGAAATCAAATGCCGCATTGAGCAAGCTCGTGCAATCTTTATCCGCATGAAAAAGATGTTCTGCAGTCATGATCTCAACCTTGGATTACGAATGCGAATGGTCAGATGCTATGTGTTTTCAGTATTATTTTATGGAATGGAAACATGGACACTTCTGAAGAACTGATAAGGCGACTTGAGGCATTCGAGATGTGGATCTACAGAAGAATTCTCAAAATAAGCTGGATGGACAGAGTTACGAATGAAGATGTATTAACATGGTTCGGATGAATAAAAAAAAAGTTATTAAAACAATAAAAATCCGAAAAACTTCAATATCTAGGACACGTGATGAGACATCCGGAAAAGTACGAGATCTTGCATCTCATAATGCAGGGAAAGATTGCCGGAAGACGGGGCCCTGGAAGAAGGAGGACATCGTGGCTGAAAAACTTGAGACAGTGGTTTGGCCAGTCTACTGTAGCGCTGTTCCGGGCTGCAGTAAACAAAGTCCGTATAGCCAACATGATAGTCATTGTCCGTTGAACGGACAGAGCACGAGAAGAAGAAGAATAACTTGAAAAGAAGAGGAAGGTTATTGTACTGTCTATATTAGATTTCGAAGAACTCTTGAAGAGCCCGGGCAACGCCGGTGACTTCAGCTAGTGGAAGATAATAAATAGTTTGTATTTCAAAGGTTTCTTTCAATTCGTGCGTCCCGTTTTTTAACAAAGGCAATAAGGGCTATTAGAATTCACGGGAAATATTTTTTATATTAGGAAAATAGGCACCGTTATTCCTTGTTATTATCCTGCGCAATTCAATCGGATGGGCGAATCGTAAAAAAGATTATAAGAATATTACATAAATCAAGTTAACAATGAAAAATATGTTTTTCGTTCGGATATCATCTCTATAAGATCTTTACTCTAATTTTGCGCTAGGATTTATCATAGAATAAAGAAAAAAATAGAAGGGTCTTCATTGCAAATTTGAAATTGATACCAATTTTCCATTTAACCCAATAACCACTGATATGGAATACCTCCATCCCATTTGAATTTCGTAAACATTTGAGTTGTTTATTGGAAATTTGAATTTGTTTATATAATACATGATAATACATTAGGACATTTTAATACGTATGATACATTAAATCACCACACTAGGCGACTGCCTGTTTCATGGTGACCAGTGGAATTTAGTTAACATGTGAGGTTTAGTGTTAACATATGAATTAAGTATTTATACATGTTAAAAGTATGAAAAATTATAGTAGTAAATTTATAATGGAAATTGAAAATATAAAAAAAAAAAATTGAAACAAATTTTCCATTTAGCCCAATAACCAAATGCTCCGTCTCACTCACACTCAACTGATATGGAATATCTCCATCCCATTTGAATTTCGTAAACATTTGAGTTATGTATTGGAATTTTAAGCCTCGATTAGGCAAATTTTCGGATCACGAAATAAACCCACAAGCCACTTCTTGTCTGTCTTATTCTATATTCTATGGGATTTATTCATTTTCTGTCACTTTAACTCAATATAAGAAATATACCAGCAATTTGGGAGGCGGGAATGGGTACCGCCGCCCCGGGAACCATTTATTGGATAAACAACACCCTCTGCCATAGGTCACCCCAAGTGGTTCGCTACGTTTGGTGACTTAGCAGGGGTGCCCGGGTTCATGGGGTAAGGTTTATCTAGGTCTTGGCGGCGGATGATCTAGACACACTGAACCCCAGATTCCTACCCAACCCACATACCTTTTTCCTTCGCAGAACTTCCTTTCCTTAAAAATACCCTCCACACAGCATCCCCAAAGATAACATAGGCCCTGAGGGAAATTATTTTCCAACGCGGGGGCGGGTCAGCTAGTAAGAATATAAAACCATAATAGGTTATTAAAAATGGAGAAGATATTCCAATTAAAATGATCATTTATAACCGTTTATAAATATATATTAACATAATAATGTAATATATTACAGAGCTAATACAAACAGTAAGACACATTAATGAAATAACGTAATATTTTGAGGTAAAACGCTTCATCTTATAGACCACAAGTTCGATAAGGATGATTCATCGCGCAATTACTTACGTTATTAAATTATTACATTAACATCTAACAGGATACGATAAACAATCATGAAATTCAACTCTAAAAATAAATAAATTATTCATCCAAAGCCGGAACATTGGAGAGAACAAAATTTTTGCTCTATTTTTTTATAATTTTAGCATATTTTTATCATTTTGAATTCTCTGATTTTGAATAAATTAAGATATAACTACGATCATAACGTGATACTTATTATGATATTAATTTAGTGAAGCCTTCAATCACGTGTGTTCACGTCAGAATGCGATAATAATTATTCACAAAAAAAAAAAATCCGATTTCATAGTCTTTAAATCAGTAAGAAACCAACCTATTTATCTCACGGTTTCACAAACCTGGTGTGCTAGCACGGTCGCTCGACATGAAGTTACCGACCGATTGTCGGTAACTTCCCATCGTTCCCTAGGACAACTGCAGATCTCAAACGTACAAACGACAGTTGATATCGAATATATTAAGGACACTTAGTCATTGTGAACTGTCATCTATTCGTTTGCGATCTGAAGTTGTCGTAGGGAACGATGAGAAGTTACCGATAGTTATCCTACCGATCGTTATAGAGCAAGCGTGCTAGGGCCTCTGGGGTGCTTGCATGGTCGCTCGATATGAAGTTACCGACCGATTGTCGGTAACTTTTTTTTTTTTTTTTTTTTTTTTTTTTTTTTTTTTTTTTTTTTTTTTTTTTTTTTTTTTTTTTTTTTTTATTTTATAATTGTACGACAGACAGGTAAGTCCAATTATGGTACAATTTTCTTACAACTAACAATACATAATTTTTTTTAAACATGCTATAGTTATGTTAAACACATCTATATCCGCTGGTAGAGCATTAAGCAATGTCATACCTCTTGTCATGCTATGTTGAGCCATGACATCTGTCCGCCCCTGCGGTATGTAGAATAGGGCGTGGCTCCGAGTTCGACAGTATTTGTCAGGAACGAATAAGCCACAGCATGACAGGAGATATGGACAATCGATGAAGTTTTTTATTAACTTTAATTCAAATACCATGAGACCGGCATTACGCCTGGTCTCCAGGCTTTGATAATTTGTCTCCTTTAGCAGTTCCACGTGATGCATGAATTTTGGATATATTCCGTGTGATCGCATGTAAACATACCTTAGGAATTTTTTTTGAATTTGTTCAATCATATTTATGTATTTAACTTGATAAGGTATCCAGACAGTACTAGCGTACTCCAGCTTGCTTCTGACCACTCCGTTGAACATGGCGGTCATTGCTTCTATATTATTGAATTGTTTGCAAGTTCTAATTACAAAACCAAGAATTTTGTAGCAAGCCGAAGTAAGCTGCACTATATGATTTGAAAATGTCAGCCTGGGATCAAAGATCACCCCAAGATCCTTGATGGTATTTACTCGTGTTAGTACTTCTCCATTCATTCTATACTGGTAGAATAACGGATTTTGTGAACGACTATAAGTCATAACGACGCATTTTTTTGTATTAAAATTAAGTTTGTTATTTAACGACCATTTCATGATTGAATCTATGTCAGCCTGCAGTTTGGAATAATCGTCATCTGTTTCGATTTCCATCATCAGTTTCATGTCATCCGCGAATAGGAGACATGTGCTATGACGTATGCAGTCCTGAATGTCATCTATCAGAATAAGGAATAACATGGGACCAAGATTCGATCCCTGAGGAATTCCTGACAGAGCTACGAACTCGTGGGAGTTGTATCCATTTACATTTACGTACTGGCTTCTATTTTTTAAATATGATGCAAAAAATATCAGTAGGGGTTGATTAAAACCTATTTTGTGCATTTTTCTTAACAGAACATCGTGATCTACTCGGTCAAATGCCTTTGCGAAATCCGTGTAGATTACGTCCGTCTGATGCCTACAGTCCACGCCTTTTGCTACCCGTCGAACTTCTCATCGTTCCCTAGGACAACTGCAGATCTCAAACGTACAAACGACAGTTGATATCGAATATATTAAGGACACTTAGTCATTGTGAACTGTCATCTATTCGTTTGCGATCTGAAGTTGTCGTAGGGAACGATGAGAAGTTACCGATAATTATCTTACCGATCGTTATAGAGCGAGCGTGCTAGGGCCTCTGGGGTGCTTGCATGGTCGCTCGATATGAAGTTACCGACCGATTGTCGGTAACTTCCCATCGTTCCCTAGGACAACTGCAGATCTCAAACGTACAAACGACAGTTTATATCGAATATATTAAGGACACTTAGTCATTGTGAACTGTCATCTATTCGTTTGCGATCTGAAGTTGTCGTAGGGAACGATGAGAAGTTACCGATAGTTATCCTACCGATCGTTATAGAGCAAGCGTGCTAGGGCCTCTGGGGTGCTTGCATGGTCGCTCGATATGAAGTTACCGACCGATTGTCGGTAACTTCTCATCGTTCCCTAGGACAACTGCAGATCGCAAACGAATAGGTGACAGTTCACAATGACTAAGTGTCCTTAATATATTCGATATCAACTGTCGTTTGTACGGTTGAGATCTGCAGTTGTCCTAGGGAACGATGAGAAGTTACCGACAATCGGTCGGTAACTTCATATCGAGCGACCGTGCTAGGGCCTCAGGTCCCCCAACCTTTAGCCGGATTAAAATATTATAGTTGTAATGGCCACAGTATCATATGGAGACATTTCCCTGAAAATTAAAAGGTATAATAAAAGGTACGTGTAAAGGAGATACTAAAATAGTTACAACTTGTAGGTTATTAATGAAAAAAAGTTTTAAGACGACAGAGCAGTACTAACCTAACCTAAAACCTAAACTTGCACACATTTTTTTTACAACATTTATTTATTAACATAACTTCAGAGGAAGCCACAAGTCAAAAACGTATGTATTCATCATGTTTTATATCGCCGCGAATATATCTAATTGGCATACAGATTGCTTGGCAAACGGAGTGTAGAGAAGCGTAAAGATGGTGTAAATTTATTTTGTGAATAATTTAAAACAAAGAAAAAAGTTAATCAATGGAAACTGTCACAACAAATTTCAGCCATAAAACTGTATTTTTTAAAAGTTGTCTCTTATATGCGTTCACATAGTTTTAACACATTTTTAAATATTTTACGTTTATACTTTGTTTGCGCTGGTTGAGTAAGTACTTTCGATTGCTATTAATCAGAGCAATTCAAATAGCCTTTTAATGTTCCATATCTCCCTTCCCTTTATTTTGCCCAGAGACTTTTGAAAAATGGAACATTTCGAAAACAAATGAACACCGTTTTCCACTCGCCGAGAAAAGTCGCAATATGGATTACTGTTAATCGCACCGCAAACATTCTTGTTTTATTTGATAATAATCAAAGTATCCCGCTGTAATTCGTCGTATTTTGTTGTACCCCGCCAAAACACTGTTTTGAACCGCCGCGACGGATATATTTTGAGGTTGTGTTATAGAATAACAGAACTATTGTGTTTTATATGTAAAAGAAATGAGAAGAAAAACCAGCGGCATTGAACTGACCAACAGTGGATTATTGAAGAGACATTTGCAGTAGATTAGGTAAGTCTTTGGGCTCCCAACCTTTCCTATGCATCAAAGGCAAATGTATTTTAATTAATTTAATGTGTAATTTACATCACACTGCGATCGAAGTAATTGTACAACCAGCGCCACCATCATTGGTCCTACGAGCTAGGATATTTATTAAATTGAACCACCATCATTGGTCCAAACGAGCCGGAGATTTAAATTGAAGCATATTTCGATCGCATATTGATAAAATAAATATAACCAACCTTTTAACATCTTATCGCTACAATAGTTTAGTTATTAACCGCAAATTAAGGTTTATTTAGACCATATTTACAACGCATAGTGTACCAGCCGCCAGCCATAGATAGCCGTACACAGCCGTAGGCCCATAGACTGCAGGTACCTAATTAGTTAACCCTATGAGCGCTATAGTTTATAATATAAATTATAAATTTATTATTTAGATTCATATTTTGTTTTTCATAATGGCTACTAAAGAGAAGAAATTAAAATTGTTGACTTCTTAACGAGATGCTTTAAATGGACGTATTACAAAATTGTTTGAATTGTCAAAGGAGATTTCGAATGAAAGCATTCTAGAAGAGTTCTTGTCGCTTGTAGAGACAATAGACTCGACAAGGAGTAAATATGAAGAAGCAACTCAACAAATAAACGTAATCAATTTGGAAATGGATGCAAATTATGACCCAGATTTTGAAAAATGGTTGAGTTTTGAGGATATGTTTTGCAAAATTAAAAGGAAAATATCTGTGATTCTAGAGCGAAAACCTCTATTAAATATAGATAATAATAAATGTAATCGTCCCAAACTGCCACCAATAGAATTACCCTTCTTCGATGGGGAAATCGGAAATTGGCCAATATTTTATTCGAGTTTTGTCAACACAGTACATGATAACGAGTTACTTTCGAATTCAGAACTATGGAATTACTTGTTGGCCAAGATTTCAAAAAGGGTACAAACCACATTCTCGGGAATTGTATTGTCACCTGAGAACTACGAAATTATATTTAATTCTTTGATCGATAAATATAATGATAAAAGAGTAATATCTTCCGCGTATATTGATCAAATTTTAGATTTTAAATCGTTCACAGTAGCCAATATAAATAATTTGGAATCCTTTGTTGATAATTTCGTTTCGGCAGTATCCGCAGTGAAAAATGTTAATTTGGAAAATTTGTGTGATTTTATTTTTCTTCATATTGCTTTGAAGAAAATTGATTTGGATTCCGTAAAGGGGGTTGAAACCAATTATAGGGAAACTGATTTTCCCTCGTTCGAAGATTTAGTGAAGTTTATTCGGGAACAAATCAAGGTTTTGCAACGAACGGGGACATCAAGAAAATCAGCCGCTAATCACAGTGAGACAACCAAAAGATCACAAAGATCGACGCAAGCATTTTTAAGCGCTGGCAGCGATTCGGATAAACCCAAGAATCTGCCGTTAAATAAATGTTTACTTTGTAATAAACCATCACACGGACATTTGTATAAATGTCAGGAATTTAAAAATTTAAGTATTAAAGAAAGATTTAACTTTGTCAAGGGTAAAGGATTTTGTTTTAGATGCCTTAACGAAAAACATAAGGCTAGAGCTTGTAATTCAAACGGAAATTGTCATAAATGCAATGACAAGTTTCATCATACAATGTTGCATTTTGAGCGAGTGCCCTCTCTGTGAGAGGTACGTCACAGAGAGGGCAGTCAGATTATCGGAACGCCCAAGGAGCAGAAAACCAGACAGCTGATCAACAGATTGATCCGAAAGAGGGCTGCTCTAATCCTGACGTAGCTTTATGTACGTTTTCAACTGTTCGATCTTATAATCGAAAGGCGCATTGTACAGTTTTGTTGGCTACCGCACGAGTTGGTATAATAGATTCAGAAGGAAATGAACATTTAATTAGATGTTTGTTAGATAGCGCATCTCAAAGCAACTTCATTACTCGCGATTGCTGTAGAAGATTAGGATTTTTTTAATATCAACGCCCATCTTGTTCTACAGTTAAAGGTATTGGAGGATCATCTAAACCCATTAAAGGCTCCATACAGACCGAAATTTATTCTCGATTTAATAGGGCAATAAATTATAATGTAACTTCATTGATAGTGGACAAAGTAATAGAGCGCTTACCTACCGCCAAAGTTGATATACCTTTATTGTCATATTTGAATGACTTACCATTGGCTGATGAATCATATGGAGAACCAGGAGAAATTGATATGTTGATAGGAGCCCAGCTCTTCCCGCATCTCCTGTTATCTAAAAGGGTTCAGGACCCTTCGCACAGGCATGATTTGCATGCTTTGGAAACGGTTTTAGGATATGTCATTTTGGGGTCAGCACCAACTCGAGTTGAGAATAATGCTACCTTATCTTGTTGTGCTATGACGAACGAACCGGAAGATATTTGTCTCAAAAGATTTTGGGAATTAGAAGAGGTAAACGTACCGTCTATCAAAAGTCCTGAAGATCGTGAATGTGAGGAAATATATCAAAAAACTACATCACGAGATCCTGACAATGGAAGGTATATTGTAGCCTTGCCATTTAAGGGAGATGTTTCGTCACTTGGGGATTCATTTGCAATGGCAAAGAAACGTTTTTTATGTCTCGAACGTAAATTGGAAGCCTCGCCTAAATTGAGAGAAGCTTATAATGATACCATTACTGAATATTTAGAGAAGGATTATTTGTCGCATGTCACTCCAAATAAGGAGGATAAAACGCCCTCTTATATAATACCGCACCATGGGGTTGTACGAGAGGATAAGATCACAACCAGTTTGAGGATTGTCCTGGACGCTAGTGCAAAAACAAGCACTTCTGTATCATTAAATAATATTTTGTATAGTGGGGAAAATTTACAGGGGAATTTGATATAATAATGAATTTTCGTATATTCCCAATAGCACTTTCGGCTGATATACGTAAAATGTTTTTTTTATGTATTGGAGTGAAGGACAGTGATCGAAGATATCAACAGATTTTGTATCGCTTCTCGCCAAACGAGGATATTAAAACCTATCAGTTTAGCCGCGTTTGTTTTGGACTCACATCCAGCCCATTTCAAGCTCTACGCACCATCAGGCAATTGGCCTCTGATGAAGGAGAAGTTTTTCCCGCAAAGGATGAAGTAATTCGTGTTGCTCGTGTTAAAACAGCATCGGGAACATACATTCGTCCGGTAGTAAGGCTTTACCCTTTGCCGACTCAATAGTAGGTTATTTTTTGTTAGATTTAGTTACATATAGTTTAGGAAATCTAGAATAAGTATTGGTTATATTTGTTTGTCTGAGCGATAAATGCAATATGCAGTTTTAAAAGGGGTGACTTCCCACCCTTTCAAGGTGAGGGGGATGTTTGCGCTGGTTGAGTAAGTACTTTCGATTGCTATTAATCAGAGCAATTCAAATAGCCTTTTAATGTTCCATATCTCCCTTCCCTTTATTTTGCCCAGAGACTTTTGAAAAATGGAACATTTCGAAAACAAATGAACACCGTTTTCCACTCGCCGAGAAAAGTCGCAATATGGATTACTGTTAATCGCACCGCAAACATTCTTGTTTTATTTGATAATAATCAAAATTATCCGCTGTAATTCGTCGTATTTTGTTGTACCCCGCCAAAACACTGTTAATAACAATAAAGTAAATAACAATTTTGTTTTAATTCTGCATTGAAAGTTTTGTAATTATAATGTAAACCGATTCAAAATAAAGATTAATCTTAAATAGTCATTTAAGGGGATACCCGGCAGTGATTTTTCCATACAAACGTATTCCCTTTTTATCTCTCTGGATTTTAATCCTAGAGAAAATATTGTTTTTACATAAAATAGATATCAACTACTAGAGTGTCGGTAGTTTTTTTTTTTTAAGTTACTTTTTATAGAAGTTATGACCTTCCAAATATTAATAAAATTGACTGGTACGTTGTCAAAAGACGTTCAGTATACAAACTAGACAATGTTTTTTTTTTTTTTAAGTAAACGTACAGACAGAATATTTTTGTTGTTTCTTTTTGGGGTGTTATGCCGTGTTGCGGTACCTCCTTCTTTAGCCGACGTTTCGGACAGCGTTGCAATGTCCATCATCAAGGCAGATCCGACGATGTGTCGATCGTCGGATCTGCCGGATCTGCCCTGATGATGGACACTGCAACGCTGTCCGAAACGTCGGCTAAAGAAGGAGGTAGTGAAACACGGCATAACACCCCAAAAACAAACAACGAAAATGCTTTTGGCCGTGAAAATCTACAAAAACATATCAGACATAGAATAGTTTTTTCTTATGTAGTTGGTAAAAAAAAATTGAAAATCAGTCATCTTTTGGAGGAGAAAAGTGGGGAATACAAAACCTCGATTTTAGTTAGGTATTAGTAGCCCGAGGTGCATTGTCCCTTTCGCTCAATATCCGGTGGAGTAAGAGCAACAACTTAGTAAAATTTATTTTTCAAATTTCTCCACCACCGGGTATCATCTTAATGGTTCTCAGTTTCGCCATGTTGGGTATAGTCATGTTTGGTGGCCAGATCTGAAAGCGGTGCTGGTCACTAAACACGGCTAAAGTAATTTAGTGAAATATTCCTTTCAATAGGGCGCTACTGAGAGGATCTACCTCTCCGGGAACTTAACATTGTTTTTTTTTTGTAGCTGTATGATGAATAATTGTGATAAAAATAAGATAACAAAATACTGCCATTGTATTTGTTTTTATCTATTGACGAAATGCATTAATGCACAAACCAATGCAGCACGCTCCAAGGCAAAGTAACAGTGCTATTTATTCTTACAACTAGGTGTTAAATAATCAACGTACTCACCCTAGTCAAATATAACTATTTTCCTCTACGGAGCACAATTATCAATATAATTATTAACTTCACTCAAAACTGGCGCGAAAATAAACGTCGACTGTCAAAACTCCCGCAAAAATAAACGTCGAAACACTGAAAAATCTATGACTTGTAATAATTTTTTAAAGAATTAGAATTATCGTACTTTTTTCAAATGAATTTATTTGTATTTCGAATACGTATTTACTCGGAGAATTGTTAGACGCACGAGCGACACGTCCTCATCGGAACGTTGCCGGCGAGTTACTGAAAATGAACTGAAATTTCCGCAGAATTTTTCGCCTGAACATGGGTACCGACTACCGACACTGGTAACACTGCAGAGGTAAACCGATAGAAGTGTCTTGTGGGCGTGTCTGTATGAATTGTTTTCTTCAGCAGAACTAGAACCTGTCTGTGGAAAAGGAATTGATAGTGCGTCCGCAGGGTAACCAGATTGAAGAGAACAGTGACAAAACATAACGTGGTAAAATAATCGGTAATGTTAGTTTAGTTAAGGATACGCAAGATTATGTTAGGTTAGGTTACTTTAGGTTAGTTTAACCGCTTGGACACATTAATTGTGCTTGCTTACTTAACAAGCTTGTTTTCACGATAATTTAACGTAGGTAGACATAGGAATGACGTATGCCCCGTACCTGAGTTATTAAATTAGATAAATTTAGGTTAGGTTAAGTTAAATTGCTATTTTTCTTCATATTTTCTTCTAAGAGCTGTTGAGTCACAGTTATGCTTTGTCACTGTTCTGTTTTGTAATTGCTCTCTTTTGTCACCAATCTGTTTTCAACTTCTCTGTGTTGTCAATATTCTATTTGGTCACTAATCTGTTTTGTCTATGTTCTGATTTGTCACCATTCTGTATTCTTAGTGTTCTGATTTGTCACTGATCTGATTTGTTACTTTTCTGTTTTGTTATTGTTCGGTTTTGTCTTTGATATGTTTTGCCACTGATTGATTTGTCAATGATCTATTTTGTCACTGTTTTGTTTTGTTACATTTCTATTTTGTCTCTGGTCTGTTTTGTCACTGTTCTATTTTGTCTTTGTTCTACTTAATCACTGTTCCGATTTGTCACCATTCTTGTTTCACACTGTTCTGATTTACCACTGATCTGTTTGTTACTGTTATTTTTTATCACAGTTCTGTTTTGTCATTAAAATGTGGTCACTTTTCTATTTTGTCACTTTTCAGTATTGTTACTGGTCCATTACATTACTGTCTGTTTTTGAACAGTTCTGTTTTGTCCATGTTCAATTTTATCACTGTTCCGATTTGTCACCATTCAGTTTTTTCACTCTTATGATTTGCCAGTGATCTTTGTTACTGTTCTGTTTTGCCACTGTTATTTTTTGTCATTGAAATGTTATGTCACTGTTCTATTTTATCACTGATCTATTTTCTCACTGATCTTTCTTGCCACTGGCTGTTCGACACAATTCTTTTTTTTCACTGTTCTATCGTGCCACCACTATTCATGGAAACATAAATAAGTTTTCGACATCAGTTTTTCTTTTACATATCACGCATCTAGGGGTTTCCTGTACAGTGTTCAGTGCCCGAAAAAAAGATCTATGTAGGGTGCGAAAAATTGAAAGTACGGTGGGGTGGATAGGTCAAATCCTTTGAAGTGAATAGTTACAATTTGTGATATATTTTTTTATGTTTTTCAATATTTGATTTATGGAAATTAGTATGACTCAAAGGCCTTTTACCATTTTTGATACTGATTCAACATTATTTTTATAATTGAGTTCTAACTTTGACGATATTGGGTCTCTCGACAATTACGGCGGTTTTATAATAGATAGCAATGGCTGAATTGGTAGAGCGCATGTCCCCGTAGGATGAGAGATCTGGGTTCGAGTCCCAGTTGCGACCATTATCTTTTATTATTTTTCTGTGTCTTGTTCATTTTCATATTTTAATTAAAATTATTATTTTTATCTTCTTCTTAAATGATATAATATTACATTGATGGGAATAACCTTTAAAAGTTAAAAAATGAGTTTTTCTTATAAAAAGTTGAATCTATTAATTATCACAACTTCAATTCCTTTCATAAACGACGTTTAATTTTTGACCAAATCTTATTATATAAAATTCCTTATAATGCCCTGGACTCGCCAGAGCTTATAAAAATTCACATTACGTCAAGATCAAGACGACAATTCAATTTATTTCATTTGGCCATATGTAGAAATAACATTAGAAAAAATTCCCAAAGATACAAGTTTTCACAATATCGACACTTTTAGCAATACACTTCAGAAATATCGATTATAACTAACGCGTACCATCGAAAATTAATACAAGAGTGTTGATTTTATCGGGAGTATGGATATGTATTTCAACAGAAAATTTATTTATTTATTTATTCATTCATTTATATGCTCTTACATAAATAATTACATAACTTAGTATATTAAAAACTAAGTGTAGTTTTAATATACTAAGGTTATACCGTTGGTCGTTGGCAGATTCTATTAAATAACACAAATTTCAAATCATATAAACCACACACCCAAATAAATTAATACATAATCTAGTAAACACTGTTTTCAGAATTTTAATTTTACTTAAATTAAAATCGTTAAAAAATAAAACCGAGACAAAAATACCTCAGTTTTTCTATTTATTTAATGTCTTACAAACTAAATTCTTACACATTCATTTTATTTAGACATTATTGAAAAATCATAAATACTTATGATCGAAAAATACTTTCAAGAAGTACCTACAACTATATTTAATAATTCATCATCATGCGTTTTGAGCATTTTTATTGCTTACTCTAATGTAGGTATATATTAAAGCAACTTTTGAGTGAAATAATTCTATATTCTATATTCCTCTTCCTCTTCTCCTCACCTAAAATTAATTTGAAAATATAATAAAATTCCATCTCCAATCAACTTTAACATAAGCGACTTTTTTGGCTTGACTTCATTTAACAATGTATTATATTATTATTATTATTATTTTTAACATAATAGGTAAAACCTCAAATTATAACATTTTAATTAATGAAGACAATATTAGCGAAAATCAATCTAAATCTAAAACAGAAAAATCAGAAAAAAGATCGGGTCACATCTGGGACTCGAACCTAGGACCTTCGGCTTTTCGTGCAGATGCTCTATCCACTGAGCTAATGTGTCCCCATCCAATCCGGTCATATTTAACTGTATCATACTTCGACTGAAAACTACCAACATTATCTTCATTTTCTTAAAGCATATTTTTATTGGCTGCTATCTTAATGTATGATGGCAAGATTCAATTCGAACTAAATGTCATCTAGATAGTGTCAGGATAAATTAGATAGAAGCTAGAAGCCAATATAATTCCTTCGCTTTTCAATTTTCCGCTGGTGTTCAATTAATATTTAGAGCTCCCTAGCACCCGATTGAACTTTCCTTCCATAAGATTCCGACACGGTCGTATTACAGCTCCGTATTCAACACTGAGATGTTGACAGGAAAAGGTGCTAATTTGAACTAACCATTTCTGTGACATTTTTATTGCATTCAGTCGACAATAAGGGTAAGGAAATAAAAGGAATTTGTGGGTAGAATTTAATTTGGGAAAAGGTACATAAGGATAAATGCAAGGCACCAACAGCCCGTATAGGCGTAGGAAAGACAAAGCACATGCCAAATGCACTAGAACCAGATATGTGCAAAATGTGGTACCCGAAACCATTTGAAATGTAAAATGGAAATGGTTCAAAACTTTTCCATTTCAAATACAAAATGCAAACTACGTATTTTAAAAATGCATGGTAATTGCAAGATGGTTTCTCAGATCAAACAAAAAAAGACTAAAAAAATATATACTATACTGGATAAACTAACATAGCATTCTATTCTAGCATATTAGTTTTGGAAAATATTCCACAACTGCCACACTTTTAATAGACTTTGAAACAGATTTTGAAAATTACACTACGTTTCAATATAATTACTTCAAGAAACAACTACCTAATTATGTTTAGATAGATAGTAAAATTGCATTGAAATTCCATTTTTATTTTATCGATCCAAAATGTCCCGTATAAAACCATGAACCATGTCCAGTCATTTGGGACGAAAAAAAGAAGTTACCTGAAAAGTTTTCCGGGATTTTTGAAATTAGTAATATTATAGATTTCGATGTGCTCTTTCCGAATTTAAACTTTGCCTCCTCGTATCTTTGCAGCTCGCGCCGCCATTTTGGAAAAATGGCGCCTAATAGCAGTTTTTTGAAAATATCACCTTTCCGACTTACCTTACGTTAAAAACACGTATTTACAAAAAAACTAAATAAAATGTCCTACAGTATATGTATTAACAACTTTTTGTAAAATCAATAGTTTTGGCGTACGAGAGCCGCAAAGTATAATTCAATTTGCGATTTGGCTAAAAAAACTCATTTCCACACCATCTTCGGGTAGAGTAAGCGGCGTAATTATTGATTTTAGAAAACAAAAGTTAATATATAAATTGTAGGAAATTGTATCTAGTTTATTTTGTGAATATCCGTTTTTATCGTAAAATGAGTCGGAAAGGAGATATCGTCAAAAGCTGCTATTAGGCGCCATTTTTCCAAAATGGCGGCGCGATTGGCAAAGACACGAAGTGGCAAAGTTGAAATTCGGAAAGAGCACATTCAAATCTATAATATTACCAATTTTCAACACTCCCGGAAAACTTTCCAGGTAAAACTACCAAATGACGGGACTATTAGTATAAAACGATCGATTTGATTTGATGTTTGTGAGGATTTGTTCCAATATAAATACGCATCTGTTACTTTTAGCATCAAAGTATTAAGAGCAGAAGAAAGACAAAAACAGTTTGATAAGAACCGCCAATTTTTCGCTGAACTAATGTTGCCAGCTTAAAAAAAATAGAAACTACTATTGAAAATTTAATATTAGATCGTCTATGGCCCATTTTTTGTAATAATATTACCAAGGCGCTCCGCTGAAAGGCAACTGAAAACAAACTAAAACCAGCTGGTTTCTATGTCTTGATTGGTCAAAAAGCTTGTTTAACCATAGACGAAGAACAATCAGCTGACAGCCGGCAACTAGCAACCACGGCCGGCAATCTGCAGTGCGAATCGCGAGTCACCGCTTGCGTTACCATTGACAACGGGTTTTTGTGTGTTTTTGAAGTGTGCGGGCCATCACATTGTCATACAAAGACAGTTGCCAGTTGGCAGTTTTCAGTTGCCTCAGTGAGCGGATCGCCTTATTTTGCCAGGGAGCAACTTGACAGACGTAACTATGAAGAAAACAAAAGTGTTGAGATAATAGGAAGAATGTTGCAAAATTGCCTTTAAAATGAAAAATGCATTGAGAATAGTATTTAAAATGGAAATGGATATGGGTAAAAAACATTTAAAATTCTCTGATCAAAAGCTAGAAAATCAGTGGAGACATGGTTTTCAATTTTTTATTTTGCTCCCGTATAAATTGATAATAAAATAAAGTGTACAAGTTGCAAAAGCCTACAAAGTGATACTTTAAAGTGAAAATTACAGTGTACAAGTTGCAAAAGCCTACAAAGTGATACTTTAAAGTGAAAATTATAACTATACAGTGATTTAGCATTTGTGACTAACATTATTCAATATACTTAGTTGAGTATCGTTGAGGTTTTTGGCATTGTGGGACAGTTGCAGAACAATTATGGCCGAGAAACAAACTAGGAGCAAAGGTCTAGGACTGAATATTCCTGACACTAGTGAGACCAACATTGGAATCTTCATGAAGCAGATGCAGAATAAATTTGAGACCATGAAAAAGGAAATGTTTCAAAAAATAGACAACGAAAATAAAGATGCACGAACTTCTAGAGATTTTATCAGTAGCCAATATGACGACCTCAATACAAAAATGAATACTATTGTAAATTTAGTATCGGAGGTAGAAAACTTAAGAAAAGAATTAAATGAAAAAAACCTTATTATAAAAAATTTCGAAATTCGCCTGGCCAGCCTCGAACAGACTTCAAAGGAGGATGCATTAGAGGTCGCAGGAATACCACCATATGAAGGCGAACAACCCTCGGAGACCGTCAAGAAGCTGGCAGCGGCTGTAGGTGTAGAGATTCTTCCCCTAGATATCCTGGAAGCCAAAAGGATCCCCGACAGGCGTCCCGGAGCACCCCCGAAAATTTGTGTCAGATTCACGGATATTCGCAAAAGAAACCTACTACTAGTAAACCGAAAAAAAATTCACCATGATACCTTAAAATACTTTAACTGCGAAAAGATTTTTATAAGTGCTATTCTTAATCCTTATTTCAAAGAACTTTTATGGAAAACCAAACAAATATGCAATGAAAAAAAGTTTTCGTATGTTTGGTACAAAGACGAAAAAATTTTGGTAAAGAAATCAGCCACGGATAAAATAATATATATTAAACATTCTGATGACTTGTGTAAAATTATTTAGGATGTTGATGAGCTCTGTCACATGTCGAACATTGGCCCGATCGCTCTTACCATACAAAACCTGATCCTGACTGCTCTAAATTATTGTTGTGAAATCATTTTACAGTGATTGTTTCCAAACTGTCAGAAATCTTGTATCTTACCTATGTACTACTATCGGGTAAAGGGCGAACTCCCAGTTTCAGCCACTGTGACGGGGCTCCCAATTCAAAATATAAACTTCCATTGTAAATTGTTCTTAAAAATGGCTAGACTGATTTTTGATAATGAAAAAATTTCTTCTGATAAAATTAATAATTATGTATCTTCAGATATAAAATTTTGTAAATTACTAATGAAAGACTATACGAACCTAAAAATTTTTCACCATAATGTTCGATCCATAAATAAAAATTGGGAAGAAATACTCACTTTACTGAATAATCTAAAGGTTAAATTTGATATAATTATTCTATCAGAATGTTGGATTAATGAACTATATGTACCAAAACACCTTCCTGATTATACTCACTTCTCCACAAAAACACATCACAATCAGAATGACGGCATTATTATATATGTGAATAACGTACTGAATGTTCAGACTTTGGAATTAATAATCCCGGGTGCAAATTGTCTACAAATATCGTATGGTGACACATGCATATTAGCAATGTATAGATCTCCATCCTACCACAATATAACCCCATTCATACAAAGCCTAAATGAAAAATTATCACAACTTGCGCATAAAAAACACTTAATTTTAGTCGGAGACATTAACATTAACATTTTACCAAGTAATTCACACCCACAATGCCAAGATTACTTAAACCTACTTAGTTACCATGGATTGATATCTACAATAAATCACCCGACTAGGGTCACCAAAGAATCCAGCTCTTGTGTTGACCACATTATGATAAAAACGAATAATCCATATAAAACACTGGTTTTTGAATCTACTATTACTGACCACTATGCCACTATGATTTCATTAAACACACCATCAAAAAATATAAAAATGAAACACTATTATTGCATAAAACGAGTTGATTATGAGAATATATAAAAATCTTTTTCCTGTAATTATTGGCACAACTTACTACACATACCCAACGCTGATGATGCATGGACTTACTTCATAGACAAACTACAAACTGAAATAAATAATAACACTAATTCTATAGTAAAAACAATCCCTCACAAATTTAAACCTCTAACTCCCTGGATTAATCACACCATTATAAATTGTATAAGAAAAAGAAACTTACTTCATAAAAAAACTTCATTGAATCCTTCTGACACTATACTTAACAACTTTTACAAAAGATACAGAAACATATGTACAAAAGTCATCAGGAATGCTAAGGAATTATATTATAGACATAAAATAGAAGAAAGCAAAGGTAATCCAAAAGAAATGTGGAACATATTACGTGAAGCTACTCATACTAAGCCTAACTTAAACACTGACCTAAAACAACTAAATATTGATGGACTGACCGTCGACTTCTCAAAGAATCCAGAAAAAATCCTAAACCATGCCAATGACTTTTTCACTAATGTCGGGAAAAAATTAGCAAACAAAATGTCCTCCCCGAATTCTAATACAAAACAGGAAAAAACACATATACTCCTTTCTAAACAATTTAAATTTCAAACGGTTACACATGACGATATTAAGAATACAATTAACTCATTAAAAGACACAAAGTCCGCCGGTATGGATGGCATCACAGTAAGTTTACTCAAAACACTTGTTCACGAACTATTGGAACCTCTCACTTACATAATTAACCTCAGCATATCACAGGGAATTTTCCCTAATGAATTAAAGCAAGGGCTCGTCATACCCATATACAAAAGTGGTCTAAAAGTGGACATTAACAATTATAGGCCCATAACAATACTTAACTCACTCTCGAAAGTAGTTGAAAAAATAATCAACAAACAACTGAAAACATTTTTGGAAAGCGAGCAGCTACTCTCCGAAAATCAATTTGGTTTTCGGTCAAATAAGAGCACTGCCGATGCCATTATTGCTGTTACAGACTTTCTTGTTTCAAATTTAGATAAGGGTAAAAAATGCATTTCTATCTTCCTAGACCTCTCAAAAGCTTTTGATACCATCTCCTTTGACATCCTTATTAATAAACTAAATACCATTGGTATAAGAGGGAAAGACCTAGAATTTCTTCAAAGTTACTTAACTAATCGAACTCAAAGTGTCAAAATCGAAAACAAATTCAGCCAACCCCTCCCTATAACCTACGGAGTTCCCCAAGGAAGCGTCTTAGGCCCTACTTTGTTTCTCATATACATAAACGATCTTTGTAACCTAATGATAGATGGAAAAATTGTAAGTTTTGCTGACGATACTGTGCTACTCATTCAATCAGACACTTGGTTAGACGCATACAAAATGGCTGAGAAATCAATTAACTCTGTTAAAAAATGGCTAGATATTAATTATCTTGCACTAAACACTACCAAAACAAAATACATTCCTTTTAGTATGAATATCGTTGGCCAACCTAATCAAGATGCTGAAATAAAAGTACATGAATGTTCTTGTATTCACGATACATTCTGTCAATGTCCTTGCCTAGATCGAACGGACCATATCAAATACCTTGGTCTTACATTTGATCAATATCTTAAGTGGAATACACATTGCCTACTTATCACGAATAAGCTTAGAAAACATGTTTATTTTTTCAAAAACATTAGAAACATACTAGATTCCAAATCTATGAAAATTGTTTATTACTCTCTTTGTCAATCAATCATTGAATATGGAATAATCGCATGGGGAGGTGCAACACTATCAGCTATAGATTCATTATCGAAGGCACAAAAATTAATTATGAAAGTTATTCTTAAAGTTCCCATAATAACAAGTACTGTAGATATATTCAACAAATTCAATGTATTAGATATTCGACAAATATACACAAAAACTATCTTAACTCATCTGTTTAAAAATAAAACACATACATTTTATAAAAATACCCAAAATATTGTAAACACGCGGCACAAAACCAAAGAACTCATACAAATACCTAAAACAAACACAACATTTGGTCAAAGAAATTTCAAATACATTGCGTCTAAAATATACAATAACCTACCTGACAAAACAAGACAATCGAATAATATTAAAAAATACAAAATCCTGATCAAACAATGGATCATCGAAAAAGGTCGTGCAATAATTAGTCACCTCACCCAAATATAATCGTATATCTCATTATTGTTACCACTACCTACCAACCTGAAAATTTTGTCAAATATTTTTGCTTTATTGAAAAATGTACTTCATATTATAATTAGAAAATATTTGTAAACTAGTCTGTCTCGACACAGGAGTTCCTAGTGAGACAGGCAAGGCCAAAAAAAAAATGTAAACCTTATTATATAGATTCAATAAATAAAAAAATAAAAAAAAAAAAAATTCAAATGTTTATGGAAAACATTTCTAGTGCGTAACATCTATCCAGTGATTCTACGGTACACAAAGTACGTTGTACACACAATATCGCCGTAGCTTCGATATCAGCATCGCCATTATTATTACTATGGGAGGTGGTAGGTGTCATTACTGGGGGACATAAAACACTGATATACTATACATAATTCTTTAATATTCGGTGTTCACCCACAGACTACGAGTATACAAGTGTAGAGCCGGCATATACTATACATAATTCTTTAATATTCGGTGTTCACCCGCAGACTACGCGTATACAAGTGTAGAGCCGGCATTAGGAAAGCAAAATCATATACGGTGGACTAGTTATAGACATAAAATTTACTGTGTGCATAAAGTTTACTGTAATAAGAATAATTATTATACATGATGTTAAGGTACATACTTGACTTACAGCCCGTAATTCCTGACATTATTTGGAGTAAAAAGTGTTAATAAAATTTTGGTCTCCGATGACATTTTTGATGTTTTTTTTCTATAAAAACATAAAAAACAGTGTTGGACAGTTGGGAGCGGGGCAAGTGGTGGGGCGGTTACTCGGCTGAGTAAACAATGACGTCTACAAACTACAAACATTTTCAAAAACCATTATAAAATCCAAGATGAAAGAACAAGGGGCCTACGGCCCGGTACTCTGAAAATCATTATTCACAAGTCCAGTGACGTCATGCGGAAGAATCTTTTTTTGTTTGATTTAGAAGAACAAAAATTGAAAAAAAAAAATGTCGTGAAAAAAGTCACCGGAGACCGAAATGTCGTTCACATTTTTTAATCCAAATAATGTCAGGAATCACTGGTTATAGTAAGTCTAGTACGTACCTTAGCACCCTGTATGGGATAAATGGGATTGCACTATCCTCTCCACATCTTGAACAAAAACATTATTATTATTAAGGTTAACTTATATCTGTTATATGTAACCATTCTGACGGGAATCAATAAAATCTTTGAAGGTGGTTTGGACTGCCCCATCGGAGTTGAATTTTTTTGAGTTGAAGTTATCCAAATTTGAAAAAAATGGTAATCTGTTGGGGCAAGGTCCGGAGAGTATGGTGGATGTCTTAGACATTACAATTGAAGCTCCTCTAATTTGGTAGCCGTCTGTTGTGCAGTGTGTGGTCTAGCGTTATCATGAAGCAGCAGTGGCCTAGAGCGATTAATTAGCCTCGGTTGTTTAGCAGCTAGCTTTTCCATCATGGTTTGCAGTTGCTGACAATAGAGATCTGCCGTAATCGTCTGGCCAGATTTAAGACAGCTGTAGTGAACGACACCAGCACTATATCTGTTACACACCCCAAATCTTTATATAACAATCTATACCAACGACAGCTGTTTAAGGATGTTGAAACTATATATATATATATATATATATATATATATATATATATATATATAATCCTATATACCAAATAAATATTCAAAAAATCACTGAATGGCTAATGAATAAAGATCACAAGGAAACTGAAGACCTCATAAAATAGAACTTGTTATTATTTAAGCATTGCTAATAGTACTGTCCTTCATTTTCTATTTAAACAGGGGGGTAATGGACGTGACTTACTTTAACCAGTGATTCCTGATATTATTAGGTCCTTACATATGAAATTGGCGTTTTGTATTGGAGGAACATAAAGTCGATTTTTTTAAATATAATATATTTATTTAATCAAAGTATGTACCTTATTATGCACTTTTGCCATCTCATAGGTAGTACATTGATCCCTTTACTAAAAAAACCATTCGGAGGGGAATCAATAAAATCTTTGAAGGTGGTTTGGACTGCCCCATCGGAGTTGAATTTTTTTGAGTTGAAGTTATCCAAATTTCGAAAAAAATGGTAATCTGTTGGGGTAAGGTCGGGAGAGTACGGTGGATGTCTTAGACATTCCAATTGATGCGCCTCTAATTTGGTGACCGTCTATTGTGCAGTGTGCAGTGTGTGGTCTAGTGTTATCATGAAGCAGCAGTGGCCTATAAACCAGCCTCGGTTGTTTAGCAGCTAGCTTTTCCATCATGGTTTGCAGTTGCTGACTTGACGTCTGCCGCAATCGTCTGGCCAGATTTAAGAAAGCTGTAATGAACGACATCAGCACTAGTCCACCAAACGCTCACAAGTAACTTTTTTGGAGTCAAATTTCGCTTGGGGCATGGTTTGGCTGGTTCGGCGGGGTTCAGCCATTGCGATGAGCGCTTCCGATTATCGTACAGGATGCAATTTTCATCACACTTTTCCCACCTTTCAAGCTTTTTCACCTTCTCAATTTGCTTCAAGGAAAAAAACAAATAAATTAAAATTTTCGAAACACAAATACATGAGTAAATAGCTGTATAAATTTAAATATGGAATTCCTAACCAAAGAGAAGATATTTGAGATCAAAGTTGCCAGTACGGCAAAATGTCAATTCATATGTAAGGACCTAATATTTAGAGTAAAAACGGTGTTGCCACCCGCTCGCCTCAGGGATCTCAGATAGAGATAGGTATAATGCCATTTTACAGCATTTAGTAGAAACAAAAGTCGACCTTTTTTTTCCAGTTCCATGCCGCATTGCTACAAATTATAATTACCTACATAATTTATGTCCGGGTTAAATTTTCCCCACAGGAAAAACTTAACCCTTTCACACACTTTTCCACAAATGATCATCTAGTAAATTCACGCTTTGCAAGTGTATTATATAAGTATAATTAATACAAAACAATACAAGAACAACATGTTAACCTACCTGAGAGTACCAAATGGGAAAATAATTCACCAACTCCAGATATTTTCATATCAGAGTATTTCATATTAGAATATATTAGACCGATAAATCCAACTGATCCTTCAATACAAATATTTAAAAAATCTTTCGTAATCCTACATGTATTTAAAATGACTGATTTTTGCATTTTTATATATAAATTATTTCACAAATCTAATACGCCAAAATTTTTAATTAGAGAAATTTTTAATTTTAAATTGTATGGCACTGACATTAAATATGAGACTATCTCTGGAATCATAAGGTTGGCCATTATATCCTTACACACAGATATACTACTATTTATTTGTATTTTTTTGACATACTTCGTGCTGTGGCGCAACTTGCGATTTTTTTTTAAATCCTCAAAGTTAAAAAAAAACTTTTTTGCGTTGATGATTCATTTTAATGCTTAAATGCTTTACATATGAGTATGCTTTGTCTAGTTTACAATATTTTATTGACACTATAAACCAAAGTTTTTTTTTAAATTTGAGGATTTAAAAAAAAAGTGCAAGTTGCGCCACAAAACGAAGTATGTCAAAAAAATACAAATAAATAGTAGTATATCTGTGTGTAAGGATATAATGGCCAACCTTATGATTCCAGAGATAGCCTCATTTTTAATGTCGGTGCCATACAATTTTTTCTTAAAAAAATGATAAAAAACGCAATTGCTTCATACGAAATTTTATAGCATAATCAGCAGAATCCATTTCTAGCCAAAAAAAGACCCATGAGAATTCAACTCTCTATGTCTATGAAAGGCGATTTTCAGCCCACTGTGCGTCGCCGCAGAGTCTACAACGTAAACATTATATACTAATAACTTGTATAACATTGGCGCAGCCGGTAGGATTCGAACCCACACTCTGTATAACCACTGGAGCGACAAAGCAAATTAAAATATTTTTTGTCGGATTGCTAAAGGAATTTTTTCTGCCCACATAAAAAAAATCGTACCTCCTAATTTGAATATGGAGACATACAAACTGATTATAGTTCTATGTAGCCAATGAATTCGCCTGTCTTTTGTTTATTATCACATATTTTTAGGCGTTAGAGTTTGTGTATTTGGGAAGTATGTTTAAGAGAGATGGGAAGGCTGATAGGGATATTGAAAGAAGGGTAAATGCAGGTAACTCTATTAATGGTGGACTGAATGCTGTTGGCGCCAACAAAAATCTGTCCAAAGAAGCGAAGCTAGCAGTTCACAATGGAGTGCTGGTACCTACCCTGATGTATGGCAGTGAAGCATGGAACTGGCAGAGAAAGGATGAAAGTAGACTGAATGCTGTAGAAATGAGATCCCTGAGGCGTATGTGTGGTAAAACCATGTATAATCGTGTGAGGAATGTGGAGATCCGAAAAGAATGCAAGGCCGATGTGAGCGTCATAAGTAAGATTAAAAAAGGGACGCTTAGATGGTTTGGACATATAGAGCGAATGAACGAAGAAAGGAGTGTCAAGAGAATATATTATACTAATGTGAATGGTAGAAGAAGTCGAGGACGCCCGAGGAAGACATGGCACGATCAAGTGAATCAGATACTTGAGTCGGGCCATGTCAAGAGTCAGAATAATAGAAGAGCATGTATGATAAGATGTATGAATGTGAATGAGGCGAGGAGTGTATGCCAAGACCGAGTTGTTTGGCGGTCCGTCCTCTCTGCCTACCCCTGCGGGGAAACGGCGTGATGGTTAGTTGTTAGTAAGTTAGTTATTTTTAGGATTTCCAAAAAAATATATAATTAAATTTTTAACCTTAAAACATTTTAAAATCTAGAGAACATTTATTTTGTTATATTTTGAATGTAGAATATATTATATAAACGTTTTAATTTAAAAAAAAAGCGAAAATTTGCCACATTTTGGCAACAAAGCAATCCGAGGTTTTGGAAATAGTGCCATAATGTGGCAAAAAGCGCTCGAGTGGATAATAACTGTTTATTACACATTCTCTTCAGAACTTTCATCCCCAATTCGACCCGAGTTATCTATGTGGCACAAGCAGCTGTGAGGTCCAAGAGATACAAAAATCTCGGCAAGAAAAAAATAATACAAAAACAATGAAAGTAACACAATGTCGCTCCTTCCTTTCATATAAGTTTCTGAAAGAACGAAATACAAAGAAATTCTCTCAGCAGATGTCAAGAAAATCTTACGGCTTCCCACCGGGCGGGGTGGGGGATTTTTGATGTGTTCAGTTCACGTTACAAAAATCATTAATAATATTTTTAGAATTACATACATACTAACTTGTATGTAATTACTTGTATCAAATAATTATATGAATTAATGAATCAAAATTTTACTTTAGCCGTATTTGATGACCACATCTGAATAGCCAGATACTTCTGAACCTTCTCCTTTCCTGTCTCCTTACTCTCGCCCCTCCCTAAAACCTCAACGGACGGAGGGACGGAGGGACGGAGGGACGGAGGGACGGAGGGACGGAGGGACGGAGGGACGGAGGGACGGAGGGACGGAGGGACGGAGGGACGGAGGGACGGAGGGACGGAGGGACGGAGGGACGGAGGGACGGAGGGACGGAGGGACGGAGGGACGGAGGGACGGAGGGACGGAGGGACGGAGGGACGGAGGGACGGAGGGACGGAGGGACGGAGGGACGGAGGGACGGAGGGACGGAGGGACGGAGGGACGGAGGGACGGAGGGACGGAGGGACGGAGGGACGGAGGGACGGAGGGACGGAGGGACGGAGGGACGGAGGGACGGAGGGACGGAGGGACGGAGGGACGGAGGGACGGAGGGACGGAGGGACGGAGGGACGGAGGGACGGAGGGACGGAGGGACGGAGGGACGGAGGGACGGAGGGACGGAGGGACGGAGGGACGGAGGGACGGAGGGACGGAGGGACGGAGGGACGGAGGGACGGAGGGACGGAGGGACGGAGGGACGGAGGGACGGAGGGACGGAGGGACGGAGGGACGGAGGGACGGAGGGACGGAGGGACGGAGGGACGGAGGGACGGAGGGACGGAGGGACGGAGGGACGGAGGGACGGAGGGACGGAGGGACGGAGGGACGGAGGGACGGAGGGACGGAGGGACGGAGGGACGGAGGGACGGAGGGACGGAGGGACGGAGGGACGGAGGGACGGAGGGACGGAGGGACGGAGGGACGGAGGGACGGAGGGACGGAGGGACGGAGGGACGGAGGGACGGAGGGACGGAGGGACGGAGGGACGGAGGGACGGAGGGACGGAGGGACGGAGGGACGGAGGGACGGAGGGACGGAGGGACGGAGGGACGGAGGGACGGAGGGACGGAGGGACGGAGGGACGGAGGGACGGAGGGACGGAGGGACGGAGGGACGGACATTCAAGGACAGTTGTGACTCGTGCAATATTCACATAAAAAAGAGAAAATTGAAAGGCAGTTTCACCCAATGAAATGTTTGGTTTACACGCAATCGTTACAGCAGGACAGCATACTCGCGGCGTCATATCGGAGGCTGAAAAAGCCAAAAACAAACCAAACCCACGGCCACCTTCCCGCACCACGCACCGCAATGAAATGTAACTTTTTTTTTTGTTTTTTTTTATATTAACTTTATACATGAGGCCTTGAGGAAAATAATTTCTCTCAGGGCCTATGTCATCTTTGAAAATGCTGCGTGGAGGGTCTTTTTGAGGAGAGGAAGGAGTGAACATGGGTCTTGAAGAGACCCATGTTGTAGGAAGGAGGAAACAAAGAGTCTGGCAAATCGTTTCACAGCCGAGCTGTTGAACTCAAGAACGAGTCGTAAAAACGACCAGTTGTCATGTGACAAATGTCAACCGTGTACATATGTTGGGCGAGCGTTTGGCGTGTTTCTCGACTATGCACCGGTGCCGAGGGGATCAATGACGCTAGTTCCTCGGAGCATCTTCCATTGAAATACCTTCCATTGAATAAATTTGCGTTTATATTCGAATGAGCCTGACAGTTCTATAAATGATTATGGATTCCAGTTCGCAATACACCGTTATTTTTACATCAGTTACAATTTCAATTCCACAACAAAATAACTCTTAACTCCAACCTCCAACAAATCTCCAACCTTTTTCAACCTATCTGCTTTCACACCCTGTTTCTCTTGGAAATTTATATTCTCACCCCTAAATCTACCTGTCGAAATAACTTTCCATTGTGTTTTTGTTTTGTAGCCACACTTGAACCAAAAATTGAAGACTATTTTGAATTTTTTTGTGAACTGCCTTAACTGCCCGGAGCCAGGAAAATGACACCCCGAATTTTTATTAGTTGTGAGGCTGAAGAAAATTGCGAGAGGAAGAAAACAGGAAAGGGGAAGTTTGTAAAGTACCGGGTTATGCAGATCTACTATAAATTACTCGCTTTTTGACTAAACTACTATGAACTGGTATATACGAACGGGCCATAAGGATGTGTTAATAAATTCCATTAACAGTTAATCCGTATCGAACTGCAGTATTTTAGTTAAAATATTAATGTAGGAAACAATATCGAGCAAGTTTAGTAAGTACAGCACATAGAAGTGTACTGCATATTTTACATTTATGGGAATAAATCATAAGCATTGACATTCGGTTTGCTAGCCAACCCTTCTGTTATGGTACGGCCTCATACGTGCCGAGCGCGCTCGTCACTGAAGCTTTCCGAGCTTGTCGCTTGGTGGCCGAAATATCCACCGGGCCCTGGGTCAACGGCAAGCTATGGCACGCTCTGGCAGGCGTCGGCACGCGGTCTGACCACACACGTGGGACTTGTCAAGGGTTGTCGTGGCTCGCCACGAGTCTGGTCAGCGCATTAGACTATCGAAGACTCAATGCCAAGAACTGTGATGACTAAGAGGCGGCTAGCGGTGGCAAAATGATGAATTCCCAGAGCCGCTTATTATTAAAGGCAAAACAATTAAATTATCGTTATTTAACGGGTAAAATTTGTTTTAAACACAGTGTAGTTCTTGCAGGTGGCCGATGTGAGCGAGCGTGTACAACAAGAGACCTGATCTGTATCAATTCTCATTTTTGAATGATTTATTAACGAAATTAGTTTTCATACAGGGAATACTTAAATACATCATTTATTTTCATAAACATATATTGGGTTTTCAATCTGGATGTTGTGTGATATCAATCGTATAATTTTTTTTACGAAATATAGAGGAAATGAATTAAAGATTTAATTATAAATACGTTACAGTTTCTTCGCTGGTATTATAATGCGAACACGTGTGAGCTACTGTGATTCAACATCCAAAATATTGCGACATATAACAGTTGAGTTCAGATGGAAAAGTGTAAATCAACCAAACTAAAATAATATTCAATTGCGTACTGCTCATCGACATTTTGGTGCTAAAAATTACTATACCGGACTTGTTAGCTGCAGTTCCTTGGCGATAACATGAAATATGATATGTTTGTTTACGATATTTATACACGTACATATAATGTTATTTTTGTCCCTTTCTGTTCAAAATAAAATATATGGAAAAGAAATGAGACATACTATCGGCTTATCTTCCATATAAGCAATCCTTTTAAAACTACAGTATGTTAAAGGATTTATTTAGCTAACTAGCGCATTAGAATGGGCAAAAATAACTAAGTAATAATTATTGTATTTTAAAGAAGAAATATAATACTCGACAGCCTCCGTGGTCGAAAGGTTAGTGTCTTGACTAGCAATACGGTGGGCTCGAGTTCATATTCTAACGTGCACGAGTAAATTTATTTGATTTATTTGTGTTATTTTCACAAATTAATTTAAACGTAAAAAATAATGTGTAGTATATTTGCGGCATGTTCCAGAGTAGAGGAACTCTCAGTATCGCCCTGGCGTAATACTACCATTCAGAATTGAAAAGTTATATGAAATGACTTTAGCCGTGTTAGGAGATCAGATCTGAATAGTTCCCCATCTCCTTCCCCTCCCCACTGCCTTCAGTCTCACAACGGTTCTATTAACATAAAAAAGAAATCTTTTCATTTTATTTTTGTTATAAATTAACTCCTTAAATTAACTTGAGGAAAATATTTTTCCCATAGACCCTACGTCATTTCTGGGGATGCTGTGTGAAGAGTTTTTCGAGAAGAGGAAGGAGTGAACATGGGTTGTGAAGAGATCATGTTGTAGAATAGAGGAAACACGGAAGCCGGCAAATCGTTCCACAGCCGAGCTGTTGAACTTAAGAGCGATCCGTAGAAACGACCCGTTGTCATGCGACACGAATGTCAACCGTGTACAAATATTGGGCGTGCGTTTGGCATTTTTCCCAATTATACAACGATACCAAAAGGATCATAGATACTAGATCCTCGGATCATCTTCCACTGAGAAGTAGAACACAGACAGTGTAGAACACAGACATCGTTCACGAATGAATCGTAAGAACGACCCGTTCTCACGTGAAAGATGCTGTCTGCAAAAGTTGGGTGCGCGTTTGGTGTAAATTTTAAAAGAATTAAAAATAATATACGAGTATATCATACTGGTATTTGCGGCACTTTCCGGAGTGGAAGACACTATCAATATCACCCCGGTGTAAGACCACCATTCAGAATTAAAATGTTGCTTGAAATGTCTTTAGCTGTGTTTTTTCCTGGCCATTCATATCAGAATGGCCAGGTAATTCCCCAGCTTCTTCTTCCCCATCTCCTTCCCCTCATCACTACCTTCAGCCTCCAACACACCCCATATAGCCTCACTGGCTCAAGACGGTTGGGAGGAATTAAAAAATGTTTTAATTTTTTTTTTTACTTTCACTTCACACAGAAGGCCCGGAGGAAAATAGTTTTCCCTCAGAGCCTATGTCATCTCTGGGGTGTGTGTGAATGATTTTTAGAGGAGAAGGTGTGAATATGGGTCTTGAAGTGATTCATGTTGTAGAAGGGAAGAAACACAGAAGTCGGCAAATCGACGGCAGGCGTAGTCCAGTAGTAAGGCTCTGGACTCTCAATCTGAAGGTCGCGGGTTCAGCCGGCGTGCGCTAATAAATTTTATTTCATTCATTTGTGTTATTTTACAATTAATAAATTAAAAATAATATACCTATAGTATATTTGCGGCATGTTCCAGAGTGGAAGATACTCTCAGTATCGCCCTGGTGTAAAACCACCATTCATAATTAAAACGTTGCTTGAAATGTAGCCGTGTTTGGTGACTAGATCTGAATACCCAGGTACTTTCCCACCTCCCTCTTCCCTCTTCCCCATCTCCTTAACCTTCCCACTACCTTCAGCCTCACAACATAGCCAATTGGGGATGCCATAGTCTCAGTTGGGACTCTCATGCGGTATTCATATAAAAAATCGTTCCACAGCCACAAATGCGAATGAAATATCGTTCGTTCCGAACCCAAGAACGTGCCGTAGAAAGGACCCATTCTCATGCGACACGAATGACAACTGCATTCAAATTTTGGGCGTGCGTTTGGCGTGTTTCCCAATTATGCAACGGTGTCGAAGGGACATACGCTAGTTTCTCGGGCCATCTTCCATTTAAATACCGAATTAATACGGACAGCATTCCCACATGACGCCTGTGCTCTAAAGATTTCAATCCAGTTGTAATTGGGGAAGCTATTAAACTGATCGCCCGTTTCTGCTTAGGGTTAAAGATTTTTTTTAAGTATTTTAGGGCTCTAGACCAGAGGTGGCTGTCATATTCAACGGTGGGGCGCACTTGTGATTTCTACAGGATCATCACCAGGGATTTCTACAGGTCAAGGATATCCCCGATATACATATGTATATAAAACGTACCCATATATCACGTCATTTTCATAAGTCAATTTTTGTTGTTAACAACATACTCAACTTCTCGCATGCTAAAACCGGGAAGCGGTTAAAAAATAAGTGTGATGAAGTAATTTTTCCCTTGAGTAAGACACTGTAATAGCCCCAGCGTGGCCGCCTACTAGTGATGACTCTACACTCTACCCATTTGAAAGTATGTCGCTAATAACCTTTCAACTCCTTGGCAGACCGGCTAATGAAATGAAATTGAATTATTTATTATTAATTTTCAACGCCCTGATGGGCTTTTACGTAAAAAGTATATAATACAGTGATATATATGTAATACAATGTTTAAATAAGAAATATAAACTCATAGCAAAGAACATTATAAAAATGGTAGGTATAAAGTTAAGTAAAAATATTATATTATAATAAAAGAGAAAAAAAAATAATTAAACTGAAACCAGTTTTTAAATTGCAGCCGGCATATAAATAATAATATATGGTGTAGGTTAATATGAGAAATTGACAAATTAGTAATACAAGAAAAGTTTACAATACAGAAAAACAAAAGAGAGTAACAAGTTTTTACATTATTGATAAATAAAAATAATACAAAAATATATGCAACACCTCCTACATTATAAAACTAATATGCTGCATAAAAATATCTTTAAGGTAAGATAATATGTAATAAAAATTAAAACAATAATATACTCTGTCACAGAACATCTGCAAACTACGAAATTGGGTATAATACTTGTAATGTAACACGTTTTGACGAGATGTGTGTAGGCAATCGCTTTTCTAATTGTATAGCTGCATCGACTAAATTTGGTCAAAGGATCTATGGCACCTTCCGAAATGGAACACGTTTTAAATTCACGTTTGTATGGGCCTGACAACGCAAATAGCTGCAGAACTTAGCAATAAGGCGGTTCACTCACGAGGCAGCTGAAAAAAAAACAGTTTGCAAATAAACTCGCTATCCTGCGTGTGTCAATGTAATTGTCAGCACACCACACAACTTCTCAAAAACTCATTGTCAATGGCAAAGCAAGCAGTGACTCGAAACTCGCCATGCTAGTTGCTACGATGACAGTTGATTGTTCTTCGTCTATGGTTAAACAAGCTGAGATAAGACAGAGAGGCTACATTATTAAATTTATTCATTTTTAAATTAAATGCATTTCTATGAATTAAGCAAAAAATAATTTGGTTATTTGAAAGTGTTTGCCATTTTCAGGGTTAGTGACATAAAATTGACTTTACCTGAGCTGAATTTGTACCAGGAAGGTCAATCTAGGGAATTCTATATCCACAGTTATGAATATTTCGTAGACTACAGCAGTCCATTATATTTTCTGAAAACGAAAAAGGCAGAATAGTTTTCATAGATTTTCTGTAAGCGATGAAAGAGTATAAGATACGTTACATTGAAACATTTTTTTCAAAAGATATTACGATGACATAATAGTCTCCTTTGACGAACGATAAAAATTCTTGGCTACTGTCTCAGAGGCCGCGGGTTCGAAACGTTTTGATTTGCATTTATATGCTCGGTTTCCGGAAACTCGAAGCACATCCAAGATCCACAAACTAGAAACCATATCAAATTTGGAGTCGATTTTGTGGTATAAATTTGATTAGAGTTTACATTTTCGAATAAATCTTGAAATTGGTATTTTTAGATAAAATTGAAAAAAAACATTGGTCACAAGAAGGTTAATATCGTGTATTTAAAAACGCATATGTCTTTTAAAGGCATAAACATAGATCCAAAAGATTATTTTACCTTTAATTGACAAAGAAGTGGAAAATAAGGTTTAAAAAATGGAACTGTTCAGTTTGAGAATTTTTTTCTTTAGAGTCTATAAGATGTAGATTCGCCAATTTTACATTTTTTACAAGTTTCCGATCACCGTGTGTATGTGATAACGAGCTGTTATGTACCCGGCATTGCTCGGGATTATGGATGGCTTAGATCAGTGGTTTGGGAGGAATCTTCAATTAGGGAGGCGGGAATGAGTACCGCCGCCCCGGGAACCATTTAATGGATAACCAATACCTCTGTCTTAGGTCACTCAAAGTGGTTCGCTACGTTTGGTGTCTTAGCAGGGGTGCCCGGGTTCATAAGGTAAGTTTTATCTAGGTCTTGGCGGCAGATGATCTAGACACACTGAACCCCAGATTCCTACCCAACCCTCATACCTTTTTCCTTCCCAGAACTTCCTCTTCTTCCTTTCCTTACAAATACCCTCCACACAGCATGCCCAAAGATGACATAGGCCATTGGGGAAATTATTTTCCTCAGGGTCTCCTGTGTGGACCTAATGTAAAAAAAAAAAAGTGGTTCTTAACCTTGTTGGTACTGACCCCCACCAGTTTCATATGCGCATTCACCGAACCCTTTTTGATGGACAAGCGGGGCGTGTCATCAAGAATCAAATGAGTCGGTGGTGTGTCTTGACCTCCGCCGAACCCGCGAGACTGACTCACCGAACCCCTGGGGTTCGATCGAACCCAGGTTAAGAACCATTGGCTTAGATTGAAGTCAAATTAGTATAGACCTCTTTTTTTACGATTTATTTTATAACCACTGGAGCGACAGAGCGATTGAAATAGTTTTTCTCGAATTGCTGAAGAAAATTTTCCGCCCACCTTAAAATAATCATACCTCCGAATTTGAATATGGCGACAAACAAACTGAATATAATTTCTATGTAGCCAATGAATTTTGTTACATATTTGTAGGATTTATAAAACAAATATAATTAAATCTTTAATCTTAAAACATTTTAAAGAATCTAGATAATATTTATTTGGTTATATTTTGAATGTACAATATTATATAGTCGTATTAATAAAAATAAAAAATTTGAAAATTTGCCACATTTTGGCAACAAAACAATCCGAGGTTTTGGAAATAGTGCCATAATGTGGCAAAAAGCGCTCGAGTGGATAATATGTGTTTTTTTTTTATAACAGTAGGTAATTGTAGCCCAGTTTTTAGACGAAAATAGGAATGGAGGGTCGTTTTTATTTATTTTTCGGTTTGAATTGAATATTTTTATATTTCAAACATAACCATTATGCTTATGTATTATAATAATAAAATTTTTAAGCGTATTTTATTACCTTTCCAAAACACTTTTTTTTATAAATAACACCGTCCGGCGTCATCCTTTTCTGTAAATCATGAACTAAATTTAAAATGTAAATAATAATCATTTATTCAGTCGAGAATATTGTGTATGAAGTGAGGGTACTCTATCGTGCCATGTTCTGTTCATTTCACTTTAAATTTACGTTAATTGGAGATACGCCAAAGTTGAACATAAATAAAATTAATTGACGATGTTAATGTAAATAAGATTTTATTGATAATAATATATTCACAATTATTGGGTTTGCTTCAAGATCTTGACATATTAACCTTTTCCATTTTTTTAAAAAGTAATATTTCTTTACGCAAGCTTGACTTGGGGGGTAATCTGGCGAATTCGTTACGAAAACGCGTTACTACGTTACTCGTAGTCGGGCGAGGCGAACGGGCTGTAACACTGTGAAGCAAGAGAGAGCAGTGCACGCGCACATTTTCTTTCTCTCTTCCTCTTATAGTCAGTACATGAAATATTTCAGTCAGTATTTTTAAATACCAGTGACGCGCCAAACTCGGGGGGGAGCGGACGTCGATGCGAACGGCTTGATCGGAGAAGGCGAACGATAATAAATTTAAATAAATATTTGTAGAAAATTAATATATGTATGTAAATATTTTATACATATAATCACACATATATATACATACATTTAGAAGGAGCTAAATAAGTTTTACTTCAGTCGTGTGGTCTAAAGCACACGACTGTGAGAATATTCTTTTCAATTGTCCCAACTGCTTCCGATTTTCCGGAGTCAGTGGGGCAATGGTATCGCAATCGGAGTATGTAGGGAGATGAGTAAAATGTGTGGAGATGGGAGGGAAATGTGGTAGAAGATGATAAACCCTTTATTTATATTTATGTGAGTACCGCGCAAGAGTCCCAACTGCTACCAACAGTCAGAACCAGTGAGACTGTGGTATCCTCAATTGGGGTGTATTGTGAGGCTGAAGGGAGAGAGGATAGGAAAAAATGAATGTTAAATGAATAGTACTTGACTAATCAGATTCTACTAAATCCAGTACAAGCAACATTTCCAATTTGAATGGTGGTCTTTCACCAGGGCGATACTGAGAGTATCTGCCACTCTTAATCTTATGTGCCTATGTAGCGAAAAGGTATTTACGGAGTTACGGAGAAAAGGTATTCAACGTTGAGAGTTCGATGTATGAGGTAGAACCTAAAAACGATTTAAGAATTTTATTCAATCCTTAGGTTCAGTCGTTTCACAGAAATTAAGTCACCAATTGGCATTCAGGCTTGTCGTGGTTTTTATTTATTCTGTAAATAATTTTATAAGAAAAAATTGAATTAATGGAAACTGTCACGGATAATTTTAACCATTAAAACGCTGTTTCTGATATGCGTTTATACATCTAATATATAAAAAATAATGTTTGTTTCTTTATGTGTTCGTATGTTATGCGCGTACATACCATTCATCTGATTGCGATGAAACATTGGAAATATGATGTGCGCATACCTGGGACGGTTATAGGATAGTGAGCTCTGGCGTTGTGAAATTATTTCCTATATTATTCATCCGATTTCGATTAAAATTTCATCCGATTGTTATTACATTTATTTGAATTGTTGTGAACATGCCCGTGAATATTTATATATATTGGTGAGCTCTGGTGTTATACAATTTGCATAAAAATTAAATAGTTTTTTTTGTATGTGGCTGGTCGATTTAAGTTGACAATCATTTAAGTCCATTTAAGTTTCCTGATTTCATCTATTCACAGTGTGAGCATGTAGTGGGGTTACATTTATATTATTAAACTTTAAATTAATATTAGTTTTGGGAGCTGATTTCTGTATATTATAGAAAGGAATACAAAGAGTTTCTTCATATTCTAAAGTAAGAAGGTTTCTATCTAGCCAGTCCTTGAGAGTAGTAAAACTGTTGTTAGCCTTGTTAGTTGCATCTTTCCATGTTTTTCCTTTGACTGTTCTTGCAGTATCGTCAGCAAATGAGAGAATTTAACATTGTATAACAATGTTACATGAGTCATTCATATTGCATAGCGGCTCTAATAGAGTCCCTTGTGGAACACCGTGTTTTACTGCATGAGAATTGCTGAAACATGTTCCAATTTTCGTACATTGTTGGCGATTCAATATGTAAAAAATTATAAAAGCATGAGAAAAATCATTTTAGTTTCCAATGTTGGATATTTTCTATAGGAGTTCTATGGTTGACTTTTTTTTTGTTTTTGTTGTTTTTATTTAGATGTATGCAAATTTTTTCATGAATCTAGTAAGAAGATATGAAAATACAATTTAAGAAATCCAATTTAAGAGCGATTGACCTACAGCTGAGAATAAAAGTTTAAAAATGCTCGCAACTGTACAGGGAGGTTCCAATGAGAAAGATCGATTATTCCCCGTATCATTTTTTTTAAATGAAAATTTTGATATCGACTTATTTCATTCACAACTTGCTTTAATATATACCTACATTCAAGTAAGCAATAAAATATACTCAAAACGCACAATGATAAATTATTAAATATAGTGAACTTTTTGTAAGTATTTTTTAAACATAAGTATTTGTGATTTTTCAATAATGTCTAAACAAAATAAGTGTGTAAAAAAATTTGTAATATTTTAGTTTGCAAGACCTTAAATAAATAGAAAAACTGAGGTATTTTTGTCACAAAACACTTACTCGGAATTATTTTTTAATGATTTTAATATACTAAAATTTAAATTCTGAAAAGTGTCTTTATTAAATTATGTATTGATTTATTTTGCTGTTTGATTATATGATTTGAAATTTGTGTTGTATAATACAATATTTCGCTTAAAAATTTAACAAATCTGCCAACAACCAACAGTATAACATTAGTATATTAAAAATAATCTTAGATTTCAAAATTTAAAAAGTGCTTTTCCCAGATAAAATAACAAACTTACAAAATCAATTTATGTTTTTTGGAAAAAAAGGTAAATACGTCTAGAATTTGATTTAAAAACGACAAATTTCCGATATTGTCTGGTTATACCCTGTTTAGTTGTCAGGGCCATTTTGCAGACCTAACGCGTATATTATCAATATGGTTTGAGATATTAACTTATGTTATTCAATAAATTCAGAGATAGAATTTTTTAGGCTCAAAGTCTGAGGGTACATGCTGTGAGTGTAAGTTAAGAGAAGGAATATATCTATTGGGGTTGGGGTGAAGTTTGTGTTTAAAAGTGATCGAAATTGTTTGCAATATCTTCAGCATTCTCTAAGACTTTATTTTACACTAGCTTCTGCCCGCGACTTCGTCTGCGTAGGATTAGAACTTCGAGTAATCTATTTTCTTTTCCTAGGTCCCATCTACGTTTATACCAAAATTCTTAACCTATTTATTTAAAATATCTATAATTCTTGATTGGATTCAAAGTATTAGGCGAGTACTTCAAATAAATTCACTAATTTAAATATTTTCTAAAATAAAAATAAACAATCATTGTTTTGCAAAATGTCATTCTCAAATTTTGACATTTTCTATTAAACAATAATTATTATTTTCAATATATTGAAAATAAATAGCTAGCTTTTTAAATTATAGCCTATATGTTATTCTGATGTATGAGCTATATTATTGTAAAGTTTCATTAAAACCCATTCAGTAAATTTTGCGTTAAAGAGTAACAAACATACATACATCCATACAAACTTTTTCTTCTTTTTCTTTTTTTTTCGGTTACAATTTTTTAAGGAATTTTGTGTCACTTTTGATTACTGTTTGAAATCTCATGTATGATGTTCGTGATTCGTGGTAAAGTATTGATTAGTGGCAAAGATAAATCTAAAACGGTGGTTTAGCATTAAGCTTTACTTTGCCTACGTCCTGGTACGCCCAAAATCTGTGTTATATTCGTGTCCAACTGAGTTAGAATAGTAGATAACTAAACTGGATGACTCGGCAATCCGTCCTTATCACCATAGATAAAATAATATCGCTAAGTGGGATGCTTTATCACGGTGTTTTTCTATTGAACTAATATTTTGTATCCATGTTTTGTACATTTATTACGAGATGTTATTAGAAAATATCCGCGCACAAGTGACCATACTAAATATGTTATTAATACTATTTTTAGGAGTATCAACAATTTATATTGTTATTATGTAGATGTATATTAAATGCCTTTGTGGAATGCCGTGATTGGATAGTTAGTATCTTGTTTTGATTTGGGTTTTAGCATTATCGACCTTTTGTCAGATATGGACTTACCCAATGTTCGTTGGTAGGAACCAGTGGTGTCGTGTACAGAAAAAAACACACTCACTAAGAGGGTATTACCAGAGAATACTGGAAATTAGTCCTTTTTAAATCAAATTCTAGATGTATTGACTATTTTTTACAAAAAAACATAAATTAATTTTGAAAGATTGTTTGTTATTTTATCTGGTACACGCAGTTTTAAAATTTTGAAAATCTAAGTTTATTTTTAATATGCTAAGGTTATACCGTTGGTCGTTGGCAGATTTGTTCAATTTTCAAACGATTGATTCTATTAAACAACACAAATTTCAAATCATATAATCATACAACAAAATAAATCAATACACAATGTAGTAAATACAGTTTACAGAATTTTAATTTTATTTAAATTTAAATCATTAAAAAATAAATCCGAGAACGTGTTTTGTGACAAGAATACCTCAGTTTTTCCTATTTATTTAAGATCCAAACTAAAACATTAAAAAAAAATTTACACACTTATTTTTTTTAGACATTAATGAAAAATCATAAATACTTATGATCAAAAAATACTTACAAGATGTACACGATATTTAATAATTTATCATCTTTTTATTGCTTACTTGAATGTAGGTACAAAGCAAGTTTTGAATGAAATACACCGATATTATAAGGGGAATAATCGATATTTCTCGTTGGAGCCTCCCTGTACAGTTGCAAGCATTTTATAAACTTTTATTCTCAGCCGCTGGTCAATCGCTCTTAACTAACCATCACGCCGTTTCTCCTCAGGGGTAGGCAAGGCCTTGGTTTTGGCACACACTCTTCGCCTCATTCACATTCATACATCGTATCATCCATACTCATCTATTATTCTGGCTTTTCTTCCTATTAAATAAATAGTGCCTTTCATTTTCATATTAATTATAATCGTCTTTTAATATTAGATCGCTCCCTAAAACATTATATTTTACATACTCTCCATTTTAATAGGGTATTACCAGAGAATACCGGAAATTAGTCATTTTTACATCAAATTCTAGACGTATTGACTCTTTTTTACAAAAAAACATAAATTGATTTTGAAAGATTGTTATTTTATCTGGTACACACAGTTTTAAAATTTTGAAAAACTAAGTGTATTTTTAAGATACTACGGTTCCCTCGGTCGTTGGCAGTTTTTTTTAAGTTTTCAAACGATAGATTGTATTAAACAACACAAATTTCAAATCATATAATCACACAACAAAATAAATCAATACATAATCTAATCAACACAGTTTTGAGAATTTTTATTTAAGTTAAATTAACATCATTAAAAAATAAATCCGAGAACGTGTTTTGTGACAAAAAAACCTCACATTTTCTATTTATTTAAGGTCTTACAAAACTAAAATATTTAAAAAAAAATTACACACTTATTTTGTTTAGACATTATTGAAAAATCATAAATACTTATGATCAAAAAATACTTACAAGAAGTACACGATATTTAAAATTAATCATCGTGCTTTTTGAGCATTTTTATTGCTTACTTGAATGTAGGTATATATATTAAAGCAAGTTTTGAATGAAATAAATGGTTATTAAATTTTAAATTGATACAGGGAATAATCGATCTTTCTCATTAAAACCTCTATGTACAGTTGCAAGCATTTTTAAACTTGTATTCTCAGCCGCTGGTCAATCACTCTCAAACGATCTTCTTATTTTTGAACGCTAACTAGGAGATCTTAAAAGAGGACGTAAATATTGCTTTTATTACTGGTGAAAATAAGCCTAAAACATCACCTAAACCCAACGAATAGGATGTTTGTTGATCCGGTTTAATCAATAAACAGAGTTTTATGGCAACCACTTAACCGCATTATTCGGCCAGAGAAGAAAGAAACCCGAATAAAAAATAAACACGCTTGGAAACTCTCGGTAAACAGAAAACTTGGGGCTATGCTCGAGCTTTTTAAGACGACAGACTTCGGTTTTCGGCCCATACAAAAAGGACGCCCGGGAAAAAACACTTTTCTACATCGAAAATTGCACAAAATGAATATATTTTTTTTTATACTGCCTTCTAGAGGGTGAAAACTATGTCGGTATGTTTTCGAATTTTCGATGCGTTTCGTATTAACGTAAACATTCACTGTCAAACATGTACGATTTATCAAAAAATATTATTTAAGGAAGAAGTGCTGCTAACTCAACTCTCATAAAGAATTATAAAATTATAAAAAGCTACCGACGTAGCTTCTTCTTTTTAAAAAATATTTTATTTTTTTTTTAATTTCAATTTTGTGAAAGTTTCGGTGTAGAAAAGTGTATTTTCCATAAACCCCTTTTCGAGCGATTTCTGTAGGTAAATTTGAGCGTTGTCTCATTCGCACATTTCGCATTCGCATGTATTGTAAGTGTGCGTGAGCTTATTGTGAGCGGGACAGAATGACAGACGCGGGTGTTCCGTTCAAACTCTAGCCTCTTAAGTAATAATTATGACGAAAGAGTTTTGCTGGCCAGAACATTTTGGTAGTGACGAAAGCAATTTTAATGCAGTACGAGATTAGTGGCATAAATCAAGGCTCCGCAACATTTCTTCGATTGGAAGCAGTGCCGGTCATACATATATCGCTGATAGGTCCGTTGTAGCACCAAAGTCCCTGCTAAAATCTAGACCTGTAGGGCGAAGGAGCCTGGGAAGACCAAAATTAAGATGGAACGACAACGTCCTCAAAGACCTACGTACCTTGGAGCTTCCAAACTGGAGACAACTAGTACAAAACAGAGATGAGTGGTGGAAGACTCTCGAGGAGACCAAGACCCACCAAGGGTTGTAGAGCCAATTAGGAATGAATGAATGAGGTCCGTTATAATATTCTCTTACCTGTAACGTACCCGATGCTAGGTAAAAAAATTCGGTTATCATCAGATAATAAATTATTAAAAAAGTCGATTATCACCAGATAATAAATTATTGCTTCACAAGATGACCATTAGGCCGGGCTTCACATATGTTGCATCCATTTGGGGACATGCTGCTCACACACACTTAAACAAACTACAAATCCTGCAAAACAAAGTCATTCAACTAGCGTTGAATGCGCCGAAGTGGATCAGGATTTCCACTCTTCATAATGGCACAAACATTCCTCTGATAAAGGATTTTGTTACAAAGTCTAAATTTGTTATGCCGGATTAGCCCGACATTAAAACCCCACCACAAACTCTCTACGCAAGGAGTGAATCCTGTCTCAAGTTGCAGTATAATTTATAACCCGTTTAATCACATGAGACCATATGTGTCCCAGCTCACATAGGTCTCACAGAAATCGTTGTTTCTCCCTTACTATCGTAGTCAGAAGTATGATTTAAATGGTATTGGAAAGAAAATACAACAAGCTATATATTCAAATATAAAAGTAAACCACAAAAAAATTAAAATTTACCCATTTCTGAAACCAAAATTTCAATCGCAATTTGTTTCAATCGTGAATTTTTTAAGATTTTTTTACATGAAACGATAAAAAGTGAGGAGACTGTAAGGTTTATAATTCATTTATCTAATGAAATAAGTATGTGTTTTATTTTTATTCATTATTAGTAATTTTAGTTAGAAAAAAAACTAAAGTGAGCCAGTTTTAAAACTTTCTAAAGTTTTCGCCAAAAAAAATTATATTAAAAAAATACATAGTAATTTTTAATTAAAAAAATTTGAAAACCTATTTCATCAGCTTTCGAAAACAGTTTTTAGTTTTCGGATACGTTAACAAATGTTCCATTTTTTTTAGATTTTATTACAAAACTGAAATATTTTTAGCCTCTGACAAAATACGCCAAATTTTGGGTTGTTTCATTTTCCCATAAATCTTTTTTTTTATGTCCGTTAAAAGCATATTTAGATAAACCATTTCGTTATTATGTTCCGTCAGCAAACTCATGTTTAGCAACTCTGAACATAAATAAAATCCAAATCCAAAAAAATAGGTTACGAAGCAATTTCGCGGCACACTTGTTGCGAATCATGATCGATTTTTATGTGTAAATGCGAGAGGAATAGCAGTGAAATTTTACGTTTATAAATGCAGAGCTGATATGAACATTTTGATAAAAAAGATCACGTATATCTAGTGATCTAAAAAATCACAAAAGTTTTAAAATCTAGCGAAGACCCGAAAGATTTTTTTTTTTAATCATTGGAACAATGTCACTCTAGTTTTGAAAGTCAAATGCGCAAAATTTCACCAAGAAGTATCAAAATTCTGCTTTAAGGGTGGGGAAAGGGGGTAGAAGTCGTTTTTCTAAAATGTATTTATTGATTTATATTAATGAACATACGCGTATACGAGAATTCACAAAACACGTGATTTACATAATAAGTTTGTAAAAGAGTAATCTTGAGGTATAATATGCTTATCAGAATAATAATAGGTATTACGCTAACTTGATTTATTGAGATTTGTTGTTTTACCCTGTTTATAACTATATTTCGTGCAGTTGAATACATTTAATAGTAATGAGAAAGCATATCCAAGCATACAATTTAGGTTAAAAATTCGTGTAATTAGTGACATTTGTCCTATGAATTTGAACAATCACGAAATTAAATTGTAGATTTTAGCGTTTTTTTCGATTCCACTACCATTTTTAAAAATTATTTTCTTTATGCCAAACTGCATTTAGTCTAAACTGCCCATAGCCAGTGGGACTATGGCATCCATCATATTCGATCTGCATAATGTTGTATTTTATGTAGTATTTTATTTTATTTAACTCTCTCTCTCTCTATATATCTATATATATATGTAAAGAAAAATATAATTTTCTTTAATTTAAAACAATACCGAGCTTGTCTCGCCATTGTGGTTGTATGTGTTGTAGGCTGTCACTGGATATTCGCCACAGTACCTACTTAATAGTCGACTCAATATTTTATTCTTAATTTGAAAATGGATTATTAAAACAATAGTAAAAAGAGTCTATGAGTTATGACAGAACAAATTGAGAAGATTAATTACTATCGTGATTGGAATTACAATTAATAACATTAAATGTCGTTTCTTTCTTCACAGGTAATGTTTTATTACCTTAATACTTTTCTTTATGTTAATCTTGTGAGATTAAGATTATTATTATTTAGATTAACAAAATAAACCATATCTTTCTTCACAGAGAAACTCAATTGTGTTTTAATTTAACAAAATTCCAAATCACAAGGAAAATATTCTTATATATATACATTTTTTTTTGCCAAATTGTAATAGTTTTTTATATGTACACCTCTTATTGTTTTATTTTTAATTCTCTGCCATAATGTTTCTTACCTCACTAGCAAAGTAAATAATTACAAGTTATACTTAATTACTCTTACGCCGTTCTTCCACGTAGCTATTCACAAGCGACGCTACCGCTACCTGTCAAACAAATTTGCTAGTGTTGCACCTAGCGGCGTTTTCAAACACTAATAATAGTATAAAAAACACAGACGAGCGGCGATCGCGTTGCTTGAAGGTAGCTCCATGGAAGAACGGCGTAATACTTTGTCTACTGTATAACCTGTTATACTTTATTACTGCAATCATTATGTAAAATGTTTATGTAAAAGCCCATTAGGGCGTAAATAAATATCCCCAATTGGGGTGTGTTTTTTAGATCATATTTCACATTCGATCTGCATATCCCCAATTGGGGTGTGTTTTTTAGTGGTCATATTTCACATTCGATCTAAAATTCTTTTTAATTGCAATAACAATATCAGGACTGAGTCATTTAGATACTCGCTTGTACCTAGATTGGATGCAGTTGGCAATACTTTCCCAGAAGAAGTAGATGTGTTCAACTGCACGGAATACAGTTACAAACAGGCTATAACAACATACTAACCAAATAATAATAACCCAATAATAATAACCAATTCTTCAGCAAGGGTTCTATATAATTTAGTTAGCATCTTTTACTTCATAATTGATTACTGTTCCACAAAATTATTATGTATATCACATTTTTAGGAATCATTCTTGATTCTAAATTCATATTTGATGTAGACATTACCGATATTAAGTGCAAATCATTAAAAATGATGGGATTTATTCACAGAATATGTAAACCTTTCAAAGATCCCCAATCAATTCTGACCCTTTACAATGCCTTAATTAGAAGTAAACTTGAATATGGAAGCACTATTTGGAATCCACATTACTGCAAATATGAAAACATTGTAGAGTCAGCCCAAAAAAAATGCTGAGAATGTTATCCTTTAAATGTGGACTACATGACCATCTTAGATCATACGACGTACGTCGTGATTACTTCAAGATTGATACATTTAAAACTAGAAGGCAATTGACAGCTCTAATATGTTTACATAAAATCATTCACGGCCATCTTGATACTACACTATGTCTTAGCAATATTGAAATAAATGTCCCCAATTCCCATTGTTTAAGACGCCATAACACTTTTCACCTGAATACATTTAAAAATAATATATCCTACTTTAGCCCTCTGACCCAGATGTGTCGACTATATAACAAGATAGAGTGTGCCGAAGTAGATATTTTCGTCGATAATGTGTACGGATTCAGAAAAAAAGTTCTGGCGCTGTTAAAAAATATGTTCAACTAATTAAATTGTGTCAATTGTCTCTCTTTGCATGCCTCTCGTGATTCCTATGTCTCTTGCATCTCATTGTAATATGTGTTACTAGTAAATCTCTATGGTGTTACTTGAGGAGCTTGTATAAAATTTTGTATTTTTTATTTATTTTTATTACTTATTTTTTTTATTTGTGATTTTTCTGTTTTTCTAATTGTATGTATCTGTTTTTAATTGTTTGTATATGTATTTAATTGTATGTATCTTTATTTAATTGTATGTAATTGATGATTTTTTGTAATTGTGTGTCTCTATTTGTACAATAACTGAGTTTTTTATAATTAGATGTTCTCACGTAAGTGCGAACATCTGTAAATACCCAGTATAAATAAATAAAGTTTGTAAAAGCCCATATAGGCGTATGCTAATATAAATAAATGAATAAATATATGCACACTTATTAGAATTCTTACCTTTTTAACAAGATCGCTTATAAGATTTCTCCGGTCCGGATACGGAAAATTAGCCTCACATAATTACTTATTTCCATCGGTTCATTTCGGGCCTAATTTCATTAGTTTGTTTTCCAGCGGTTGGCTAATAAATGGCTAACCTGATTTGGGTTAGATTTTTGCATTATTCGATTATAAATTCAATTAGGTGTAGGTATACATTATAAAAATGAATGTTTCTTTGTTTGTACCTAACGCATTCCTAAACTATTCATCCGTTTTTTTTTTTTTCTTTATTTCTATATAGTATACAGGGTGTTAAGGTACGTACTTGAGTTACTTTAACCAGTGATTCCTGACATTATTTGGAGTAAAAAATGTAAAAGAAATTTTGGTCTCCGGTGACTTTTTTATGTAAATTTTTTTTTTTTTCAAAATATTTTTTCTTCAAAATCAAACAAAATTTTTTTTTTTCACATGACCTTATTGGTCACTCAGCCGAGTTACCGCCCCACAACTTACCCCGCCCCCAACTACCCAACACCTACCATTATTTATGTTTTTGTAGAAAAAAAAAAAAAAAAAAACATCAAAAATGTCACCGGAGACCAAAATTTCATTTACATTTTTTACTTCAAATAATGTCAGGAATCAGTGGTTAAAGTAACTCAAGTACGTACCTTAACACCCTGTATAATATTACAGTGTTCACATAAAGTTATTAATTTAATTAAGAGCTAATAACATAATTTATGAACTTTTTGTTGTGTTGTGTGTAAGATAGGTTAGTGAATGTGAAACTGTGGTTGGGTAATGTTGTATGTTTCGTGAACACCTCACTAGGAGAACCTGTGCTGAGGTGTTTACGTGGTTATGTTTAAGTGTGACAAGTATTTATGTGTTGTAGCAGAAAGTTTCTTCTTTATTTTTTTTTAAAATTAGTAATTATGTTAAACTGATTATTTATTTAAAAAATATGTATACAAAATATGTAGATTGCGTTGAAACTTTGGGGATTTGATATGTGCAATGTGTCCATGCTCGGGATGGTTTCTATATAATTATAAAACTGAGCACTAGCGTTGTGAAATGATTTCCTATACCATACGAAACATTTGAATGACTCTTCATATCGCACGTAAACAAGTTTTACTTCAAAAAATTATACATGGTTACCTCCGTAGCATGCGGAATTCTCACTGTTCAAACCTAGGCAGATTTCGCTTATGCTGTGTTGAAACGTTGTTGATATTTGCCGGTTTAGTCTATCACGTTCGTGCCGCTTTGCATATGGCTTATTTTTCTTGACATTTGTAAGTGATGAAAAAATAATTTATTACAAAACTAATATTACTAGACCTGCCCTAAGTCTAAAATCGTATACTTTCTCCCTCCCCATACCGGTTCCATTTGGAGCCGGTTGGACTCGCGTACGGCTTCACGTGAATCTAGAAAAAGTGACATCATTTTGCGAACTAGCGTCGAGCTCTCATCGGTACATTTTACGAAATAACACGACAAAAATGGTAGCTTGTGCTATTAAAACGTGTAAAAATGGAAGTGAAAAAGAGGATAAACGAAATTGTCGTATTACATTCCATAGGTAAGCATTATTTTACAACATTTTAAGCTTATTCAGATCATACATATAATCAGTTTAATAACATATGTAGCGATATATCTGGTGAGGCATTTCTCGAGTGTGCTCGTCGATGTTTACTGGGGTAAGTAAATTATGAAACATTTGTAAAAGTGTCTTAACTAAATACAGCAACAAAATATTCGACTCTGAAAATAGCCACGAACTTTACTTTGCCATATTTGGACTTCGCGAGGTCGTTGAAAAAGTGGTAAGCAATTCGCGCTCCAATGTAAAAAGGTCTTTTCATTCAAAAACAGATTTTACTTTTAAATTAAGTGGTGATATTATAATGCGAGATACCTATATACTGTCAGATTGATTTATTGAAGAACCACAGTAAACTCACCACTCCGCGTCCCGCTACAGTTGGTGTTTACCCCTGGCCTGAATGTTCTCGTCTATAAATATTCATATGTCTATGGTTATTTTCGGTTCTATGGAGACAAAAAAAACTAATTTTTCATGAGGTTTTCATCTTGGCAATACGAGTTACGTTCCGTGATTTTTCACAGTCAGCAACAGCTTGTTAAATAAATTTTAACTGATGATTTTAATGGTTCTTTTAATTGTTTCTATTTTTGATTTTGTATACGTGATAGTTTTCATTGTTACAGTTCAATTAACCCTCGGGTCAAAGCACCGAATGAATCTTGATAATATCTCGTTTGAATTAACGTCACAGATCAGAGATGGCGTCAGTGAAATTGCATTTAATTTGAAGTAATTAATAATGGGTCTGATGTTACTAAGTCAAATAAATTAAATCCTCTTCCAAGAGAACAACGTTTATGAAACAAAAAAGATATATGGATAGGTACTAGTATATAGCACATTTGTAACAAGAAATACACATAGGATGCATACCTACACACTTAAAAGTGTTTTGAATCTATAAAATAGTGTTGCAATATGGTGTAATTGCTTGGAGAAGCATTTATATCCGATAGTAATAACTATTTTTTTTATTTTTTTTTTATTTTAGTAAATACCTCACAAGATTCCTAACTGCTCCCGTGGAGCCAGTGAGACTATGTCATCCCCAATCGGGTTATGTTATGAGGCTGAAGGTAAGTGGAAAAGGGAAGGAGACGAGGAAGAGGAAGGTGGGGAAGTATCTGGCTATTCAGATCTAGTCACTACACACGGCTAAAGCCATTTCGAGCAATGTTTCAATTCTGAATGGTGGTCTTACACCAGGGCGATACTGAGAGTATCTTCCACTCTAATAACAATTACACAGAAAATGTTTTTAGTATTCTTAAAAAACCAGGAAATTTTCCAACCAGTGAACTTTTTGACAAATTTAAGGTCCTAATAATATTTAAACTTTTTCAAAAAGTGATATTCCAAAAGTTGTCAGAAGAATCTGAACTGTACGCGAAGTTTGACCTAGAAAATCTGGGGTGTAGCACTGTTAAATCGATAACTTTACTACAACCGAACAGTAGGCGTAACTTCCGACGATTTTATATCGATGTCCCGAGCACGGTTGCAATACAAGTACATCAATGTTGAAAGCCAAACCGATATTGACAGTGGATATGATTTGGATATATGCCCTGCAACACTGGCAGAACTGTCTATGGATTTACATTTCTAGACATCCAATACCACTACGAAAAAATTATAATACTAATAAATTGACAATTTAATATACATTGAAACTTCGCATGTAGTTTTTTGACACTAAACGAGAGTTAATAAGTCCATGAGGTCTTTAGTCATATTTGAACCACATTTGTTTCTCCAGGATCGAACGGAAAAATTATTGATCGCGTCTGAAATAAATTAATTAAGTCTATGAATCAAAGCAATCATTGGGCATGTAGTAAGAATGTCTGATGACCGAATTTCGAGGAAAATACCGAGTGCGATTCCAGAGGGTATACGCCCAGTGGGCCGCCCCAGACACAGTTGGGCGAGGAAACTCCAGAAACTGTGTGAGGACAGGATAAGTCTGCCATAGACGGAGGCCGAACAATCAGCAAAAGACAGTGACGTATGGAGGAGCCTTGTCGATGGAGTGGGTCCCCGAACCGAATAGGACGAGGGGAAGAAGATGATGATGAAGTCTGTGTCTTCCAATTCTAAGAGCTTCGTTAGTTCACCTCCATTCATTTATAAGCCAGTTATTTTGCAAAAATATTATTTGTAAAAAACATTTTATTTTATTTGGACAACCAAAAACTATATTTTTTTATAATGCATGATAAAATACTTGTAAATTCTTTAACCAATAATAGGTTTTCACTGATTTTTTATTTCTTTTTTATTTATTCATAATGAAACCCGCTAAACTACCTATGTAGTTTGTCAGCAGGGACATAGAGACAACATTTTACACAATATCATGATACAATTTAAACGGTATCTATATGATGATACATAATTACATAAATTGGTTAAATTACGGAAAAGTATACATAAATAAATATACATAAAAAATAAATGTATTAACAAATTAGTATAATCAATAAGTACATCAATAGTCAATAGTTTCATGTTTCATAGATAGGGGTAGGTATGTCAGGTATTACAAAATAATTATTTTTTCCATTTCCTAGGAATGTGAATTCCATTTTGGAATACAAGGGCTTCAGTGGGGCATCAGTATGAATCATCATTATCCAATTACCATTTCCTTCGATTATATTTAACTTTGAATGAATCATAATTATTTAGAGAATTTAAAGAAAATGGTGTTCATTACACTAAGGGAATCGGATGATGGAATGGAAGGGAAAGGGATGGATCTATTCTCAGTAATTAGTATAATTTTAGGTTTGAAAATGTTAGGTACTGTGTTAAATAATCGCTGTATGAAATGTTAAAGATATGTGAAGCGCGGTGAATGAATGTATTTTGTTTTGAGTTAGTGTTGCATTGAGTGATGTTTAATGTGTGGTTTATTTGATCTCTTAATTAAATGATTTCGAGTAATTCCGTGTAATCTACCATAGAGGTGGCTAGTTTTTGTAAAAATAGTAAAAAGATGTGTATTTGATAGCTTATCTGATACGAAGGAGGTTCTCGCTTGTTAAAATTTGTCACTGGTCGGTTGGAATATTTATTATCAATTGTTAACCATGCTCAAAAATATCGCCAACTGATTATTGATGACGAATTTATTTATTTGTATTTCACGCACTGCTGGGTTTTACATGTTTTTTTTTTATTATCAAAGTACATCTAAATCAACATTAGATTCAATTCACACAAAATTAGTTGGCTCTTTTTCACACAAAAGCAAAAAATAAAATTAAAAAGCAAAGTACATCTAAATACGCATTAGAAACAACTCAAACAAAAGCAAAAAATAAAATTATAAAACTGAATCTAGAACAAAATCCAAAACAAAATCATAAACAAAATCAAAAATAAAATCAACAACATAATCAAAAACAAAATCAAATATGAGTTAGATAAAAACAGGATACCGTACCATGCAAGGTAGAGAAACAAAAGAATGGAATAAGTACAATTCGTAGATTGAGTCAAGGAGAACTATGTGGTATATTCAATTAAATATTATTGATCTTTTTTCCGATAAACATCTTACTATGAGGTGTTTATATTTAATAAATGATGTGTCAAACATATCCGCAATGTCCTTATATTCATTTCCCAAATTCTGAATTCGGCGAATTGGAGTACACAATTGTGATTCCGTGTTGGAGTTTTCACAATAAAACGGAAGATATTGCCTCAATTTTGGTTTGCGAGGTATATGGAAAGAAATCAAGTATAATTCAGGGCTGTCAATTATTGAATTTACGATTTTATGCTAGCATGTTAAATCATTAACTATTCTACGTTCGGTCAATTTTAATAAATTAAGTTGACATAATCATAGTCGACACATTCTCTTGTTATGCCCATTCTGAAATTAATAAATCTTAAGAATTTTTTTTGGATTCTTTCTAATGTGAGTGTCAAGTGTGAATTTCGTCAATATCGTATAGAATAAAGAGTCGTTCGCACTAGGAGAGTAGTTTAGTCGAGTAGCGAGTATATTAGTAACTAAACGCGTCCGAACACCACAATTTTAGCAGAGTATTTTTTCAGCGAGTAGAGTCCCCCAAGCGTCCCTGCTGCGCACTGACAAGCGCAGTTCATTAGTAGACGCAGACACGCGCAACATATCGTTTTTCGAAAATTCTACTCTAAATTTCTTTATTTTTGCGGCTATTAATCTATTTTCGGGTCCACGGTTTATTTATTTTCATCTCACTAATTTATTCTTCCACCTCTTCTAAAATAAGCATTACAATCAACTTAATTAGCGTATTTACTATCCCGCTCATCTTGCGACACGCCGCTTTCTAAAAAACTCTGCTTGACAGTAGTGCGAACATTTTGGTCAGTCAAGTAGCGAGTTACTCGCCACTCGACTTACTACTTGTCAGGTGCGAACAAGGCATTAGGGCTTTATCGATCGTCCGTGATGGACCTCTTGGGAATGTATATGTACCAAGATGCAACACGACAGCTGCACAACACCATTAGGAATACCTACGCCCTAAGCTATTTAACGATTTACCTGATATAATAAAAAGTGAGAAAAGCTATTTTAATTTTTTTTAAACTAACGTTACATTTTTACCGAATATACAAACTCATTGATTTTAAGATATATTCTATTGCTATTATTGTATGTACTTTTTCATAATGTCCAATATTTTTTATATCTTAGATACTGTAATTTCTTTTTTTTATAGTGAATGCCTTAAAAGAGTCCCAACTGCTCCCGTCTGGAGCCAGTGAGACTATTGCATCCCCAATTGGGGTATGTTATGAGGCTGAAGGTAAGTGGAGAAGGGAAGGAGACGAGGAAGAGGAAGGTAAGTAAGTACCTGGCTATTCAGATCTAGTCACTAAACACGGCTAAAGCCATTTCAATCAAGGTTTCAACTCTGAATGGTGGTCTTACACCAGGGCGATACTAAGAGTATCTTCCACTCTGGAACGTGCCGCAAATATACTATATGTTATTTTAAATAATTCATTGTAAAATAACACAAATTAATTAAATAAAATTTATTTGCGCACGCCGGGTTCGAACCCGCGGCCTTCGGAATGGGAGTCTAACGCCCTACCGCTGGACTATGCCGGCCGTCAAAACTAATCTTCTATTTTTATAAGCAGTAGATATGTTGTACCTTTAAAATTTCTAAACATGTATTAGTGCAGTCGCTCGTGTCTAGAATGAACGAAGTATGTATGAAGAATGAGTTAATGATGAATGTAAGTAAGTCTAAAGTCATGGTGTTTGAAAGAGAGAGTACGAAAACAGTGTGCAATATAATTGTGAACGATGAATACTTGGAGCAGGCGGATGAGTTTGTGTATTTGGGTAGTATGTTTACGAGAGATGGGGATTCTGATAGAGACATTGAAAGAAGGGTAAATGCAGATAACTCCATTAATGGAGGACTGAATGCCGTTGGCGCTAACAAAAAGCTGTCCAAAGAAGCGAAGCTAGCAGTCCACAATGGAGTGCTTGTACCTACCCTGATGTATGGCAGTGAGGCATGGAACTGGCAGAGGAAGGATGAAAGTAGACTGAATGCTGTTGAAATGAGATCCCTGAGGCGTCTGTGTGGTAAGACCATGTATGATCGTGTGAGAAATGTGGAGATTCGAAAAGAATGCAAGGCTGATGTAAGCGTAATGAGTAAAATTAAGAAAGGAACCCTCCGATGATTTGGGCGCAAGAAAGGAGCGTAAAGAGAATATATGATGCAAGTGTGAATGGTATAAGAAGTAGGGGACGTCCGATCAAGTGAATCAGATACTTGAGTCGGGCCATGTCAAGAGTCAGAAAAATAGAAGAGTATGTATGAATGTGAATGAGGCAAAGCGTGATGGTTTGTTGGTTAGTTAGTTGTATTAGTAAATTCTCTACTAACTGAGTAATAAAAATTGTTAATGAATGTTATTTAACATATATTTATTTTGTATTTATCCATTATAATTTCCAATAAAAAAATAATAAAATATCTATTTCAAAAATAATAAAGTGAAATCCAAAAAAAAATAATTGCAAAATACATTATATGAAAACTAATAATGTATAAAGCGTTTAAAAAGTTGCTTGAAAAAATAACAGTCACATTTTCAATACGAAATTTTTTTTTTTATAAAAAATATCTTCATAAAAAAACACATCTTGTATTTTCGGATTAGCTTACTAGACATAGCCAAAGCCATTTCACGCAACGTTTCAATTCTGAATGGTGCTAGCTCACCAGAGCGATACTGATAGCTTATTCAACACGCCCTTAAAATAAAGTTAATAGCTTTAGCTTTGATAGTATTTACCAACTAATAAAATCGAACGAGTAAATTCGTAACAATAATGCGTATTGGCTGTTGCGCTACAATAAACTGGTCGTAAATGGATCGATTTAATTGCGACAAAGGTGTTTTATTGTTCGTAAACTTGGCCAAAAACAACTTTTATTGTTATCTATTTTGTTTTATGTAATAGCGACTTCAAAGGTTATTTATTAATGGGGTAAAATCCTTGACTACCAAATTCAAAATTCATGGATTTAAATCGCTATACTAGTCCAAGAAAGAGAGAAGTCAGGGAAACAGGAAAAATTGGAAAAAATTGGAAATTGTCAGGAATTTTAAAAAATATTAGAAAAAATAAATTTAATAGAATTTTTTGTGCAACGCAATTTTCAGGGATTACGGAATTCCTGGCAGAATCGAATAAAACGACAAAAAACAAGATTATATAGGCGAAATTACCAGAAAATTCACAACCTCTAGCCACCCCTCCCCCTCCTTTTTACTTCCCAGAACTTACTCTCCTTAATTTTCTTAAAAAACACCTACAGCAAAACAAAATATGACATAAGTCCCCAGGAATTTTTTCCCTTAATTTCTGTGGGAGATAATGTTTTTAATGGTGTTACCAACATTCGTACCAATTTTCAGCTCTATGCGAATTATTGTAAGCTTATATACTCCATTTCTTACCCTTGACCATAATTATTATGCGGACATAATTATTTTTTTTATTTTTTTAGTCTACGCCTTTTATACGCTCCGCCAGGAGGTCTAGCATGGACGAAAGAGTAACACCCTGTATCAATAAGATATTGACCAAATCCAGCATCTATGATCATTGATCAGTTATCAATATTTGCTAGCATGGTTAACGTTTGTTTTTTTATTTACAATTGATTGATGATTGTTCTTAATATTTTATACTTAATATAACATCTTATGAATCTCGACTACCATAATACGGGCATTTGCCTAGCTTGGTAGTCAAACAGACCATGTAAAATAAACTTGTAACAACCAAAATGAATAAAGAAAATTAAAAAAAAAAATTAAACCCGCTAAACTACTTATGTAGTTTGTCAGCAGGGACATAGAGACAACATTTTATACAATTACATGATACAATTTAAACGGTATATGATGATTCATAAATACATAAGTTGGTCAAATTACAGAAAAGTTTACATACATAAGTTAGTATAATCATTAAGTACATCAATTGTTTTATAGATAACGGTAGGTATGTCAGGTATTTCAAAATAATTATTTTTTATTTCCTAGGAATGTGGATTCCATTTTGGAATACAAGGACTTCAGTGGGGCATCAGTATAAATCATTATTATCCAATAGTCATTTCCATAGAGTTTAATTAACTTTAGCAGTATACATGTTATTATTTTTAATTGTCATCGGTGTCATCCCTTAATACCTGTATAGTGGGTAAATGATAATCTCAGTCTCTCTTGATTAAAGATCACTATTAAGCTCTAAATGGCTTAGACCGCGTTTTGTGACCAGATCTGAATAGCCCAGTACTTCCGCACCTTCCTCATCCACATGCCGCAATTGGATTTTCATAGTCTCACTGGCTCCAAACGGTTGGCAGCAGTTAGGACTGGGCTGTATTCACATAAAAAAATAAAAATAAAAACGCATGTAATAAATCTTCTCCTTCAATTAAAATAAATAACAACTTACCCAATATTTACCCACTACCAAAACGAGAGCCAAAGAATCACACCCATGTACCGGAGGTTGACCCGCATCAGTTTTTGTTATTCTTAAACGTGGCAACCGGTTTCGCCATAAATGGCACAGACTGGGATACTTAAAAAAATGACTCATTTTACCATCAGACTAAAAGGTCAGTCAATGATCCCTTGAACAAAAATAAAATCACCAGGTACCTGCTTCCAAACCTTCAACTCACTCATCTCCTTCCTCCACTTGATTCAGCTCAAATCGTTTATAATAGAAACGGAGATATCGATCGCCCAGTTGAATAGTCAGATATCTCCAAACAGTTTTGAGATAATGAGGAAAGCAATATTCTGATGTTCACCATAAATAAAATATTATTTACACGTGTCTGTGTTTCACTTATATGCTATAAAATAACTCAGGGAGGCATAACGTTCCGGTACCTTAGTATGACATTTTGAAATATCCTACTAGTGACCCAGAAAATATCAAAATTTTGTTTAATTCACTACAAGTTTTTCTGTATTATTGATTCGGCAAATTATAACTGCACACTCAACTCACATATCAATTTTTCGGAGATGTCCGACAAATCAATTGGACGATCGATGTAGCATGGATGTAGGTGATCGGTGTAGGTGAAACTAAGGAGGTGCGCAAATGGGCTTAGATGAGATATGTCTGAACGATATGTCTGAAATTTTAGACGTATTGACTCTTTTTTACAAAAAAACATTAATTGATTTTGAAAGATTGTTATTTTATCTGATAAAACGCACTTTTTAAATTTTGAAAACCTAAGTTTATTTTTAATAAACTAAGGTTATACTGTTGGTCGTTGGCAGATTTGTTCAATTTTCAAACGAAATATTTTATTATACAACACAAATTTCAAATCACATCACAATCTGGTAAACACACTTTTCAGAATTTTAATTTTAATTCAATTAAAATCCTTAAAATATAAATCCGAGAACGTGTTTTGTGACGAAAATACCAAAATTTTTCTATTTATTTAAGGTCTTACAAACTAAAATATTTCAGATTTTTTTACACACGTTTGGACATTATTGAAAAATCATAAATACTAATTATCAAAAAATACTTACGATATTTAGTAATTTATCATCGTGCGTTTTGAGCATTTTTATTGCTTATTGAATGTACTTACTTGTTAAAGAAAGTTTTGAAGGAAATAAATCGATTTTATATTTTTAATTTAAAAAATTTGATACGGAGAATAATCGATATTTTTCATCAAAACTTCCCCGTACAGTTGCAAGCATTTTTAAACTTTTATTCTCAGCCTCTGGTCAATGGCTCTTAATGGTCATGGTCCACTTCCTTTAGTTTATTATCTATGGTTACCTACATCCCAATAACTTGCGAAATATCGTTTAAAATTAAAAGAAGGAAGTAATTATAAAATATGTGTATTTTACTTAAAAATATAATGTTTTTGTGTTTTAAATGTATTATAAATTTGGGCGGCGTATTTCTTCATTTACACGGTGTCTGGAAACATGTGGTGAATCTATACACAACAATCAGATTGTATAAGTAATGCATGGCACTCATTATCAAATAATTACTATTTCTCAGAAATAATTAAAGATAACGGTTGACAACGTATTGGACATGATGCCTTGTATAACTTGAAAAACTTTAAAGTTTTCATAATGCCCTCTTTCATAGAAAGTGGCTCTAATTTAATTTCTTTAGGAATAAAAACTTTTTTCCAGTTATGCTTTAATTATTATGTTGAATTGTTTGTTTACTAGGAATAAATCGTTTTGTCCGTTTACAAACTCAATTCTTCCAAGAAAGGCATACAAAAATATTATGTGATTAAATTGATCTAATGTGAGATATGGTATAACTTCTTGGGGGCTCATGTAAGACAAACATCCAACATGTACAGTCAATTCAAAACGCTATGGTCAAATTACTTGTCAGCAAAGCAGTGTATGTATGACCAGCGGCAAAATATCACAATAATGTATAAATCCATAAATGTTACCTATTAGAGCTCTTTTTTGGCATAAAATCTGTATGCAACATATCCTAGATAGCCCATACAAAACAATGGTGGATCACGTGTACAATACTAGGCTTACACAAAATGAAGGGTTGATAGTACCTAGATTTTTTTAATAAACTTGGCCAGAGAACTTTTGAATACATTTTACCACTTATATTTAATATGCAGCCATATGATTTGAAATAATGTTACTCGACACCCAAATTTGCACTATTGTTAAAAACATGGCTATTGGAATCAGATTTTCTGTATTGACTGACTCCTAAGAGCACTTTCAAATTATTTAGACGTATTCTATTATTTTTTATACTTATTTATGTTTTTATTATGAATTTTAATAAATTGCATTTTTTTCCTATCGTATTATACTTAGGACATTTTAATTGTACAATATTTTGTTCACACTGTTTTCCTGCAGACAAGCTACTTACAGTAGTGTAGTGTATAGCTATAAGCATATACCTATTTATTATTCCACGTTCATTCGGGGATGATCGGCACAGCCGAAGATTCCCGAATGATCGCATTGGCAAACAGTCACGGTCGGAGCGCGTCGCGGCCGCCAGACCAAAATAGAGCCTACCTGTGATCATGATCGTAATTACAATACCATTGTCATTACGATCATTCGCAATAAACGAGTAAACGAACTTACGTTGTTATTAAGAAGAAGACTTCGTGGGCTAGTGAGCCACGACACAAATAAGCAGAACATAACAAGTAGCTTTGCAGGTATAATGTTAACATGAAAAAAAAAATCCGAGATACATAATTGTATTTGTACGCTTCTATTGCAAGAATTGAATTTGAATACGGACAAAACTATGTATTCATCTTGCGTATGTGCGGTTGCAAGGATTTTTTTTTAATAATTAAGTTAGCGCCATCTGTAAAAAAGCAGATCAAGAATACTTTTAAGTATGAAGCTGAAGCTCTTTAAAGGTGAACACAGTATTAACATTATTGCACGAGATTTTTTACGAGGATCCATACACCATGTATATACAAGAATTACTAACGAATTATTTATATTTTGGGCATTTAATATATTATGTAGTCAAAAAATGATAAACATTGTTCAACAAAAGAAATATTTTTTTAAATAATAACAAATTTGGATACTTGAGCTGAAAGTCAAAACACGGACAACAGTCGAAGAAAAACCAATATGGCATACCAGCATTATTTTATTCTGTCAAAAATATGTGGCAATATTCGTTTACGAGAATCCTCGTACATCTCGGTGGCATTTTTTCGAAATGACACTATCGTATTTATGTAGGCTATAAAAACCTACTGTATCTTTACTATAAAAATAATACAACTTAATATGTCTGCATGGGCCAGACGCTTTGTGTTATACAGTGTTTCACAAACTTATTCCTACTTTTCATGTATGTTTTACATCCAGAACACAACAAAACAAACAAAAGGGGGCAAAGTTCCGCGGGCGTTAAAAAAAAATATGTTCTAGGCGAAATATCTCAGGGCGAATTGTTAGACAGAAATTCAAATTTAACATTCTAGGTGAAATATCTTAAGGCCAGTTGCTAAACAGAAATTCAAATTTAACATGTTCACTCCCTCTTCTCCTAAAAAAGACCCTCCCAACAGCATGTTCAAAGATGACGTAGACCCAGAGGGAAATTATTTTCCTCGTGGCATCTTATGTGGAGTTAATGTAAAATAAAAAGAAAAAAGAATCATTATTATTTACAAGCTTCTTCCCACGACTTCGTCTGCGCAGGATTTGTACTTCTATTAGCCTATTTTCTTTTCCTAGGTCCATGTTTATACCAAAAATCTTAACCTATTTATTTAAAATATCTATAATTCTTGATTCGATTCAAAGTATTAGGCGAGTACTTCAAATAAATTCACAAATTTTATAAAATAGAATTTTGATTTCAATTAAATTTGATTGTTTTGCAAAATGTCATTCTCAAATTTTGACATTTTCTATTAAACAAAAATTATTATTATTTATAATGTATTGAAAATAGCTAGCTTTATAAAGCCAATATGTTATTCTGACGGATCAGGTTTATTATTGTAAAGTTTCATTAAAATGTATTCAGTAATTTTTGCGTGAAAGAGTAACAAACATACATACATCCATACAAAATTTCGCGTTTATAATATTAGTAAAATTGTTTTTGTGTGTAATTCGTGGAACTCCATTTAATTTTTTTTTAATTTGATTTTAATTAAATTTAATAATGTTTATTATTAAGTTCTGCAAAAATCGGCATTTAAAGGGAACCTTACGATTACAAATATAAACAGAAAGGCGCTGAATGGTTATTTGATGATAATGTTACATTTGAATTTCTGTGAAATATTCCGTCTTTCGTGAATGTTACATGTTTGCAAGGGGGTGATTACTAGGCGTTTTCTCTCGTTTCGTTTTCGATTCGCAAGGAAAAATATAAACATATTTTACTCCCCATTTCAGCATGTCACCGCTCCATTGAAACCCATCGCCAAATTATTTGACCTCGAGGCTATCACCACCCCCTTGGATCTATATAACACCCCCTTAGGGAAGGCTTTATCACCAACTTTGGGAAACATTGGAGTAAAAAGACCTATTGGTTTCAGGCTCGATACTTGCTGAATCATAAAAAACGTTGGCGTTTAAAGACGAATAGATCAACATCTAGACGCGGCCCGGTGAAGAAGAACTTGATAGTCCTTGGAAGATGTCTGAAAAAAGAAAAATAAGGTTTTAAACGGTCGTCCACGCTAGCAACCAAATACAGGTAAAATTACTGCAAATATTATTACATCGAAAATCCTCTATCTATATATCTGAACATCGCGGTGTTCCCACTCGCACAGGTCGGTAGAGAGAATGGACAGTCACACAACCCTTTGATTCATTCATACTCATACATCGTCCCACAAACTCCTATGTCTGTCTGACTCTTGAGAGTGCTGTCGAATTTAAAAAAAAGTTAATTTGTTACGAGGTCACATCCTGCATACCTACCACAGATTTGATGCGTTTTAGCGGACATTCAAAATTGAATGCTTTGACAATTATTAAGCGCCTCCGCTCACTGAGGCAACTGAAAACTCTCAACTGCCAACTGTCTTTGTATGACAATGTGATGGCCTGCACACTTCACAATCACACAAAACCCCGTTGTCAATGATAACGCAAGCGGTGACTCCATGGTATCTCGCAACTGGCACTGCTGGTTGCGGTGGTCGGCCATTGGTAGTTGCCAGCTGCCAGCTGATTGTTCTTCATCTATGGTTAAACAAGCTTTTTGACCAATCAAGACATAGAAACCAGCCAGTTTTAGTTTGTTTTCAGTTGCCTCAGTGGGCGGAGGCGCTTCGTGTTAAAACTAATAATTGTCAAAATATTCAAACTATTTAACTAACGTTCCGCTGACGAGGCAACTGAAACCAAACTAAAACCGGCTGTTTTCTCTGTCTTGATTGGTCAAAAAGCTTATTTAACCATAGACGACGAACAATCAGCTGACAGCTGGCAACTAGCAACGGCCGGCCACGGCAATTAGCAGTGCGAGTCACGAGTCACTGCTTGCGTTACCATTGACAACCGGTTTTTGAGTGATTGTGAAGTGTGTGGGTCATCACATTGTCATACAAAGACAGTTGCCAGTTGACAGTTTTCAGTTGCCTCAGTGAGCAGATCGCCTTAGTAACTAAAAATAAAACTAAAATTAAATATCTACTGGCAAGTAAACTGGAAAGTAAATTTTAAAAAATGGACTGAAATCCTTGTTATTATTCTTTGTAATGGCTGCTTTTATAATTCCGGCGGAAACGGCTCGCGGGTTCTCACTTATTTAATACGAGTGAGGAAGATGCAAAAAAGTAATCATTTTCTTGCCTCTCCCTCACTCGTAGTAAAGAAATGAGATGGCGCGTGCCATTTCCGTCACCGTTCTCAGGAATACTATAAGCGTTCATTATACAAGAGCGATAGATAAAGACAGATTGAATAATAAATTTTAAAAACTATATATGTATACCGGGTGTAACAGCACGTACCCGAATATTTCGAGTACTAAAAATAGATGTAATTTTATCTAGCACAAAGGGTAACAATTATTATAAGCAATAAATATCAGCCTGAAACACTCATACATATTGAAAAATCTTCCTAGAAAAGATACATGCCGCCGACGGGACTCGAACCCGTGTCCTTCTGATGTCCGGTCAGGTGCTCCGATCCACGTCGGTGGCATGTATATTTTGTCGGAATATTTACAATGTGATGAGTGTTTCAGGCTGATATAATTATTGCTTATAATAATTGTTACCCTTTGTGCTTTACACAAAAAATCTTGTCTTAAACATTAGTTTATCAATTAAAAATAAGTAATTTTATCTGTCCGATAATATTTTATTACAATTAAAAACAGTAAAAACATTTTTCCATCACATAAATACTATAGCAATTACACATGTAGCAATTGTGTAGTCGGGTATAGTCTAGCTGGTCACGTGATAAGCATTCAGTTTCGTTCCAGCAGCACGCACGAAAAAAAATATTATTCGAAAAAACGATCATTTTAATAGTAAAAACGCTTAAAAACGGGACTGAATATCTTACGAACAAATTAACAGGGTTTCAATGTTTATTGGCGGGAACATGTAAGAATAATTTGTTGGTATACGTAATTTCGTATGTACACCAGCTGTAATCGCAAAGATGCGATTCTTGAGAAGTGGACTGTATCAAAATAATATGAGGTGGCGTGACACAACTATAAGAATGGTAATTAGGACTTCGGGAAGGATCTGACTTACCCTGAATTCCTGGTTCCGTTCTTGGGGAGTTATTGTGTCACTGGTAATCACTTGTACAATTAATTGCGCAAGTATCCCGTTTAATCGATATTATAGCGCCGAGGGATGAATAATCACGCACTGCACAGCACTATAATAGATTCCAATAAAGTCATTGTTTAGTAATGAGAGGTCCAAGCGACCATTGCACAATACAAAGCAGACGGGTTAATAGTCGATGTAAAAGACGAAGAGGGATGAAGGTACATCGCTGCACATCGCCAAAAACAGACTTCACAAGGTCGATGTTTATTGCATTGAGCACAAAAACAGACTCAATACACATGTGGTTATTATTGCCCTCACATAGTATTGTCCCCTGGTGGGTAGTCAGAAGGGATAGGTAGGTGGAAGGAAGGAAGGTAGGTATATACATGCATAGTTGCGCCAACACCAGCAGTACGTACATTCTCCGTGCGGCAGCACACGAAATTACAGCAAAATGAAACCTACATTTTTTACTATAAATATGCCCAAGAATCGCTGGTTAAAATCCTTTGGGTACGTGCTGTTAGACTCTGTGTATATATCTCACCCATTTCCACGATGTCATTCAGAGTCCTGATCATCACATTGACAGTCAGGAGAACACCTTCGAGATCAACAGCGGCCCCGTGAGTAAGAGGTGGCACCAGGTGCAGGTCCTTCAGGTTGACCTGGAACCTGCCAAACATCCTGTTGGAGTACACCTCGGCGTCAGTCAGTCGGCCCGCCTGGTTTATGCACTCCACGAACCCCTGCCACACTGCCTCACCCTCGGTCACTGGGTCAATGCACTGGATGTAACCCAAGACTGGAAGAGGCTCTTCCATCACGACCTGGCCTTTTGGTGGGATTGCCTGAAATGACAAACATTTTTTTTTTCATTTTTTCATCATAGTCTGAGCTCTGATCCAGTCCAGGAGTGGAGTGCCACGTCCACGGCAGTCTGGTAGTAACTGGGTTCATTTTTTATTTGGTTATATGCCCAGCTAGGTTTTCGTATTTATTCTAAGAACAGAATTTCATATCTACCTAGTGAGCTATCGAAAATTATCCAAAAAGTTTTTAAAACATGTTACAAGTTAGACAAATCACAAAAACTCAGTTGCACCAACTTCTTACAAATATTCATATTGCTAATCCAAACCTAAAATGTTTCTAACTGCCTCAATTTCATGTTTGAAAAATGATTTTCACAAAGCTAGTAGTGAGCATTGGGACGAACTTACTGGAAAACAAATTTGCTCAGCTTGTAGACTGTAGACCAACAATAGGTAAAAAGCGATGTTTCTTCCGATCTTTTGACTGCCAGATAATGCGTTTTCTTTTTGATATTTTTTACATTAGCTCCTGCTGGAGAGTTCTAAAGATCTCCCTCAACTAGTCTCTGCTGATTCCGGCCTTCCACGCAGTTCGTAGGCAGACGCATCGACCACCAAGTCCCAAACAAGCCTCACCACGTAAACCCGGGCACCCCTGCTAATTAACTCTCAAATTAAAAAGCTTTCTTCAACCTATATTATTTTTGGTTTCGATGTTAATTTTGATAATTGGTCGATGCCCGTGATGCATGAAGAGTCCCCGACACCGACTTTGCGGAGGCCTGTAATTCAAAACATTCAACATCCAATACAAGAGAACTTACCAGCATGATGGCTTGTACTGTGTCAGGAGGTTTGAAGCTGAACCTTACCACGTACAGCCTGTCCCTGTGCTCTATGAGGGTCTGCTGTTTCAGAGGGAAGAGGTCTGTCGCTATGGCATCCACATCCACCACCAGGGTCATCATGCCGCGCACGGAGGGCTTGATCAAATTCGGATGTTTCTGGAAACAAGTCGAAGAGTTATAGAAGGAGCTGTTTTCTCGGTCAATAGTAGAATATTTCAAAATTTCTTACTTATATGTACCATAACGCTATGCATCCCTGTATTATTTTAAAGCATAGTTAATATAATGAAGCATGGAACTGGCAGAGAAAGGATGAAAGTAGACTGAATGCTGTAGAAATGAGATCCCTGAGGCGTATGTGTGGTAAAACCATGTATGATCGTGTGATGAATGTGGAGATCCGAAATGAATGCAAGGCTGAAGTGAGCGTAATAAGTAAGATTAATAAAGGGACGCTTGGATGGTTTGGGCATGTTGAGCGAATGAATGAAGAAAGGGGTGTAAAGAGAATTTATGACGCGAATGTGAATGGTAGAAGAAGCTGAGGACGCCCAAGGAATACGTGGCACGATCAAGTAAATCAGATACTTGATTCGGGCCATGTCAAGAGTCATTATCACGTAAAGAGTATTTTCGTTGTTTGTTTGTGATGATGGACACTGCAACGCTGTCCAAAACGTCGGCTAAAGAAGGAGATAGCGCAACACGGCATAACACCCCAAAAACAAACCACAAAAATGCTTTTGGCCGTGAAAATCTAAAAACGTACCCAATAGAAGAGTATGTATGAGAAGATGTATGAATGTGAATGAGGCAAGGAGTGTGTGCCAAGACCGAGTTGTTTGGCGGTCCGTCCTATCTGCCTACACCTGCGGGGAAACAGCGTAATGGTTAGTTAGTTAGTTAGTTAAGTCACATGAAAATAATATTTGATTTATGGTGAGCAATCGAATATTGCTTTCCTTATTATCTCAAAACTTAGTGTTTGGAGATGTCTTACAAATCAATCGGACGATATACATATGTAGGTATCGTGACATTTTCAACATTGGCCTTTTTTTAAAGGTAATACACAATGAACAAATTGTGATCCGCAGAAAGAACAACTCTCGTGTCGTTGTATTCGTCAACTATCACTATTTGTTAGGTAAATACCCTCTTTGACCAGTCGATGGCAGTGTTAAATTTGAATCTCTGTAATAACCCAAACTAGAAAGTATAAAAAAGATACCTTCCTCAGGTGGTCTTCCAGCTTGGCGACTTTCCCCACGTGGTTGCAGAGGAAACACAGCACGTGGGTGGCTGCCCCGTACACCTCCCTGTGGGAATATCTCCTCCATACCCTCATCAGCTCGGACACACGGCGAGATACCTGTACAACAAAATCATCAGCGCTTTAACCCTTCATTAGGCTCATTAAGAAAATCACACAATTACTCGCGTGGGGTCACTACTGACCCCAAAGAAATAAATGGAATGAATGGAGTGGAATGAACAAATAAAACGAAGTATGTATTATCAAAAATATAGTTATGCTTTGAAATATAAATAAAAATTTATGGTTCGCCCAAGAACACAAGCAATATGAATATTAAGAAATAGTTTTGACAATTAAAAAACTGTAATATTTCAAGAATTTCATTAACAAATACAATATTTCATCGGTGATTCAATCCAACATTGTATTTGTTAGCCTTTGTTGAAATATTAGAGTGTTTTAATTGACCAAACTATTTATAAATATTCATATTGCTCGAGAACTTGCGCGAACAATACATTTTTCTTAATATTTCAAAGCATAACTTGTAAAAAGCGTTTAAGTAAAAAATACTATACGCGGGCCACCCACATGGAGAAAAATGTTATTCTGAAATACGATCATTTTAATAGTGAAAACGGTTAAAAACGGGACTGAAGTTCTTACGAACAAATTAACAGTGTTTCAATGTTTATTAGCGGGAAAATGTAAGAATGTTGGTATACCTACGTACGAAATTACGTATACCAACAAATTATTCTTACATTTTCCCGCCAATAAACATTGAAACATTGTTAATTTGTTCGTAAGAACTTCAGTCCCGTTTTTAACCGTTTTCACTATTAAAATGATCGTTTTTTCGAATAACATTTTTCTCCGTGTACGAAAGCGTAAAAGTATGAGTTCCGTTGACATTCACCATAAAATACTTTATTATAATTAACATCATGAAACAAAGGCATAACTTTGCCATTAAACAATTTTTCGTATAGCGTTAAAAAATAAAAATTTTCAGACTCATCAGCAAATTTATTAATTCTGCATCCAATGCAGTAAGCCCTGAAGTGTTGCCGACAAATAAATTTACCACACTTTGTTTAGTTATTTGGTACTTTGTTAATTGTTACGTATTTGATCGCATGGGGTCAGAGAGACCAAGAGAGCAGCGACACATGCGTACGCAATGACTTTCTGGCCGCGACTTATTTGCTTACCCCGCAGGAATGTATGAAGCTAGAAAAAGCGCTGTCGCTTTCCAAACACTGTAACATATTTTGTTTTCAAGTTGAAGTGGTCTTGACCCCATGCGCCTAATTAAGGGTTAAGACAACCTCTAATCAAACACCATCTTCCCTGTGTAACGCTTTGTGGCCGCTTTCTGACCAAAGACCACACGAAGAAAAATGTTATTCGAAAAAACGATAATTTTAATAGTAAAAACGGTTAAAAACGTGACTGAAGTTATTACGAACATTGGGTTTCAATGTTTATTGGCGAGAACATGTAAGAATAATTTGTTGGTATGCGTAATTTCGTACGTATGCCAACAAATTATTCTTACATTTTCCCGCCAATAAACATCGAAACATCGTTTATTTGATCGTAAGAACTTCAGTCCCGTTTTTAACCGTTTTTACTATTAAAATGATCGTTTTTTCGAATAACATTTTTCTCCGTGTGCTAGTGGTCGATATCTATATTGTATTGAAAAATACTTGCACTAGTGTCAAAACCCAGAGAGGAAATTGAGGAAAACATTTGTATGAACAAAATGCCGCCCGATTTCCTCTTATCTAGATATTATAATGTTTTTATTTCTTACCTCTTGGTCAGTCATTTCGTCCGAATGCGGTGGACTTAGCCCGAGGCTATCGTAATTTTGGAAATTAAGGGTGAGTGCTGTGGTGAGAGGATCATATTCAGAATCTCCTATTCCGTTACCATCTATAGACACCACTGGGTAATCTGGAAAAAACTAACTAACCTGAAATATTCATATAAATTTTATGATTTATAAACGAAAAATCCCGGTTGATGAATAAACACATAAAAAAAGTCATATAAATCTCAATTATCAACAATAATGGTAGATTCAAACTGGGGCGACGTACGTATGCATCGCTACGCCTAACAATATCTGGGCTACTTAGCAACCATAGATATTCAATGAAAATTTATGTTTTAGAATCACATTGGCCACACGCATCGCGACGTGCGATGTCTGTGGCCATATTCATAGAAAATGTATTGTTGCTAGGCATTGTTTGGCGTAGCGATGCGTACGTACGTCGTCCAGTCTGAATCTACCTTAACACTTTTTATATAGATGACTTTTTTGAAATACAGGCCCCTTTCTCTTTCTTCATGAATTTATATTTGGTTGTAGAAAAATTAGATTTTATTTAGTTGGTTTGTATAATATTTTTGCAATGTAACATGGCTGCAATAGGGGGAGATTTAAACTTTACGGAGGATTTGTTTGGGTTTCTTATAGGTTGTTATTAAATTTTCATCGTACTGCTAGACAGTTAGTTGATGGACGCGTTTTCATGGGTGGTAATATCCGCATAAAATTTTTCCGCGAGACTTAAGATAGAATTTTATATAGATGGCGATAAGTTTAAATTCCGTTTAACACCAGCTGCCTGTTTTTATTTATTCAATTTGGGAGGCGGGAATGGGTACCGCTGCCCCGGGAACCAATTATTGGATAACCAACACCTCTGCCATAGGTCACCCCAAGTGTTCGTTACGTTTGGTGACTTAGCAGGGGTGTCCGGATTCATGGGGTGAGGTTTGTATAGGTCTTGGCGGCGGTTGATCTAGACACACTGAACCTCAGATTCCTACCCAACCTTTATAACTTTTTCCTTCCCAGAACTTCCTCTCCTTCCTTTCCTTAAAAATACCCTCCACACAGTATCCCAAAGATGACATAGGCCTTGGGGGAAATTAATTTCCTCAGGGCCTCCTGTGTGGAGCCACTGTAAAAAAAAAAACTAAAAAAACATCATCAAAAAGGGTGTTTTTCTTGCAATCTTGCAAAGCTCAGGCACAAATATTTGAACGTTTCACCAACCATAATCAACACCCCTGCTATAGGTCACCCCAAGGGGTTCGATACGTTTGGTGATTAAGCAGGTCTAGGTCTTGGTGACGAATGCGTTTGCCCACCTACTGCGTGGCGAGCAGTATCGGGAGAAATTGGTTGAGGGTGACCAAACCTGGACCTCTCCAGCTGGATTCTTGACCCATCGCCTCGCACCGCAGTGGTAGGGATGGATTCATACGTCCATCCCTCCTGGACAAATTGAGACCCAAATTCCTACCCATCTCTCATACATGTTCCTTCCCAGAACTATCTCTCCTTCTTTTCCCTAAAAATACTCTGACGGTCTTTTAATCGAGTGGTAAGGCTTTAAACAAGCAATCCAAAGGTCGGAGATTCAAATCCCACCAGGCGAAAATGAATTTTGTTTATTTTTAATTTTATAAGAAAACTCTCTTTTTACAACTTTTGAAGGTTATTCACATCAATGTAATATATCATTGAATAAGAAGATAACACTAATAATCTAAGCGATAATATAAAAATGAAAAAAACATAGAAAAATAAAAGATAACGGTCCTAAGGCTGGAATCAAACGGTTCACTAATCGTTCATTTCTGTATTTCATTCCACCTATTTCCTTCGGAATGACACGTCTGAACAAGAAATGAAACAAAAGTGAAACGAAGATGGGAAAATTCGCTCAAGTAACTATAGAGTAAACCATCACTCGAGTGAACCGTCTGATTCCAGCCTAACTGGGACAAGAACTCTGAACCTCTCTTCTTACCGGGATGAACGCATCTACCCATTCGGCTACTGCCACCATTTATTTAATCGTTATATTTTTAATCTCATATTTCAAATTTCAGATTTAACAATATTATCTACGACAATTTTTCTCCATTTTATCGGCAGCTACCTTTTTCATTGGAAAAATGGTTCGTTTTTTAATTTTATTTGATTAAGTTGTGATATTTCACAATTTATTAATTTAAGCCTCAGAACAAACCAATTCGGATTAACACCGTTCTTCCATGGAGCTACCTTCAAGCGACGCGATCGCCGCTCGTCTGTGTTTTCCATACTATTATTGGTGTTTGAAAACGCCGCTAGGTGCTTGCTACACTAGCACATTTGTTTGACAGGTAGCGGTAGCGTCGCTTGTGAATAGCTACGTGGAAGAACGGCGATAGTCTCGCTGGCTCCAGTCAGTTGGGAGCAGCTGGGACTCTCGTGAGGTATTCACATTAAAAAACTAAAATAAAATTAATAAAAAATAAAAAAATCAATTTTCTTTGTGCACAGTCTTCCATGGACGTCTCCAATTTTTTTCCCAAAAAAACTTTCGTGCCGCATAATACTCCTTTCTCGTTGATCTATATATGTAACTGCACCCCTAGCTTGGTCGATCGATATGAAGTTACCGACCGCTTGTCGGTAACTTCAGATCGCAAACGAATAGGTGACAGTTCACAATGACTAAGTGTCCTTAATATATACGATATCAACTGACGTTTGTACGTTAGCGATCTGCAGTTGTCCTAGGGAACGATGAGAAGTTACCGACCATTCTCATCTTTCCCTAGGACAACTGCAGATCGCTAACGTACAAACGACAGTTGATATCGAATATATTAAGGACACTTAGTCATTGTGAACTGTCACCTATTCGTTTGCGATCTGTAGTTGTCCTAGGGAATGATGAGAAGTTACCGACAATCGGTCGGTAACTTCATATCGATCGACCATGCTAGCACCCCTGGGCAAGCTATATGCAAACAATTTTATTAATATAAAGTTTGATAAAGTACCATTTTGACCAGTCGTATCTTGAATATCTTCAGAACGCAACAACCTGAAATAAACGAATTATTTATGAATTTATTTATCCCTTGTGATAAGCTGTAAAGCCATTTTTGTAAGGTCCACTATATAAATATTGTTTCTATAAATTATTACTCTTGTTGCATTGAGTTATTTTCTTGATTCAACTGTTGTGTAGCTTCCTCCATGAAAATGTTATTATTTGTCACTGAAAAAAAAAGAACTAATTATCAAAACATAGCAATAAGATTTTGATCTAAGGTTCATTTGAGAAACTGATCAGTCAGACATTCCCGAAAAATCGAAATTTGTGTTGAGTATGTTATTATATGTAAAAGTGTACACTTTATCTGGTACAATACGCGGATTACTCATAAACACCACCCGATCAATTATAATGCAGAGAAACTTGTAATGAATTTTGTCTGACTAATGAAATGGACGAAAATAGTAAAATATGGAGATGTCAATTTGCTGTCCGATGATTTAAAAAAAATTAAAAACAATTTAAATATAATATTTCCATCACACGTCGCGACTGAGTAGTTGGGTATAGTCTAGCGCAGGGGTTTCCAACCTTTTTGTACTCTAGAGCTCATTCTAAAATATCGGTAGGTTGGTGGACACCACGGCGCACAGTGGGCTGAAAATCGCCTTTCATAGACATAGAGACTTGAATTTTCAAGGTTCTTTTTTTGGCTAAAATTTCGTATGAAGCAATTGCGTGAAATGAATCATCAACATAAAAAGTTTTTTTTTCAACTTTGAGGATTTAAAAAAAAGCGCAAGTTGCGCCACAATATGAAGTATGTCAAAAAAATAAAAATAAATAGTAGTATATCCGTGTGTAAGGATATAATGGCCAACCTTATGATTCCAGAGATAGCCTCATTTTTAATGTCAGTGCCATACAAATATTTCTTAAAAAAATGATAACTCCTTCATTTGTACACGCAATTGCTTCATACGAAATTTTATAGCATAGTAATAATGATAATCAGAATCCATTTCTAGCCAAAAAAAGAGCCTTGAAAATTCAAGTCTCTATGTCTATGAAAGGTGATTTTCAGCCCACTGTGCGTCGCGTCGGGGGGGGTGTGGGTGGGGATTCTGCCAATGTCAATTTAAAATTCTTTTTAAGTAGCCGACAAGAGTCAATTAGCTTTACAAATCAAAAAATATAAAGCTTTGATGTTATAACTTTAAAATTGTTCGAATACTAAAAGAGTGAAGATATGTATAAACATTAGGAACCACTCATACATACAATATCGCAAACATACGAAACGTATTTAATAAACCTAGGCACTCAAAAAAATTAAAACTCTAACAAATAAATAAAAATAATTCACATTTTCAATTAATGTTTATGAAAAAATTCTGTCTCTGTCGAATAGTGGCGGGCACATACGAATCGTTCCGCGGGCGCCATGATGCCCGCGGGCCCGCGGTTGGGAACCTCTGGTCTAACGGGTCAAGTGATAAGCACTCCGTCTCGTTCAAGCAGCACACGATCCCGCGACGTCTAGGAGTGGGATCAGTGGAACGTGTGATTGAAAGATAATATTTTGTTTTTAATAGTACAAAAGTATCATTGGACCGCAGAAAGACATCTACCTTTTTACTCCATATATGTTCAAGAATCGCCGGTTAAAATCCTTGGGGTATGTTCTGTTACATTCTGTAGATACATTGGACGTGACGAGTTACGACTGATCTCTGATGAGTTGTACATTATTATTTTGTCCAAAGTAATAAAATAATTGTTTATCTTACATTCACAGTGAGTGGTGCTTTGGTGTTGGTTTGGCAAGACTGGAAATGCATCATTTGGTTGTTCCGAGATATCTGGCATGTTCAGATATTCACTGAGAATCCTATAAAAACGCATTATTATTTTTTAACTATTTATTCTTACAATTTTTTAAAACAACCAGCAACCACCAAGTTAGAGTAGGTATACTTCTCGCTTGTAGCAATGATTTTTGGCACAGGAGACACATTATCATCCATTTTTAATTATAATATAGATTTTAAATTGCAGAGTGATCACATCACATTTGTCTGAAAACGGGCACGGCGGCCATATTGGATTTGAGAAGTTCTGATTCGGCTTGTAATTTTGTGATATGTCTCGTGAAAAAGGATATACACCCTCGAAATGTCGTGCTGGAGAAAAGGGCCTCAGAATACCATAGACAGTCAGATGCACAAATATCTCCTAAAAGAGCTAGGCATCCACAATAGGCTTTCAACTATCTGCCTACAACGTATCTTAAGATATTTTGGTCACGTTGTTAGCCAAACTGAGGAATTCAACATGGAGAAACTCATAGTCACTGGCATTGGAGGGGACCCCACCACTTTCCCAACGGCATTATAAGGAAAAATATGGTTTCCTCCTTTACCCCACACGTCAAGACTCTAAATTTTTTTTTGAACGAAGTTACATTTATTTTGAACATCTCTAGACCCTCCAATGTCCATGCATACAAGGTTAGTAAGCAGTATGCAAGTACTTACATTGACATAATACGAGAGAGAAATAAAAGTAGCTTCTCGTGGAAGAATTCTTCTGAAAAGGATTGTTTAAAAATATACGTTAAAGTGTTAGTCAAAGGGAAAGATAAATAAGAGCTGCAACCCGTCGAAGAAACCATCTGAAAATACAAGTAATAATGGAGAAGAAAACAGTAATAACATAATATAAATACTTACAATGACAACAGAAAGAACACAAAAAAAATTGAAAAAGAAAGAATAGCCAGAGAAGGTACTCCGCAAACCACCCGGCAGTCCCAATGAGAATGTGCATGGCGATCGCCTGACTACAGACGAATCCCGAGGTCCACGTTCTTTAGCCGGCTAAACGATTGTGACTCTAAGAAATGAACGTGGGAGAAAGGAAAAAGTTTCCGAAGACTTAGAGAAAAAGGTGAGCGTCGATTCACCGGAGGGGGGGCGGAAGGGCGTCGAGTCTCTCTCAAGCCTATTTCTCAAGCCTACTCCTCAAGCCTATTCCTCAAGCCTACTCCTCAAGCCTACTCCTCAAGCCTACTCCTCATGCCTACTCAGTCAGCCACTCCTCAAGCCTACACCTACATAATCACTGGCAAAGTGGAAGGCAGTGAAAACGCTAGCGTCTGGTACTAAGGTGTCCTTGGCTTTCCGCGCAGCGCAGAACCGCGAGCAGTGAAGGTGCCATGTCCATCGGGGAAATTGGGGTAGGGGTCACGATTCTCAACAATGAGGGACCGACATGAGAAGATGCATTTCGAGAGTGACGCTTTTCAACAATTGGAAGAAAGGCGGTTTTGCATTTGACCACCGTTTTAAAAGTCGTTTTGAACGACTTTGATGCATTTCTGGTTGGAAGATTGTATGGTGTAGAAAGTGAGATTCGGATTACTATTGAATCATTAGATCAAAATAAATAAAGTGTGGAAAATGGCGGTTTGCTTGTACACCCTTCACTTTATAATGTTTGGACTGTACAAATCAACGAATCAAGACTGCGAGATAACAAAACTGATACTTACGAATTATAAGTCCTCGGTGAAATATTTCCATCATTTTTGGGCAAGCCATAGTAATTGTCCAATTCCTGGACACCGCTGTCATTGTAGAAGTCGTCTGTGTTATTATTCACAGTGTTATTCTGACCGGCAGAATAGTCGCAGACTTCCACGTATATGTTGGTTTCATCATTCGGATAGTCAACATTGAATCCCATCCTCTCAAAGGATGATCTCCTCAATGGCTCCTGCAACTCATTTGCAGCTATTATTTGCTGTCTACTCTTACTATCTTCCGTGGCTTCAAAATGGTCCGGAGCAAACTCGTCATCCAAAATTTCGTCTTGTTGTGGGTCTGTTCTGATTATCGCTTCTTTCGAGTCAATTTCTTGGCTGTAATTTTGGTCAATGTCCTGGTTAAAGTTTGCCTCGCTGTCGGGTATTCTGTATTGGTGGTCGTGGTCACTTGAGTTTTCGGCAAACTCCTGGTAGCCGAAAGGAGTACTTGGTCGGGAGAATTGATCGACGCTCGTACTAGGGTTATCTTCCTATAATAAAAAATCTTTATTAACTCTATCGAAATGAAGTGTAATAAAAAAAAAAGTTCAAGGGGCACAAGGACTGCTTCGGGCTGAACGTGAAAAAGAAAGCCAAATGACAGGACACTATAACATACGACCAAATGGTTATCTCAGTGGAAGTCACCCGGAGGCAGACCGAGGAGACCGGGGTAGATCAGAAGAGTGATTCTGTTTATTTTGCGGTAAGTTAGCGTTACAAGACAATTAAAACGAAAAAGCAAAAAGCAGAATAGGTCCGTCGTGCGATATCGGCTGTCAAAATTCTGTGATAATCTATTGTGATGTTGTCAATTAGTGTGGATTAATTACCTTATTTTTTTTTTCACCAGATTTACAGGAACGGGTTTAGTTTTTCCCATAGGAAAAACTAAACCCTTTCATACACTTTTCCATATAAATGATCATCTAGTAAATCCACGTTATGCAAGTGTATTATATAAGTATAATTAATACAAAACAATACAAGAACAACACGTTAATCTACCAAACTATTAAATGGGAATATAATTCACCGTCTCAAGATATTTTCATATCAGAGGGTTCGGCTCTGTGGAATTCCTAATTTGACCGATAAATCCTACTGATCCCTCAATATAAATATTTTAAAAATCTTTCGTAATTCTACATGTAATTAAAATAACTGATTTTTGCATTTTTATATACAAATTCTTTGACAAATCTAATATGCCTAAATTTTTAATAAGAGAGCTAGGTATAATGCCAGTAGCCGAAATAACAAAAGGTAATATTTTTATAGTCTGACAATGACAAATTCTTTTAATTTCATTTCCTAAATCTGTATACTTTCTTATTTTTTCAGAAACAGATTTTTGAATATTATAGGAATTTGGAATAGCTACATCAATAATATAAGTTATTTTTTTAATTTTATCATGTAAAACTATATCAGGTCTATTATGACCAATTGGTCTGTCTGTTAGTATAGTTTTATCATAGTAAATTTTAAAGAAATTATTTTCTAAAAATGAATTTGGTTCGTATTCATAATATGGTACTATATTATGACATTCAATCAAGTTATGTTTAATTACCAAACTTTGGTGAATTATTTTTAAAACCTGATTATGCCTAAATGTATACTCAGACGGCGCTAATATAGAACATCCTGATATAATGTGTTCTATAGTTTCCGGAAAAGCCATACATTTTCTACATAAATCATCAATTTGATTTGGATCTTTGATTATATGCTTCCTATAATTTTTGGTATTAATTACTCTATCTTGAATAGCAAGCATAAATCCTTCGAAAATACGAATTACTATTTATTAGTTATTATAACTACTTATGTATCAGCCTAATAGGCGTTCATAAATGACTCTGCGTTTGTCGTATTATTTTAATGTTTTTACGTGAATATATTCGATTCGGAATTTTTTCCGCGATTAACATCTCAACGAGGATGGCGTTAGCGTAACTACTTTTAAAAGTTGGTGTGTGAACACAACAAAAAAATACTAGTATTTAAGCTTGCATGTGAACATTGATATTTTTTTTAAAAATGACTCAACTTCCATATTAACATTGACATAAGAAAATGATTGGCTTAGTGCGAGTGAATTCCTGATTAGTGCGAGCGAACTCCTGATTGAATGGAGTTTTCAGGACTTATTTTTAAATAAGTTTTGTGAACTCTCGTCTCATATTTTAAGTTCCAAGTAAACTACTGGTGTATGGGGTGTATATTAGGTACTCATGACAAGTGCGTCACATGTGGGACAATTCTAGGTTTGCGGGTTCGATTCCCAGTGGACTCAAATGTATGACTTTGACCTGGTTATTGGAAGTGCTCACCTGCGTTCTAGTGAATTTTAACCAAACACTATTTCACATGGGTAAAAGTACGCTACAAAAAACATTTTACGCAAGGTAAAAACACACAATTGGGGTGAGATTTGTCTAGGTCTTGGCAGCGGAGGCAGGGCGGGATGGGAGAGACTGCTCAAGGGAGTCCTTTTGACCTCTCCAGCCCGACTCTCTTGACCCATCGTTTTGTTTTGCACTGGGAGGGATACACTGACCTAAGATTCCTACCCACCCCTCATACTTTTTCCCTCCCAGAACTTCCTTTCAATGAAAAGACCCTCTACACAGCATTACCAAAGATTACATAGGCTCTGTGTGGAAATAATGTTTTAAAAGACAAAAAAATATAACTTACAGAAAAAAATGAGGCATTCTGCGACCATTTTATATCGCTAACTTCGCTGTTAATCGTAATCGATTTTATTGTATTAATATTCTCAGGTGGAGATACCTTCACTTTGACTTCTTGCGAGGAGATATTCAGCTGTAAGAAAACCATAACACATTATTACTTACCTGCGAGGTTGGGTGCGGCATTTACATAAACAAGTGTTCAAACATAAAAAGTATCAAGAGAGATATTGCACATAAACATGCCGAGTGTCGTCCAGCTATGACCAAACTGCAAAGAATAAAAAACTTTTTCAACTCAGCAACTAAGTCGAGATTATCTTAGAAAATAAAATATTTTTAAATGTTCAAGAGAAGTATGTTACATGTCTATATTACTACACATACCCTAAGTGATAAAGGCGTATTATTTCCCCCCTCTCGATACCGGTTCCATTTGGAGCCGGCTGGGCTGGCGTATGGCTTCGCGTGAATATAGAAAATTTTACATCGTCATTCTTGTGCGGACTAGCTCTCATCGGTACATTTTACGAAATAACACGGCAAAAATGGTGGCTTGTGCTATTAAAACATGTAAAAATAGAAGTGAAAAAGATAATATACCCAAATGTCGTATTACATTCCACAGGTAAGCATTATTTTACAACATTTTACGCTTATTCAGAACATATAATCAGTTTTAGTAGGTAACATATACTATGACATTGTGATACATGGCGAGGTATTTCTCAAGTGTGCTCGTCGCTGATTACTGGGGTAATGAAACATTTGTAAAAGTGTCTTAGGTAAATACGGAAACAAAATATTCTACTCTGATAACAGCCACGAACTTTACTTTGCCGTATTTCGACTTCGCAAATTTGTTAATAAGGTGGCGAGCAATCCGCGCTCCTATGTAAAAAAATCTATTCATTATATATTATATTAATTATGGACTAAAAATTGTATATTCTTACATAACTCCTACACCAAGCTCAAGAGCCAGTTCTCTTAATTGGTGTTGAAACCAAAAAAATGATGTTTTCACCTTTTTGTTATACCTTTTTATTATATTTTTGTTTTTATTTAGTTATTCTATTGTTAAACAATGATTAAAATGTAAAATTGTTGTGTGTAAGAGGTGAAATAAATTAAAATAAAAAAAATAAAAAATAAAAAAAAATAAAAAATTCAAAATCAGATTTTACTTTTAAGAAGTAAATGGTGATATTATAATGTGAGGTGCCTATATAATGTCAGATTGATTTATTGACGAATCACATATCATAACAGTCAACGCAGCCCTCTTCGACCCACCATAGTTGGTTTTTACCCTTCTCCTATATGTTCAATTGGGTCGACGAAAGATAAATTCCAGTAGAGTTCTCTGCGGCATCAACGTGTGCTTTTAAAAAGCACTTAATTATAACGAAAACAAAGCTTCAAACATTCTCAAGTTGGGTAATTGTAATGCGATAACATTATCTCTTGTCTACTTTCTGTTACTATTAGCACGTAAACAACGAAGGCCTGAGACTAAAAGCGGGCAATTTCGTTCGGCGCGCAAATCTGATTTTCAATCCGCTAATTATTTTATACGTGCTTGATTTTCTTAATTGATTATTTTCGAAGTAGAGCTTTTCCAGTGACGGATTTGCCTTGAAAAAAGACACCTGCCTATATCTAGTTTTCTATTTTACTATACATGTTCAGAGAGTAAGTGTAACACGGTAGTATGCAAACTCACGTTGTAGTGTCCAGTTGCTTGAAAAATGTCTGTAAGAAATCCTGCCGTGTGCTGCCTGTGTGCTTTTAATGAATTAATTATAAATATAGTCAGTGAAAAGTCAAAACCCAACCACTATCATGTGACCCTCCCCATTTTTTTTATCAGACAGGTAACATATCCAATCCTAAATTGCAGATACATTCTATAATTGTAGGTTAAAAAAATAATTTTACGTCATACGTAAACTTGAGGGCCTTTAAAAGTTGAGCCACCGTGCACAAACTTCTTGGGTTCGACAGTAAATCCGGCCCTGGTCATAAAGCTGTTGATGTTAGTGTATACGAGGTGTGGCTATTAAATAACAAGACTGGCGCTGCTGCAGAAGAAGTACGCATGCGCCAAAGTTTAGCGTGAAGTCTTCTCTTTCGAATGCAGTACCAGTCGCTTCTGAAAACAAATCCGTATAGCCGTAGCGTTCGTTCACTTCAAAGATGTTAAAAAGGTGGGAAAATGATAATAGTGATGATAAAAATGATACTTAGCAATCTGAGCAACGAATTGTTCTGAAATTTCACATGACCGGTACGACACTAACAATTTCTTGAAAGAAGCGTATAACAATGAACGTTTATCGCCTGCACGTATTTTGGGTGGTTTAAGACGTTGAAGAAGATTCACCCCGGGTCACCCTTCCACGTCAAAAACGGATGATAATATAGGAAAAAAAATTGGTAATCTGTTTCAAATCTGACCATCGGTTAAGTATTCGTGTGATTGCAGAAACTATAGGAATTGACAAATAATACGTACGGCAAATTTTACATGTGATGGTATACCCTATCTGACATTATTTGCTTAATCCTGAAATGTTTCATGGTAGCACTAACAAGCATTTTGTCTTCTGAAATTAAATTCGTTAAGCAGAAATTCTGATGATAGTGTAATTTATTGGTCAAAATGGAACCGCTTTGAATATTAATTTTACTGCGGTGCAAGTCGGTAGTGTGTATTTTTGTTTTAAATCAACTTTGCTATGCATAGAAATTATACATATATTAAGAACCAACTCATTATCATTGCTATCTGCAGCTCTAAAACTGATTTTTTCTGTCTTTCTATTGTATAACGCTATACTTTTACCTACCATCTTTATTTCTATGTACCATGTGTAAAACCTATTAATGTTTTCTTTGTTATCTAAACACACCTGTATTAACTGAAACACAAAAATGTAAATATATGTAAAAGCCCACAAGGGCGTTAATGATCAATAAAATAAAAAATAAAAATAACAAATTTTATCATGCAAAAGGTGTGCGCCAAAGCGGTGTCTAAAATTCTTATGTTTTAACTACAAACATATTTGTACTGTCACTTTATACTGCCTTATGTAATGCCTCATGTACTGCATTATGTACTGTATTATGTACTGCCTTGCCAGCTTTTGCGCCGTGCGACTTCTATCTGTTTTCTAAGGTGTAATCTGCATTAAAAGGAAACAAGATTTGAGTCCGTTGAAGCTGTGAAAGAGAAAGTGGCACGCGACCTGAAGGAGCTGTCAGAAAAAGACTTCCAGCACTGTTTCGAACAACGGAAAATTCGTATGGAGCATTCTAGGGATAGAGGAGGGGTGTATATAGAAGTTGACAATACGTAAATATGTATGAAATCAAAATAAAGTGTTTTACAGCGTCTGTCTCATTATTTAACAGCCACAACTCGTAGTTAGGGTTCAATGGTAACTTTAGAACTTTAAACCAGTTGGATTTCAACTTTGAAGTTTGGTAAGTAAATATCCGAATAGACGGACCATTCCGCTGGGCATTAGGACTTCAAAACTTTCAAACAAATAAAGCAATCGTTCGAGAAGCGAGTGGAAATAAATTGTATTAAAATCCGATGAGCTTGGGAGATGAAAAATACGAGAAGTTAAGCTTCTACTTATTTAACTTATGGCCTCCCTCGACCACGAATCCAGAGGTCACGGGTTCAAATCCCTGCGCGGATGTGCAAATAGTTTTTATTTTTGTATTATTTTTTTTAAAATTTATTTATTAACTATCCCGTACCTATTTCTGTTTACAGCGGATGACATATAATGTTAATATGTAAACCTTTTTTTTATTTTTTATTAAGTTAAAAGAAATATACATATTTCGCTTTGTTAACTTAAGTATACATTGACACAAATAATATTAACAATGATGGTTTACTACCTAACACAAAGAAACACATTTTTTTAAGAACATTTTGGTTTTGCTCATTAATCTTGAGAGCAAACAGTTTTTTTTTTAAATATATTCATTTTATTTTCAGTTGTCAGGCAGGAGATTATATATGTTTGTACCCTCATAGCCTATGTTTCTTTTGCCACACTCTGTCTTTGTTGAATTTGTGTGTATAAAGCCATTTTGGATTTTGTAGATTAATAAGCATATGTTGTATTCGTACAGTTTTCTGATTTTCATTAAGTTAGTTTCTTGGTATATATACTCTTTTGGTGGGGGTGTCTGGTCTATAGTTAAAAAGTTTTTTATAACTTTATTCTGTATTATTTAATAATTTAATTTGTGAGAGAGTCAACGCACGTTTATAAGATCCTCGGGTATGGTATAATAGTCCCAGAAAGAGGTTCTATGTTACGTTTTTACTTGATTTATTTTGGATTTTTTATTTAATTGATTTATTTGTATTATAATTAATTATGTGTCTAGTAGGCTATCAGATGCAAATACAAAGCGTGTTGTTGTATCTTTCTTTTGTTTAATGATTTCTGGCTTTCACCCTTTAGGGGCGTTCTAGGCTGTCATTTAAAATTATGGAGAAATGAAAGGTGAATTTAAATATTAATTTTATTTAAATGGACAAATTTCAAAATTATAATGACTTAGAAGAGATGAGAAATTGAATGGAGGGGAGGCAATTTTTGATAAAGCTTGAGATAGAAGAGAGGATATTTGTTTAGACAGGGGATATGATCCAAAGTCCCCACTTCTAGACCAATGAATGTACAATCTGGGGAGTAAAGGACGTGAATTTTAAAAATGTGAGAAGAAACAGAACAATGTCCGATTCTCATTCAAATTTAGTGAGGAAATTTATTTTTTGGAAAAATTGGGGAATTGTTGAAACCATGGTTTTGATGAGATAGTCCTTTGTATTGAGGCATAGATTTTTCCTTGTTTTGCAAAGGCATCCCGCAATGTCATTACCCATTATGCCAACATGTCCAAGAATCCAATTGAATGGAGGCTATCATCACTCGAATAAGGCAAACGCACTGATCATCAGGATGAAGAAGAGGACAGGATTTAAGTTTTTGGAGGATGATAAACTGATCATTAGGATGAAGAAGAGGACAGAATTTGAGTTTTTGGAGGATGATAAACTGATCATCAGGATGAAGAAGAGGACAGGATTTGAGTTTTAGGAGGATGATAAACTGATCATCAGGATGAAGAAGAGGACAGGATTTGAGTTTTTGGAGGATGATAAACTGATCATTAGGATGAAGAAGAGGACAGGATTTGAGTTTTTGGAGGATGATAAACTGATCATCAGGATGAAGAAGAGGACAGGATTTGAGTTTTAGGAGGATGATAAACTGATCATCAGGATGAAGAAGAGGACAGGATTTGAGTTTTTGGAGGATGATAAACTGATCATTAGGATGAAGAAGAGGACAGGATTTGAGTTTTTGGAGGATGATAAACTGATCATCAGGATGAAGAAGAGGACAGGATTTGAGTTTTAGGAGGATGATAAACTGATCATCAGGATGAAGAAGAGGACAGGATTTGAGTTTTAGGAGGATGATAAACTGATCATCAGGATGAAGAAGAGGACAGGATTTGAGTTTTAGGAGGATGATAAACTGATCATCAGGATGAATAAGAGGACAGGATTTGAGTTTTAGGAGGATGATAAACTGATCATCAGGATGAAGAAGAGGACAGGATTTGAGTTTTAGGAGGATGATAAACTGATCATCAGGATGAAGAAGAGGACAGGATTTGAGTTTTAGGAGGATGATAAACTGATCATCAGGATGAAGAAGAGGACAGGATTTGAGTTTTTGGAGGATGATAAACTGATCATCAGGATGAAGAAGAGGACAGGATTTGAGTTTTTGGAGGATGATAAACTGATCATCAGGATGAAGAAGAGGACAGGATTTGAGTTTTAGGAGGATGATAAACTGATCATCAGGATGAAGAAGAGGATAGGATTTGAGTTTTAGGAGGATGATAAACTGATCATCAGGATGAAGAAGAGGACAGGATTTGAGTTTTAGGAGGATGATAAACTGATCATCAGGATGAAGAAGAGGACAGGATTTGAGTTTTAGGAGGATGATAAACTGATCATCAGGATGAAGAAGAGGACAGGTTTTGAGTTTTAGGAGGATGATAAACTGATCATCAGGATGAAGAAGAGGACAGGATTTGAGTTTTAGGAGGATGATAAACTGATCATCAGGATGAAGAAGAGGACAGGATTTGAGTTTTTGGAGGATGATAAACTGATCATCAGGATGAAGAAGAGGACAGGATTTGAGTTTTAGGAGGATGATAAACTGATCATCAGGATGAAGAAGAGGATAGGATTTGAGTTTTAGGAGGATGATAAACTGATCATCAGGATGAAGAAGAGGACAGGATTTGAGTTTTAGGAGGATGATAAACTGATCATCAGGATGAAGAAGAGGACAGGATTTGAGTTTTAGGAGGATGATAAACTGATCATCAGGATGAAGAAGAGGACAGGTTTTGAGTTTTAGGAGGATGATAAACTGATCATCAGGATGAAGAAGAGGACAGGATTTGAGTTTTAGGAGGATGATAAACTGATCATCAGGATGAAGAAGAGGACAGGATTTGAGTTTTAGGAGGATGATAAACTGATCATCAGGATGAAGAAGAGGACAGGATTTGAGTTTTTGGAGGATGATAAACTGATCATCAGGATGAAGAAGAGGACAGGATTTGAGTTTTAGGAGGATGATAAACTGATCATCAGGATGAAGAAGAGGACAGGATTTGAGTTTTAGAAGGATGATAAACTGATCATCAGGATGAAGAAGAGGACAGGTTTTGAGTTTTAGGAGGATGATAAACTGATCATCAGGATGAAGAAGAGGACAGGATTTGAGTTTTTGGAGGATGATAAACTGATCATCAGGATGAAGAAGAGGACAGGATTTGAGTTTTAGGAGGATGATAAACTGATCATCAGGATGAAGAAGAGGACAGGATTTGAGTTTTTGGAGGATGATAAACTGATCATCAGGATGAAGAAGAGGACAGGATTTGTGTTTTTAGAGGATGATAAACTGATCATCAGGATGAAGAAGAGGACAGGATTTGAGTTTTTGGAGGATGATAAACTGATCATCAGGATGAAGAAGAGGACAGGATTTGAGTTTTTGGAGGATGATAAACTGATCATCAGGATGAAGAAGAGGACAGGATTTGAGTTTTTGGAGGATGATAAACTGATTATCAGGATGAAGAAGAGGACAGGATTTGAGTTTTTGGAGGGAACTGAGAGAGTCAGAGAGAACAAGGGAATGTTCAAAATTATTTTTGATTATATTTTGAGAGATTCTATTATTTCAATGCACTCGGCTGAAAATTTGAAAATTAATTTGAAATTGAATGAAATATTCTGTCATTAGAATTGTTGTGGTAAACGTTAATACTTATACCACTCTCTTATCTTATATGGAAGAAGGACAAACAAATAAACGAACACACTTTCACGATTATAATATTAGTTAGGATTTAGATTGTACTATGAATTTCCGGACGCCGTGTATACTTACTAACAACAATTAATTATCATCCGGTTGGATCCCGACTCGACTAGGAAAGAAGAAGTAAACATAAATAATAGAAACAAGGGAACTGGATCATGAACCATGTTGGTTAATATCAAATCAACACCATTCGTCCGCACTGCCGCAAATCGCATATACCAAACGCATAACTTTCATCGCATATCTGTTTTGACAGTCCGTGCAGTTTGGTCGTAGTTGGCACGCCTCAATGCCTTAACAAGGACGCATATAAGGGAGGGAGTTTAGGGGGTTCAAACCTCCCCCATCAGCCTCAGTATTGCGTAGGAAAAAAGAGAATACTGCCTACCACATATCTATTATTTATGGCCACTATCCATTTAGGCCCATAAGACTCTTGGCTTTGTTTTGAAAGCTGCAAAAGACTTAAAACAATTTAGGCACATTTATCATGTTATATTATAAAACCCTTGTCAGAAGCCAACAAGAGTACAACTCTACATTATGGTCTTCCTTTTTCAATATTTATTCCAACAACATTGAAAAGATTCAACCTAAGTTCCTAAGGTATATAAAGTATAAATTGCATATTCCTGTACAAAAGATTTTAATTACCTACTAGATAAAATGTCCCTGATGAAACTTTCAGAAATAATAATAATTGCAGATTTAATACTATTACAAAATTGACTGTCTTATTGAATGTACCCAAGGATTGATAGGTTAACTTTCGGTAACTTTTTATCGTTCCCTAGCATGACTGCAGATCGCCAATAAGTAACAAACAAACGAATAAGTAACAGGGCGTGTAATATAATAAATAAAAATAAATAAAAACAAATGTGAGAGTGAATATTTTAGGTTACGACTTAAAATTGTTTAAACTTATAAATATAACTGTAATCACATACAAATAAATTTAAATAATCTACAAGATTGGTGCAAACTTTAAAAAAATCTAAACATTAGTACATGCCACCTAATAAGATTTTTCAGAATAAATCAACAAAATCAACTATCAATTAACAACACGGCATAACACCCCAAAAACAAACAACGAAAATCAATTAACAATGTTTATGAAATTAATGACCTTGAATTTTTTGATGATCCAATTTTTTTTTCACACATACAGTTACTAGTAAAGGTTTAAACATGCTTGACTTCAATCTCCGTAATGGCAGAGACTTTCAAAATATTTCAACATTAAAAATCTTCTCAAGTTGGAAGTCAAATCGAATATAATTCTTCTATTTGGTCCCCTCGCTAACATCCACACAGATTCTATTTTGATATAATATTAACTATAAACTCTGTCTAATGTAGAAATAATAAATTATAGCCACTTGAAGAAAGAAACAAAATTATTAAAACTGTCAGATAAAAGCCATCTTGTTTGTTAAATCCGTATGGGCGTATAATATATAAATAAATTACTTACTTTACCAATGGCTGCGATGGCCTTCTTAGCTTCACTATCTCCAACAATCCTAACAGTTCTTGTGACTTCGTCATTCTTCCTGGAGCAGTCAGCAGCAATTTCGTCCAATTTGGAAGTCATTGGGGCCTGAAGCAAGGCTTCCAGGACTGTCTTATTCTTCCTTGTGACGCCATCTTTAACCGAATCTTCTGGAACTAGAATGTCAGGGTACCTCCATGATTGATATGGACGCAAAATTCAAATGTGAGTATAATAATACTGCGTAAATATTAGCTAAACAGAAACATGGGACACCGTCAACTTGGGAGGCGGGTGTGGTTACCGCCGCCCGGGAACCATTAACCTCTGCCATAGTGTCGTCTGCGTGCTTAATTGTCCAAAAGACAATTTGCAAGTTTTACGGGAGGAGTTTTCTTTCATTATTTCAATGAAATATTATGAAAGGTGTTTAAGATGAAGCTTTTACCGTAAAGGTAAAAGTCGGATTAGTTTGAATAATTCTTAGTAAAGTGATTAAGAGGCTAGACTTTGCACCACACGCGGAACGTTTATGTATTTCATTGTATGTCATTCTGTCCCGCTCTGAATAAGATAACAAACACTTAACATACACGCGAATGCGAAACGTGCGAATGGGACAACTGCCGTAAACTCTCATATTTACTTACAGAAATCGACCGAAAAAGGGTTTCGGGAGAAAACATTTTTCTACACCCAAACTTTCATGAAATTGTAATTTAAAAACAAAAATACGTTTTTGAAAAAAGAAGCTATGTTGGTATGTTTTTATAATTTTGTAATTCTTTATAAAAATTGATTTAGCAGCACTTTTTCCTTAAATAATATGTTCCGATAAATTGTTTGATAAATCGTACATGTTTGACAGTGAATGTTTACGTTAATACGAAACACATCGAAAATTTAAAAACATAACGACATAGCTTTCAGCTTTTAGAAGGCAATATAAAAAAATATATTAATTTCATGCAATTTTCGATGTAGAAAAGTATTTTTTCCCGGGCGTCCTTTTTTGTATGGGCTGAAAAGCGAAGTCTATCGTTATAATTATAGTTTTTGATACCTTATTTTTAGTTTTAAAATGGAGATTGAACAAAAATTAAAATGCTAGTTTTGACAATTAACAACTATGGCGACGAGTGATATACCTACCAATGTTAGTTCTTGCACTGGTCATAGATCTATTTTCCACAATACCATCGCAGATATTGCGTTTGACTGTGGAGTCAGCCTGTAAGGTCTGTAAGCAAGTTAGGGGTAAAGAAGTGCACTGCACGATTGGGTAGGGTCTCCTGGTTTTGTTCTTGGATCTTGTCAGACGTGTGTTGTGGATCTGAGTGCTATTCAGACTCTTAAAGAAAGGCTCTTTTGGGGCCAGCCTTACTTCGACTCCTGAGTTGGGTTTCATGGCAATGGTCTGAAAAGGAAAAATAGATTATTATGAATTCTAATATTAACTAACGGTTCCGCTATACATAACCCCTGTTACTCATAATCGTAGTATTACTAATACGCTTCGTATTACGACGTAACAGTGAAAGACCTGACTTATTATCACTGCGTGTGCATGGTTAAAACGGCTTTAAACCAGGTTTAAGGCTAACTTTACAAAACCAAGAATGAGTCGGCGGATATAATCGAGTTTAATCTTTTGTTGTAGTCTTATATCTTATATCTACCTACTGGCTAGCAGTGAACAACTGTCAAAACAACTCCGTTATTTTTTTAAAATTTTGTGGGTTAAATAAAGCAGTAAACTATAGTGCCGGTTTAATCCCACAATGATAAAAGTGCAACACGTATAATTTTGCGGTTTCATATCAATTCTACAAGACAACAAATTATTTCTCCTGATTCTGGTTGGAATTTTGACAATACTTTTAGTGCTCCAAATAAAGTATTAAAGTGATTTAACAAGTGACATTCAAAACATTTCGAGTGATCGAATCAGCGGAGTTTTTAAAAAAATATTATTATTGCTTTATTAATCAACTTTAAAAAATATATAAAATAATTTTAAAAGGACATTTTATATTTGTAGACTGCAGTGACCTTGTAAAAAACAATTCCATAGTAAATTGTTACAACAACCCCACTAAACAAATAATAACTATTCAAATGAATTCAAAAGAATCGAAGGACAGGATTATAAAACAAAAAAAGATTAAAGGAGAATTGACCCCAAAGGAGATGAAGTATTCGGACTCCAAGGAGAAAATCTACATAAATGAAAAACTAACCTCAGTAAATAAACAACTTCTCTGGTTAGCGAAGTCAACCAAATCTATTGGATATAAATACATTTGGACAAAGAACGGACGTGTTTTACTGAGAAAAAGCGACGATTCTCATGTTATTTGCATTAAAGATACAAACAATATACCTCATTAACGTGAACATTTATCTATACACAACAGGACAAGGATACTCAAGAATACATAATATTTATTTTTTAATCTACGTTGAACTACTACTGAAAAACATGCAAGTTTCTATGTACAAGATATATTATTTGAAATAATATAATTTACTACGCAGGCTTTTAGTTTTTCCGGTTTTATTTTTTTGGGGTAACGTGCAATTTTGAGGATTATATTTTGGTTTCTGCTTTACCCTTTACCCTTAACGACTCTTTCTTAGTCTTGAAGCTGCCAAATTTTTATTTATTTAAAAAAAAAACTATTTTTCAATTCATTACAATTTTTCCCTATTTGTCTTTTTTTTTTACAAAAATCAAACAAACTTTCCCACCGAAGGTTCTGTGTGAATACCTCAATTGTATTATTATACACACTGTTGCTACAGTAAAAAAACCTAACGAAGGAACTCACTAATTTGTAAAAAAAAAATTATAATATATTTATTAATTTATATAAACATACATATAAAATGTACATGATAATAAATAAATGTAACTGCTTAAAAAAAAAATAGTATACTCACGAACTGGCTTTTGCCTATGTGGGATTTTTTTGTTCTCATGCATTAAACTTATATTTTTATATTACTTATGGGGTTTCTCACCATCCTTCCAATAGCTTATCTACCCTAATAACGAATATTATTAAAAATAAAAATAAAATACTCGCAGTGATTAGAAAACTCGACCAACTTATCCAATAAATAGACGTTATTCATAGGTTCGAGTACCGAATTATAAACTCCAACATAATAGATAAATAAACCGTAAATCGTAAATCTAAAATATTCGTTATTAGTATAGATAAGCTATTGGGAGGATGGTGAGAAACCCCCTTAATATATTATATTTGTAGTTTAATTATACTTATTATGTATGTAACAAAAAAATTATTAATAAAGAAAAAATAAAAATAAAGTCTATAGACTAGTTGATAAATTGATAATCACAGATATAAATTTTAATTCGAACAGGCAATATGTATTTTAATTAAATAGATAAAATATCATCCATACACTATGTAAAACTGTAAAGCTATGCAAAGAAATGATTTTAATAATTGTAAGGTCTTTATTGTTACTTTTTTCATTTTTATAATTAGCTGTAAATATAAATTAGATATTCCTACATTATAATAAATATTTTTCTATTGTAAAATTAGCTCATATAAAATAATATTTTAATTGTAATAAGACTTATTTTTTTTATAGAGAAACTTCACAAGAGTCCCAATTGCTCCCTTCTGGAGCCAGTGAGACTATAGCATCCCCAATTGGAGTATGTTGTGAGGCTGAAGGTAAGTGGGGAAGGGAAGGAGATGGGGAAGAGGAAGGTGGGAAAGTACCTGGCTATTCAGATCCAGTCACTAAACACGGCTAAAGTCATTATTAAGCAACGTTTCAATTCTGAATGGTGGTCCTACACCAGGCCGATACTGAGAGTATCTTCCACTCTGGAACAAGCCGTAAATATAACACATATTATTTTTATTAATTAATTGTGAAATAACACAAATTAATCAAAAAAAAATTATTTGCGCCCGCCGGGTTCGAACCCGCGACCTTCTGAATGGGAGTCAAGTGTCTTACCACTTGACCACGGACGGTCGTCAATGTCAATAACAAATAATTCAGAAGAGACGCGAGACATCTCTCGTTAAAAAGTGAAACTACGTGATTAATCGAAGTACACGCGACGCGCGGGAACTTTGACAGAATCCCAATGTGATTATTATTACGCTAACGTCTGTCGTAGACACTCGCTCAACGTACGAGATGCAAATGGAAGTGCCGCCATCTATAATACTGAATAAAGTATTATGTCCAGGAGTGACGGACATATGAATCCATCCCTCCCAATGCGCTACAAGGCGATGGGTCGAGAGAGTCCGGCTGGAGAGATAAAGTGTGTCCCATCAACCAGTCCCTCCCGTTCCGGCTCGCCACGCAGTAGGTGGGCAAACGCAAGTGCCGCCAAGACCTAGACACACCTCACCCAATGAACCCGGGCACCCCTGCTAAGTCACCAAGCGTAGCGAACCACTTGGGGTAATCTATGGCAGGGGTGTTGGTTATCCAATAAATCGTACGGGAGAAGAAACATTTTTCGCTTTCATTCAGAAAAGTTTTCCTCTCATTGTTCCCGGTCTTAAGAGAAACGATTGCGCGGCCGCTATTATACAAAACGTAGTTTTGGATTTGAGGCCGACATACCCAACCAAACTGAAAAATTATTTTTTTAATAAAAAGGTAGGTCAAAAATGTCGATCTAGGACAGGAGCTACTTTTTTTGCTTTTAAATGATGCCGTATAGGTAATTAAAGAAATCAGTTTTGGTTCATTTTGGAAGCAAGTTCGGAATTTTTTTGTGAGTTATTTATAATTATTAAAAATAAAATCGCCTAATCCTTGGTTTTAAAATAATGAAATATAAAATTAATAATTAAAAAATGTAAAAAATGCGGTTCTTTGGGTAGTAATTTTAATATATAAACGACAAGTATATGTTCCGATGTAAAAAGGTAATTTGTAATTTAAATTTACACCCATCAAAATTGTTTCTAAAAAAATATATAGTAAAATTATTATTTTAAATTTACATTTACTCGCAAATTATTTTAAATTACATTTACTCGCAAATAATTGTCCAAGTTGCCTCTAAAATCCTAAAATATTAAAATCTTTAATAGCCTATATTTTATAAATTGAAGCAAAAATAAATAAAGTAGCTCCTATCCGAGATCGACATTTCACATACCTTTTGATTACACAAATAATTTTTCAGTTTGGTTGGGTATTTTGGCCTAAAATTCAAAACTACGTTTTGTATGAAACCGACCGCGCACCCAATAGCCATAATGTAAAAATGTCTACTATTATTATATCTACCTATTATTAAATATAAGTGTTCTGTAGATTTATGTTGATAGTTGTTAGTTTTGCAAAAGGGCGAAGCCTTATAAATAGTTACTAACACTTAAAATGGGCTAAGGAGAACGAAAAGCCGCCAATTTGCAAAAAAATTATGTTTGCAAATTGGCCAAAATGTGGCCAAAGATGCTCTAGTGGTCAACTCTGGTAAACGGCATTTTGTTTTTTAATACAGCACGGGACATCATTCTTGTGTAGAAACTAGAAACCCAACGCTAAATTAATAGCAATATATGTTATATACATTTATTTATTATTTATCTTAGTCCTTCAAAATTCAAATAAACTATGGTCACCCTACTTTGTTTACATTGTAATGTGCCAAGGGCCTTTAGCTTGTCCATTATCTGTGTAACAATATTGTTCTTTGAAGTATCATTTTTATTTTACCTATATTATTTTGTGTTTTTTAAGTATTATTTTTGTTTTTCCTTTTGTGTTATTTTGTTACTTTAAGTAAATAATTGTTAACCTCAACACAGGCTTGTCCTAGTGAGGTTAAAAATTATATTGTAAACTTACCTAAAATGTGAAGAAGAAACAATAAACAATAAACAAAACGCTTTAAATTAGACCCTCACCAGTAACTTGTCAGATTTCGTTCAGATTCATTCTTCATACAGTTTCTACATAACGGTTTTGTATTTGCATAATATACCTATATTTTTAGGATAGATTCCCAGCGCAGCGAGTTGAAATAAACTCATTTCAAGTTTCGCCGATTTTTTATTAATTTTTTTCACTCGAATACGAATTTGGAGGGGTTGGGGATGATTTAAATTTCCTTCTTATTTCTTCTGCCTCGTGAAACACCCCCACCGCTAAGGGTTGATTACACCCTCCCTGGTTGAACAGGGATGAATCAATCAAAACGTTTTTTTCATAGCTCTATGGTGAGCATTTTGTTTGAAGTTATTATTTATATGAAAACAGTGGAGATTATCTAATTGAATCTAGTGACTTCCGTGGTCGAGCGGTTAAGACCCACAATAAGGAAGTTGAGTCCTTTTTTTTATTTTTGTTATCAATGTTCACGCGCAAGCTTAAATACTAGTATTTTTTTTAAGTTCGTTTTCATAATTAAATTAATTCTACAAGTTTGAATTTTATTAAGCCCGCGAAAACGCTGGCAAGAGTATAATTCCGTGCGGGAGAGTTCGTGACGTCACCCGGTCCTAGATTGTGTGAAATATAATGGAAAATATGCACAAAACCGGGACACCCTTAATATGGACGAAATAAATAAATTTAAAAATTGTAGTAGTTAGTAATTAATTAGTACTAATCAATTCATTTACCGGAATTTCGAAAAAAGTGCATTTTTGTGGTAATTTTTTAAATTTAAAACACTAAATGTCATTTTTCAACGAAACTTGCAACAGTTCCTAACATAGCGGTAGGTGAAAAATGACATTTCGTGTTTTTAAATTTAAAAAATAACCACAGATTGAGAGAGACTTGTTGAAGGAGTACTATTGACCTCTCCAGCCGGACTCTCTCAACCCATCGCCTTGCACCGCAGTGGGAGGGATGGATTCACACGTCTGTCACTCCTGGACACACTAACCCCCAGATTCTCATAACTTTTTTTCTTCCCAGAACTTCTAATCCTTCTTCTCTCTACAAAGACCCTCCACACAGCATCCCCAAAGACGACTTACATAGGTCCCCAGGGAAATAGTTTTCCTCGGAGTATCCTGTGTGGAGTTGATGCAAAAAAAACATGATAACGTAATATTATATACGTTATAAAAAGTAGGTACATACTTTTTCCTAACTTTTCTTCAGTGTTCTGTTGTGTCACTGTTCTGTTTATTCGTGGATACATTTTCTGGTAGAGAGTAGAGATGTAGCGATATGAAATGGTTAAAATCTTACCTTTTTGGACTTCCCTTTAATAGACTCCTCCCTTTCCATCAGGGCCGTCTTTACAATGGACTTAACTAGTCTCTGGTCTTTGTTTTTCTGCGCCAAAATCAGCTCGATGAGATATTGCTTCTGTAAGAATTCATGTACAAATAATATCAACAGCTTTTACAGAAATCTTACTAATACCAGCTATTTATAATGGTGACCGGACAAGACAACAATGTGCAACTTCCTCACTCCTTTAGGAGGGTATTACCAGAGAATGCCGGAAATTAGTCCTTTTTAAATCAAATTCTAGACGTATTGACTCTTTTTTACAAAAAAACATAAATTGATTTTGAAAGATTGTTATTTTATCTGGTAGACGCAGTTTTAAAATTTTGAAAAACTAAGTGTGTATTTAATATACTAAGGTTATACCGTTGGTCGTTGGCAGATTTGTTCAATTTTCAAACGATAGATTCTATTAAACAACACAAATTTAAATTCACATAATCATACAACAAAATAAATCAATACATAATATAGTCAACACAGTTTTAAAAAGTTAAATTTTAGTTAAATTAAAATCATTAAAAAATTAATCCGAGAACGTGTTTTGTGACAAAAATACCGCAGTTTTTCTATTTATTTACGGTCTTACAAACTAAAATAATTCGATTCTTTTTTACACTCTTATTTGGTTGAACATTTAAAAAAAATCATGAATACTTATGATCAAAAAATACTTACAAGAAGTACACTATATTTAGTAATTTATCATCGTGCGTTTTGAGCATTTGTATTGCTTACTTGAATGTAGGTATATATTCAAGCAAGTTTTTTAATGAAATAAATCAATATTAAACTTTAATTTAAAAAATTTGATACGGGGAATAATCGATCTTTCTCATTGCTACCTCCCTGTATAGTTGCAAGCATTTTAAAACATTTATTCTCAGCTGCTGGTCAATCGCTCTTAAAACGTCATTAATCCCTTATGCGTCGATTATATTTTGTCAGAGGGTTAAAATATTTCCGTTTTGTAATCAAATTCAAACAAATTAAATATTTCTAAGGACCAGATGTTTCGGAAAATTTCACGTTTGAATTTCCTTCAAATCGACATTCACCGAAAAATTGGGTTGTTTCAACCTCCGTCAGAAGAAATTTCATCGAAAATTCCATAGGACCAGTTGTTTCGGAATTCCCTTCAAATTTGAATTTCCTTCAAATTTAAATTTCCTTCAAATCGTCATTCACCGAAAAATTGGGTTGTTTCAACTTCCGTCATCAGTGAAAATACTATAGAAATGTGATGTGAATGTGATCAGCCGAGTCCGGACGGTTAGCGAAATAATGGGAGGCGCATGCGCAGACGTCAAAATTGTGATTCGGCCGGGAACACTTGAATAAAATTTTCAAATTTATCGAACGTTATTTGTTGCTATTTACTGCTGACGGAAGTTGAAACAACCCAATTTTTCGGTGAATGACGATTTGAAGGAAATTCAGATTTGAAGGAAATTCAAATTTGAAGGGAATTCCGAAACAACGGGTCCTATGGAATTTTCGATGAAATTTCTTCTGACGGAGGTTGAAACAACCCAATTTTTCGGTGAATGTCGATTTGAAGGAAATTCAAACGTGAAATTTTCCGAAACAACTGGTCCTAAATGTATTCGAAAACTAAATTCTGTTTTTGAAAGGTGATAAAATACGCTTTCAAGTTTTATAAATCAAATTTAACACATCATTTTTAAAGTATAAAAAAAGTTTCAAAATTGTTCACCGTACGTTTCTTCTAACTAAAATTATTGATAACGAAAATATATAAAATCGTATACATATTTTATTAAACAAATGTATTATAAACATTAATTATGGATTATGAAATGATTATGGACATTGTAAAGAACACTTGATCATTAAAAACTCAATTTGACAACATGTTTTGTTTTGTTTTTTTTTTTTTTTTTTTATTGATACATATTAGTTAGTAACTTGTCGCTATAATCATTTTCTAAATAGACGTTAAAAATACAGTATAAGGATGATAAGTTAGGTTAGGTTAGGACCACATACTCCGGGTATAAAGAATATCAATAAGAAAGGAAGACGTACGCTCACTTTTAGGTTCGCGGGTATCTTTAAAACCTTCGCCAACCCTTGCAGCTCTCTGTAGGACATCGCCTCGTAGGCTGCCTTCGTCGTCTCGCCCATCTCGCTTACTCTATTCTCCCTCTCTGTCAGCAAGAACTGAAAAAAATTACAGAACAGTGATAAAACAGAACTGTGACAAAACAGAACAGTGACCAAACAGAACTGTGACAAAACAGACAGTAACTGAAAAACAGAACAGTGACTAAACAAACAGAACAGTAACAAAGCAGAACAGTAACAAAGCAGAACATTGACAAAACAGAACAGGGAGAAAACGGAACTGTGACGCAATAGAACATGTATGTAACGAAAAAGTGACTAAACAAGACACACAACCTATAACAAAAAAGTGACTTAACAGAACAATGACAAAACAGAACGGTGACAAAACGGAACAGTGACGAAACAGAACAGTACCTGAAAAACAGAACAGTGACTAAACAAACAGAACAGCAACAAAGCAGAACAGTAACAAAGCAGAATATTGACAAAACAGAACAGGGATAAAACGGAACAGTGACGCAATAGAACATTGATGTAACGAAAAAGTGACTAAACAGGACACACAACCGATAACAAAAACGTGACTTAACAGAACAGTGACAAAACAGAACAGTTACAAAAAAGAACGACAATAAACAGAACAGTGACTAAATAGAACATTGATACCTATAACAGAACTGTGTTAAAACGGAACCGTGACAACACAGTTGAGTGTCAAAACAGAACAGATGTAAAACAGAATAGATGAAAAACAGAAAGGAAATAAAACAGAACAATGACAGAACAAAACAGACTAAAGAAATACAGCAGTGACAAAATAGAACAGCGATTAAACAAACAGAACATTGGCAAAACAGCACAGTGGCACAACAGAAAAGTGACAAAATAAAACAAAAGATAAATCAGAACAGTGACAAAACAGAACTATTACAAAAAAAACAGTAACAAAACAGAATAGTGATCAATAGACCGGTGACAAAACAGTACAGTGACTAAACAAATAGAGCAGTGGCAAAATAGAACAAAACAAAGTTGTATTACTCCGATTCACATGGCCAATCATGGCGTCGAACATTTCGCGTAAATTAATCAATTTTAACAAAATTAAATAAAAAATGCATATTTTTGGTCTCCCCCTATAAATACTTATTTTTCTTAATAATAAATCATATTACTGTTTAAATAAGGCGGACTCGACAAGTTTATCAATGACACTGTTTTATTTTTTTAATTTTTAAATTATTACCAAATAAAAGAGGTTCTAAAGGCTATACTGTCTGAAATTTCTAAGGTTACATAACTATATGTTTTCATTCATTAGCTGTTTTTCATATTTGAAACATCCATTATCTACAAAACCTACAAAACGCAATATTGTTTGTTCCATGTTTTTTCAAATGTTCAACATGATCAAAATATTTTGAAAATGAGTGAATGAAATCGGGCGAAAGAAGTAAAACTAGTAATTTATAAAAACAAAAAATTTCACTTACAATCTCAAACTAATTTCAATTTTTTTATTACTATTTAGAAACAAATACGGGATAATGACCATTACGGCAGAAACTCGGTAGATATAAATTTATTATTTGATCAAAGCATTCAAAATATTTTTGCTATTAATTTGTCACATAAACTAAATTAATGTTGTTGCAAAAACTATTTAAGTAAATTTTGAAAACACGACAGCATAAAACTTACATAATCAGAAATCCTTTGAAATTTAATTTCAAAATATTACACACGTAATATTATTATTTATTCCAATTATCAGAATTATTAAAAATTCAGGCTTTTGTTTTAAAAGTTACAACATATGCCACCCCGTCGAATAAAAGTTTCTTTCTGAAATTACCCATAGACAAAAAGTTTATCAATGTTTATTATAAAAGACGAAAAGTTCGAGAACCTTTGAAATAATAATACAGTATTGTTTTTCAAATGAGGCTTTGACTGTAGCTTTTGCTCCTTATTTTTTTACAAAAAGCACACCCACGCATATAAATAGTTGCTAAGCATATTTACAGATATAAGATTGTTGTCAATTTATATTTATCTTTTTTGCATCAAGAAGTACATCATATTATTATATAATTATTATTTTTGTCAATAATCATTTTCAAAAATCATTTTTATTTATTGATTATTTTATTTTTTTCGCCTTGTAAATTTTACGCGCAGTTGAATTATAATTATTATTTGCACAAATATGTAAGTAAAATGAATTTATTGTATTGTATTAAATTGTTAACACATAATAACTACAGCCAAATAAGTCAAGCAGGTTTATTCTTTATTATGTAAGTTTGTAGAAAATTAACAATTAAAGTACCCCTATATAGTTTTTTTATAGAGTACTAGCTGACCCGCCCACGCGTTGCTGTGGCTAAGAAACACAACGCCATTTACAGACAACGTCTAGTGAGGCGGGTAACTTACTTGTTATAAAATACTATATTACCTTAATAAATTCCCGGGTTGCCGGCAATGAAATTGAATTGAATTGAATTGATCTACTGGATGGTTACCTAACCTAGATATCCAAGTGTTGTGTCCATAAATTAACTCACACCGCCATCTGTCAGAAACTTATGGTAGGTACTTAATCGAGATAAATCGAGATAATAACTATCCTATCTTTTAAGTTGGATCAAATTACACACTGTAAGCCAAATTTCAACAAAATCGGTTAAGTATTTATTTATTTATTATAGATAGATACAAAAGAAAGTACAAATCATATATTATGAAGCTATGCCTGTTCAACTAGGAAAGTTTTCCGTTCCAGGACAGACAAATTTAGTTACTTAAAAATTATATTAATTTTAAAAGTAGTTTCGGAGTTTATCCTGGACGTACATCGTGACGCGAATTTTTTTATATAAAGATTTTTACGTTCGATTGAGTGTTTTGCAGAACGAGTGGTTTATTATGTGCAGAAATTTATTTTATATTTATTAACGTAGATAGGTAATAGGTACCTACCTATTTTTTTTTTTTTTTTTTAATGTTTCTTTATTCTTTGAATAGTAAATATATAACAATTGTGGAATTTATGGCCGCCATACTAGGCACATGCCCGTGTTATGGTGGACGGTATTATAAATAAAATATTTACCTACATAATTTAGTACATAGGTACATATTCTATTTTTTATTAGTTACTACTTACTCAAATATAGGGACGGTAACATAAACATGTGAGTGAACAACTTAAAAAGTAAAATAAAATGGCGGCATTTGTTTTGACTTTTGATTGACAGTTCGGCAGATTTTGCCGGTAAACTAAAAAAGTTTGTTTATCCACTCGATTTAAATGGGAGCTGTTTAGTGTTTGAATATGTTTTTATAAGTGTTATCTAAACACTTCGTTCAAAATGATATCTTTGATCAGGGTGATATCGTTGCTCTTATTTACTGTATCAATTTACATGTTTTCTCTGGACGGGGATTTCGTGTTTGATGATTCTGAAGCCATAGTAAAGAATGCGGATGTGAAGCTGAATACTCCTGTGTCTTCCGTGTTTCATAATGACTTCTGGGGCACCAATATGAAGAGCAACTTAAGTCACAAATCTTACAGGCCTTTGACTGTTCTAACTTTCAGGTAGGTAAGTCTTTAAGGTGGATACATAGAATCATGCCACATGCCCAATACCCTGCACAAGTACGAAATTTGTGACTGGTACACAACTCAATTCAGAGTTTCTTCAGGCTGCAGTCTGCAGGATGAAGATTGCCATGATGATGTCTAAGCATATAATCCAATAAGAGAGGCAACGAAGGAGAACCATAAGATATTAAAAATGTTAATTGAAAACACGTCTCTTTAATAAAGTCGTATGAAGCTCATGAAGCATACGTTTTTTTACAGTTTTTTCTTCTAGTGCCCTCTTTTCGGAATCTGGCTATCATCAGAGCAATCTTCACCCAGCGGGCTGCAGCATGAAATAACTTAGTGGAATAATATCAATTTAACCAAATGTAAAAGTTTATTTGCAGATCGAAAATAATAATTATTGTATTATGTTTTTCTTTTACAGAATAAACAGACATCTAAGCAGCGAAAAACTAATACCATTCCATTTCAAAATTACAAACCTTATACTACATACATTGGTCTGCTTAACGATATATCTTTTACTCTCTAATATATTAAAAAATAGCGGGAAATCAAAAAGTACCGGAATTTGGAAAGATATTCCATTTTTGTCTTCAATTTTATTTTCGGCTCACCCGATTCACGTGGAAGCTGTTTCCGGAATTGTCGGACGAGCAGACATTTTGGCCGCCTTATTCTTTTTTTTGTGCATTTTGTTTTATGACAAATCTGTTGGCAGAAGTAAAGCGAATACGGTGGCCATTTTTGGTGTGCATTCGTTTAAGAATGTTTTTTTGCAATGGTTGCATTTTGCTTTGGCGCTATTGTGTGCAGCAATAGCTTTATTTTGCAAGGAAACTGGTGTCACAGCATTGGTAAGAATATTTTTCATTGTTATTTAAAAGGAATGCGCTCGCCTGTTTCATACAAACATTTTGTTCGAGCCAGCAATCAAACATGCCGCTAAACTACACTTTGTAAATGTATTTTTTAAATTTTTTTATAGTGAACACCTCACAAGAGTCCCAACTGCTCCCGTCTGGAGCCAGTGGGACTATGGCATCCCCAATTGGGGTATATTGTGAGGCTGAAGGTAAGCGAGGAAGGAAAGGAGAAGAGGAACGTGGGGAAGTACCTGGCTATTCAGATCTAGTCACTAAACACGGCTAAAGCCATTTCAAGCAACGTTTCAATTCTGAATGTTGGTCTTACACCAGGACGATAATGAGAGTATCTTCCACTCTGGAAAGTGCCGCAAATATAGTATATATTATTTTTAATTAATTAATTGTGAAATAACACAAATTGATCGAATAAAATTTATTTGCGCACGCCGGGTTCGAACCTGCGACCTTCGGAATGGGAGTCCAAAATCTTGCCCCTGGACTACCCCGGTTATCAATATAATACAAGCATTGCTACAATTAGTTAGTATAACGCAAGAGGTATATTAATGTCGATCTGCTTGTTGCTAAAGGATGCAGAAGCTGTATTAGGAATTAGGATGCATTTAAATAAAGAGCTTTAATTTTCAAACAGATATTTTAATAAGAACTCAAATTTACAAAAGCGATGTTATCAGAAAGGCTTGGAAACACAATGCTTAGTATGTAAAGAGTACAATGTTATTACGGATGACACTCGATACAGAATGGCGGTTCGCTTAAAAACTGCTAACATTCAGAAGCGGTACAACGTGCATGCTTTTCAGTGTGGCAACTAAAAGAATATTGCCAGCATTTAAATTCAAATTACCAGTAGTTCCTACACAGGTGTTTACCCCATATAGAATTTACACATAAATAATTTATAGCTTTGTCTAACCATTCGGACGCTTTTTACCACATTATGGCACTATTTCCAAAGCCGTGGATTGCTTTGCTGCCACAATGTGGCAAATATTCTCTAGATTCTTTAAAATGTTTAAAAGTTAATGATTTTTTTTTATAAATCCTACGAATTTGTGATAATTGACAAAATATATGTGAATTCATTGGCTATATAGAATTATAATAATTTTTTGTCTCCATATTCAAATTCGAAGGTATGATTTTTTTAATTTGGGCAAAAAAATTTCCTCTAGCAATCCGAGAAAAAAGTTATAAATTGCTCTGTCGCTCCAGTAGTTATCCAATGGAGCGACAGAGCAATTAAAATATTTTTCTCAGACTGCGAAAGGAAATTTTTTCGCCCACATTAAAAAAATCAACCTCTGAATTTGAATATGGAGACATACAAACTAATTATATTTCTATGTAGCCAATGAATTCCCCTATATTTTGTCTATTATCCACATATTTGTAGGATTTATAAAAAAATATATAATTAAATCTTCAACCTTAAAACATTTTAAAGAATCTAGAGAATATTTATTTTGTTATATTTTGAATGTACAGTATATTATAAAGTCGTTTTAATAAAAAAAAAAAAAATTTGAAAATTTTGCCACATTTTGGCAACAAAGCAATCCGAGGTTTTGGAAATAGTGCCATAATGTGGCAAAAAGCGCTCGAGTGGTTATATAACAAATTTACAAAGTGCATATTTTTTTAGTTAGTTTATCATTTGTCACTATATTACCACAGTTAAATAGCGAACTATCTAGAATCTAGAAAGAGATCTGAGCGAGACCGGTCAGTGGTTGAGTGGGCATAGCGTTTGGGTTCCACCCAGGCGTTCCGTGTTCGATTCCTCGGCTGGCTAAGTCCTCCATCACAACACAAGCAACATCTTCCGCTTAGTGTGGTGGTAGTAGGAGATTTTCAAATGTTTTTGGGATATTCGTAACCCGGGAATGTTTGTCTTTTTTTTTTTTTTAAAAGATTTTTTTTTATACTAAAAGATGAATAAATTTTTATTATTTATTTCAGGTTATTTGCAGCATTTACGATATATTTATAATCCATAAAATAAGTCTTACGAAAGTCTTCCAAAATATTACATTAATAATAAATAATAAACCTAAAACTAGTCAAAACGATATAAGTGAAACAATTTGTAAAATTGTGAAGAGTTATTATAAAGAGCTTATTATACGACAAATCGTATTGTATATTTATTTATTAATTCTTCTCTACATAAGGATGATGATAATGGATTTTAAAGGACCAGTTTTCCAAAAAACCGATAATCCAGCAGCCTTTAGTGATTCATTTATAACAAGGGTTTGTATATTTCTTGGTTTTCTCGGCCATTAACTATGTAGTTTAATTTGGGAGGCGGGAATGGGTACCAATGAATGCCGCCCCGGGAACCATTTATTGGATAACCAACACCTCTGCCATAGGTCACCCCAAGTGGTTCGCTACGTTTGGTGACTTAGCAGGGGTGCCCGGGTTCATAAGGTAAGGTTTATCTAGGTCTTGGTGGCGGATCATCTAGACACACTGAACCCCAGATTCATACCCAACCCTCATACCTTTTTCCTTCCCAGAACTTCCTCTCCTGCCTTTCCTTAAAAATACCCTCCACACAGCATCCCCAAAGGTGACATAGGCCCTGAGTGAAATTATTTTCCTCAGGGCCTCCTGTGTTTTTTTTTTTTTTTATAGAGAAACCTCACAAGAGTCCCAACTGCTCCCTTCTGGAGCCAGTGAGACTATGGCATCCCCAATTGGAGTATGTTGTGAGGCTGAAGGTGAGTGGGGAAGGGAAGGAGATGGGGAAGAGGAAGTACCTGGCTATTCAGATCTAGTCACTAAACACGGCTAGAGCCATTATTAAGCAACGTTTCAATTCTGAATGGTGGTCTTACACCAGGGCGATACTGAGAGTATCTTCCACTCTGGAACGTGCCGCAAATATAGTATATATTATTTTTATTAATTAATAGTGAAATAACACAAATTAATCAAATAAAATTTATTTGCACACGCCGGGTTCGAACCCGCAACCTTCCGATCGGGAGTCAAGTGTCTTACCACTCGACCATGGACGGTCATCAAATGTAAAAAAAAAAAAACTATTTCTAGATATTTTGTTTTGAAGAGTTTTATTTCACATGCACATTTGTTACTTATTTTTTCTGCACAACTTTCTCCCCTCCTCCCCCCACCCCAAAAATCAACCTTTTCACTACCCTCACCTAATAAAATCTAATCATTTCTGTACTTGTATAATTTTGAAGTTAATGTTAAGTTTGCTAGTGAATGACACGGAGGTGTCGAAACCGGATAAATAAAAATGAATCAACATAAGTACATGTGAAGTCAATCTCTAAAAATAAAATTGTATATTTTTTCCAATATTCCAAGGATTTTTGAAGCGATTTTGACCCTTATGTATAAATAAATTGTATGAAGAACAAGGTCAGAATCGCTTGGGCCATTCTCGTTCTTGACATAACGAAATACTGGACAGCATTTAGCCACTCCGAACAATTCATATTAATTGCTAATGAAGCGCCGGGCACCAAAGATGGCGGACAAGATGGCTGCCGCTTGATAATATGAACGCTGTCATATTCGAAGTCTATATTTATTCATTGTTTTTTTTATATAAATCCATTGTGGAAAGCATAGATTTGAGTGATTATTAAGAAGTTCATTTTATCTACATTATTTTGATGTACTTTTTGTATTATATCACAAAAGAAATGTTATAAAAATTGAATTCGTAAGAAAGGTGAGAACTGTCAAATATTTTACATCTGAAACGTATTGAAAAAATATATTTTTTTGTATGCTGGTTTTCAACGAGTTAATGTATTAAAGATTCTTTTATTTATTTTCAGATTGCAACATATAACTACCTATACTTTCTGAACCTACTTATTTTAATATGGCCGCAATGGCTGTGCTTTGATTGGTCGATGGGATGCATTCCAGTTTTGAAATCGTTGCTTGACCCGAGAATAGTATTTATTGGTCTATTCTGGTGCTTTTTCTGTGGAATAGCTTATAGAATGTTAAGCCATAGAAGCGAGAAATATAGAGAGTAAGTACCTACATAAACCCTTTTTTTATTTAGGTACTTGATCATATTAGGTCCTGTCAATAAAGAGATATTTGTCCGCCCAAAACAAAGTTTTGGAACACTAGGTGGAGGGTAAGGGGGAATTTTTGAAAAATACATATTAACAATCATGTTATTATTATTGTTTTAAGACATTTCCTCTCTAGGCGCATTGCCTTGCACCGCAGGTGGAGGGATGGATTCATACATCCATCACTCCTGGACACACTGACCCCCAGATTCCTACCCAACCCTCATACCTATTTACTTCCCACTCTCCTTCCTTTCCTTAAAAAGACCCTTCACACAGCATCCCCAAAGATGTCATAGGCTCTAATTATTTTTGACAGCCGGTGTGGTCGAGTGGTAAGACTCTCGACATCCAATCCGAAGGTCGCGGGTTCAAACCCGGTGTGCGCATATAAATTTTATTTGATTAATTTGTATTATTTCGCAATTAATGAATAAAAAAATAATATATATTAGGTATATTTGCGGCACGTTCCAGAGTGGAAGATATTCTCAGTATCGCCCTAGTGTAAGACCATAATTTAGAATTGAAACTGAAATGGCTTTAGCCGTGTTTATTGACCATTGTTTATTGGTCTGAATAGCCAGGTACTTCCCCACCTTTTTAATTTTTTTTTTAAATTCACATTTAAACCTGCTAAACCACTTAGGTAGTTTGTCCTCTTCCTCTTCCCCATCTCCTTCCCCTCCCCTCTACCTTCAGCCTCACAACATACCCCAATTGGGGATGCCATAGTCTCACCGGCCCCAGATGGGAGCAGTTGGGGCTCTTGTGCGGTATTCATATAAAAAAAATATATCAAAAATTTCCTCAGGGCCTCCATTAGTCTACTTTTTAGCAAATATCGCCTTGTGTTTCTGTTGGTTTCGTTTTACTATGTTTTTTGTTTGAATTAGTTTACAAAATGGAATCTTCTCGCAAGCATGAACACGACGCCTTAACTTTAAAATAAAAAATGGAATTTTTACCAAAGATCTATCAGTGTTCAACAAACTATCAGTGTTTGTTTTTACGAAATGCCTGATATAATTTTTAGCATATTTTGTATGTATGCACTTTCATAATCTGCCACTTTCATTAATAACTCAGGTCCGGGGCATACATCATTCCTATGTCTACGTACTTTAAATTGTCGTGAAAACAAGCTTATGTGCCCAAGCGGTTAATTAGACCATTTCCCAATTTTTAGAGTGGCAGAATAGTTTTTTTTTATTTTTTTATAGTTAATACCTCACAAGAGTCCCAACTGCTCCCGTCTGGAGCCAGTGAGACTATGGCATCCCCAATTGGGGTATGTATGAGGCTGAAGGTAAGTGGGGAAGGGAAGGAGACGAGGAAGAGGAATGTGGGGAAAGCCATTTCAAGCAACGTTACAATTCTGAATGGTGGTCTTACACCAGGGCAATACTAAGAGTATCTTCCACTCTGGAACGTGCCGCAAATATACCAAATATTATTTTAAATAATTAATTGTGAAATAAAACAAATCAATTAAATAAAATTTATTTGCGCACGCTGGGTTCGAACCCGCAACCTTCGGAATGGAAGTCTAACGCCCTACTGCTGGACTACGACATGTAACAGTGAGTGAGTACTTTACTCATATTAATTGTTTTTCTTATATTTCAGATTATACACCATTTCCTTCAGCATCCTGGCTCTTCCGTTCTTGCCAGCCAGCAATTTGGTGATGCCTGTTGGGTTTGTGATAGCCGAGAGGATCCTCTACACTTCATCTCTGGGCTTCTGCATTCTGGTGGTAATCGGCTTCCAGAACCTGATGGGGTATTCTCATCGTCGGGGATGGCAAAAGGTAGGTTCATATATATAAACTTATTCATTATTTTCATTTAATTTTATTGTCTTTATCTACTATAATTTTTGTAATTTCTCATCGCCAGCTGTTGAAATCGTCATTCGTCCTACTCACCATAGTGATGTCCGTCCGCTCGCTGGATCGCAGCTTCGAGTGGCGGTCAGAGCGGCGTCTGTTTGCGTCCGCTGTAACCGTGTGTCCGTCTAATGCCAAGGTACACTACAACATTGGCAAGGAGGCGGGCGATCGCTCCGACGCGGCCACGGCGGAGCGGGCCTACCGGCTAGCCATACGGCTGCATCCCGAATACTACCAGGCCATGAACAATCTGGCCAACTTGCTGAAGGATCAGTCCAGATTTGAGGAGGCGAAAAACTTACTAACAGAAGCTTTGATTATAAAGTTAGTTTAAATTTTTCTATTTTAATTAATGGAGACAATATTAGAGAAACTCAATCGAAAATCTAAAACCCAAAAATCAGAAAAAGATACGGTCACATCTGGGAGTCGCAAAAGCACATTTTTATTTAATTAATTCAACTTTACAGGGAAGATTTCCCCGCCGCTTGGATGAACTTGGGCATTGTGTTGGCCAACCTGAAGCAACCAGCTGCTTCGGAAAAGGCCTATATGGAGGCCCTGAGGTACCGGAGGAAATATGCTGACTGCCTTTATAACTTGGGCAATTTAGTAAGATCTTCAAAACTAATTTTAAAAAACTCCAAAATTCTCCTTGTAAATATTCAACTGAAGGCATAAAAATCTAACTGAAGGACACTTTGATGTGCAAATTATGTGGGGGCTTTTCATGAATAGATTTGATTCTAAAATAACTGCTTCAGTGATGGCTCTCTCTAGAAGAGTTGTAGCAAACTTAGTGACAGACCTTAGGCATAAAAAATTGGGTCTACAACCTAACCTAACACAACCATTTAAACTCAGAACTCTCTCTCCCTCGAAGACGTGGACCTCACTAAACTGCATCCGATTTGTGCATTCGAAGATGCACAAATGAGGCCTAAAGAACAATCAACAGAATAACGAATAATTATGATTATTTAATAAACAATACTAATAATTCCTGTGTAATGAGTGTAGTATCAGGGGTACCTACCCGCCGGAAGGTCGTCGGGGTAGGTACTAATGCTAACTCTTAATTGAATATTTTTCAAAATTAGAACGTCGGTTTCTGACCTGAGTGGCAGTTGTTTGTTTGTGTTGGTGTTCTTTTGTTTTTTTTTCACGGTAGTAGTTTTTAAGGAGTGCAAAGAGCTGAAAAGATGTTTTTGTAAATTTTGGCTTTAAATTTTAATAAAGGTTAACTAAGAAAAATCAATCTATCCATTTATTCTTTGAACAGAATATTACATGAAAGAGAACATAATTAATTTCAAATTCTCCAAAATAGAGGCAATGAGAATAAAACTTAGTCGAAATAGATTTGCAAAAGTAAATAAAATGCTAATCAACTAAATTGGCTAACGGTGAAATAGATGCTGACCTTGAACACAATGATATTTATTCATAAAATAATAAATAACCTTCCACTAAAACACTTTTCAAATAAAATTATATACAACAAAGACATTCACAGACATAACACAAGGACGTATGATGAAATCAGGCCAACAAAAAAATACAAAGCGAATACGCAAAATAGTTTACTATACAATATGCTGTCGGAACCTTAAAAATCTACACCAATTTGTATTGTAGGAGCCACATTCAGCAAGAGAAAATATAGTTTATTTGTTATAATTAATTAGTAATTTGTAAACTTTGATGTACAAATTACTAAAATAAAATTAATAATTAACAAAAAAATACTAACACATCATAGAATTAGAAGAATGTCTCCTTTATTGGATTTCCATAAACACATCTATGCTGAACCAAGTTACTTATGAGGTTTGACCTACACCAAAACTTCTCCATAAGATGAAGAACCGAGAGCGATGTAAAAAGAATAGAACTATAATTTTAATGGAACTACTGTTTTGTTTTTTTTGTAGTATTTGGAGGAAAATAAATACGAGCTTGCTCTCACTTCGTGGTCTAAAGCCACCTCCATCAATCCTCACCATGTGGTGGCCTGGAGCAATACCCTCGCTCTGCTTGATAATTCAGGTACGCAATAATACAACGGTATTTTCACCATCATAAGATCCTTTGCTAATACTTTTACGGGGGCCATGTCTTAAACTCACGCGTAAGTGTGTTAGTGTCCATTCGAGACACATTATTGTTAGTAGTGTTGAGGCAGTGAACATGTTAAAATGGCTTCATTTTGACAGAAACTACAAGAAGTTAGTAAAGTTATATTTTTTCATTAATTGAGATTGAAATAAACAAATACACGCAAATCGAACTAGCTTTGGACAGCAAGAAGAGATTAGATCGATAGATAGATAGAAGATAAATTAGATGAAAGATCAGGGCCTTTAGCACACTCGATCGATAAGGATTGTATCGATAACTTTCGGTAACTTCTCATCGTTCCCCAGCATGACTGCAAATTGCCAGCGAATATGTGACAGTTCACAATGACTAACTGTTCGTAATACATTTGACATCAACTGTTGTTTTTACGTTAGTGATCTGCAGTCACGACCGTCCGTGGTCGAGTGGTAACAACACTTGACTCCCAATCGGAAGGTTGCGGGTTCGAACCCGGCGTGCGCAAATAAATTTTATTTGATTAATTTGTGTTATTTCACAATTAATTAATAAAAATAATATATACTACATTTGCGGCACGTTCCAGAGTGGAAGATACTGTCAGTATCGCCCTGGTGTAAGACCACCATTCAGAATTGAGACGTTGCTTAATAATGGCTTTAGCCGTGTTTAGTGACTAGATCTGAATAGCCAGGTACTTTCCTACCTTCCTCTTCCCCATCTCCTTCCCTTCCCCACTTTCCTTCAGCCTCACAACATACCCCAATTGGGGATGCCATAGTCTCACTGGCTCCAGACGGGAGCAGTTGGGACTCTTGTGAGGTATTCTCTATAAAAAAAAAAAAAGTTGTCCTAGGGAACGATGAGAAGTTACCGAAAGTTATACTATCAATCGTTATCGATCGAGTGTGCTAGGGGGCCATATCCATAGAAGATCATGGACTAGTTTTTAATTTACTAGATGACTCTTCCGATGAAAATTAATTTTGTGTGTTTTCCTTCAAAATAATGTATTATTAATTTTATATTTGTCATGTGAAAGTAAAGCACTTTTAAATGTATATACAGGCTATTAATAATTTGGTTATTTCTGTTTGAACGAATGTAATGAGAAAATATTATTTATTCGTAAAACTTTCTTGATAAGGAAAAGTATGCTGACCACTTAACTACAATAGTGTCTATTTTGCATTACCACGGCTGTTCTGCATCTCGACGGCTATGGCCTTACTTATTGTTCCAAATTGGTACCCTTATACATTGATGTATTTTTGAGTGAGGGCAATATGAACCATCCTCTACCCGGGGATCTTAAGCTGGGTCTCTTCCTTCAATATTATCGTCTCCTGCGACAACATTCGACTTACAAGATCTTCAATAGGGGCGTGACCTTTCCCACAGAAGCAATGTTCTTGCTTTCCGTGGTGGATGGAAAACACAACAACATCCGGGTCACTCGTGTGAAACGGGGAAGGCAGGGGAGGGAATACGTTCATTATTTGATAACAGCAGCACGGAGCGCTCAGCGCTCTCGTCATAAGTGAATGGCATGTCAATAGTTTTTGAGGTTATGTGCAATGTTATGGGTATTTATTAGGTCTCATAGAAATCATTGTGTCTCCCTTACTATCACGGTTAGAAGTATGTTAGAAAGAGAAAGTATCACGCTTTATTTTGAAATTTAAAATTTAACCGCAAAGTAATTAAAATGTACACATTTATGAATTCTGAATCTTCGGGAATTTTTTATTAATTATTTTTACATCAAACAACTAAAAAGTGAGGTGATAATAACAATTTCACTTGATGTTCCAGGGCAAATAGATAGAGGTCTTCTTCTTGCACCCTCGGCTTTGCAAGCGCTACCTAATGCTGCTTCCATCCACTTCAACGTGGCGAACCTCTTCGGGAAGAAGGGACAATTCCAGGAAGCCGAGGAACACTTCTTGAGGGCTATCCAGCTCAAGGGACGGAACGTGCAAGCCGTCTATTTTGCTAATTTAGGTAACTCATCAAAGAAAACTTATTTAGGAGTTTTGTCACCAGTAGAGTAATGTATCAAAGTATTTAAGGAGTTTTGTCACCAGTAGAGTAATGTAACAAAGTATTTAAGGAGTTTTGTCACCAGTAGAGTAATGTATCAAAGTATTTATTACAGGTAGATGACACCAACACCTGATTATTTTTAATTGATAAACTAATGTTTTTAAGACAAGAATTTTATACATAGCACAAAGGGTAGCACAATTCATAGCACAATGAGAAAATCATAGATGGGCCCATAAGTGTGGGGAAAACAAAACAAGTTGCGAGGAGCGGAGAAGTGTCATGTACATGCCCTTTCAATGATTTGTCAATACGTGAATCTGACTAATCTCTTTTACAATTCGGGAAGCAAATATGAGTAACCAACACCTCTGCTGTAGGTCAACCCAAACGGTTCACTACATGTTACCTGGTTAATTCGGTAAATCCGAATAGAATATGATATGCTGCCAGATTAATATTTCTACATCACAAAAAAAAATGCATGTACTATATTTATCTATTTCTTCATTACATAACTTAGTTTCAGAGAAAAATTTTTTTTTTTTTTTGTTCTTTTGTTTTTTTTATGAAATTATGTACATTTCTCAAAGAATAATATGAACTAAACCTGTCAATTTGTCTGTCCTGGAACGGGAAACTTTCCTAGTTGGACAGGCAAAGCTCCCTAATATGTATTCTGTACTTTCTTTTGTATCTATCAAATAAATAAATAAATGTGGTAACTTTCTCTCCTTCCTTTCCTTAAAAATACAATTCGTCGTTCTAGTTCGTCTTTGTCCAACATTGCATTTTTCGAGAAATTGAGTTAAGTATGCAGTTGTTTTCAAAAAGCCTTTATTTATACGATACTCGTTAAAAAAAATTATAAAAGATTATTTAAGGGGTTTTCAAAATGCACTTTGTCTTAAGTCCTCCAAAATGTATGTGCTTTTATCATTAAAAAAAAACTTTAAAGCGCCATTTTTCCCGATTTACGTTTGGTCTGTTGGATAAAAACGAACTGAAGCGACGACATAGCATCCTCAAAGATGAGATACAGTGAAACCCTCTTAAGAAGTTCTCGCTTAAGATGTTTTCCCGCTTAAAAAGTTTGGTTTTCGGTCCCTTGAAGACCAAATGGCCCAATTTTTCCCACTTATAAGGTTTTCCCGCCTATGAAGTTTTTTTTCAGGGTCCCTTGGAAAACTTCTTAAGAGGGTTTCACTGTATATCCCTTTGGGGAATTTTTTTTCTTCTAGAACTAATGTTGTCACAGGCTTGTCGTATCGAGGTTAAAAAATTGAATTGTAAACAATAATACCTACCATGTCTTAATAAATAATAAATAAAATGTTAAAAATAAATCTGACAGTTTACATGCAACTTGTGCATTGTATGTATTGTCACTATTTAGTCCTTGAAAATAAAATCTGCTTACAAATTGCTAGTCCTTTTTATAATGGCGCGCGCATTGTTTCGCTTCGTAATAAACTTGATATAAACTTGACTTCGTAATAAACTTGTGCTTGAGAATCCCATATTAGGCAAAAAAAAGTTAGGCTTGTTTCCAAAATTTTATATTTTGTTAACGGAAGTTTTTATTTTATTTTCAGGTGTTCTCTACCACAGGTGGAAGAGGTCTGATAAAGCCATAGAAATGTACAAAAAGGCATTGGAAATCGATCCTAAACTAAACAGTGCCAAAGACAATCTGCGGAAACTAGAAAAACTCAAATAAGTTATTCTGATATTTTTATTATTTATTTTTATTATGGTTGTGATTCTAAATATAATATACTCATTTTACTGAAAAACATTTGTCATTTCATTGTCAACCGTCGAAATTAAAATGGTTTTTATTTCCCAACCTTCCTCTTTCCCATCTCGTTTCCTTCCACAGCATTTCCCGTAGTGGGGATGTCTGGTCCCACTGGCTCCAGATAGTGTCTGAGTGCAACCTGTTATAGCTGAATGTTGCAAAGTATTGGGTTCCCACCCAAAAGTTGCGGTTTCAATCCTCTATTGTAAAAAGCAAGATTTTAATTTAATTTGTTTTTATTGGAGCAACACAGATAATTATAAAAAATCGCCTTGAGTGCTCGCCACTTTTGAAAATTAATTTTGATAATTTCCCGCCCACATAAAAAAAAATCGTTACTCCACATTTGTGTATGTAAACAACTAAACAAATTATATTGCTATACAGCCAATGAATTCACCTATATTTTACTAACGATCCTATATCTTTAAAATTAATAGAAAAATTATTAAAAAATCTTTAACTTTATGAGTGTGCAAAATTTGTGTTTTAGTGATTTGAAATCGCCGGCAGTGGATATTTTTAATATCTATGTTGAATATTGTTCTCGTTTTTATGTTCTCTATGGCCTGTTTAATAACCACAGATGAAAATATATACTAGAAAACCATTTTTTTTATATGTGTGCATCAAATGAAAAGTTTGATTTGAAAATTATTTTGAAGTTCATTTGTAGAACTGTAGCTTTCCAACTGCCAAAATTCACTCTAGAAGAATTCAATGACAATCGATAAGGCCATAGACATAAAGTTTATTTTATCAACTATTTGATAGAATAAATTGCTGGCCATAAAAATATTTCAAATAATTTCAATAAATGTTTTACGAATGGACCGATATCAATCGCAGAAAAATTTGGACCTAAATTGCTCCAGTGGTTATAGCATAACTCTACTGATAGCCCATTTTCTCTTCGAATGCTATGGCTTATACATGCCGAAAACTTCAGCCGTAGTCGTCACCACGACTTGTTCAAGATACCACATGGCTGCTCTAGCACAGCATAGCATGAAAAGAGGTATGGTACTAAAATGTCTAAAATTGTACAGTACAGTCTCTTTAATCTGAAGAATTAAAAACTGAACCTGTTCGGTTTTCGGAACATTGGAGAGTTTTGACTTTTTCTGAAAACTTTTACATAGTGAAAAATCTTATTTTTCCCTTTCAAATCGGATATTGTTGATTTACCAGTATTATATTCCCTCGCTAACTTCGTACAATCCGGTATATCAGTTGATCTTAAGCTAGGTTTGGTTGGAATGTCGAGCTTAGCACATAAATTCGTTCCGTTATATTCCATTCTTTAATTTGAAATTGGTTTTAACATTCCATTGTTTAGTTTGAAATTTATTCAAAATTGATTTAACATTCCATTGTTTCATTTGAAATTTATTCAAATTGGTTTTAACATTCATTAAATTTTGAATAAATGTTCCATGCTTGAGTGTTGCCAGAGATAAAAACAACTGTAATAATGATTTTGTAATATATAAAGAATAATTATGTAGTTAGGTACTTGTAACGATTAAAGTCTTGAGTTGGATTACAGAGCCTATACTGTAGATATATATATTTAATAATTATACAGGACAACTCAACAATGGACAACATCATCACCACTTTGAAAGGTCATTAGAAGTGATAAAAAAAATTTAAACTTGGTTAAATATGTTAAGTTAGATTGGGTTAAGAGCTTTTTAATAACTCAGGTACGGGACATACGTCATTCCTATGTCTATCTACGTTAAATTATCGTGAAAACAAGCTTATGTGTCCAAGAGGTTAAAAAATAAATCATTACTTTTAATGAGTTTTCAGGGGGGTCTTGTAATACTACTTTGTAGAGTTGTCATGGAACCATATTTAATTACTCTTTATTACCTTTTTTTTACGTGAATACCGCACAAGAGTCCCAACTGCTCCTGTCAGACAGTGAGACTATGGCATCCCCAATTGGGGTACGTTGTGAGGCTGAAGGTTTTTTTTATTTTTTATATCAACTCCACACAGGAGGCCCTGAGGAAAATAATTTCCCTCAGGGCCTATGTCATCTTTGAAGATGCTGTGAGGAGGGTCTTTTTGAGGAGAGGAAGGAGTGAACGTGGGTCTTGAAGAGACCCATGTTATAGGAAGGAGGAAACACAGAGGCCGGCAAATCGTTCCACAGCCGAGCTGTTGAACACAAAAACGAGTCGTAGAAGCGTCCCGTTCTCATGTGACAAATGTCAACTGTGTACATATGTTGGGCGCGCGTTTGGCGTGTTTCCCGACTATGCACCGGTGCCGAGGGGATCAATGACGCTAGCTCCTCGGAGCATCTTCCATTGAAATACCGGTAGAACAAGGATAGCATTCCCACCCGACGCCTGTGCTCTAAAGATTGCAATCCGTTTGTTAAGACAGGAGAATCTATCAAGCGGACCGCCCGTTTCTGCACAGAGTCGAGGGTGTTTTTCAGGTACATCGGGGCTCCAGACCAGAGATGGCTGCCAAATTCAACAGTGGGGCGCACTTGCGATTTGTACAGGGTTAGCAGTTGTGTACAATTAAAGTATCTGCGGGCCCTGTACAGTACGCCCAGTTTCTGAGAGGCCAACTTAACTCTGGCCTCGATGGAGCCCCCGTACCTGAGCTGGTCATTTAGAGTTACACCGAGCATATCAATGGAGGACCTGTTTGGAAGAATGCTACCGTTGAAGGAGACTAGATTGTCATTTCGATCCCTTTTAGACGTATTCAGACATAATTGGGTCTTTGAAACATTGAATTCGACGAGATTATTCTTACCCCAAGAGAAAACACTCTCGAGGTAACCGTCCATTCTTTGCTTCAAAGCCCTCCGAGCCGTTGGAATTTGTGCACCCTTTGGGGGCTTGTCAAACAAAAAGCTATCATGGACTGTACTGTCATCCGAGTAGCAATGAATTGGTGCACATGTCAAAAGGTCATTGATGTGCAACAAAAACAAAGTCGGAGACAGAACCAATCCCTGTGGGACAGCATTTATCGAGTGCGAGGAAGAGGTGAAGCCATCAGCAACCGTCTGAATCGACCTCTCCCTCAAAAAGTCGGCAATCCACGTACACAAGGATGCGGGAAGTCCGTAAGAAGGCAGGTTGTAGGGAAGAGGAAGTACCTGGCTATTCGGATTTGTCCACCAGACACGTCTAAAGCCATTTCAAGCAACGTTTCAATTCTGAATAATGGTCTTATACCAGGGCGATACTGAGAGTATCTTCTACTCTGGAACGTGCCGCAAATATACTATATATTAATTAAATTAAACAAATAACTTTGTATCAAATTGTGATTATATAATAGTGGTTGATACAAAGTTATTTGTTTAATTTAATTAAAAATGATGCCACAAAGTTATTTTGCAAAGTTTGAAGAAATACTATATATTATTTTTATTTATTTAATTGTGTAATAACACAAATTAATCACATAAAATTTATTTGCTCACGCCGGTTTCGAACCCGCGACCTTCGGATTGGGTGTCGAGAGCATTGCCATTTTAATGTAAAATTGTGAAAAAAAATTCTTGTACTCTAAATGGATAATAAAAATATATCATAAAAATTAAAATTTAATAAAAAACCGTTCATTTTTTGATAATTTATTTACATGTTATTGTCAGTAGCTCTTTTGATGAGCCAGAAAAATGGATGTATGTAATACACATTACTTTAGTTTCTCCCTGGTAACAGTACAAACACTATCTACAATCGGGAAGGGACATACGGGGTTAATGGAAGAGTACATGTCTCTGATTTATCATTCCGCCCACTTTATCATAACTGTTACAAAACAATATAATTATAGCTTATAGCACATTTGTCCCAAGTATATATAATCATATCATAATATGCGTTACACATACATATATGTCATCATATTGTATTACTTACACAAATATGTAATTACATTATATTCATTACACATATATGTAAAAATATAATAATACTTACACATATTTGCATTATGTTATATTCGTCTCACGTAATTATTTAATTTTTGTTACATATGTATATGTAAAAAAAATTTATCATATTTTTTACACATATACGTAATTAATATAACATTTTGTTAAAAACAAGTGTAATTAATTAGTTAGTATCTTATTAATTTTTTCAAACAATATCATATTTTTTCACAAAGCAATGTTATAATAATTATATCATACTTGCCACAAATTAAATTTTATCATTCGTTGTTACAAAGAACTGTTATTAAATCATAATTTGATTAATTATATTATATTTGCTAGAAAAATATCATGTTTGTAACAAAACAATTTTATTACAACATATCTGTAACAAAACAATATAATGTAATATTATTTGTTACCAATATTAGTAATAATTACAACATATTTGTGAAAAATTACGTACATCATTTACATTACAAAAATGTGTAATTATATCATGTTTATTACAAAAATGTGTAATTATACCATGTTTGTTACAAAAATGTGTAATTATATCAAGTTTGTTACAAAAATGTGTAATTATATCAAGTTTGTTACAAAAATGTGTAATTATATCATGTTTGCTACAAAAATGTGTAATTATATAATGTTTGTAACAAAAATGTGTAATTATATCATGTTTGTAACAAAAATGTGTAATTATATCATGTTTGTTACAAACTGTGTAATTATATCATGTTTGTTACAAAAATGTGTAATTATATCATGTTTGTTACAAAAATGTGTAATTTTATCATGTTTGTTACAAGCAAAAGTGAAGTTTAATAAATTGTTTGTATTATTAGTTGAATTCTACCGGAAAATCGCTCTTCTCTGTTTTGGGCCCATTGCAAAATTATCAAATGCCCTTACAAGTTATTAATGAATTGTGATACTGTAATTTTAAAAAAGGGATGCAGATATTTGTCGTAAATAAACACACAAAAATGTTCCCACTTTAAAATGTTCCTAGATTTTAAATCAAATTTCTTTGTAATAGTTGAAATTTATTCACTTTTATTAAAACTGAAAAATATCATTTGTAAATTAAGTATGTAATAATAAAATTCTATCTCTTATATCTTGCGGAATTTTTATTCCAGAATGTTACTACTCGATTTGAAAAAAAAAAACTATATGCATTGCAGAATTTGTTAATTAAACAGATAAAATTTTGTGATTTTAGTTTATTTATGTATGTGAAATGTGCCCAGAATAAGATTGTTTTTATTTCTAGTGTTTTTTTGGCATTGTGAATTTTTAAAATTTATCTTACTTAAAACAAACCATTAATTTAACAAAATTATAAAAAATATCATCAATGATCAGTTCAAACTCTTCAAAACATTCCACAATATAATTTCCATTGAATTTATGTTTAATCATTTTATTTAAGTTATTTAAAAAGAAAAGTTTTAACATTCCATTGTTTAATTTGAAATTAGTTTTAACATTCCATTGTAATTTGAAATCGGTTTTAATATTCCATTTTTTCATTTGAAATTTATTCAAATTTGTTTTAACATTCCATTATCCCATTTTAAATTTGTCCAAATTAAAATTTGAATAAATGTTCCTTGCTTGAGTGTTGCCAGAGATAAAAACAATGACTATAATAATATTAATTATGTAGTTAGGTACTTGTATAAAATGTAATCAGCGCAGCGGTTATATATTTCAAAGCATTCAGCTTTTCCAATATACAAAAGAAGTTTTTTTATATCTATATTTAAATAATAAATAATGATTGGAATTTTTGTATCTTTCAATTCCTGTAAAAATTGGTTAATACTTATATAGGGTTTAAATATTTAATAATATTTCAAAGAAAGATAAATTATTTACTATTATTTTTTTTTTATCGTTTAAGAGAGTGTTTTTTTTTAAGTAAAAGTAAAAACGGTAAATAAATTTATATTCTACGTTTAGTTTTCATGAATGGTGCATCTTATGTTAGTGTATTCTTAATATTTCACTTAGAAAATACATTATTATTTGTGATGCAGTGGATGTGAACAGATTTAAAATATGATGTTGCCATAGTCTACCTAATAATAAATAATTATTAATCGATCGCTCTGATATCAGAATCAGTCAATAATTTAAAGAGTATGTTTTGTTCATATCATTATATAATAAAAATAAAATGAAATATAAACATTGCAATGTTCAACAAAATCAATGAGAATGCGTTTTGTCTGATATTATGACTTATTCAAGCTTCATTTATCTATATTTATTTATATCTGGTAATGAAATTACATTGTTAATACATTATTGTATAAGGTACTTTTTCATTTATATTGGTGATGTTTTAGTACTAATTTGTTAAAAAATACTTTCCCATCCAGAGTACATAATTCCGTCAATCAATACAAACACTAAATATTTATTTATTTGGGATTGTAAAAATAAACATTCCCCTTTTTTAATCAAGTTTAATTTACTTTAATATCCAGAATAGGACATAAGACAGTGGATTTGTTCCAAGTTAACATTATTTATTCATATTATTAATTAATATATTTTGTATACTTGATAGTAGAACTTTGCATGCAGTAAGATTTGTTTTAAATAGTAATATGCAATCCATTGCAATGCAGAATAAGTTTAACACATTGCAATTCATTATACAACAAGTTTAACACATTGCAATGCATTATACAATAAGTTTAATACATTGCAATGCATTATATAATAAGTTTAACACATTGCAATGCATTATACAATAAGTTTAACACATCACAATGCATTATATAATAAGTTTAACACATTGCAATGCATTATACAATAATTTTAACACAATGCAATGCATTATACAATGAGTTTAATAGATTGCAATTCATTATACAATAAGTTTAATACATTGCAATGCATTATACAATGAGCTTAATAGATTGCAATGCATTATACAATAAGTTTAATACATTGCAATGCATTATACAATAAGTTTAACTCATTGGAATTCGTTATACAACAAGTTTAACATATTGCAATGCATTATACAATAATTTTAACACAATGCAATGCATTATACAATGAGTTTAATAGATTTCAATTCATTATAAAACTAGTTTAACACACTGCAATGCATTTTATAATAAGGTTAACACATTGCAATGCATTATACAATAAGTTTAACACATTGCAATGCATTATACAATAAGTTTAACACATTGTAATGCATTATACAATAATTTTAACACATTGCAATGCATTATACAATAAGTTTAATACATTGCAATGTATTATTCAATAATTTGTTTCTGCTTTGCTTAAATAATTGTGATGCATTGTATTATTATTTTGAATGATTACATTATTAATTATTGTTCTTCAAATTATTGTTAAGTATTGTAACACATACCGAAGGGATTTTGTTAAATTAAACCATTGAATCTACTGCAATGCATTGCACAAATAATTGCTACGCATTAGGAAATAGATTGAAATTCACATTGTAATGTGTAATACAAACGATAATTGTTATGTTATATAGTAAACTGCAATATTCAATCAAACAAATTATTATTATTATGTATAACAAAATACAGTGAACTGCAATTTTCACACAAACAATTTTGTTGTTGTACAGTAAGCTGCAATGAATTATACAATTGATATAAATAATAATTACAATGCATAATATGTACAACCAATTGTCATGTTTTGCAATTAATTGCAACGCATTATACAAATAATAATTGTTGTTAATAATTGTTGGAATGATTTTTATGACAAAAACAATAAATGGTTTTTATGAGTACAATAAATTGAAATGTACAATTGCAATACATTATATTTATAATAAGTTACAATGCACCAAACAATTACAATAGCAAGCCATTGCTTTATACAAAAATAATTGTTTATTTTATATTTAAGAAACCGCAATGCATCATACAAACGATAATAATTGTTGATATACAATAAATTACAATGAACAATTATTGCAATGCATTATACAATGAGTTGAAGTAATCGATCAACCATATCATCGATGGTTGCAATGCATCGTACAAACAATTAGTGTTGTTAATAAAACAAATTGCGATGAACAATTATTGCAATGCATTATACATACAATTAAGTGTTGTTATACAATAAATTGCAATGAACATTATTATTATTGTAATGCATTATACAATTTGCAATACATCATACAAACAATTAGTGTTGTTATCCAATAAATTGCAATGAACAATAATTATTGCAATGCATTATACAATAAGTCTCAATGCATAATACAAACAATTAGTGTTGTTACACAATAATATAATATAACATTATTATTATTGCAATGCATTATACAATTTGCAATGCATCATGCAAACAATTAGTGTTGTTATACAATAAATTGCAATGGACAATAATTATTGCAATGCATTATACAATAAGTTTCAATGCACAATACAAACAATTAGTGTTGTTATACAATAAATTGCAATGAACAATAACTATTGCAATGCATAATATAAACAATTAGTGTTACACAATAAATTGCAATGCATTATACAATTATTACAGTTGCAATTCATTGATTCACAGGACTGATTAAAACTCCAGCTTTTGGCAAAGCATACTCTGAAAAACAGGAAAGCATTTTTATTATATGGGTTATATTAAAAGTTATGATTATTCTCCTTAATGTTACTTGCAATTATAGATTACTTTTTAGCATATCATTTGCCTAGAGTAATTAGTCAATTCCGAAAAAGCATTGATCTCTTAACTCTGGTATGGGGGAGGTGCTTGTGTCTCAAATTATAATCTTCACTTTTAAGTTTCATAATATTTTTTTAAATTTTACTTTTAACAAAATGTCCAATAAATTATCCAACTAATGGTAAACAGCAAACATGTTTTACTGGGTTTGTTAACAAAACTACATATTAACATATTGTTGTTTAATATAATATGACAGTAGCGGCCGGTCACGTATTTTAATATCGCACAATTAAAGTGATTGTGATTACTATTACTTACTAGCCCACTAAAACGTAATTTAAGTTAGATCACTCTATCTCCGCGAGATGTCGCTAGTGTCTCTTTTTGACGGGACCCCTTTTTTGTCAATCATCATCTGTTTTCGCTCTCCTGTAAAATTTGACATTGGTATGCAATACTGTGAGATATGAACGTGGAATAAAAAACGTGGAATATTATAATTGTAGAATTTGTGAAACTGAAAGTATTTATTAAAAAAAAATATTTGCCTCAAAAATTACCTAACGAATCAATACAAATTTGAAACATTACATCTCTCAAAATGTAAACAAAAGAAATACACATTTCTAATGAATAAAATAATTTCGGTACCTAATTTATCGTTTGTTTGAATTGTTGTCACAATCAGTTTCTACTTTGAAAATCAAAGCAAATCCCAGTTCTAGAGGTCATTGAACATTGCCAAATAAAATACTTAAATTTCACTTGCAAAACGAAAAAGATTTATCAATGAAAAAGGAAGCAAAAAGAGCAAAGTATAGATTATATATTATTATCTAAAACTCTAAATTGTAGGATACAAAATTCCCAAGAATAGCGATTCGCAGTATTGCCCCGCAAAGTAGAAAATGGCACTAAAGTATGTATACAAATACTGTTTAATGTCATGCCATAGAAATCCGTTAATATAGACCGCACATTACTGTCACATGCCAAGTGTGTATATAACATTACATGTATAATAAATTAATGGATTTGTCGACAAATATTACACTCAATTGGGATAAACACAAGATTTATAATACATAAGTGTATTCATTACATTTGAATAATAAAAATATTTACATATTATATTTTAATGAGTTAGTCCTTCAGAACTTCTGCCACCTCTCCCAGTCCAGGGTTAATCATATATTTGTTTTTTTTAATTACATATATATTATTTACAATTTCTATAACTTTAAAAAATTCAGCATATAACCTTTAAATGAAAATATTCTTGTGTTAAAAATTAAAAGGCGTATGTACATGTGGTTTAGCAGACATAAAATGTTCATTAATAACGTTGCAAACAAAATTCTGTATGCATTCTTAATCTCTTCTTCGCAGTTCTTACGTTTCGTTTTCGGGTAGGAGAAATCGGATAAATCAAAAAGATTTTATTTTTAATGTTTTTATTTTATCACTGTTTCTGATTTATTACTTTCGCTACATATTAGTTTTCGATCAATTCAGGCCCGGCTTTTTCATTAATTTTTTAAAGTTCAGGTTGATTATGAAGATAGTGGTCCGAAAGCATATTAACCTCACTGAAACTATAACAAATTATATTACCAACAACTTCATCGCCAAGAATACAGCTAAAGGAATAACACAAATGACACGATCAAGAAAAAAGTTGTTCCACTACAAGCGGTGTCATCCTCTGAACCTAAACCTATAAACTCATAAGGCATTTATTAAAATAATAATAAAAATTATTATTGAGTTTGTACTCGCTCAATTGTACCGTCGCCGTTCAATTGAGCCGACTCTTTGAGTTGTACGAAAATCCAGGTCTCTCTTTCTCGAAAGGTGCAGTCAATAATAAACCACGTCCTCATAACGCATTGCAATAAGTCGTAGTTGGGTTAAGGGTAGTGGTGGGGTTAAGTGGTAGTAGGGTTAAGTGATAGTGGAGCTAAGTGGTAGTGTAGTTGGGTTAAGTGGTGGGAGTAGGGTTAAGTTTTAGTTCTCCGGTTAAGTGGTAGTGGAGCTAAGTGGTAGTTGGGTTAAGTGGTAGTAGTGGGGTTAAGTTTTAGTTCTGCGAATAAGTGGTAGTGGGGTTAAGTGTAGTAATGGGGTTAAATGGTAGTAGTGGGGTTAAGTTTTAGTTCTGCGGTTAAGTGATAGTGGGGTTTAGTGTAGTAATGGGGTTAAGTGGTAGTAGTGGGGTAAAGGTAAATGGTAGTGGAGCTAAGTGGTAGTTGGGTTAAGTGGTAATAGTGGAGTTATGTGGTACTACTGCAGTTAAGTGGTAGTTGGGTTAAGTGTAGTAATGGGGTTAAGTGGTAGTAGAGGGGTTAAATGGTAATGGGTGAAATTTTTGAATTACTTTCAATAAGTAAAAATCTAGGATTAAGCAGATGAAAAAAAACCGGGCCTTACTGTTAATAGTACGATTTATGTTTCATATGAATTATGTTTTCTTTGTTCAGCTGATTACATAATTACAAATTACTAAAATAAAATAAAAATGAATAAATCCTAAATCATTATATATCACAGTTAAAAATACTATTTTTTTTACATTCAATAACAATTTAAGATGTCTGCGTTGAATTTTCCGTTGTTTTTTGCATTATCTTCTCTCTCGTACCCGTGTAAACTTTCCCTTTTTGTGTATTTACACTAAGCACTTGTATGCGTATTAAAGTGATAACCGATTTCTAGTGAATTTTAAGATTAAAACATTACAAATCTTAGCATTTTATTAAAGCTCAATCGTGTTTCATATACTTATTAAACAGCAAGACTCATTTTACCTTAATTATCTTAAATCTTAAACATGCATGGTTTATATTACACGGTAATCAAGAAAAAATGCGGTTAGTTCAAATGGATGTATCGTTCAGTGACGCATTTAAATTTTTTTTAATAAATTCGGTGTCAAGCAACACAAAAACAGTATTTGAAAGAACCGCTTCTCTTCCCAACGTACTTTATCATTTTACAATATGATCAGATTGTTTGAAAGATTCGTCTTGAATTTATACAACGGCAAATTCTTTCTAAGACATGAATTCTAACATTTCAACGTGAATGCGGCAATAATTTGGTCGTAACAATATTCAGCTGCTATTTTGTATTCGAGTTTATGCTTCGTGGTTTGACACATAGATGTCACCCGAAGGAAGACGATCGGCCATTTTGGATTTGGATCCGTCTTAAATGCTTCGATAATAATTTTGTGTATATACACCGTTGAGAATGGTATAAATATCTAGATGATTTTAAATTATCAATAATTTATGTTCGTTTTATATTATTATTATTATTAGTATCATTCAATAATGTTTATTTTTCACAATATTTTGGGCAATATGCTTTGACGTTTTTTTTAAATATTGTATATTATCAGTCTTTTCCATTTCGCCGTTGACTTTTTGGAGGTACATATTATTTCTTCTGCTTGAATCTTTTATATATCTTGTTGTACTTTATTTTACGTATGCCGTTCTCTGGGCTAACAATAATTGTTCTCTGGTTTATTAACAATATTTGTTCTCTGGTTTGTTAACAATAATTGTTCTCTGGTTTATTAACAATATTTGTTCTCTGGTTTGTTAACAATAATTGTTCTCTGATTTGTTAACAATAATTGTTCTCTGGTTTGCTAACTGGTACAAGTCGCAATGGCTCTTGCGCTTGGACTAGTCGGGTCATCGAAGGTGTTTACTCATCCGTGAAATAGGAGTCCAATGTTACTGAAAACAAAATTGAATTAATCAATTTGATCGTTTATAAAAATACAAAATACACAAACAACTTTTTTTAAAGTGGATTCGGTTAAAGAGTTAATGTAAAAAATGTGTAAGGGTGCATTCTTTTTTTAGCTCAAACACAAAAAAAGGGGTTTTCTATACTTTTCTTATGAGGAAAGGGGAAGGGACACAACAACATTTGATCGCTTCAACTGATTTGATCTATTGAAGCATCAATTCATTTAAATGTTTTGATCGATTGAAGCATCAATTCATTTAAATGTTTTGATCGATTGAAGCATCAATTCATTTAAATGATTTGATTGCTTCAATTGATTTGATCGGTTGAAGCATCAATTCATTTAAATGTTGACACAACAACACGCTTATTATAAACGTTAATAGCTTGCAAGGTACATGCAGTTTTAGAGAATGTAGGGTGGAGACGGTTTACATATAGTTCCCGTGAGCACTTAAGCCCATTATCTGCTAATTTACCTCATTCCTTTTAAAATAGCCCGGTCCCTTTTATAAAGTTCGCCACGGTTGTCATTGGATGGATATGTGGCTATGTCCTCTGGTTCCACAACGTGTCTTCCAGGTATCTGAACCTTGTTCCCAACGGATGGGACATTGGCACCATAGGTTACTTGGAGTCTCTTCATCCCTCACAGAGAATGTAACTAATGGCCGCTATTCCCAACTTTTCAATTGATTAATCTAAGGCCGCGATCAGCTAAGCATTTTGGGTAACGCTCGATTTACGTTGTTCCCAAACATCTTATCGTTAAGTGGCCTCACCCACTTTCATAGACAATAAAATGACATCAAAGTAAGAACTTTCGATGTTAAATTAATATTATAGAGTTAATTGTTGTATTTATTATTAATACACATAATTTATTTAAAATATTTTTATCCATAAACTGACATTTTATATTTTTAAACAAACGTATGCAATATATTAAAAATAAAGTGTCAGCTTGGCCGTAGGTACTCGACTTGTCACTTGGCTTGGCGAATATTCGAAAACGACATAGTTTTTCGTCTCTGCTCCGCACGCATTCGCACAATTACTTCCGCCCATTCAGCTGTATCTAAAATATCTAGAACTTCTCTATCCATATTAATTAAAATGATAATTGACAAACACAATACAACAGAACTGAAATGAGCGCGAAACTGACTGTCATTTGTCAAAGTGACATTTCATCGAGCATTGTTTTTGTGGTATTTTTTCTACTCTGTTGACACTTTTTAGAACTAGTCAAAAACTGAGGCGGCCGAGACGAGTTTAATCCACTGGTCCGGCTTCCTTAGGTTAAGTTAATGCTTAAGGCATGCTTAAGCGATGATTGTGTGTTGGAAAAAGTGTAGTTGTGCATTTGAGCAGTGTTGAACCAAAATTTTGACATAGAAATTGATTAGTAGGATTGGGAACAGCGGCCGTAGATAACTAACTAATTCTTGGCACACACTCCTTGTTTCATTCACATTTATGTATCATCTCATTACATACCCTTCTGCTATTCTGACTCTTGACATGGCTCGACTCAAGTATTTGGTTCACTTGATCGTGCCATGTCTTTCACATTCATGTTGTATATTTTTTCTTACAATCCTTGTTCCGTTCATTGCTCTACATGCCCAAACCATCTAAGCGTCTCTTTCTTAATCTTACTCGTTATGCTATATAAAGAATTTATAATAACTATTTTATATAAAAACTATTTTACCCCAAAAAAATTATCAAATCGTTAAATTTAGGAAACAAAAGTCTAAAGATACTTTTTGATAGAGTGGTAGAGCTACACTGCTGTCATAAGCAAAAATGCAGTTAGTAATTTGCAAGTCATATTCTGTCATACTTTTTATTATGATAGGTGAAAGGTCTATAAGAATGTGACTTTTGCAAATTCCTAGCTGCCTTTTCGCTTATGACGGTACACATTATACAGTACTTATGAGTACAGTACAATAAACATTAAATACTATTTTTGTCTATTTGTCTAGGGACGTTTATGGTTATTATGAGCTATTTTTGTAATAAAAAATGTTCCTGAGTCTCTAAGAAATAAGTAAATAATATATGTTTCACATTTCATTCATACTAGTGAATCAATTCAACTAAAAAAATAAAACCATGGTAATGGTACGAAAATGGTAAACCAAAATAGAAAAATAACATGAATTACTTGGCTGATTTGATGACTTCAACAGATTTGATCGATTGAAGCATCAACTCATTCAAAATGATTTGATGAGTTCAACGGATTTGATCGATTAAAGCATCAATTAATGTTAATGATTTGATGACTTCAGATCGATTGAAGCATCAATTCTTTTAATTGATTTGATGACTTCAACGGATTTGATCGATTGAAGCATCAATTCATTTAATTGATTTGATGACTTCAACGGATTTGATCGATTGAAGCATCAATTCATTTAATTGATTTGATGACTTCAACGGATTTGATCGATTGAAGCATCAATTCATTTAATTGATTTGATGACTTCAACGGATTTGATCGATTGAAGCATCAATTCATTTAATTGATTTGATGACTTCAACGGATTTGATCGATTGAAGCATCAATTCATTTAATTGATTTGATGACTTCAACGGATTTGATCGATTGAAGCATCAATTCATTTAATTGATTTGATGACTTCAACGGATTTGATCGATTCAAGCATCAATTAATTTTAATGATTTTGATGACTTCAATGGATTTGATCAATTGAAGTATCAATTAATTTAAATTATTTGATGACTTCAACGGATTTGATCGATTGAAGCATCAACTCATTCAAAATGATTTGATGACTTCAACGGATTTGATCAATTGATGCATCAATTAATTTAAATGATTTGATGACTTCAACGGATTTGATCAATTGATGCATCAATTAATTTAAATGATTTGATGAATTCAACGGATTTGATCAATTGAAGCATCAATTAATTTAAATGATTTGATGACTTCAACGGATTTGATACATTGAAGCAGCAATTATTTAAACGATTTGATGTCTTAAATGGATTTGATCGATTGAAGCATTAATTCATTTAATTGATTTGATAACTTCAAGGGATTTAAACGGTTGAAGTGTCAATTGATATGAATGATTTAATGACTTTATCAGATTGATTTGGCGGTTTCAATGTATTTGATTGATTGAAACATGGATTCATTTGAATTACTTAACCTTTTGTGTGCCAACAGATATCCTTAAAAATATTTTCAAAAAATCATTTTTCTGAATTCAACAAGCTATTCTGGGGAAACTGCTTTTTGTAGAATATATACTTTTTTCATAAATATATAAACACATTATCTGGTACGATGGTATAATTTACAAAATTATAATTTTTCAAAAAACAAGTAAGTTACTACGAAAATAGAATCAGCTGGCACACCGCGATAATCTAATGCCAACAAACGAAGAGTTAGGCGCTCCGCTCACCGGAGAAACTGAAACCAAACTAAAACTGGCTGGTTGCTATGGTTTCCAACCAAACTTCTATTACGGAGCTACACAATTTTACAATTTCAGTAATCATCTCAGCTTGTTTAACCATAGACGAATAACAATCAGCTGTCATCGTAGCAACTAGCACGGCAAGTTTCGAGTCACTGCTTGGGTTGCCATTGACAACAGGTTTTTGAGAACTTGTGTAGTATGCGGACTATCACATTGACATACACAGGATAGCGAGTTTGAACTGGTTTTTTCAGTGCCTCGTGAGCGGAGGAACTAAATGTTTTCGATGGATTTGGTCGATGCATCAATTCATTTGAACTATTTGATGAATTTGATTGATTGAAGCATCGATTTATTTGAACTATTTGATGAATTTGATTGATTGAAGCATTAATTTATTTTAACTATTTGATGAATTTAATTGATTGAAGCATCAATTTATTTGAACTATTTGATGATTTAAATGAATTTGATTGATTGAAGCATTGATTTGATGTATTTAATGAATTTAATTGATTGAAGCATCAATTTATTTGAACTATTTGATGATTTCAATGAATTTGATTGATCGAAGCATTGATTCATTTGACCTATTGGATTATTTAATTGATTGAAGCATTGCTTCATTTGAACTATTGATGATTTAAATGAATTTGATTGATTGAAGCATTGATTCATTAGAACTATTTGATGATTTCAATGAATTTGATTGATTGAAGCATTGATACATTTGAACTATTTGATGATTTCAATGAATTTGATTGATTGAAGCATTGATTCATTTGAACTATTTGATGATTTCAATGAATTTGATTGATTGAAGCATCGATTGATTAAGCTACCACTACACAAAATGTACTGATACAATACATATTACTCAAACGGTAAAATAATGAAAATTACACAGAGAATGGGGAATGTATTAAAATTTAGACATATTATAAAAATTTAGAATGTATAAAATTTAGACATATTATAAAAATTTTGAATGTATAAAAAGTTAGACATATTAGATTTGTCAAAGAATTTGTATATAAAAATGCAAAAATCAGTCATTTTAAATACATGTAGAATTACGAAAGATTTTTTAAATATTTATATTGAGGGATCAGTAGGATTTATCGGTCAAATTAGGAATTCCACAGAGCCGAACCCTCTGATATGAAAATATCTGGAGACGGTGAATTATATTCCCATTTAATAGTTTGGTAGATTAACGTGTTGTTCTTGTATTGTTTTGTATTAATTATACTTATATAATACACTTGCATAACGTGGATTTACTAGATGATCATTTATATGGAAAAGTGTATGAAAGGGTTTAGTTTTTCCTATGGGAAAAACTAAACCCGTTCCTGTAAATCTGGTGAAAAATAAAAAATTACATACCTAAATATGAATTTTGAGCAAAGTACCGGTCTGGTGATATTGGTTTTTGTGAAGCTAGCTTGAAGTTAGAGTGATCACCATGAAACATAAATGGCCGCATAAATAGGGACACCTTTGATATCTACTCTGGGAATGAAATACAGTGGGAGCGCACTCAACTCAACAACAACTCTAAAAGCTTTCATAGAAGATAATCTACTAGTTGCAAAACTAGGTGCAATTTTTTTTAAATGGTATAATTGTGGTGATGGAAACAAAGTCACAATTTCAATCAAGTAATTTTTGTTATCTCAGCAAATTGCAAACTTTTATTGAAAGGGAAGTTTCAACATCCATCATATTATTTGATTGATGATCAGCACCATTTTGACACTGAACGGTCCCCGTTTAATGCCAATTCTCTCTCCGTCTCAGCTTTTAATCAAATTGTGAGTGGCCGTCAGGCATAAAAGCGTGATAGTTACGCTTGAAAACTGAAGATTTAATCAAACGCTGAAAAGGGTGGAGAATTGGCATTTAACGAGAACTGTTTTGGCATTTGAATAGTCCTCGTTAAATATCAATTCTCAGCCCGTTTTAATCAGATTGTGACCGGCCGTCAAGCATAAAAACATGATAGTTATGCTTGACAATCGATCAAATTTGGTCAAACGCTAAAACGGGAGGAGAATTGGCATTTTACGAGAATCGTTTTGGCATTTGATGGTCTTCGTTAAATACTGATTCTCAGTCTGTTTCAGCTTTTAATCAAGTTGTGACCAGCCGTTGATCAAAAAAGCATGATAGTAAATGCTGAAATGGGCAGACAATTAGTGTTTAACGAGAACCGCTTTGGCTTTTTAATTAGTCCCCGTTAAATATCAATTCTTAGCCCGTTTTAATCAGAGTGTGATCAAGCATAAAAGCAGATAGTTGTGCTTGACAACCGATTAAAATTTGATCAAACAGGCGGAGAATTGGCGTTTAACGAGAATCTTTTTGTCATTTGAACGGTCCCTGTTAGGTGCCAATTCTCTACCGTTTTAGCTTAATCAAATTGTTACCGGCTGTTAAACATAAATGATAATAATAATTGACAACCTATCAAAATTTAATCATATCTGAAACAGCCAGAGAATCGGTTTTATATAACGTAGATCGTTCAAATATACAGAGAAAAAAATGGTGCTGATTACTTCCAAAGTGTAAGAACATGCGCATTACTGCATCAAGATATTAATATACTATGTTGTAACCTTAATAAGTAAATAAGCAAAAGGAATTACTATTATCAATATATATTTATTTCATTCTGAGTAGATATCAGAGGCAAAACAATAATGCAATCAATAATATTAGTCAATAATAATAAGTCTTGGGAACTATTCAAAAGAGCACAATTTTGGGGAGTCCAAGATGAATAGTTTTAAAATGGCTGCCCAAATTTCGGTGACATTAATATTATGAGTATTAATTTGGTGCTCATTAAATAAAACCCATTATAATTATTATTACAGTTTAATAGTTCTAGAATATGTAGCGAGCTGATGTCTGATTAGCCTTCTATGATTTTAAATATTTATGTTAAAGGGAGCTTGCGATAACTACAAATTGTTTAATGGGGCAATTACTGCATTTTGAGATTATAAAAGCGTTATCATTGCGGTTATCAGAGGAAATGTGGCTGTCATTAAATGCTCAATGAAGTTATAAAATACTACAGGCTGTTGAAATGGTCAAAACACGCACCAACTTCTACTATTTTAAGATTGGTTTTCCTGTTTTTCCTTAGTTTTTGCTTCTAAGGCAATGTGAGGTTAAATCTCTTTTAAGTGAGGTTAGGAATGGAGAAATCATTAGACTGCAATATTGTACTCTACGTCACATAAGACCATGTGAGGTTATACGTTTTGTCATCAAATAATGAGGTTGTCTTATAGTTTGAAGTGAGGTTACGAATTGAGACATTAGCTAATAGTGCCTCTACTTCAATATGGTACTGGTATGGAAGTTAGGTCTTGGTGGTATGTTATATAAAGCCATGTAAGGCCTGAAGTGAGGTTAGAAAGTGAGGTTATTAACCAACTCTTATCCATGTGTCTTGGCCAGAAATGAGGTTAGCAATTGAAAAGGCATTAGCTTATCAAGCCCCTAAACGGCAATGCGTTAGTCTATGTTACATAAGGCCAAGTGAGGTAATGTCTCTGGGCTTGAAGCGAGGTTAGGAGTTGAGGCTGAGGGCGGAGCCCCCGCGCGTCAGGGCCAGAGAGGGAGGGCCACTCACCAGGGAGGTAGTCCCGAACAGCTTGTACCAGCCGATGACGATGTTGGCCAGGTTCAGGTCATCCAGCATTATCTGCGCTACGCCCATGAACACTTTCTTGCCCTCTATCCTCCCGTAGTCGCCCCACACTGTCACCTGAAAATTATTGCAACAACCAATTAATAAAATCATTATCCGTAATAACCGACAACATAAATTATACTATTCAATACCATGTGGTCTTTGACTTTGTATTGTTTCAGCTGTCTTGGTGCCAAATAATAAAAATCAGGGCAGGCCTTGAACCAAAGCCTGGCGCTAGTAAAAACCTCAAGGACACTGTGTTAGGTGTTATATTATTATCAGTGCCTTTGCTGCTTGACGCCTTTGCAAGTCGGCGCCTGGAGCGGATGCTCCAATTGCGCCTGAACAGGACCGGCCCTGGTCTTTTGGTTAGGTGCCTTCCTACTAGATGTCTTTTTTGAAAATATAGTTGTTATAAATAACAGTTTCAAAAGTTGGAACTCTCAACATTAACACACAGTATTGTATCCATACACAATTAAGAACAATATTACAGAGTAAATGTAGTAAGGGATCTTGGAGTTCTATTAGACAGTAAGCTTCTTTTTCAATCTCACGTCGAGCATATCACGTCGAAGGCTTTGAAAATGTTGGGATGTATACTTAGAGTAAGTTCAGTTTTCAAAAATCCACAAACATTTCAAATTCTCTACATATCCTATGTCAGAAGCCACGTAGAGTATGCTTCAACTGTGTGGAACCCCCATTGTTCTACGTATAAAGCAAATCTAGAAAGAGTTCAGAAAAAGTTTATCAAATATATCGCTTTTCGCATACGAAATTACAAAAACTATGTCCCCATAAACCTCTTGATCAACGCCGAAACATCAGAGACCTATTAATGCTCTATAAGATAATTCATAACTATATTGACAGCCCAAATACAAAATAATCATTTTAGATGTTATAAATAATATTCATAAAGAGTTACTCGATCTGTGGATATATTATATATTTATAAGAGCAAAATGAATTACCTTGAAAATGTATTTATAAGAAGCTGTAGCACATTTAATAGATTATGCCCAAACATCGATGTGTTTAACGCGAACCTTGCTAAATTCACAACATTCATTAAAAAATGTCGCTCCATCGAATGTTTAACCAAAAACTTAATTTCATTGATTTCTTTTTATTTTATTAGTTCCTCACATTTTCTCTTTTACTTTTAGTAGTTTGTATTTTGTAGGAATGGAGGAGAATGGCGAGGGAAATCTCACCCTCGGGTGTACATGATGATGATGATGATGATAAAGATATTTAACAGTTGACAATCGTCATCGACAGCAGCATTGATGTTTTTTTCAAAATGTCATCAACACCCATTACTAATAAAGAGAGAAGTGTGTAAGTAAGTTGTATATAAATAAAGAAATGTTTGCCGACCTGAAGGACGCATCCCTGCCACGCTTCCCGGAAGGACAGTTGCTGCTGGTACAGGGGGTCCAGGGTGCGGCGCGCCGTGCTGGTCTTGGCCTTGGCCACGCACTTCTTTCCGTTCACCATGTACACCTTGACGTAGGGCGCGGGCAGCACGCGGCAGCCCTGCTTCGCCTGCAGCCCGCGCGCTCGTATCACCTCGACCTGGAATTCAATAACAAATTCTTAAAGCTTCATTCGGACAATGTTCACCAGTATTACTCCGATCTGGAATTCAATAGAAGATTCTTATATCTTTATTGGAACAATGCTCGCTCTCTACCTCTCTGATTGGCCAAGCATATGGACCAATCAGCACGCCAGATATATATATTTTTTTTTTTTTTCTAAAAAGAAAGACAAATATTCCCGTGTTACGAATAACCCAACAACATTTGAAAATCTCCTACTACCACCACACTAAGCGGAAGATGTTGCTTGTGTTGTGGTGGAGGACTTAGCCAGCCGAGGAATCGAACACGGAACGCCTGGGTGGGACCCAAACGCGATGCCCACTGAACCACTGACAGGTCCCATTGCCCAGAGAGCGAATATGATCATTTATATGTATGTTTAGGACAATATTTAGGAGAGTTCAGCCGAAGATATTACAAAATAAATAATACAGATAAAAAGGCCAGCCTTTTACTACCATAGTAATTAAAAAATAAGATAAGTTTACAATTAAAAAAGATTATAGTGATTCCCTTTGTCGGATTACATTTTAGATTGTATGATTTTTCTGATTCGAATAAACATGCCGGAGGAAGGTAGTTTGGGTGGGGCAAAAGAACGTGAAGAGGAGCACATTAAAATATTTATGTCACCGGCTGACGAGATCGTAGCCGACGACACAATATGGGAAAACCTCGCACCAAATAAAATAAGGTTCGTACGCATGGTCCGCCCGCTCGAACGGGAAAGGGTGGCCGAATTATTCAACCTAATTTATAAGACATAGTTGATATGTAGATGTTTCCAGTTACTTCAGAAAATATTTAATATACTATGAAAAAAAAATGGCAGTAACAAACCTCAAGGAATCCTTTCTGGTAGCACATGGACAATTGTATGTCCCCCAAAGCGGGGGCACCAAGCACCTGTCTCCCCACCAGCTGTCCGGGGCCCAGTCCCTCGATGAAGTCATGGAGCCCCGCTTCTGAGGAGCCCCCACTACTTGCCCCCCCGCCCCTCTGCACCCCTGGCGACCATCTGCCATAGACAAAGCCATTAAAAGACAAGTAATTGTATTGTTGTAATGTTCTAAATACATATATATCTAAATTATAACCATAGATTTTATGTTTATTTTATAGAAAAGCAATTGTAACATTGTTATCTATTTTTTTTTCATTTGAATGGTTGTTAAACCTCTTAAATACCGATTCTAGTCCTATTTTCATTAATTTTTGAGTTATCAAGCAGTGCTGCGCCTCCTCCTTTAGCCAAAGTTAATAATTAATTAATTACGATAGTACTTTTGGCCGTGATAATCTCAAGTAATCAGATTATTGGTCCGTTCCAGCTTTTGAACAATTTTTGATCAGCAGAAAACTCGCCGCCTGCGTTCTTAATTTTAATTTTTAAACGACCATTTTCATGTTTTACAGGAGAAAGAGGTTTTCTATCATTATTTCAATGAAACATTATGATAGGTGTTTAAGATGAAGCTATTCCCGTAAAGGTAAAGGTCTCGATAGTTTAAATAATTCTTAGTTAAGTGATTAATTATCGATTTTGATACTTTATTTTTAATTTTAAAATGAAGATTGAACAAAAACTAAAATGGAGATTGGACAATAAAGCACTCAGGCGATGAACTGTAATGTTGTTAAGCTTGTCAGCTGATCACAATTCGAAAGAAAACAGAAACGGACCTAGAATCGACTTTTAGTGGGGACTATTCAATTGTCAAAAAAATAAATAAATTGCAGTGATTGGCCATTATTTAATGAAATAAGTTCTCTTTTGAATAATTTTTTGAAGCCGAAAGATCATAATGAATTAAAATCATTATTGTCATTCAATAAAATATATTACAAAGAAATCGGCAAAACTTTGAAGATTGATTTAACAAAACTGTATTCATCTATAGTTTGTGGTATAGATAGCGCTAATTTAACTATTTTAGGAAAAAAACACTTTTGCAAAAAAAGCTTTAAAATATTCATTGTACCGGTGGTTCAATCCGATATTTTTTTTATGCCTTAATGAAAGAATTTATGCGGACAAAACTATTGATTTAAATTCGCAAACAAATAGTTCATCCTAATATTATATAGCATAACTTGCAAAAAATATTTGTTCCTAAAATAACTAAATTCGCGCTATCTATGAAAGAACAGATTATGAAATATATCCGATTGGCAAAATAATTAAATATGTTTAAAATTCACACTTACCTGAATCAATCAAATACACACTTAGAAAGTCAAGGCAAACAACACCCATTCATTTGGTCAGGGCAAAACAAAGAAAAAGTCATTGAGTTTCAAAATGGAGAGATTATTTTGTGGTCACAAATAATAATTGTAAAGAATTACAGGAGTATAAAAACAAAATCAAGGTTTATTTTTATTGAGAGAACAGCAAAGATGGATTCATTCTAGATTTTTAAGAGAGACAGTGAAGGAATTTGTTAGGTCCATTGGAGAAAATAATACATACAAATAAGTATTGTGAGAAACGATCAAGAAACTATTGAGATATCTCTATCTTTTCATCTGATAATTTGTACGTTTGATTCTTCAACACATAAAACTAAGCTAACCTAACATATCCATGATACGTACTTTAATAGATATTATCATAAATTTAAATTCAGATTTGTAAACAACAACAAAAAACTTGATTTACGTTGACTGCAAAGAAGAACGTAGCTAATTATTTCGAACAACAAGATTGTTTCAAATTTTTTACATCGAAAAAGTGTTTTTGTACCGTTTAATCGCAACGCTAAAACTACCTATTTAATGTCAATAATCTTATAATCATCAAGTTTTTAAACTATCCGGTTTGTATGCCTATCTAAAATACAAAAATATATATTGATTATTACCACTTATTCAAATGATACATAAATTAAATTAAACAAGCATAGAAAAAATATTCAAATACAGAGGCTCACATGACAAGCAATAAAAGTTATAATTAATTAAATTATATCAAAATATATTTGAAAAATAAATGTAAATTTAAGAGCAGGTGAAACATTGAGATATGAGTGAGAAAAGAATCTTGCGTGCTAATAATATAATATTCTTAACAAATCAATACAGGCATTCTTCAAAATCAGCTTGCTCAATAAAAATTGTTTGGAATCAATCAAATTGTTTTGAATAGATCAAATTGTTTTGAATCAATCGGATTATTTTGAATCAATCAAATTGTTCCAACTCAATCAAATTGTTCGGATTTAATCGTATCATATTAATTAATTTGTTCCAATTCATTAATTTTGATCTGAATCACTAAAATTGTTCAAATCAATCAATCTGTTCCAAAACAATTGAATTGTTCTGAATCAATCAAATTGTTTTGAATCAATCAAATTGTTCCAAATTAATCAAGTGGTTCCAAATCAATCAAATTGTTCCAACTCAATCAAATTGTTCCGATTTAATCATTTCATGTCAATCAATTTGTTCCAAATCATTCGATTTGATCTGAATCATTAAAATTGTTCAAATCAATATATCTGTTCCAAAACAATTACATTGTTCTGAATCAATCAATCTGTTCCAAAACAATTATATTGTTCTGAATCAATCTAATTGTTTTGAATCAATCAAATTGTTCAGAATTAATCAAATTGTTCTGAATCAATCATATTGTTCTGAATCAATCAAATTGTTATGAATCAATCAAATTGTTCTGAATCAATCAAATTGTTCTGAATCAATCAAATTGTTATGAATCAATCAAATTGTTATGAATTAATCAAATTGTTCTGAATCAATCAAATTGTTATGAATTAATCAAATTGTTCTGAATCAATCAAATGAAAATATTGAATCAAGCCTAAAGCTCAATATAATGAATCAATGAATTTGGATTGTCTACAACGATTACTAGTGAAACAATCTATTAGTTTATTATTACATTGCAAAGTCGATTTTGAAGAATGGTTATCTATAAAGTAAGTATATAATTATTTCATCAGAGTTATAATAATATTCAGGTAACAGAAATTAAGGGTTTTAATTTAATATTTATTTTAACTAATATAAAAAAATTGGCAGACAAATTTATTTGGTCACTTAGTCCTTTTATTCAATAATATTTACTTGAATGTTATATTTATAATATTTTCCTAAAAAGGACACAGCATAAAAGTCTACATGTCAATGCCAATGTCTCATACATAATACATAATTGTTATAAGAAAGAAGATTCCTATTGAAAATTTTTTCATTCTTAGTGGAAATTGGCCTAAATTAACTTCCAAGCATTTGCTTTCTGTCAATCTGCAAGATATCGGCCTCATTAAATAAATGTCTATTGATCTAGTTTTTCCTGACACAAGACAAGCAGATAATTAATAATTCAGTTGGCTCGAAAGACCGAAAGCAAGCGACAGTTTGTTGCGTTGGTTAATATGGAAATTGTGCAAACATAAATATCTCAGTAATAGTCATCAACATAATAATATAGCCGGCAGCCACACAATGCCAGCAAACACACAGAATATAATATGAAAACATGCCCAAAATAACATGTAAAACCATAGAAATACCAGAGATGTCAGCCAAATTTTAACCGAGTCAGCGAAGAAGTAACATAACCTTAAAAAATAATAATAAACACAGTTTTTTTAAACGATATGACTTAACCAACAATTGATAATAGTATTATAAAGAGTTTTCTTGAACTTTTAACATTTCAAGACCACAAATCTAACATTAAAAGTATACTTGACATATTTGCATGTTCAGCGCTGACCGTACCTCAATGACATTAAAAATATATAATAAGTGAAAGGTCCAACAATCTTTTTATTATTGCATTATGACATTAACAACTTATAGATCGGATATGATGATTTTCACAGCTGATTATGTAATTACTAGACATCGGATTATATGCATTTGCATATTTGCATATGCAAATGCATATAACTCTTTAATTACGGCGTTAACGCATATTTTGGCCTTTTTTTCCCAGTAGTGCATATTTCGCTGGTCAATTTTGAGGCCTTTCAGTCAAGCAAGCTAGCATTTGAAGACGCATCCACCAAACAGAATATCGCACTTATCTCAATACATTTTGTAACATTTCCACAAATTAGCAGATGCCATAGAAAAATTGTAAACAAAAAAAAACTTCCTCTATTTATTAGAAATTACTGGAAACAATGATCGAACTCGCCAACTCCCTTCCTAATTCAATATCAGAAAAGATTAGTAAAAAGTTAGACGCTATTTTGCTTAAAAACCCGAGTCTTGAAGACATGAAGGACATGCCTACTTCAACGGCATAGGTCGTACATATCCTGCCTAAACAGGTATCTCCAGAAATGGCGCCAAATTTTAAATTTTGTCCTATGGCGTCGTTTGACGTAGAGTTCATTTTCGGCGTACAAATTAATACTGGGTGAAAAATGTCACAAATTTGCGTTCGAAAATTTGGAAAAATACTATAAAAAAACTATGCGTAGTTTTAAGAATATTTCGCTGTTTTAGTACCGTCTTTAATTAAAATACATAAAAATAAAAATGGTTTTTGATTTTGCATTGTGCATATTTTGGGCATATCAAGGAATTTTTGTGCATATTTCGGCCTTTTTTAGTGCACATTTGCATGCATATTTTGACACTTTGTTAGTGCATATAATCCGATGTCTAGTAATTACATTCAATAACTTGGGGTAATAGATGATATTGTGCATTCTCCTTCTTTTTGCCGACATTTCAGACAGCCTTGCTAGTTTCCATCATCGGGACAGATGTTTAGAGTGTACAAACAGCTACGATATCACTGCTAGACAAATAAACTTAAATTTTTCTACACTACACATCTGTCCTGATGATGCTATACTGTGTGTTAGAGGCGTGGGTTCAAGGAAGGAGAAGCACAATGCAGTTTAATGCCTTCAAGTCAATTCCCAAGGACATGGCAGAAAGAATTTTCCAAATCAATCATGGGTATTCTAGAAGATTTGTTGAAACGATGTTTAAATTGTCAGACAGAAGGATTTTCACTGGCTTGACATTCATTTAAAAGATTTTAAATTATGCAAAATATGATAGTCCAGAATTGCTTGCATTGACAAGTTTTTGAAATCCATTACAATGCATACTAGAAGTCGTGATTTATTTCAGTGCAGAAATTCATTGACTAACTACCTACAATATTTTGTAGGTACTCTAGAAGGGTGATTTTGTATCTTTTGCGACAGCGTAACGTGTGTTAAAGCAGCCATATATGACCATTGATTTATATTAGTATATATCAATGTAGATAGTATATCTCTATATATGTATATGACACATTTTGACAGTTTTCTTAAATGCGACTTTCCATATCACGTTAACAAGCTAAATACTGCGCTTGTGTTAAGACACCAACTCTTAAAAGTAGTTACGCTAACGCCAGAGATGACGCCGCATTTTGCTGAGTAATTCTCATTAAGAGATGTCAGTTGCAGGAAAATTTGTGAATCAAATGTCATCGCGTATAAACATCAAAATAATATGACAAATGCAAATTCATTTATGAATGCCTATTACACTTAAATATGAGTAGTTTTAAAAACTAATAAATAGTGATTATTGATTTTATGAAGGTAATGAGAATCCATTTAACACACTACAGACATAAACAAGCAGTCAAAAGTCATAGAAAATCACAGAAATTTGACAGCCGATAACGCACAACGGACACCTTCCGATGTCTGACGGATTTTGTCCTTTTGTCTTAATTATCTTGTAACCCTGACTTAACACAAAAGATAACACGAAAGATACAAAAGACCCTTTTTGATTGCCCAGAACACTAATGGAGGGAAACAGTTACACCGAGTCTGTGGACACCTTCAATTCATCACTAAATTAATACAAAAAATTATTGCTGGGTCAGTTTTCTTATTTTTAAAAGTATGATATTTATTTCTCGCCCAAAAAGGGCGTTAATAAAAATGAAATAATAAATTATGTTTGTAATCTGCCGACTTTATATTAAGAATAAAATTGTGGCTACATCTTTGGTATTAGCATGTAATTCTATGTAAGACCAATGGACACACAACGAAGAAAGAATGCGACAGCTCCAAACACCATCGCCAACGATGAACACCACATCCAGAATACCTACTAAATTAGCAGAAGAATAATAGGAAGGAAGGAAGATAATGAAGGAAATAGTGAAATTAAATAATAATAATATACCTCCATACAGACAATCTGTAAAATGTCATAAACTAATCTTGATCGAGATATTTTACAGAAATTCAAATGTAACATCATTAAATGGCCAATCAGCGCCATTTTGTTTTTTTTTTTTACAATTAAAAGGTCCCCGTTAAATGCATTATTTAGATCCGATTCAGCTTTCTATCAAATCGTGATGAGCTGACAAACATAACCACAAGACTGTTGTACTTTTCCGCTGACCACAATTTGTTCAAAATCCGAGACCTTTCAAATGTAAAAAAAACAAAATGGCGCTGATCAGCTATTTGATGACAACGTTACATTTAAATTTTTATGAAACAACTTGCCTATTAATGATCTTTCATTTCTAATCAGACTCTGTTAAAGTGATGGTCGCTCTTGTATTATTGTATACAGGTAGTGCAAAAAGTTAAGTCGAAACTAAAGTATAGATTCTCAAATCTTTTCTGTTTTGTTTGTACTAGCAGGAGTTGTGTAAAAGGGTTTATTTTGAAAAAGATGAAAATTCCTAGATTTTTATGAAATCACTAGTTAACGAGTCGTTTGTCGTAAGCCCGAGCTTAGAGATTAAAAAATAAAATGCGATTTTAACCTTCATGTGTACATAAACTGTACAAAGACAATATCATTCCAGACTTTGCTTTTTATTAGAGCACTCTAGCTTCTCGGAATTTTTAACCTCTTAACTGTCATCCAACATTCAAGAGGTTAAACTACCCAAACATTTTAAATGAAAAGCATGTAACAAATAAATTTGATGTTGTCTCATTTTTTGACAATTAAATGGATAAAGCTTCATAGTCCATGATGCAAATGATGTTTGAGCTGAAAATAGTTCTATTTATTTTAAAATCTCAGAAAATTTCATGTCGCCAGAGCACACTTATTATAATGGGGGTTTTACAGCTTGATTAATAAAGTTTTTTTTGTTAATCTATCGATCAATTATCTAGATATCCTATTTGGCCGAAAATGATTTTATTTTATTTATGTCAATGAATACGGATAATTTGAGAATGAAAATGAGTCGAATGTGGAAAGAAGAGTTGCTTGTGTGAGATGTTTAGAGTGCAGAATAGTTTAGATGTGAATTCTTCATTCAGTTAAGTTAAATTTCATAAATCAATCACTGTTTAGTCAAAAATGTACATGTGAATCTATTATTTAGTCCGGAAAAGTCCAGTACAAGAAAAAAAGTTTAGATCTTAATAAACCGACGCTGGAAATGAAAAATGGCTAAAGCTCCATACAGCTGAGACATTAAAGATGAACGGGGGCGTAGCTACTGCCCTATTAGCCGTATCAATGATACGGGGCCCCCGGACTACAGAAATAGGGCTATAGAGTTGTACCCTTCATTTGTTTGGGCCCTCCAACTAATTTTGATACAGGGCCCCTCCAAGGCATGCTACGCCACTGAAGATGAACCTACAGAATATATGTTGTTTTTTTTGTGCTTGTGTACATTAAATTAAGTACAGACAATATAGCTTATTATCTACGTTTTAGGCGCTTTAGCTATTTTTTATTTCCAGCGTTGAAATCAATTAGTTCATTTAGGCAAAGTATTTTAAACATTAATCTCCTGAGAATTAAAAAATGGAATCACTCTTATTTTTACAAAAATGTTTCTACTCACTGGAAAAAAGATTCACACAGTAAGTGACTAGATTTTGGCATATTTTTTATACCTTTCATTCATAAATCATCCATAGATCACATTCAAATCAATTTTTATATATTTTACTAGTTTTCGTTTTCATAGATTCAAGTTCCAAGTTGCAAATGGCAAAGATAATATTCATACATTCCCAAACTTACATCTATTGACTAATATTCTGCTATCCCAATTCATAAAAGTATAAATGCGAAGGCTCGGTTGTTTCTCAGAAATTCATTTGTGACAGAGTCATCAAAAGGGTACTCAGCGAAAATTTGTTTTTTTGACATTTGATAGGTTTCCGTTAAACGCCGATTCTAGGAGCGTTTTAGCTATCTATCAAAAGCTGACAAGGTTAACAACATATAGGTTATTATTATTATTACGTTATAGGTTGTCCTCTTCTGCTGATCACAATTTGTTCAAAAGCTTAAACGGACTTAGAGTCGGCATTTAAATGAGACCTTTCAACTGTCAAAAAAAAAAAATGGTGCTGAATGGCTATTTGATGACAATGTTACATTTGACTTTCTGTGAAACAGCTCGTCTTAAGACTTTGGAGTCTATAAGACCAAGTCACATAACCCCTCTGTCGCTTTTTGCCACAATATGGCACTATTTCCAAAACCACGGAATGATTTGTTGCCAAAATATGGCAAATATTCTCTAAATTATTGAAAATATTTAATAATATTTTTTTTTAAATCCTACGAATATGTGATAATAGGCAACAGATAGGTGAATTCATTGGCTATACAGATCTATAATCAGTTTGTATGTCTCCTTATTCAAATTCGGAGGTATGATTTTTTTAATGTGGGCGGAAAAATTTCCTTTAGCAATCTGAGAAAAGGTTTTAAATTTCTCTGTCGCTCCAGTGGATAACAGATCCAATTCTGTATTATTTATAATATTTCACATCACTCACTCTACACATAGACATCACCGACAATTGACTAAACAGTGCATTTAATTTACATTAACAGTATTGAAATGAAAGTTTTAAGACTAATAATGGGCTATTTCACAGAATTTTAACAATTTATCGTATATAAAGATATTCAAGTTCTGCGAAAGATCTGTTATTATTTCAGTTTTGTGAAGAAATAGCCAATAATTAATTAATAATAACAGAACTTGAAAATAACACTTATACATCTTGAAAATTAACTTTGAAATTGTTCGAATTTCAAAGTTAATATTCAAGACCTATGAAAGTTCTATTCAAGTTCTGTTATTATCCAATTACTCTGAAACAACTGGCCAATTCTGAAATATTAACAGAACTTCAATAAAACTTTCAAAGAACTTGAATTTTTACCTTGAAATTTGATGAATTGTTCAAGTTTTGTGAAACAATCCCATCCTAAGTAACGTTCGGATGTTTCACAGAAATTCAAATTTATCATCATTATCAAATGGCCAATCGGCGCCATTTGGTTTTTTTAAAATATATTTTAAAGGTCCCCTGATAAACACCGATTCTAGACCGGTTTCAGCTTTTTATCAAATTGTGATTAGCTCACAAACAACATGACAGTTGAACTTTTCTGCTAATAAAAATTTGTTCAACAGCTGAAAAGGACATAGAATCGGCGTTTAATTGGGACCTTTCAAATGGTTAAAAAAAAAAAAAAATGGCGCTGATTAGATATTTGATGACAATGTTACATTTGAATTTCTGCGACATACCACAACATTACTGATAGAATGATTTTACAAATTAAATCAAGTTTTTTCGAGTGCTTTGAGGTATGTTCGATTGATATACGTATATATATATATCTCCATATAGGTTTATATTATTAAAGAGAATGCTTATTCTATAATTTACACATAATATTATAACAAGATACAAATAGTGCAAGATCAAATGTTTGTGCATCACAATCGTGCAGACTTGTTTTAGATAGTTTACTAATAATAAACATAGAGATTGTTAAAAAAATTTACACCGATAGATCGAAAGATGCAAAATTTGGAATAGGTCTGTTTTTGTATGTAAACGGAATGTGTGACCAATAATTATTATTTACTTGTAGTGATATAATTATATTTTTGTGTATTTTAGGAGAAATATTTTATTGCATTGTAATTGACATAAAGCCTTCAGACTTCGTAAATCTACCTTCGGTCAACTTCGGCACAACTCGGCAACAAGATCATGTGACCCGAAAGCCCGTAGACTACTATGGTAAAGTATGTACTATATACTAGATCATACATTTCAATAGACAAGGAAAAGGGTAAACGATTTTAAAATATTAAAGGCGTAATAAAAGAACTTAAGTTAAAAGTTCATGTGGATATTCTAAATTATCGTGATAAAATAATCAATTTTATGTCTGAAATCGGATAGACAATGGAACAATTGACTGGTATCGCTGAGTCCACTGCTACAGTGTTCCGGCGGTATGTATTATTCCACGTCAGAAGAAATTAGGTGATTTTGGGATAAAGAAACCGTTATAGATTTTTGGATAGAGAACAGAAAATACCGAAAAGCGAGTGGAGCAAAATCAGAAGAATGGATTTAATGTGGAATAGCCACCCAATTTAATAATGTAAAGGCTTTTGTAATGTTAAAAATATGATTGAAAAAGTTCTCTAAATCACCGTTACCTCGGAAACAAAAAATTTGTTATCTTTATTTTGCAAAAAGAAAGACAAACATTTTTGAGTAACAAATGACCGGACAATGATAATAAGTGGAATCTTTGGCTTGTGCAATGATGGAAGACTTAGCAAGCAAATAACTGAACCCACAACGTCTGAGTGGGAACCTGATGCATTTGTCCATTCAAGTACTAACCGGTCAACCAAAAACGCAATGTGTAACAATTTTGGCATCAAACCGTCGGAGAAATTATCCTATTTGACAGTATATTGTATATTTTGAATGTGTTAATGTTATTTATGAATGATTTTGTATGTAGTAAGTTCAGTAACCGAGTAGGTGTGATTAAATTATAAGAAATATGTGTTGGTTTTTCCTAGAGTTAGAAAATATCCCTAGTTTTATGCAAGGTGAGTTTTGATTTGATTGAAAAAAAAGTGAGTTTGTTGTTAAGGTCACAGCAAACTGGAAAGAGAAATAAATAAATAAATGTGAGGTTAGGACGGGAATCATACAAAGAGAGGTGAGGTTAGGATAGGTAATGTGATATGCAGAATAAAGTTTTTGATTGAGAAACCTCTTTACGAGAAATTTGTTTTATTTCTCAAAATTAACGAAAGATACATGACGTTAAAAATTTATGTCTTAGGTAAAATATTCCATCATTGTCCTTATTATATTTAAACAGTTAAAGGTCAATTCTTTTAACTTTGAATCAAATTGTGATCAAATCCTTAACTGGTTGAGAATTAGCGGTTAGCAACGGAACGTTTAAATGTCAAAAATTCTAATATGTCAATTTGACGGTCGATCAAAAGTGACAGGGGTTTAAACAAATACAAATTAATTGCAAATGTTAGAATGGAGTTCAAAAAAAGATAGTCACAAGGTACTAAAAATGAGCAGGAAAGGCCCACTCGAAAAGGTATTTGAGAATGCTTCTCTCAATAAAGGTTTTAAATGACAGTTCACACTACATAATATCAAGTTTTACTGAATACAAATAGGCTAATACATAACTTCAGGATGAAACGTCCCAGCCTAAATTTGGCTCGTCAGAGTTCACGATAATATTTATCTAATGAAAGAGAATTTATAACTTTATCAAAAGAGAAAATAAAACATGTATCAGGAACAGCAGTAACACATTTTGACATAAGAACACGGTTAAATATCTTTATCAAGACTTGTAGAGACTGGATATCGAGAGATTTCACAATCACAGCCTTTAATCTCGAGATATGGTCAGGATAGGTTAGGAAGAAAATACGGCATACAAAAGTTAGGTTAGGAAGGAAAGGCGGCATACTGAGGTCAGGTTGGTGGCATACTGTAAGGTCACAAGAAACGAGCAGATCCTCAGTGGGTGCAGAGCGCGGCAGCCTTACTTACGATGAGGCCTCGGAGCTAGATATGGAGGCGAGACTGGGCGCTCTGGGGGCCCCGGGCCCCTGTGCCGGCAGCACCTCCTGTGAGCGCTGGATGCTGCCAGCGGAGGCGCGCTTGCGCCCCCATCCTCCGCCGCTGCTCACCTCTGGACAGCCACAGACACATGTCACACATGGTTCAGACGGAACGAGAATGTTCGTTCGAACCATGTACGCTTTCACTCGCTCTTGCAGATTGGATGTATAAGGGATATACCAACATTTATTATACCTCCGTTTTCTTGGGTGTGAAATTTATGCTTCATTCAAGAGATGTTGTAAAAACTGCCTAAAGATTTTTATAAAACCTCTCAACTGTTAAAAATGTTTTTAGCTCTAGCTTCTTTTAAATTTCCGTTTCCTTAGATTTAAGGCATGTGTTATTTATACATAAATTTTAGAGCTAACTTCATAGAGTTGTGTACAATGTCTGGAAACTCATAGAAACCAATTTTTTTTCTCAATCTCAGAATTATTTTTTTTTTTTTTTTCCATTTTTTTGGCACCTAAAAGGTTTGAAAAAAAGTATTGCCGACATGATGCCGCGTGTATGCTGCCCTGCTATGGCGGTTAGTCGTACACCAGACTATCCCGTGTTGTTCTTGCAATATCTTCAAAGACTGTAATGTTATTAGCTCAGAATTTGTATGCGTTTATGGTCAGTAGTTGACTAAAGTGGTAAGTCTAGCTGGAGACCCATGGACTCCACCAGATCAGAGCCACGTTGGGCGCTTAATGTCCTACGTAATATAATTACATATATACAATTTATCTATCTATCCTAGAACCACTTCTAGGATTTTACACCATATTACATACATTATTTTAACATTATAATCATTGCTCTTAGTTAAAAGAGTCAACAACTTAATGCGTTCCTATTCACCTAACAAATAAGTTAGTTCCCGGAAGAGATTTTACATAATATATGAAAATAATTTTGTTAAAAATTATCTGAATTGCAACATATATGATCTAATTATTCGTCAGTTAGCTTTTCATCCATTGTACATCCAAATCCACCCAAAATTCTGTAAAACATTATAACGGTACTATGGCAGCCATCTTACAATCAATTTTTAAAAACTTAAAACATATGGAATAAAAGTGTATAATATGGTCAGTAGAGTTTGTTCATCATTGATTTTGTATTGTTAATAAGGGTAATTTTCAGTATTTTTAGCTCGCAGTAAACATTTTTATCTCCTTGGATAATATTTAATATTATATCGACTTTCAAAAAGATTCTAAATTTGGGACCAATTTTAGTTTTATAAACATGCAGTAAGAAGCTTACAATTATATCAGAGAAGAAGATAATATTAATAAATCTACATGAAACAGAACAAAACATAGAAAAATAACACTGGAACTTGAACCCAGGATCTCTTGACATACCGGAACACAGCGTCTCCAGCACCTTAACCTAATCAGCCATTGGTACCTTTATTTTTTCTGTAATTTTAGTCAATCTCATATTTCAAGGGTAATTCCACTAACCGCTGTACTTTTATTGTGCACATATTCTGGAAATTACACTTAATTACTATAAGAAACAACTAGTTATATTTAGATGGATGGTAAATGATACATTAAAATTCCATTTTTATTCAATCAAATTTCAAAATTTCCCGTATAAAACGATTCCTTTACCGCCGTATTGTTATTTGTGTGAGTTTTGTTTCAATCTAAATACACATGAATTACCTAATTTACCCAAACTAAGAACATAACCTATTTTGTGCATGTAAATAGTAGTTTATTGCAGTAAGTGTTGAAACAAAGTGTAATTTCCATAGTCTGTGCCTAAAAGTACGCCATTTAGGGGAATAAATACCTTATATTTACTTAATTTAGTGAGCTCATCACTTTTAACAATTGATTGTTAGGTTAGCTTTATTGTTTACAAACAACGAACACAAACATTGAAAAGAAAAATTGACAGCAGCAATGCAGTGTTGCCATCTTGGAATCGGAAGCGAAATATTGCCAATAGCAAAAATTCGGCGGGACTTATTTATTTCTTCGGCGAAAGTGATAATTATTTTAAAGATATCTTCAATGTTGAATTTAAAGCGTTTAATCAATTTATTTAGGATACAATTGTTTTATAATGAAAATAATTGTTTTTGTGAAAAATAAAGATATCATAATTTTAATATAAATTATCTTACGATGTAGTAAGTTGGGGAGGTAGGTACTGTTTATTAATGTTTTGATTTATTCCTCAGCCTTTTACAGTACCTACCCACCAAAATAGGTAATATTATCAAGTAAATTTTCTAATTTCCGTAAATATTAGAATGGTTAGAATGTTATCAGGTACAAAGATAACAGCTGAAAAAACATTTTTTATAAGATTTTATGAACAAGTAGAAAACATTTTCGATTTTTGGGCTATTATCATAGACATCCATAATCTGAAATAAATATTTGTTAGTGTGAATTCCCACATGTAATTAAAAATAAATTACATACAACCGAGACACCACAATAAACACATAGATGAAATGATTGCAAAAAATAATGAAAAATGTATTGATGTTTTAAATCACTTCGAACAACAAAAAATAATTCTAACAAAATTAGAAACCTTACTTTTGACGTTTTTTTCATAAATTATTTGCTAAATACATGCTTAAATTAATACTAACTGGCGCATTACAGGTACCTATTGCAGATTTCAGCATAAGTAATATTGAACATAATATTACTCACTCAGATGCATTGCTTGCATACATCATGTTTCAAGCTTGGTTTTGACTTCAGAAAAAAAATTCCAGTAATAAAAAAAAAAATTCGTGAAAGGAAAACTTTATAAGTTTCAACTGACCAATCAATTAATTAAAAATAACATTTCGATTATTCAAAATACAAATGTGTACCTACTCAGTTTGCACAAAATAATAATAAGACAAAAGGCAGTTTCTCAGTGACTTTTCTCAAAGAAATCGTAATTTACATATGCATCAAAACACATAGTCCTAATCCTAAGTATTTGTTGTTCACTTCAACTTTAATTGCAACATCTAAAGGTACAATTTGTTAATTTAACGTTATAATGCTATATTTAAAATTTTATTTAGGCGCCATTTTTTTTCGTAAATTTAATAAATATGGAATGCAAAGTAAAATGATCCTTTTAGTAACAGATACTTGAAAATAAAAATCAAAACTGAATGAACCTATTATTGTAAGAAGGTACCTTCTAAGATTTGGAGTAATTTGACAAGCGAACTTTATTATTTGCTCCAAATTCAAAATAACCACAACCAAAGTACTTTTTGTAGTTTTTCAAATTAAGAATATTATATCAAGCTATTTTATTTTAAACAATATATGAATGTAGGTAAGTACTTTAAAAATTAGCACAAACATTGTTTATGCTTTTTATTAATATTAAGGAACATAATATTTGGTATTTTTTAAGTAACGTTTTTTTTACCTCCAACGATTTAAAAAAGTTTTTTATCGTCTAATAAATCATTAAAATTTGTGTCCGAACGAAGCATGCAAATTATAACCCAATTGATAGACATTTTTTTGATATTATGAATTACAAAAATAAAATAATAAAGTTTATTATTTTTAAAAACATTTATAATTAATTCACAGAAAAAGTATTACAAAAAATGTTCGAAGGAAAAAATATTACAAAAATTATATAGTTCATCTCTTAATAACACTGTCTCTCTGAAAAATAAATAATACGCAATTACCTATATATTTATTTATACTATATGCGCCTATATCCATCTTTGATGCTCATGGGAAGGATGTGGAAGGAAGGGACGGATACATAAAGGGAAAATATCATAACCGCCTGTACGTAAGGCCATGGTAAGGCTCAGATACTAAAAGTCAAGATGGCCGCCGAACATGTATTTTTTTCTGTCCCAAATGCTGCGAGCGTTGTTTACCATGAAATTTTCTATTAACCTCTTCAATTCAATCAAACTTCATAATTCCAAACATTTCGTATTCAGACAGGAGTCTTGTTTATCCATTTTCATTATTTGAAAATCACCCATTCGTAATGAATTTATTCACTCATAAACATTTTCTCTGAATCTTTTTACCTTCAAACCAACATCGTATTTAAACCAACACTTAAAGCAAGTCCAAAGAACAGAATCACTTTTGGCAAAGAATGCCTCGATGGAAAATAACCTCCGATAGGAAAGGACGTCAGAAAGAGAGACAATAATAATGCAATTTTAGACGACGTCTTTGATGACAAAAAACTCATGCCAAAAATCTCTTTCCAACTTCGCATTATTTTGGTTTAACTGTGGACTTGTTTTAGTATTGTTAGAATATCAACAAGTGAGTTTGGGTATCAACGTCATACCCATTACATGCATCCAATCGATCCAAGCTATCAGCAATAGTGAGGTTAGTTTAGATCGGTAACCGGATAAAACAGAACATGATAAAAATAATGGATTAAGTTAGGTCAGGTTAAGTTAGGTAAGCAGGGTGGCAATAGACCTGGAAAACCAGGAATTATCAAGGAAATTTCGGGGAATTTATTAGTTATTTTAATTTATTAATTATATTGATCAGGGAAATTTCGGGGAATTTATTAATTATTTTTGAATTATCAGGGAATATTTTATTTGCGAAATTAGAAATTTTAAGAAAAAAAACTTCAAAAATTGGAAAATTGGAGTTCCGCGGACGTCTCTTTAAATTTAAATCGAATTTTCATGGCCAGTTACAGATATTTGAAGTAATTTCGTAAGAATTAAGATACTTTCCCGAATTACTCGAAATTAAGCGGCCGATCACCATCGCAGTCGGCCCTTCAAAGTCACAGTATTCAAAGTAAATTCGTAAAAATCCGACGTACTTCTGAATAAATTTCCCGGGCGTTTACCGTTACGACCAGTCCGTCAAATACGAAATAAATTCGAAGTAAATTCTTTAAACAAACACGACATGTTTCCGTGAAAATCGAAATTTAGGATTTACGAAACCATAATACGAATTAGGCATTGTTGAATTAGGACGATTTGTAACCGCATAATGGCAATTTTTCATCAGTCTACCTGAGTTCGTAAAACGCAGGCCTTTCAGATTCATATTTACGAAATAATAGTATTATATTTTTTCGCACAAATTAAATTGTTTCACTTTATGGACAAATTTTCGTGCGTGAACAAAAATAAATTTCGAATTACGAAAATTTTCGTATGTTTTATAAAATCTTTCTATGAAATTTTGTTTTCGGAAGACTGTTTTTAGGTGAAAATTTTGATTTACGCGTTTCGAATTATATTAATTTTTATTCGGATCTTCTGTCACTGCGTTAAAAAATTAAGTGAAACCACGTCATTTTTTGTATTTTCTATAAATAATTTTTAAAGTCATGCTCCTGCATCAAATGATAAAATATATTAAGAAAAAATGTAAAAACTGCCCTGGAAAACTTTTGGATTCCGTTCTCTATGGCCACCCTGGTAAAGCTAGGATAGGTTAGGTTAATTTAGGTGAGATGGGGTTAGTTTAGGTTATATTTCAGTTGTTTGTTATTTTTCTTCAAGGTTATTTTTGTCAATGATCTGTTTTATCATAGAACCGGTCATGACGCATCCAATCCATAAAAACTAATGATGTTAGGTTAGATTAGCTTCACTTCCACCACAATCACATCCAGCAACAGCAACAAGACTAGTAATAAGTTCCAGGGACCTGTCTCCGTCAGCGCTGCCTTCCCCGTCACTGGAGGCCGAAGAGCCTCGAGAGAGACCCCCGGGAGGCCCCAACTGTCCCCCGGGCACCACCTCCTCGCTGCGGTGCACCGTGAAAGAGCTCTTCCCTTTCTTGCCAAAGCCTAACCTACGCTTGCGACCTGCCCAAATAAACTAAACTTTAGCTTGTGGAACATGGATCATCGATTCATCAATCTTCAATATAAATTTGAATGTTTTACAAAAATGTCGGTAAAAGGGGGACCTGCTTAAAAGTTGGTTCTCAATTCTACCGCCAGAGTGCAGTAGCACTGCACACTGGCGGTAAAAATGAAAACTATGTCCATTTTTACTCCAATTCAAACTGTCAATAACCCCAAGCAAAGACGGGTACACGATAGATATAGTAATAAATTAAAGGTTTTGTTTCATTGTTAGCACTCAGATACGAGATTTTAATCCATAATTAGTTCCCAGTTAAGAGATTTTATAGCCCAGTTTACTACACAGTTTCTTCCGTAATAATACATAAGTATTTGAAAGGTGTTTTGTAACATTGTTACCTTCCATTTAAAAGATTTGTGTTCGAAGTTAGCCCCCAAGAAAGATTTTATAAAGCAGTTAAGTATAATCCATATAACTGCCAGAAATATCTCACTTCTTACCCCTTTAAAACTCCGCGTATTTTTGGTATTATCTGCGCGAGGAAAATAGCGCCAAAGTTGTTTTTATGTTTTTATGAATAATTTTCCAAGAACGAAAAAAAGTTAGTCAATCAATGGAGTCAAAATTAATCTTAGCCATAAAGGGGTATTTTAAAAAAATGGTTTCTTATATAACTTAATATTTATCTAATAAAAATACAAATTATTTAGTACTTTGCGCTTATATGTTTTGTAACGTAATTAATAATTTTATTTTAATTACATTAAATTTAAACGGTAGGAAAAGCTTCAATGTATCCATAACAATTTTTTTCATATTCATAATGTAAACCGATTCGTAGTAAAGATAAATCTAAATAGTGATTTGGCGTATAGCTTCTTGACTTGAAACCAGAGTTAAGAGATTCTAAAAATACAGGTGTTTAGCTTGCATAACATGATATTATTATTTTTTTTAAATAATATAATCGAATGGTTTTATAACATTGTCACCATCCAGTTAAGAGATTTGTATTCAAAGCCAACTCATAAAGGAGATTTTAAAACCTTATTATGTAATTTGAATCAATAGTTAAGAGATTTTAAATAAAATGGTGTTCAGCTTGTAAAACTTTGTTTTACTTATAGAGTTTTTTTTTTCAATAATAATGTAGTTGAAAAGTTTTCAAACATTTTTATCATCCAGTTAAGAGTTTTGAATCCAAAGATAGGGATTATTTTATATTTGAAATAGGGTTGAGTTTTTCTGGGCAAAACGCCATTTAAGCATTGAAATTTGATAGACTTATTATTTATACTCTATATTATAATGTATGATTTTTTAAAATATATTAAGACACTATTTATAATTATCTAGGGGGTTCACACAAAAACAGTGCGTGTGCATCAGCCATAAGGATACACTATGGCGGGGACATCAGGCAATATTCACAAAGCCACCACACAACTATATATTATCCATGGTGTATCTGCTGAAATGTAGCAGAGACAATTTTACATCAATGCTATGCTAGCAGAGTTAACATATACCGAAACGTGGCAGATACAACATTATCTCCGTACTGAAACGAGGCTAATTCAACATTATCTCTACACCGAAAAGTGGCAGATACAACATTATCTCTACACCGAAAGGCGGCAGATACAACATTATCTTTACACCAAAAGGTGGCAGATACAACATTATCTCTACGCCGAAACGTAGGGGATACAGCATTATCTCTACGCCGAAAGGTAGCAGAAACAGTATTAGACCTACGCTGAAACGTAGCAGAGGCAGCATTATCTCTACGCCGAAACATAGCAGAGACAGCATTATCTCTACGCCGAAACGTAGGGGATACAGCATTATCTCTACGCCGAAACGTAGCAGAGACAGTATTAGACCTACGCTGAAACGTAGCAGAGGCGGCATTATCTCTACGCCGAAGGGTAGCAGTGACAGCATTATCTCTACGACGAAACGTAGCAGATACAGCATTATCTCTACGCCGAAACATAGCAGAGACAGCATTATCTCTACATCGAAACGTGGCAGATACTGCATTAGACCTACACCGAAACGTAGCAGAGACAGCATTATCTCTACGCCGAAACATAGCAGAGACAGCATTATCTCTACGTCGAAACGTAGCAGAGACAGCATTAGAACTACGCTGAAACGTTGCAGATAGAGCATTATCTCTACGCCGAAACGTGGCAGATAGAGCATTATCTCTACGTCGAAACATAGCAGAGACAGCATTATCTCTACTTCGAAACGTAGCAGATACAGCATTATCTCTGTATGTAATGAGACAAGATTGTCCTCAGCTTGGAGCACATCAGTCAGTGAGGATAATATAGAGTTGTGTGGTACATGCTAAAAATAAAGATCAGAGCTGTAAGATCGCAAAACAATATGTTTATTTTCTGCGGTTGTATTTTATCACGAATATTTTAGTGATCTCTTTGTATCTCAATCGTCGCTTTCTTGAATCAGTTACACTTTTTATAAAGTTTCATTTTTCACAAAGTGTGATTTATTAAAACTCATAGTACAGAAAGTTATTGATTTCTTTACCAGTGATTCTTGTGATAAGTTTTGAAGCCACGTTTGTGAGGCTCACTGTGCAAAATAATCACAATAAATTACCAATTAAACCTGTAAAGGGTGGTAGCGAAGCTCCGGGAAAATCAAAATCTAAAATTAAATCAATTTCGCTCAAATTAAAAAAAATACCATACTTTTCGATGAATTTAATTGTTCGTGTAATCGATCCTTTATGGAAAACAATATACCTCTCACTCACTCACATATCCCAAAAATGATAATCATGTTTGAGAGGTTAAATAAACAAGTTTCTAGGGATAAAACACTATGTTTTGAAGAATAAAATCCCACGTTTTTAACCCGCCAATGGTGACCTAATGGTCAGTGAGACCGGGTGTATTAAAAAATTCGAATAACTGTATTCTCTGTTATTGTTTTTTATTGCAATTTCGAGTAGCTGTCGCATTACACGCTCCCCACCTTCATGATGAAACTGCTTAGTGAACACACATTGTGTATTTTTTTTTACTAACCGGTCCACGAGACCGTGTGTCACCGTGTATGTAAGTAAAATAATCGAGGATAATTTTTTTATTATACTTAGTTTATTTTTTTTATTGTGTTATATACATATACATGTATATTTGATGGGGAAAAAACACAAAACCGAGTACTCTTGCCATAAATGTCAACAATATTTGTGTTTTGACCACGTAGTGCCGTATTGCAGCAGCTGTTACGTAAAGAAATTAAGTTTTTGAGAGATGTATTTTTTGTTTGGAAGGATACCAATTTTTGTTTATTTTGTAAAAGTTCCGAATGTCAAAAGACTAAAAAACTTTCCTTTATGAATATGTGATTTTTTTATTTCTTTCTTAATTTAATAAAATGTATTACTAAAAACATTGTTATTCTCATATTTTTTAAGTAGATTTCTATCTCTCTTTGAATAACTTAATAAGGAATATTTTTCTATAATATCGCTAATAATCAATCGTCTCCTAAAGTTTCGCTGTACACCCTTAAAAACAGCGTAAAAATTACATTTTTGTTGTTTAGAAGGAATCCAAACGGCATTCTTCTGGTCCAAAATGTAAATAACTTTTTTGAAATTAACATTCAATTGCTTTATTACATTTAAAGTACAATCTGATCCAAGAGAGCGCATTGTGAAAAGTCTCCCATCTTCCGTTCAGTAATCGCCATTCGCTTCCTATTTACACCCTCAATAAGCCAAGAACATACCTTGTTTGGACGTGTTTTCCGTGTTCCACATATAATCTGGTTCGTCCATCTCTTCGTTGTTACTTGCAATTAACTCTACGTCAGGCAACTGGGGTTTACTATGCGGGTAACCTCAAAACTAACAAATTAAAATTTACCATTTCATTTTACGAAATCATGATCAATGAAATCATTAACCTACCAATTAATAAAATTTTTGAAGAGGCATTCTCATAGGAAATGTATTTAACGCCCTACAACTTTCTCCATTTTGTTTAGGTATGTGTAGATCTGACAGGAGAATGTAGGTATACAAAAGTAATATCCCAAATATTAAATAAATTTATAAGAATTTGCTTTTTTTCTATTTTCTTGGTACTTATACCCTGAGAAGCACGTGATTGATTGATGATGTAGTATTCAAATAACATGACATCTGTATTTAAAAGAATTGAAATAAACAGACGTTGATTTTTATCATATTTTTGTCACAATGAGAAACTCTAAAATCTGCCATAAGAGGGTAGTTATATATACACATCAAGAAAGTAACTAGTATCTCATTTCAAAAAGTTTCAACTCCGGATTTTTCTTTGGAACAACGATAGAAAGATACAGCTGTAAATTTTGTACCCAAATCTGACCAAGGCCTATGACTGTGAATAACATAATTTAGTTTTGGGTGTTTCACAGAAATTCAATGTAACATGGTCATTAAATGTTTAATCAGTGCCATTTTGTTGACGTTTGAAAGGTCACCATTAACCGCCGATTCGCGTTTTATCAGTTTGTGATCAGCTGACAAGCATAATATGACAGTTGTGTTTTTTTGCTAGTCACAAACCTTTCAAATGTCACAAAACAAAATGGCGCTGATTTTCATTCAATTCAAATGTTACATTTGAGTTTCTGTAAAACGTTTCAACTTTGAGCTGTTTTTAAAAATGGCGATCGAGCAGAAACGATCAAAGTGAACAAAATAGTTGCATATTTATTTTCGGTAGGTACTCGCACAGTGTACCAGAGTCGTAATGACACTTGCATAAATTAATATTCAAAACAAATTAATTCCAACTCCCAAAGAAGAGACAGACACGTGTCGGAACCTGTACTACTGTGACGGGAACACAATAATCACACATCAGCTGCAAAACACGATAATAAGCCAAAAAAAAACAACCATATAATAATATCGGGGTAAAGGTGATTGTGGATAGGGTTGGTCACGTAATCAAATGGACGCACCAAAAAATCAGCAAAAATCTCAGAGATTGGAGTGTTTCACAAAACTTTAAATGCGTCCGCTGACGAGGCAGATGAAAAAAAAAAACAGTTTGCAACTAAACTCGCTATTCTGTGAATGTCAAGTGATGGCCCACACACTACACAATTTCTCAAAAACCCGTTGTAAATGGCAATGCAAGCAGTGACTCGCAACTCGCCCTGCTTATTGCCGTTTGTTGTCAGTTTTCGAGGTGACAGCTGAAATGTTCGTCGTCTATGGCGAAACAAGCTGAGATAATGACTGAAATCGTAAAATTGACATGCGCATGAGAGAAGTTTGGCTGGCAACCATTGCAACGCGCAGTTGTAACTGGTTTATTTACGGTTTTAACCGTAGCAACAACCAGCTTTAGTTTGGTTTCCGTTTCTCTGGTGAGCGGATCGCCCAAATGTAACTATGTAACACTGTGACCAAATGGCCAGTCAGCGCCATTTTATTTTTACATTTGAAATGTCTTGTTAAATGTTGTATCTAGGATCGTTTCAGCTTTGTAACAAATTGTGATCATCTGAGAAGCGTAGCAACATTACAATTTTATAGCTGGAACGGTCCTAAAATCGGCGTTTAACTGGTGACTTTTCAAATGTAAAAAAAAAAACAAAATGGCGCTGAGTGGCCACTTGATTACAATGTTATTTATATAGGTACATTTAAAGTTCTGTGAAACACCTTATTCATAAAGCTAAATAAATTATAATGCTGTTTGACTTTTGGGGTTTGAGTAGTGATGCTATCCATCCACCTTCTCAACGTTTGGGATAACTTTACAGTGTCCATCGTTGGAGCCAATATGTAGGGTGTACAACCTTTTTTTGTTTATACATTTTTCTACACTTTACACATATTCCCTGATAATGGAATCTATTAAGCTGTCACGGTCTCAAGATAGGCGTTCGTAACCCCAAAAGTCAAATAACAATTTTAAAAAATTAACCGATTGTGTGAGAAATCTTCCTCATCAAGGACTAACAACAAACTAAAAATGAACCCCGAAAGACATTCATTACCTATTGAAGATAGAATTAATCATAAATTGGAGTGGAATTAGATAAGAGGCATGAAAGGTGGTAGAAACAGTGGTATGCGGGTAAAAATATCGTAAATGAGATGATTCGATTATTATTTGTTTGTCAGTTTAGTTTATTTTGTCCTGTAGAAGATTCTGGTTTACTGGATACACTTAATGCGAATATTTTTAGATAAAAATAGCTTTTAATTCACTTCCATTACTATAAAAGACAACTATTTGCATTCGTGGCCATGGAAAACGCTACTTTCAAAATTTTCAATGTAAAATGGCATAGAATTACGACCGTATTGTATGTAATTGGCTGTCTACTGTAATCCCATACGACGAAAACAAATTTTCATTTTGGTTATAGTATTTTTCATCACCCCGAATGCAAAATGTTGTCTTTCATAGTAATTAAGATGAATCAAGAGCTTTATTTTAAAATGTTCGTATCAATCGTGTCCAGTCTTCCCGAAAGTTAACCAACTAATGATATCATTAAAAAAAAAGATTTTTGCGGTGTTTTAATAATGGTCCTTTTGATGTGACATTGATTAGATGGATGCATAAATATGTGTGGGAAAGTGCGAGGATTGTTTGATGGGAGAGCATCTAAAAGCCAATCGTAATTTTTATTCAAATACATTTTAATCAAACATTTTTTTGTTAAAGTTTGTGGTTTTTCTTTTCAGTGTTATTATCATTGACACCCATTATTGGGTCGTCAAAATCCATAACAGAAAATTATTGGATCGTAGTAGATATACCATTTGAATTCAACTGATAGTAATAATACGAATAATCTCGCAACAATTCTCAATACTATAATGATTGCAGAGCAGATACGTCCGCCCCGCGCGGTTGTCCACAGCGAACTGTTGATTTTGTTCTGATTTTTAAAATAATGAAGCATGTTAGAGGCTAGAAGAAAACATGTTTAATTTTCACATAGAAACACAATTATGTAAATTAACATATGTCAAATATTGAATCTTTAATATGCACAGTTGGCGCAGCTTGTTAATTATATACTATATACTAATAATCAAAAGTTTTAATAAAAATTTCATCAGAAAAATATTTTTATGATTAAAAATAAATTATATTTAAAATAAGACATTTTCAATAAAATATTATTTTTAAATTTATTAAATCACAGCAATAAAAAGTGATTTTTCATTGGTTAATCTAATATTTTATAAGTACGCCAACAAACTGGCCAATACGAATCTGTCAATTGAAATATTCATAAAAGCAAGAAAACGCTAATGAAAAGAGGGCGAACCTATTTCTGAAACTATGTAAAAAATATGCCAAATTCATCTGATCTCAATGATCTGATGTCTCAGATCAAAGTCGTCAATCAAATGTGACGAGGTTGAAATAATAACCCAACCCGAATTAATTAAACAGAACTTCATAGATTCGCCATCCTTGCACTAACAAATCTCCAATCCATATATTATTATACAAGTGTAACAGCACGTACTCGTAAGAATTTAACAAAGATTCCTGAGCATATTTGGAAGGAAAAACGCAGATATTATTTGCAGTCCGTTGATATTTTTCTTCAAGTAAAAAAAAAATATATCTGTCGCATTTCGCCACTGATCACACTGAAATGGATCATTTGATACGCGCTCTATCTCGTCTGTTACTGTGCTTCTGAGATGAGACGGAGTGCACATCACGCGACCCGCTAGACTAAGGTATATCACTTCTTCAAATTTTGCAAATTCACTTTGTGGCACCATTTTATTAATGAAAAATTAAAACACTTTGTTTTTAGCACGATAATCTTTATTTTAACAAATCCACATGTTTCGAGAACGATGTTATCTTCCTCGGGAAATTAAATGTACTAAAAACTAAATAATCAAGTATACTAAGCTATGTATATCAATGCCAAGCAAAGGTATATCAATTACAATTTGTTTTTAATTGCAAAAACTATCAAATATGCTCGGGAATTGCTGGTGAAAATTCTTAGGGTACGTGCTGTATATATATATTTTTTAAATTTTTTTTTTCATTTGAAGTCCTTTGACGCCATTAACCAACCAACAATCTATAGACAATAATTATTAGTTATTATTAAGGCCCTACCTGTGGCCGACAGCTGCGACGTTGAGTTGCTCTTCTTGCCCATGTTGCCGAAATGAGCGCTCGCCCGCAGCGGTTCAGCGGGCACGAGGCCGCCGGTTCCCGCTGCGGTTAGACCTCCGCCGCCGCCTCCGCTGCCTCCGCTGTTACTGCTGTTGGGCGTGTTGCGCATCCCGAGAGCACCGTCACTGAGGCTCCCGTCTGCGGAAAAATCAACGTCAAACAAAATATGAACACGAAGATAAAGGATGAACACGACGATAAAGGATGTAATATTATCTGGACAAGGCGTGTGAACCTTGCCAACAATATTGGTTTAGGAAAACATTTTATGAAAAAGAAAGTGCTTTATCTCGCAGTCGAAAGATTGGACGAGCCATAGCTTTCCTTTATTTGGTCTACACGGGGCAAATTTGTCTTCCAGCCAGGTCGTCCCGTAATCGTTGTAAGGATCATTTTTCAAACGCGATTTTGAGGCAGTTAACAATATTTTCGGTAAGGACTTTATCATTAACAAATTAATCGGTTATTGGTCTACACGAATCAAATTTGCCTTCCAGCCAGGTCGTCTCATGAGCGCTGTGAAGATCATCTTTTAAACGCAAATTTGAGGCAGTTAGCAATATTTTATCTAGTGATCTAGTGGACTTTATCATTAAAAATTTTATCAGCTATATGAGTATTTAAAAAAATATGTTTACCTCATAGGGGACATATATTAATTACGTAAGCAGTTTAAAAAAAAAATAGACCCCCCCCCCTTGGTGAGATTAATTGAGATTTAATGGGGACCCCCCCCCCCCTCGTGAGATTTTTTCTTACTCTCGAAAATGTTTTTCAAAATAGCAATTTTTCAGCGGGCAAAATGGGACACTTCAAAAGAAGTGAAACAATTTATTTTTATTTTTTATTAGCTCTTTATTAATATATACTATTTAAAATTGACGTGAGATTTTTATTGACCCCCCCTCCCCCTACGGTATAGTGAGATTTGTTGAGATTATCCCCCCTCCCTATTTTTCTGTTCACGTAATTAATGTTTGCCCCCTAATAGATTCAAGGCGATGTGTATCGATTGAAGAAACAATTAATGAAAATCTTACATTTCTTTCTAGCCAATGTCACGCAACAAATACAACAATTTTGCCACAAAATTAACGATCTTCTTTGGTTTCGTGTACATTTTGGGTTGATAAGTGAATTCGATGGGGATTTGTATTGTGAAATTACTCTTTGGCGTTGTTATAATTGGAATGGAAGTAGGTGTGAGAAGACTAATAAATATTACTATCATATACCGATTGTGAAGATCTTACGACGTTATCATTCAGATTTTACTAGTCTCTGGCATTATTTATTATCTTGAAAATGGCCCCAACTTCGCTGACGCTAACCTAGCAAATTCCACGCATTAGTTTATTGGTGACACCGGCTTCTTGAAATCATCTAAAACCTTGCCTGCCAAAGGTTAAAATCTTAATTCTAGGGGCTGCAGCTGTAAAATTGACTCCAGTTTCAGGATACAATGCATTAAAACATTTTAAAAACAGATAAAATAAAGCCTAGATAAATGCAATTTATGTTTTTAACAAATTATTTTATAATGCTTTGATCAAGGAGATTAATTCGATACTGAACGTTTGAATGGTAATCTTACATAAGGCTATACTAAAGATACTTTCACATTGGACATGCTCGGAATCATTTGAGTATACATGGGTCAAGTGGGGAGGTTTACTGAGATCAACAACATGTGGAGTGTGGGTAAACAATGTTGGTGAATAACTGTATATGAATAGCTAACATACCTGTCTTGTCTTCGGGCGGCACGTCTGCGTTGCTCAGGCTCCGCGTGAACTGCGATCTGTGTCCATCTCTTCGGTCTCTTTGGCTCCTTTCTGGTCTCTCTCCACTTTCACTGTGACTACCACCGTCTCTGTATTCACTGCTGGCCACATCAGATTTGGTATTTTGTTTCGAACCATGCGTGGATTTTTTAATAGATGATTTGGTGGGCGATTTGGTCGGTGCAGTTGGTTTTTTGGCATTAGTTTTTTTTGCAGAGTTGGTCCGTTTGATGGATGTTTTTTTGCCAGTGGTTTTGTTAGATTTTATTGAAGAAGTAGAAGAGGTGGGCGTTTTCCGTCCGGGCGAGTTGGCAGCGGCGAGCGATTGCAAGGTTTTCAGTTGTGGCAGGCCAGAGGAAGGGCGACGAGCGTGGTCAGGCGAAGCAGGTTGGGGGGACAAAGCGACAGAATCATTAGCAATATTGTTACTGGAGCTTCTAGCCTTACCTCTATTAATAGCCGCGTAGCTGGAACCAGCTTCAGGATTACTTTTATCGTCAGGGGGTACCTTTACTTTGGATTTCTTAATTATGGAAGGTAGCCGTTCTTTCTTTTTGGAGGGCAAATCACACACAGATGACTGACTGGAATTGTACTCGAAATATTCAGGTTTTTCGTTAATAGAAACAGAACTAATTCTCTTGTTATCATCACCGTCGGCTGTTGGAATGGAACCCATTGAACTTGTGAGGTCGAAGGAGTTTAATTTCTTGTCCGGTATACTTTGGTCTGGTATATCTCCTGTGCTGAGGCTCTGTCGTCTTCTTGTGAACCTCTTGGTGTTAGCAAGTAGCTCATCGTTTGTCATGAATACATCATCTGAACCTTCGATTGAACCTTTATCGATAGACCGTCGAGAATGCCTCGAACGAGACTTCCTTTTGACGCTCTTTTGATCTGCATTATCATCGACCGATTGTTCTTTTTCCGGTATCACAGAATTTCTGGGAGAACTGCATTTAAGAAACATATTGATTGAATCACTATCATTGGAATTGTCGCGCCTCGTATTTCGTTTTTCGCTTTTTAAAGTCTCGCCTTCGTGATTCTTATTTTCCGCAGTTTCTTGCTTTCCAGTATTTCTAGGAGAATTGTCATGATTTTGTCCATTGTTGGTAAATTTGGGATTCAAATTTTTATCATTGTTTGTGGCCTCATCAGCAAGATGCATGTTTTCATAGCTGGACGTAAGATCCAGAGATAAAGTTTTTTTTCTTTCTCTTATTTGTTTTTCCACAAACTCATTTCGTACTTCATCTATAATTGATTTAATTGGATCCACACAAATTACTCCTCCTTCAGAAGTATGTTCACGATGGTCTTTTTGATTTTTTCGGCCTTGTAAACTTGGGTAAAAATTTGGCGAATCATTTTGCATCTCTTCAAAGGAAGGGTTACTCTTGTTTTGGAAGCCTTTAGACTTCTCGCGAGTCTTCTTTTTTATTTCATAATACTGACTTGAGTTGGGTGTATCAAAACTGCGATTTTCAAAACTAGACATGTGAATTTCTGTTTCAGCCCCGCTGCATTCACTATCATACCCATACAGATGTGATTGCTTCACCGATAAGTTTTGTGAACCCTTTTCACTTCTGCCACTATCGTCTAAACTTTGACTCGATGTCTTTCCTAGGCTCTTTCTAGCTACTTTTTCTTCATCGCAGTAATCGCATAGTTCTCTTCCTTCAAACGAAGAATCGAGACTTTTATTATCGTCCCTTTCAATTGAATCGTACAGCTTTCTGTCCGACTTAGTTATTTGTAGGCGATCGAAATTCAAACACATGTGGGATCCTTTAGAAACCCAGCCACTATCCGAATCATAAGAAATATCAATCATTCTTCCTTCAGATATGAAAAAGTGGCTTCGCATCTTGTGATTCTTTGGATTCAAAGAAACTTCCATCGGTTTTATTTCTGGCAATACCCTACCAGAACCTGGATGTACAGTTCTAGCAACTGCTTCACTGGGTGATCTATCAACGCTGAGCTGTTGTATGATATGATCAAGTATATCACTTTTAGCATCTAAATCACTACCTTCTTCTATAGGTACATCATAAACATCATCTTTTTTATTCAAATTGGAGACATTCGTTTCAATAATCGATGGAATTATAGGTTGCGCTACATCAATTTTTGTATCTACAAACGAATCAAGGCTGATCCCTGGATTCCTGTTTATTTGGACTTTGTTTCTAGCAGGGATTCTATTGTTTTTTAAATCTATATTAAGGATGAACTCCCTGTCATTGTCAGTTACTTTGTAATCGTTTGTCATGATTGGAGGACCTTCACTTTCACTGCTTAGATCGCTACTACCGTATCCGGTCGCACTCATGCTTCTACTCATATAGAACTTTCTTGTTCTTTGTCTAAGAGTTGTACTAGATCTGCTTCTGTTGATCTTTTTCTTTATCTGCTTTGGCTGGGGTTCATTCTCTTTTCGATGGATCTTTTCACTAAGAATTTTGTTCTGTACAATTCGAATGATGTGGTCGGGAATATTAATCTGAGGCAACTTTCTACGCGGAGCTGGTAAATTGGGATCTATTGGGAGTTGAGATTTATTAACGCTAACCGGACCTATTGGAAAAGAAGCGGGCAAACTGAACTGATGGCGTAGTTCGCTGTAATTGAATAGAAGTTTATTTTTTTATTCAAAGAGGTAAAGACAGACGTGTTTTATTTATTTTTTTATCCAAAAGGAAGACCATCGAATCTGAAAAATAACTAGAACATACTACCATAAAGTATTGCAAAAATTCCATAAGCAACTATACCTGCATCTATCGAACTTAAATGATTTTACTAGATCAATCAAATACATTTTCTTTCGTTACATCGATGCAATCCATCAGATTGCACATATGTTTGACATTCATAAAAAATAGCGATTTCAATTTTTAAATATCGCCATGATGCGCCATGCATTGTGAAATCTTTGAATAGTTTATCCCTGAACAAAACTTTGATACTTACCTCAATATTCTCGTTCCTCTTCCCAATTATCATTATTCACACTCTCTCTTTCTCTCTCTCTTAAACCTCATACATTTCTTTTACTTATTCACATTACTATTTTTTTCCATTCGCATAACTCACAAACCGTGTTTCCACTTGTACAACCGCACTCGCAGAAAGCGAAAAAAAAATTAATTGATAGTAACCAGATAAAACAGAACAGTGACAAAACAGAACATTTTAAATAATAGGTTAGATTAGATTCGTTTAACCTTTTCGGTGGTGTCAACTGTTTTGACATGGTCTCTATTTACTTAAATATCTTAACTAGCCATGAAGACACCTGAAAGTCATTTATTTTCGACACAGTCAACCTCTGTTGTTGATTTCCAAAGCAATGTTTTTTCTAACTAGATTCTATTTAAGATAGCTTTGACTGAAAACTGCAAGAGTGCGCTAATGTAAATAATATTTTCCAAATAAAACCATTAATATAATAGTTAAGGTATTCAGTTTACAGATGGCAGTAGTTTATTTATTTATTTATTATTTAATGAGTTAGTTTATACTACGTTAGAATATAAAGGAATATTTACAAGTTTCATAACAGTTCCGGTTTTATGTATTCCTCCGTAATGCATATGTATGCATTACATTAAGATATTAGATTCATCAGCAGATGGCCAGCAGTAATGAACATATCATGTGTTTTATGCTCGTTTTCAACTGAATATTGTATACATGTATTCACAAAACTCAAACAGTCTTACTAATAAAGGTGTTGTGAATTTTTCACAACTGATTTACATGTTTGTAAGTATCGTAAACGATTGTTTATCAGTTGTACAAAATTTAAAACACGTTTACCAAGGGGTGTCTGTTTCATCAGAAAGCTAAATCATGAACTAAATTCAAATTTTAACTGTCAGTTATAGTAATAAGGAAGTAAAACATGACCACGCGCTGTTTCAAGCGTACTTTAGCTATTTTAGCTAGTGGCCATTCTAAAAAACAGAATATACCTCAGAATTGTGTGAAAAAACGCACCGCAAATTTTTTGGTGCGGCAACACCACACATTAAATTTGAAAACCATTTATGATTCAAACGTTTGTCGGCGTTGTTCAACAAAAAAACCGACCAAAATTCTTAATAATGGTGGAATACTTGGTCAATGGCGCTGACAGCTTTGTTCCTATAAAAATATTTATTTTTTAAGTAAATGACGACCCATTATAATATATAACACAATATTACACGGAAAAAATATAAGTAATATCTCCTTGTACCTGTTGATGTGTCACAAAATTTTATGAGTTTTTTCGACATCCCATATCACGCCAAAAATTCGAGATCGTCCCAAATAACCCTATTATGGACGCTGGGTCGAAACATTTTTGGTTTTAGCTAAAAGACACATTGGATGAGGAATTCGTCGTCACTATCATCATCTTCTACAATATTTATCATGATTAGAAATCGATTTTGAAGCTCGCAATTTCGTAGCTCACCTCCAAAAGAACTGTCAAATATGCCAATATGGCGGAGTAACTCTAGGATAACTAAAAAAATCTTCGGAAAGTAAAAAAAAAAGTTAAAATTTACGTAAAAATAAAAACTAATAAGAAAGTAAAAACGTAATCAAATTGATTAAAAAACGTTTTTTGGTGAAATTTAACTTTAGTAACTGCTTTTAGTCTAACTTTTAATATAGCTAGCGTTGAAACAGACGGCCCTAGTAAGACAAAAATTTTACGAAGAGTGTACAGCACAGTTAGTTTAGGTTAAGTCAGGTTAGGTTAGGAGTTAGGTTTGTTAGGTTAGTTTGGTGAAAAAAAATTAGGTCAGGTTAGTTTTGTTTGTTTGTTTTTTTCCTCGAATGTTCCATTGTCACTGTTCAGTTTTGTCATAAAACCCCAATGAACAAATCCAACTCACTGCAAGTGTCCGTGGTCCCTGTGGTGCGTGGCCCTTGGCCGCTCGCTCTGCGTGCTGAACGCGCTGCTAGCCACGCTCTCCATGTCCGAGTCGGGCAGGTCCTGGCCCTGGGGCGGGGGGCCACCAGGCCCAGGGGGCGGCCCGCCCGGCCCCCGCCCTCCGCGCCGTCCTCGCTGCCCTGACCTGCTTCCAGACAGCTCCGAGTCGGACAGCCCGGTGTAGTGTCGCTCCCAACCTGGTGTAGGTTCAGAAGGTTCTTTTGGTGGGCATATATAGGTATCTATTGGTGTTGGTGTCAAGTGAAGGCCCTATTAATATAATCCCTACAACGGTTCGGCAAAGTGTTGGTAACTTTCGACTATTCCTTTTGGATTCCTATGCAATACATAAGTCTATTTTTTTCTGAAAACGCTTGTTTCTAATCACACGATATGAAACTGAAGAAAGATGGTAAGCCCTTCTATTTTGTCCCCTGTTTGGTTGTGAATGCTAACTACTGGAACCTAACCTCTATGTTGTTTTGATATGTTAATGCCAAATTTTAAGGATATGCATGACGAAAGACGCAATGAGCAAAACGAAGAAGATATGAAGACCACCAAGATGAGAATCATCAGTGCGCTGATTTTCCCCACATTATTGTAAGGTGAGTAAACTTGGCACTTTCCAGCGAGAGGAAGCGAAATATGGTGCTGGAGAAAAAGCACAGGATTTTATTGACATCCAGGCTAATACATTCATTCTGGAAGAGCTTGCCATTCATTACAGGCTCTCAATTGTCTGATTTCATCATATCCTAAGATATTTAAGGCAAATTTCTCGCCAAACTAAGAACTCGATCTAGGAAAAACACTTTCGTAAATGGTAAAGTGAAAGGCAGGAGAAGAACAGGAAGCTCACAGCTTGTTGAACTGACAAAATTTCATGTTTTGCAGGACTCCTTTTTGACTTTTTAAATATTTATAAATATACAGAGCTCCGGGCCAAAAAGGTCCCTTTCTCTTTCATCTTGAGTTTAAAAATGGTTGTGGGAAGAAGTGAAGGACTCCTGTTTCTGGTTAGAGTTTAAATTTGTTTGCGAAATATCACGAAACTTTAAAAAGGCTTATTTTGCCTAAGTTAAATTAAAAAAAAAACAGTTTCGTTATTCGACAGCTAGTATAACATTAAAACAAACACCGCTAGGAAAACATATTCATGATACAACACCCTGCTAAACTGGAGATTAGAGTGAAAAAAAGAAAAAATCAGGAAAACACCTCGCCTAAAACGGCCAACAAAAACATTAAAAAAGACTTAAATGTTGCCTATGCCCAGCAACTCCGAAATGGGTAAGGCAAGGCTAAAAAAACAAATCTTTTGAAATGGAGCAATTAAAAGTTTATCGACGAATATAAAAAACCGAAGTTGCCATTCTTAATCGACTTCAAGACAAGTGATTTACTATCAAAGTCGAATGATACGGTCGAAGTGATCTACTAGAATTGCTTTCTGTAATTGCTGTGGAACTAAATGGATCATTTTATTGTGAGTGGCATGTTTATTAACTTAATTATTTTAACACAAAGGATGGGTACATCATCGCATGTTGGTCTTGGGTGGCTCTACTAAGGTATCTATGATATCTAAACATCAATTATTATTGGCAGTACGACATGCACAGTGCAGACATATACTGGTTTACAATTAACACATTGGACACAATAAATTAGAAAGCCATTGCATTAATCAGATACTATGACTATCTACCATTTGTTTGTGGATAGTGGTACTTTTTTTGGATGTGAGGTGTCAACTGGAATCATCTTCAATATGACTTTGTGTAAGACCCCTTTTGTGACATTCAGTATCAAAAATGGTAATTGCCTTTTTTTCTAATTGTCCAGATATTTATTCTTCTTCTGTCTTTGAAATGAATAAACCCTCTTAAAAAAATACCTCCCACCACGTTTGATAAGTTATGTTTATTAAATTATCAACGAGTACCATTATTGTATTGTCTTCTTTCCGCTAAGTTCCACGATTTACGAATTTAATATCTGGAAATGGTGTTCCCCAAGGATGCCATATGGACATCCTTTTATTTTAAATGTTTGCGCAATGTAGAAATTTTTCATACCTCCAGCGCCGGTACTCCGGTAGGTGTGTGCTGAGCTTCTGTGCTGCATCCCTCTTTGTCTGTCATCCAAGTCCTGACCGCTCCAAACGCGATCTTTCATCGCCCTCTGGATCGTCTGAAATGGACTATACGGTTGATCTACAAGCTACATCAACAATAAAAATAGGTAGTATAATATGCAGCCAGTTAGTGGCGGATGCATGTTCCAATTTTTTTTAGTTTGAATATTCTTAATACATATTTTCTGCTCTTACAATATTTTGAGTGTGATAAAAGACAACCCGCAGCAGTCCATTTCACTATCTGCTCACTTTGGATAAAAATATCATATTATAAAAATAAATAAAAAATAGATTAAAAAAAAATTATCTTATAGCCCAATCTTAAATCTGTTCCTTTTCAATGTACGTTCTGTTCCCTCCCAAAACTCTTCATTAATTTCTAACCACGCCACCACCCCTACCTCAACACCTAGTGATAAATTGTACCCTCCCATGAGTTTGTGATTGTCAAATCATTATTTATTTGCCCTAAGAAATGATTTATTTTGCAATAATCAATAATTTATTTGATACGTTTTTAGATTTTCACGGCCAAAAGCATTTTCATTGTTTGTTTTTGGGGTGTTATTATCTCAATAATTTTTGGTTATCGATTGTTTTCTCATTTGACATTTAGCGCAGGGTGACAATTTGTTTTGGATTTTTAGTAGTAGATTCGATTTCCAACATAGTATTATGTAATAAAATTTTAAAATTGAAATTGAAACAGTAATTTACACAAATATTTTGGTCCATTTTCCATCGTTGGAGTAAACCACTTCGAAATAAATTTCAAGTTGACGATGACACTAACAACTACACGTCGTCGGATCTGCCGGATGACTGCCATTTGACATTTAGCGCAGGGTGACAATTTGTTTTGGATTTTTAGTAGTAGATTCGATTTCCAACATAGTATTATGTAATAAAATTTGAAAATTGAAATTGAAGTAATTTACACAAATATTGTGGTCAATTTTCCATCGTTGGAGTAAACCACTTCGAAATAAATTTCAAGTTGACGATGACACTAACAACTACACATCGTCGGATCTGCCGGATCTGCCCTGATGATGGACACTGCAACGCTGTCCGTCCGAAGCGTCGGCTAAAGAAGGAGGTAGCGCAACACGGCATAACACCCCAAAAACAAACAACGAAAATAATTTATTTAATCATTCGTAATAATTTCATTTCATTACAACATAACCAGATGTTATTTACACAGCCTAGATGAGGTTACAACTTGACATTTATTACGAAGTGATTTACTTCAAGGTTGGAAAATTGTCCACTATATTTGTGTAAATTACTGTTTCAATTTCATTTTAAAGTTTTATTACATAATACTACGTTGGAAATCGAACCTGCTACCTAAAAATCCTAAACAAATTGTCACCCTGCGCTAAGTGTCAAATAAGAAAACAATCGATAGGCCAAAATTACTAAGATTATTTAATAGATATATTGCACAAATAAGTATTTTTCTCACTTAAGGATCTCGGATACAATAGTTGTTTTTTCTTCAAAATGTAGTACAGTTTTGTGCACAACTGTGGAATAATTTGGGTTCTCCTATGTTTCTTCCGTCCTGCAACGTGATTCTTTGCGAAACCCAGGTTCAAAATTTAATATTTTAAAACAAGCAGACGATGACATAAGCCCAAAGAGTGTCGAGAAATTTGAATAACAGGTACTTTTCACATCCCCTCGAGAGGGACAACTGCACCTCAGGCTTATTATACATAAATAAAATCGTCAAAATCAAGGTTTTGTATCGCTCTATTTTGTCCTACAAAGCTTGACCGATTTTTAAGAATTTTTTAGCAGAAAAAATTCTCTGTGCGTTTTGATTTTTTAAAAATACATTGTCAATTTGAATACTGAACTTCTGTTGATGGCGTTGAAACTAGGCAAATTTAAGTATTTTTGAAGGATCCTAACTTCTATAGGAATTAACTTATTAAAAAAGGCAAGACGTGGAAACATGCCAATGGTTGATATCTACATTATGTTAAAAAAATGTTTGCACCAGAGTCAAAATCTAGAGAAGAAATTAGGGAATATGTTTAAATTAGGGAATAATTGAGTAATGTATATAACTCCTCCCTCGTTTCCTCTCTTCCTGTATGTAGTAATTTATATATGTATGGGAGGAAAATGGTAGTGACATCGTTCTTGTTGTCGATTTTCATTCAGCAGTTTTTTTCTGATAATATGTTTTTGTATCTCCCTTCAACTTGGAGCCGCGTTCTTGACATAACCTATGGTAGGTATCAACAGGTAGACATCGTGATTTCTGTACAGCTTTAGGGTAGAAACACGTAGAACGCGGGTAAAGCAGTCGGCGCATGGGCAGCCGACGGCCGACAAGAATGTTTGTATGTAAACGTACTAAAGCGCACACAGTGAAGCCAGATTCAGATGTCCGCAACTCGGTACAAAATACCGCCGGCGCGCTCGGGCGCTGTGCGCGGGTAGTCCGAAATACGAAACACGCTTTCTACGTGTTTAGACCCTTACGCCTCAGATCCAGGCGGATTGACTCGTAAACCAATTCCACCGCGGAATGAGTCAAGCGACCATTCTTTGGTTGGATTTTAGTTTCGTAATTTGAGTTCAGAAAGCGATGATGTGGTGCTGGAGACGAATGTAGTAAATGGCGCAAAAGTATTCCTCCTATCTGATTTTTGCAAATTTCGTTTTATATCGTCACAAAGTGTTTCGAAAGAAAAATCTATCCAACAGGTAATCGAGGGCCTCAGGAGTCGCCCTGTGGACTTCATCAATCCCACTGAGGAATGAATGGAGCATGATTCGGTGACCACTCGTTCGGTGGTCTGCAACGCATCGCATTCACACATCGCTTCTTCAAGACCTCACCTGCGCAACACATGGGCATAATGACTGTTAGAGCACCAGGTGGTTGATGGTACTGGTAACTTGAACCCGAAGAAGATGATTGACATTGGCGAATTAGAGGGCAGGAGAAACAGATAAATATCTGAGTAAGGAAAGGGTCCGCAATGTAATCAGGACCGTGAAGAGTAGAGAAGTTTTTTTCATCAGGGCAACCTGAATAAAAGTCAAGCAACGAAGGTAGGACTAAATAGGAAGTTTCTTCACTGACCTGTGGTATTTGTGGCAGTTGTCGTTTCTTTGGACTGCCAGTTGGAGTGGCCGTGGCTGATCTGGACTGAAAGCGCGGGGCACACTGGGCTGGAACCGAACCCTGTCCGTTTCCGTAGCCGAAATCTGGAATAAAGCATAAAGCATCTTTAAGCACATATTACTCAAATTTCCAATTAGACATTAGGGACTTCAGGGAGGCTGTAAACACACACAAGTAAAACATATCGATCCTGTGCATTCCTGAAAATACCAATTCATATCAACTCAAAAACTCAAAGTAATCAACTTACATCGGCAACTTCTATTTATAACGTCAGCTATTGGAAGGTCGAAGAAACCAATTTTCAATCCTGAAACTATGTTAGGAGAATGCGCCTTTAAAACATCAGGCGAAACTAAATAAGACGAATAGAAAAAACTCTACAGAATTCAGAAAGACAGTCAAAACTCCATGTAAAACCATATTCATTTAAATTCCCTTATTAAATCCCTTACTATTTATTAGTCCCTCGTATAAATTCTAAATATAAAAAATATACTAATAAGAACCTTTCCACAGTGTGGGACTTCTGAACGTTACGTAAATAACACTGAGATTCATATTTTTGTTGTTGAACAATTTCATATGATTGATTTCGTTGATATCTTGACGAAAACGTCGAGTAGTAGTCCATATCCGAATTTTTTAAAGTTCTTTTGTTTTCCCAGTCTCCATTAAAAACTGTGGCGAATAATTTACACTCGGAAAGTTCTACTGGTTATATCCATCATGATATAATATTAAGTCCCTTCGAAGATTCTTTTGAAATAATATCTACGTACGTTAATTACTACAATTTTTAAACTTTTGGAAGGAAATAGAAAAAAAAAAGATTTCTATACATTTTGGCAAACAAAAATAGGCAAAGTTATTTGAATCTTCACATTAAATTTCCAAAAGGGGTGGAATAACGCATTTGACCAAAACACAGTCAATATAAATATATTGTATATGAAGGTACTTTCCAAAAGGGTTGGAATAACGCATTTGACAAAAACACAGTCGATATAAATATATTGTGTATGAAGGTACTTTCTAAAACACGATCGATATATATATATATATATATTGTGTATGAAGGTACTTTCCAAAAGGGGTGGAATTACGCATTTGACCAAAACACAGTCGATATAAACATATTGTGTATGAAGGTACTTTCCAAAAGGGGTGGAATAACGCATTTGACCAAAACACAGTCGATATAAACATATTGTGTATGAAGGTACTTTCCAAAAGGGGTGGAATAACGCATTTGACCAAAACACAGTCGATATAAATATATTGTGTATGAAGGTACTATCCAAAAGGGGTGGAATAACGTATTTGATCAAAACACCAAAATATATTGTGTGTGAAGGTACTTTTCAAAAGGGGTGGAATTACGCATTTGACCAAAACACAGTCGATATAAACATATTGTGTATGAAGGTACTTTCCAAAAGGGGTGGAATAACGCATTTGACCAAAACACAATCGATATAAACATATTGTGTATGAAGGTACTTTCCAAAAGGGGTGGAATAACGCATTTGACCAAAACACAGTCGATATAAATATATTGTGTATGTAGGTACTTTCGCATTACTTAAAAACAGTTAAAAACTTATGAAAATTTCGGACATTGGAACAATTATTTCATTTTTTTTGTGTTGTGAGGCTGAAGGTAGTGGGGAGATGGGGTAAAGGAAGGTGGGGAAGTACCTGGCTATTCAGATCTGGTCACCAAACGTGGCTAAAGCCGTTTCAAGAAAGATATCTGCGTAAAAGATACTACCAGTATCGCGCTGATCTAAAACCACAATTCAGAATTGAAACCTTGCTTGAAATGGCTTTAAATAGCCAGGTATTTTCCCACCTTCCTCTTTCTCCTTCCCCTCCCCACTACCTTCAACCTCACAAAATACCCCAATTGGGGATGCCTTAGTCTCACTGACTGACTTGGGACTGGGAGCAATTAAATAAAAAAAAACATTTATGATCAAATTACGAATGATTGGACCCGAAAAGAATGCGACACTGATGCTTAATGGACACGATTTAGAAAGGTATGTTTAGATTGTTGGGATATGCAGAAGTGTAACGGTCTTGATAACAGAAAATGACATCGTCGCCCGAGTGCTCAATTGTCCAAACGAATATTAGCAAATTTTACTGAAGGAGAAGATTTTCTTTCGTTATTTGAATGAAACATTGAAGCACAATGAAATGTTTTTTTTTTTAAATATTACAATAAATACATAATTTTTACAGTGTTTAAATGGTAGGTAAGAATAGCTTTCCTCACCATAAAGAGACGAGGCTCTTGTGTTTGGTGAGGGAATTTTAGCTCAATTATATAATAAATATCATGTATGAAAGTAAATAATAAAATATTGCAAAAACAAGGGATAATTAAGAAAATGCTAGATTTATCAATAACGGATTTTAAGATTTAAAAGAAAAAATAATAATAGTAAGATATAGACTAGTTAGCCGTAGTTTTATGTAATTTTTTAATTTTTGCTGAAATTCCTGAATATTTTCGATAAATTTTAGATATAATGGGAGGTTATTAAAATATGTTATACCTAGATACAGATAAGTATTTTGTGTGTGCTTTGTACTAAATTTGGGAAGTTTGATAGTATTCTGATATCTTGCTGATGAATGGAATTGTAGATACGTTTTTAGATTCTCACGGCCAAAAGCATTTTCGTTGTTTGTTTTTGGGGTGTTATGCCGTGTTGTGCTACCTCCTTCTTTAGCCGACGTTTCGGACAGCGTTGCAGTGTATTGTGCGATGCCGGCACTTATAAGAAAATTAAAAACAATCCCACCAACAAAATTTACCTGAAGACTAGGGAGTTAATAAAAGCTTCCAGCATTAGGAAAGAGGATCGATCTAAGCTGTTCGTAAAAGCCTCCAGAACTCCTGCCCTGTACGGTCTTCCGAAAATACATAAAAAGGATATCCCAATGAGACCAATTGTCAGTGCTATAGGTGCACCGACGTACAAACTTTCCCAACATCTTTCGAGATTGTTGCAGATGCAAACTGGAAAAACTGAATCCTGGATTAAGGATTCCGCAGATCTGATCAGCAAGCTCAAAAAGGTTAAGACTGAGGAAGGAGATATCCTAGTCAGTTTTGACGTAGTGTCCCTTTTCACAAATGTGCCACTAGAAGATTCCATGACAATGCTCAGGGAGATCTATGAGGAAGACATTTGCAAACTTTTTGAACACTGCCTCAAAACGGGTTATTTTGCATTCCAGGATGAACTTTTTGAGCAAGTGGAAGGAGTTGCGATGGGCAGTCCATTGTCGCCAGTACTAGCCAATTTTTTCATGGAGAAGTTTGAAGAAGTGGCACTAGACACAGCTTCGGCCGTTCCCAAGGTATGGTGGCGTTATGTCGATGATGTCTTCGCCATTTGGCCTCATGGAACAGAGAAATTGAACGAATTTCTGGATCATCTAAATTCACTCCATAGTAAAATTAAGTTCACAATGGAGCTGGAAAACGACGATAAAATCCTGCCTTTTCTAGATGTGGAGGTGACGCGAAAAGAAGATGGTAATCTAGGACACACAGTATATAGAAAACCTACGCACACAAATCGGTATCTACATGCCAATTCGCATCACCACCCAGCGCAGAAGAGAGGTCTTATCCATACTTTGGTGACCCGAGCGACCAGAATATGCGAAGAAACAAAACTCGGAACAGAACTTATAAAGCTGACCGATGCACTGGAACGCAACGGTTACCCGACAAGGCAGACAAGGCAAATTATAAGAGCCAAATCTACACCGAAGGAAGTCAGAGTTGAACAAGAGTCAAAAGGCTGTGCTTTCCTTCCTTTCGTTCACAATGTGACAGACAGAATTGCCAGGATGTTGAGAAAAGAAAGCATCAAGACTGTCTTCGGAACCACAACCAAAATCCAAGACCTACTGAGGTCTGCAAAAACTAAGTTTCCTCTGGAAGCAGACGGAGTGTATAAACTCAGCTGTTCCGGATGTGACAAGGTTTATGTAGGCCAAACAGAGCGGACGATTTCCAAGAGGATAGCAGAACACTTTCGTGCTTGTAAACTTGGCCATCCTGATAAATCGGCAATCGCCGAGCACTTAATTGAAACCGGCCATTATTTTGGATTTGTTCCTGAGGTCCTGGGAAGACCTAAAACTTATAGATCACGCCTGATTACGGAGGCAATTGAAATCTACAAAAATCCAATTAATATTAATAGAGACGACGGAGCTAAGCTCAACAGCTCTTGGTATCCGGTAATTGACGGCTACACCAAAGCTAATCGCAAAAAACCATGTCTAAGTATACTTTAATAACATATAATAATTCAATACAAAAGTATAAAACCATTTGTTTATACCTTGATATTGGCTACATTCGCTTCAGATTGGTTTTTTCTATTTCTAGAATTCGCCACAAGATGACACTACTTTCGTTTGGAAATTTCGTTACATTTCTCCGTGGACGGGCCCCAGGCTAACGTAAATACTGCGCTTTCACCAAATTTCCCTTTCAAAGTAGTTCACTTTCTTCTGAAATAAAGCTAACGGCACGGTATCGCTTCCAACTAAATAAGCACACACTTAACACTACAAATTCACATCGACGGATCTGCCCTGATGATGGACACTGCAACGCTGTCCGAAACGTCGGCTAAAGAAGGAGGTAGCACAACACGGCATAACACCCCAAAAACAAACAACGAAAATGGAATTGTAAGTTATTTAACTGTATTTCTTTATAAATTTGTAGTATTGAATATGTTTTTTTATATATTTTGTCTATTGCAGGTACATTGATTATTGAAAATAGAATTTCCGTAGAAAATTTGGATGGTTTTTTCAATAATACTTTAATTATCATCTTTGAACAATTTTGATGGGATTTAAAATATTATATGTTCCTCCCCAAGCAATAATACCATATTGCAATATAGATTGATTTTGATAAGTGTTTAAGGTGAAGCGATCTCCATAATGGTAAGTTCTTATTAGTTTAAATAGTTTTTTAGCAAAGTTAATATTTATCGTTATTGATACTTTATTTTTAATTTTAAAATGGAGGTTGAACAAAAACTAAAATGGTAGTTTGGACAAACAAGCACTCGGGCGACGACATGTTAACAAAGCAATAACGCTCGAAGACATGGTACGATCAAGTAAATCAAATTCTTGAGTCATGAGTGTATGACACGATGTACGAAAGTGATTGAAGCAAGTAATATGTTCCAAAACAAAGCAATGTGGTAGTCGATCATATCTGCTTAACGCTGCGAAATATCGTCGTGATGGTTAGTTAGATATTAAAAATATTTATATTTACCTACTGCGTTAAACATGTTGCTCCAAACTTGATTCCAGTTCAAAATAATTCAGTCGACATTATTTTAAAACTTTGTTATTTATAAAAACTTTAAAATTTAAAGGCACTGCTAAAAACCAGCTGCATTCCGAGTGAAATCCTGAATGTATAACTGAGCGTGACCCATTTGTCAATAGAATCAATGTTAAATAAACAAGATGTATAAATTTATAAAAAATTATTATTATTAGTAAAAATCCGGCTCAAAAATTTTTAACCTCAAAATTTTTTAATTTTATTGTTTGTTTTTTTTTTAAACAGACACTAGAAAAATTTAAATAGATAAATTATCTAAAACACTTCGTACGGAGTAGACTTAGTTACGCAGTTTCCATTCCGAAAATGCCCAAGGGGATTCGGGGATGGAAGGCGGGCCATATCGAGTGTTGGCAGTCTCCCAAGGCCGTATGCCATTCCCTCCAGCAGTGCTGAGGGCAGTGCCAAAATCTCTCCCGGTCCTCCTAACTTCTGCTGCGTCCCGGGTATGTGTTACCCGTGTAACTGGCGTTGCGCACTTACTTACAGTATTGCATGATTAACTGCGTGCGCTCAAAATGTTGCACTATCTTTTATATAGGTGCAGATCGCGCCACACTTATATGCCGACCTTGTGCGATCCATTCTTGCGCAGGTATAGACACTTTGACTTTACAATGATTGTAATCGAAAGAGAAAGATGCATACAGATAAATGCGTGGGCGGGGAGGGATTCCGCTTTACGGACCTTAAACTCGCCTATTTATCTAATATGTACAACAACTATTTGGGACCCTCCAAACATTCTTAAATACGCCTGGTTTGAACGTTATCAGCGTTCGTCCAGTCTTTTTTTTTACATGCCGGTATTTAAACTCGCGACTTCGTATCCAAGGATCGTAAACCACCCAACTACGGCGGCCGTCAGACCTATGGGACATTTGAAAATGGACATTTGGACTATTGCGAAAACCATTTGCGAAAATGCATAACCGACTTTAGGTTTGATTTTATTTATTTATTTCCATATAATATTAAAGTGTTTACCTACATAATTATTAACCTTTCTAATAATATTTTTTTAACTTTTATTATGTTGTGTGTAAGGTAGGTTTGAGAAGCTGAAACTGTAGGTAGGTAATATATGATATGTTTCGTGAACGCCTCACAAGGATATGGTTGATTTTTTTAATTCAACCAGAATAATTTTAAATTTTGTATTTGACAAGAATATTAACACATCGATAGAGGTCGTGGGTTCAATTCCTCTGCAGGCCAAGACCTTCATCATTGCATAAGCAATATTTTAGGCTTATAATGATGTCAGTAAGAATATTTATGTCAATGTTTGTCTTTTATTCCAAACAATTCACAACCATTTCGTGTACATTTTGGTACGTAAATAATAAAGAAAATATGTGTTCCTGGTTAAAAAAATACAAACACACATATTTTTTTAGGCAAATATATTATTAAAATTATCTTCAACTCACTTTTTAGTCGACTCATGTAAAAATAATTAATTTTTAAAAATCCCAAGCTTAATTTTTTTTTTCAAATTGCGTTCGGAAACTTCGGTTTTATAAAGGTGTACATTTTAATTATTAAATGGTTAAAATTTACATTTGAATATAAAGCATGGTGTTTTCTCCTTCTAACACGGTTTAGATCATATTTCTAACTATGCTAGTAAGGGAGACACAACTGTTTCTATAAGAACTATGTGAGTCGTTTCGTTGAGTCAAAAAAATTGTCCCAAAGGGTCAACAAAATATACTGGTCTATCTTTTCCTAAGAGTATGGATATTAGAGAGACGGCATTTGAAGTGTGCCCGCGCGCTCTAAGTGTGCCTTTTAGAGAATTCTACCCACATGGCTGACATTGGCTGTCACCATGTAAAATGGCTGCTGTCGGAACGTATTAAGAGGCTAGACTTTGAACCACACGCGGAACACCCGCGTCTGTCATTCTGTCCCGCTCACAATAAGCTCACGTACACTTACAATACATGCGAATGCGAAATGTGCGAATGAGACAACGCTCAAATTTACCTTCAGAAATCGCTCGAAAAGGGGTTTATGGAGAATACACTTTTCTACACCAAAACTTTCACGAAATTGAAATTTAAAAAAATATTTATTTTTTAGAAAGAAGAAGCTACGTTGGTAGCTTTTTATAATTTTATAATTCTTTATGGGAGTTGAGTTAGCAGCACTTTTTCCTTAAATAATATTTTTTGATAAATCGTACATGTTTGACAGTGAATTTTTACGTTAATACGAAACGCATCGAAAATTCGAAAACATACCGACATAGTTTTCACCCTCTAGAAGGCAGTATAAAAATATATATTCATTTTGTGCAATTTTCGATGTAGAAAAGTGTTTTTTCCCGGGCGTCCTTTTTGTATGGGCCGAAAAGCGAAGTCTATCATCTTAAACGTCCAAAACCAGCAGCCAATGTAAGCCGTTTGGGTAAAATTCTCGAAAAGGCACACTTGGAGCGCGCGGGCACACTTCACATGCCGTCTCTCTAATATCCATACTCTTAGATCTTTTCCGATGAGAAAGTCACTTGTAACTATATTTTTTCTCAGAAAATTCCGTATGAAATCTATTGATAAAAACCATGACAAGAAAATCCGCCTGTCTCTGGCAAGTACGTCCCTCCCCATTGAAGCGAATAATGTAATAATACCATATCCCTATCTCAAGGAAAAAAGCATCGGGGTGCGGGCGCGTAGACGGTCTCCGGTAGGTCGTCGCCGCTGCCGATCCGGGCCAGATATGACATTAGTCTGGGAATCTTGGAATACAGCCAAGGGGTAGGCTAGGCGAATACGGCATTCGCGGATGGCAACACTGAACCAAATGGAATGTTACACGAAGTATGGTGTCTTATGTACATAAACAAGCCTACACATATTTAAGCCTACGCCGTTATGACGTGTCTACTTTTGTAACGTTGGGCTGTTTATACTCGTAGACATTTAACCACTCAGACCCCTAAGCTTGTTTTCGCCACAATATAACAATAGCAGACAAATCCAATAAGCTTATTTTCAAGCTAACGCGTGTGTTCCCACAGAAATCATTATAACTCTGTTGTGATTCTTGTTATAACCCTAAAACGAAAAAGGAGAATCTTACCAATATTTATAATCGCGAAAGTTTGTATGGATGTATGTATGTTTGTTACTCTTTAAACCGAAATTTAATGGTTACTTTTTAATTAATTGATTTTAATGAAACTAAACAATAATGTAGCTCATACATCAGAATAACATATAGGCTATAATTTATAAAGCTGGCTAATTATTTTCAATATATTGAAAATAATAATTATTGTTTAATAGAAAACGTCAAAATTTGAGAATGACATTTTCCAAAACAATAAATATTTAAATTAGTGAATTTGTTTGAAATACTCGCCTAATACTTTGAATCGAATCAAAAATTATACATATTTTAAATAAATAGGTTTAGAATTTTGGTATAAACGTAGATGGAACCTAGGAAAAGAAAATAAATTACTCGAAGTACAAATCCTCGGCAGACCAAGTCGCGGGCAGAAGCTTGTATTTAAAATAAACCACGCTTCACATTTCTAACAGATAAAAAAATACTGATTTTGTAGATACAGTTTCACCTGCCAAAAAACTTAACTTAAACTTAGTTAATTTTTTATTAAATATTATGAAATGGTAAAAAAGTGAGGTGATAGAATTGTTAATTATTCATTTTTATGATAAAATAAGTACTTTTTTACGATATCCGTGATTTTAGAACCGTTTTCACATAAAAACTTCACAGGGGTGTCATCTTTACATTTTTATATGTTTGCATTCTAAATTTGAATATTTACAAATTTTAATATTCATTAGTAAATAGCTGATACCACTAAATGCCAACTGCCACTAAAATAAAGAAATTGTTTCTTCCTCTGTGTCCTTTCCTATACGACCCATTCCCCTTCCGCCACCTCTTCCCCACACCCATCCCCTTCCCCTCCCACGTTCCCTTGTAACCTTCCCCGCATTCCCCCTTTCCTCTCCCGCTGCCCTTTTCTCGCGAATCTCCCCCTTCACGAATCCTTCTCCACCTTCTCCATCTTTCCCCTGCCTCATACTCCCTCCCGCGATCCACCCCTCCGTCATTCCCCTCCAGCCGTTTAGGATTCCCCTCCCCTTCCCCATCCCGCATTTTTCTCAATAATTTCCCTCCTCGTGAACTTCCCTTCCACCTTCTCCATCTTCCCCTCTCCCACGAACCACCCCTCCTTCATTGTCCTCAGCACCCCCGGAATCCCCTCCCCCACCCGCCTTTTTTTCCTGCCGCTAAACTCCACCAAATACACTCATTTTTCAAACAACTCGCGTGTGCCCTATTGCAATTTTTTTTTTAAATTTCATAACTCCAGAACTCACCAATATAGAAATGTTGCTATATAGAAACCTTTAGGGGCATGTCCACAACAACTCAACATTTTTTTATTGCAATCGAATGAATGGTATAGGAAATATCTGTAAATATATCAAAAGCGCGAACTGTCAAACGTACGAAGTTAAAATAGCCGTTAAGTTTTCTGAAAATATCCAATTTTCTGCGCAATTTTCTTAAGTTATCTTTCCGTAAGAACCTTATACAAAGTATTAGAAAACTTTTAAAAAAAAGACGAATGAAATAGGTAAAGTCGTTCTGAAGTTATGGCGTGACCAAGGGAAATAGGGATTCATTTTTTTATATATATATAGATAATATCATTTGAAAGCTTATATCATTACCTTTTTACAACAGTTTTTAGTATCAGCTACGTTTAGAAATATTTAGTTTATTGAGCTTTAATTGCAAAGCCAAAATAATAAAAATAAACAAATTTTTAATCAATCTGACAGGTTCATTAAGACCAAAAACCTACAAAAAGGCGAAATACCCGAGTGGTTAAATAAATGAAAAATTGTCATCAAATTCACAACTTTTTACATTCGAAAGGTCCCACTTAAATGCCGATTCTATATTCGTTTCTACCACACGACTGAATTGATAATATATAATAGAAACATAGAGAAGCCTTTTGAATGGTAATCGATGTCACCACTACTTAGTACCTTTTCGTTTTCATTTAGCACGTGCTCTGCTTCTCTTACACTGACTGACATCGTATACCGCCATTCTATTTATCGAAATGAAAGTCAATTATTGTGTCAGAAATTTAAGCAAATAGTGGTCAGACTTTTGAATCACGAAACACACCAACATCACATTTCTAATGGTTTCAGCTTTTGAATAATTTTTGATCAGCAGAAAAGCACAACTTTACTGTCATGTTGTTATGCTTGGTAGCGGAAAATCACAATATTACTGTCATATTGTTATTTTTGAAACACGATTTTACTATCATATTGTTATTTTTGACAGTAAGAAAGCACGATTTTACTGCCATATTGTTATGCTTGACAGCAGGAGAGCACTATTTTATTATTGTAAGCAATAATCATTAGCCTGAAACACTCATCCATATTGATAAACCTCCCTAGAAAAGATACATGCCGCCGACGGGACTCGAACCCGCGCCCTCTGATTGCCGGTCAGGAGCTGTATCCACTAAGCTACGGCGGCTTATCTGTTACCCGCCAAATGATTCAATATATACTAGTGTTTCATTCAACAATTACCGCTTATTACATTTTTTTCACCTGCAAACCACCAACTTTATTTTTATATGAGAAAGGCATTTTAAGTGCTAAGTTTCCCACTAGGTGGCGTCGAGACATATCATGTCTACATTTTTCGGTGAAATACTTTAACTCGTCAAATTTTGATTATTGCTTATAATAATTGTTACACTTTGTGCTAAGCATAAACATGTGTTAAACATTAGTTTATCAATTAAAAATAGTCACTATTTTATTGTCAAGTTGTTATGTTTGACAGTGGAAAATCACAACTTTACTGTTATATTGTTATGCTTGACAGCAGAAAATCACAACTTTACTGTCATATTGTTATGCTTGACAGCAGAAAATCACAACTTTACTGTCGTATTGTTATGCTTGACAGCGGAAAATCACAACTTTACTGTCATGTTGTTATGCTTGACAGCAGAAAATCACAACTTTACTGTCGTATTGTTATGCTTGACAGCGGAAAATCACAACTTTACTGTCATGTTGTTATGCTTCACAGCAGAAAATCACAACTTTACTGTCGTATTGTTATGCTTGACAGCGGAAAATCACAACTTTACTGTCATGTTGTTATGCTTCACAGCAGAAAATCACAACTTTACTGTCGTATTGTTATGCTTGACAGCGGAAAATCACAACTTTACTGTCATGTTGTTATGCTTCACAGCAGAAAATCACAACTTTACTGTCGTATTGTTATGCTTGACAGCGGAAAATCACAACTTTACTGTCATGTTGTTATGCTTCACAGCAGAAAATCACAACTTTACTGTCGTATTGTTATGCTTGACAGCGGAAAATCACAACTTTACTGTCGTATTGTTATGCTTGACAGCGGAAAATCATAACTTGGCTGTCATGGTGTTATGCTTCACAGCGGAAAATCACAACTTTACTGTTATATTGTTATGTTTGACAGCAGAAAATCACAACTTTACTGTCATGTTGTTATGCTTCACAGCGGAAAATCACTACTTTACTGTCGTATTGTTATGCTTGTTCAGCAGAAAATCAGAACTTTAATGTGATATTGTTATGCTTGAAGGCAGAAAATTACAATTTTACTGTCATATTGTTAATTTTGACAACAGTAAAGCACGATTTTACTGCCATATTGTTAGGCTTGACAGCAGGTGAGCACTATTTTATTATTATAAGCAATAATTATTAGTCTGAAACCTGACCTCTCCAGCCGGACTCTCTCGACCGATGAAAGTTATTAGTTTGGTGTGTAGGTAGAATCAAAGGCGGAGCAACGATGTGCGTTGATGCGAATCGCAATAGTATGGTGAAATTATGTTGGTATACACTTTTTTGCGCACAGTTTCATACTAATCTGATAGTATTAATACCCTAGCGTCTATACGGGTGAAATATAAGAACTAGACTTTGAGTACATCTCTGACACCGCGCCTTATACAAAACCATTTTTGTACGTGAAATTTGTTAAAAACCTACCAGCAAAAACCTGTGAAGCGGCTTTTTAACTGCCAGTAATAGTTAATAGTTTACCTGCCTATGTTTTAGCACAAACAACTATCATTTCTGAACTCCACAGTGAGTAAATACGTATAGACCTCCTCCCAACAGTATCACAGGTATCCTTGTTTTTACCACTTTCTGATGATCGCGTAAATAATTCTTTAAACTCGTCTAAAATATAAACCATTCCATCAAGCTTTAAAATCCTTCATTAATGCGAAGTTCGTCGTCTTTCGTGTTGAACAAAATTTAGTTTACACAAAAAATCGTCCAACGATTCCAAAATGCTGCTCGTCTCTTTAGTAACAAAAACCATCCAGCCAAAAACCAACGCTGGACAATTACGTATACCAACAGTATAACAGTATAAAATAGAAGAAAAACAATACAATCAGATACAGAAAAGAAGTAATTCTTGACCTCGTAAACAAAGGTCCGCTTGAAGTAGTGAAATCATACAAATCAATATAATGAATAAAGAAAATTAAAACAAGATGGTTTAAAAAGGGAAGAATACAGTGCTTCAAAAGGGGGCAAATATATCCATTCAACTAGGTGTACGGAAGTAGATAAGGTGAGGTGATAAATATGTGATGAAAGCAGTAACACTAGTGAAGACAGCGTGAAAATGCAAGAAGAGAAAGACACTTAATAGAAAATAGAAGAAGAAATATCGCTAGATGCAAACCATGCAGTTCTAACACAACAAGTAGAGAAAAGATTTTACACATTTTAAAAACTTTGGGCAGTTTACTGCAAACCATATAAACTCAAATGCAACCTTTTTTAAATAATTAATTCTTATCGAATGACTTTAATAAAGCAATTTACTTTTGTGGTGAGGTACCATTATTTATTTTGATTAGTGAATTTGATAAACAGATGCGAAAATTTAAAATTAAATTTTGCAGTTTCAAAAAGAGAATTAGAGTAAAATATGTAGAAGAGCATTGAAATCCGTTTATTTTGTTTACAGGTTAGAGATTAGAGCAAAAAGAGGAGTAAAGAAACATTAAGAAAGTATTGAAGAATGTATGAAAGACCTGAAACTTTGAAATAAATAAAACATATTAGAAACAATCAAAAATTCATCTAGAGTGGAATAAAACGTTAATAAAACAAAATTTCACCCTGAAACAGAAACATTAATTATTAATATTTTAAGATTAGTAAAATTATAACCATAATTAAAAATAATATCATTAATCCGGAAGGTTATTCATAATATTATAATCATGCCTTGGAACATATATGTACGTAACAGAACAATTAGAAGTGGTTGATGAGAAGTGTTACCTGAGTATCTGGTCCATCCCTCCGGTGGGGATAGGCTTCTTCTGTGATCATAGTGCCTTGGAGACTTTGATCTTGATCTCTGAGCGTGCCCCCCGTGCATGGGTTGTGGAGCATCAGCTGGTGCTGCAGAGTGAGATCGCTGACCGAGCATGGCTCCATTCTACAAAACAAAATGATTTACATTGCTTAAATCGTCAAAATGGTTCATAGATCCTATTAAACAAGGGTTTAAATCACATATCGATAATATTAAACATAATTGTTTATATCGAATTTTAATTATCTACCAAAACTCTAAGCAAAAGAGGGCTTAATCTAGAACCTTGTGGAATGCCGGTTTCTTATTTTTAATTTCACAGACTTGGAAACCATGGTTAAATAGTTAACTATATTTAACATGTGGTTTTTTAAATGTTAGTTTTTCTTTTTAATATTCGTAAACATTCGATAAACAAGTGAGGACTTAAAGTAGATCCTTTGATAAATTGAAATTCATTAAAAAGACAAAAAGACATCTTTAGAGAATCTCAAAATGAAATTGATTATTATTAAATATAAAATGTTGCTAATTTATTAGATAAAATATGAAGTTAGTGAATGGTTTGATGAAAGGTTGTTATAAAGGAAGTATTTTGTTTTCATGCTTGATTTTTAATGGTATCATTTAAGTTGCGCTTCCTCCTCCTTCAGCTAAGGTTTAAGACATCCTTGCCATGTCTATCAGTGAAAAGGTGATGACAGTCTTAATCTGGCTAAACGAGAAGGTAGTGCAACGTTGGAAGTGAAAATCTCGAAGTAATTGGTTGTTGGTTCGAGTACGCACCCTTCTGTATCCGTGAGAATAAGAATTGGGTTTCGTATCTCTGTTCATGACGGCGGCTCTCTGTCTTCCCTGAGGACTCATATCTCGTCTACTTCTGCGTGCAAATTCTAGCTCCATCTACAAGCAAATTAACTCGTTAGAAGACAAAACGGAATAACAAACAATTGTATAGCATGGATATTTAGTTTTGACCTGGTGTATAGATTTTCGACCAAGAGGCCACTGCACAAATCTGTGGATCAAAGGTAAACTATTTCACGTCGATTTAGGTATTTTGACTTTTTGGTATGCTCCAAATCAGAGGGTTCATGTTTCACAGTGTTTTCACACAAACGAAGTATTGCATTCCGTAAGTCAACAACTATATATATATATAGTGGTATTGATCCAGTATCATAATATTTTAATTTCGTTTGGTTTATTAATTATAAATTGCGCAATATTTTTGCTATCCTGTAAAATGTTTAACATGTGATACGCAATATATAAATGAAAATGTTATAAAGACGTTAGTTTCAAGAGAGTAAAGATGAAAATGAATTGGATTCTATCAAACGCGAGTTTATAATCATTTAAAATGTTAAATCACATTTCAAAAATATTTCAATTGTTTTTATCGTATTTTAATTAGCTAGGTAAACTCTAAGCAAAGAGGGCTTAAAGTAGAACCTTGTGGAACGCCGGACCATGGACTTGGAAAGCTCCAATTATTATCGCTGGATTGCTCGAATTACCCTCGAAAAATCCAGCGATTCCACCGGCGGAGGATTCGAACTATATCTGACATTTGGCCAACTTGATTTATATCCTGTCCTGGGTTGAAATGATTTTGGAATTCTCTTTAGGACTCTTAAGGAATTAAAGTGCAAGTGATAATGGTGATTTTCATTTTGGAGACGGGAAGAAGATTGGGTAAGTAAATTAAAATTTATATCTGCAAATGATTTTGCCGGTCGGTTATCATTGGCCGGTGTTAATTAAGTATGACAGTTTCCAGGTGTAAGTGTTCCACTTTAAATGACCACAAGATCAGCACCGACTGAGAGTCAAAAACTGGCCGGCAAAACCGGTGCATCTGTCAAAGGGCGAAGTATCCATTAAACCGACCGATTCCACCGGTGGAGGACTCGAGCTGGACCCCAAGCTCGATATGCTGGCTCCATCGGCGACGACCCGTTGCGCGCGTGCCCGGCCGCGGTGAGCGTGCGCGCGCGTGCAACGGCCGGGCGCGCCGGGCACGCCGCCCGCGCAGCACTCCAGCTCACACTCTGAGGTGGTGTCCGAGTCGGAAAGGCGGCTGGTGGAGGTCGAGGGTGGAGAGAGGTGGTCTGTGGGCGTCAGAGCGGGGTCGGCGTCCATGTCGCATAAGTCCATTCGGTAACGCTGCAAAAAAATATTATCTTCATCTTAGCATCTTCATTAATAAAAAGAAAGGTAGGACGCATAGCAACAATAACTGAAAAGGTACAGTAGCATGTTTGATAAAAAAAGTCAGATTTTTAAGTATTTCGCTAAATCAAGGAAAGAGTCGTGGAGAGTTGGGACTCTTATGATGTAATCGTAACATTTTTTTAAATTGCCATCGTAAGTCGTTAAGAGTTGGGACTCTTGTGAGATATTCACATTTATACTTGTAAATATCACCACAAGTCGTTAAGAGTTGGGACTCTTTTGGGGTATTCACATAAAAAAGTGACATCATAAAGTCGTTCAATGTTGGGACTCTTGCGCGGTATTCACATTTAAAAAAGTAAGTGACCTCATAAAATCGTCCAGAGTTGGGACTCTTGTGCGGTATTAACATTTATATTTTGAGTGTCATCATAAGTCGTTAATAGTTGGGATTCATGTGCGGTATTCACATTTAAAAAATAAGTGTCATCATAAATTCGTCCAGAGTTGGGACTCTTGTGCGGTACTAACATTTATATTTTAAGTGTCATCATAAGTCCTTAAAAGTAAGGATTCTTGGGCGGTATTCACATTTAAAAAATAAGTGTCATCATAAATTCGTCCAAAGTTGGGACTCTTGTGCGGTACTAACATTTATATTTTATGTGTCATCATAAGTCGTTAATAGTTTGGATTCTTGTGGGGTATTCACATTTAAAAAGTAAGTATCATCATATAATCGTTCAGAGTTGATAATCTTGCACAATATTTACATTATTTTTTTAAATGTCATCATGTAAATGGGACTTATTATTATTTATTTTTTTTATAGAGAAACCTCACAAGAGTCCCAACTGCTCCCTTCTGGAGCTATGTGAGACTATGGCATCCCCAATTGGAGTATGTTGTGAGGCTGAAGGTAAGTGGGGAAGGGAAGGAGATGGGGAAGAGGAAGGTGGGAAAGTACCTGGCTATTCAGATCTAGTCACTAAACACGGCTAAAGCCATTATTAAGCAACGTTTCAATTCTGAATGGTGGTCTTGCACCAGGGCGATACTGAGAGTATCTGCACAGTATCCACTGTGCGGTATTCCCATAAAAAAAAATTAAAAGTGTCATTTTAAGTTTGGCAGTACGGCGCGTGTATCCGGTCAACGTAAAGAAGTTAAGGTGGTAACTGACCCCTCCATGAGTTGGCGCTATATCCTCGTGGGTGGAGAGGTAGTACCATTCAGGCTCATCATTCAGTGGCATGAGACTTAGTTCAAGTATGATCTCTCCCAGGAAGTCATTGGGGCCGTATCTGTTCAAGTCCCACACAGTCACCTGGAAGAAAATAAATTAGTAAATTACAGGTAGAGTAATATCACCATTATAAGATCCTCGTGCTTGATCAAAAAAACGAGGGTACCAATTTAGCATTCCAGAAAAAATCTAATACAAATTTCAGTTTAATAGAGATGGCAGCCTCCCTTCATCAAAGAATCAGTCTTTGGTAAGATTTTTTTCAACCGGAGTAATCCGATCCATCAATGAATTTTAATGTGCAGATGAATGATCATTTTTACCTCCAGCATGCGTTGTTTCAGGTCCGACCTTCTGATTCCCGAATACACGAAGGTCTGTCCCCATCTGGGATCGTTGGTACCAGCTAGAGTCTTTGTCCGCCTCTTGGACTTCTCGCTGCGATCCGGCAGCAGAAAGACCTTGGCGTAGGGACACCGGGGTTGCCCGGCGGGCCTGGGGATCAGACCAGCGCCACAGACGATGGTGACCACCAGTTGCAGGGCGGCTGGATCGAAACCCAACTTAACCTGGTGAGAGAGAAGACAGATTAAACCAACGCGGACTACATCACGATATCAACTCTTAACTTGACCTGGGGAGATTAAAAAAAAGATTAGGCCAACGCACAATAGCTAAAAAAAGCAGAGGTAACAGAAACAAAGGGAAATATGGCTTGTAAATTTATGGCGAGCTACGACCAAACTGCACGGACCATGTGAACCGTGGCGGAGCCATAGGTCGGTATAGGTAGAAACAAAGCCAAGGCTCCACTTAGATTATGCCATTTACATTAGTATGGGTGGACGATGTTGGCGATAATTTTACGAGCGCAGTTTCATAGTAATGATAATTTTTTTATATTTTTGAAATCCCTTAAAAATAATGAGTCGATTATCAATAAACAAAAAATATTAACCTATAGCCCAATATTAAATCTCTTCCCATTCGGTGTCCATTCTGTCCCCACTTACTCTTCATCAATTCCTAGCCACGCCCCCACCCCTACCACAACACCTACTGATAAATTGTACCCACACAATATTTTGTAAATTGTCATCATTATATGTTTGCCCTGAAGAAGGAACGGTTGTTCCGAAACCGGTCGGCGTGTAACTAAATAAATCAGTGGTTGTAACTAAGATATATTGTTTCATTTAATTATAATTTTTTTACATTAACTTTACATAGGAGGCCCTGAGGAAATAATTTTCCTCGGGGCCTATTTCATCCTTGAAAATGTTTTTTGGAGGGTCTTTTTAATGAGAGGAAGGAGTGAACATGAGTCTCTTCGAGAACCATGTTGTTGGGCGCGCATTTGGCATGTTTCCCGACTATGCACCGGTGCCGAATGAATCAATGTCGCTATTTCCTCAGTGGATTTGTGGCCCAACTTCAGGATATCAAATTCTACGTAATTATACATCAAGAAACTAAATTAACAACAAATAACCGTGTCATTTCCAGCATAATCAAAAACATTTTTCTCGTTGTTAGAAAATATCAATCATTATTACTTGAAAAATTGTTGAGAAGAAAACATTAAAATCAATCTTTATACAAAAATACAAAAAACCGTTATACCAGAAAAATGAACGTGTTATGGACTAATCAATCATATAATCCAAAATGAATAAACAACAAGTACTAAAAATTTATATCCTCTCCTGTCAAAAGGTCACTTTGAAATAAAATAGGGTCATTTATAACAGCAAACAATAACTTGGAGAAGGCCTAGATAGCTTTAACGACAACAAAAAAAGTCATTGATATAATGTATAAAATATAACTTACAAATACTTCAATAGTTAGGAGTTACGAGATTTGAGATTACACAAAAAAGGATAGGTCAAAGAAAGACTGATAGAAAGCGTATTATTTGCATTGTTAACAGAACAAAAAAAGAATAGATCAAATAAAGACTAGAGAGCGTATTATTTGCATTGTTAACAGAACAAAAAAAGAATAGATCAAATAAAGACTGATAGAAAGCGTATTATTTGCATTGTTAACAGAACAAAAAAAGAATAGATCAAATAAAGACTGATAGAAAGCGTATTATTTGCATTGTTAACAGAACAAAAAAAGAATAGATCAAATAAAGACTGATAGAGAGCGTATTATTTGCATTGTTAACAGAACAAAAAAAGAATAGATCAAATAAAGACTGATAGAAAGCGTATTATTTGCATTGTTAACAGAACAAAAAAAGAATAGATCAAATAAAGACTGATAGAAAGCGTATTATTTGCATTGTTAACAGAACAAAAAAAGAATAGATCAAATAAAGACTGATAGAGAGCGTATTATTTGCATTTTTAACAGAACAAAAATCAAATAACTTGTCAGTGACAACTTCAGGAAGGAAGAAAATCGAAAATGTTAACAAAAAGAATCACACAACCAAAAATGAAGCGGGCAGACAAAGGTAGATGGTGAAATTGACACAACACCAAACAATAATTACAATTTGACTATATATTGGATACCTGACACCTCTACCCCAAGTGGTCCGCTAGCTTGGTGATTTAACAAAGGTGTCCGGTTTCATTGGGTAACCAACGACGTGAGTTCACGTGCTACGGACGGCAGATTTTTTATTCGAACGTGATGGGGTCCAACATCCAGCACCGGCTTAACACCCAGCCCTGGCTGAACACCCAGCCCTTGGTCAACACCCAGCACCGACCAGCACGCACGGAGATACCACGACACACCGGTATCTCCTCAATCAACCGGAGGCCCATTCATGCCTCATCCAGGACATCACGCACCTGCCTCCAAACATCTATATACCTACCTTCCTTCCTTACCCTACCTATCATTTTCTGACCTCACCAGGGGACAATACTTTGTGAGAGCAATAATAACTACATGTGTTTTGACAGTCTGTTTCGTGCTCAATGCAATAAACATCGACCTTTACCGAGTCTGTTTTTAGCGATGTGCAGTGATGTACCTTCATCCCTCTTCGTCCTCAACATCGACTAAATACGGAAGTCTGATTAGAGTCTGTACAGTGAACCAAGAATGTTCCCTCGGGCATAACATTGACTTTATTGGAATCTATTATGTGTGCTGTGCAGTGCGTGATTGTTCAACCCTCGGCGCTATAATATCGATTAAGCGGGATACTTGCGCAAGTGAAAGGCAAGTGATTGTGTGACACAATAACTCCTCAAGAACTGAACCAGGAATTTGGAGGTAAGTCAGATCCTTCCCGAAGTCCGAAATTACCGATCCCCATGGTTGTGTCACGCCACCTTATATATTTATTTTGATTACAGTCCACTTCTCATTGATTTGCATCTTTGCGACTACAGGCCACGAAAGAAATTATTTTTCTTGGAGCCTCCTGTGTAGAACTAATGTAAAAAAATGTGTTCACGGTTTCATTTTCTCCTCCCTCTCGAATAATAATGTAAATAGTGTTTAAAAAAGCTTTGCAGTTCAAAAAACGTTCAGGTTTTGCTTGAGTCAGTTCTTGTCACAAAATAACAAGCTCTTTATACAAAACACCAAAGGTTTCTCCTCCTAGTTTGCCTTCTGTCAGTTCTTATTTACATTTATTTTACGCATTTTATATTCGTCCGTCCTGAATTATAACGCAATATAACTACTTCGTTATCCTCACAAACATTTCGTTTTCCATCAGACTGATTTGTACCATCGATGTACATAATTAGAGAATTATAAAGAGCCACAAATAATTCGGGGGCTACATTGGTTCTCACAGCTAGATGCCCTACTTTATTCAACTGCACAACAGTCAACGGGTCATACAGAATATAATATTGATGAATAAGATATTGCAAGAACGATACCGGAATTATTTTTTTACGTGCAACCGCCACAGCAGGCAACATGCTCGCGGCGGCGCGGCGCAGCGTCATGTCAGTGCCAGGAAGAGCCGGACCAAACGGAACCTATGGCCCTTCGCACTTGGGATGTTACGAACATTCGCATTCGCATTCGCATATGCGAATAATTCGCATCATTTTAAACATTCGCATCGACATTCGCATTCGCAACAATCGATGCGAATGTTTAGCGAATGCGAATGTGTGCAGATCATGTCGTGACTCGCTTACTGTCCACGTGTCTTTTGTTTTCTGTCTAAGCAGTTTAAGTCTGTCTAAGCAGAGTAACCAGGTTGGTAAACGGCATTCAGCTTCAGGTGCTAAAAGGTTGAGGACTTCAACAAGCAACATTAATAAGCCTTCGACAAGTTCTGTTAAAACTCTTATAAACAATCTGGCAGGAATCCTAGATTCCTCAAGTGATAGCGAAAACTCCGACGGTGCAGAATCTGGATACACTATGAGCTGTGAAATCAAAGCTCAATTGAAGGCATATCTTAAAGAAAAACGAGCCTCTCTTGATGAAAACCCCTTGGAATGGTGGAAGACTAAATTGAAATACGACAAATCGACAGATCTGACTCGTAAATATCTGACCGCTCCACCAGCCAGAGTTCAGAGTGAACAATTGTTCAGTGCAGCCGGCCTTACATACGAGCCCCTTAGAAATCGCCTCATGGGAGAAAAGGCTGAAAAATTGCTTTTTCTGAAATATAATATGCCTCTTTTGAACTTCGATTATTAAATTGCTTAATTACGATTATGACTTGATTTATTGTTTTTATTTTTTTATTAAAACGATGATTAATGTTGACTAAAAATTTTTTATTATGTGATTCCTTAACATTCGCATTCGCATTCGCACATTCGCACTCTGAACATTCGCATTCGCATTCGCGAATGTTAAAAATATCACATTCGTAACATCCCTACTTCGGACCCACAACAAAATGGAACACGCTTTGAATTCTCGCCTGATAGTCTTTCGCGATTGACAATGATTAAATTGTTAATAACTTTGTAATAGATTATGAATGTATTAGTTACCTGAAGTCTCCCTCCAACATTAGGGTTATTGGTGGAGGAGAGTCTGGGCTGGCGGTGGCGGTGACCAGAATGTACGTCGGGAGATCCCGGTGAAGTCACTAGGACCGATGGCTTATCGTGAATACCCACACTGTCCGTGTAAACGTCTGTGAATTGAAAAACAAAACTGTTAATAATTTTGGCTTCGTAAATGATTAATCGGAAAGATTGTTATGAAGTATATTCATTAAAATTTTTATATATTGATTGTAATGTGGATTAAAAAAGTACAGTATTTGTATTTTAGTATTCTCTAACATCGTCTGCGGAGATAATTAAATGAAACATTGTAACGATTTATTAATAATAAAAGACCAACTATCACTTAATATATAAATATTTTGTTTATATCTGTTGGATTAAATATTGATGTTTAAAAGTTTACAGCTCTTAATTTTGCAATATTTATTTTCACGTGTATAACTGAAGTGTATTAAATTGATAATTGAATTATAGAGACACTAGATTTTCGTAGACAAAAATAAATGTACGAATTAGTCATCATAGCAATAACGGCGTTAAAAATAGTTAAAACTATCTGAAATTTTGTTCAGATGTTGAATTATGGTATATCACAATATTATTTTGTTTTGGCAATACTGAAAATATTTTCCACGCACAACTGAAGTGGAAGTGTTAGTTTCAATTTGCAATCCGCTGGTCTCTTGACATGCAACATTTCCCCCATAACCCATGAGCTTACAGCTACATCAAGAAGTTATTATGATTTAACAAAAAGCATAAAACTGTCCTTATAGAACTCGAGAATTTCTATGTTTTGTCATGTTTTATTATTTATAAACACATTATTTAGATATGCACATGTTCGTTGTTTAAGAGCATGCGTAAAATAATAAATAAAAAGTGCATTGAATTCATTAACAAAAATATGTAAATAACGGTGGCCCCACATCAGTACCTTGCGGGTCACCCGTCATGGCAATTTTATTTTTAATCCACCACATAAATCAATAGTATGTTTGACAGAAACTTTACAAAATGAACAATACTCTCTCTATTAGAGTCCACTAGACATTCACAGGACAAAACTTCTAAAAACTAGGCTATTTATATTGTTTATACAGGTGAATAAATATTGTACGTAATGTTTAATATTAATGTTTCACGTTGTTGCTCCCTTTGTATGAAAGAGTGCTTGAAGAAGTGTTGGTATTATTTAACTGTATATATCTACATATTTGTGGAAAGGGTGCAGGCATGGAGATAATACATTAAATCTTTTTTAATACGTAGACAAACAACTGTTAATATGTATATAATACAATATCTGAGAATCTACGTATTTTTGCGATCTGAAATAATTTATTGATTAGTATGAAATAATGTAAAAATGTTAACAGTGGAGAAAATGGTGAAGGACCTGTGGGTTTGATGATTTCAATGAAGTTGTGAACTTCAATGAAGATTTTTTATTGGTGTAATTTCGAAGCCACTAACATATTGTGAATATTGTTGATATCATCAACAGACTAAGTGCATTGTATAATTTTTAAATCAGCAGAAGTGTTGTACGCAGTAGTTGAAAAATAGTTTTTTTTTTTTGCTTCGATCATAGAAACAATAGGAGATACGGTATGAACGCGCACCGACTGTCGCCAAGCTATGACCAAACTTCATGGATTATCAAAGCGGCAGAGTTAAAGTTATAGTTTGGTGTATAGAAATAAATAAATTAACCTGTAAAAACAAAGTTTTCTTACTGTAATACTTCTATTTGCAAATGAACTTTAAAAAAATATTTAGAGGATTGATCCTCCCCAGGAACTGGAGTCGACAACTTTACCAACCGAGCCAAATCCCGATTATATAAAATCGACATTTTGCTATAATGTCAACGAATTTCAGAGAAGAGCGTATATGGGCGTGTGTGTGTACTTGATAGCCACCAAAAGTTGATCGAATGCATTGTCATTGAGAATGAGTTTATTTGCCGAGTTTGAACTCGATCGGATGTCGGGAAGTGGGATGATTTCCACTTCATTCATTCATTTACAAACAAAATCGAAATTCAAATAGATGTATTTTAAAAAAAGGCTTAAACGCCTGAACGCAGCGACGATTTTTATTAGTAGGTATTGGTGGCGGGGGTTGGCGAGACCTTTATTGATTCGTGGCCCTTCTTCCTTGTTTCTATTATCTGCGGTAGACCAAATAAGTTAAACGTTTTAGCAAGACTAAAAGAAAACTAAATACCAATAATAATTTTAGGTTAATTTGATTTTATAAAACAATATTTCTTAGTTCAAGACTTAAGTGTATCTATTAGCTACTCCTTTAATTCAATATTTTATAAAGTAATTCTATATTAATGCAATAAGATGTACACGCTATTTGGTAATGTTTTACGAGTACCTACATAGTTAGGCTACATACATAATTATATTACCTTGCCTGATGGTTTGATAAATAATTACAATTAAATTGGGTGGATGCTCTTTATCTTAAATACATTAATGCTTTCAATTTTCGGGACGGAAATAAAATATTTTGAACGAATACGCAGAGTTTTGGCATGGGAAACAGAGTGAACTCTTGGAATGCCAGGGTAAATTACGGCGACTGACTCTATTATCGTTATTACTTACTTGTTTTTAGCAAAAATATGATTTTGCAAATTGTTCCATAGTACCAAATAATGAGATTACATATTTATAACTTTTCTATGTATATATTTAGTGAAAATGATTTTTTTCTCTCTTAATGTTATAAAAAATATATATGTAATGAAGACTTACGAAAATATTCTTAATTTTTATTATATTGTCCAGCTAAATAAGCTTTCTTAACTATAAAAATAAGTAAATGAGGATTTCCTTTAAATAAATACAGAATTATTTTTTTTCGTTGTTTGTTTTTAGGGTGTTATGCCGTGTTGCGCTACCTCCTTCTTTAGCCGACGTTTCGGACAGAGTTGCAGTGTCCATCATCAGGGCAGATCCGTCAGATCTGCCGGATCTGCCCTGATGATGGACACTGCAACGCTGTCCGAAACGTCGGCTAAAGAAGGAGGTAGCGCAACACGGCATAACACCCCAAAAACAAACAACGATGTTTTTGGCCGTGAAAATCTAAAAACGCATCCAAAAACAGAAATATATATTTGACTTTTAAAAATCGGAATTACGAAATTTGACATGGAATTTTGCGACGTACTTTTTTCACAGATAAAATAAACATACTTGCAAGTGAAATAACGGCAAACTGAAATAATATTAAGATACATTATTTCCTTGCCAAGTGAATATAATGTATTTTAGCATGCTAGGATCATTTTTTAAGGTTCAAAATACCACAAAGTCAAGGCAAGTGAGGTGAGCTAGGATTTTTGGCACACTAGGGGTTAAGAGAGGAAAAATAGAGTTTTTGGGAGGTAAACGGGGTTTTTGCAAGAGAACAAATGGGAGAACGGTAGAAATAATAGATTTGTAAAGGAAAACGGATTGTATGATAGCAAACAACGCAGTTTTGGGAGAGAAATCAGAAAACAAAATTTTGGGAATGGGTAGAGATTTGATATCGGATAGTAATCAGAGGTTTGGTTTTTTTATATGTTCTTAATTATTGAACGTCCGTAGGGCTTTTACAGACATATTTAATTAAAATTAAAATTATACAAAATGGAGAATATATATATCGTATATGGAGAATAAAATATAATATATATATCAGTTGATAAAAAAAAAGTTAAATAAATGTAAATAGTTACTACAAAACACAATTTTTATCGCCCGATTTAAATACAGTAGGCAAGTGTCTACGTTTCCATGTACTAGAAAATTTTCCAGTTTGAAGCGTCAGATTCAATATTATGTTCAAGACTGGGAGCATTCTTTTATGAAATACGAGTGGAATTTTGTCCGAATCTTTGTCAAAACCTTCTACAATCCCGAGATATTTTATTACCATCACCTAGAAAAATATGGCAGGTTGATATATCAGTTTTTTTTAAAAGTTTTATTTATTGAATTGTTTGTTACATTAATTGAGGATTTTTTGACCACCATGCTAGGCACATGCCCGTGTTATGGTGGTCGATTTTCTTTACAGCTCATTAACATAATATGCAGTATAAAGAATGTGAGAAAATATATGTAAAATAATATGATTATTAAAAAAAAAATTAAAGAATACAAAAAAAAAGTTATTTCCTTACTATAATATTTAAATTCAGGTGTAGTTACATTAGATATCATTATTTTGTCCATAAACACTTGAAAAATATTCAGCAAAGATGTCAACTATTTAGCGATCTTTATCAGCATGCTTAAGAGGCTAGACTTAGAACCACACGTGGAACACCCGCGTCTGTTTCTGTCCCGCTCACAATAAGCTCACACACACTTACAATACATGCGAATGCGAAATGTGCGAATGAGACAACGCTCAAATTTACCTACAGAAATCGCTCGAAAAGGGGTTTATGGAGAATACACTTTTCTATACCGAAACTTTCACGAAATTTAAATTTAAAAAAATATGTATTTTTTAGAAAGAAGAAGCTACGTCGATAGCTTTTTATAATTTTATAATTCTTTATGAGAGTTGAGTTAGCAGCACGTTTTCCTTAAATAATATTTTTTGATAAATCGTACATGTTTGACAGTGAAAGTTTACGTTAATACGAAACGCATCGAAAATTCGAAAACATACCGACATAGTTTTCACCCTCTAGAAGGCAGAATAAAAAAATATATACATTTTGTGCAATTTTCGATGTAGAAAAGTGTTTTTTCCCGGGCGTCCTTTTTGTATGAGCCGAAAAGCGAAGTCTATCAACTTAAGCCCTGAATACATTGATCTAGGACAGCCGTTATTGTCTTTATATTGTCTATGGGCATACGTCATTCCTATGTCTACCTACGTTAAATTGTTTTGAAAACAAGCTTATGTGCCCAAGCAATTAAGAAATTTTCTTGCTTTTTTATGAAAACGAAAAAGACAGAAAATACTATTATGTCACATGTTTCCATCCGAAAACCCATATAAATTAAAGAATGTACGTTCTTTTCAAATAATACCTACTCTCTTGGCGACAGTGGCTTCCATTCCAAGTCTCCCTTTGTTTCTTTTATTTATCCAAGTTCACACATAATGTGCGTTGCACAACCATCAAAGGTAATGCACGTTTATAAAAAAAATATTAAGCCCTGCCTGCACAAGTGACCAAGAAGTGCATTTAAATTCTACTTACGGAAGCCTTGCAGGTGCAACAAAATTATGTCATTGAAAAATAATGCATTCCTGGTGCATTCTGGATTTAATACAACAATTATGTTTCAAGCAATATAATATTTCTAGACAATACTAGCGCAGATCCGTGAAAAATCACAGACTATTTATTATAATTGCAGAATCTGTGATGCTGAATGTATTTAAAAAAATATATTTGACTCATGATCATCGCCTTTATAAAGAAGAAATTTACCTATCGAATGTTAGTAAACTAGAAAAATTACAAAATCTATCCAATGGAATGTAAAAATACAAGACACGTCATACTCATATCAACCGAACAAAAAATGTAGCATCGTTTATAAAAAGGATAGCCTAAAGAATGCCTATGTATATGAACGGGTCGCTAAAGCATGTCCACTGTACCTAGTACAGTGAAACTACGGATATTGTCTCCGTAAAGTATCTTCAATATATTGAATCATCTAAGCATCCGACAAGCATTTGAACAAATATGCATTTCAAATAAATAATTATTAATTGTGGGGTATAAAAACAAAAACGCCACTCTCTAAATGATTCATTACATGCTATTGCAATCTATCGGACAAAATGTTGCAGGACCACATTACGGAAGGAAAATAGCAGTACCACATTACATGATATTGCAATCTTTCGGATGGAATGTTGCAGGACCACATTACGGAAGGAAAATAGCAGTACCACATTACATGATATTGCAATCTTTCGGATGGAATGTTGCAGGACCACATTACGGAAGGAAAATAGCAGTACCACATTACATGCTATTGTTATCTTTCGGACCGAATGTTGCAGAACCTCATTACGGAAGTAAAATAGCAGTACCACATTACATGATATTGCACAAATCTTTTTTTTTCAAATCTTACAAATCTTTCGGACCTAATGTCCCCCTACCACAGGAAGGAAAATAAAAGTACCACATTATATGGTTTTACAATCTTTCGGAGGGAATTTCGCAGTACCACATCACAGAAGGAAGTTCCACATTACAAAAGAAATACCACATTACATGAGATGGCAATCTTTCGGAAGGACAATTTTTGCAGTACCACATTACAAAAGGAAGTTTCACATTACAAAAGAATGTTCCACATTACAAAAGAAAGTTCCACATTACAAAAGGAAGTTCCACATTACAAAAGGAAGTACCAAATAGCAGTAAAATTAAATAAGATGGCAAATCTTTCGGACGGATAATTTTGCACTATCACATTACAGAAGGTTGAGAATTACATTTTTTTGTCCTCCACAGAGGGCATTCTGTTGTTGTACCATGTTGCAGAAGGTCTGTCTGTTTACCTTTGTGTGACCTCCAGGCCGAGTGTGGCACCCTCCTGGCGGCAGGAGACGCAACTGCCCGGGAGACTACCAGCTCGACCTGCACGTCTTGCTTGCTCTCGGCTATGATGTCATACACATCCTCGGCGGATTTGCCTTGCAGTGAGCGACCATTCCACTCGAGGACTTCATCACCTTGGAAAAAAAAACAAATGTTATTCTACATATTGCCACCTCGGAACAGGCTCAGCCTAGTGAGGTGGCATATACCTAAAAGAATGTACATAACATGTATTTTTTGGTTAATAAATAATTTTAAAAAAAAATAAAAATAAAACATAAGCAGGATTTACTCATTTTGTTACTGTGCCTGTCTCACTAGTGATATCCTGTGTCGGGGCAGGCTATGTTTAAAAATATTTTATTTTAATAATAGACACATTTTTTTGTTAAATTAGAAGCAAAAATAGTCAGGTTGGTAATCGTTTTGGTAACATTGGTGGAATTACAGACTATTTAATTTAGATTTGGGTGTTTAATTATAAAAAAAATTTTTTGAGTTGTTTGATTTATTTCCCAATTTATTTGTTAAAAATTAAATGCTATATATTTGCGATACATTCCAGAATGATATTATTATTATTTTTTTTTTTTATTTACAAAAGAAAATCATAAGTCTAATAATTACATAATTCTTTGGCTAATTACAATAAAAATAGTTTTTTTAACAAATCTACCCAATTCAATAAAGAAAAACATTTCTCGTGTTTGAATTGTATATATGCCTTTAGTATCACTCTGGCGAAAGACCACACCATTCAGAATCGAAGAGTTGCTTGAAATGGCTTTAGACGTATTTGGTTAACAACTCTGAATTCTTCTTCCCCACCTTCTTTCCCCTCTCTTCTTTTCTCTCCCCTAACTCCAGCTTCACAAGATACCCCAATTAATCGGGATTTTTTTTTTTTTTATAGAGAAACCTCACAAGAGTCCCAACTGTTCCCTTCTGGAGCCAGTGAGACTATGGCATCCCCAATTTGAGTATGTTGTGAGGCTGAAGGTAAGTGAGGAAGGGAAGGAGATGGGGAAGAGGAAGGTGGGAAAGTACCTGGCTATTCAGATCTAGTCATTAAACACGGCTAAAGCCATTTCAAGCAACGTTTCAAATCTGAATGGCGGTCTTACACCAGGGCGATACTAAGAGTATCTTCGACTCTGGAACGTGCCGCAAATATACTGTATATTATTTTAAATAATTAATTGTGAAATAACACAAATCAATTAAATAAAATTTATTTGCGCACGCCGGGTTCGAACCCGCGGCCATCGGAATGGAAGTCCAACGCGCTACGCCGGCCGTCTTGTAGTAAACGTATAGAAAGTGGCATTTCGCACCATTTTTGAGTGCTAATGTGTGCCGACGACATTAGCCATCCACCAGCAGATTGTATTTCCGTAACTTTGAAAAATGATATGTCTGTATATTATATTGCCTTAACAGGAAATGTGTTAACATGTTGATAAAAAAATAGTATGTTGTCTACCAAAAGAAGAAAAAAACAGTTACCCTAGAATGTCTCAGAGAAATGATTATTTTGATTGTAATAAATTAAAAAAAGTGTAATATCTCACCTATTCGGAGCTGTCCTTCTATATCAGCTATGCTGCCTTTCTTGACTTTCTCGATGAAGGCGCCCCGGAGGCCCCCGTCCAGGACCTTGCCCCCCACCACCTTGAGGCCGAGGATGGCAGCGCTGGAGGAGGCGCAGGAGCCCTCCACCATGCTCTTGCGAAGGATCATGTGGCCTATCATCCTGGACCCGTCTGCCGAGGGTTGCCATGACATCGGGTTCTGCGTTTCAACACACAGTTCTAACAGGGGGTCTAATAACAATGACTCATTTTCAAAATTATATCTCAATATATTAAATAATATAATGGTTACGTGACTACATTTCACAGGGAATAAGACCTACTGAAATTACACTCGTCCAAATAAAAATCTAGATACCCAAATTTGGGTAGGCGATTTTTTAAGTAAAACTTCTATACGCACGCTTGACTTGGGGGGTAAGATGGTGAATGCGTGACGAGAGCGTTACGAAAAGTGTAGTCGGGCGAGGAGAACGGGCTGTATCACACTGTAGGAGCAAGAGAGAGCAGTGCATGCGTACATTTTCTTTCTCTCTTCCTATCATCCCCAGTGCATGAAGATTATTAGTAATTTCACTACGTTCTTGAACAATTTTATAAATACTGTAGGAGCAAGAGAGAGCAGTGCGCGCTCATTTTCTTTCTCTCTAGAAGTTTTACTTCAGTCGTGTGGTCTAAAGCACACTCGTTTTTTTTTATAAACTAAAATGAATATATGAGTATGTAACTTTAACGATTTTTTATTTTGTTATATAAAACTTAAAATCATGGGATGTACAGGTGGATTCATCGGTTTTAAAGAAGTAAGCAATTAATATGTTGCCGTTTCAATATGTGTAGGTATGCTATTAATTATTTCGTTTTTGACTAGTGTTATTTCAAATGTATATTCGTTACTTCATTTTTATTTACCTGCTACCGGTTTCGACACATCCGTGTCATTCATTAGCAACCTTAAAACTAACATAAAAATTGTACAAGTACAGAAATGATTACATTTTTGTGGGGGTAGTAGGAGGGGTGATTATGCGGGAGGTGGACAACAGTGGGAGGAGTGAATATAGCATGGGAACATTGTCAATTAGGATGATTGTCTGATTTTGTTAACTATTTTTTTTTCTAAGGTTTCTAAAGCGCACAAATTACATGTACATATGAAATAAACTATATAAACTTCAAAAACAAAATGTTTAGAAATTAATACGTAGTTAATTCCCAAGAAATACAAAAAATAGTATTAATTAAATCGAATAGCCGAATCGAGAACCGAACACCCGGAAATCTCCATCGCTTGAGTGGTACCTAGCCTAACTTTTGTTTTTTTCCTGTGATTTTTTTATTTAGCACATACTTAAGCACTCTAAAATTTAAACTTTTTAAAAGCAAAAGAAAAATTAGGACACATGTAATTCCAGTAGATGTAATGCCCTGCATGTGTAATTAGATAGATAAATAGATGTAACGTATTGTAATATAATATTGAAGTTTATGTTAGATATTTGTTTACACAATTTTGAATTTTTGGAGTACATTTTAAAGTGAATAATTTTTTTACCAAAAGTATCCAGTAAATCTACGAGCTTCACGTATACAATATTGTGAACTTCAGGAAAAAATGGATCACGGCTGGTGAATGACTTAAAATGGGTCGGTCCGATCTGGCAACTTCCCAAAATTCAGTCAACCCGTTTTTGTGTATTTCCCCCTCGTCATATAGACGTATTCAAAATCCATGTGGTACGGAAGGGTTTTATACCCCCAAACTAATCTGCTTCAATGTTTCAAAGCGTGGAAAACAATGAAACGAAAAAGCTCTCCATTAGCCACTGATCAAGGAAAGGTATTGAATAAATATGTGCTTTCTTAAATTACTACTACATATTTTATGAATGCCACTTTAAAGACACTTTCTCTTAAGGTATTGCACAACGTATGCTTTAATAAAGTCTTAACGGCAGCTTTTTTTCCCTAAAATAAATACATATTCTATAGTTTTTTTAAGTTATAATCACTAATTTATGTTTGCAAGTTCGAATTTTAAGTGGAATTTGAGCAGTATGTTAACTAACGGTTAGTCTATGAAGTTATCTTCGTTCGTCTATGGTTGTTCTCATACTCAATTAGTATGAACACAACGTTTTTTCATATACACGTGAAACTGAGAGCGCGTTAGAAGCAAAAGTGTCGTACATGGTGCTTTAGACAAAGAAAGATTTGATGTTTTTCTGGTAGTACGAGTACCTAGGTAAAATGATGAATTACGAGTTATGGGTTGTGATGAGGATGTAGCAAGGATGTAGTAAGGGTAAAGTGAGGATGTAGTTAGGACGTAATGAGGATGTAATGGGGATGTAGAGAAGATTTGGTGGTGGGAAGTGATGTGAATGAAGGGGTGATAATGTAATGAGGTGGTGAGGATATAGTGAGGACGTAGTGATGATGTAGTAAGATTGTAGTGAAGAATTAGTGAGAATTTAGTGAGAATGTAATGAGAGTGTAATTAAGGTGGAATGAGGATGTACTGAGGATGTCGTGAGAATGTAGTAAGGATTTTTTAAATATAAATACTACACAAGAGTAACAACTGCTCCCGTCTGGAGCCGGTGAGACTATGTCATCCCCAATAGGGGTATGTTGTGAGGCTGAAAGTAGTGGGGAGTGGAAGGAGATGGGGGAGAGGAAGGTCGGGAAGTACCAGGCTTTTCAGATCTATTTACCAAACACGGCTTAAGCCATTTCAAGCAAAGTTTCAATTTTGAATAATGGTATCTTCTACTCTGGAACGTGCCGCAGATATACTACATATTATTTTTAACTGATTAATTGTGAAATAACACAAATAAAATTTATTTGCGCATGCCGGATTCGAACCCGCTACCTTCGGATTGAGAGTCGAGAGCCTTACCCCTCGACTTCAGCGGTTGTAGTGAGAATTTAGTGAGTACGTGGTGGGAAATGATGGGAATAGGGGGGTGAGAATATAATGAGGATGTGAGGATATAGAGATGACGTAGTGAGGATGTAGTAAGATTGTATTAAAGAATTAGTGAGGACGTAGTGAGGATTTAGTTAGAATGTAATGAGGATGTAGTAATAATGTAATGAGAATGTAGTGAGAATGTAATGAGGATGTCGTGAGGATGTAGTAAGTTTGTATTGAATAATTAGTTAGGATTTAGTGAGAATGTAATAATGATGTCGTTCGAATGTAATGAGGACGTTGTGAGAACCTAGTGAGAATGTAACAAAGATGTAGTGATAACGTAGTGAGGATGTAGTGACGATGTAGTGAGGATGTAATGAGGGTGTAGTGAGAATGTAGGGAGGATTTTGTTTGGTTGTAGAGGGAAGGTTAAGGATTTATTTGAGGACGTGTGACGATATAGTGATCACTTAGTTAAGACGTTAGTAGTGAGAATGTTATGAAAACGTATTGAGGATGTAGTAAGGATTTATTGAGGATGTAGTGAGGAATAAAGTGAGGATGTAATGAGGATGTAGCGAAAGTGTTTTAAAAAGATACAAATTCTCAGAGATTATTGGAAATTTGAAAGAATGACGTAAATAATGGTTTTATAGTGCACATATTATAGAAAACTTTTTTTTATCCATATCTTATAGATAATAGATAATAGAAACATAGGGAGATATGGCATGGAAGCGTGTTTACTCTCACCGAACTTCGACCAAACTGGACGAAACATGAAATCGGCTATGCAATAAAAGTTATACCTTTCGCGTGTAGGTTGAAACAGAGTAGTTTGTGTAAAAGATGTCAGAGACACGCGTTGTGCGCCCCGGTTCATACTAATAATGTTCATGGCCCATCTCCCTTATTTCTATAATCTTCAATATTCACAAAATAGTGTGCATTTAAATTATGATGATACAACCAGATTTACAAAATATACCTTCAACCTAAGATTTTTATTTTTCAAATTCGAGTATCGAAAGAATAACCTCACATTGATTTGTTATTTGGTCCAAAAGAAGTAACGATTTTTTTAATTGCAATTCACTTCTTTATTTTCATTAGTCTATCAGTTAAAAGAGCTCAATATTAAAGTAACTTTAAAGATATAGACATACATTCTATATTTTACCAAACCAATGTATTATCTATTTTAAAAAGGGTATGTCAAAATTATAATTGTTCCCTGATTTAAGTCGTCAAAATGTTAATTATCAGTTAAAAGACTGACGTTTGGTACGTCAACGAGAAGATATAAGAGAGCTCAACGATAAAACTATGTGAAAGATTGTCTCATGTATTTTCTTCGTCATCTATTATCACTCTAAATTATATATTGACAAATGTTTCACCATAGACATTCATAATTCATAGTGGGTATATATATAATATATATTAATGCTCTAAACGACCAAATTTTAAGATAAGCCCTCCAGACGAAAAACGACCACTCTCCCCCTTAAGTTAAAACGATCTCAAAGCTGATTTTCTTAAGACAGGGACCGTGGATGAAATTACATTGTAAATTTTCAGACCAAATAGACATTCATAGTGTGTATATTTATTAATGTTTCAAACACATTAGGGACTTCTCAGATATTATTCAACGATTTTTAAATGCACCATTATTAACATAAATAAACATCAAAATTCTTATTTTTATTTTAACTTTGAATAAAACCTCAATTTATAATATTTCAATTAATGAAGACAATATTAGTGAAACTTGATCGAAAATCTGAAACAGAAAAATCAGAATGCTTTAAGAAAATTAAGATAATGTTGGTGGTCCTCAGCCGAAGTGTGATACAGTTAAATTTGACCGAATCGGAAAGGGATACGTTGGCGCAGTGGTAGCGCCATGACCCGGAAAGCCAAAGGTCCTGGGTTCGAGTCCCAGATGTATCCGTATCTATTTCTGTTTTTTCTGTTTCAGATTTTCGATTGAGTTTCACTAATATTATCTCCATTAATTGAAATACCAAAAGACTTGTTACGTACCTTTTTGTTTATCTTCCTTACGAGCAAGTCATGCATCACAGCCTTCATGCCAAAGAAAAATCATGCAATGAATCATTTTTTACACACGTTACATCAACACGTTATTCAAATAGTAATTGAAACAAAATAAATGCTAATTTAATATAGTTTTAGTAATAAGGGAAACCAGACAACTATTCTCCTCCTTTTTCAATATCTTTTATCAAATTCTAATAATCACCCAAAATATATCTCCTATCAGGGAAATAATTATATAAATATTTAATGTGTTTACCTAATTATGATATTTTTAAGATAATAATTATATTATTTATTATGTTTTAAGTCTGAATCTATTTTATATAACTAATTTAATGAGTACCTAATAAAAAAATAATACTTTCATTCGCATGCAATTATTGTTTTTACAAAAAAATTTAAGGTTTCTTACATTTTTTTATGTTTTCTTTTGTAATGTCCTAATATTATGCAGTTTTTATATATATTTTTTTAAAGCCTTGAAACTACATAATAAAAACTACGTCTATTATTTTATTTTTTGTATCATTTACAAAATACATTGGAACTAGAGTATGTAATGGAATTTTTTTAGGGTTTAGATTATGTCTACTTCGTTTTTCTATTTTTGCATTATTGTGACCATCGATGATGAACACTGATATTAACAGAACAATATTCCAAGAATTATTTAATTACTGTGAGGTGGCAGTGATAAAATATGATGTATTTATAAATATGGTAGTTGTAATGGTAAATGAAGTGTGGTTAAACTCGCAAAGCTTGTGTGCAATCCAAAAAGAAAGGTTTCTTTGTCTCGCGAGCATGCTTATTGTGAAGACCTCGATAATTGTATTGTATACTAGGATTCGAACCCAGCATTGTGTCTGTTAGTTTGTATCTTTAACTCTCCAATATTGTTCTGCCAAAACCAAACCACCGTCAAATGATCTGTCTATGACCTATAAAGAGAGCTATGAAAATGAGAACGTTGCTTGTCGAATTGGTTGTACCTTTGGCGGGTCGCCCCTGTTGGAGTCTTCGCTCGAGGTAAAGGTGCTAGATGTGTCTATGCCAGAGTCTTTGGTAGCAGAGTCCTGAGACCCTTGCCGGTCGCACTCCCACCGCACTGTGGCCCAATCGTGGGCCATCTGCGAATCCCTTGCCCTTTGGTGGATCGCGGCCCGTGGAAAAGTCTGACTCCCATCCTGACCATCAAATCTGACAGTCTTCTTTCTCCTCTCGGTAAATCTTCTACTGTCTGTTGAGTCTTCCCAACCGTAGGAACTCTTGTGTATCGCTTTGTCTCTATATATCGCAAAGTCATCTTGAAAATCATTTGTTAAGGCATTTTCGTAGGAATAACCAAATCTGTCCGAGGTCCGGTGATCCTCAAGGCTGCGGGTCGGGTCCATCTTAATTTCTGGAGGAGGGCGGTATAGTTTTTCGTTGTTGTTGTTGTTGTGATTTGACATATTGTAATAGTTTTTCGTTGTGACGGTGTCGTTGATGGCGGAGGGTTGCAGTCGCGAACAGTTCTCTAGTTTCCCTAGTTGGCCAAAAGAAAACAAAGGATGGAAATAAAAACGGCTTAAAGACAAATTTTTAACCAAGGGAAGTTTTATCTTTTCTGATAAATCAGAATTTCTGGTTAATATGCACACGTAATACGAAAAATATATTTAAAGTACTGGGAACAGTAAACGAGCTTTGCCTTAGGATAAACAATAAACACTCACGAACGTTCACCATTTAAATCCAAATAAAACGCGTCACCACAAAGATAAAATACCAACAAAAATCACTTATTTGTAATACCTGTTTATGTTCTACGTATATTTCCATGGCGGGTGTATTATTGTGATTTAAACAGCCAAAAGAAGAAAAAAACACCACACACGCAAAAGCAAAAAAGAAGGATTACCATTCAACAATTTATATGACAAATAGAATAAAAGTATACGTTTGTGCATCTTTCAAGGGTAACAACATCTATTAGATATAGTAATACAAGAACTTCTTCTCGCTTTTGCATGCAGACATCGAATATTTGACAACATCGAAACACTGTCCACAAAAATCAATGCTCCACCAATTTTCAAATATCTCTAATAGGGCTTAAGTTTTTGGGATCAGTGTTTCAATGCCGTTCGAACAGAAAGAGAAAAGAAACGGTCGAGATAAAAGAGGTCAGAAAACAGAGAATCAAGAAAGAATCAAGGACAGAAAGAGCATAAGACAGTCTGTATTATGTGATCAGATTATACAGGAAGGTAGCATTCTAAGCCAAATATTGAGACATACAATCATACAATCCAGCTGAAAATAATCAAAATAACACAGATATAATGATAGTAGAAACGGCAAATGTATCAAAAGGATGCTTCCCACCGGAACATTTACAGAACAACATCTCTCACCGCAAGGAACTTTTTAATCTTTTCGTCTAAAATTGTCTGCCGCTGAAGCCGCGCATTATCCAGCTTGATCTTATCCCTTATTTCTGGAAAAGACAACATTGAACCTGTATTCACTGGAAGCGACGAGTCACCACTGAATAAAATAATTGACAAAATAGGATCATTTCTCAATAAATTATTGAGCCAAATGAACAAAAATACGACACTCCAATCCAAAAAGAAACTGGACCTTTGATATGTTTCACTCCAGGAGTCGAACCCAGAACTCTCGATATCGAAGCAAACACCGCATCAATGATTATACATAGTATCACTGAGGTAACTGGAGTCGAACCAGAATACTCAAGATCTAAAATGTTTCTTTTTCATTCTTAGTAGGCCACAATTATCCTGCTGAAATAAACATAGAAACATAAAGATTTTTAATACCAATATAAAGACACATAAACAAGAAGTAATCACACAAATATGTTGCGGAATCAAAGACAAATCATTTCAGAAATATAAATAATTTGTGGATACTTACCAATCACCACTGGGATCGCTAAAATAATAATTTTTAAGGAACATGACAAAATACATAAAGATGAAATGGTATTATTGCCTGAAAACAATGCATCCCTGTAAATAAACCATGTGAATACATATATATTACACGTTTTATATAAATATTTAAAAATGTTGAAAGCGTAATTGCTACATCTAGTTCTAGAGTTGGGATTTTAAGGATCAGTTTGCCAGATTTTCACGAAATTATGTATCTTGTTTTGCATACATATTTTCTTAATCCACCGAAGGACCAAACTTTTAATTTAAAGCACTCATACGTAACTTACGTATATTTTCATTAAAAACGAATAAAACGAATCGTGATAAAATGAAAAGTTAGGTTAGGATAGTTTTTTCATCACTTTTATTCAATGTTGTATTTTGTTATGGTTATATATAAAAGATCCGGCTCGAAGGACCAAATTGATTCGTATAAATCTGGCAAGAGGGCACTAAAAGGCGTTTGTAGTTAGCACCACACAAACACGTTAATAACTATCATCAACTATTTATAAAATGATTAAACAAAAGCCTAAAATGTGCATCTAAATTTAATCGGGAGCAACAATCGTAGGAAACAAAAAACGAACCAATATAATCATAAATTATTACGTCCTCTGGTAGTAATATTCACAATGTGAAATAAAACATAACACAAACAAAAAATAAACAACAACACTTCAACAAGTCCTATTATTTAACTTATATTATTATTATAATTTCGTACAATTATTTTATTATATTAAAAATATAAACAAATACCAAAGCCTAAAATCTTGATGTTTTAGTAACAGTCCTATCGAATAATATACATCTCTTGAGTTTTGATAGAATTTTACTGCTTTATTATTAAATTTTAATTATTTATAATTATTATTGCGCCTAAAATGTAGCAAATTTTTATCTGACCAACAATACTTAAAAGATATCCAAACATCAAATAATAAATACGTAACTGTAATGAATGTGCGACACAAGTATTGTATGAGAGAGACAGTATGAAATTGAGACAGCTGTATGTAAATAAAGAGTATGCACGATTGTCCGGTCTCTCTTCATTCGACTACCTGTCATCCGACAGATTATGACTGTTATTCTGCCATCCAAAAATCTAAGTAAAAACCTTAATTTAAAGATATATACGGAAGGCAAGGACATATTATCACTAATACTCCATTATACTGTAGGGGCAGAGATTTTCGTTACAAAACTATAACCGATTACAGAACAATACTCCTTCCTTCATTCACATTCATACTTCAGACGCTATTCTCTACCGACGAAGCACCGACTTCTCTTCTGAAAGAACACGAGTAAATTTGTAAAAAAATTAAAAATGACACTGTTTTATTATTTATTTTTTTACTTTCAAATTGCTTTCTATTATTTATTTATGTGAAGCTCCACGAGAGTTTCAGTTGCTCAAAGACAGTGGAACTATGACATCCCCAATCTGTGGATTAAGCTTAGTTAGGCGGAAAAAATAGAGTGTGTTGGGACTACCTTGCTATTTATATCTAATTAATAAAATAGTTTTGTCATTTCGTGCAAAGGCTTCCTTTCTCAAAATATGAATACTTTTGTCTCTCTCTCACCATTGAATAAAACTATCTAACACACGAACGTAATCTGTATCTCACTAAGACGAAATGTAGAATTCTTTACTATGGAACAAGGTGCATTATATATGTTAAATTAAACAAATAACTTTGTATTAAACCACTATTATATAATCACAATTACCTACATGTTTCAAAACCGACGGTTTCTTCGTTAGGGTAGTAATGACATTAAATAACAAAAGAAACAAACAAGTATAGACTAAAAAGAACAGACTAAAAAGAACTATGGACAAAAATATTATTGAGAGAGGTGATTTATTAATTAAAAAATATCGTAAAAAACAATTATTTAAAATTAAATATAAAAATTATTTTAGAATATAAAAAATTACATTATACAAATTATACAAAAAATAAACATGTAGGTAATTGTGATTATATAATAGTGGTTTAATACAAAGTTATTTGTTTAATTTAATTCAAAATGACGCCACAAAGTGATTTTGTGAAGTTTGAAGAAATCATTATATATGTACCTGCATTATATGTAGTCCCAACCGGTCTAAACCGTCTGGAGCCAGTGAGCCTATGTATGTTGTGAGGCTTAAAGAAGTAGGGAGATAAGGAAGAAGAAGGTTGTGAAGTAACTGTATATCACCAAAAATGGTTATAAAGCCATATCAAGCAAGTTCGACTCAAAACAGTGATTGATATTTCACCCACAAAAAATTCCTTTTTATTTACTTTTATTATATAAATACCGCACGAGAGTCCCGTCCCAACTACTCCCGTCTGGAGCCAGTGCGACTACGGCATGCTTAATTGAAGTATGTTGTGAGGCTGAAGGTGGTGTCAGGGAGGGGAACGAGGTGGGGAGGAGGAAGGTTATGAAGTATCTGGCCATTCAGATATGGTCACCGAACACGGTAAAGGCAATTTAAACAACGTTTCAAATAGGAATGGTGGTCTTAAAACAGTGCAAAACTGACAGTATTTTCCACTCTGGAACGTGCTAAAAAATACTATATATTTTTTTAATGAATAGATTGTGAAATAACACAAATAAATCAAATAAAATTGGCTTGGAAAAGTCGGGATTCGAATTACGACCTTCGGATTGCCGGTCGAGAGCTTTACGGTAGATTCAGACTGGGTCGACGTACGTATGCATCGCTACGCCTAACAATATCTGGGCTACTTAGCAACCATAGATTTTCTATGAAAATTTATGGTCTGTGGCCATTTTCATAGAAAATGTATAAGTTGCTAAGAATTATTTGGCGTAGCGATGCGTACGTACGTCGTCCAGTCTGAATCTACCTTTATCCTTCGATCACGGAGGTCGCGTTACTGCAATTATTTGGGTCCTCAACCTGAGAATCCATGTACTAGAAGCCAAGCAGCAAACCGATCTACCTCAGTTATTAATGAAGTTATCAATGGCCAATTTCAGACGACCTATTAGTATGATTCTATTTAGCCCAACCCAATTTATTTTTTTATGGTGCCTAAAATGATTTATTATTTATTACTAATGAATACCATTGTGGCAATAGATTTTCTATTATGTGGGATACTTTGAAATATATTTTCCCACTTTAAACGTCTTCTTAATTAATTATTATTTTTTAATTGATAAACTACTGTTTAAGACAAGATTTTTATGCATAGCACAAAGGGTAACACTAAGAATCAATAATTATTAGCCGGAAACACTCATCCATATTGAAAAAATCTTCCGAGAAATAATAATTAATATTTGACGAGTTAAAGAATTTTCACCAAAAATGTAGACACGATATGTCTCGAAACCACCTAGTGGGAGATTTAGCACTTACAATACCTTTCTCGTATAAAATAAAGTTGGTTGTTTGCAGGTGAAGAAATGTAATAAGTAGTAATTGTTGAATGAAAACACTAGTATAATATATTGAATTATTTGGCGGGTAAGAGATAAGCCGACGTAGCTCAGTGGATAAACAATTGACCGGAAATCAGAAGGACACGGGTTCGAGTCCCGTAGGCGACATGTATCTTTTCTCGGAAATTTTTTTTCAATCTGGATCAGTATTTCAGGCTAGTGTTTTCATTTAACATTTACTACTTGTTACATTTATTTCATCTGCAAACAACCAACTTTATTTTATATGAGAAAGGCATTATAAGTGCTAATTCTCCCATTAAGTGGCGTCGAGACATATCATGTCTACATTTTTGGTGAAAATACTTTAAATTTTAATTATTAATATTATTTCTCAGAATTTTTTTCAATGTGGATGAGTGTTTCTGGCCAAAAATTGTTGTTTATCATCATAATTGTTTAATAATAACGTGACTGCTTTCACTTATTTAAATGTGTTATATTGTTTAGATTATAATAACATATTTAGAAGTAGAAAATAAAGAAATTTAAATAGGGAATTACAAAAGATTGAATCTATTTGATTATAAACACATTTCAAAAGCGTCCAAATTATATATATTGTATATTGGCCACTTCATTCATCAGAATAACGTTCAATTAGTTGTTTGTGCCTGCTATTTGCATCGCATTTCATTTATATGCTGGCTGCGAATGTACTAAGTACTTATATATTGCAAATTACCCACATCACGCGCAGGGGTGTACTGCTGCCTAAACGAGCTGGAATTTCGTTCCGGTTTTTTTTTTTGGAGAAATAAAAAAAATTGAGCAAAACATGGCTAGGAAATAATCGGACTGCAGACGATACCCAAACGAGGCTTCCATGACAAAACAAAACAATTGCAAAACAGAACTGCAGAAGAAAGTTAATAAAAAAGTACGTATTCTACTCTAATCATAAATTATAAAACCTACAAAAATTAATCTATTTTTGTCGTGATCTGTTTTAACGGGTTCCTACGAACGAATAAAGCAAAATCAATCCATATTAAATGAAATCAAACGGTAATTATTTGGAATTCACTCCGTAGAAAAAAATCGCGAAGTATGCTCGGAAAATTATTTATTTAACGTGTTTTAAATGTGAAAAAATTCACAGTGTATCCTTAAATGGTACTTAAGCGTTTATCGAGATATTTTTGCTCTATTTTAAACGTGTCGTTTTTTTATTAAACATGTTCACAATTTTCGCTTGAATATTATCGTTTTTAATATTAGCACTCTCCCTCTAACTATCTTCCCTTCTTCTTCTTTTTGAGCGCGTACCACTGGGCCTTAAGAAAACATTTTATTTTACAGATTGTTTTTTTTTTAACAAATTATTATGATATTATAAAAAAATTTATCTCAATTAAGAAAATTAGACCGCTCTAAAATGGTATCTTCTTTCAAATATCCATAGTTTTTATATAAACAGCGATAAAAATGTTGTTATTAAAAATAAAATTCACGAAAAAAGTTTTACAATTGACATTAAAAATATAAATTTTGCTTATCACCGTAAACATCGAAATGAAACATTTTTTATAACACTGTAATCTAGCCAGCCGATTATAGCTATGAAATATATTCTTGCATTTTGCTGTAACACAAGTCCAAACGTTCCGGTACTGGAAAATACATAGTGCGTCCCTGTTTATGTGACGTCATCGTTCATTAGCGGTGGCGCCTGGCATATAGGCAAAAACCACAGCAGACAGCCACTGTCGCCTGCAAAGCAATCTACCGTCAACCGTGTAACTACTGATCTACTAAATTTACAAATGTACAAACTAAACCCACTTTTATAAAAACCCACATTATAATACTAGAGTTCCTGCCCGTGGCTCAACAATATTATCTGTACAGTTTTAGCTACAGGTAAAAACAATAAATTTTTGAAAAACATTTTTTTTAATTTTTCCATCAACAGACTCAAACTCCACCTTGAAGTAATAATTTAGCCACATGACCTATTTCATCTTTGGGGATGCTGTGTGGAGTGTCTTTTTAAGAAAGTGAAGGAGAAGAAGTTCTGGGAATAAAAAGTTATGAGGGGTAAGAATCTGAATTCGAGAGAGTTCTGATGAAGAGGTAAAAAGGTCTCCCTCAACGAGTTTCTTCCGATCCACCATCCAATAGGTGGGCAGACGCATCCGCCAACAAAAAAAAATTGACAAATGTCACCCCATAAACCGGGCACCCCTGTTAAGGCACCAAACGTAGCGAACCACTTAAGGTGACCTATGTCAGAGGTGTTGGTCATCCAATAAATGATTATAGGAATCCCAAAATAGAAAATATAGTCCTTTTGTTTGACAGATGGATATTTCTAAATTCCATTGTTTATAATTGAAATGACGTTACACAGCTTTAGAACTATGTTAATCAATCTAAAATTCGTTTTAATTGCAACAATAATATCAGGACCGAGTCATTTAGATACTCGCTTATACCTAGATTACATGCAGTTGGCAATACTTACTCAGAAGTAGTAGATGTGTTCAACTGCACGGAATATAGTTATAAGCAGGCTATAATAACATACCTCAAGCACAAAAATCATTGTTAGGCATGTATCATTCTTCTGAATGGATTCTAATTCAAATTTTACTATAGAATCTAAAGTACTTACTTCAGACATCATTACTATCAGAAAGAAGAGTGCACTAAAAATATATATAATCTCATTCAAAATTATTAAATTTAATCCAAAATTTTATATTAAATCTCTAACTGACACCCCTGGTAACAGAGTTAACTCCCAGTAGGTACTTGCCCAGCCATTTCAAACAAATATAAATAATGTGAAGGTAACAATAATCCCAATACAAAATTAATATGAAGATTTCAATTCGTAGAATTCAACGAATGCAAATAAAACTATGTATGTATGAATAGATATACTTGATGTTATTTTTTGAGATATTTCGATATTATTTCAGAGTACTTATTTTGTTAATAATCTGTTTCTCTCCTGTGTATCATTGTAAACGTATGTATCACTTGAATTTAAAAGCTTTTTATGGCGTTTAAATAAATAAATAATTTCATAAAGAGAACTTACCGGCGTAGTCCAGTGGAAACGTTCTAGACTCCCATTCCGAAGGTCGCGGGTTCGAACCCGGCGTGCACAAATAAAATTTATTTGATTAATTTGTGTTATTCCACAATTAATTAATTAAAAATAATATATACTACATTTGCGGCACGTTCCAGAGTAAAAGATACTCTCAGTATCGCCGTGTTGTAAGACCACCATTCAGAATTGAAAAGTTGTTTGAAATGGCTTTAGCCGTGTTTAGTGACTAGATCTGAATAGCCAGGTACTTCCCCCACCTTCCTCTTCCCCACCTCCTTCCCTTCCCCACCCTCCTTCAGCCTCACAACATACCCCAATTGGGAATGCCATAGTCTCACTGGCTCCAGACGGGGGCAGTTGGGACTCTTGTGAGGTATTCACTATAAAAAAAATTACCGTTTGGGAGTGACTTCGATATTTGATAAATTATTCAAATCCTGTAAAACAACTGACCTCCAAAAGTAATCCATACTATTAATTGAATTATGATTTCCTCATTTGACAATTTCTCAAACACATTACAGGTCAGTTTCAAACAGATCGCTAATAATTTCAATGTTTATACATATTACATGTGAAGCGTATTCTAATCACAAACTCCCTTCTTTCAATAACCAGTATTTTTTTCCTTCCTTTTTGAATCGTGAGTGACCCACATAAGCCGATAGCAAACAGATATGTAGTGTAAAAGAAATGCAAGTTATCTGCATGACCGGGTCGGGTGGTCACGCTCGGGTCTGTCACGCATGCTTTTGGTAGTTAAAAATATTTGTAACCACCCAGGATTGCGTGTATATTTATAGAGTTTTTTTTTTTACGTTAGGTCCACACAGGAGGCCCTGAGGAAAAAACCTCCCTCAGGGTCTATGTCATCTTTGGGGATGCTGTTTGGAGGGTATTTTTAAGGAAAGAAAGGAGAGAAAGTTCTGTGAAGGAAAAAGGTATGAGGATTGGGTAGGAATCTGGGGTTCAGTGTCTCTAGATCATCCGCTGCCAAGACCTAGACAGACCTTACCCCCATGAACCCGGGCACCCCTGCTAAGTCACCAAACGTAGCGAACCACTTGGCAAAGGTGTTAGTTATCCAATAAATGGTTCCCTGGGCGGCGGTACCCATTCCCGCCTCCCAAATTACAAATAATTGAGGACACTTTCAACAGCGATTTTTGTTTGCCGAACGTCACATTTTGTCACAGGAGGCCCTGAGGAGAGTGAATTCCCTCACGGCCTATGTCATATTTAGGGAAGAGTGGAGGGTGTTTTTGAGGAATGAAAGTTCTGGGAAGGAAAAGGGTATTAGGGGTGAGTAGGAATCTAAGGTTCAGTGTGTCCAGATCAAAAGACGTAGACAAACCTCACCCCATGAACCCGGGCACCCCTGCTAAGTCACCAAACGCAGCCAATCACTTGGAGTAACCGATAGCATTTTATATGTGTACATAGAGTTATTTTATTAAAATAATTAATCTGCTCTTACTGCGATACCTAAAAATACTAAAATCAAATTAAATCTTTGTTTTTATTTTTAATTAACTATACACCAATCTCAAGTTCTCACCTACATAAATACACGAACACGTAACGTACATGGTAACAGGCACGTTCATTTTTTCCTCTCAATACCGATTCTTTTGTTCGGGAAACTTGAGAAAGGCCTTGACTCGACTAGAGAATACTGCTTGAAAGTTGGCGATATACGAAATTCATAATACATGTATAGATTTCATGTAGTTGATTTACATCGTGGAAAATAATGCTTAAAAACTATTAAATAATATTTAAACAGCCTTACTGAAAAAAGTCGTGAAGTTTTTACACATTTTTTTGAACAACCGTGTATTTGAAAAAATTACTAATTAAAAACTGACAAAAATAATGCACGGAAAGATAATATACATTGCTTTTTTTACTTTCTCCATGGTGGAGTGGTAAGGCTCTTGTCTAGCGATCTGGAGGTCGTAGGTTCAAATTCCTGCATGCACAGATAAAATTTATTTGATTGATTTGTGTTTTCAGATTTTAATCATTTAAAAATAATATAAGGGATATTTGCGGCACGTTCCATAGTGGAAGACACTTTTAGTATCGCATTTGCTTAAAATGTTTTTTTTTCCATCTTCATCTTTCGCTTACTGTGAAGGTAGTAGGAGATTTTCAATTATTGTCAAGTTATTCATAACCCGGAAAAGTTCGTATTTCTTTTTTTTAATGGCATTAGCCGTGTTTGGTGACTTGATCTGAATAGCCAGTTACCTCCCCACCTTCCACTACATCATTTTCTTATCCTCCACTTTTACCTTCAGCCTCACAACATACCCCAATTGGGGATGCCATAATCTCACTGGCTCCAAACGAGAGCAGTTGAGACTTTTGTGAGGTATTCACATAAAAAATACTACAAAATCTGCAAAAGAGGGTTGTATATCTGTTGTATACACTGTTAATAATAATAATTTCTCATCGAGTTTCGGAATTTTCACCAAAAATCACCAAAAGAACCACTTGGGGTGACCTACGGCAGGGGTGTTGGTGATCCAACAAATGGTTCCCGGGGTGGAGGTACCAAAACCCTCCTCCCAAATTGAAATAGGAACGATATAATGTTTGTATACTTATTTATTTATTAGTAAGTAATTATTTATAATCTAACCTAACCGAACCTAATTTAAACTAAACAAACCTAACTATTGACAATTATAATTCAAAACAGGTAATTGAAATGTTAAATTAATACGAATTTTAGAGTACCCCTTGTGACATATTTTCCCTGATGATGGACACTGTAACGCTGTCCGAAACATTAGCTAAAGAAGTAGGGGTAGCGCTACGTGGCATAATACCTCAAAATTAAATCATGAGAATAAAAACTTTTGGACGCGGAAATCTCAAATAATATCATAATTAAAACCGATTAAAAATAATGTTTTATAATCGACTCAAAATTGACTTCCATTAACATCGAAGTAATAAATTGACTTCCATTAACATCGAAGTAATAAACTGACTTTTATTAACTTCGAAGTAATAAATTGACTTCCATTAACATCGGAGTAATAAATTGACTTCCATTAACATCGAAGTAATAAATTGACTACCATTAACATCGAAGTAATAAATTGACTACCATTAACATCGAAGTAATAAATTGACTTCCATTAACATCGAAGTAATAAATTGACTTCCATTAACATCAAAGTAATAAATTGACTTCCGTTAACATCGAAGTAATAATTTGTAATAAATTTATTTGGGGCTATTTATATTCGAAACAACTCCCACGCGGAGAAATCTCGGAGGCTGTACGTGGGAGGGACCATTCTTGGAAATACAGTAACCTCTCAAATCACTGAGAGAGATGGTAAGAGCAATTCCAATGAAGTTTTTTTTATCAATATTTCTGGCTTTCACCCTTCAAGACTGTTTTAAGCCATCATTTAAAATTATGGAGAAATGAAAGGTGAATCTCATATTTCAACATAACACACCAAATTGAATGAATTTAACTTGCATATGGACAAGTTCCTACTAAATTTACCCGCCACCAATATATTTTCCGTCAAAGATGACTATAATAACTTCAAATCAATGTTCATAACTGCAATAAAAATAATAAAAAAACCTACCTAAAACTAAATCTCTTAAAAAACTCATTTTTATGAATTTTTACTCAAAAGAATTCGTAATCTATTCTTTCATAAGTTGGCGCGCATATAATTATTTTACGGAAAAACACTCTAAACAAAAGTTAAGTTTTCAAACATAAAGAAGAATTTATTATTTGCGCCCGTACACGCAATATGAATATGAATAAATAGTTTTGTCAAAAAAAAAACTTTAATCTTTCAAGAAAGGCTAATAAAAACAAAATTGAATTGAATCACTGATGCAATATCGTATTTTTTAACCTTTCTTAAAATATTTGTGAATACTTCGAACTTCGTATTTTTTTTTAAAGTTAGAAATATTAAGCACATAAATAATAGTAGTAAAAAAAAATCACCGGCTAATCCCGGTAATTTGGGGATCTGCTAAAATAACTGAAGAATTTTATTTTCTTAGAACAATTATATCGCATTTAAAAAGTATATGTTATCTGCGATCCCTTGCTCTGATGATGAACGCAACAAGGTTTTTCAAAACGTTGTATGGATAAAAATAAAATATCACAGCACGACGAAACTCCATGAAAAGAAACCAATAAAAAAATTTACTATAATACATGTATTTTAAATTTTCGACTAAGTTGCGCCATCTCTTGGACCGGCTGGTAGATAATTTCAAAGAAATCCTTGGGTGAGTGTGAGTGCCACCAATATAGAATGTATTATAATCGACAAAGAGTATATCTGCCGAGTTTCAGCAAAACAAGAAGAAAAAATACTGGCTTCAGAAACGTAAATTAATTTTCATTTTGATCACGAAATGTATTTCGTCCTCAATTTGTATGTTTTCATAAACAGTAAGGGTAGATTAAGACTGGGTCGACGTACGTGCCCATCGCTACGCCTAACAATATCTGGACTGCTTAGCAACCATAGATTTTCTATGAAAATTTATGTTTTAGAATCACATTGGCCACACGCATCGCAACGTGCGATGTCTGTGGCCATTTTCATAGAAAATGTATGGGATGCTAAGTATTGTTTGGCGTAGTGATGCGTACGTACGTCGTCCAGTGTGAATCTTGAATTAAGAATATCTCTTCCACTAACCTACGTAAAATGGTCTGCGTAGGTTGTCAGTTAGAGGTGGTCCAATTTTGCTCATTACAAAGAAAAAGGTAACCGGGCTCAATTCACAAAATTTACAAAATGTTGTAATAGATATTTTCAATATCGTCCTGCTAAAAGACGATCATTCCGCATCAAAACATTACGTAGCTTGACACGAATTTATCCGTCTTTGGTGATCAAATCTGAATGTACAGGTATTTCCACAACTTCCTTTTCCTCTTCCCCATCTCCTATCCTTCCCAACTCTCTCGAGCTTCACAACATACCCTAATTGGGAACGCTTGTACAGCATTCAAAAATTTAAAAAAGATTTAGGGTTTAGGGCAGAATAATCACTTCTAAAGCACGATCTGGTGGAAACTTCACATCTAAACTGCGCTTTGGTTCCTTTAACCTTCCAATAGTTTATGACGTTTCTGACCTGAATTGTCAATTGACTGTCAAGAATTGGTATTTTCGAGTATCTGTACATTTAAGTCACTAAAACAAATACAAACTCCATAAATAGTGACCCTAGGCTGCAATTTGTAGTGCCTCATTCTCTCTATTTACTCTGCTAAAGGACACAAAGAAGGAAACAGATAATAGTAGCGATGAAAAAATAAATAGTTATGCTGAAGTATCTACTGAAATACATGATTTTTACAATAACGTGTAAGCAAATTACTATTTTCACTAACCTGTTAAGATCTCTTATGTTGTAGAAATCCAAATTCACAATAACTACGTTAATCGAACGATTTTCACAAAACTATTTCGTCATTCGAACTATTTCACAAAACAAATTCGTCATTCGAAGTAATCACTTGATTTTTTGTCGTTTTGACCATAACACCGATATTATCTTTGTCATTATTTCAAATTTTAAACAAATATATAATAATATTATTTATATAAACAAATCATCTTCATCAATTCAATCATGATATTTCTAGACCTTTGTCATTTTTCAACTATTTCACTTATTCACTAGTAATTCGTGATTCACTTTTATCGAACATGATTCACAGGACACTGTGTTGAAATTGTTTATTTGATTCACCCAACTATTTACGCATCAGAGTTGCAGAATGTAATTTCATCTACTAAAATAAATAGCAAAAAACCCAAATATTAAACTATTCGTCCGATTATACTGGTAAATAAAAACGCTTTATCCACAAAAAGGTTATGTTTCAAAGGCAAAAACCAAAATTTGTTTGTTTTTAATCGCTTTGAAGAAAAACGCAGAATCTATTTTTTAAATCAAAAACATTCCATTTCCATATTTGAATTAGTGTCCCAGAAATTAATAACATAGCTCGTTCGTGTTGTACAGAGCTTTATTTCATGAATAAATTATTGGATCACTGTTTGGTATAAAAAATACGCGCAATTTAATGGATTAAACAAAGAAAACTTGTATTTACAGAGATAAGCATTGATTTTCGTTAAAAATGACAACGATTTCTTTATAAATATTAAAAATAACACGTTTTTGTTTCACCAGCAATCTTTTTCACACGCGAAAATTCCAGCGACGGAAAAACTCGGGGTAAAAACGTCATTTCGTCCGGAACGGCTGGCGATTTCACTTTCCGTCAAAACACACGAAAGCCGGCGCTTTTCGAGACGATTTTTCGATAACTACTAAGCGCAATAAGCGGTAATTGCTGATTTTTCAGCTTTTGTCATATTTTCTGTAAAAATCACAACTGAAATCGGCTCAAACGCGCCATATTCCGCCAAGAAAACGCAACCGTGACTGAGACTCGAATAAATTTCGCCATATTGAAATGTGAACAATACTGGGAAAACAGCAAGGTATTTTCAACCCCTGCGTAAAGGGAGTCATGGCAATTTGTATGGTGGCTTAGTTCGGTTCTCCGGGTGGGGGTGGTTTTGATTTCACCCGTTGGTGAGGTGTCTCGTGAACTGTGTGCGGGGGTTGTGCGACGCGGGCGAGCTAGTTCGTATTTCAGAATGGATCAAACCCGTCCACCGATCCGGGTAGGGGTAAGGGGGTTCTCTGACGTCACTGGGAGGTCTGTGCTAGGTGCTAGACGCTATGAGGTGACGCGGCGACCCATTTTGACTGGGTTCACGTTGCGAGACCGTTAATGAACTGATCGTCAATGAAACACATTCATTATTGAAACTTCTGATCAAAAATCATTTTTTATTTCATTTAACCAATAGAAACAAACGGAGTTATAGCATGAGCTACATAGAATTCCGTAGTTCGCGTGGTAAATCATGGTGTGTGAAAGTAAATTTTATATGATTATATTATTTTATTTCACAAAATTCAGCGATTAAAATAATATACAGTATACTTGCTGCACGTTACAGAGCGAAATACACTCTCAGTATCGCCCTGGTGTAAGACCACCATTCAGAATTAAAACGTTGCTTATAAAAGCTTTAGCCATCTTTGATGACAAGATCTGAATAGCCAGGTACTGATCCACTTTCCTGTTTCTCTTTTCCTCCCCCTACCAACTATCTTTAGCCTCACAACATACCACAATTGGTATGTTGTAGTCTTACTAGCTCCAGACGACTCATGTGTGGTATTCAACTCTCGGACTGTCGAAGCGAGGGAGCTAATTTTCCAATTTGCAGTAATAATAATAATTGGATAATTTGTGGAGCGCCGTTTTTGTGAGAAACCACCAGAAGGGCAGTCTTATAATAATGAACGATACTAATAATTGTTCATGGCTAATCTTCTTTGTTTCTATAATCTATGGTGATAATTTACCTTGCCAAAATGGCAAACTACACTTCCCTATTTGCAGCCTATCGTAGCGGGGGGGTTTTTTACCTCGGCGGCAATGGGCGAAGTCTACGGGTTTGGGAGTGTAGTCTGGAACCTGAACGGAGGAGGGGTGGCGGAACGAAATCGGGGGGGGGAGTGGGAGCAAGGGGGGGAAGGGGAAAGATTGGGGGGGAGTGGGTGGCGATGACGTGCGGTGCTCTACCAGCTGCGCCGCCTGGCGGCAAAATGCAGAATCAGCGGTACCAAATTCTAAATCAAATACGCATTCCAAATTCAAATACTGTTGTTTTAGTAACCTTTACTATTGCAGATTCACACGCTTAACTTTTGAGGCAGCCGTATAAGAAACCAACGAACGAACTATTTTTTAAGTCAAAGTTTTTATTTTACACAAAAAATTGTTTCATGACGAGTCAACACATTGAAGAAAAATAACGAATAAACAAACATCGATTTACTAACTGTTAAGACCCATTGACCAGCGGCTGAGAATTAAAGTTCCAAAATGATTGCAACTGTACAGGGAGGTTCCGATGAAAAAGATCGATTGTTCCCCGTATCAAATTTTTTTAACTAAAAATTTAATAACGATTTATTTTATTCAAAACTTACTAATATGTATATACCTACATTCAAGTGAGCAATAAAAATGCTCAAAACGCATGATGATAAATTATTAAATATTAGGTATTTTTTTATCACAAGTATTTATGATTTTTCAATAATGTCTTATCAAAATAAGTGCGCAAAAAAACTGAAATATTTTAGTTTGTAATTATAGTGTATTTTCGTAAAAAAATACGTTCTCGGATTTATTTTTGAATCATTTTTATTGAACTAAAATTAAATTTCTGAAAAGTGTCTTTATTAGATTATGTATTGATTTATTTTTCTGTATGTGTTGTGTTGGATAATACAATATTTCGTTTGAAAATTTAACAAATATGCCAACGAACAATGGTATAACCTTAGTACATTAAAAATAAACTTAGTTTAAAAAGTGCATTTATCAGATAAAATACCAGTCTTTCAAAATCAATTTGTTTTTTTGTAAAAAAGAGTCAATACGTCTAGAATTTGATTTAAAACGGACAAATTTCCTGATTATACCCTCTTAAATATGTTACTATAATTTGGTTATGTTCTTTTTTGCCGCTCTTTTGTTTGTATTTATTTATTTATTTAGTAACTCCTTTTTAGAGTCTTTTATAAATGAATTCATAATGATAATAATTTTACATAACTGATAAATAATAATTTTACATAACTCAGTAAAAAATCTTTTGTTTTTATTTAGTAATAAAGTTAACCTCACATCTGTCGCTCGGACACCAGTGACCGGGCATTAATATATATTTTTTAAATGCGATTTTAACCCTTATGTATAAAGAAACTGTACAAGAACTAGGTCAGTATCGCTTGCGCCAATATCATCCCAGACGTTACTTTTTATTGCAGCAATGTAGCCTCTCGGAATGCTCTGATATCAATTTTCTATGTTTAACCTTTTATGTTTTATTTGGCCATCATGTGACCGACACACAAGAGGTTAAGATATCCACTGACTCAGCATAATTATTTCCCTACATTAGTATTCTGTGCAATGAGGAATGCGTATAGTAGTTAGTCCCAGAATTTCTGTACTGTTTCTCTCTTGCCTATCTAAATCTCATTTACTATTATTATCATCCGGTTCCCAAAAAGAATTATATTCATGTACCTACAGGCAAATTTTATGTTATTAATTTGTGTTATTTCACAATTAATTCATTAAAAATGATATATAGTATATTTGCGGAAGGTTCCAGAGTAAAAGATAATCTCAGTATCGCCCTGAAACAGAATTCATTCCAGATCTGAATGGCCAGGTAATTCCCACCTTCCTCTTCCCCATCTCCTTTCCCTCCCCACTACCTTCAGCCTCACAACATACCTTAATTGGTAATTACATAGTCTCACTGACTCGTTTGCAGACGGGAGCATTTGGGACTCTTGTGAGGTATTCATATTAAAAATTTAAAAAATAATAGATTGTAGTAAAATGGTTTTTAAGATAAAACAATTGAACGTTTTTGTGCACACCGATTATTTCTAAAGTTTCAAAAAAAGTTTTTTGAGATCTGGGTTCGAGTTGCGACCATTGTTTTATCATTTTTCTGTATCTTGTTCATTTTCATATTTGAATTTAGATTATTATTGTTGTCTTCTTCTTCAATGATAAATAATATTTGTTCAATGATTTATGGTGAACATTAGAATTTTACTTTTTTCTTATTACCTCAAAACTTAGTATTTGGAGATGTCTGACTAATCAACTGAACGATCGGTATCTAGAACTAATCTAGAACTTATCTAGAACTTATCTAGAACTCGTCTAGTACATATCTAGTACATACCTATCTAGAATCTACACCCACATATGTGTAAAACCTGTCTGAGAACAGCCTACGTACAATAAACTCTGATCGTGGGCGTGCAGATATTAATAAAGGTCACAGGTTATAATATTCATTTTTTAATTTTCACTTTAGCCACTCGAGCGCTTTTTGCCACATTATGGCACTATTTCCAAAACCTCGGATTGCTTTGTTGCGAAAATGTGGCAAATTTTCAAAAAAAAAAAAAATTTAAAACGACTGTATAATATATTGTACATTCAAAATATAACAAAATAAATATTCTCTAGATACATTGAAATGTTTTAATGTTAATGATTTAATTATATTTTTTTTATAAATCCTACAAATATGTGATAATAGATAAAAGATAGGGAAATTCGTTGGCTACACAGAACTATAATCAGTTTGTATGTCTCCATATTCAAATTCGGAGGTATGATTTTTTTAATGTGGGCGGAAAAATTTCCTTTAGCAATCCGAGAAAAGTATTTTAATTGCTCTGTCGCTCCAGTGGTTAGATTAGATGTAGGTTTTAACGGTCCTCCACTTTAAAGATTTCCGATTTCTAAGATAAATTAGAAAATCATATATAAAACTTATATATGATTTCAAATACTTAGGACACATCGTAACAGCGGAGCTCAATAGTGATACTGATATTGAGCGACAAAGAAGATCACTGTGCATTAGGGCAAATATGATTTCTCGAAGATTTAATAAGTATAGCCCAGAAGCAAAAAGGCAACTTTTTAACACACACTGCACGAGCCTATATACCTCGGAGCTGTGGACCAACTACAACAAAGCATCTCTAAAAATAATGGAAGTACAGTACAACAATTCATAGCGAATACTTTTTGGGTTGTCCTGGTACTGCAGTGCCACTGAGATGTTTGTAGAAGGGCGTGTTCCTGCATTCCGAGCACTACTCAAAAAACGGATCACCAGCTTTAGAACGCGACTAGCCACGAGTGAAAACGGTATTGTGATGGCAGCACTGCACTTCTGACAGGGTCCTATTTACAAGCGATTGAAGCAATCCCTAATGTCATAGAATTAAAAAAAAAAATTTTTTTTTTAAACATTATTCTCATTTTGATTCTGTATTATTTTTATTCGGTTTTCTTTTACTATATATGTATTATTTCACTATATTTTTTTTAAATATTTATTTGATATATTCTATGTATAATATGAAGCTCGTGGGATTGCACCACCTACCCAAAAATGTGGAATAAACATGAAAAAAATAATCTAACATAACTAATATAATTTGAGATTTTCGTGGCAAAATTTATTATCGGGATTATTTTTTTGTAATTTGATGCAAATTTACTGAATTTACAGAGGATTAACGTGACCAATACAATGTCACATACATAAACAAACACTTCACCTCATCACAATCTACACATCTGCCCTGATGATGAACACTGTAATGCTGACCGGTACGTTGGCTAAAGAATGAGAAAACGCAGCACGACATACTAACCCAAAAATTAATAACGATAATAATAAAAGTATGTTACTTGAAACTATAGATTTAGGGCACGCATGAAATAGGATCTTCGTTTTTCGTTTCTAAATTAAACTTCAAAGGTCTTCCCGAGTGGAAGATTCTCTCAGTATTCTTCCTTGATGTAAGACCACCATTTAAAATTGAAACGTTGCTTGAAATGACTTTAGCCGTGATTGTTTACTAGATTTGAATAGCCAAGTACTTCCCCACCTTCCTATTCCTCTTCCTTCCTCACAACCTTCAGCCTCACTTCATCTTAAGTCGGTTCCTCAATACCAATGATCGTGACCCCTATTCCAGCCTCACAGCATACCCTAATTGTGAATGCCATAGTCTCACTGGCTCCAAACCGTCGGGAGTAGTTGGGAGTCTTGTGCAATATTCACATTTAAAAAAGTCTACATTCTCCTTTAAACTACAGACTCCATTCCTCACTGACATACATCACGGTAAGTATCAGGACTCCTTTATGGACTACAGTATTCTATCCTCATGTGGCAATGTGATTGAATGACCTCGTAAAATCCTTTGACAATATTCATAACATCAAAGAAGTGATGGAACAAATTTATTGCAAACGATTTAGAAAAGTATTATACATCAGATTTTTACACAAGCTTTTATTTACAAAACATCTTTGTTGGTCAGATAAAAATATATGATTAAATTGTTTTTATTATAGGAATTTTTTTAAACTTTAAAGAACTGTACAGGAAGTTTTTTTTCGGTTTTAGTTTGAAAACCATAATATTAACATTAAAAAATACACGATAGTGATATTTTACACACTTGTACATTAAAAATGTAAATCAGCTTTTTTAATATTTGCTGTACACGTCGTAAATATTTTACACATCAAACTCATACATTATTAATCGAATTAAATTCTGCTTTGTGATTAAAATACATTACAAAAATTGTCGAAGTTAGTTAAAATTATTAGATAAAAACGTGACCGAACCATTTGTATCCAAACTGGTTGGTAAATTTGTAAAATATATCAATTTACATTGTTTCACGTTAAATATATTTTTATTATTTTCATTTTAAGATTAACGCCGTCGATACATAATTATTATTTATAAAATCGTGTCAACTGCAGAGCACTGAATGATGAATGATAAATTACGTAGAAGTTGCAAAAATAGATGCATATGAATTTAAATGTGCAATGCTTTTGAATTATGTAGTACATGGGACAAGAAGAGAGAGTGATCCTGGCTTCAAGTCCCAGTTAAGGTATTATTTATTGTTTTTATCGCCTTAATTTCAGTGCTCTTCAGTTGAGTTAAAATCCAATGTTGAAGCACCTAGCTAAGGGATCAATACATGGACATTTGACAAGCATCAAGCGATACACAGCAATCAAAGACTTACCTTTGTCGTTCTCGTCACTCGGGCAATCTGGAGTACTCCTGAGTTCTTCATCAGAACTGGATGGAGAATTGGGGGCTCGTCTTCTGGTCGATCTGCTACTAGGGTGTATCTGTTGTTGTTGTCTAGGATGCAGCAAATGAGGATGTGCTCTCATTAGTCCATCTAATTCGCCAGCTTGTCTAGGATCTTGCTGACTGTACTGTCTCCTCAAAGCACTGCCCGATCTTTGCAAGAGTGGGAGGTTTTCTTTCTCTGCTGCCGAGTGGGCTCTTTCTAGCTTGGGTCTCTTGTCTGCGCCGGCTATGGTGACGGTCTGCGAGAGGCCTGGGGGCCCGGGAGGACCTAGGGTGCCCACCACTTCGCCCCCGCGCATGTCCGCCTCTATCCGGCGCATGATGGCGTCCTGCCCGGCCCCTTTATGCATCCACTGGCCGGTCTTGGAGAGCAGTTCTTGTTTCTTTCGGCAGAGAATGCACACCCATATTACCTGGAACAAAAGATAATAATTCATTAGTTTTAGAAGGTGATTTCATGTGTTGAAAAAATATTGTATGACGGAGATATAAAATTAATCGTATCCATAAATTAGCCTTGCATTATTTCGTTATACTCGAGGTTCCCAAAATAATAAGTACTGTAGATATATTCAACATTTTTCAAATAGTAAATGTTCGACTAATTTACACAAAAACAACTTTAACTCATCTCTTTATATTATAATCTTGTTATATTACGGAAAAGTAATTATTTGTAAGTCTAGCTTCTACTGTCTTTAGATTTAGAATATATATTTATCGTTTAACACTTAATACCATGTATTTACTGAATGAATGACACACACCCGACCTGTCATTCGAAATCCCAGAAATCACATATCTCACTCTTCCAAATTCACTTATACTTAACTTTAAAAAATAAACAAGTAAATTTTACGAAAATACACAAAACACACGAAGCATAAAACCAATGAATTCTTACAGATACTTTAAACAAATACAAAATTTATTTGACAAAGAAACTTTTTATTATATATATATATATACTTATACTGCGACTAAAATATAAAATATCTAACTACTATAATAAGGGCATGTGGTCTAGTAGACGAAAATCATGTAAAAACTTTTGTATAAAATTATTTATATGAATTAAGAAAAAAATTAAAAACCTTTCTGACAAACCGAGACAATTGAAAAATCTAAACAAATTTAAAATCTATCATAATCATAAGATATATCAATTATTAAAATAAAATATTTGTAAACTAGCTTAAGTTTTTTTAAATCTACTTAATTCTTTCCAAGTCGCCACGTTTTTAGATGATAGACTTCGCTTTTCGGCCCATACAAAAAAAAACACTTTTCTACATCGAAAATTGCACGAAATGAATATTTTTTTTATATTGCTTTTAAATTTATTATGTTTTTAAATTTTCGATGCGTTTCGTATTATTTCGTATATAACATTCATTGTCAAACATTAATCAGAAAATATTATTTAAGGAAAAAGTGCTGCTAACTCAATTCTCATAAAGAATTACAAAATTATAAAAACATACCGACATAGAAACTTTCGAGAACATATTTTTATTTTTAGAATATAATTTCTAGAAAGTTTAGGTGTAGACAAATGTTTTATCCCGAAAGCCTTATTCGTGCGATTTATGTAGGTAAGTATGAGAGTTTCCGGCAGTTGTCCCATTCGCATGTATCGTAAGTGTGTGTGATTTTATTTTGAGCGGGACAGAATGACAGACAATGAAATACCTAAACGTTCCGCGTGTGGTGCAAAGTCCAGCCTCTTACCACTGTTATACATGGTTTTACACATTGTGGTCGAGGGGTGAGGTTCTTGACTCCCAATCCGAAGGTTGCGGATTCCAAATAAATTTTATTGTAAATTATGGTGAGCCACAAAGTTAATGCTTATTACGAACATACAAATTTTATTTGATTAATTTGTGTGATTTTACAATTAATTATTTAAAAATAATATATAGTATATTTGCGGCATGTTCCAGAGTGGAAGATAACCTCAGTAGCCCTGGTGTAAGGACCACCATTCAGAATTGAAACGTTGCTTGAAATGGCTTTATCCGTGTTTGGTAACCAGATCTGAATAGCCAAGTACTTCCCCACCTTCCTCTTCCCCATCTTCTTCCCCTCACCACTACCTTCAGCCTCACAATATACCCCAATTGGGAATGCCATAGTCTCACTGACTCCAGTCGGAAGCAGTTGGGACTTTTGTGCGGTATTCATATTAGTAAATATTAAAAAATCATTCAAATTATTCCTCTGCCGAATCCATGCCTCACTCCCATACGTCAGAGTTTTAGAGTTTTTAGTTTTATACTTGGTCAAATTACCTGTTTTGAGAAGAAAAAACCTCCGTGTTCACTCTTCGTGGTATAATGGTCTAGCATTAGACCCTTGGTTGATAATGATAGCAGGTAAATATATGTAAATAGAGCCAGTCCGGCAGAGATTTAGATTTCATTAGCTACTCACGCGCTCCGCAGCCCCGTGGGTCGGGTGGGGTGGGGTGGGTTTATAGGGCATCGGCTTTATTAGCGACAGGGGTGGCTTTTAGGAGTAGAACAAGCTGACGTATTAGTTGCTCGCTGGTACCAGTTTTAAGTGAATAGTTGTGAGAGGAAACGAACTTGCAGTGAAAAAGAGAATGGCATTCATTCTAGCTAGTAAGAGACGATCATTTTGACGATTCAAAAATGATATGTGAAGAGTATGAATTAAGGTTGAATTTAAAAGTATTTAAAAGAAGGTAAACGAAAACAGTATGTAATAGGTGTTAACGGTGAACGGTTGAATAATAAACACAAATCGGAGGAAAACAATACAATCACGAAAAATAAAGATGAGGAAATCAACAAACATGAATATGAGGTGCACACACTCAAAGAATAGAAAATCAACAAACTCAGTCGTCAAACATTAAGATAACGAGAATTAAGAAACATGAAGATGAGGTCTACTAACTTGAAGATGAGAAAATCAACAAGCATGAAGATGAGGTCTGCAAATTTAAAGACAAGGAAACCAACAAACATGAAGATGAGGAAGTCCATAAATTTGAAGACGAGGAAATCAACAAACATGAAGATGAGAAAATCAATAAATTTGAAGACGAGGAAATCAACAAACATGAAGATGAGGAAATCAATAAATTTGAAGACGAGGAAATCAACAAACATGAAGATGAGGAAATCAATAAATTTGAAGACGAGGAAATCAACAAACATGAAGATGAGGAAATCAATAAATTTGAAGACTAAGAAATCAACAAACATGAAGATGAGGAAATCAATAAATGTGAAGATGAGTTTTACAAACACGAAGATTATAAAAACATAAAAACAATTATGAACTAACGCAAACACAACAACCTAGATTCCGCCTCGGAATATGAAAGGACGGTGAATACACTATCTATCCTTTAATTGTCATTAATTTAAAGAAAATATTTTTTTTAAATTAAATATAACAATAAAAATGAATGGATGCATTTTTGGTTTAAGAAGTAACAGTTTTTTAGAAAGGTTTTTTTCATAAAACTCCCTGGCGTTGACCGGACTTTACAGAGATTTTCGAAATCAGACTTAGATAGTGATCTTTCCCTTGTTTGATGGTCAAGTGGGCAAAATTTCATCTATATCTGCATAAATGTTTATCGTCATCAATCAGTGTCCAAACTAAAAATCAGTGTATGAAAATATTTAGAGCTATAATTTTATCGCATTTGCACCTTTAATCGTTATTTCAAATTTTACTATATTCTACAAAATACTTACTGTATAGGGCCCAATAAAAGTTGCTAAATTAACACAAACTGTACTACGATTCTTTCATGTTTTTCCTTAGGTATATTAGGAATTGCTTTATCTTTAACTTTCCAAATTATTTATCTGTACTCTTGTTATTATAATATTTTAACATATCGAACTCTTTTGTACTTTCCATGATAGTGTAACCACTTAACACTTTTTCTATAAATCTGTAATTTTGCATGATGATAACGTAAAATACATTTAGTTTTATGAATCTAAATTCTTTTAACGGAAGTTCTTACGATCATGCAGTTGTTTTATAATGAATATTAATTTTAAATCTATATAAAGCTATTAAGTGTTTTTTGTGTCTTTATTTGTACTTTGTTATATAAATTATGTATTATGAACTCACATCATATTATTATTTTATGTTATACTTTATGCTATCTGCAGTTCAAAATCTGTTTATTTTTTTCTTCTCTCTTTTATTGTATATTACTAAAACATACATTTAATCGTACACTACCCTACCTCTTGCTATACCCATTTTTGTATTTTTTTCTTGATCTGTTTACACTAAATCATAAAAATTGTACAAATACGTAAAAGTCCATTGATAATTAATAAATAAAATATAATAAAACTGTAGATTTGTAGGTGAACCAACTGGGCAAAGAAGAAAAACTTTTTTCACACGAAGATTCTATATACCTAAATATCGTTGAGAAAAGGGAATGAAATCAATTTTTCAGAAAACATCGCCAAACCAACTGAAAACATTATTATGTAAGCAATAATTATTAGCCCGAAACACTCATCCACATCAAAAAAATCTCCCGAGAAAAGATACATGCCGCCAACGGGATTCGAATCCATGTCAACCATGTCAATCCATGCCAACAATTACTGCTTATTACATTTTTTTCACCTGCAAACCACCAACTTTATTTTTATACGTTATTATTTATTTTCTGGTGTCCTTTTTAGCAGCCCTAAACAAGGGTTGTGAAAGTCTACCTGTTAAGTGAGATGGTAACAAATTTAGCCTGTCTGTTCTAGCGAGAGATTATCCGATCTGCCTCCCTTTTCCCGTACCTACATAGTATATAATGTAGTGTCTATAAAATACAGGTTTTGTTCAGAAGGGGCACAAATAATGGAGGTATATTCCAGGATATTGCAACAAATATATATGTTCTCCGTATTGCGATTAGAATCAAAGGTATTAACCTTTAGCTGGTGACATGACAAATTCATAACACTATAAATGACATGACGCGACGTCTCACAGGCTACTACTTTAAAAGTAATTTTTTGTTATAAAATTCAATTTCAATGTTTCAAAATTGCGTTGATATTTATTGTTGGTATGTAATAAAAAACATGTCAGTAAATTCAAAAAACTTTTTTTATAAAATATGAAGAAAAAAAAGGTCATTAACATGTAGTGGTACTTTAGCTTTAATCCTTTAATCAGCTTTAACACGAGATCCTTATTTAAGTACTTTAATAGATCTAACTCATCTAATATGATAAATTTAACACTTTTTAATTAAAATCTAATCTAGAAAAAAAAAACAAAAACAATTACTTGACGGACTATCTACCCGTAATTTTTTTTTTTTTTGTTGTCGGGTTTTGACGTTTCCTCGCATTTTCTGCCAATTTGCACTAAAAAATTAAAAAATAGTTTGTAAATTGGAAAAAATATTTTTTATGACAACTAGGGACATGAAGCCTGACAGATTACGTCTGATTTGTTGGTTAGTTTTACTCACGTGTTATAGGACCGATGACATTTATATCTCCTTCCGCGGTCGTTTTGGCTCTATAAAACAAAAGCTACTAAGACGCGGAGCCGCGGCAAGCTGGGGAAGTAGCCAATTCTAAGAATTTGCAGGACGTGCGACGCCTGTGAGACTCCACGTCACTAGTTAAAGGTTAATATTGCGTATTTATAATCTGACCAAGAGAAAATTATTTATTTATTCACGTTAATATACGCCTATACTGGCGTTTACAACACATGTGATATCCATAATAATTTTGTAATACAGTAATCATAGGGTACAATATGCTGATTAAATTATATAGAAACCGTGCAGAGAGTAGTAGGTATTATGCTAACATTGATTTATTACGAAATGTTATTATAGCCTGTTTGTAACTATATTCCGAGCAATACCTTTTTTTTTAAAGAAAGACAAATATTCCCGGATTACGAATAACCCAACAACATTTGAAAATCTCCTACTACCACCCACACTAAGCGGAAGATGTTGCTTGTGTTGTGATGGAGGACTTAGCCATGCGAGGAATCGAACATGGAACGCCTGGGTGGGACCCAAACGCGATGCCCACTCAACCACTGACCGGTCTACTACTTCTAAGAACGCATTTCCAACTGCATGCAATCTAGATACAGCGAGTATCTAAATGACCCAGTCCTGATATTGTTGTTGCAATTAAAAATAATTTTCGATTGAATAATTCTTGTTGGCATATGGAAGGTAATTAAGTTTAATAAATCAGGGCTGTCTATAATACCATTAACATTTTTTTTAATTAAAAAATCAAGTCAATTATTATAAAATAATAATTTACTAACTAACTATAGTTAACTAATCATCACAACGTTTCCCCGCAGGAGTCGACAGAGAGGATGGACCGCCAAACAACTCGGTTTTGGCATACACCCTTTGCCTCATCCACATGCATACATCGTCTCATCGACTCAAGTATCTGAATCACTTGATCGCGCCATGTCTTCCTCGAGCGTCCACTACTTCTTCTACCATTTTAATTTGCGTTAAATATACTCCTTACATTGATTTCTTCATTCATTCGCTTTACATGCCCAAACCATCTGTGGGTCCCTTTCTTAAGCTTACTCATTTTGCTTAAATCAGCCTTGAATTCTTGGCGGATCTCCACATTTGTCACACGATCGAGGGGCGAGACTCTCGACTCGCAATCCGAAGGTCGCGGGTTCGAATCCGGCTTGGGCAAATAAATTATATTTGATTAATTTGTCTTATTTCACAATAAATTAATTTACAATAATGTATAGAATATTTGCGCCACGTTCCAGAGTGGAAGGTGCTCTCAGTATCGCCTTGGTGTAAGAACATTATTCAGAATTGAAACGTTGCTTTTTTTTATTTTTTTTTTATTTATTTATTTATCAAAAAATACATTTTTTACAAAATAAGGGTAGTCCCACAAAGCTGTCAAATGGCAGCTTGTCTGTAGGTTCTACAATTTATCACTCTTAATATTATACATAAGGAAATATTTGTTAATACATATTATATAGTTTTAAGGACACATTAGGATAGATCACATAATAATATTAGATTATTTGAATTACATCTATAAGATATTTCAATGTATATGCTTGAAATGGCTTTGGCCGTATTTGGTGACCAGGTCCCAATGGCCAGGTGCTACCCCACCTCCTTCTCCTCCTTACTACATTGAGCCTTACAACATACCCCAATTGAGGATGAAATAGTCTCACTAGCTCCAGACGGGAGCGGTTGTGCGGTATTCACATACATAAAAATAAATGGTTTAACCGCACACACGCCTCAGAGATCTAATTTCTACAGCATTAAGTCTACTTTCACCATTCCTGTGCCAGTTCCATAAAATAATAATAAATGGTAAAAAAAAAATATATATATATATTTCTTAAATTCTCCATGACATACAGGGTGTCCGGGGGTAAAATGCATTAACTTCAGGAGGTGATCCTACATGATGGTAGGAGTAAAAAAGATGAACAATTTTTTCGAAATTCCAACTTTTAGAGGTTCTTTTTTGGTAAAAAGATAAAATTAGTCCGGCGTGTGCAGCCAGCACTATTATTTTAATCTGTTACGATACGGGTGAATCACAACCATCTTGTATAGTGCTGGTGAGAGTAGCCTGTTAGGTTAGGTTAAATTACCTTGTTAGAGCGGAGGGTGACCTTGCCCCCGCAGCGAGCGCAGCAGCGCGTGTGGCAGTAATTGCACACGTGTCCCACGCCGTCAGCAAACTTGGTCTTCAGGCAGATGTGACACGTGGCGTCCAGCTCCACACCGGCACGCTTCTGCTGTTCGGAGCGCTGCCGAATGCTGTCCTCCAAGATGGCCACTTCGTCTTGCTTCCGTCTGCCAACAAATCAACAACAAACCATATTTATATTTTTGTAAATACCTCTAAAGGAAGTTAACATAAATTAAATGGCTGTCATGTCAATACCTCTAAATAAAGTTAACATAAATTAAGCGTTATCTGGATTATTTTTAGGGCATTATGCCCTAATTATTGTAAATTTAAACAGCATTTTCGAAACCACTGTAGTGTCCATCATCAGGGTAGATTTGATCTGGATCTAATATACCAAACACAACAGTCCTTTTGGCCGTGAAAATCGTATATATTTAAGTATTTTTATATTAGCTCCACGCGGGAGGCCCTGAGAAAAATAATCCTTCTAGGGGCCTATCTGTCTAGGCAAATATATGTTCGGAATGCTGTGTAGAGGTTATTTTTAGGAAAGAAAGGAGAGAGAGAGAGGGGGAGAGAGAAAGTAAGCAATGATGGCAAAATCGGTATTTCAGATGGCCAGTGGCCATGATATGCAGATGTTTGGAATTCCATTGGTTGGCGGCGGTTGGAATTTTAGGAATTTGTAAGATCAATGATGCACTAGCAAAGTTCTATACATGGCAATCAAGTGGCAAATCTCCTCCCATTGTTGTTCCGAGAAAGCTCTGCAAGAGAGGTCAAAAGGTATCCCTTAATCATTCTCCCCCGATCCGGCCTGCCACGCAGTTGGTGGTAACTCCAAGATAAGGCTCTCCTTCCATCTCGCTTCTAATTGCCTACACCCAAAAAAATAACCTTATTCAAGTCTCGTAGTTTTTTTACAGTCCAATCCTAGTAGAGGGGACAAAGATTTTACGGTATCGCGGCGTTATGGTAGGTTCAGACTGGACGACGTACGTACGCATCGCTACTCAAACAATGCTTAGCAACCCATACATTTTCTATGAAAATGGCCACAGACATCGCACGTCGCGATGCGTATGGCCAATGTGATTCTAAAACATAAATTTTCATTGAAAATCTATGGTTGCTAAGCAGTCCAGATATTGGTAGGCGTAGCGATGGGCACGTACGTCAACCCAGTCTGAATCTACCATAACCCTATTTGTTTTAAATCAGTACAGAACATAAGTTCATACACTGCATCATTCCACGTGTTGTCATTTCTCAGGTAATTAAAAACACTTGCGCAATAGCCAGCTACCGGTGAAATAACCGTTAATCTGCCAAAATGTCGATAAGAAGCCTTTTTTTAAACTGTACAACTAAATAAATAAAAGTATTGAAATAAATGTACACATAAAAGATTTTCCTTATATATGTCAGTTATTAAAACAACCTTGCTCATATATAATCTAATAAATCTGCATTAAAACAGACATTAATTAAATAGAAAAATTATGTAGTTACCTGGGCTTTATTTTACAAACTGTTCAATAACTTGACACTTTATTCGAAGCAACTAACACAATATACGATGGAAATAAATGTGTTTGCTGAAACTACCAAATGTTTGCTGCTATGTAAATTGCCTATATTCAGGCGCCTAAAGACATGGGAACGACAAAATAAATTATAAAAATATAGCATTCACTTGATGCTATGTAAATTGCCTATATCAAAGCGCACTCGAAATTTCAGGGAGACGGCAAATCTAAAGTTAATTTGATGCTTTCTAAATTACCTGTATTCTTTCAGGGAAACGACATAATAATTTATAAAAATATAGAATTCATTTGATTCTATGTAAATTGCCTACATCTAGGCGCCCTCAAAATTTCAGGGAGACGGCAAATTAATGTAACATTAATTTGATGGTATGTAAATTGCCTATATCCAGGCGCACTTAAAATTTAACGGTAACGGCAGTAACATTAATTTGGTGCTATGTAAATTGCCTATATCCAGGCGCACTCGAAATTTCAGGGAGACGACAAATATAACATTAATTTGATGCTATGTAAATTGCCTGTATCCCGGCGCACTCGAAATTTCAGGGAGACGGCAAACGTAACATTAATTTGATTCTCTGTAAATTGCCTACATTCAGGCGCACATCGATCTTTCAAGGAAATTAACACGGAAAGATTGACACAGAAAGGTTGCAGACAACAGGCGCGCGGCGGACCGACGGAACAGTAATGACGAATAGTTGGAAACTTTTGCAACGGAGACCTGGCTCTAGTCGCCAGAGGTGCATTAGAGACCTATAACTTCATTTAAATTTTGCATTAAAGTACTGGGTTAAATTTTGCTGCAGATGTTACTAAACATGAATAAAAACTAATTCTGTGGTTTTGTTTATATTTTTGCTAATACTAATTTCAGATTAGCAAGATTATTTTTTGGCACGACCCTTTGTAATGCGGTAGTATTTTTTGCTTTGTGTTACACTTAAGAGTCAAAATTCTAATTGGGATTAAGCTATGTTTCTCCGCATGGGTAGAAAGAGAGGATGGACCATCAAACAACTCTTTCATAGCATACACTTACTTGTTAAATTCACATTCATACATCTTTTCTGTTTTTTTTTTTTTACATTTGCTCCATACAGGAGGCCTTGAGGAAAAATAATTTCCTTCAGGTCCTACGTCATCTTTGGGAATGTATGTTGGTGATGATGAGTCGATAAAAACCTACTGGAGAGGTCAAAAGGACTTTCTCAATCAGTCTCTCCCGATTCGGCCAGCAACTCAGTAGGTTAGCAGATACATCCGCCACTAAGACATGGAGAAACCACCCTATGAACTTGGGCAGCCCTGTTAAATCACCAAACGTAGCCAAACCCTTAGGATGACCAATGGCAGAGGTGTTGGTAATCCAATAAATGGGTTCCCGGGGTATTGTTATATTATTTCTCTATTATTTTTTGTTGATTTTATGTCTATAATGATGTCTATTTTTAGTAAATATGTATGCATTTTGTCCAGGTTTTAATACTGTACCTGATTTTTACGTTTAGTCTCAAGTCATCGATTTTTTTTTTTAACTCCACACAGGTAACTCTGATGAAAATAATTTCCCTCGAGTACTTTTATAGACCCATGTTATAGGAGGGAGGATACACAGAGACCAGCAAATTGTCCCACAGCCGAGCTATTGAACTCAAAAACGAATCGTAATCATGTAACAAATGTTAAGATGTCAACCGTGTACATATGTTGGGCGCGCCTTTGGCGTGTTTCCCGAGTATGCACTGATGCCGAAGGAGTTAATGACGCTAGATCACTCGAAGCATCTTCCATTTAAATAAAGGTAGAACAACGGCATTGTTTCCGCATCCATCGCCTGGTTAATGGTTAATTATAATCTTACTAATGAAAAAAATATATTTATTTGTTTGTCCCTTATGCGGACTATACTTAAAGAATTTATCCGATTGTGATGAAACTATGGTAATTTTTTATGTGTATGCCCGTGAAGGTTTCAATATATAATGCATGTAAGTTCTAGCGTTATGAAATTATTTCCTATACCATTCATCCTGTTGGCAAAGGGAAGGATTGCATTGAATGGGGGCGGGAAGTTGAACATTTGGAAAGGACTCATAGGAGAGGAATAACGAGGGGATGGGAGACGTGGGGGTGCACAGGGAGGGATTGCAAAGGAGACATAGTAACGGTATGGGATAGCAGGTGGTAAATTTCGAAAATCCATGCTTATCACACAGACAGATGTACGTGGCCTGCTCACCAGACGATAAAAGAAAAAATATTGTCTATCCAAAAGGACCAAGAAGGTGCATGCTGGGTACTGGCTAGTATTTGATAAATTAAATTCAAAAGCCGGCCCAGTTTCCAGGCGCACTTTATGTAAGCAAAGCGAGTTAGGAGAGTATTAGTCGTGCTGCTGTAAGAGGCCATATCAGTACAGCCTGCACGGGGAATACATGCCAACCAACCAACAGCTGTCGCCATTCCCCACCTAGCCTTGTTACAGGGATGGGAGCTACATCTCCGCATCGACATATTATATATAAGTTGTAACAAACAAAATAATGGACGTTAGATCGCGGACGTTACGTCGAAATCACAACGTCAGATTTTGTAACTTAACCTAACCTAACCTTATCCAATATAACCAAACCTAAGATAACCTAACCTTACCTAATGTAAATTAATCTAACCTAGCCTATTCGAATTTAATCTACTCTAAGCTAACCTAATTTAATTAAATCGAACCTAATCTAACCTAACCTAACCTGATCTTAACTAACCTATTCTAACTTATTATGTTCTAATCTTAGTTTAACAAGTTAAAAAATCTATAAATACAGGCAAAAAAAAACATAATTTATCGTAATCCGTACTACTTGTGAAAAATTACGGGAAATTACATTTGTAAGATTTGTGAAGCTGAAATTATTTATAAAATATTTAATTCTGGATAACATTGCTTATCAAAACCAAATATCATTATAAAATTACCGTTAAAAAAATATCTTTCAAAAAAGTAACCAAAGAAATAAACGTTCAAATCTAGAATTATAAATTGATTAATAAAAAATCAATATAAATGCTACCTACTTTATGGCTTGTCAGAAATATAGTTTCAATTTTGAAAATTAAAAGTTGAATAATATAAATACACAGGAATATTTCACACCACTTGACGCATGCCCCGATGCACCGACAACCGAAATGAGTACGTCTTGTTCGATTAGTGTGAATATATCGTGTTAGGTATTTTATAATATTTATTTATTTATACTGGGTTTTTACAGATGTTAGCATTTACATGAGAACAATCCAGTTATAAAAACTCAGTTATTGTACAAATAGGGACATACAATTACAAAAAATCTACAATTACATACAATTAAATACAGATAAACACAATTAGAAACATCACCAATAAAAAATATACAAAATTATATATACAAGCTCACTCAAGTAACAGATATTACAATGAGAGGCTAGAGACATATGAAACACGAGAGGCATGCATAGAGAGACAAATGACACAATTTAATTAGTTTAGCATTTTTATTTAACAGCGCCAGAACTTTTTTTCTGAATCCGTACAAATTATCGACAAAAATATCTACTTCAGCACACTCTATCTTGTTATATAGTCGACACATCTGGGTCAGAGGGCTAAAGTGTGCGATATTATTTTTAAATGTATTCAGGTGAAAAATGTTATGACGTCTTAAACAATGGGAATTGGGAACATTTATTTCAATATTGCTAAGACATAGTGTAGTATCAAGATGGCCGTGGATGATTTTAATATCATTGAAAGATGTCGTAATTTTTAAAGTTTTCTAAGGCCTAGTTATCTCGCAGATATTCACGTATGACAAAGTCATCAACTTGCCATTCAAAACCGTTAAAAACCGATTCTAAGTCCGTTTCAAATTTTGTACAAATTATGATGTGCAGAAGAGGATAACTAATGGTAGATTCAGACTGGGTCGACGTACGTGCCCATCTCTACGCCTAACAATATCTGGACTGCTTAGCAACCATAGATTTTCAATGAAAATTTATGTTTTAGAATCACATTGGCCACACGCATCGCGACGTGCGATGTCTGTGGCCATTTTCTTAGAAAATGTATGGGTTGCTAAGCATTGTTTGAGTAGCGATGCGTACGTACGTCGTCCAGTCTGAACCTACCATTACTGACATGTTGTTAAACTTGTCAGCTTATTGCATTTTGTTAGATATCTGAAACGCACTTAGAACCGGCGTTTAACGGGGACCCTCCAAATGTTAAAAAACCTACGTATAACATTATCAAATATATATATATATTATCAAAAAAACGCATAACTTCAAATCCACAAAGATAAACTAACAACAAAGTCTTGTAGCACCAGGCCGAGAACCTTAGGACAAATAATAATCCCTAAACTTAATACCACAACAGCCCAACATCATTACACATACTCAGCCATAAAATGCTATAACGAACTCCCTAAAGAAATCCAATCCGAGAGGAATTATGAAATTTTTAAACAAAAACTTAAAAAACATTTTACTATTAATTATTAATTAATTATCTGTTACGATCTTATATTTCTATTATGCACAAAAAATGCCAACTTATATATTCTCGATGTATAAAAATTTTAATATTTTAATTAATGAAGATAATATTAGCGAAAGTCAATCGAAAATCCGAAACAGAAAAATCAGAAAAAGATACGGATACATCTGGGACTCGAACCCAGGTCCTCCGGCAATCCGGGCCGACGCGCTATCCACTGCGCCAACGTATCCCTATCCGATTCGGTCATTTTTAACTGTATCATACTTCGGCCCGGATTGCCGGAGGACCTGGGTTCGAGTCCCAGATGTATCCGTATCTTTTTCTGATTTTTCTGTTTCGGATTTTCGATTAACTTTCGCTAATATTATCTTCATTAATTAAAATATTATAATTTGAGGTTTAACTCTTTAAGTTAAAAAGTTAAAAATAAAAATAAAAATATTTCATCCTAGACTTGCAGATAAAGTCAATAGATGTCGCATATTAATAAAAAAGTGATAAAATTTATCCTGACACTATCTAGAGGGCATTTAGTTCCTTAATTTGAGATTTAACTCTTTAAGTTAAAAAGTTAAAAATAAAAATAAAAATATAAAAATTTTCATTATGTTCCATTATGTACAAAAAAAATACCAACTAATATTTTATTTATGTATACATATTTCCATTATGGACAGAAAAATACCAACTTATTTTTATATTATGTATAAAATATTAGTTCTATGTGCATGCAAATTGCAACAACTGTTAAATATGTATAGTACTGTCAACTCTGATGTACTATACATATTGTGCTCCATCTCTAAATACGAAATTTTCTCAATTAGAGAGGTATTGTATAATAAAAAATATAATAATATTAAAGAAAAAAAAAACCTTTCACTTTCTCACTACATAACTCAATGCTATTATCATAAATATTTATTATAATCCTAGCAAGTACCCGTCATGCGTTGCAATGCCAATCAAACAAATTAATTGTTTCTCCCAGCGTATCCTTTCCCATGTATTCCCGCCTCAGTTCCCCTCATGCGTCCCCTCCCCCTCCCTCGTTTCCCTTCCACCTCACACCATCCCGCATCCCCTCACCTTCCGCGTTCACTATCCACTCTCCCGCGAACCCACTCCCCACCTCCTTTATTCCCCTCCCCTCCCCCCGCCCCCCGCCCCCCGCCGATTCTCCTTCCCCCTCCCTTCTTCCATCCCTGCCGCTAAACTACATAAACTACACATATTTTTCAAACAAATTTCATAATCCCAGAACTCACCATTAAATATAGAGACCTTCGCGGGCGTTCGCACTAAACATTCGGGACTAAAGTTTCGTCGCAATCGGATTAATTGTATAGCAACGCATACGTGAAAAACAAACGTGTAATTAAATATTTCGCACCTACATTAACAAAGATTATGCATTATTTTATATTAGTGCAGTGTTTTCCATTCAGCTGCGCATTGTACGTGGTTGAATTTTGCATTGCACTGCAATGGGATTCTTTACTGTCGTAACGTGGTGTTCAGATAGCTTGCTTGTTACTTCAAATAATGCAAGTCGGTCGCACGTTTCGTCTGCTGTAATTTCGATACTTACATATAGTAAATAGATGAAAATATTTGAAAATTCGCCGAATTTTTGCAAAAATGTTAAAAGTTTTTAGTAAGACTTTTTTTTCAATTATTTCTGGCTTTTACCCTTCAATTTAAAATTATGGATAAATGAACGGTGAATTTAAATATATATTTTTTTTAAATGAACAAATTTCAAAATTACAATGAAGATTGGAGTCGAGTTTAGACTTAGAAGAGATGAGGTATGGAATGGGGGCGGACAATTTTTGATAAGGCTTGATAGAAGAGAGGATATTTGTTTAGAGAGGGACAGCCAAAAAATATGTGACACAAAGTTCCCACTTCTAGACCACAGAATGTACAATCTGAATGTACAATCTGAATGTACAATCTGAATGATTCTCATTCGAATAAGTGAGATATTTAAATTTTTTTTTGGAAAAATTGGGGAATTGTTGAAACCATGGTTTTGTGGGATAGTCCTATTAGTAAGTAAGACTTCTTTAGGGGAATTAGGACGGGTAACTGAAATCTTTTTTGGACGGAAGTAACATTTTGCAACGGAAATGACGTTAGATTTATGTTTCATCATAATAACGTCGTAGATATGGCAACAATGAGTGTGAAGCCTGGCAACGAATAACAAGACGTCAAAGCAAACTCAAACGTCAGACGCCACCCGATTATTTTTGTTTACTAATGTATAAGGTAAGTTCAACAGGTTTTGTTGATTATTAGATATATGATTTAACTAAATATTTTAGTTGAACCTTTTGATTTGTAATATTTTTACGATGAATATCAACCCTTTTTCTCTCTGATTCTTGTGAATTAGCTATTGAAGTAAAAAGTGGCAGTAGTGTGACAATAAAAATAGTGTTTAAAATAAAACAATAACTTTGTATACACCACTTTTATTTTTTTATATACTTAATGCCGACCGGGTTTCGCTACAACCATATTTTCTTCAGGGCAGTATATTCTCTACTACTCTCTACTACTCTCTACTCTCTAGTAGAGATTTACTTAATGCCGACCGGGTTTCGCTACAACCGTAGCTTCTTCAGGGCAGTATATTCTCTACTACTCTCTACTACTCTCTACTACTCTCTACTCTCTAGTATATTATATTAGTATATTAGTATATTAGCAGTATATTCTCTACTACTCTCTACTACTCTCTACTCTCTAGTAGAGAATATACTGCCCTGAAGAAGCTACGGTTGTAGCGAAACCCGGTCGGCATTAAGTATATAAAAAAAATAAAAGTGGTGTATACAAAGTTATTGTTTTATTTTAAATTATAATGTCACATCACAAAGTAACTGCTTCATACGAACAAAAATAGTGTTGTTTAGAATTCAAATAGCTGAATCGTAGGAAATTTTACCCCTTCACAAATCACTACTACTAAGTAATGATTTGTGAACAACTCACTAGGATAACCCGGGCTTGCATGTTATAGATTAATTAAGTAAAAACACAGTATCCTCTTTGATATTGTAAAGAAGGCATCTTGGTTCAACTAATTTAAGATTAATAACAGTTAAAGTTAGATAAAAAATTATTGGTATGCAGTATAAATAATATTGTGGAAATATTTTCTTTTGTTTATTTATTTTTTATTGTTTAGGTTGGAATTTGTTTGGTTTGGGGTTATATAATGTTTTGAGTAAAGTGAATACCTTGCTAATAGTGATAGGTTTTTTGTGAATAGTTGTAGATGTTGAAAAAGAAGATAACAATAATAATCAAAATAAATTAAATATGAAAATGAACAAGACCCAGAAAAATAATAAAAGATAATGGTCGGAACTGGGACACGAACCCAGAACCTTACGTCTTACCGGGAAATACACCTCTACCAATTGGGACACTGCGATCTATTATGAGACTGTCGTAATTGTCAACTTCATATTTCAAATTTCAGAATGAACATTATGGTAGGTTCAGACTGGACGACGTGCGTACGCATCGCTACTCAAACAATGCTTAGCAACCCATACATTTTCTATGAAAATGGCCACAGACATCGCACGTCGCGATGCGTGTGGCCAATGTGATTCTAAAACATAAATTTTCATTGAATATCTATGGTTGCTAAGCAGTCCAGATATTGTTAGGCATAGCGATGGGCACGTACGTCGACCCAGTCTGAATCTACCATTATTATCTTCGACTAATGTTTTTTCCATTTTATTGGCAGCTACCTTTATTATTGGAAGCAAATATTCAAAGAATGTATTTGTTACCTAGATAGTGTCTCGGATAAATATATCCGATTTAATTTTTATGGAACACCTTATGGTAGGGGTGTATGTCCCGGTAAACGTAAGGTTCTGAGTTCGAGTCCCAGTTGCGACCATTATCTTTTATTATTTTTCTGTGTCTTATTCATTTTCATATTTAAAAAAAATAGATTATCATTGCTATCTTCTTCTTCAATGATATATTACATTGATGGGAATAACCTTCAAAAGTTAAAAAGAGAGTTTTTTCTTATAAAAAAAAATGAATTGTAGATGTATTTGATGTTAGTAGTTGTTTCAGTGTGATGGTTATGTATTGTACATATTATAGCTATATATTGCTCAAATACCGTGGCATTGCAAACCATAAGACCCACTACCTCCGCAGATTTGGTAGAGATAGTGCGGTATCACCTTTAAAAAGATCATTTTGTTGTACACCCTGTTCGTAAAAGTCCACTCGCGTCAGTGAATGAACGCACAGCGCAGATAAGACACATGAAGTCAGAGATAAGCCTACGATAGGTGCGTCAGACATGTCGGTTCACAGCTCCCTAGGACCACTACGGGTCTACGGCTGACGTATTGCTACACAGCCTATTAATAGTACGCCCTTGCCCTGTTTCCGAGAGGATATGCAGATATATCTACGGTGTTTTCAGGCGTGACGCGATAGCCGACATGGCGGTGAAGCTTTAATTCTGAGCTTAGAAACAGTGGCGCCTGATAACGTATTGTCAGCACTCAAAAACACCCACTAAAATAAATATTATATAAACAATACTGACAACGATTTATCGGTCAATTCTATATGGGTAAGTGTACAAATTTTTTTGTATATCTTGGTCAATAACTATGTAACAATTCCGAAATATTTTGTTTTGAAGAGCTTTTATTTCACATGTACGTTTGGAGGCGTATACTAATATCTACAGGAATTTCAAAAACTGAACAAAGCGGACTAATATCTATGAGAATCCATGTGTTGACTAATATCTATACGAGGTATGTTGAAACAATATCTATGGGAACCAAAGTGAGGACGAATATCTACAGATCAAACTGCTGACTAATATCTACAGAACAGGTGATGTAGACGAATATCTACAGTACTGGCAGAGGTTGGATTTGCAATCATGTATAGCATATTGGCATAACGTAATATTGCGTTTGCAGTTTAAAGAACTTTCTTTTGTATCACAAACCATGTTACACAAACCTAGCGTAGCCGCTAAACTACTTGAAAACTGGGATGTTTTTCTTGCCTTGACGCAAGCAAGCGCTACGAAGGGGGCACTTTCTTCTGTATCACAAACCATGTTACACAATCCTAGCGTAGCCGCTAAACTACTTGAATACTGGGATGTTTTTCTTGCTTTGACGCGAGCAGCCGCTATGCCAATTTCAACATTACAGCAAAATACGTAATATTATGCAAAAACTTCATGTACGTACTTTAAACGTTTAAGCCTTTACGTAATTGAAGTAATTTATGCTTTTCCGTACAACCTCTTGCTCAGCTGCCCTCTGTAGATATTAGTCCCACCTACGCTCCATAGATATTCGTCACCACTGGGACCCTCATAGACATTAATCCGACCTTAGCTCTGTAGATTTTAGTCTTCACTCTGAAGGTCATAGATATTTGTCCCACATATGAGCTGTAGATATTCGTCCGACATACAGGCTGTAGATATTAGTATCTGGAGTCGTACGTTTGTCAGTTAATTTGAGTTTATCTGCTAGTTTTAAGAGCTAGTGAATGACACCAATGTGTTGAAACTGGTAACAGAAATATAAAAATAAAATAACGAATGTTCATGTGAAAAAATCGAGTATCTGGGGTTTTGCTACCAAAAAAATGATATCGGAGGTGCAAATAATCCAAAATAGAGCCTTACGTAACATTTTTGGCTTGCCTTGGGATACACATGTTAAAGATATTTACCGTCACGCACTTGTAATGCCATTTAAGATTGTTCCTAGCTTTGAGATAACAAACACCATTTTAAATATTATTCAGTGCAACACCCACACAAATATAAAACTGAACTATAACAACGACGTTCACCAATATAATACACGACAACACAACAAACTACATATATCAAAAATAAACTCAACAAAGTTCGGACTGAAATCATTAGAATATATAGCATACACTAACTACAACAAATTGCCAGAAGAACTAAGAAAGGTATATGTCTCTAACAAATCTCGAAACGGTATATTGAAATCCTATTTTTTTAAATGTTATTTGGAAAACGAGTCATACGTAGGTACAAACCCTGTTCTGATAGCTGTCCTGATTATCTCCAAGTACCAATGTACATCCTTATGATATATATGTAATGTAGTACCAATGTACATCCTTATGATATATATACCTTTGTACATCCATATATGATGGGCGCAGTTTATATATTTTTAAAATCCTATCATATATTGTAAATATTGTATGTAAACATATTGTATTAAGTCTGTATATTTTTGAGCCCGTACCTTTTATTGTATTTTCCTGATTTTGTTTTTTTTTATGCATTTCTACAGTCCATCATGGAAGATACTCTATTTTAACTTTTCGATACCAACAGTTCATAAATCAAATGATTGGTTATAATGTTATAATTCATTAAATCTTATAGGATATGTTTCTGTGAAATATCTGTAAAGTGATTCTTCATATGTTGTGTCTGTATGTTGCTTCTGTGAAATGTTTTGTAATTTTTTTTCTTATATTTGTGTCTGCATATTATAGGGTTTAACTTATCAAAAGTAACAATTGTCGATCCCTTAATGAGTTTTGATAACTCATGGGAATGCAACTTCGTTGTATGTTTTATTTAATAAAAAAAAATAAAATAAAAAAAATAAAACTCTTCAAAAACAAAATACAAAATGTTTATAAGCTTTTCCAGGGAACAAATTTCTCTGTGACCTCTTTAATTGTAACTTTTTTTTCACTACCTCCACGCAGAAGACCCTTGAGGAAAATAATTACCCTCGGGGCCTTTGTCAGCTTTTTGGACGTTGTGTGAAGGGTCTTTTTAAGAAATGTAGAAGGAAGTTCAGGGAAGGATAAAGATATGATCGATTGGTAAGAATCTGAGATTCAGTGTGTCCAGGAGTGGCGGACATATGAATCCATCCCTCCCACTGGTCAAAAGGTCTCCCGATTCGGTTCATTCTGGTGGGCAGAAAAATCCGCAACCAAGACCAAGATAAACCTTACCCAATGAATCCGAGCACACCTGCTAAGTCAGCAAATGATGCGAATTAGTTGTGTATCCGTTACAGACATTTCAGCATTTTTTTAAATGTTTATAAAGCGGAGGCGGTTTACGTATTGTTCGTTTGTAGCGCTATCTCCCATTTTACCCCATCTCTGGACAAATAGGAACGTTATCTCTCATTTCATCTCATGTCTGAACAAAGAGGAACGCTATCTCCCACTTTACCTCATCTCTGAACAAATAGGAACGTTATCTCTCATTTTATCTCATGTCTGAACAAAGAGGAACGCTATCTCCCATTTTACCTCATCTCTGAACAAATAGGAACATTATCTCTCATTTTATCTCATGTCTGAACAAAGAGGAACGCTATCTCCCATTTTACCAATCTCTCAATAAAGAGAAACGCTATTTATTTATTTATTTATTGTTTGAAACATTTACAGAGTGTTAACAAGTATTACATTAATATTATTGCGTTGGGATGTGCACAGATATTAACACTCCAATTAAAAATGTTCACAGCATGCGTAATCAAGGTTTAGTTGTTACAAGGCGGTGATGCTAGTAGTGAAAATGACAGATAATAATAATAATAATAAAAATATATATATAACATGAGATACAAAATACAGAAAGTGTACAGAGAAAGAGAAGATATAAAAAGATAAAGGAAAGATATAATAATAAAACAATAGACGTATCATGGTAGAAGATTGTTAATTTGTTTTTTAAAATATGCGAGACTGTTTGCAAAGATATCTATAAGGTCACATTCAATTGTATTGTATAGACGACACATTCGAGACAAAGGATTGAAGTATGCGATATTGTTATTAAATCTTTCAATATGGAATATATTTTGACTCCTTAAATTACGTCTATTAGGGACTTTAATATGAATATTGCTCAGACAATGAGTGGTAAGAAGTTTATCACGAATAATTTTATATAAACATATCAAGTCAGTAAATTTCCTTCTTTTTTCCAATGTTATAAAATTAAAGTGATGTAGTCTTTCCTCATAAGATTGTAGTAAGGCATTAAATCCAAGTTTAAATGTTAACAGTCTTAGGAATTTCTTTTGCACAGATTCAATACTTTTAGAATATTTTAAATAATGTGGATTCCAGATAACACTCCCATATTCCAATTTGCTTCTGACCAACGAGTTGTACAAGATTATAATAGATTGGGGGTATTTAAATGGTTTCGATATTCTATGAATGAATCCAATCATTTTCAATGATTTACTTATAATATCACTGATGTGTACATCAAACATAAACTTTGAATCAAGAGTGATTCCTAGATCTCTTACAGTGGTGACTTTATTTAATTGAACATTATTAATAGAATATGCGTAATCCTTTCGTCTTCTGTTACGAGTAAAAGTAATAATGTAACATTTTTCAATATTTAAAAACATATCGTTTTGAATGCACCAGTTATTTAGTGTATAAAGGTCTTCTTGGAGCATAACATGATCAGAGTCAGTGGAAATTTTACGGTAAATCTTGAGATCATCGGCAAATAGAGCAAAATCACAGCGTAACATGTGGCCAAGGTCATTAATGAAGATTAAAAAAAGCAGAGGACCAAGGTTGGACCCCTGGGGTACGCCTGATGTTGCAATTACGGGAAGTGATTCGTACCCATTAATAAGTACTAATTGTGATCTATTTTCCAAGTAAGACTTAAGCCATCTAAATAGATCACCGTGAATACCTATCTGATCAAGCTTTTGTAGTAAAATATAGTGGTTAACTTTATCAAATGCCTTTTGAAAATCTGTGTAAATGGCATCCACTTGAGTTCTTTCATTAAACGCATTACAAACATAATCACAAAAGTCGAGAAGATTTGAGTTTATAGATCTGTTGGGAACAAACCCATGTTGATAAATGCATAATTGGGGTTTAAAATGTGTAAATGCAGAAATATAAATTATAGATTCAAAGGCTTTTGCAAAACACGATAAAATGCTGATTGGTCGATAATTTTTCACAAAAGATTGATCACCCGATTTGTGTATTGGAACAATATGTGCCTTTTTCCACAAATCTGGGAAAGTTCCTGTAGACAATGATTCATTGTATATTATAAAAAGTGGTTTAATCAACGCGCTGGAACAACATCTTACAAACAAGGGAGGTATTTTGTCAGGTCCTGGACCTTTGGACGTATCGATTTTTTCTAAACAAGATTTGATGGTTTCCATGCTAACATTGATTTTGCCAAGATTAAATTGGTTATTTTGTGTAACTTTTGGCATGGCAGTATATAACAAGGGATTAGATTGAGTATAAACGGATGCAAAATAATTAGAAAAAAGATTGGCAATCTGTTGTCCATTATCTGCAGATATAGAATCCAGGTGAATTAATTTGGGAATGCATTTGGTAGTACGCAATGATTTTGAATATGCCCAGAAAGCTTTTACGTTTACTTTTATGCCTTGTTCAACAGAGTTAATGTATGATAAATAGGATTCTTTTTGCATTTTTTTCGATCTTTTTCTTAGAATAACAAACTCAGCATAGTCTAGTGGGTTTTTATATTTATTGGCCCGCAGTCTTACCTTATTTTTCTCTTGGAGGAGCTTAATAAGAGACTGACTAAACCATTTGGGGTAGTGATTTCTAATTTGTGTTTTTTTTTTTGGAATATGTTTATCAATAATATCCCACAAAGTATCGTAGAATAATTGTACCTTGTTGTTCACATTCGAGTTACTGAAAAGTGAGATCCAATTCACATTTGACAGGTCTAGACGACATCCTTCATAATTTCCTTTCTTAAAATTGTATTTAATAGGGCAGTGACTATCTTTTAAGTATTTCAGTTTTTCAAGTTTTAAAACTATTTCGAAAGGGGGATGATGAATGTCGACCTTTCCTAACCCTGTTGTTCTGGACAGATTAATATCAGTTAACAAGTTAACAGTTAACTATCTCCCATTTTACCTCAGGTCTGTACAAAGAGGAACGCTATCTCCCATTTTATCTCATATCTGTACAAAGAGGAACGCTATCTCCCATTTTATCTCATCTCTGAACAAAGAGAAACGGTATCTCCCATTTTACCTCATCTCTCAACAAAGAGAAACGCTATCTCTCATTTTATCTCATGTATGAACAAAGAGGAATGCTATTCCCATTTTACATCATCAATGAACAAAGAGGAACGCTATCTCCCATTTTACCTCATCTCTGAACGAAGAAGAACCGCTGCGCGGTCTTTTTTATACAAAACTTAAATGGGTCAGAACTTAATAAGATTTTTTTAAATATATTTTAATGTTTGGTTGAGTATTTCGGCTTGAAATCCAATTTTCAGTTTTGTATGAAAAAGGCGTCGCAGCCGTTCCTCTAACGCCGTTCTTCCATGGAGCTACTTTCAAGCGACGCGATCGCCGCTCGTCTGTACCTTCCATACTATTATTAGTGTTTGTTAACGCTGCTACGCGCAGCACTAGCAAAATAGTATGATAGGTAGCGGGTAGCGGCGATTAAGTCACTTGTAAGTAGCTCCGTGAACGAAGGGCGTAAAAGTAACCCGGTCCCTTCGAAAAAAGTTCACCAGAGTTGTCAATGGATCTCCTTGTTCCACAATGTGCCTTCCCAGGAGGTATCTGAGCCTAGTTCCCACCAGGGCAGGACATTGACACCACACACATTTTCTGCATATATTGGTGTTTTCCACTCACAACCACTTCATGTGACATTTTTAAAAGGATTTAATGGATAAAAATTAACTGGAAACCTTGGGCATCTTCTTAACTGCCAGTATAGAATTAAAAAATTATATATTACTAGCGAGTACCCGGCATGCGTTGGGATGTCACTCAAAGAAAGTGTTTGTGTTAACCCCTTCTTCTTCGTTCCCTTTCCCCCTCAAAAAATTCCCCATCCCCTCCCTCCTTCGCTCCCTGCCGCAAAACTACATGAAATGCACGTATTTTTCAAACAACTCACACTAAAAACTGTATACAAATTTCAAAACGCCAGAGCTCACTATTATAATATATTGAAACATTCACGGCGGTGTACTTAACAACTTACCAAAGTTTCATCACAATCGAATGAATGGTATAGAAAATAATTTCATAACGCTAGAGCTCACTTGCACTATATACAGAAACCTTTACGGGCATGCACACAACAAATTACCAAAGTTTCATCACAATCGAATGAATGGTATAGAAAATAATTTCATAACGCTAGAGCTCACTTGCACTATATACAGAAACCTTTACGGGCATGCACACAACAAATTACCAAAGTTTCATCACAATCGAATGAATGGTATAGAAAATAATTTCATAACGCTAGAGCTCACTTGCACTATATACAGAAACCTTAACGGGCATGCACACAACAAATTACCAAAGTTTCACCGCAATCGGATGAATGGTTTAGGAGCGCATAAGGGACAAACAAAGATACATTCATTTTTATACACATACTAGCTGGTACCCGGCATGCGTTGCTATGCCATTTAATAAATAAATTGTTTCTCCCTGCGCGTCCTTTCCCATTCGTCCCGTTCACCTTCCTCCTCCCCTTCCTCTCCCGCGTCCCCTTAACCTTTCGCGTTCCCACTCCTCCACTTTTCCTCTCCTCACTCTACTCCCCCCCCCCTTTCTTCCGTCCCGCGACCACCCTTTCTGAGTTCCCCTCCTCCCTCCCGTATTCGCTTTTCCCCTCCCACGTGTTCCCCTCCCCCCTTCCGAGTTCCCCTCCGCCTTCCTGGTTTCCCCTCCCCCCTAAGGGACGAACGTCAAATGTTTGACAGGTAAGCAGGTAGAACAGTTTATATGGAAAATGAAATTGTTGTTTTTACTATCTTTCTCGCAATTTTTCCATATTTTCTCACCGTTTAAACCTTCCCTGGACTACGACAAACATTTCAAAACCAAAATCAGCTAAATCGGCCCAGCCGTTCTTGAATTTTAGCGAGACAAACGCACAGCAATTGATTTATATATATATAGAAGATCGATTAAGATTATTTGTAGTATTGCTTGTATTACATATTCACAGAACTACGCGTATCAATACATCACGTAAAGGCTCCGTCAAACAGAAGGCGTACTTACCGCGCGTCAAGGCGTTAGCGTAAAGGCTCCTTCAAACAGGCACCAAAGCGCCGTAACGTCGCGTACTTTCTATTTGAACGGCTTCGATGTATTCATTACAACACAACGCAGCGTTATACGTCCGGGACGTTTTAACGCCTTGACGCGCGTAAGTACGCCTCCTGTTTGACGGAGCCTTAAACAGCATGTAATTACAAGTACGTCTCTGCTATTTTGTGTGTAAACATACAATAAACAAGGATGTTGAATACCTAATACCTCCTACGTCACATGAAACAAAGCGTCATCACAATTAACAATTTCATCACAGATAGGAGTAAAATAGGGTACGTACTATCAGTGAACATGGTTTGCCCTCGTGCGTGTATTGTCAGAGTGCACCCGCGATGCGTTAGCGGGGAAATAACACGTCTAAGGTTGATACAAAGTCAAACTAAGCTATTATACTCGTCTAGTTTCTACTCGACTATACAATAATTAAAGGCCATTGACCAGCGGCTGAGAATAACAGTTTTAAAATGCTTGCTACTGTACAGGGAGGCTCTTTTTAAAGGAGGAAATTATTGAAAATTTAATGTCGACTTATTTCATTCAAAACTTGCTTTAATATACTACATTCAAGTAAGCAATAAAAATGCTCAAAACGCACGATGATAAATTATTAAATATCGTTTACTTCTTGTTACACATTGTGTTACACTTGTTGTGTACATTTTTTGATCATAAGTTTTTAAGATTTTTCAATAATGTCTAAACAAAATAAGTAGATAGAAAATAGTAGTAAAAAAACATTACATATTTTAGTCTGTAAAAACTTAAATAAACAGAAAAACTGAGTTTTTTTTTCGTCACAAAACAAATCTCGAATTTATATTTTAATGATTTTAATTTGACTATAATTCAAATTCTGAAAAATGTGTTTACTAGATTAAGTTTTGATTTATTTTGTTGTATGATTATATGATTTAAAATTTGTGTTGTATATGTCGTTTGAAAATTGAACAAATCTGCAAACGACCAACGGTATAACCTTAGTATATTAAAAATGAACTTAGTTTTTCGAAATTTTAAAAATGCGTTTACTAGATAAAATAACAACCTTTCAAAATCAATTGTTCTTTTTTTTATAAAAAAGAGTCAATACATCTAGAATTTGATTTTAAAAGAACTAATTTCCGGTATTCTCTGGTAAAATTCCCTGTTAACAGGCAAAACGCTTCAAGCCACAAAATAAAAGCTTTACAAGAAATAATAAAAACGAATATTTACAGATTTGTAAATCTAGAATTCTATTTTTGATGTAATATATTGCAATTTATCTAGCGGAGACCGTTTAAAAATCACCGGATAACCTGTGAAGCTAAAAGTATTTATAAAATAATAAAATCTAATGTTTGTTTGTTTGTTTGTTTGTTTGTTTGTTTGTGTGTTCGTATGTTATGCGTGGCCATACCGTTCACCCGATTGCGATGAAACTTTTGTAATATGATGTGCGTATACCCGAGATAATTATAGGATAGTAAGCTCTGGCGTTATGAAATTATTTCCTATGCTATTCATGCGATTGCAATTAAAATTTCATCTAATTGGTATAATTTTTTTTTTTAATTATTGTTAACATGCCCATGAATATTTCTATATGTATACTGGTGAGCTCTGGAATTATGAAAAATGTATAAAAAAATAAATGTATCACGCGAGTTGTTGGAAAAATGGGTGTATTTCGTGGAGTTTAGTGGCATGAAAAAAAGGCTGGGAGAAAGGTCGGATGGGGAATTAAGGAGGGGGCTTCGCGGGTCGAGGGAGAGGGGAAGGCAGAGAAGGTGGAAGCGGAGAAAGGGATGAGCGGGAGAGGGGAGGGGGGACGCGGGGAAAGTGAAAGGGGAACGTGGGAGGGGCAGGGGACGCGGGAGGGGAACGGGGGCGAATGGGAAATGACACGCAGGGAGAAACAATATGCGTTGCAATGCCACTTAAATAAAGATACGCTATTTCCATTAGAGGTGCAAATGAAAAATATTCTGTACCTGAAAGCATAATACAGGATCGACCATTCAAAGAATTAATCAAATAGAAGATGAGAAATAGGAGAGTACTGTCAAATAGTGAATTTTGGAGGATTCTTGAGTAATTAAGAATCAATAGACTTTTTTATGATAAATGGGCTTAACCAATATGATGTTACATGTGCGTTCCAAATTAGGTGGTGTATTTTTTATTAAACCTTTTTTATGGAAATTGGATGGTGCGATTAGAAATTGGATGAAACAAATTTTAAAGTTTTAAATTGCTGTCGCTCCAGTGGGTATAGTCGTTTTATTAATATTATCAATAATGGAAAATCTCTTTTATGTTACTTAAATATATTTTACAAGCTTCTTCCCGCGACTTCGTCTGCACAGGATTAGTACTTATATTAGCCTATTTTTTTCCTAGGTCCCATCTATGTTTATACCAAAATTCTTAACCTATTTATTTAAAATTTCTATAATTCTTGGTTCGAAGTATTAGGCGAGTACTTCAAATAAATTATTAATTTAAATATTTTCTAAAATAGAATTTTGATTTCACAATCATTGTTATGCAAAATGTCATCTTCAAATTTTGACATTTCTAATAAACAATAATAATTATTTATAATATAATATTGAAAATAGCTAGCTTTATAAATTATAGCCTATGTATTATTCTGATGTATGAGCTATATTATTGTAAAGTTTCATTAAAATCCATTCGGTAGTTTTTGCGTGAAAGAGTAACAAACATACATACATCCATACAAACTTTCACGTTTATAATATTAGTAAGAAAGATTAGTAAGATAGTAAGATGTTACCCGTATTTAGTTTTTTTTATTTTCACTGTATTTTTCCAAAAAAAGATGCACTTCATTGTATTTAAAAGCTGTTTGGGCGTTTAAATAAGATAAATAAATAAAAAAAATTGACGACGATAAGAATGGCAATTGGATGTCACTGGAAATGTAAAATGGCAATTTTTTTAATTGGATGACACCACAAGGAAATTGATTGACACAACTGGAAATTTGTTAATAATACCGAAAAATTGATAACACATCTTAAATAATAATAATTGGATAATTTTTAGAGCGTTGTTTTGTGAGAAATCACCTTAAGAGCGCTGTGGATGAATCCACTGGACATTGGATAACATCACTAAAAATTGGGTGACGTATAGAAAACTGTCAGGTAATAATGGGAATTGGATGACAGAATAGTAAATTAAATGACACAACAAAAAATTGTATGACTCCACTAAAAATTGGATGACACAACTAAAAATTGATTGAAGCCATGGGGAATTTGAAGATACCAGTGGGAAATAGATGACACTATAAGAAAATTGGTTATTAATATGAATCTTACCGCATGATCTCATTCTCCCGCTGCTCCTCTTGCTTCTGCCTCTTCATCACCCCTTCAATTATCTCCCTTTCCTCGGCCGTGAGGTAACTTAGATCAGGCATGTCTGCCATCGTGTAGCGGTCCCTCTCAACACTCAATGTCCCGCACTCCACTCTTGTACACCGCTATGTACAACAAACTCTCAATAACTCTATGACTCCCAATCTTGAAACTTAGAAAACTCTATACGATTTGACAATGTCTTCTCTCTTATAAACGGCAATGTACAATTTTTCTTGATCGTAATTTCTTTCACTATTTAACACCACTGAAAACCCAATGTCTCGCACTCTTTTCCACAGTGAGCGTTTTCAAATCACTACAAATTTAACCGACAAAGTTCATTGTTCGTTATTACAACAAAATACATTTCGCATTGTTCGAATTTCACCTCTGTATATGGTATTCAGGACAATTCATTTATAACAGTTTAATGACTGATGTTTGTCAACGACTCTTGTGGACTGACGGCAAAAAAAACACTTGAAGCTAAAACACAATCATGGCAGATAACACTGACCCGACGTTGGCCGATCTGTCAAATTTATCAGTAGGTATATTATGCGTACGAATTTTCCTCGATTTCAGCGAGTTTTCCGCATCATTTAAACGGAATTCATGATCACTTAGAATTGCTTCATTATACGAGTCTTATTTATGATATAAATATCGCAAATGTTGTAGCACAAATAAGTGTTATCGATTGAAACAAGGCAATCGGACCCTTATCAAAATTCACATTTTGTTAACATTTCTTATTAATTTTTTTCACAAAATTTTTAAATACACTTGTTTTGGGTATTATTCAAGTCTTTGTTTGTTTTTTAACTTTGCGATTTCAGTGGGCATACGTGATTCTATCTATATTAACACAATAAACTTTGGATCACCTCACCCAGTCTTTACAATTGGAAAAGCTCCGCATTTTATTACAATCAGTTATTCACCTCTGGACACAATTTTAAACGCCGTCTTAAATAAATGAAGAAATAATAATACCGAATTAATCCTGAAAGAACGAACGACTTTTCAAGATGTACCATTTTGGTGATTTTTTTCACATTTATCAATGGGTCGTAAACAAGAATTTTAACATCTTTTCAACTGTAGCACAGATTTTGCAATTCAAAAGCTTCTGTACAAACTTTGTTTGACTCGGATTAAAATAAATAGCCGTTTTAATCCGAGGATTTCAACCCATATTGGGATGTCTGGTCTGGGATTCCATATTGCAACTTGCAAGGCAGTTTTTTTATGGTAATTTTTACAACACTTGTTTGATGGAATAATTGGATGGTAATGCGAGGATAGTGTATTCGTTGGGCGCGTTTGTTGCTAACGCCACTCTGTTGTAATTTGTAATCCGCAGTGTTCGATGGTCGGGAACACAATATAATTGTTGTGGTGGATTTCTTTAATGAGGCGAGGTCGAAGGGTGGTCAGTGGCTAGTTGCGGGGGCGCGCGCGGGGTTCTCGGTCGCGTGGCGCGGGCCGGGGGCGCGGGGGGCGTGCAGGGCTCTCTGCGGCTCGCGGGGCCCCCGTTCGGCTGGATAAATAATAACTCGCGTTAAACATAAGCCAATGGCGGCCGCCGTGCAGCGTGACGTCAGCACTGGACGTATTGATCCCGTGTAGCCCGGCGCATGCGCCCGCCCATAGACAAGCGGCCTCCCACGTGAATAGAGAAGTTGCGATGGAAACTCGCCGGTGACTAGAGACTAGAGACTAGATAGACACTGCAACACACCACCCTCCCCTTCCGCTCCACACTGTTCACACTTCCATGGATTTAGCCAGGAACACAACCGTTTTTCCGTGCGGCTTTTCTAATCCGAGAACACCTCCTTTTCCTGAAAGCTTTCATCAAATATCTATTATTATTTTATTATTTTTTTTATTGTTGCTGAATACGTTTTTCGCGGGGGTTAGATAGAACATATAGTATTAGCAGTTTTTATGATACATACTAGGAGAAAAAAGTTATTCGAAAAAACTATCATTTTATTCGTAAAACGGTTAAAAACGGGACTGAAATTCTTACGAACAAATTAACAGGGTTTCAATGTTTATTGGCGGGAAAAATGTAAGAATAAATTATTATTATTAATTATTAGAACAAGTTTCGTACGTATACCGACAAATTATTCTTATATTTTCCCGCTAATAAACATTGAAACCCTGTTAATTTGTTCGTAAGAATTTCAGTCCCGTTTTTAACCGTTTTACGAATAAAATGATCGTATTTTAGAATAACATTTTTCTCCGTGCACTATTATATCACCGACATGATCACCAACACAGAAATTCTCAGGCGGGCCATAGCAGATAGAGAACTGCTCACATCAGTAAAAGTCAGGAAAACTTCATATCTGGGTCAGATAATTCGAGGGAAGAAATACCACTTGCTCCAATTAATATTAAAAGACAAGATATAGAAGGTCGCCAAGGGCCTGGTAGGAGACAAAAGTCTTGGCTGCAAAATGTACTAGAGTGGACCGGTATTAGATGTGTGGAGGAGCTATTCCGGGCAGCACAAGATAGAGACATATTTACCAGAAAGATCGCCAACGTTGAACGGAGAATAATGTTATTTGAAAAAACGATCATTTTAATAGTAAAAACGGTTAAAAACGGGACTGAAGTTCTTACGAACAAATTAACAGTGTTTTAATGTTTATTGGCGGGAAAATGTAAGAATAATTTGTTGGTTTACGTACAAAATTACGTATACCAACAAATTATTCTTACATGTTCCCGCCAATAAACATTGAAACCCTGTTAATTTGTTCGTAAGAACTTCAGTCCCGTTTTTAACCGCTTTTACTATTAAAATGATAGTTTTTTCGAATAACTTTTTTCTCCGTGTGGGGGGACCTGATAGGGCAAACGAAAAAGATTGTGAAAATGAGACAGAATGTAATATAGATTTTAGTTGACATCTTACAAATGAGCAGGTTTGGGCAAAATACATGCTTTGCTGTAATTAAAAAACAAATTACAAAATACTTAAGTCGTGTATTTAAAATACGAAATACAAAATGCTTTCAAGTCAAAGAACTGTAATTGAAATACAAAATACAGCATTTTAACCATTTTTATTTAAAATACAATACAAATTACTTTCAGAACCGTTGATTGCAATAAATTGTCGTAAGTACCCTTCTCTGAGAGTGCGTTTCCATAAAAGCAAAAGCTGACTAGAGCGAAGCAGAGACGTGCAAAAACTTGACTAATGATATTGCTCAAAAGACACATCTCATCTTCGCTCCACTTTGTAGACTTGTAAAGTTTTATGGTATAGGACCCAGGTGTTAGGTCATGTAAATAGAAACTAATCCAGCCCAGCCTATTTATCAGTAAAATAAGAATTTCCTTTTATAAACACTAGATTTTTAAATGCATCATCAGACAAACGGTTTCTTGTTGGGGAATGAATAAAACCTGCTAAAGAAAATAATCTTTCTACAGGTCCTGATGAGCACAAAATTGTGTTAAATTGTTTGAACTTTTTTTAAATATTGGATAGCACTCTGAGCTCTTTACTTTTATCGTTTAGAAAGCTGACTAAGCGCCTCCGCCCACTGAGGCAACTGAAAACTCTCAACTGCCAACTGTCTTTAATTATTACTATTAAATGTGACTATAGTGTACAGCTGACGATATATGAGATTATCGATAAATGGTTACGCAAATATCCATACGGTGTACAATCAATAAAATGTTATGTATTTAAAAAGGTAATGTTGCGCCTATTTTCCGCAATTTTCATAACTTGTACGTTAAACCATTTGCCCATTCGAAAATACGAATGAGCTATTCAACTTGCGTCATTATTTATACCTATTTATTTTATTTAAATAAATATATATTTATAATATAATATATATTTATAATATTATTTAATTTTTATATTATTTTAATATAATATCACGTTTTTCATTTACTTCATGAAAAAAAAAAAACTTTTTTTTAGTTGCATTTTACATGCAAAATAAAAGGCCTGTTGTATCACAAATTTTCCCGCCATTTTCGGCAGGTGAAAAATGTTTGATAATGAGTTACTAGCGTCAATTGGCCTTATTCGCCCAATTTAATGAAGTTCCCTGATAGTAGAGTTTTCCCCTTTGCATGTACAACTCCAATGCATGTATCTTTTCTCGGGAGGTTTTTTTCAATATGGATGAGTGTTTCAGGCTAATAATTATTGCTTATAATAATTGTTACCCTTTGCGCTATGCATAAAATCTTGTCTTAAACATTAGTTTATCAATTAAAAATAATCGATATTTGACGAGTTAAAGTATTTCACCAAAAAATGTAGTCATGAAATGTCTCGACGCCACCTAGTGGGAAAGTTAGAACTTACAATGCCTATCTCATATAAAAATAAAGTTGGTTGTTTGCAGGTGAAAAAATGTAATAAGCAGTAATTATTGTTAAATGAAACACTAGTATATATACTGAATCATTTGGCGGGTAAGAGGTAAGCCGCCGTAGCTTAACGGATAAAGCTCCTGACGGCAATCAGAGGGGCGCGGGTTAAAGTCCCGTCGGCAGCATGTATCTTTTTTCAATATGAATGAGTGTTTAAGGCTAATAATTATTGCTTATAATAATTGTTTCCAATTATTAGAATATGTGCAAAAGTGAACTTATTATACAGGTATTATTAATATAGAACATTATTAATTGGTCTTTTTTTGTTCTCCTCTGAATCTGATATTCTTAAAACGCTAGCGACTGTACGGTTGAAATTTAACAACCCCACTTCTAGTACATCTCTGACGCCGCGCCTTATGCAAAACCATCTTTATGAATTATTTAAATGCAGAAATTGGGAATTTTTGGAGGGCTGGATGAAAATCTTCAGCATGCCGGATCCGGCCTGCGGGCCGTATGTTGATGACCACTGCTTTAAAGGAAGAAATGATATTTTAAAAGGAGTATCTTTATATTTTAGAAATGGGGTCAATTTACTAAAGGTAATTTACTAAGGTAATTTACTAAGGTAATTCAGCGCATTTCCACTGCAATTACCTACATGACTTATGTATTTTGAATACCGCCAGAATGCCTTAGTTTTAGGTTGCCGTCGTGGCCCATATTCATTAATAAAATAATATTTATATAAAAACATTTCTATAATCAACACATTTTTAACACGGTCATAGATATTTTTACGACACGTGCGTCTCATTATACCATAAATCATAGTACCTTAAAGGATAAACCACCGGAGTCCACCTTGGACTTTTGTGCAGGAAAGCGATTTTTGTGTTTGTGAACTGAATGTTTGAAGGTCTATAACTTGTTGACTTACTGCAATAATTAAGATCTGTGAATGGGATGTTCCGTAATTTCATTCATTTTTGGCCACAGTTAAGACAAATATGTCAATTTATTAATTATTTTGATTTATCCTATACAGTAAGTTGGACTCCATGGGTTTTGTATTTAGTTAAATAAGTTAAATATATTATATTACAATATATTATATTGTTTATGGATTTCATTGTTTCATCCAATAATGTAATGAAATACAGAGAATTTGTTCTGCATATTCAACCCAAAACTGCCCAAAAGTGGACTTCCGTGGTTTATCCTTTAAGGCACAGAAATAAGTAATTTACTATTTGATTCACGGCGTGTCTTCCTCGAGCGTCCCCAACTTATACTAACATTATATTCAGCATCATAATGCGAATGTTCAGAGTGCAAATGTGCGAATGCGAATGCGAATGCGAATGCGAATGCGAATGCGAATGCGAATGCGAATGCGAATGCGAATGCGAATGCGAATGCGAATGCGAATGCGAATGCGAATGCGAATGCGAATGCAAATGCGAATGCGAATGCGAATGCGAATGCGAATGCGAATGAGAATGCGAATGCGAATGTTAAGGTACCACATTAAAAAAAAACTTTAGTCAACATTAATCATCGTTTTAATAAAAAAATAAAAACAATAAATCAATTCTTATACAGTAAGTTATAATCGTAATTAAGCAATTTAATAATCGAAGTTCAAAAGAGGCATAATATATTTCATAAAAAGCAATTTTGCAGTCTTTTCTCCCATGAGGCGATTTCTAAGAGGATAAGGCCGGCTGCACTGAACAATTTTTCAATCGGAACGCTGGCCAGTGGAGCGCTCAGATATTTACGAGCCAGATCTGTCAATTTGTCGTATTTCAATTTAGTCTTCCACCAGTCCAAAGGGTTTTCATCAAGAGAGGCTCGTTTTTGTTGAGCTTTGATTTCACAGCTCATAGTGTCTCCAGATTCTGCACCGTCTGAGTTTTCGCTATCACTTGAGGAATCTAGGATTCGTGCCAGATTGCTTAAAAGAGTTTTAGCAGAACTTGTCGAAGGCTGAATGCCGTTTACTATCCTGGTTACTCTGCTTAGACAGACTTACACTGCTTAGACAGAAAACAAAGGACACATGGACAGTGGGCGAGTCACGACATGACCTGCACACATTCGCATTCGCTAAACATTCGCATTGATTGTTGCGAATGCGAATGTCGATGCGAATGTTTAAAATGATGCGAATGCGAATGCGAATGTTCGTAACATCCCTAATCATAAGTTCTCCTAACCTAAGTTTTCCTATTTCATCCACTCTACATGCCAAAACCATATAAGGTCCATTATATTATTATCCACTTGGTTTACTTCACAGTTTTGAAGAATTTTCCAGATCACTACATTTTTAAAACAATCAAATATGGTTTTACCACACATAAGCCTCAGGGGTCTCATTTCTACAGCATTCCATCTATTTTCATGCTTTCTCTGCCAGTTCCATGCCTCACTGCATATCGCGGTCGGTATCAGCATTCCGTTGTGGACTGCTAGCTTCTGTTGGACAATTTATTTTTATTAGTGCCAACTGCATTCAGTCCTCCATTACCCTTCTTCCAACGTGCTTATCAGCCGTTCCATTTATCTGTCGTGAACACTTTACAAATACACAAACTTAATCACCTACTCCAATTATTCATCATTCACAGCTAAACTGCCATGGTAAGTAAATACACATATCCTTGAGTCTCATGTTTTCACTTACAGTTACCGTTATAGGATAGTGAGCTCTCGCGTTATGAAATTATTTCCAATACTATTCATACAATTGCAAATAAAATCTCATCCGATTGCTATTAAATTTTATTGAATTGTTGTGAACATGTCTGTAAATAAATCTATGTATATGCTGGTGAGCTCGTTTTTTTGCGTTAAAAAATGAAATAGGTCACGCAAGTTGTTGGAAAAATGGGTCTATTTTATGGAGTTAAGCGGCAGGGGAAAAAGGCTGGGGGGAGGGATATGCGGGAGGGTCGGATGGGGAATTAAGGAGGGGAGCTTCGCGGGAGGGGGGACGAGGGAGACGGGAAGGCGGAGAAGGTGGAAGCGAAATGCATGAGGGGGGGGGAGATGCGAGAAAGAGGAGAGCGGGAGAGGAGAGGGGAGATGCGAGGAAGGTGAAAAGGGAACGTGGGAGGGGAAGGGGACGCGGGAGGAGAAGAGGAAGAGGAGGCGGAAAAGGAATAAGGACGAATGGGAAATGACACGAAGGGAGAAACAATTTATTTATTTAAGTAGAATCGCAACGCATGCCGGGTATCGGCAGCGCCGGATCTGCCATACGTTCAAAAACGTGCAAAAAACCTGGCGCCCACTACGAAGGGGCGCCGTGATAAAATAAATATTGTTTTAAAATTCAATTAAAATATTCCCCGAATCGTTTAAAAATTACTCGTAATACGGAATTATTAGTTCGCGCTAGCAACACTCACTTACCATATGCGTGAACCTAAAGCGCGCGCATCGATGGTTAAAATTTAACAAAATACGGATTTGACTTACGTCAAGGAATTTTTTTCCAAATACAATATATTTCATACGAACGTAAGACCTATTTTTCCTTGTTGCTCTTACGACCATTGTATCGTTCGAAATTCAACAAACATTGTGATTGGTTCATTGATCGCTTCTCGTACGTATCTCCCTTCGTTGATTACAAGTTGCTCTTTGATGATAGTTCGTCGCTTTCGCAGCGTTATTGGTTTATTTATGTTGCCATTCGCGCGCGATTTGGCACCATATTAAATAAACCGATCAGAATATTATTATTTCTGAACTAAACTGTCTCCTGTTTTATATTATATTTTGTTATGATGTTCTTATGTTGTCCAGTGTCATAGATAGCTACCGCCAGGTCACTTGGAAAAGTTACTCTTGATTCTTGTTGGCGGGATATTAATTTATTTTAAACGTATTGCATAAATTTTTTTTTTTTTTTATATATGTATATAAATTTTTTATCTGAATTTAAAAAAAAAGTTGGGGGGGAGGGGCGCCATCGGTACTTCCTGCACAGGGCGCCAGATTTCGTAGAACCGGCGCTGGGTATCGGCTAGTTAATAATAAAATTCCATTGTTTTTATTGTGAAAACACATTTTATTTATCACTCTAGAATGCATAAAACAATATTGTATACACTTTGATCAGAAATTTGTAAAAAAAAGATATGATTATGAATAAAAATAAAAAGCTATATGGAAGTCTTTCAACAATTTAACATTTAGTGAAGGTTACAACCAGTCAAGGTTTAGTGATATAGGTGAAGATAACATATATTATGAAGTTATATCTTTCTTCTATAGCTAGCTTCCATACCTGCATAATAATTATAAGGATATCTCTAATGCCTTGTTCTTAAACCTCTTCTAAAATAAGCATTACAATCAGCTTAATTAGCGTATTTACTTGATTACATTGCAGCCCGTCATGTCGCGACGCGTTGCTTACTAATGAACTCTACTTGACAGCAGTGCAAACACTTTTTGGTGAGTCAAGTAGCGAGTTACTCGCCACTCGACTTACTACTTGTCAGGTCAGAACAAGGCATAAGTGAAAATTGCATAGTCACGATGGTAAAACTGAGATCGGGGTTTGTTGCTATAAATTAGTGATCGCTCAATATTATTAGCGAAGGCCTCCTTTAGTTTCCATATTATTTATTATATTGAATTTTTTTAAATGATATAAAAAATATAGTAACTGAACAATAATTTCAATCTGTTTCGCAGACCATATTATGTTGTACATAATATAAAATCAATCCTGTCTATATTTGGTAGTGACTCAATGCAATTGTAATAGACATGTGTAACAAGAGTGGAAGATACTCTCAGTATCGCCTTGGTGAAAGACCACCATTTAGAATCAAAAGATGTATATTTTCGTTGTTTGTTTTTGGGGTGTTATGACGTGTTGTGCTGCCTCCTTCTTTAGCCGACGTTTCGGACAGCGTTGCAGTGTCCATCATCAGGGCAGATCCGGCAGATCCGGCAGATCCGTCGATGTGAATTCGTCGGCTAAAGAAGGAGGTAGCACAACACGGCATAACACCCCAAAAACAAACAACGAAAATGCTTTTGGCCGTGAAAATCTAAAAACGTAACCAAAAGATTTATATGTTTATGTGAATACCCCACAATGCTCCCGTGGAGAGCGAATGAGATTATGGCATCCTCAATTGGTATGTTGTGAGGATGAAGGTAGTGGAAGAGAAAGGAGGTAAGGAATGGGAAGGTAGGGAAGTACCTGGGTATTCATATCTGATCATCAAACGCAGCTCAATCAAAAGACATTTCAAGCAACGTTTAAATTCTGAATGGTGGTCTTACACCAGTACGATTCTGATAGTATCTTCCACTCTGGAACGTGCCGCACATATACTATATATTATTTTGAATTAATTAATAGTGAAATAACACAAATTAATTAAATAAAATTTATTTGCACACGCTCGGGATTTGAACCCGCGACCTCCGGATCGCTAGCCGAGAGCCTTGCCCCTCGACCAGGGTGGCCGTACCTAATATAAAATCATTCCGGTCTATATATGGTAATGATTCGTTGCTAGAATTGACATGTAACAAGAGTGGCAGATACTCTCAGTATCGCCCTGGTGAAAGACCACCATTTAGGATGAAAACGTTGCTTGAATTTGTGTTTGTAGTTGTGTTTGGCGACTAGATATGATTATCCAGGATTTCACACATACTTCCCCGATTGGGGATGCTATAGTTCCACTTGCTTGGGAAAAGTTGGAACTCTAGTGCAAGATTATATGTTGCAAAATAAGGTTTTGAGCAAATTTAAATATTGTGTAAGAATTGTGACCACCTCTAAAACTGGATCAACTTTATACAATTTATTTTATTTATCAATGTTACATCAAATTAAGTAGCAGAAAATGGCAAATTTCATATTAATAAATCATATACAATCAATTCATTTAAGGTTGCAATGTTTCACAGAAATTCAAATGTTACATTGTCAGCAAATAGTCAATCGGCGCCATTTTGTTTTTTCGAAATTTGAAAGGATCTCGTCAAACGCCGGTTCTATCCATTTCAATAGAAAACACAATTGTCATGTTGTTATGCTTGTCAGCAACTCTGCCATAGGTCACTCCGAGTGATACGCTACGTTTGGTTACTTAGCAGGGGTGCCCAGGTTCATGAAGTGAAGTTTGTCAAGTATTGGCGGCAAATGCGTTTATCCAGAGACCGACTGAGGGAGACCTAACCTAGACCTCTTGAGCTGGACTCTCTCGACCCATCGCCGTGCACCGAGGGGTGGATTCATATGTCCGTCTCTCCTGGACACGTTAACCCCCAGATTCCTACCCACCCCTCACATCTTTTTCTTTTTCAGAACTTCCTTTTCCTAAAAAGGCTTTCCACACAGCATCCCGAAAGATGACATAAAATTGACCATTCGATGACAATGCTACATTTTATTTTCTGTGAAACAGCTAGTCCTAAAAGAACTTAGATACTTATATATATTAGGTATGGCACAATTTCCGAATTAACTAAAAACAGTAAGATTATATTAATTTTAATATGTACAACTTGCATTTTGAACAGACATTCAAATAAAAATACAGGTCGATCACTTAACTATACATTGTGTACACACTAATCAAAAATTACTATCTAATCACTAAATTAGATCATAAACACAGGTAATTTTACACGCACCAATTACTAACTACGCACAACACATCTTATAAATAACATTGGTATAAAAAAGTATAAAACAATATTTAATATCATAATGAGTACATATAATTAAAGCCTAGTTATATTTTTTTTTCATTGTTTTTATTTCTTGCTAGAGCAATCCCGATGAGTTACAAAACTCATTTTAGGACAGGAGGAACTTACAATTCATAGGTAGGAGGTAGTAGTTACAATTTTACAAAGGTATTTTGATATCATAATATAAGTTTTACATTCAGTACAGCATAAAAATAAAAATAAAGACAGGTTAAGTAGAACAAACAACAAGAGAAAACAAGTAAAGAGAGGGAAAAACAGATCCGAGTATATAAGATAGAACAAAAAATGACAAGATCCTAGATCCTATATTCCTAGATCTAGTTACGTAAGTATATAATACAGAAACTAATTGTATAGGCGAGAAGCTGGTGATTTCTACATCGCACAGAAAACCCAAATACCCTTTTTTTTCGATCTCAACATCTGGTAGCAACACCGTAGCAACAGATCTTGGGACTATGTAAGGTAGCGCTGCATTGGCGTCACCTTAACATGGTCAGAATAGGAGCTTGGTGTCCTATCTATCTTAATGTCCTACTATCTATTGTCCCCAATGATTTGCCTTCCCCAATACCAACAGGAAAGTATATCACATGGGTACTTACGGCGCGTTATCTTGAAATGTTTCTGACTCGCAATTGGTTTAGACTAAGATGGTAGGATTTGACAACAGGCACTTGTTTTTACGATACGGATTAATTTGGTGGTTGATTCATACAAACGCGATTGTTCACTATAACTTAATAATCCACTGTTTGTTACTGGCGGACGTCACAAATGAAACAACCATGGACTATTTCAATTACACTTCGGATTAATAGAACTGTCATAATCGGGCGGTAGTTAGTACAGCATTATTCGTCGAAATAACATAAGGTTGTTAAGATTGAGTAACAAAGGTACTTTTTAAAAGCGATAACAATCGGCGATATATTAGCCTTAAGCGCGGTATGGTGTACCAAAATGAGGAGTACTTAGAGACTGACACAAGTGGTGATCAATTGAATGCATTATGCAAATTCAACCTCACTGATAGAATCCTGGCTACGCCATAACAAACTCATCAAAGACCAATTGGCGTCACGTAACTTAATTTACTCGAAAATGACAGCTAAAATCAAAAAATGGTACATATATACCAAAAAATGGACTCCAAATGTGATGTAGATTCATCAGTTTGCCGCTCGTACCAATAGTTTTTGGACACCATGCAAATAATAGACATCAATGGAGTGGTATAATAATGGTTTAAGAATAACTTAAGATTTATCTAATGGATTTTGTGGAAGAATAATGATGCATCAAATAGACTGGTGGAACCCTCTCACATGAATAGAGAGAGCATTTAAAGCACTGGGTCCACATTTTTGGAACGATCTGCCATTTAGTTTGAAGTCAGAAACTAGTTTTGAAAACTCTAAAACTAATTTAAGTACAAACTTTTTTAGAAAATGTTATTAAGGGATCGGCTGCATGGCCATTTTCATACAAAAATCTGTTTGATTGGGTATTTTGACACCAAATCCAAAATTAAGTTTTTTTTATGAAAAACGTCTTGCAGCCGTTCCTTTTAACAATAACAAATTTAACACACCTTGAAGCGATTATATCAATAAATTGCGCTACATAAATTTGATCATTTTTATTTTTATAATTAAATGTAACAGCAAACAATTTCTTTATAATAATTTGGTTCATGGATTAATTTTAAATCAATTATATTTTAAAATACAATTTGCTGTACGATAACATACAAGCCATAGTTTTGATCAAGGTTTAGATTCAAATTGATTTTACATATGATATAATAATAATGTGAAGCTTAAATAGTGATCGGTCACTATGAGTCTACATTGAGTTCATTCTCCATTTTAATTTATATAAAATATTGTTATATAATAATATATACACAACACAACTATTGCACATATTTTATTTGCATTTCCCTGGGTTTTGAACCTGCAACCGCTAGACTCAAAAAAAAAGCTCTTACTGTTCGTGTCAATTAAATAATATTTTTATGTTCATCGCCAATTTGTTTATATTCTAATTTATCTATGGAAGTTTGCTTATGGAGTATGATGATGGTAAGGGAAGAACACGGTAGAGGCATCTCTCAGAATTACTATTGCACGAATTACACATAACATTATGTATCTAGTTTCTATAATAATATCAATAATAAACTCAGTAAATATCAAAAAATACTAGTAGTTCTGCAGTCAGTCGACCACGCGTCCAAAAAAAGTAAGTTTTTAATTTTACTACCTACCTACTTAATTATAAACCATAAATATTTTACATAACCACTTTTTTAAATTCTATTTTAAATTCTTTTTTTAAACATTCATCAGGCCGGTAGGTACCATAATATTGATCTGATTTAAAAGCTCTTCCCCATTCACCCAGGAGCCATAAAGTAAACTATTTTAACAAAGTTTGGGTACGAACTTTCTTAGTAAATTTTCGTAAATATTTTAATGTGTTCCATTTTTAAAGTGCAGTAAACAAAAGTACAGAAAATGATTTGACAGATGAATTATTGAAGGGAAACCAGAGGAAGTAAAGAAAAACTTGAGTTATATGTTGATTTGAGATTTGTTTAGTTGTTAGAGGTGATTTCGATTTGTAATTTGAGGATGATAAATTTGAGAGAAATAAAAACATTGAATTATTATTGATACATCATTTCCATATCCAAATTCTGACATTATAAAATAATATATGCAGTTAAAAAATATGTTGTCAGTGGAAAACCATCACTACGCATGTTGCATATAAGAGCATACACTCTTTGCTTCATTCACATTTATACATTCTCTTCTGTACTTCCGACTCTTAACAAGTTACATCTCAAATATCTAATTCACTAGATTGTGCCATCTCTTCTTCAGCCATTCCTGACTTCTGGTGTTAGCCTCAGAAATGTATAATGTATTCTCTTTATACTTCTTTTTTTGTTCATCTGCTCCACATGCCCAAACCATCTAAGGGAACGTACCCATACTACTTGACCCGTTCAGGGGGGGAAGGAGGATCTTAAAAATACCACGCTTGGTCACAATGAGGGGCGGGGGGCTTAGGTTTTTATTACGTAGTCAATATCCTCTAGGGAAATCTCGCATTTTTTCGAGCTATGTTCAAATACGGCGCTTTTTAAACTCGCAGGTGGCAACACTGACGTACATATGCCGAGACGTCAGCTGAGTGAAAACTGATAGTTTGTAGTGCAGTGTTTAACTTTTTGTGAGCAAGAAATGATTCAAAACCATATTTAGGAATTACTACGTGAAAACTGTAGGGAGAGTCTTGGAATATACTACACGTGGTCACCAAAGGGGGAGGGGGAGTTAAAAATTGCAAAAAGTGGGTCACGTAGTATGGGTATGTTAAGCATCCCCTTCTTAGCCTTATCCATTAGGTATGCTTACATCAGCCTTAAAAAAAACACTTATGTGAATAAAGCAAAAAAATCATACATTGTCAATGAAAATTAATCTAAATACATCTTTATGCTTTATAATTCACAATGTCGACATCTGTCCTTTCTTTAATGTCATATAATTACCTATATTTTATACAATTATACACTTTTTGCCAATATTGTCAAGTCAAATACTATAATGAGTAGCAAGCAAATTTTGATCTATTGACAAATAAGTGTTTTATATATTAACATTATATATTTTAATTTATGCTATATTTGTAATGTTTACCGATTGTATGAAACGGAAGTCACTTTAATTGTATAAAATATTCTTATCTTATATTATTATGTAGACTCGAAGACTGTTTTGTTCTTCTTTATAACATATAAGGGAAGTCACAATTGTCTTTTATATGAATTTGAAGCACTTTTGTTTGTCGTGTGGTATTCGAGTCTTAAACAAAATGGAGTCCGCCCGATATTGAGTATTTAAAAGGGGCATATAGCCGAACACCTGGAAAAAAAGATATCCAATAATTATAATTTTCAAAAAAAATATATATTTTTACATTAGTTTCCCACACTAAAATGATTCCCCTTAGGGTATATATATCATCTTTGGGGATGCTGTGTGGACAATTTGATTATTAAAAATATGAAGAATTATTAAATTTCAAAAGCAGCATTGTTAACCACTCGTGCGATAGCTACCCAAATTTGGGTAGACGATTTTTATGAATTAATATGAATTTTTAAAAATTTTTATAAAATCTAAAAATATGGGATAAACGGTGAAATCTAGTTGGATTCATTGGCTTTAATTTACAGTAAGCAGTTTAAAGGTTCCATATTAACATTTAAAGGTATGATATGAATTAAAACGAATGACCGAATCGAAACACGAATCAATTCGAGTGGTTATCAGAGAAGATTTATACAACTGTCTTGAGTTGTGAGCTCGAAGGGAGTGCGGAGGGGAAGGGGATGGGAAGAAGAAGATTGAGAAGTATTTGGCTAATCAGATCTGATCACTTTAAAAACCAAAACCATTTCAAGAAACTTTTCTATTCTGAATTGTGTTCTTTGGCCAGGGTTAAGAACAACTACTGCCACTGTCTATGAAATAGCAATAGACATTTTTTCGTGACCAGATCTGAGTAACCGCATACTTCACAACCTTGTTTTTTCCCATTTACTTCCCCTCCCCACCCCCTTCAGCCTTCCTAATACTCTAATTAGGGTTGGCATAGTCCAACTTTCCCAAATAATCGAGAGAAGTTCAGTGTATTCAAATAGTGGTACATATATACAAAAAAAAAATTATCGAAGGAAGCAAATACTTTGTGGTGTGCAATTATTATACATTATGAAAAAACACACTTTGTAAAACACCACTTTTTATTTGAATTAATATTTAACAGCCAACCGGGTTTCGCTTAGCTCAAGCTTTGTCAGGGCTTATTATATCTTACTTCTTATCTTCTTACTAATATTATAAATGCGAAAGTTTGTATGGATGTATGTATGTTTGTTACTCTTTCACGCAAAAATCACTGAATGGACTTTAATGAAACTTTACAATAATATAGCTCATATATCAGAATAACATATAGGCTATAATTTATACCGAAAGCTTGCTATTTTCCATGTATTGCAAACAGTGGCGGTTCGTGGTCTTTTTAACGGGGGGGTTCAGAAATTCAAGAGAAGAATGATATATTGTCTAATCAAAATTTACTCTTGTCACACAAATTAAATAAAGTTAGTGTTAGTTAGGGTACCTAAATAGGTACTATTGTTTTTATATAACTTGATACTCCTCGACACAATTATTAAACAACCAAAATGGTTTTAGAGGATTTAAATTGTTTAATGGTTTTTACAACACTCAATGTACGTTGCTAATTATTATTGTTTTTTTTTCAATAAGAATAATTGCGTAGACTGTAGAATATAATATAATTGATATTTTAAAACATAAAAAAACAAGAAACACAAATAAAGGTGGCCACGAAATAAAATTAGCTTTTTTCACTTACACTAAAAATCCATTATACACGTACACAAAAAATAAAAATATTTAATTTCCAAACTTTTTTCATAAACATTAGCGTTTTTTTTTTGTATATAACACTGTATTCCGTCATTGTGTGAAAAAATTAGGACAGAATATTCGCGACAACCGATAAACGCAACCACTTTCAATTTGAAAGCCGAAACAATACTAGGAAAGCTCAACACAAAATTGCATAACCAGCGACGTTGTTTGCCGAAACTTTAGTAAATGTACTCGTAACTAAGGGATATAACGACTTATCTATAAAAAAAAATACAAAAACAGAAGTCAAAATCGGTCCACTTCAATAGTAGATTTACAAATGCCATTAGTAAACGGTTGGAGAAATGCTGAAACAAGAAAAAAAAAAGTGTACACAAATGACTACAAAGTTAAATACCATAATATATAACATTTAACTTGCATCCGTCGGTGCAAAAGTCGCCCGTCAGCCAGTCATCCTGCGACAATCTCGGGCTTCGTTTCGGCGAGACTCGTCAAAGTTCGGAGGTCACGTGACATCTTGACTCGTGAGCAGCGCACCAAGCTACGTAGTCTTTTCCATTCTACCGTCACAGCGATTCGTATCGGCTATGATTTTTCGTATGGACAAATGTGTGCGGATCGCAACGCGCACAAAATGGGAATAGATAGGTACCGTATTTTTCGGTGGCGCGAGTTTTAAAGACGGAATTTTAATGTCGAGCTATCTGTGATGCGCTTATATTACTACACAACAAGATTGTTTTTTTTTTATCATATTTTTAATGGGGGTTCACCGCACAACCGCACTTTAGAGAAAACCGCCACTGATTGCAAATAATAATTATTGTTTAATAGAAAATGTCAAAATTAGAGAATGACATTTTGAAAAACAATGATTCTAAAACCAAAATTCTATTTTAGAAAATATTTAAATTAGTGAATTTATTTGAACTCACCCTTGAATCGAATCAAGAGTTATAGATATTTTAAATAAATAGGTTAAGAATTTTGGTATAAACATAGATGGGACCTACGAAAAGAAAATAGGCTACATGAAGTACTAATCCTGCGCAGACGAAGTCGCGGGGAGAAACTATATATGTATAATAAGTTAATAAAATAAGCCCGAAGAAGCTTAAGCCAAGCGAAACCCAGTTAGCTGTTAAATATTAATTCAAATAAAAAGTGGTGTTTTACAAAGTGTGTTTTTTCATTTAATACAAAATTATTTATTTTCATTTAAAAAGATACCACAAAGTGAATTTGCAATTATTGAAGAACTAAAAGTGGTTACTTCTTAAAGTAATAAAATTTGTTTTAACCTGTGTAAAGAAGTTTATACACTTATGCCGCTCGTTGAAGTGCGTTTCATCTTCCGACAGTGAGACGGGACATCCCGGGCAGCGAAAGGTCCAACGAGACGTCACCTGGAACAAACAGAAAAGTCTTTAAACTCGCCCTTCTCGTTCTTAAAATTGTAATAATAGTTCCATAGAAAAATACACTGTCTTCAGACATCTATCGCCTCGACAGGCGTCCCTGTCTTGCACTGTTTTGGCGGTCTCCGTTCATATCAGGCCCAGCCTCTCTACACACAGCTTCTGGAGAATCTCACATTTTAGCCTGTAGCAACCTTCGAGCCTTGGTATTTTCAGTGAAAATTAGTATACTTCTGTCTCATTATTCAACTATTTTTTTTTTTTTAACTATTAACCTCTTGCAGGCCGCAGTCCCCCTGAATAATGAAACTTCGAACTTCGACTTCGAATATGACAGCGTTCATATTATCAAGCGGCAGCCATTTTGTCCGCCATCTTTGGTGCCCGACACGTCATTGGCAATTAATATGAATTATTCGGAGTGGCTAAATGCTATCCAGTAATTCGTTATGTCAAGATCGAGAATGGCCCAAGCGATTCTGACCTTGTTCTTCCTACAATTTCTTTATGCATAAGGGGCAAAATCGCTTCAAAAATCCGGACCCGCCGGGGAGACTGCGGCCTACAAGAGGTTAATACATCCACTTTATGTAAATGGCACAATTATGTAACATGTATTTAAATAAATAAATAAGGGTAATAAAAGTATGCAGTAGAAAGATAATAGAAGGATGTAGTAGAAGGGTGGTAAAATTAGTTAGTAGAAGGGTAAAAAAAAATATATAGAAATAAGCAAACCTTGACAGGCGGCTTCCTCGTAACGTGCGACACCAAAAAATTCATGGCGATATCCTCGCAGTTCATGTACTCGTCCACCTTGTCCCTGATGGCTTGGGGCAGCCAGTGCCAGTAGAGGTACGCGTAATGGCGGTGCACGAAGGCGGCCCCCGTCAGCACCATGCTCAGTTCGCAGCTGTAGTTGGAATTGTAGAGCCAGCCCGAGTGGTTCATGTCCCAGGCGTGGTAGCGACCGGGGAAGCCCACCACGCGGTCACGGTGCTCTCGCCACACCCTGGAACAAGTGGCGATGATGTGAATGTTAGATAGTGTAGTGTTTTGATTATCCATGTAGTTTCAACTTTTTTCAATAGATGTCGATAGGTTAGTTTTTAATACGAAGTTTTGCAGCCCAGCAGATGGCTGCTGAGTTTGTTATCAGAAGAGTACCATCTGTACATAGAGAGCCTTTTACGTCTTAGGTATGAACGGTTACAATGATGGCTGGAGGATCGATTGAGATTGGCAGGCTTCCTTAATCAGCCATCATATGATAAAATTCTTTTACCTCTCATTTGTCATAAGCCCGCCGGCGGACGGATGACAGATTAGAGGTTAAAACATAAAATGCGATTTTAAAGAAACTATACAAGGACAAGGTCAGAATCGCTTGCGCCAATATCATTCCAGATGTTGCTTTTTATTTGAGCATTCTAGCTTCTCAGAATGCTCGATATTATGGGGGCAAATGCTATCCGACATTCAAGAGGTTAATCGACAATATTGGAAATTCACGTTCAATTGCAGTTCACATTGACTAAAAGGGTAATTTTAGTCCTGAAATTGATTATCGATTATTTATCAAACAATAAACAAACGTCACAGCAAAGATTATCCTACTGATATTGCTTCATTGTCGATATGATCATGCTAGGTTCCCAGAAGTGCAAAGTTATGGGACAGTGGCAAAGTGTAATGAATAAAAACAACTAATTTAGATCAAATGTAAGACAACATTAACCTGTTGAAAGCCAGCATAGGAAAGATTTTTTTTTTTCAATACGACGTAAAATATTTGACAGTTCTCACCTTTCTTACGAACTCAATTTTTATAACATTTCTTTTGTGATATATCACAAAAATTACATCAAAATAATGTAGATAAAACGAACTTCCTAATAACCAATCAAATCTATGCTTTCCACAATGGATTTATATCAAAAACAATGAAAAAATATAGACTTTGAATACGACTCCGTTCATATTATCAAGCGGCAGCCATTTTGTCCGCCATCATTGTGAATTAATTCGAATTATTCGGAGTGGCTAGACGCTATCCAGTATTTCGTTACGTCAAGAACGAGAATGGCCCAAGCGATTCTGACCTTGTTCTTCATACAATTTATTTATACATAAGGGACAAAATCGCTTCCAAAATCAATATTACACCGGAGTACGTACGGCCAATGACAGGTTAAGAAAAAGATTCTTATTGAAATGATTAACCCATGGATGCCCAGTTTTTTTCACTGGCATATATATATATATTTTTTTTATTATTTATTAACCAAAAATACATTTTAAGTACATTTTTTTTAGGTATATGCCACCTCACTAGGCTGAGCCTGTTCCGATATATATATTTTTTATATATTTTTAGACAGTCGTACCCATAAAGCCAAAAACAAAAACCTTCACTTTCACCTTCTCAGCCCGCGACATAGTAAATAAGTAATTGCATAAAAATGTTAATAAATTCTTAATGGTGAATTATTTGTACATCTAATTTCATTCAAATCCTCCAGTCCTAATGAGTCCTAAATTCACAAGTCTTTCGAAATAACTTCAATTTATTAACTCCATTTTTGGCAGTTATCTTCTTATAAATGTAATATGAAAAATGATGGTGTAGCAAATGTAAAGTTATGCAATGTCCAGTGTTTTAATATAGTGTCCTCCGCGTGCAAAGTCGTATCTCCTCCAAGCATAAACTTTCTAATTAAAGTGTGTTTATCGGAAGTGACCTGCCAGGTAAGTATGTTCTCTGTGTCCATTTGTAAATAATAGTTCTAGGTAGAGCCTAAGAAGTCATAATAAGATGTACAGCGCCCTTGAGGTGATTTCTCACAAAAACGGCGCTCTACAAATTATCCAATTATTATTATTATTATTATATATATATATATAGAAATGACATAGTTAATAATATATTTATTGGTATTCTAATGTTAGTAGTTGTTGCCTGTCACAAGAAAAATGGTTAATCAATTACATACTGGCATCCATAGAGTTAATAGATATAAGTATGATATGACATAGTTAAAAGATATAAGTATAATATAACAAAGTTTGAAAATAATAAAAAGTTTGCAACGAGACGCACTGGTAATCTGTTAATAAACAAACAAAAAACTTGCAGAAAAGATTAAAAAGTCATAACGGTTTATTTACCTGAAACCAAACATGATCTCATCATGTCTCAAATGAGCATCATCATCCACTGATAAAATAGCTTCCGTCTCGATTGCATCGTACGGCAGGAATCTGTTGTTCAGCGAATTCCTTAATGCTTTGACCACCACCACCGGAACACCAATGTCCGGCCATCTCAAGTCCTCAGTCGGGGGCTTGGGACTGTTCCAAACAACTATCACCTTGTTCAGGTAAGGCAGGCCGTACAGACGAGCCAAACTGCTCAGCAATACTTGTTCTCGTTCATACGTCAACATCACAATCGTGAATTGTTCTCTGGGATAATTCCCCCCCAACGATTCGCAGAATTCTTTACCGGCCCCTCCAGCTCCTTTACCAATCGGACGAAATCCATGCTGAGATCCGATGAACTTAGCGTCCGACGGTAAAACAAGATCGAAAGGAAGTTGAGGATACAAATGGAACGGATCACCCCAATCATTCCAAACTTCGTAACCTTGCGTCAGCATCAACGTGTAATTCCTTTTATACGCCGGACTGGCGTACGGCGCCTCAATCGGTCCCAACGATTCCTCAGGCTCGGAATCGGGAATCACGGGATCGGTCCTCAAAGGCACAAACGTAGAATTGAACACAGATACTGCTTTCACAGATTCAATCGGTTTTGGAGGGATGTTCAACCTGTTTCTAATGATGGACACGATCGTATCGACTGTGGCTTGAACAGAGCTGAGATATCTCTCCCAGATGAGTCTCCCCTGTCTGCGTATGCTCAATAAATCCGCATCAGAAATCGCGCGCAGGAAGAAATGTAACTCGGTAATTCTCGCTTTCGGCAAAAATACGGCGCACTTCTTCCAGTCAATAACTTCTGAATACGGCAACAATATCTGATCCCCTCCAAGCAAAACCGGAATCGCTCCAGATCTTAAAGCTTCAAACAATCTGGCTTGTAGTAGAGTTGTGCTTACATATTCAGGATTTCCCGGCGCGAATATCAAAGCGTACGTTGAATCTTTTAAAACGTTTCTTCTCGACGTGTCAGTACCGCAAAGAGACCAATCTTTAATCGGAGCAATTGTTTTCTGCTCTGTAGCAGGAACGCACTCAAATTGGAAATAAAACTTGTCAGATGAAACCTTTTCCAGGGCCATTCTTTTCAGATATTCTATTACGAAGTCGTCTAATGCGGCTATATCTTGCATGTAATCATCGACAGATTCAACATCGATCTTGATAACTTTCACTGTTGGTTTTAATTCACCTTGAAAACTTATGAGATATCTTCTTCTTGCTGGTACAATGGGAGGACATTCGTGCCATACATCGCCTCCTGGTGGTCCTAACATTGGCGGAACAATCAAATCGTACCCTTGTCTAAATTGGTCTTGTAGATAAGTTGATTGTACGACCATTGCTCTTCCCGTGTTTAAGGATCTGAAGATATTTCCTGATCCGACACTTAGGTCTCTTCGAGCCAGGTTTAAGAGGACGTGATTCCTTCCATCACCGCCCCAGTAAGGGAGACTTTGAAGCATGGAAATGTTCAACGGAGATTCGAGCCTCAAATTTTTCTTGTCAGGGGTGTTTTCTTTCGGTGAATTTTCGTCGTTTTCAGTATCTGATGTCAGGGTTTGATATCTGAAATTAAAATTGCATGTTTTAAAGAAATTCAAGTAGGTACTCGTATGTACTAGAGTTTTGAAAATTAATGCTGTTGGGGAAATGTGAAAATGTGCATTGAATATTAATTATTTATTGTTTGATGTTAAATTCGTAGAACTCCATTTAATTTTATTTATTTAATTTAAATTTATTTTAATACCTAATGTTATCATAAGTTTTGCAAGTATTTTAGTTTTTATTATTATAATAACTGTTTTGGCTTATTTTCAAACTGTCAGTTTTAAAATACAAAAATACTTACTGTTCATAATAATAATAAAACTAAATCTAATTATTTAAATAAGAAATGTTAACTGTGTTCAGAATATTTATTACAAGTGTATAACAAGGTGTGGTCGGCGTTGTCCAGGGGCAAGGCTTTGGACTCCCATTTCGAAGGTCACGGGTTCGAACCCGGCGTGCGCAAATAAATTTTATTTGATTAATTTGTGTTATTTCACAATCAATTAATAAAACTAATATATACTATATTTGCGGCACGTTCCAAACTGGAAAATACTCTCAGTATCGCCCTGGTGGAAGACCACCATTCAGAAATGAAACTTTGCTTGAAATGGCTTTAGCCGTGTTTAGTGACTAGATCTGAATAGCCAGGTACTTCCCCACCTTCCTCTTCCCCATCTCCTACCCCTCCCCATCTCCTTCCCCTCTCTACCTTCAGCCTTACAACATACTCAAATTGGGGATGATATAGTCTCTCGCAGTTGGAACTCTTGTGCGGTATTCATATAAAAAAGATTCAGACATATTAGTACTATCATACTCGAGGTGGAATGGGTATATTAGAAACTTGGATGAAGAAGGTTGTGAACAAACTCAGCACAATGTCCGAAGAGTGAGTATTTATGTCGGGAGAGACGAAAAAATATGCATTTGTGTAAGATTATTTCACTTATGCAAAGTGTTCGACGCCATGTTTGGCCAAGCGAAGCGGCCTTTTACACTTCATTTCAACATTTACTACAAGAAACAACTATTTACCTGCACAAAATAGGTTAATAGGTTCTTAGTTTGGGTAAACTAAGTAATTCATGCCAATTTAGATTGAAACAAAATTTCGCAAATATCAAATTCATTCAAAAGAAAGCGGAGTACTACAACTTTACCGTTTTTAACAAAATTCATTTCTGTATGTTTTTTTAAATACAAAAAAAAAAATTTAATTTGAATCATTTTTTCGCTGGGTCCGATGAGGATAAGGAATTAAACCATTTGACCACAAACTTTCTTCAGGAAGTCCATATTATGGTATTACGTAATCAATATATTGAAAAAAATGCGAAAAAAGAAAAATCAAATAAACACAAAGATTTCACATTTTAAAACAGACTTTTGACTGAATAATTAAAACAGCTACCATCTTGAAATGAAAATGTAATGTACAAACATATTTACAGACGTACAAAATACAAAACAGTTGACTTAATTACCTTATATTGTTCTCAATGGGTCGACTGGGTAATGCCTCTCCCACCAGCACCACAAAGATGCACGCCTCCTTCGGCTCCCTCGTCAGGTGCGCGTTATACCCGAGCGTCTGCTTGATGGTCGTCTTCAGGAAACCGTCCACGTCGTGTGAGTCGCTCACCACCGTGTGCCGGTCCGGGTCGTACAGGAATACGGGGAATCCGGAGGTCAGGGAGCAGCGCGAGTGGTCGAAGCACGAGAACATGCGGCAGTTGGGGACCTGGGTGATGTGGGGCGGGATCAGGCGTGACGGGACGGCGGGGGAGAGGATAGCACGGGGCGGGGCCAGCTCGGGAGTGTTGCGGACGAGCGCCTCGGCATGCGCCACAACGGCCTGAAACAAACATTCATTTTAATAGACACGTAATTATCCTGCGGTATACAAGAGAGAAGAGATAATATGTGGGGTATAAAACAAAAACGCCACTCTCCAAAAATGACAAAATAACTACTCTAATTATAACTACAAATGCCGATCTGTGCGCAATGTCCGTAGCTACAAGATGGTTTTTGAGATCCATAGAAAAATCAACCGGAAATCATGGAAAAATTTAAATGAAAATAGGGTTAAGATGCAAAATCACCACCCTCCACAGCGATTAACAAGCAAAATCACCTCTCTCCACAGCGATTAACAAGCAAAATCACCACCCTCCACAGCGATTAACAAGCAAAATCACCACTCTCCACAGCGATTAACAAGCAAAATCACCACCCTCCACAGCGATTAACAAGCAAAATCACCACTCTCCACAGCGATTAACAAGCAAAATCACCACCCTCCACAGCGATTAACAAGCAAAATCACCACTCTCCACAAAAGCCAATCTCAAACATGAAATCAAAATAAATTCAACATGACCAATGATTACATTAATATAACACTTTTTATTATAGTAATTCACTTTGAATTATATTTGTTAAATTATTACTAAAGTATTGTACACTTGAGCTGCAATTTAAATGAAAGATGGGATCCTTTGGTTGAAATCAAATGCCGCATTGAGCAAGCTCGTGCAATCTTTATCCGCATGAAAAAGATGTTCTGCAGTCATGATCTCAACCTTGGATTACGAATGCGAATGGTCAGATGCTACGTGTTTTCAGTATTATTTTATGGAATGGAAGCCTGGACACTTACTGAAGAACTGGTAAGGCGACTTGAGGCATTCGAGATGTGGATCTACAGAAGAATACTAAAAATAAGCTGGATGGACAGAGTTACGAATGAAGATGTTATGGTTCGGATGAATAAAGAAAAAGAAGTTATTAAAACAATAAAAATCCGAAAACTTCAATATCTAGGACACGTGATGAGACATCCGGAGAAGTACGAGATCTTGCAAGAAGGAGGACATCATGGCTGAAAAACTTGAGACAGTGGTTTGGCCAGTCTACTGTAGAGCTTTTCCGGGCCGCAGTAAACAAAGTCCGCATAGCCAACATGATAGCCAATGTCCATTGAACGGACAGGGCACGAGAAGAAGAAGAATTACTAAAAAATCACACGAAAAATGCATAGTATTCTTTGAATCGGAGAATGGCATTTTGGTTTTTAAACCCCTTATATGCTACCTCGCATAAATGCTATTTCTCTTACTAGACTTTGCTGTAACAGATACAAGTACAATAAATAATCACTTCTTATTTAGTCATTGCCATGTTGCTGAGGATCATGACTCGTGACCCTAACATTCCGGACGCCAGTCACAAATATATATATCAGTGGCGGTCTGTGAGTTTTCAGTGAGCTAGAGTGCTAAGATTGCAAAAACACAACGTTACTGTAGCTGAAAAATAATTTTTTTTTTTTTTAAATTTCAACTTTTTGTATAAAGATCTTCGGGATTCTTTCAGTTTGGTGACCAGATCTGAATAGCCAGGTACTTCCCCACCTTCCTCTTCCCTATCTCCTTCATCTCCCCACTACCTTCAGCCTCACAACATACCCCAATTGGGGATATGAATATTAAAAAAAAAAATTTAAAATGTATATACACGGTGTCCGGAAACTCGTAGTACAAGCGGGAAACTGTTGAATCTACATTACATGGAGAACCAAAAAAAAAAAGTCATTCTGAGCATTTGATTTTGTTTTTTATTTTATTTTTTTTTTAAAGCAAATAAAGGGTTAAAAATACTTGGATGTCGGGTCTACGCTTGCACTCATTCTAAAATATGTTAAACAGCTGTTAATAACCCCCTAGCTACTGATTTTTTAGAATTTTGTCTAAAAATTCAAACTTTGGACCCGATTTACCAGCAAACGAAATCTCAAATAAAAAAATGCAATCTCAAAATGTCCTCCAAATGTGATGTAGATTTATCAGGTTCCCGCTTGTACTACGAGTTTCTGGACACCGTGTATAAATAAGATTGTCTGTGGCTGGTAGACTGACACCAGGCAGGCGGCGTTTGTTTGATTTTTAAACAAATCTACAGTTTTATTGCAAGATTGGTGAAATTTTGCACATTTGACCTTCAAAGTAAAAGAAAAGTCTGATCTCGAAAAACTCTGTGTAAAGTGTAAAACTCTGTGTAAAGTGTAAAACTCTGTGTAAAGTGTAAAACTCTGTGTAAAGTGTAAAACTCTGTGTAAAGTGTAAAACTCTGTGTAAAGTGTAAAACTCTGTGTAAAGTGTAAAACTCTGTGTAAAGTGTAAAACTCTGTGTAAAGTGTAAAACTCTGTGTAAAGTGTAAAACTCTGTGTAAAGTGTAAAACTCTGTGTAAAGTGTAAAACTCTGTGTAAAATGTAAAACTCTGTGTAAAGTGTAAAACTCTGTGTAAAGTGTAAAACTCTGTGTAAAGTGTAAAACTCTGTGTAAAGTGTAAAACTCTGTGTAAAGTGTAAAACTCTGTGTAAAGTGTAAAAATCTGTGTAAAGTGTAAAACTCTGTGTAAAGTGTAAAACTCTGTGTAAAGTGTAAAACTCTGTGTAAAGTGTAAAACTCTGTGTAAAGTGTAAAACTCTGTGTAAAGTGTAAAACTCTGTGTAAAGTGTAAAACTCTGTGTAAAGTGTAAAACTCTGTGTAAAGTGTAAAACTCTGTGTAAAGTGTAAAACTCTGTGTAAAGTGTAAAACTCTGTGTAAAGTGTAAAACTCTGTGTAAAGTGTAAAACTCTGTGTAAAGTGTAAAACTCTGTGTAAAGTGTAAAACTCTGTGTAAAGTGTAAAACTCTGTGTAAAGTGTAAAACTCTGTGTAAAGTGTAAAACTCTGTGTAAAGTGTAAAACTCTGTGTAAAGTGTAAAACTCTGTGTAAAATGTAAAACTCTGTGTAAAGTGTAAAATTCTGTGTAAAGTGTAAAACTCTGTGTAAAGTGTAAAACTCTGTGTAAAGTGTAAAACTCTGTGTAAAGACTTCAGCTACACAGAAATAAAAAATGAGAAAAATACGAAGTACAAACAATAATATTATGTGGAATTCAAATAAAAGCAATTTTAATCAAAGCAAATGACACAGAGAAACAATAGCGTGTAATTGAACAGATTGAATTATTTGATTGCAGGTTCTTCAAGTTACGTTTTATAGCATAATATAAACTATTGCTCTATCTCAATCAATTATAAATAAGTGTATACCTCACTGGCATATTAGGTTACCCCACGCTTGATCCCCAGACAGTTGGCCCCCAAAATTTGTAAGCATTTTACTTTTGCAGTGTCAGTCTCGTTAAACGAGCGCTCGTCGCGAGACGTGTGACAATACTGCTTAATTATTCCAAAAATTATAATTGGTTGCGCATTATTCACCAATTTCAAACCTAAAATCGACTTCAAAAATACCTTTAATAATAAGGTCTAATGGATATTGAGGTGATTTCTCACAAAAACGGCGCTCTACAAATTATTCAATTTAATTTTAACATACCAGACTTTTAGGTTCTTTCACACACTTTTCCATATAAATGATCATCTAGTAAATCCACGCTATGCAAGTGTATTATATAAGTATAATTAATACAAAACAATACAAGAACAACATGTTAACCTACCAGACTATTAAATGGGAAAATAATTCACTAACTCCAGATATTTTCATATCAGAGGGTTCGGCTCGGTGGAATTGCTAATTTGACCGATAAATCCTACTGTTCCCTCAATATAAATATTTAAAAAATTTAATCCTACATGTATTTAAAATGACTGATTTTTGCATTTTTATACACAAATTCTTTGACAAATCTAATACGCCTAAATTCTTAATGAAAGAGCTAGGTATAATGCCAGTAGCCGAAATAACAAATGGTAATATTTGTATAGTCTGAGAATGCCAAATTCTTTTAATTTCATTTCCTAAATCTGTATACTTTCTTATTTTTTCTTTCATATTATTATTATTATTATTAGCGGATGGCGGTGGCAAAATGAAGAAATCCCAGAACCGCTCATTATTAAAGGCAAAACAATTAAATTATCGTTATTTAACGGGTTAAATTCGTTCTAAACACAGTGTAGTTGGTTTGCAGCTGGCTGGTCAAAACCGCGAGAGGCCTAATCAGAACAAATTCTCAATTTTTATAATGAAATTAGTTTTCTTACAGAGATAACTCAAGAATACTTTTTGTGCATAAAAATATATTGGCTTTTCAGTCTGCAGGTAGTGTCAATTGTCCTTTTTATGAAAGATGATATCAAGTATAAAAAGGAATTCACCAAAGTAAAAATTAACAAAATATTCAAATCGATATAACAGTTCTTTACGTGAGAGTAGTATTCAATGCAGGTGTTCATGTCAATGTCTGCAGTGATAAAACTACGACTTATGAAAGTTGAGTTTTAATCAAAAAGCTAAATTCAATCTCAATAAAAAAAAGTCTTATTTCGTGTACTCTCCTTTACCCTTTCTGTGCTAAAAATACTTCATTAATCGACTTGCTGGCTAGAGATTGCTGGCCTATCTTATAAAAGTACAGGGCTAATCAAATTTTTAGTTAGTTGTGAATGAGAATTGGCAATTTATTTATTTGTTAAGAAATAAACTTTCGTGAGGGCTATACGCCCAATATTCAGGGAAAATATTATTTGCTACATCAAAAACAGATTCCCGTTTTCATTTAGGTAAACTCCACAGCCTCCGTGTGTCGAGGGGTAAGTATCTCGTGGTCGCAGGTTCATATTCTGACGTGCACAAATAAATTTTAATTGATTTATTTGTTTTATTTTCATAAATTAATTTAACCACTTGGACACATAAGCTTGTTTTCACGATAATTTAACGTAGGTAGACATAGGAATGACGTATGCTCCGTACCTGAGTTATTAAACATTTCAAATAATGCGTAGTATTTTTTCCGCACATTCCAGAGTTTAAGATACTCTAAATACCGCCCTGGTGTACCTAATACCACCATTCAGAATTGAAACATTATATGAAATGACTTTAGCAGTGTTAGGTGATCAGTTCTGAATAGCCAGGTACTTCCCCATCTCCTTCCCTTCCCCACTACATTCAGTCTCACAACGGTTCTGGCTCCAAACGGTTGGGAGCTATTGGGACTCTTAAACGGTACGGTACTGGTCTGGAACGGTATTAACATAAAAAAGTTTTTTTTTTAATAAATTAACTCCACACAGAAGACCCTGAGGAAAATATTTATCCCATAGACCCTATGTCATTTCTGGGGATGCTGTGTAAAGGGTTTTTGGAGAAGAGGGAGGAGTGAACATGGGTTTTAAAGAGATTATGTTGTAAAAGGGAGGAAACACAGAAGCCGGCAAATCGTTCCACAACAAGCTGTAAAAACGAGCCATTCTCATGCGACACGAATATCAACCGTGTACAACCATTTGGCGCGCGTTTGGCATGTTTTTCAATTATACAACAATACCGAAGGGATCACAGATGCTAGATCCTCGGAGCATCTTCCATTGAAATACCGGTAGAACACAGACATCATTCACGAACGAGTCGTAAGAACGACCCGTTCTCACGTGACAAATGTCAACTTTTTGCAAATGTTGGGCGCGCGTTTTTAATTTTAAAATAATATATAGCATACTCGTATTTGCGGTTTGCTTTTGACGGCGTTTAAACCAGTACATTTTATTGATGTTTGGAAGATCATAACATCTATAAAAAGTAACTTATCAAAAAAAACAAAAAGTACCGACACGCTAGTAGTTGATATCTATTTTATGTAAAAACAATATTTTCTCTAGGGTTAAAATCCAGAGCGATAAATAGGGAATACGTTTATATGGAAAAATCACCGCCGGGTATCCCCTTAACAAAATTCACAACTTCTAGCATGCTAGAACTGGGAAGCGGTTTAAAAATAAGTGTTAAATATGTACCTATGCTTTTTTTGTGTGTTTAAACATGAAGTAATTTTTCCCTTGAGTACGACACTGTAATAGCCACAGCGTTGCCGCTTACTTATTATTATTATATCAAACGAATTAATTTAAAGTGTAGATTTTTTGTACTTATACGCCAGTATATACAGTATATAGACAAGTAGTTTTATCCTTAATGCATTTGAATGAAAATATGTTATATATTCGGTGATACATCCTCTCTGCACACCCCTTCAGGACACTTGGTTATATTTTGTGTGAGTAGGTATACCGTATTTTTCCTAAACTGACTGCATATTGTATACAAGCTTCTGCCCGCCTTCGTCTGCGCAGGATTAGTACTTCGAGTAATCTATTTTCTTTTCCTAGGTCCCATATACATTTATACCAAAATTCTTAACCTATTTATTTAAAATATGTATAGTTCTTGATTCGATTCAAAGTATTAGGCGAGTACTTCAAATAAATTCACTAATTTAAATATTTTCCAAAATAGAATTTTGATTTAACAATCATTGTTTTGCAAAATGTCATTATGTATCAAATTTTGACGTTTTCTATTAAACTATAATTATTATTTTCAATATATTGAAAATATATAGCTAGCTTTATAAATTATAGCCTATATGTTATTCTGATGTATGACCTATATTATTGTAAAGTTTCATGAAAATCCATTCATTAAATTTCGATTTATAGAGTAACAAACATACATACATCCTTAAAAACTTTCGCGTTTATAATATTAGTAAGATAAGTATGCCGGTGGGCTAACTGTCGGGATCAACTATAATAATTATTATTATATTTTCATTAAGAAAAATTAAAAACTTTAAAAAAATACATTCTGATGATGTAGAATTCCTGCCAAAACCATAGATAACAGAAATAAAAGGATAAATGGCATGGAAGCGTGCCACCAAGTATGGCAGAATGATGTAGGCGATACTTTTATGTGCACGGTTTCATGCTAATAACGGTTGGTGGCCCATCTTCCTTGTTTCTATTAGCCATGATGGAAAGCCAGTATACCTGCTCAACGCTGATCTTGAGTCGGTCCAGCTCCATCTGGTGGCGGTGAAGTTCCTGCTTCAGCACCTCGATCCTGGTGCCCTGGGAACCCAGTTCCTGCTGCAGGCGCTGCCTCTTGGCTTCCAGATCCCGGAGTTCAGTGGACACGGAGCCCTAAAGAAGAAGATAAACTTATTGACAAATTTGGTTCACATGGTCCATTGTACTTCTTATTTTAGTTAAACCAGGGAGATGCTGAGAATATCTTCCACTCTGGAACGTGCCGCAAATACACTACATATTATTAATGAATAAATTGTGAAATAACAACTAATTTATCAAATAATATAAGTTAATGTTACCTTTATCCTAAGCATTTCCTCAATCCTTGATTTAAGATCGGCGGCAGTAAAACTAGAGAAGTCTTCAAAGGTCTCCAGCTTAGTCCTGGTTAGATGAATATCGACATTTGCTGGATTGGATTCAACCTAATACAAAAAATACACATTTTATAACAATCATTGAACAAAAATAACTTTTACCAAAAAAGTTATTTTTTTAATGTTGGAAAGAAAAAAATCAAGTTTCTCTTCTGTGCATTTCAATCATAATTTACGCCATGACAGAGCTTCTCTGAAACCAGTTTTCAACTTGAACACAACCAGTCTCTCGCAACTCGTATAAGTCATTCAATCATCACTAGCGGAATCTACAATCAGATACGGAATAACACCTTGGGGAAACTCATGCAAGACAAATATTGGTTACATTCAATCAATCCAAAACTCCATGACCAAGCTTTTGGTAGGCAAAAATATTTATGCACAAAGAAGAGATACAAAATTATTATATGAGTCAGTTGATATATTACCTGTTCGAGGGATATTATGGTTTAAAATTGTATGCCAAAACCTAACTTATGATTTAATATACAAAGAAAAAGTAGATCATACACATGGCACAAGATTTAGTAAAAATGAGGGTGTGTCCATTCCGAAAATTATAAATAAACACGGACAAAGGACTTTTTCTTATCTTGTGCCTACCATATTTAATAAGATTCCAATGCACATAAAAGATCAATCAAATTGCACCATCAAATTAAAAACCAAAATTAAAAAATGGTTAATAGATCAAGCTTTTTTATATTGATAGTTTTTGTAATCTAATCTTATGTATAAATATAAATATGAGTAATTTGCCTGTGTTAATACTGAATGTGTAAATATTATATATAGAAAAGTCCCACAATGGACTGCCCTGCAAACCGTTACCTCACTATAGCAACTTTACTTTTCTGCTCGGGGTATTACAGCATTCGGTATAATATTTCAATTCCTTACCGGCTCCCGGGAAAGCCACCTTCCCCTTCCATTATAAAATTATTGAAATAATATTTAAACAAATAGAATCAAGTAGAAATAATAAATTAATAATATTCCACAAAATAGAATCTTGGCTCTACCTTTTTTTTACATTAGCTCTAATCAGATGGTTCTTAGGAAAACAATTTCCAACATGGCCTATATCATCTTAGGGGATGCTGTGTGGAGGGTTCGTAGCGAACCACTTGGGGTGACCTAGGCGGAGGTGTTGGTTATCCAATAAATGGCTCCCGGGGCAGCGGTACATATATCCACCTCCCAAATTGAGAACCCGGGACTTCCCTGACTTCATTCATTAATTACAAGATAAATATATTCTCCTGACAATCCTTTATTGTAACATTTGTATAGTTCAGTTTTGTGTTATTTCACTTCAAGTGCGCTTAACTATAATAAACTTTTAAATAATCCTATTGTGCTCCTTACGAGTCCATTACTATTCGAGATCAAAACATTTATAATTCTTATACTTTTCTTGGTAACTTTGCAATAAGCCGCCGCTTTTTTAATAGGCACAGATTTTGAAAAGTACACTACTTTTAAACTTAGTTACTACAAAAAACATCGGTTTCAGTCGAGACCGGTGGAAAAATATCCATTTAAATTTACATTTCATAAAAAAAAGAATTGTACGTAATTTCTCGTTACGGCTGACATTTCGTATTACATTATTTTGCATAGAACAATGCTGAACAATTTCCAGGGTACCAATCGATAAATATTTAAAAAAAGATTACTCTATGGCAAGAAATCACTCGAGGAAGGTACTAACTAAAGATTGGGTTGCACCATACAAATTTTAATTTTCTGAATAAATAAATAATTAAGTATATTTAGGACGAATTAAAATCAATGTACTATTAATTAGGTTGTGTTAGGTTAGGTTAAGTAATAATTATTGGATATAGATGGAAACACTTTTTTAAATAAACTCTTTTGATTTACCTTAATTACATTAGCTTCGTCTTGTGAAATTTTGCCCATATTTGTAATCACTGTCACTTTGGTATGTTGGTAGTCCTGATAATTTTTTTTATATATAACGACCGGCTAGAAGATTTTGAAGATATCACGAAATCTGGGCGTATTAGATAAACACTAATTTAAGTACCGAAGTTTTGAAAATAAAATAACGTAAAAAAACATGCTTTTTTCTAGTAATTATTATTTTTTAAATAATACACTCACTTTTGTATCACAAACCATGTTGCACAAACCTAGCGTAGCCGCCAAACTACTTGAAAACTGGGATGTTTTTCTTGCCTTGACGTGAGCAGGCGCTATAAAGGGGGCCCTTTCTCTTGTATCACAAACCATGTTACACAAACCTAGCGTAGCCGCCAAACTACTTGAAAACTGGGATGTTTTTCTTGCCTTGACGTGAGCAGGCGCTATAAAGGGGGCACTTTCTCTTGTATCACAAACCATGTTACACAAACCATGTTACACAAACCTAGCGTAGCCGCCAAACTACTTGAAAACTGGGATGTTTTTCTTGCCTTGACGTGAGCAGGCGCTATAAAGGGGGCACTTTCTCTTGTATCACAAACCATGTTACACAAACCATGTTACACAAACCATGTTACACAAACCTAGCGTAGCCGCCAAACTACTTGAAAACTGGGATGTTTTTCTTGCCTTGACGTGAGCAGGCGCTATAAAGGGGGCACTTTCTCTTGTATCACAAACCATGTTACACAAACCATGTTACACAAACCTAGCGTAGCCGCCAAACTACTTGAAAACTGGGATGTTTTTCTTGCCTTGACGTGAGCAGGCGCTATAAAGGGGGCACTTTCTCTTGTATCACAAACCATGTTACACAAACCATGTTACACAAACCATGTTACACAAACCATGTTACACAAACCTAGCGTAGCCGCCAAACCACTTGAAAACTGGGATGTTTTTCTTGCCATGACGTGAGCAGGCGCTATAAAGGGGGCACTTTCTCTTGTATCACAAACCATGTTACACAAACCATGTTACACAAACCTAGCGTAGCCGCCAAACTACTTGAAAACTGGGATGTTTTTCTTGCCTTGACGTGAGCAGGCGCTATAAAGGGGGCACTTTCTCTTGTATCACAAACCATGTTACACAAACCATGTTACACAAACCATGTTACACAAACCATGTTACACAAACCTAGCGTAGCCGCCAAACTACTTGAAAACTGGGATGTTTTTCTTGCCTTGACGTGAGCAGGCGCTATAAAGGGGGCACTTTCTCTTGTATCACAAACCATGTTACACAAACCATGTTACACAAACCTAGCGTAGCCGCCAAACCACTTGAAAACTGGGATGTTTTTCTTGCCTTGACGTGAGCAGGCGCTATAAAGGGGGCACTTTCACTTGTATCACAAACCATGTTACACAAACCTAGCGTAGCCGCTAAACTACTTGAAAACTGGGATGTTTTTCTAGCCTTGACGTGAGCAGGCGCTATAAAGGGGGCACTTTCTTTTGCATCACAAACCATGTTACACAAACCTAGCGTAGCCGCTAAACTACTTGAAAACAGGGATGTTTTTCTTGCCTTGCCGTGAGCAGGCGCTATAAAGGGGCACTTTTTTGTAACATAAACCTAGCGTAGCCGCTAAACTACTTAAAACGCGTGCGTATCTTTTTTTTTCGTTCTAGGTATTCAAATAATTACACAAACCCAAAATTTTCACATTCAAAACCTAGGATGTATATCTTGCTTAAACTTGCGTGCGTGTTCCTTTATTACTTTCGTTCTTTGTTTAGGTTATTAGATTAGTTTAGGTTTGGTTAGGTATATTAAATAAGACGTTCTCCGACGACATTAAAAAATTAATAATTGAGAATTTTGAAGCTGTTTTTATAATAAAATGTATAATTACACATATCCGTTAGACAAGCACTGTTCTCTGTACAAAACGAAAAAGTAGAACGTGTGCGAGTTCTTTTATTTATTTTCGATAATTTTTCTTTTGTCTATGGTTCGTTATTTTTTATCAGTTGGAAATATTTTTCCTATTGAATTGCGCGGTTTTCGGTAACATTCAAAATGTCGTGTGAAAATTGTTCCGTAGGTGTTGTTAAATTTTTGAATATTGTGCAAAATCGTGAAATATTATTAGAATGGCTTAGGAACCATGGTGTTATTAGAAGGGATAAACTATGTGAAAAGTGCAATAATACATGTATTTTAAAATCGGATTTTCGATTCATGTGTTGCAAAACAAATACTGTGCAAGTGGGGAGGAAAAAAATAAAAACTAGGTGTAACTTTAGTGTAACGGCACGCAAAAATACTTTTTTCTCCCTTTCAAAGCTCAGTATTGAGGACATATGCAAATTTGTTCTGTTTTGGGCCGATATGCGACCGCCCCGGACACTATTCATGATGGATGAGTTTGGAATGTCGAGTGGAACTGTTACAGATTGGTCATCATTTTGTAGGGAGGTATGCGTCCACTGGTGCTACCAAAATAAAGAAATGATCGGCGGTGTCGGAGTGACTGTGGAGATAGACGAGGCAAAAATAGGCAAACGAAAATATAACCGGGGAAGAAGGATTGACGGGAAGTGGGTTTTTGGTGGATTCGAGCGCGAATCAAAAAAAATGTTTGTCTGCGATGTTCCGGATCGCTCAAAAGTTACCCTTTTGGAAGTAATCAAGGAGAATATACTACCGGGTACGACAATCGTTTCAGATTGTTGGAGAGCTTATGATTGCCTCGGGGATGAAGGATTTGTGCACCTCAGCGTTAATCATAGCGTTTCTTTTGTGGACCAAATGACCGGTGCCCACACTCAAAACATCGAGCGTTGCTGGAGGGATGTTCGGGGAAGTGTGCCAAGGTATGGTAGGAGCGAAGCGCACTATGAAGGATACTTGTGCGAGTTCCTTTGGAAGAGGTCGCTTCCGCATCATCCAGACCGAATCCATTCGTTCTTCAGAATGGCGAGCGCCCTCTACAATCCATACGTAGACCAAGAGGCGGCTGACGTGGAGACTCAGAGTGCCGCTGGGACCGGGAGCGATGCTGAGGAAGGGAGTAATAGTGATTAGGGAGGCTGGGAGTGACGTCGAGGCTGGGAGAGGTGCTGAGGCTGGAAGTGATTCGGATTAGGTATGTGTGCAAATTATGTTTTTCATAAATTTGTTTTGTATGGTTGGCATTACTGAAATACGTCACTATGTGGTTTCTATGGATAAGATTCAATATGGTGTCGGTGTCAAAACGGAGAATAATTACGCGTATAAAAGTTTTTACGAATATAAATTTAAATGCACGGTTTTCCGCCTTTTTCGACTGAAACCGATGGTTTTTGTGGTAATCAAGTTTAAGGGTAGTTTAGTTTTTAAAATATATGCCTATTAAGAGCGTAGCGGCATACGGCGGCTTATCGTCAATTTACCCTTTTCTTCATAGAATTTCCTTTCATAGACTTTGCATTTCATTCGGATCTTTTGAAATGTATTTGCAAGCAAAGACTTACCTTTGATAAATAATAATGAGTCACTAGGGGAACTATGAACAATATTACGAAAACGAGAATAATGATTCTCGAAAGCTTTATGTGACCCAGCCATTGGCACAGGGCTTCTTTAAATCCCGGATTGTGGAACGAACCCACATTCTCGTAAGCCGACATGGCTGAATTTAGATAAAATAGGTTCTATTATTAATTATTCGAATCATGTTGAGTACTTCGCACCATTTCAAACACCAATAATCATGTAAACATTATGCTCATTTCAGGGACTAATCAAACCATTTTGACATTAAATTGTGTGTTGCCAGTCGCGAGAAGTGTCAGAACTAACCACAGAGTATAATTGGTTGTTTCCATAGACTATTGATTTAATTAAAAATTTAATTTCATGCATACATTACATACTACATAGTAGAAGCCCCTAATAAGGCGGTCAAAATTGTATCAAGAGGAAGATGGTGCTACTGCCGCATTTGGCGCGTTCTGACGCTTCGATTTTTGTTGATCAACTCGACACTTGAAAGCACATTGACACGTGTGAACCTTCTTTCAACGAACTTGAACAAGTTTTTTCAAACAATTTTTCACGTTCAATCAAAGTTGATCAACAAAAATCTAATTCTGACGTTTCATTTGCAGTTGATAAACTTTTATTGAGCGACAAAAATTGAACAAGATTTTTAACATAAGACTTGATCAATTTATTGAAAGTGGGTTTGCACTTGTAAATAATTTGCTTTCTAGTCCTATTCTGGTTATTCAACAAAGAACTAATCTTTTAATAAATGAAGATAATATTTAATTAGCGAAAGTCAATCGAAAACCGAAACCGAAACAGAAAAATCAGAAAAGGATATGGATACAAACGATCTAAACGAACTATATACAGGATATTATTTACACTGATGGGATAAACCGAAAAAAAAATGTTGTGAGCGTGACCGTGTCCCTAAAGTTTATTTATTTATTTAATACATGATTTATCGAAAGTACATATAGTTTATTGTGATATTTCACCCTCCATGCTAGAGATGACCCTGTGTTATGGCACACAATTATTCTACAATAAATAAGTTATATGGAGTTTGATTGGATTACAAGAATAAGATGAAGAAGTTAAAGAATTATTGAAAAGAGAAATTTAAGGAATTATTAGTATATAAGTCACAGTAATCAAAATAAAGATAAATTATGTTTTGAATATAAAAAGTAAATAAATATATAAAAAGTATTTCTTCAAACTTCGCAAAATCACTTTGTGGCGTCATTTTGAATTAAATTAAAACAAATAACTTTGTTTAAACCACTAATATAATTACAATTACCTACATGTTTCAAAACCGATGGTTTCTTCGTCAGGGTAGAAATGACATTAATAACAAAATAAACAAACAAGTATAGACTAAAAAGAACTATGGACAAAAATATTTTAGAGAGAGGTGATTAATTAATCTGACATTCGCGTAAAAAGAACAAATTTACACAAATGAGTCTATACTTGATTGATAATTTTTTGTACATTTTTGCTTTAGTAGCCGTACTCGCTATAATTATTTCTTCAAACTTCGCAAAATCACTTTGTGGCGTCATTTTGAATTAAATTAAAACAAATAACTTTGTTTAAACCACTAATATAATCACAATTACCTACATGTTTCAAAACCGATGGTTTCTTCGTCAAGGTAGTAATGACATTAATAACAAAATAAACAAACAATATCTTTGTTCTACCGGTATTTCAATGGAAGATGCTCCGAGGAGCTAGCGTCATTGATCCCCTCGGCACCGGTGCATAATCGGGAAACACGCCAAACGCGCGCCCAACATATGTACACAGTTGACATTTGTCACATGAGAACGGGACGCTTCTACGACTCGTTTTTGTGTTCAACAGCTCGGCTGTGGAACGATTTGCCGGCCTCTGTGTTTCCTCCTTCCTATAACATGGGTCTCTTCAAGACCCACGTTCACTCCTTCCTCTCCTCAAAAAGACCCTCCTCACAGCATCTCCAAAGATGACATAGGCCCTGAGGGAAATTATTTTCCTCAGGGCCTCCTGTGTGGAGTTAATGTAAAAAAAAAAAAAAAAACTCAGACTGGGTCGACGTACGTATGCATCGCTACGCCTAACAATATCTGGGCTACTTAGAAACCATACATTTTCTATGAAAATTTATGTTTTAGAATCACATTGGCCACACGCATCGTGACGTGCGATGTCTGTGGCCATTTTCATAGAAAATGTATGGTTGCTAAGATTGTTTGGCGTGGCGATGCGTACGTACGTCGACCCGGTGTGATTCTACCTTAAGATGATACCCGGTGGTGCAGAAATAGATTTGACTAAAATATTGCTGTCACTGTTGCTCTTACTCCACCGGATATTGAGCGAAAGGGACAATGCACTGACACCTAACTAAAATGGAGGTTTTGTATTCCCCACTTTTCTCCTCCAAAAGTGGACTGATTTTCAATTTTTTTTTACCAACTACATAAGAAAAAACTATTCTATGTCTGTACGTTTTGCTTTTTTAAAAAAACATTGTCTGGTTTGTATACTGAACATCTTTTGACGGCGTTTAAACCAGTCAATTTTATTGATTTTTGGAAGGTCATAACTTCTATAAAAAGTAACTTATCAAAAAAAACAAAAAGTACCGACACGCTAGTAGTTGATATCTATTTTATGCAAAAACAATATTTTCTCTAGGGTTAAAATCCAGAGAGATAAATAGGGAATACGTTTGTATGGAAAAACCACCGCCGGGTATCCTCTTAATGTGAGAGGTATTTAAGTGATCGACATCCATGAAATGTACATCGTCTATGATAGATTGGATTTCAAGAATTTCAAGTTTCTTTATGGTTTTATCTTTCGTGTTATCGTCTATGGACGCCCGCGGTTGACAGGTCGCCGCGTTGTTTTTATCCAGAAAGAAATATACACGAATATAACGTGATAATAAGGACATTAAACACTTTCAGGATGAGTTTCTCAAGTGACGAAGTAAACTTTTTAGTTTACCGATATTTACAAGAGTCTGGTAAGCCGACCTTTGATATACACATTTCTCTTTGTTGGGTGTAAGTGTGTAGTAAGCCTTCTCTAAATTTGTTAAAATTCTAGTTATTTAGTTGATTTCTTCTACGAAATAAACTTAAATCGTTTTTATATTGTGGGGCAACAACTTTCATTCATTCAGGCTCATAAAAGTGCCAAATAAAGCCCTCCAGACATGCCTGTATTTTTTTGATCGGTTTATATTCATAATATTTATGTCTAGCTGTTTATTTTGACTCGGTCATCAATAATGTGCCCGTGAAACTTTCCAATAATAAAAATACAGCATGGTTAAAACTATATGCGTAAGCAAGTTTTATATTTGTAAACAAAACTAACCTACACGAAAAGTGCATTCATAAAATTGTGGTTGGTACCATCAAAATTACCGTTACGCTTATTGAATTTTACTATTACGTTTGAAAGGAAATGGTTTCTTCCGATGCTATTTTTTCTTCTCAAATGTCGTGTCTAGCCCATTTTTTTCGGTCTACTTTACAATTTCAATTATTTTTATTTAGTTATTATAGATTTGTGGGTATTTAGAAATTGAAATAATTTATTTATTTATTTATTAAAGAATTTTATACATAGTGTACATATTGTGTTATTTCGCCCGCCATGCTAGGGATGTCCCTGTGTTATGGCGGGTGAAGTATGCAGATTATATGGGTAATGAAGTACATTTACTGATAATATAATAATTATGATAATGAGGTTTACAGTCAATGCAGCAATGAATTTATGATAATGAAATTTACATATAATATAGTAATTGATGATAATGATGTTTACAGATAATAATAAATTTTAATTTTAATGATATAACAATAAATCTATTTACTTTCTGATCTTCATATATAATGTTATGTATTTACATACAGAGTGAGCATATTTATATTTAGAAATGTAGATTGCCACTAGTTAGTTCTGTAAACCCTCCCTCCAAAAAAGTATGATTCTAATTTAAAAAAAAACTAAAAACCAAAGTTTCCTCCGAAATAATAAGATTTGTAAGTAGGTACTTAAATAACTACCTACATTATAAACAATATATTTTATGTAACATTTTTTTATTCAAATAAGGAATTATACATCTTGTCCGAAGAAACGTCATTATCCAATGACAATTCTTTTTTCAAACTTTATTCAAGCAGGTAGTACGTAGTACATTGGAGGTGGCACCATATTATTGAAAAAATGATAATGAGAACATCCAAATAAACATTTTAAAAAAAGAATCTGAACCATTAAAATGGTGGTAAAAAGTTAAAAGCCCGCCTCACGGATAATATGAAATATTTCTTGTCGAAGTTTGATACTAGTACTAATTTCTGCATCCGCTTAATCTTCTTCTTCAATGGCGCTACATCCCATTTCGAGCCTTGGCCTCCTTCAACGAGCCTCCACCGCCCTCTGTCCTCGGCCATCGTCTTCCAATCTGCAACATGGAGTAGTCCTCTGGCATCCTTCCTGACACCATCCTCCCATCTCAGTCTAGGTCTGCCCGCCTTTCGTTTACCTCCCGAGTGTCCTGCTAGAACCTTCTTCGGTACTCTTGTGCTTGGCATTCAGTGCACATGTCCGGCCCATCTTAGTCTTTGGAGCCTTAAATGGGTAGAGAGTCTGGGAGCTTGGTAGACATCATAGAGCTCATTATTGTGGCAGATTCTCCATGCCTCTCTCTCTCACACCGCTCCTAAGATTCTTCGAAGGACCTTTCTTTTGAAGGTGTCCACTGTTCCGCAGACTTTGCTGTTCAGTGTTCTTTTTCATTTACTTCAGTGTTCTCGCCTCACATTCATAGGCCAAGACCGTTCTAATAATTGTTTTGTCATCCGCTTAATCATCCGCGTCTTATTTCAGGCTTCCAGCACTCGGCATACACGTTCGGCATTGAGTCGCACATCTCACAGAGCAACATCAATGGAGCCCTGGTGCCCCCCGCCGCCCTGCTGAACATCTTGCAGAAGGGGCTGCAGTACACGGAGGCTGAGATCAGCATCGGGGATGATGGTAAGACCCTGCGATAGCCCCCACTCTTACACAACCTAATTAGTTCCCGGATTATGATTGTTATTTGAGCTGTTGTCTGTTTGTAGTTCAACTCATATTTTGTATTTCGGGTTAGTGTTATAAATTGGGTTTTGTTCTAGAAAACACATTTCACATTATTAGCCCCTCAGGCCTCTGGCATATTGACCGTTATATTTCTTAGTCAGAAGGTTGAGGAATTTGTGTGTATTTCCACTTTGCAATAAAATCCAAATATGTAATTTTTTGATGTATACGAAAACTAAAAACTTCTTTTGAAAGGTGACGAAATACAGTGAAACCCTCTTAAGAAGTCTTCCAAGTAACCGGAAAAAAAAAACTTAGGCAGGAAAACCTTATAAGTAGTAAGTGGCTAGGCGGAGGAGTTTAGGAATAGAATTGCCTATTTTCTTGTACTCAATCTTGTAACATCTTGTTTCACCAGGCACCGAAAACCGTCTGGCCGAGTCGCTTTCGCTGATCGACGCCGTCATGCCCGAGGTCGTCGCCAGCCGCCAGAACCAACAGAACCAGCAGAAGCAGGCCGTGAAGGTGGAGAACCCGGGCTCCGTGCCGTCGGGTTCCACGCCCGGGGGTCCCGGCAGCTCAGGTTCCGCAACGCCGGGCTCCAACAACCCGCAGACTACGCCGAACCCAAGCGGTGCCGGTGCGGGGGAGCAGAATGGCGAGGAGGGTGCCGGGGGTAACACGGCCAATGCTGGGGTCGCGCAGGCAGCAACACCGGCACCGGATGGCATGGAGGTAGTGGTGCATTACCTAGTCAATTCCATCATTAACCTCTTGAAAGCCAGCATAGGAAAAATATATTTTTTCAATACTACGTAAAATATTTGACATTTCTCACCTTTCTTGCAAACTATTTTTATAACATTTCTTTTGTGATATATTACAAAAATTACATCAAAATAATGTAGATAAAACGATCTTCCTAATAATCACTCAAATCTATGCTTTCCACAATGGATTTATATAAAAAAACAATGAAAAAATATAGACTTCGAATACGACTCTGTTCATATTATCATCTTTGATGCCCGGCGCGTCATTGAGAAATTATTTGAATTATTCGGAGAGGCTAGACGCTATCCAGTATTTCGTTACGTCAAAAACGAGAATGGCCCAAGCGATTCTGACCTTGTTCTTCATACAATTTCTTTATACATATGGGACTACATCGCTTCCAAAATCGATGGTACACCGGAGTACGTACGCAAAATGACCGGTTAAATCATTGATACATTATTTTACGAATCCTTATATTCTTTCTTTTATCATATATTTGACCTGAAAAAAATTGATCAAATATAGCAATCTGTAATATCGACCAATCACGAAGCTCCATTATGACGACATTACACAATGGCGGAGTGCATTGGTTCATAGAAACAAAAGTGGCAATCTATAAAAATGTTAGAATAATTTGACACCATTTTAGAATCAGAGGCATCAATGAGTAAATGTCACTTTCAAATATGCCATTCTGGAACTTTCTTTTCAATCTTTTTTATTCAAATTTTTTACACAAAAACTACAATTTTATTTTTGGTGTATATCTTACTAATATTATAAACGCGAAAGTTTGTATGGATGTATGTGTGTTTGTTACTCTTTCACCCAAAATTTACTGAATAGATTTTAATGAAACTTTACAATAATATAGCTCATACATCATATAGGCTATAATTTATAAAGCTAGCTATTTATTTTCAATATATTTAAGCTAATAATTATTGTTTGATAGAAAATGTAAAAATTTGAGAATTGCATTTTGCAAAACAATGATTGTTAAATCAAAATTCTATTTTATAAAATATAAAGTACTCGCTTAATACTTTGAATCGAATCAAGAATTATAGATATTTTAAATAATTAGGTTAAGAATTTTGGTATATACGTAGATGGGACATAGGAAAAGAAAATAGATTACTCGAAGTACTAATCCTATGCAGAAGAAGTCGCGGGCAGAAGCTTGTCATAAATATAATCACTTTATTTATTAACTAGAGGTCTTCGAGGTAAGAACTAGGTCTAGCTGTGTAAATTGAACTTTCTATGAATAAATGTGTAAACATAGCCATCTTATAAACTGTAAAAGCTTATGAAATGAAAAGTCAGTATAATTAACAGAGTAGTGAAAAATATAGACCTGCCTATATAGGCGAGGGGAACATAACAAAATGGGGGGAAGGTGTGGGCTTGTTCCTTTCAGTGATTTGTGAATACAGTGAAACCCTCTTAAGAAGTTTTCCAAGGGACCGGAAAAAAAACTTCTTAGATGGGAAAACCTTATAAGTGGGAAAAATTGGGCCATTTGGTCTTCAAGGGACCGAAAATATCAAACTTCTTAAGCAGGAAAACATCTTAAGCGAGAACTTCTTATGAGGGTTTCACTGTAAATGAATCTGATCGTCTACAGGCACTATTAATATTAATATTTTAGTCTTCGAAAATGAAATCTGCTTACGAACAAGACGTCATTTTTACAATTATTTACTTTATTTTTCAGTCTCTAGCCATAACTACAAATCCCAGACCGGTTGAAAAGGGTTTTGTTTTATTTACAAAAACTGAATATTTAGTTGAAGTATTATTAGCCTGACCTATGCCGTAAACGCGCCGTCGCGCGCGGTACCAAGTAATATTTTTTATTTATTAAATGAGATTTTAACCCTTATGTACGAAGAAACTGTATGAAGAATAATGTCAGAATCGCTTTCGCCAATACCTTTCTTGACGTAACAGTTAATTTTATTAATCTAGCCCCTCTGAATATTTTTAAAATTATTTATGACTGTGTTATTTTTTTCCCGCTTTATCAGCTGTCAACTTTTTAAAGAAGTATAAATGTAATTAATTCTTCGAAAACACCTTTGAATTGTTGGTTTTCATGTAGGATGTATATTCAGGTGTGTAGAAACAATAAAATCAGTTCAAATTCGTATAAATATATATATTTTTTTTATATTTCTTTGCCGAATGGGTGAATTTTTTTGTTTTCGCTAAATGCTAGCTATTCTGGGAAAACTTGTAACGATATTATCATGTAATATACATATATAAATAATAACATACAATATCTGATAAACAGAAAACAATCGCAAAAAAAAACAATTACTTTATTCTTTTTCTGGACATTTGACAAAAAGTCAGGAAGGTAATTTCTGCACGGTTTTTCCAAATATTCCTGGCACGTGACAGGTTAAGGCAGGTCTATTTATTCTGACGTCAGTGGTATACAGTGAAACCCTCTTAAGAAGTTCTCTCTTAAGAAGTTTGGTTTTTTTGGTCCCTTGAAGACCAAATGGGTCAATTTATCCCACTTATAAGGTTTACCCGCCTAAGATTTTTTTTTCCGGTCCCTTGAAAAACTTCTTAACAGAGTTTCACTGTAACTAAATTAAAAAAATATCAACTGAATGTAAAAGCTATTCAATTTTCATGATGGCAGAACTGTGTAAATTTCCTGCTTTATAAATTAATCTTCTTTCACCAGGTCGACACCTCCATTGAAATCCCTGCCAGCAAGGCCACAGTACTGCGAGGACATGAATCTGAAGTGTTCATCTGTGCTTGGAATCCGTCCACAGATCTACTGGCCAGTGGGTCGGGAGATAGCACCGCCAGGTATTAATTTTCAATTTCTTCATAAATCATCTTATGTTTAAGAAAGAGATAGTGGTCCTAGGCTATTTCAGTGGTTATGTTCTACTTCAGTGGTTGTACGCTACTTCAGTGGTCCTGCGCATCTTCAGTAATCCTGCACCACAATAGTGGTCCTTCGCTACTACAGTGGTCCTTCGCTACTTCAGTGGTTGTGTGCTACTTCAGTGGTTGTGCGCTACTTCAGTGGTTATCCGCTACTTCAGTGGTTGGGAACTACTTCAGTGGTCATGCACTACTTCAGTGGTTGTGTTCTACTTCAGTGGCCTCAGTACAATGCAGGCACAGTCTTTCTTCGCACAGTCTCTCTTCGCACAGTCTCTTTGGCTGTATTCTGCAGCTTGAATTAATTTGAATTATTCGGAGAGGCTAGACGCTATCCAGTATTTTGTTACGTCAAGAACGAGAATGACGAGAATGAATGTTCTTCATACAATTTCTTTATACATAAGGGACAAAATCGCTTCAAAAATCCGGACCCGCCGGGCTGCGACAGGTTAAATCATTGATACATTATTCTGGGGCAGCCAACTGGACGTCTTTCCTCTGGAAATGCCGCCGGTATCTTATATCTAAGCATTAATCCTGGAGTAATCTTGAATTGTTCATTGTAAGTGCTGAAGAATCTTCTGAAGTAGGTTTTTGTAGTACAATGTCTTTTTTCGTTGTTTGTTTTTGGGGTGTTATGCCGTGTTGTGCTACCTCCTTCTTTAGCCGACGTTTCGGACAGCGTTGCAGTGTCCATCATCAGGGCAGATCCGGCAGATCCGTCGGATCGAAATCGACGTCGGCTAAAGAAGGAGTTAGCACAACACGGCATAACACCCCAAAAACAAACAACGAAAATGCTTTTGGCCGTGAAAATCTAAAAACGTATCTACAACGTCTTTGCTTATAATAACCAAAAGGATAGACGTAACAAGAATAAGAAACTGGACCCCAAGCAAAAGAAGGTGCACTCTCACAGAGACGCATGTCTCTTGCCCAGTGCAGAAAGGGCCTGATTCAGTAGTAATTCGTTAATGGATTGGCACGGCGCACTCCCCATCCACACAGCGCTGCATTCCGGATGACTCTAGAGAACGATCTTTTGTATTTTGCCAAACTATTGATATTTTGATGAAAATTCTTATTTTCTAACTAAGCTAATACTGTAATATTGTATTGTGTGTTTCTAGAATCTGGGACATGTCAGACAATCCTTCCGCATCACCGAACCAGCTTGTACTCCGCCATTGCATTCAGAGAGGGGGCGCTGAGGTGCCTAGCAACAAAGACGTCACATCATTGGACTGGAATGTAAGAAAATCTTTTTTATGTTGCATCAAAACCATCTTACAAGATTCTTATCTATTCCGATGCTGGGCGTTTCAACACTATCTATCCCATTCCGGCATGTTTTGACACAATACATGTGTTTTAGAGAAACTTCAGGGATCATGTACATGGAACAGTTTCGTAGATCTGTGTAGTGTATAGCTATAAGCATATACCTATTTAATAGTCCACGTTCATTCGGGGCACAGCCGAAGATTCCCAAATGAACGCATTGGCAAACAGTCACGGTCGGAGCGCGTCGCGACCGCCAGACCAAAATAGAGCACACCTGTGATCAGACGTTACGTACAATACCATTGTCTTTACGATCATTCGCAATAAACGAGTAAACGAACTTACGTTGTTATTATTAAGAAGACATCGTGGGCTAGTGAGCCACGACACAAATAAGCAGAACATAACAATCTGGTTAAATTACATTCATAGGTAACCAGGTAGGGTAATTTATTTTTTATTATTTAACCGCTTGGACACATAAGCTTGTTTTCACGATAATTTGACGTAGGTAGACATAGGAATGACGTATGGCCCGTACCTGAGTTATTAATAAATTTTTATATGTTACAGTTTTTTGACATTGTTTCAACTACCATACTAGGCTAATGCCCATATTGTGGTGGTCATGGAGGAGAGCTGGAATGACGACGGACCACAGCTAGTGGAGTATTTATGAAGGAGGCCAAATATTGCCCTTTTTTTATTCCACACAGGAGGCCCTGGGGAAAATAATTCCCCTCAGGGCCTATGTCATCTTTGGTGATGCTGAGTGGATGGTATTTTTAGGAAAGGAAGGTATGAGGGGTCGGTAGGAATTGTATGAATCTATCCCTCCCACTGCTGCGCAAGGCGATGTTCCGAAAGAGTCCTGCTGGAGAGGATAAAAGGTCTCCCTGAGCCAGTCTCTCCCAATCCAGTTGGTGGGCGGACGCATCCGCCGCCAAGATCCGGACCAACCTCACCTCATGAACCCTTGCACCCCTGTTAAGTCACCAAACGAAGCGAACCACTTAGAGTGACCGATGGTAGAGGTGTTGGTTATCCAATAAATGACGCCTGTGGTACCTGTACCTGGCTCCCAAATTGCAATGTCTTGAATACCGTGTTGTGACGATCGAATCTGTATAATTTACTCACTTCAATTTCATTTTTAATATATGTAATGTTATTTTTCCAGTGTGATGGACAGCTGCTAGCTACGGGCTCGTACGACGGCTACGCCAGAATCTGGACGACAGACGGTCGCTTGGCCTCAACCCTCGGCCAGCACAAGGGGCCCATCTTCTCGCTCAAGTGGAACAAGAGAAGCAACTTCATTCTCAGCGCGGGGGTGAGTTATTCTATCCATAAACACATTGATTATGTGACTTATTCAAATACTTTTGTTCGCTGCGGATTGCGTCAAGATAAATAAATAATAAATTGAATTGCCTAATATGCGTTGGGAGAGGAAATAATGAGAAAATAAGCCACAGATTCACCTGTTCACTTCTTCGGCCTGCTTCCAAGGATCACAGCCGCTGGTCACACTTGTTACAATAATTGTCTCGCCTAAAAGCACATAAAACAATTCATCACATAAACCTATCAGATGACATTTGGAACAACCGGGCGCAAATTACCTTGATGACCTCTGGTCAAATATCCATATAAAAACAAAGGATTTGTTTTTTATGCGATTTTTTTCTGTTTACCAGATAATGTGTCTTATTATTCATGTATATTACAAGATAACAGCTGTACAAGTTTTTCCAGAATACTTTAGCGAAAAAAACAAAAATTCTCCCATTCGGCAAACAAATATAAAAAAAATATATATTTATACGAATATGAACTGATTCTATTTTTTCTACACAAACCTGAATATACAACCCACAAGAAAACCAACAATTCAAAGGTGTTTTCGAAGAATTAATGACGTTGATACTTCTTTAAAAAGTTGACAGCTGGTAGAGCGGGAAAAAGCATGAATTCTGAATGTCAGAAATAATTACTATATTAATATATTAATTTAAAAATATTCAGAGGGGCTAGATTAATCAAATCAACTGTTATGTCAAGAAAGATATTGGTGCAAGCGATTCTGACCTTGTCCTTCATACAGTTTTTTATACATACATATTATGGGTTAAAATCGCAATAAAAAAAAAAATAAGTAAAAATTTTGTCGCGCCCGCCGGCGGGCTTACGATAAATGATATAACACCATAAAACACAGATATAATAACCAAGTGCGGTGGAGCGAGATTCACAATTCACAAGATTGAATTGATTTGCGGGTATTCAGTCACGACTAGGTGTAGTATTCATATGGCGATGCTTAGCGGATCACAAACTAATGATGAATAATGATAATCGTCTATACTCAAGTAAAGAATAACAGCAGGAAGAAAGGAATGCGTAATTTAGACTATTTATTACCTTCATTACCATAATCCCAACTAAGTCAACCGATAATATAGAAGTTTTTTTGTCCAATCTTTTGAAAAACTTCTTAAGAGTGTTTCACTGTATATTCACAGTCCTCCTCACTAAGGATTCCTGTTCTGACTGTAGGATGTTGTGTTGGTGTAAATTACAATTTTTTATTATATTCTTCATGTTTGTGGACCTCATCTTCATATTTGTAGACCTCACATCCTTCTTTGTTGATTTCTTCATATCCAAATGAACACCTCATCTTCATGTTTTGTTGACTAGATTGTTGGTGTTACTTCATCATTTTTAAGATTTCTCATTGGCTCCGCCGCTTTGATAGTGCTTGCAGTGTGGTCGTAGCTTGGCGATAATCGGCACGCTTTTATGCCACTTTAATAATGTTGCTTATTTAATTGACAGGTGGACAAGACTACCATAATCTGGGACGCTGCATCCGGCCAGTGCACTCAGCAGTTCAGCTTCCACTCGGCGCCCGCCCTCGATGTTGACTGGCAGACCAACACCTCCTTCGCCAGTTGCTCTACAGATCAGTGCATCCACGTCTGCAAGCTGAACGTGGACAAGCCCATCAAGAGCTTCCAGGGGCATACTGTAAGTTGACATCTCATCTTCAACAATACATGCTTACATCCTCAGCACATTTATCCATTCTGGAAGAGCTGGGCATCCACAATAGGCTATCAACTCTCTGCCAAGGGCGTATTCTAATATATTTTATTTTGCTTGCCAAACTGAGAACTCAATCCTAAATAAACTCGTGATCACTGGCAAAGTGTTTGGCAGAATAAGGTCTCCGATGCATTGAAATGATCATGTATCACATGCGTCCTGAACATCGGCATCCTTGGCTCTCCATGCAGCGCAGGACCACGAAAAGTGGAGGAGCCTTGTTTATTTATTTATTCACGCCCATAGGGCTTTTACAATAATCATAATACAAAAATAATACTTTAGAAAACGGGAAACAGAACTTTTGAAATTTGAACAAAATTTATTTCCACGCCTATGTAGTCTTTGGATTGGGGAGTTAATGAAATATTTAGTTTTCAAAGAATAAACAAAGAACAGCTCTGGAAGCCTCGTGTTACGATTTGGTACTCGGAATGTTATTAGTTTTGTTAAGTCAAGTGCGTCAATTGTGCCATTAACTAATTTGAATAAAAGTACCATATCACTCTTTGTTCTTCTACAAGATAAGTCAGTTAAATTAAGTCCTTTCATTAATTTATCATAATTGATTTGTTCAATGGGTATGGAGAGTTTGAAATTAATGAACTTTAAAAATTTATGTTGAACTCTCTCAATTTGTATTTGATGTGCTTTATAGTATGGGGACCAAATAGTGGAATTGTATTCTAAATTACTTCTAACTAAGGCAGTGAAGAGTATTTTAAATGAATAAAGTGATAAAATTAGGGCATGTGAGCATGGGTTCAGCACTTGAGTTCTGAATTAGGCTTCTTTACGTTCAGTCTTCAAGGTACTGGCAAAGAGAGCACTGTACTGTAATTATATTCATCACTAAATGCTTTAAAACGTTTTTTACAAATATTCTATCATCTTTCAGAACGAGGTGAATGCCATCAAGTGGGATCCTCAGGGCCAACTCCTGGCCTCTTGCTCCGATGACATGACTCTAAAGATCTGGTCCATGAAACAAGACACGTGCGTCCACGACCTGCAAGCGCACTCCAAGGAGATCTACACCATCAAATGGTCTCCGACGGGCCCGGGAACCCAGAATCCCAACATGAACTTGATCCTAGCGAGCGCCAGTTTCGATTCAACCGTGAGACTGTGGGACGTGGAACGCGGGGCGTGCATACACACGCTGACAAAGCACACAGAACCCGTCTACAGCGTGGCTTTCTCACCGGATGGCAAATTCTTAGCGAGCGGCTCTTTCGATAAGTGCGTACACATCTGGTCGACGCAGACTGGTCAGTTGGTTCACAGTTACAAGGGCACGGGCGGCATATTCGAGGTGTGCTGGAATTCTCGCGGGTCGAAGGTCGGCGCGAGCGCGTCCGATGGGAGTGTGTTTGTGCTCGACCTAAGAAAGTTGTGAATGGCCGACGTGGGCGATTTTAGCCGCATCTGCTGCATACAGAGGATCACGTGATAACTTATTCGTGTTTGGAGCAAACGGCTCGCACGTACGAAGCAAGATGATTCGATTGACGTGTTATTGTTAAAACAGAGTGTGTACCGATAATTGATATCTAATATTGGATTTCTTCAATGACATCTGAAACATAATGGTTATGGTCTGACTTTATGGTAGTAAAACATTTTTTACCAGTGCCATACTGTGAAATACTTATAATTTTATTCCCACATTGTTTAGCAAACAAACCAGCAATTATTGTTGAAGGATTGAATCATGCATGTTGCATTGGACCATTAAATCTTTGTTAAAAATTATATTTAATATTTTATGGCACTGGATTTGCTACCGCATACCTTAATAATGATCTATTGATTTCTTATATTTGAAACGAATTAATCAACAATAATTGTACAAAATAATCAGATTTGTCATATTTGAATTGAATGATCAATTGATTTCTCATGTTTAAATCTCATGATCAATATTGATTTAACCTGATAATCGAATGATTTATCATGTTTGAAACAATCATTTTCCATGTTTTAAAAAATGGTTAACTGATTTGTCATATATGAAACATAAACATCGTCTTATTTGAAAATGTTTAAACTGAAATCTATTTTCCCTGTTAATTAGAAATTAATTGCTTTAAAGCAATTGATTTTTCATGTTTAATAAACCTCACAATCAAATGATTTGTCTCGTTTCAACTGAATAATCAATTGATTTGTCATGTTTCAACCAGGTAATCAATTGATTTGTCATGTTTAAACCCTCACAATCAAATGATTTGTCACGTTTCAACTGAATAATCAATTGATTTGTCATGTTTCAACCAGGTAATCAATTGATTTGTCATGTTTAAACCCTCACAATCAAATGATTTGTCACGTTTCAACTGAATAATCAATTGATTTGTCATGTTTCAACCAGGTAATCAATTGATTTGTCATGTTTAAACCCTCACAATCAAATGATTTGTCACGTTTCAACTGAATAATCAATTGATTTGTCATGTTTCAACCAGGTAATCAATTGATTTGTCATGTTTAAACCCTCACAATCAAATGATTTGTCACGTTTCAACCGAATAATCAATTGATTTGTCATGTTTCAAACCAACAATCAATTGATTTGTCATGTTTAAACCAGGTAATCAATTGATTTGTCATGTTTAAACCCTCACAATCAAATGATTTGTCACGTTTCAACCGAATAATCAATTGATTTGTCATGTTTCAAACCAACAATCAATTGATTTGTCATGTTTAAACCAGGTAATCAATTGATTTGTCATGTTTAAACCAGGTAATCAATTGATTTGTCATGTTTAAACCAGGTAATCAATTGATTTATCATGTTTAAACCCTGGTAATCAAATGATTTGTCACGTTTCAACCGAATAATCAATTGATTTGTCATGTTTCAAACCAACAATCAATTGATTTGTCATGTTTAAACCAGGTAATCAATTGATTTGTCATGTTTAAACCAGGTAATCAATTGATTTGTCATGTTTAAACCAGGTAATAAATTGATTTATCATGTTTAAACCCTGGTAATCAAATGATTTGTCACGTTTCAACCGAATAATCAATTGATTTGTCATGTTTCAAACGAACAATCAATTGATTTGTCATGTTTCAACTGGATAATTAATTGATTTGTTATGTTTCAACCAGGTAATAAGTTGATTTATCATGTTTGATGTCACGTCATATCATACTGTCACATTGAAAACAAATCCAATCACGTCTGAACTAAAACCAGATCGTCTCGTCATGTTTAAAAATAAAATAGTGAAATGTGTGCGCGGCTATGGATCGCAGTAGACTTGGTGTTTAACTTAAGTGTATTACGATATAAGTATGTTATTATTGTCGTAAATCCTATGATTTACATATTATATAAATATCCACACCTTCCGTTATATTCGGTATATTTCTTTCTGGATTAAACAAATTTTTTATTATTAATTAATCATCACCAAATTCTATTAACCATTTGACCATGACCGACTCAACAGTTGATACGGCAAGAAATCCTCATAGATACACGGCCGTATCGACCCTTGATTCGGTGTCTTTAGTTAAAAGCATCCAAAAGGTTAATATTTTCGAACATTAAATTTTCTATGAAAATAATGCATACCCACCCGTAAAGAAAAATTAAAAAATAGTCTTAAATTAACGATATAATGTTTTTGTTGTTATTATTTCAAATGCAATGAATGGATGATATCTTTTTTATGGAAGAAATTTATTTTTTTAATACATCACATGCAATATTTATTTCTCATTGATGTACAATGCCACGTTAAGCGTGTTTTTGAATTATTTTTATTATTTTTTATATCATTGCTGGTCTAGTAAAACAGGGTTGTCAAAACTGAATATTTTCAGTTAAATTTTAAAATTATTATGATGCATTTTCTATTTAATTCTTATACTGATGTAGATTTGTCCACTTTTAATCGCTCAATAATAGAATATGAGGAAATATATTCAACTATTCTGTAAAATCTTGAATTGTGTCAATTTTTTAACTTCTCTTAAAATTTCATTTTTGTTGCAACAGATGTTTTAATAGCCCAGCAACGATGTAAGACTACAATACAATTAGTTAAGACTATGTAATAAAACATAAAGAACGTATATTTTCTGTGTAGATAAATTATCCAGAAATCATAATTAGGTACCTAATCTAAGTTTAATATTAATAGCTTTTGTTTTTAAAATAAGACTATATTATTTCTGTACAACTTTCTGACTATTATATTGTCTTATGTAACATTGATTTTCTGGAGACTTAAATTCTTATTTGTAATATTTTATATGTTTGATGAGAAAAATCATACATAAGAAAAAAAAACTTGAATTAAAAAGACAAATATATTTATGATTATTTTACTATATAATATAATAACCACGATTCAATTATTGTAGGTAATCTATAATACCTTATTAATATATAATTATTATCTATTTTTACATATTATATACATATTCATTCTGTAATAATAAAAAGTGTTTTCATGAAAAAATATTCTTTCGTTTATGGTATACCATCTGAATTTCCCGGCGTTGTCCGGGCTTCACGCAGAGTTTTTTTAAATTTCACATAGACAGTGAACTTCTTTTTGTTTTGAAAAGATCAAGTGTGCAAAATGTCATCAGTCTAGGAATAAAACAGGAGATTTGTATAAAAATTCAAGTCCGTGCTGCCCTATATTATTTTATATACAAGTTAACTGCATTTTGATGGGATATGCCGATGTTTATTGTTTATTTATTTTACATTAAAGCCTGCCTAGATGTCGTAAAGGACATTGTATTTAAAGTACTTTATGACATTCTGCAATTTGAGAAAAATCATTTCAAAAGATAAAGAAAGAGCGTAAATATAACGTAAATAAACCATTTTTAATGTAGTAAGTTGTGCCGACATTAAATAAATCTCAATTTAAATTATTTAAAAAAATAGAAATGACATTTCGATAAAGGATTATTTAAAAAAAAATACATTATACTGGAAAACATGGTTTACAAAATAAACATATAAAGCATTATAATAATCAAAATTATCTATACATACATACCTGTAATCCAGTAGTGTGGGATGATATTTTTTTATGTGATTTTTCCGATCAAAAAAGTAAAGATTGGCTTTATATCGACTGCCTCCGTAGTAAACCAGTAAAATTCCTGACTCAGTCCCCTCAAGTTGTGGGTTAAAATCCCGTTGAGAAAACAACATAATAAGAAGGTTTTTTTACTAATGAAATAAAAATATATTTTGGTATTTGTACCTCATGTAAGATTGGAACATTTTCATAGTACCTGGTGAAAGATCACGATTCGCAATTGAAACATTGCTCTAAGTGGATATAGCTATGTTTAGTAATCAGATCTGATTTGCCGGGTGCTTCCCAACCTTTCCTCTCCCCCATCTCCTTCCCCTGGTAAAAAGCCTTTATTTGAATTGAAACCTTGCTTCAAATCGTCTATGATTAGTAACCAGATCAGAATTGTCAGATTTTTTCCAACTTTTCTTTTCTCCTTCCCCTCCCCACTTCTTTCAGCCTCACAAAATTCTCCAAATTTCGGCAACTAGGAGGAGTCTAATGCGTAATCATATTAAATGAGCAATTTTTTTATTCTGAAAAATCACCTAGATTGTAAAAATATTTCCCCACATCTTTATCTATAGAAATAGTTGATAAATACCTGACTTATGATGTCAAGTTAAATATTATGATATTTATCCAATAGATTTATGTATAGGTATGCATTTACATTTGATTGAGAGGGACTGAATAAAAAAAAACATTATTTTTAAAATATGTAATCACCCTCTTTGCCAAACTTTAGTTTAATAAGCAATTTTTTAATTGAATTGGTCTTGTACGTCACATTTTGAATAAGAATTTTATATTATTACATTCAAAAAAATATATTAAGTTCTTTATCGTCACAGTTATTAAGTCTAGTGTTAGAACAATTTTTATTTTATATTTAGTTTTGTACCTATTTTAAACATTTACAGCTTCACTAAATAGACGGGTACATCAGTTGCGTAAAATTTAAAACACGTTTATAAGTAGGGCTAAACATGTTAACATTTTTGTTTATGTTAAGAATTAGAACATTACAACAATATTTGTTAATAATTATGTAAAGTTTAATGTCAATCCGACATTTAAACGAATTTTATTTTTTAACAAGTATGTATTTTGTTTTGCAGAAATTCGCCAATTAGCCCTGTTTTTGTTGGGACATTTTAAGCAAATTGTGATCAGCAGGAATGCCTTTTTTGTACTTGTCAGCTGATCAACTTGTCTTTAACAAGGACCATTCAAATACAGTGAAACCCTCTTAAGAAGTTTCCAAAGGGACCGGAAAAAAAACTTCTTAGGCGGGAAACCCTTATAAGTGGGAAAAATTGGGCCATTTGGTCTTCAAGGGACCGAAAAAACCAAACTTCTTAAGCGGGTTTCACTGTATCAAAAAATCAAAATTCATAGTGCTAACTGGCATGATGACAATGTTACATTAATTTGAATCTCTGCAAAACAAACTCATTTTATTTTTTAAATATGTATGTGTGGTTGTGAGACGTGCATAGATATAAAATACACTAGATAAGTCACCTGCGAGTATTCAAATTTCATTGCCCACTGAGCAAATTTTGGGCCCATTCAAACTATAGGTATATCTGTTTTTTTGTAGCGATGAAGTGACAAACCTTGCAGAAATTACTTTACTTATGTAAGGCCATGATTAATAAATATAGCTTGTTGGTTTTGATGTCAATTTAAGACTGTATTGATTTTTGCAAAAAATGAAATAATGGGGAGAAGTCTTATAATTATAAAACCTATAAGACATTTTTAACGCTTTTACTTATCTTGGGTATTCTATATCAATTGCTGAATGTTATAGGCCTCAAAACTGGATATTTGGTATAATGATTATATGTAAGGGGAATTTTGAAGTGAAAAGGAAAGAAATAAAAAATATTTCAACATTTTTAGTTTTTTTATTTGTAGAAAATGTATTGCTTTTATTTTGTTAATTTTTTTTTTCAAGAATATGGTACCTACCTATACATAATATATTTGTTATATTGTGTTCAAAATATTTCTATACTTTCATTAATATTAGGTGTACCTTGTCGTTTTTATATGCTATGGTCAATTTCATAGAACGAAAGTTGCAGTCGATTCAACTTTGGGTTTATATTGTTGGATTCCCGTCTGATCTATTATTCTATATTCTATGTAGAATCTATGGTCTATTTATTAATAGAACGTAAGTTGTAGTCGATTCAACTTTGGGTTTATATTGTTGGATTCCCACCTGAATTCTATGAGAATCTATGGTCTATTCATAGAACGGAAGTTGAAGACGATTCAACTTTGGGTTTCTATTCCATAAAAAGCATATTCTCATTGATGTATTTAAATAGATTCTATGAAATATATCATAGAATAGAGACCAGGTAAGATCTCGGCTTATCTTATAAAAAGTCTGTTCTCACCGATCTATTTCATAAATTCTATAAAATATAGAATAGATCACGTTTTAGGGATTCTATTTAAATTGCTTATTATAGTTGAATGACATGGTTACCTACTTTAGTAATAATAAAAGTTACAGATCAACATATTTTCAACAACCGTTCTCTACCGTGGATAAAAATCTACAGATTTAAAAAATATTTTTTGTGTTCATTCATTCCTCTTTTGACTGCCCTCAGACAACTTTGTATATCAACAAGTCGTATAATGATCCACTATCTAATATTATGCCAATCTATGGATTCTACGACCATAGAGACAATGTGCTTAATTAATTTTTAAATGGCGATTTTTATAATTACCCTTTTTTAGTTTAAATCTAAAAAAACTATTATAAAAATAAACCTTTTCCCATTTTGAGCTTAAACTAAATTATAAAAATATAATTTTATTAAACACATTTTATTCACCTAGTAAAATCAATTTTCAAATATCCAAATCCATTGGCCTTTTGTATGCCTGCAAATCATCATGCCCGTACAGTTTGTGTATCTTGGTATACATATGCGAAAAGAAGAACAAAATATTGTCATACTGCCCATTATACATTTTAGAATCTAAATCACACGCATTATCCAATCTGTAATCTTCGCAATGGGGCCCTTTATAAAGGGGGCTCACACCCCAAGCGTTTAAATGCACTTCAAGTAAGAACTGGTGAACTGCCTCTATGGTGGCCAGGTACCAGCGCGGACTGCCTTTCTGGTGTCGCCAGAACTGAGAAACTCTATTTTGAATCACGACACATGGCAATTTTTTCATTCTATCATCTTTGTAAATCCCTCTGCTTTGGTTCCAAGTGCTGTCGATGAATACCGCCTTTTTTATGGGAAGTTCACTTGGATTTAAAAGCCTTAAGCACTTTTTTGGCGCCATTTTGCCAGGAAAGCGGTGCGTCAGAAGTGTCCCTTGGCAGTGACCATCTGTCAGGTTTTCGCTGGCAAATTGCTGGACCAGCGAGTTTATTTCACTGTTGTTGTTGAAGAGAAAAGGGATTTCTACGGATGTTTTGCTCGGGTAGACCAGGAATACTTTGTCTTCTTTTGAATAGTCAGGTATGTCCGGGTAAGTGTAGATGGTGACGTCTTCAGATGCTAGAATCGGTCCGTGTATGGCGGTGCTTTTCCCATCTATTTCTTTTTCGTGTTTAATTATGTCTATTTTCAAAGGTAGCTGAAAAAATGAATTAAATCTGTTATCATCGTAAATTATCGTCCTGCCGCTAAGAGCTCCGTTTTAACCTCTATTTTTGATATGTGTTTCGGTTATGAGAGGGGGAGGTTAAAGCGGAATTATTAGCGGCAGCCTTTATCGGCTTTCACTTTCAAATTTTCTAACCTACAAATAACTTTAAACTTTTGTGGTTATGTCAGGAAAACTTACTTTTATATTAGGAATTTTACCCTCCAATTCGCTAATGGGCACATAGCATGTGTAGCAGAAGTACTTTCTCGATTTATAACACTTGGGGCAGGGACTTCTGCCGTCGAGGTGGTCCAGAATAGAAGTGTCGTCTATCGCCATGCCTTCAAATGGCCTTTCATCCATTGCTTCTGGAGACTTGGGATTCATTTAGGATAATTATCATTAATATTTATCCTGGAAATGTATTTCTAGAACGCTTTCATTCATTAAATACGAATAATAGAATGTTTGTGACGTATGACAGCTTCAGAATGTGTTAACGAGAATTTGACGGATAGAAAATTGTTGCCAGAAAATGAGAATATAAAAATGTATTTTTTAAGTTCTTACTCAAAAGCAAACATTTTCGTGAATATTCTCTCCCGAACATCTTCAAAAATATCTGTAATAAATTGTAGAAATAACTGGCGGCTAACGATACAATAAATATTATACGAAAACATATAATAGAAAAAATATCATAGCAATGCAACAAAAGCCGGTGAGGAAATTTAAAAAAAAATCACAAGGTTGAGGAACTAACCTATCATTTTCATTTTATTGATTTTGGGAGCACTATTTAACCCCAGCATGCCTAGTGAAATTATACTAGTTGTGGCTTATAAGGTCTGTGAGACCCGGCGATAATTTTATTTTTTTTATTCTTTTAAACAATGCTTCTTTTTTAAATCAATGTTCTAATAAATAATATGAAACATTACTGCTTTATTCATCATGATTCAAAAACAAATCCTCTTTGTATATAAAAAAAAAGGTACGGTTTTTTTTAATAATTGCACAAAACTTAATACATAATAAAATCATTCTCAAAATAACTCATTGTCGTACAGGAACTATTTTTCAATACTTAACTTGGAAAATAATTGTTGTGATTAGGCTTCATTAGAATTTTTGGCTTGGAAAATGGAAGATTACTGGGAGAAGCAAATTGGGTGCTCTAAATAAAAAAAATATGGATACCTACTGCAAGAGTGACATAATACTTTGTCTAGCGATATTTTGTGTTAGGGCATGTTCTACATCAGGGAGGGAGATGGCAAATAAAAAATTATAATCGTATCGGAATGTAAGTGAATAAAACTTAATAATTTTTTGGAATCACTGTTTTCTTCAATATAGTGCTTCAATATGCTCTGCAGTTAGTCTCAAGACATTGGTGAACAGTGCAAATCTTAAAAAAACAATAGACACTTTTCAAAGATATAAAATAAAAAAAAATTATAGCTATTTACATAATAACTACTTTGTATGCTTGGTAGGGTTTGTGAGACCCACACAGACTTTTTTTTTTTAAAGGTGGAGGTGGTTTACAAGCAGTTCCCGTGAGCACTCAGGCCATAGGCCCATTGTGCTATCTCCCATTTTACCTCAAACCTTTAATAACAAACCAGTCCCTTTAATAAAGTTCATGAGGGTTGTCATTGGATATGTCTTCTGGTTCTACTGTATGTATCCCCGGGTATCTGAGCCTAGTTCCCACCAGGGCAGGACATTGGCATCATAGGTGAATTGGAGTCTCTTCATCCTCTTCACATTTTCAGCATATATTGGTCTCTTCCACTCCCAAATATTAAATCATCGTGGTTAAAATTGCCATCAATTGGTTCATCTTTGTCCTTTGTTGTTTTATCAATAAGTACCTAAATATTTTTTGTTCTACATTTACTACTTTATAAACTTATTATCCTCAAAACAGGCTTGTCTTAGTGAGGTTAATATTGAAATGTGAACAATAATACCTACCATGTAAAGAAACAATAAATAAAAATAAAAATCTGCATGTGTCTCCTGAGATGGCAGTGTCCCGTTAATAGTCCTACCAGTTCTCTCAGCAAGTTTCTGTCCATATCGAGTAGTTTCCTGATTCGTCTAGGGTCTGGTCCTTTTATGAGAACTTTGAATTGTCTCATTCCAGATGCCCTCTCCCATTCTTTACGGTGCTGGGATTTGACCAACCTATCGATATGTAATTTTGTGTGGCAAGCTGCTACTCCTACGGCCGGCATGGATGGTGCTTTCGCCCCTTTCCTTTCTAGTTCGTCAGCCAGCTCGTTGCCCTCAATACCTTTATTTATGTCCTGGTACATAGATCAGGGTCACACGCACTTTGACGTCGCATGTATCCCCAAAGGCAGTGTGTGGAGAACTTATTTCTTTCTCTTCATGTAGTGCTAACATGACTTATTAGCAACTACTAGAAAGCATGACATTCCTACTTTTTTAATAGTTATAGCTGTTTTAGAATGCCCTAGGTCTGTCAGATCCTACCAGACATGCAGAGGGTTAAACAAAATAAACCGATTGACTTATGGACGAATAAATGTTCTGAATGCCTCGTGTTCCAAGCCCGTGCGTACAGTATCATTATATTATAAGAAAAAAGATAGATAGAAATATTTAAAAAAAACACAATCGTAATTTTAATTTCACATTTTATTTAAAGTAAAATACAGGTAGGAGTAAATATAATGCATTATTTTTGGAATATACTAAATCACTTCAAATGCAGAGAAGAATATTATTTACAATAAGACTAAGGCGATTAAAATATTTCATAGATTAAATAATCATTTCAATTAAATTTATTCATCGTACGGAATGAGTTCTTCGTAATACCGATCAAATAGATTTTCAGCCCAAAGAGGTAAGCAGTGAAAAAAACTTGTTAGGTTAAACACCAGATCAACTAACAATAATTTTACTTTGAGATCATAAAGGTATATAAATAATATAATTATTAATTTGTTCAAAATCGTTATCAATAAGTTTATTCCAGTGTTGAGATAACTGACAGGCATTACATTTTTAGAAAATTATATTACGCTTCACATATTAAAGTGCGGTGCTTTGTCAGCAGTGGTCACCCTTGGTGACACAACCGCTTGAATTCGTTCTTGTCAATATGCCGGCTAAATTAAGAATAAGACATCTAAACGAGCAACTTTTCGCAACAATTTCACGCCAGCTAGGTATTTTCGTCAAGATAGCGTAAGATCGTTGTGTATTGCCTATTTTTGTTGACGCATTGCCCTGTCTTGACAGTGAGATCGCTCGGCTAATCGCCGATATTGCGACAATATTGCCGGCCCAAATCTATTTCCTTCTCTACACGCCATCAAAACTGTCATAATATCTAATCCAATTAAAATTAATAAATAATTTTCAATTTTTTTATTATTAATAATAGACAATTTACCTGGCTCGTTTACCAGCATCTTAAGACGATAGACTTCGCTTTTCGGCCCATACAAAAAGGACGCGTGGGAAAAAAACACTTTTCTACATCTCAAATTGCACGAAACGAATATATTTTTTTTTATATTACATTCTAGAAGATGAAAGCTATGTCTGTATGTTTTTAAATTTTCGATGCGTTTCGTATTAACGTAAACATTCACTGTCAAACATGTATAATTTATCTGAAAATATTATTTAACCCGTCGCAGGCTGCAGTCCCCCCAGCGGGTTCGGATTTTTGAAGCGATTTTGTCCCTTATGTATAAAGAAATTGTATGAAGAACAAGGTCAATATCACTTGGGCCATTCTCGTTCTCGACGTAACGAAATACTGCATAGCATCAATTCAAATTAATTCACGATGACGCGCCGGGCATCAAAGATGGCCGACAAAATGGCCACCGCATGATAATATGAACGGAGTCGTAGTCGGAGTCTATATTTTTCATTGTTTTTTATATATTTAAATCTATTGTGGAAAGCATAGATTTGAGGGATTATTAGGAAGATCGTTTTATCTACATTATGTTGATGTAATTTTTGTAATATATCACAAAATAAATGTTATAAAAATTGAGTTCGTAAGAAAGGTGAGAAATGTCAAATATTTGTCGTATTGAAAAATTAATTTTTCCTATGCTGGCTTTCAAAGGGTTAGGGAAAAAATGCTGCTAACTCAATTCTCACAAAGAATTAGAAAATTATAAAAACATTCCGACATAGCTCGTCTTTCGAGAACACATTTTTTTTTAAAATTACAATTTCGTGAAAGTTTGGGTGTAGAAAAATGTTTTCTCCCGAAACCCTTTTTCAAGCGATTTCTGTAGGTAAATATGAGAGATTACGGCAGTTGTCCCATTCGCACATTTCTCTTTTGCATGTATCGTAAGTGTGTGCGAGCTTGTTGTGAGCGGGACAGAACGACAGACGCGTGTGGTGTAAAGTCTAGCCTCTTAAGAAGTATCTAAAACATTATAATTAGGGACAAATTGTTTTTTAAAATATGTAGTTTATGGTCAAAATATGGTAAGTACAAAATTACTGAAATTTCTCAGGTCAGTTTAAAGTTTTGAAAAAAATTACATTAAAGATTTTTAAGAAATGAGCGTCCTTTTAAATTTCATATTGTTTAAATAATTAATATCATTGTTTAGTGGACAATTTGCGTACAATAGAGTAATCATAGTTATATCAAACAAAACTGAAATGACACACTTATATCACAAGACAAACATTTTTGCACTTAACATATCGACCATTTAGAATAACAAGGTTCAATCTGACATAGCTATGTGAGCAATAATGAACTCGAAAGTATCTTTCTCTGCGGCCTATTATCGCGTTACATTGCTATATCAGATGGAACCTTGTGATTCTACATTGATGTTTTAACTTCAACTGGGATGTACTACCGAAGACCAAATGGCATTTAAAAATTTGATTAAGTTCACACTATAATTTCAAAGAAGCAAGCACCCAGCAAAGGTGTGCAGAACGTCTTGGTTACAGTTAAGTTTAAGAATCAGATCAGGCCATTAATTTATTAAATTTAGCAAAGACCGAAGTATTGGTGTCACGCATGATGCAATCGGCTTATGGGGTGTTTCACCACCTTTGAGTAAACTGCTGATTAGGGCTATTACTCATCGAGTAGCATATGTTATCTGTTTCACCACCGCTGGGTAACGTCACCCGTCAAGTAAATGTCTCTTTTTACCGCATACAGTTACTTGATGAGTAATTACCCAACAGTTTGCTCAGAGGTGGTGAAATTTCCCGTACCAGAGAGACTGCAGATGGGCTAGAATGCCAGAAAGCAGTATAGTAGATAATAGAAACAAAGAAGATATGGCATGGAAGCATGCCGACTAACACTGAACTATGACCAAACTGCACAAACTATCAATGTGGCAATGCCATTGGAAGCTCTGCGTTTGGTACATAGGTAGAAACAAAGGCGAGGCGCCGCTATGCGCCGATGCGATTTGCAATAATATGGTTGAACAATGGTGGCGACACTTTTATGAGAGCGGTTTCTCACAGGACGGGTTGTTTCACAGAATTTGAACAATAATTCATCAAATTTCAAATTTGATTTTCAAAATCTGTTATAATATCATTTTTGGCCAGTTGTTTCTCTTAATAACTCAGGTACGGGCCATACGTCATTCCTATGTCTACCTACGTTAAATTATCGTGAAAACAAGCTTATGTGTCCAAGCGGTTAACTGAAATGATAACAGAACTTGAATAAAACCTTCACAAAACTTGAAAATTAAATTTGATTTAATTAAAATTGAAAATTAATATTTAATTTTTTTTCCTTGTTCAAATTTTGTGAAACAACCCGTCCTGTGAGAAACCACCCTCATAAAAGTGTCATCACAATTATTCACCGATACTATTGCAAATCGCATCTGCACACAGTGGCGCCCCGCCTTTGTTTCTACCCATGCACCAAACGCATAGCTTTCACTGGCTCAACAACAACAACTGGCAACTCCCTTGTCTCTATTACAAAGCTTGAGGATATAAGGAAAATAATGGCGAGGTTCCCGAGACAGTGCAGAGCATTTTGCTCCTCATTCACATACTAAGCCGATTGCAACCTTACATGAGAACAATTCTACCAATTCTACTAAATATGGGTGATGGCATATTCCACAAGTTGAATGTTTCCACCGTCGTTATTGGTATGGTTAGGTCTAGTCGAAATCTCGGTTTGGCAGTGCGATCCTGGCCACCAGAGCCCAGGTGTAGATGGCGATGCACAGCCAGGAGCTGATCATCTTCACCCACATGGAGCCCGTGTTGGCGTTCAGGGTCTGCAGCACAGAGTTGGGCCTGCGGAGAAAACCAAATCAATTAGTTTTGTTTTAGAGTCTATGGCATCTCCCATTTGGTTATTTTTTATTAACTTAAGAATGGTTATGGTATTAAGAACTTATATTGCGAGGTTTAAGAGTGTGAGGAGAAGAACATTATAATGTGAAATGACACAATTTAAATAATTAGAATTTATTTGTTCACACCGGGATTCGAACACGCGGCCTCAAGAAAAAATCTATATGGGGTATAAAAGCAAAAACGACACTCTCCAAAAATGACGAAATTGAGTTACAAATGCTAATCTATAAGCAATGTCCGTAGCTACAAGATGCTTAGAAAAATCAACCCGTGATTAATGCCGTTCTTCCATGGAGCTACTTTCAAGGGTCACGATCGCCGCTTGTCTGTACTTTCCATACTATTATTAGTGTTTGTAAACGTGCTATGCGCTGCACTAGTAAAATAGTATAACAGGTAGCGGGTAGTGGCGATTTAGGACCAGTTGTTTCGGAAAATTTGACGTTAGATTTTCCTTCAAATCGTCAATCACCGCAAAATTGGGTTGTTTCAACCTCCGTCAGACGAAATTTCAACGAAAATTCCATACAAATGTGATTGGACATCACCTTAATGTGATCAGCCGAGTTCGAACCATTAAGCTTGAATGGCGCATGCGCAGACGTCAATATTGTGATCTGACAGGTCGTGGCGGGAATGTCTGTAATATTTTTAACTAAATATGGCTGGACAATTTTTGTACATAACGTAAAGAATGCACAATGGTTAAAACTTCAGAAGTTAGATATCCTCTCAAAGTAATTCTGTATAAGAAGTTAGATATCCTCTCAAAGTATATAGTTGTCGAAAATCGTCAGTTTCAGAGATTGAAAATGACGTAAAAACTGGCGAAAACATTGAACAAAATAAAAGTTTTCTCTTATTGACCGATGGTATCACAATAATTGTCAACTGTAATACTTACATTATGAATCTACAATATATAAGAAACCTCTTTTTTTTGATTGACATATCCCCGTCAAATTATTTTACTGATTATTTACCTTGAAACCACGGAGCTGCATGGAGCTATAGGTTCATGCACATGGATACAACTGAGGAACTCCCGATTTCGTACAAGATACGAAATTAATAGTATTTTATAATAAAAATCCTTTTGTGCTCAATATATATCTTTATTCAAATGTTTATTTATACACGTAAAACTTCCTCGTCATAAAAGTTATAAGAATAAGTACACGTATATATAAGTCAGTATTTGTACACAGTTGTATGTGGGTAAAAAAAACTGTTTATTCATTTCACTTGTATGTTTAATTGGCGACTTAAGAACAATGTTAAAATTATCTGTTCGTGATTATTGCTCCTTTGTACCCATATCTTTCGCATGAGATAAGTTGGTTTCTGTTTGGAGATAGCCTTTATCCAAAACACAGACTTGTCATAATTTCAGTTGCAATCCTCCATTATATATTTCTTTCCCATACTGCAATGCTGCTAAAACAAGTATCAATATTATAACATATTTTACTTCATCCGTTGGTACCTGATAAGTAAAACAGACAAACTTAATATTATATCAAATAATAACAATAAATGAGATGTCCGTCATTCATTGTTAATAATGTTAGTTGCAAATATAGTTATACGATTGTAGGATACCAAATAAACTTTAGTAGATACGTAATTATCGGAATTCGGACTTAAAAAATACTCATTATTAATAATACAAGTAACCTCTAATGTACGACGTTTTATGTTGTTAAACGTAGCTTGTAAATATGGGCACGTTGAATTCATTTTCCATATATTTTTATGTTTTCTTTAGCACTTTTCCCACGTTGCTTTCAGGTTACATCTCTGAAGTGGTCACATTCCGGAAAATCGGTCTAAAATTAAATAATATACAAATAATACGATTGAACGTTACCATATTAACTTTACTATGTATGTAATTGACTGAATACGAATAAAAACAACACTCATTCTCAATCATTTACGTTTTATATCGTAGAAAAATATTCCAACCGCAACGAGATAAAATAGCGGTAAAATCCTGACGGCCGTGGTCGGCGTGCGCATGCGCATCCATAGAAATTTTATAAGTGTTGCCATCATAAAAATATCTCGGTCTTCGAAATAAATAATTCTGCGGAATAAATGCAGGATTCGGCGGGGAACACTCAGTGAAATTTTCAACGTGGATTGGAGTGTGATCGGAGTTGAAACAACCCATTTGGTATTTGAAATGATGGAAGACGTGATTGCCAATCTAGTTTGAAGTGAATTAAAAGAATATTTTCATTATTTGAAACAACTGCTCCTAAGTCGCTTGTAAGTAGCTGCATGAACGAAGGGCGTGTCTCTCCATAAAAGCCAATTACAAGCCTGAATTCAAAATAAATTCAACATGATCAATGATCACATTATTATAACACTTTTTATTACAATAATTCACTTTGGATTACATTTGTTAAGTTATTATTACTAAAAAAATCATACGAAAAAGGCATACTATTCCTTGAATGGTTTGTTGTGATTTGCCAAAAACAGTACTTTTGGAGAGTGGCATTTTTGCTTTTATACCCCTCATATCTAACTAACCATCAAGCCGTTTTACCGCCTTACACTACATGCTTCATTCTAATTCATACATCGTCTTATACATATTCTTCTGTTATTTTGACTTTTGACATGGCCCGACACAAGTATGTGATTCACTTGCCATGTCTTCTGTTATTCCCGACTTCTACTATCCTCCGTACACTCTTTTCTTTATTTATCTGCTCTTATCCCGTTTAATCACAGGAGACCATATTTTTCTCAGCTCACGTTTCGCAGAAATCGTTGTGACTCCCTTACGTAGTGAGAAATATGATTTAAACGGTATCGGAAAGAGAATAAAACACGCTATATATTCAAATCTAAAAGTTCGTGACAAAAAAATTTAAATGTACACCTTTATGAAACCAAAGTTTCCGATCGCAATTTGAAAAAAAATTATGAAACTTGTGAATTCTTACGATTTTTTTTTATATGAAACGACAAAGAAGCGAGATGACAGTAATGTTTATAATAGGGAAGTTGAGTGAAAAATATTTTGAATTATAAAAAATATGTTCATGTAGATGACATGCAAACTTAAATACCAGTTTTTTTTTTTTTTTAAAGTTCGTTTTCATAGTTAAATTAATTCTACAAGTTTGAATTTTATCGCAAAAAAAAACGGCGGCAAGAGCATAATACCGTGCGGCAGATTGACGTAACGTAACCGACCGCTATGTTAGGAACTGTTGCAAGTTTCGTTGAAAAATGACATTTCGTGTTTTTAAATTTAAAAAATAATCATTAAAATGCACTTTTTTCGAAATTCCAATAACTGAATTGATTAGTACTAGTAAATATCTAACTACTACAACTTTTTAAATTTATTTTTTTCGTCCATATTAAGCGTGTCCCGGTTTTGTAAATATTTTCCCTTATATTTCACACAAGCAAGGGCCGGGTTACTTCACAAACTCTGCCGCATGGTATTATGCTCTTGCCGCCGTTTTCGCGGGCTTAATAACATTCAAACTTGTAGAATTAATTTAATTATGAAAACGAACTTTAAAAAAAAAAAAATACTGGTATTTAAGTTTGCCTGTGAACATTGATAAAAAAAAAGAAAAAAGTACTCAACTTCCTTATTCATTTGTCTAATGAAAATATATGTGTGTTTTTTTTTCTTTATCAGTTATTTTAGTTAGAAAAAACGTAAAGAGAGCCATTTATAAAAGTTTGTACCCAAAATTTTTATATGTATTTAAAAAATTACATGATTATTTCTAATAATAAAATTTGAAAGCTTATTTCATCACCTTTCGAAAACAGTTTTTGGTTTTCGGATACATTAACAAATATTCCATTTATTTGGATTTTATTGCAAAGCGAAAATATTTTTAGCCTCTGAAAAAACATGCCAAATTTTTGAAGGGTTAAAACATCTAAGATTGCCTTTCAAAGTTTTATTCACGTTACCTTGCATTCTTTCCGGATTAACACATGGTCTTACCACCCAGGAATCTCGTTTGCACAGCATTCAGTCTACTTTCATCCTTCCTCTGCCAGTTCCATGCCTCACTGCCATACATCAGGTCTGGAATGAGTTGGAAATATACTTACTGATACCAGTTGGTGAGTGTCATCATGGCGTACAGCGAGGACAGAGCGAAGATGACATGGAACATGGACCAGGAATAGGCCACACTCTCCTCCTCGTTGTCCCACACTTTCTTGTCGCCTTCCACAAGCCCGCCCGATTCACCGCCATCTGTTTTCGCTGTCAAAACACAGCCCATGAATAACATAGTACCATATTGAGATTGCCACAATTTTTTTCAATTATTATGCTTCGAATTCTAGACAGAGATTCTAAACAGGCAAGTAATTTTGTTACTTTTATACAGTTATAGGTTTGCTATGAATATAATAAATAATTATATCAACGCTGCTAAGGAAAAATGCCTAAAGCGCCATACAGCTGTGACATTAAATATGAACCTATACAACAAGCTATATTTTCTTCAAACACAGTAAACTTATTTTGTGGGACCATTTTAATTAAAGAATATGTACCTACTTAGTTTTAACCACATTTATTATTTAACCTGTCATTGGCCGTACGTACTCCGGTGTACCATCGATTTTGGAAGCGATTTTGTCCCTTATGTATAAAGAAATTGTATAAAGAACAAGGTCAGAATCGCTTGGGCCATTCTCGTTCTTGACGTAACGAAATACTGCACAGCGTCTAGCCTCTTGGAATAATTTTAATAAATTGTCTATGATGCGGCGGGCATGAAAGATGGCCGACAAAATGGCGGCCGCGTCAAAATATGGAAGGAGTTGGTTTAGAAACTCTATGTTCTTTCATTGTTTTTGATATAAATTCATTATGGAGAGAATAAATTTCAGGTATTATCAAAAATATCATTTTATCTACATTATTTTCATGTAATTTTTGTAATATATCACAAAAGAAATGTTATAAATATTGGATTCCTAAGAACTGTCAAATTTCTTACGTCTGACTGAGATATTTCATGCACTGGCTATGTGAGAGAGGAAGAGAGAAAAAAAATGTGCGCGCGCACTGCTCTCTGTGTGTGCTTCTACAGTGTGATACAGCCCGTTCGCCTCGCAACGCATTTTCACTTTTCGTAACGCATTCGCCAGCTTACCCCCAAGTCAAGCGTGTGTAAAGAAGTATATACTTCAAAAACCAACAAGTTTCGTAAACAATGACTTCATCAGGGTTTACTTAATAACTCAGGTAGGGGACATACGTCATTTCTATGTCTACCTACGTTAAATTATCGTGAAAACAAGCTTATGTGTCCAAGCGGTTAAAATTAATTAAAACAATAGACACAGACTTAAAGGTGTCGATGGATAGACGGGAGTGGGAAGGGAGTAATAGGGCATATTTTACAAAGGGAACAGGCTTCATAACAGGGTCATTTAAAAATATTCTTTGTTTATTTATAACATTTAAATTCAATCACGCTCTTTCTAATTTCTAAGATTTCTAGTTTGTCCAAATGAATACCATTAAAATTACATTGCTTATGAAACATGCTGGTTTTTTAAGCAATAAATGTAGTTAATTTTGGAATAAGTTATATTGTTTGTTCATGCTCGTTTGTTTCTCAGAACACGTGGAAAACTCTAGACGACTTGATTTGATGAACACAAGCAGAAACAAACAATATAGCTTATTGTATAGGTTCAACTTTAATGTCACAGCTTTATGGCGCTTAGGCCATTTTTCCTTCGATATAAGTATGGCAAAGTTTATTTAATATCTAACATTTGAAGTCATAACCCCAAAAGGCGTATCATTTCAGAACAAGTAAAATAGTTGTATTTTTACATTCTCGTACACTGTTAAAACCGTAATAAAATTATATGCAATAATGGTGAAGTATTCTTTAATAAGGCCGGTTAAATTTAAGAGTGAAAAATGCTTCAGATTTGGCATTCAAAATTCAGCACTGAGTGTCTATCAAACGACAAAATTAGTTTGCCGTCACGTCACACCCGGCACACCACAGATTGGTTTAAGAAGGAGATAGCATGACATAGCATAATACCCCAAAAATAAATCATGACAATACTTTTGGCCGTGCAAAATCTCGAATCTTAACCAAAAATAATAACGGTTTTTATTAAACAAAACATAAAAGCTGTGAAACATCTGAATCGTTTTGCCATGTATAAATATGTATTTAAAGCATTCACACTACAAAGTAACAGTTAAATGGGTTGATATGAAGATGGGTAAAGCTGAGAAACGCATTTTAGAATGATCCGAACATGTAGTAAATATGTACATATTTGTGTATTTTTTCTTTGCATTTTTGAGGTTCGTTATGTCGTTTTTGTTGACAACGTAGTGAACAAGAAAAAAAATGCAAGTACTGTATAAAATTATATTTTTAAGATTTATGACGTTTTTCTACTGGAGCAGCGATATATCGCTACCCCAAAGCAACAGTGAGATATCTCTGAAAAAAAAATTGCTTTTGAGTATGTTGTATTTGATGTAAAATCATGAGCTTCTACATGGTGGGATATCGCATTAAAAAAATTATGCCTGTATTACAATTAAAATTTCAGTATTGCAATTTTCGGTTATGGCTTGTTCGCACTTTAGCAAATTAAGTCGATTAGCGAGTTACTGACCAAAAAGTGTTTGCACTACGGCCGAGTAGAGTACATTAGTAAGCGGCACACAAAAATAAATATGCACATTAAACTGATTGTAATGCTTATTTTAGAAGAGGTCCAAGAATAAATTAGTGAGATGAAAATAAATAAACTATGGACACGAAAAGAGATTAATAGCCGCAAAAATAAAGAATTTTAGAGTAGCATCTTCGCGCCAATGGGACGACATATTGCGTGTATCTGCATCTACTAATGAACTGCGCAAGTCAGTGTGAAGGAACGCATGGTGGGGGACGCTACTCGCCCGAAACAATAGAACTACTAAAGAGCTGACTTATCTACTCTACTAAAATTGTGGTGTTCGGACGCGTTTAGTTACTAATATACTGGCGACTCGACTAAAATACTTGCCCAGTGCGAACGGTTGGTTCTTTAATCAGAGTAACACTGAAGTTTGGCTATTGTAAAATATTATCTACGAAAAGTTTTTTTTTTTTGCAAATCATTAAAAATGATGGGATTTATTCACAGAATATATAAACCTTTCAAAGATCCCCAATCAATTCTGACCCTTTACAATGCCTTAATTAGAAGTAAACTTGAATATGGAAGCACTATTTGGAATCCACATTACTGCAAATATGAAAACATTGTAGAGTCAGTCCAAAAAAAAATGCTAAGAATGTTATCCTTTAAATGTGGACTACATGACCATCTTAGATCATACGACGTACGTCGTGATTAATTCAATATATATAATATAAAACTAGAAGGCAATTGACAGCTCTAATATATTTACATAAAATCATTCACGGCCATCTTGATACTACACTATGTCTTAGCAATATTGAAATAAATGTCCCCAATTCCCATTGTTTAAGACGCCATAACACTTTTCACCTGAATACATTTAAAAATAATATCGCCTACTTTAGCCGTCTGACCCCGATTTGTCGACTATATAACAAGATAGAGTGTGCTGAAGTAGATATTTTCGTCGAAAATGTGTACAGATTCAAAAAAAAGTTCTGGCGCCGTTAAAAAATATGTTTAACTAATTATATTGTGTCAATTGTCTCTATTTGCATGCCTCTCGTGATTCCTATGTCTCTTGCCTCTCATTGTAATATATCTTACTTGAGGAGCTTGTATAAAATTTTGTTTTTTTAATTTTATTTTTATTACTTATTTTTATTGTTTTTATTTGTGTTTTTTCTGTTTTTCTAATTGTATGTATCTGTATTTAATTGTATGTATTTGTAGAGTTTTTGTAATTTTATGTCTCTATTTGTAAAATAACTGAGTTTTTTTAATTGGATGTTCTCACGTAAGTGCGAACATCTGTAAAAACCCGGTATAAATAAATAAATAAATATCCCACTATTGCTTTGAGGTAGCGATAGGTATATAAATATATTACATATATATATTTGTATGAAGCAGCCAATAATAAAAATATATGGTTAGGACAAGCGAAGCCATGAAGATGAATTATTACAAAATCCCTATTATTTTGTAGTGTGCATACCTTCGTTAGCCACCAAGCCTTCTGTTCCACTTCGGCCTAAATATGTAAAAATTAAACAATCAATATCGCACATCTCATAGAAAAGTGTAGTAAGTAAAAAAATTCTATTTTACGTTTTATCTCTGAAAAGTAAAGTGATTATTATCTATGCCCGTATTTAAGTTAGATCATTCCATCTCCGCAAGATGTCGATAGTGTCTTTTTTCGACAGGACCGCTTGTTCGTAATTCATCATTTTGTTTTCGCTCTCCTGTAAAATTAATTTTTTTGACTTATGACACTTTTCTACGAGATGTGCGATATGTCAATCGTCCAGTTCATTAGTAAGACATCTCTGATAATGAGGTAAGCAATATTATTTATGAGTAATCGAGTATTGGACCACATGTATGTAATTTCTATAGCGCCATTTTTATAGGAAAACACCACAAAGGTGTTTACATATATTATATATTATTACTTATGTAATATTTTGCGTTTTTGGAGATGTCTGACTAACAGGACAATCAATGTATGTAAGTTGTTGTATGCTTAAGCATACGACATATTATTAATAATGATTTTAGTTAAATTTATTAGACCTTTTTGTGGGCTTTCTTCAACTGGCTCTTTTACTGAATTTGAAAAATTCTTGCTTCCTTCTTTTCCCCAAAATTTTTTTTTCCTTTTTTTTTTGATTTTCCTTTTCTTTGTCTTATTTTTTTTTACTGAAAAATAGATCAACTGCAATCACTTTAAAATGTTACGTTAAGACTTGAAAAATATCGAGGAAGTTTTATAGAAACTTCCAAAGTCAGTACTGGGACTATGTAGTCGTGATTGGGGTATGTTGTGAGGCGAAGGTAGTGGGGATGGAAGGAGATGGGTAAGAGGAAGGTTGGGAAGTATCTGGCTGGTCAGATCTGGTCTCTAAACCAAGCAAAAGCCATTTCAAGTAACGTTTCGATTCTGAAAAGTGGTTTTTCACCAGGGCCATAATTTAGAGTATCTTCGGCTTTGTAGCTTCTAATCCCATTTCAGATATCTCTATCAAAACTCTGGTTACGAAAAGGCGGGTACAGATATTAGCAATACGACAAAAGTTGAAAGGTTCGCTTATATCTACGCATTGCGAACGAAACAAGCATTTAGACACACTTTGATATTTTCGAACATTTACATGTACCACGCACACTACGGGCCCTTCATGTTCATCCTTCACAATAAAAATTTATTTTTTAACCAGTCACAGCCCGGCGGGTCCGGATTTTTGAAAAGATTTTGTCCCTTATGTATAAAGAAATTGCATGAAGAACAAGGTCAGAATTGCTTGGGCCATTCTCGTTCTTGATGTAACGAAATACTGCACAGCGTCTAGCCTCTCCGAATAATTCAAATTAATTCTCAAAGACGCGACTTATAAAAATTGAGTTCGTAAGAAAGGTGAGAAATGTCAAATTTTTCACGTCGTATTGAAAAAATATATTTTTCCTACGCTGGCTTTCAAAAGATTAAGCGTGGCCGGCGTGATCGAAAGTTTACCCGACTTTTTTTCAAGGCGCTTCCGAAGATTTGCTGCCGTCGACTTAATTATTTATATTTTCTTTTGAAATTATCATTGGTTTGTACCTTTTGTTGGACTGCATGGAGAAAATTTGTTTTTCAGCAAGTTTGAGGCAACGGAATGAGTAGCTTTGTGAAGATCATTTTTAAAACACAAAATTGAGGCAGTTAGAAATATTTTAGGTAAGGGCTATCGCGGACTTTGTTATCAACAATTCTTAAAAAATATATACATAACATATAGATTCGAGGAAAGTAACATTTAATAAAAAATAAAAATAAATTTCTTCCTAGTAAGACAACTACGTCACTCAAGAGTTGTGATGGAAATTAATGAGTTGTTTGTATTATGAAATGACTCACAGGTGGTGCTACTGTTGGACTGAAATAAGGTATGGAAGGGCTAATCTATAGTCATGATATCGAAGTGTTGCTAATAACTGTACCCGCCGTTAGGTTAGACATAATTTTTTTTAGACAAGTTTTTCTGGTTGTTTCTTACCTCCCCCTTCCTCCTTGAGGACGTGGTGAGAGCCGATGGAGCGGGAGCTGTTGGAGGCCGTGCGGATGGTGGAGTAGAGCATGCACAGGATCCAGATGATGAGGCCGATGATGGCCTCCTTGCCAAAGGACACCTGGCTCTGGGTGGCCAGGTCCCGCTTGTCGATCATGTCCACAAAGGCCGAGTTGCATTCGCGTCCTGGACACAACACAACAATGTTTATAAGAGGTTAAGGATGAACAGACACTGGTCGTGTATTTGAGCCTAGGCATACCAGCCAATAGTGCTGGGCGCTATGTAATGTTAGCAGAGTTAAAGAGTTTTTTTTTAGCTCCACGCAGGTTGCATTGAGGAAAATAATTTCCCTCAGGGCCTATGTCATCTGGGGATGCTGTGCGGCAAATGGCCTACAAATTATCCAATTATTATTGTTATTATTATGACATAAAGGTTGCATAAACGATATAATGTTTAAGGTTATATTAATAATTGTACCAGAGTTGCTGAGCGCCGACCAGGTGAGGAAGATGATGTAGACGCTGACCACTGAGGACTGCAGCAGGCCGCTGCGAGGAAGCTGCTCTTGCACCGCCGGAAGGATGGACAGCCCGCTGATGATGACACAGAAGATCAGGTTGATGGAGATGAAGAACTTGCTCAGGTCGCAGCCGTCCGACTGAAAACCAAATTATTCTAATTAGATCCCATCTTACCATCATCAAATAAATCTGTGTGATGAATGAGAATAGAAATCATTCCAGGGTAAAATTAGTTTTTTTTACATTAGCTCACACAGGAGGCCCTGAGGAATAAAAATTCCCTCAGGGGTCATCTTTGGAGATGCTGTATGAACGGTATTTTTAGGGAAATTAAGGAGTGGAAGTTCTGGGAAGGAAAAAGGGAAAGGTGAGAATCTGGGAATCAGTGTGATCAGGAGCAACGGACATATAAATCCATCCCTCCCACCGCGATCCCTCGGACTCTTTTCCTTCCCAGAACTTTCTCTCCTGCCTTTCCTTAAATCCTACACACAGCATCCCCTAAGATGACTTAGGCCCTTAGGCCATGAGGGAAATTATTTTACTTAGAACCATCTCCGTGGAGTTAATGTAAAAAAAAAGACCGTCAAAATAATACAAACTGAAATAAAATTTCCACGAATTGAATCAATCAGTAAATCCAGGCCATTGCTTCTTTAACCTGTCATTGGCCGTACGTACTCCGGTGTACCATCGATTTTGGAAGCGATTTTGTCCCTTATGTATAAGAAATTGTATCAAGAACAAGGTCAAAATCGCTTGGGCCATTCTCGTTCTCGACGTAACGAAATACTGCATAGCGTCTAGCCTCTCGGAATAAATCAAATTAATTCACTATGACGCGCCGGGCATCAAAGATGGCCGACAAAATGGCCGCCGCGTGATAATATGAACGGAGTCGTAGTCGGAGTCTATATTTTTTCATTGTTTTTGATATAAATCCATTGTGGAAAGCATAGATTTGAGTGATTATTAGGAAGATCGTTTTATCTACATTATTTTGATGTAATTTTTGTAATGTATCACAAAAGAAATGTTATAAAAATTGAGTTCGTAAGAATGGTGAGAAATGTCAAATTTATTACATAACTAACTAACTAACTAACTAACCATCACGCCGTTTCTCCGCAGGGGTAGGCAGAGAGGACGGACCGCCAAACAACTCGGTCTTGGCACACGCTCCTTGCCTCATTCACATTCATACATCTTCTCATACATACTCTTCTATTTTTCTGACTCTTGACATGGCCCGACTCAAGTATCTGATTTACTTGATCGTGCCACGTCTTCCTTGGGCGTCCTCGGCTTCTTATACCGTTCACATTCGTGTCATAAATTCTCTTTACACTCCTTTCTTCATTCATTCGCTCAACATGCCCAAACCATCTAAGCGTCCCTTTCTTAATCTTACTTACTACGCTCACATCAGCCTTGCATTCTTTTTGGATCTCCACATTCCTCACACGATCATACATGGTTTTGCCACACATACGCCTCAGGGATCTCATTTCTACAGCATTCAGTCTACTTTCATCTTTTCTCTGCCATTTCCACGCTTCACTGCCATACATCAGGGTAGGTACCAGTACTCCATTGTGGACTGCTAACTTCGCTTCTGTGGAAACTTTTTGTTGGCTCCAACGGCGTTCAATCCTCCATTAATTACATCGTATTGCAAAAATATATTTTTCCTATGCTGGCTTTTAAAAGGTTAATACATTGGTGACGTCACAATATGCAGTAGAGTTAGAACATTTATCTAGTGAAATCTATCATCATTTGTAAGGAGTCTGTTCCACCTTTCTCCTCCACAACAAAGAAGAAGTTATTATTTCACCTTAGTATAGTAGACGAAAAGCAGAACTACTCCGGTAATGGAGAGGGCGTAGTTTACGAAGGTTGCCATCATCAGCGCCACGTACCAGCTCTTCGATTCCGACTCCTCGTAGTTACCTGGAACAAAAACACAAGATATCAACACAGATTTTTATTAGTTCAAATACCTGAATAGCTCGGTGTGGAACCAGGAGACAGACTTCATTCAGACATGAGAAGATTATGTGGACCCGTGAAAGAGGGGGAACAGTGGCGCATTTGGCACAACAAAGAACTGTATGATATACAGTCTTCCAATAGGGAGTTCTGAACTGACAGTTGATAGAGGCATTAACCTCTCGCAGGCCGCAGTCCCCCTGGCGGGTCCGAATTATTTTTAAGCGATTTTGCCCCTTATGTATAAAGAAATTGTCAGAACAAGGTCAGAATCGCTTGGGCCATTCTCGTTCTTGACATAACAAAATACTGGATAGCATTTAGCCACACCGAAAAATTTAAATTAATTGCCAATGACGCGCCGGGCTTCAAAGATGGCGGACAAAATGGCTGCCGCTTGATTTTTTTTTTAATAGAGAATACCTCACAAGATTCCCAACTGCTCCCGTCTGGAGCCTGTGAGACTATGGCATCCCCAATTGGGGTATGTTACGAGGCTGAAGGTAAGTGGGGAAGGGAAGGAGATGGGGAAGAGGAAGGTGGGGAAGTACCTGGCTATTCAGATCTAGTCACTAAACACGGCTAAAGCCATTATTAAGCAACCTTTTCAATTATGAATGGTGGTCTTACACCAGGGCGATACTGAGAGTATCTTCCACTCTATCCACGATAATATGAACGCTGTCATATTCGAAGTCTATATTTATTCATTGTTTTTTATATAAATCCATTCAAAGCATAGATTTGAGTTATTATTAGGAAGTTCGTTTTATCTACATTGTTTTGATGTAATTTTTGATATATATTACAAAAGAAATGTTATAAAGTTTGAATTTGTAAGAAAGGTGAGAACTGTCAAATATTTTACGTCGTTTTGAAAAAATATTTTTTTTGTATGCTGGCTTTCAACAAGTTAAACTAAACGTTGATGTTTTCTGGGTCACTAGTAGAATATTTCAAATTATCATACTAATGTACCGGACCGTTATGCCCCCCCTCCCGGTGTTATTTTATAGCATTTTTAATATGTAAAACACAGACACATGTAAATAATATTTGATTTATAGCGATCGTTCGAATTTTGCTTTTCTCATTATCTGTGTATTTGGACTAATCCACTGGACAAGCTGGCATCCAAGGGGTTAAACTGAAAACTCAAAACTAGAAGAATCAGTGGCAAAGTGCAAGGCAGGAGAAGAACAGGAAGATCACCGATGCGTTGGACACCCAAACTGTTTCCGAATTACTTCTTCAGAGTCATTCGGCAAATGGACTGTAAACAAACGAAACCAAAGACTAAACGAAATAGTGTTTGCTGGACTTGGGTGATAATATGTGTTGGGAACAGTAGGGATACAAGGAGGAAGGAAAACCAATCACTTATCGCTAAGAGAATGCGACACAATCTTTTTTTTTTTTTTAAGGCGGAGACGGTTTACAAGCAGTTCCCGTGAGCACTTAGGCCATAGGCCCATTGTGCTATCTCCCATTTTACCTCAATCCTTTAACAACAAACCAGTCCCTTTAATAAAGTTCACCAGGGTTGTCATTGGATATGTGGCTATGTCTTCTGGTTCTACTGCATGTCTCCCCAGGTATCTGAGCCTAGTTCCCACCAGGGCAGGACATTGGCACCATAGGTGAATTGGAGTCTCTTCATCCTCTTCACATTTTCTGCATATATTAGTGTTTTCCACTCCCAATATCTGCATGTGTTTCCTGAGATGGCAGTGTCCCGTTAATAGTCCTACCAGTTCCCTCAGCGAGTTTCTGTCCATATCGAGTAGTTTCCTGGTTCGTCTAGGGTCCGGTGCTTTTATGAGAACTTTGGATTGTCTCATTCCGGGTGCCCTCTCCCATTCTTTGCAGTGCTGGGATTTGACCCACCTATCGATATGTAGTTTTGTGTGGCAAGCTGCTACTCCTACGGCCGGCTCGGATCCTACAAGTGGTGCTTTCGCCCCTTTCCTTGCTAGTTCATCAGCCCGCTCGTTGCCCTCAATACCTTTATGTCCTGGTACCCAAATCAGGGTTGAATTAAATTAAAACAAATAACTTTGTTTAAACCACTAATATAATCACAATTACCTACATGTTTCAAAACCGATGGTTTCTTCGTCAGGGTAGTAATGACATTAGTAACAAAATAAACAAACAAGTATAGACTAAAAAGAACTATGGACAAAAATATTTTAGAGAGAGGTGATTAATTAATAAAAAATATCGTAAAAAACAATTATTTAAAATTAAATATAAAAATTATTTAAAAAATATGAAAAATTACATTATATAAATTATCAAAACATAATAAAGATGTTTAAACAACAAAAATAAATTATTTTAAATATAATTATTAATAAGAAAATAAATTTAAGAGATGGCTATTTTAAAAAAATATTTGGTTATTAATAATATTTAATTTGCTATTAACACTTTTTCTAATTTCCAAAATTTCTAAGTTTGGTAATTGTAAATCTGTTGAGTTTGTGTGTAAAATTTTTAACCCTTTATTTATATCAAAAGAATGATTTGTTTCTAAAATGTGATTGGCAAATTCAGAATAATTATTATTATTCAAACACCTTAGATGTTCTTTAACTCTAATATTAAAATTTCTAGAAGTCTTTCCAATATAAAAAAAAAGTTACAATCATTACACATTAATTTATAAACTCCAGATTTGTTCAAATAATCACCCTTATCCTTGTTATTTAAAATATAATTTTTTAATTTGTTATTTGTGTAAAAGGCTGGGTTAATATTATCTGGCATGTTTTTAATTAATAAATTTGAAGTATTATTATTTAAAAATAATATTTTTCTCCAATTATTATTATTGTCAATCACATGTGGATAAACATAAGAGTTAATAAACTTTTTCTTATATTTTTTGTTTAACATATTGTCTATTAATTTAGTATTATAACCGTTATTGATTGCAATTTGTTTTAAAATATTTAATTCTGTGTTAAAATTATCAAAAGATAATGGAACATTAATTAATCTGCTAAGTAAGGTATGAAAAGCTGCTAATTTTTGTGAAATTGGATGGTTCGATGTATTATGTATAACGATATCCGTATATGTGTCTTTGCGATAAATATTAAAATCAAATTTATTATTGATAATAGAAATACTTAAATCTAAAAAATTTAAGCTATAATTTTTTCCAATTTCTAAGGAAAATTTTATTTTTTTGTGAAGTTTATTAATGAAATTTAAGAAAATATTTAATTGTCTAATAGTGCCAGTCCATATAAAATATAAAATAATAAACAATACGAAGAAAAAAAGCATGCCATCAATATTTCAAATTTTACACGTGACAAAAATCTTGTCATAACAAAGGCTGACAAAGGAAATTCAATCATTATTTTAGATAAAGTGGACTATATAAAAAAGACTTTGGATTTTTTAGATAGTGATAATTTTGAAATAGTTAATAAGAACCCAATAAATAAATGCCAAGAAGAAATTATTGATACATTGAAAACATGCAAAAGTGAAAACATTTTAAATTTATTTAAAAATGGACTGGCACTATTAGACAATTAAATATTTTCTTAAATTTCATTAATAAACTTCACAAAAAAATAAAATTTACCTTAGAAATTGGAAAAAATTATAGCTTAAATTTTTTAGATTTAAGTATTTCTATTATCAATAATAAATTTGATTTTAATATTTATCGCAAAGACACATATACGGATATCGTTATACATAATACATCGAACGATCCAATTTCACAAAAATTAGCAGCTTTTCATACCTTACTTAGCAGATTAATTAATGTTCCATTATCTTTTGATAATTTTAACACAGAATTAAATATTTTAAAACAAATTGCAATCAATAACGGTTATAATACTAAATTAATAGACAATATGTTAAACAAAAAATATAAGAAAAAGTTTATTAACTCTTATGTTTATCCACATGTGATTGACAATAATAATAATTGGAGAAAAATATTATTTTTAAATAATAATACTTCAAATTTATTAATTAAAAACATGCCAGATAATATTAACCCAGCCTTTTACACAAATAACAAATTAAAAAATTATATTTTAAATAACAAGGATAAGGGTGATTATTTGAACAAATCTGGAGTTTATAAATTAATGTGTAATGATTGTAACTTTTTTTTTATATTGGAAAGACTTCTAGAAATTTTAATATTAGAGTTAAAGAACATCTAAGGTGTTTGAATAATAATAATTATTCTGAATTTGCCAATCACATTTTAGAAACAAATCATTCTTTTGATATAAATAAAGGGTTAAAAATTTTACACACAAACTCAACAGATTTACAATTAGCAAACTTAGAAATTTTAGAAATTAGAAAAAGTGTTAATAGCAAATTAAATATTATTAATAACCAAATATTTTTTAAAAATAGCCATCTCTTAAATTTATTTTCTTATTAATAATTATATTTAAAATAATTTATTTTTGTTGTTTAAACATCTTTATTATGTTTTGATAATTTATATAATGTAATTTTTCATATTTTTTAAATAATTTTTATATTTAATTTTAAATAATTGTTTTTTACGATATTTTTTATTAATTAATCACCTCTCTCTAAAATATTTTTGTCCATAGTTCTTTTTAGTCTATACTTGTTTGTTTATTTTGTTACTAATGTCATTACTACCCTGACGAAGAAACCATCGGTTTTGAAACATGTAGGTAATTGTGATTATATTAGTGGTTTAAACAAAGTTATTTGTTTTAATTTAATTCAAAATGATGCCACAAAGTGATTTTGCGAAGTTTGAAGAAGAAATTATTTTATTGATGTTAGCGAGTTCTGTGAGAATAGTCCTGCATTCCATCACCAGTCTAGAGTCGCATCGGTTACTTCCCAGTGCCATTAGGGCAGCCTGGCTATCAGAACATATGCTTATGTTCTTATTCCTGTACCCGATGCGTATATTCTCCTGCACGACACAATCAAAAATATAGTTTATTCCACCGCAATACCTCGAGGAATTATCGCCACAACACAAATAATTACAAAACTGTATTGTTTTGATTGGAAATGTTCAAAAACCTTCTTTTTAGTTAATAAACTTCAATGGCTCCGAGGGAACTTGCTTCCAAGGTCTTGGCTAGAGGTGTGCCTGATATAACGGTAACAGTTATGGATACATAGTATTTTCAAATAACGGCATACCTGTTACTGCAGCAACTCATTACAGAGTATTGAATAACTTCGTTATTTTGCCGATCACCGATAACCGAAGTATTGTTCGATAATCTGTTACTCCGTTCCGTTCGTTATTGGCATTATTTAGATCAGTTCAGTTATTCAGTATACTTTCATTATTGATAACGCTCGGTTAAAATTTATTCTCCCGTTATTCGGTTCTTTTGTTTTTTTTTTACATTACATGTTAATTATTCAAATTGTTTGTGAGTACTGTGGTGATATTATAATTATATAAAGGACTGGAGGATTGTGAGGACATAAATACATTATTATTTTAAGTGTTTATTATTTCGCTGTTTGTGGAAATTTACGATACATATTAGAATTTTTGTTGTGAAAAATTTCATACATAAAAGTTTTTAATCAAGACTAAAAATAGAAGTAAATATTTAAGATCACAATATGACGTATAACGTGTCATTATCGACTCAGCCCCAGCAACTAGTAACGAATAACAATGCCGTTTTGTTTTCCGTTCCATATCTACAAGCTGTTATTAAATAACAGGTATGGTACTATGTTATTGGGTTAGGGTGTTATTCATTATATTATTGGAAAAGAACCGTTATTCCCACCTCTAGGTCTTCCTAGTTTTTCCATCTCTGTGCTTCCAGAACAAATACACTCCAATTTGCTAGTCATTGTTCCATGTTCAAAAAATGCTCTTCTAGCAAGGAGATGCGGTTAGGGATGGGGAGAGATAGGTACTGGGTAAAATGACATCACGGTAAGAACTAATGCGTATTTTCATTTCAGAACCAATCACTATGAATACAGAAATAATCCTTACTGATCCAAGATTCTGCCCAGGTGAAGGCAAAGTCCACAATCTGCACCAGCTGGATGAGGATGAAGAGGAAGCCGCCGATCATCCCGAAGTACATCCAGGTCACCCCGAAGTCTCCCTCGGGGATGAAGAAGGCTCCAATCACACCGCCAATCACAATCAGGTATTTGAGACCCCAGAAACTGAAATTACAAAAGTTTCATTACTTGAAAATATTTAACCTCTCGTAGGCCGCAGTCCCCCCGGCGGGTCCGGATGTTTGAAGCGATTTTGCCCCTTATGTATAAAGAAATTAGATTACAACAAGGTCAGAATCGCTTGGGTCATTCTCGTTCTTGACATTACGAATTACTGGATAGCATTTAGCTACTCCGAATAATTCATATTAATTGCTAAAGACCCGCCGGGCACCAAAGATGGCAGACAAAATGGCTGCCGCTTGATAATATGAACGGAGTCGTATTCGAAGTCTATATTTTTTCATTGTTTTTTATGTAAATCCATTGTGGAAAGCGTAGATTTCAGTGATTATTATGAAGATCGTTTTATCTACATTATTTTGATGTAATTTTTGTAATATATCACAAAAGAAATGTTATAAAAATTGAGTTTGTAAGAAAGGTGAGAACTGTCAAATATTTTACGTCATATTGAAAAAAAAAAATTTTCCTGTGCTGGCTTTCAAAAGGTTAAAACAACCCAGTTTATTAGAATTCACAACCTCAAAACTTTACTCCCAAACTATTCATAACTCTATTCAGCTAGTAAACAATAAACAAAAGGTCTTTTAAAGAATATAACTTACCCATTTTGGATTCCCGCTCTACCGTCTTTAGAAGATTTCACTCCGATTGTGAGTATAGCCATTAGTGCGAAGAATAAAAACAATATAAGGTAGATCCTGCAAGAAATAAAACAACATTAGTAACATAAAGCCTGGAATGGACTGCCACATGATTTAAGAATGATCACAGACTCGGCGGAATTTAGAGCTAAACTTAACCTATTACAGGCCGCAGTCCCCCCCGCGGGTCCGGATTTTTTAAGCGATTTTGCCCCTTATGTATAAAGAAATTGTATGAAGAACAAGGTCAGAATCGCTTGGGCCATTCTCGTTCTTGACATAACAAAATACTGGATAGCATTTAGCCACTCTGAAAAATTCAATAATATGAACGCTGTCATATTCAAAGTCTATAATATTTGTTCAATGTTAGGAAAGCATAGATTTGAGTGATTATTAGGAAGTTTGTTTTATCTACATTATTTTGATATATATCATAAATGAAATGTTATAAAAATTGAATTCGTAAGAAAGGTGAGAACTGTCAAATATTTTACGTGGTATTAAAAAAAAAAAAAAAATTTTGTATGCTGGCTTTCAACAAGTTAAAACTCACCTTTTTAGACAGTCGTTTCCATAAAGCAAAAAAAAAACAAAACCTTTACCTCAACCTTCTCAACCCGCGACATTGTAAATAACTAATTGCATAAAAATATTAACCAAGTCTTATTTGTGAGTTATTTGTACATCTAATATCATACAAATTCTCCGGTCTTAAAGGGTCCTAAATTCTCAAGTATTTCAAAATAACTTCGATTTATTAACTCCATTTTTGGCAGCATCTTCTTATAAAAATGTAATATGAGAAGTGATGGTCCAGTGTTTTAATATAGTGTCCTCCGCGTGCAAAGTTGTATCTTCTCAAAGCATAAACTTTCTAATTAAAGTGTGCTTATCGTGACCTGCCAAGTTAGTATGTTTTCTGTATCTATTTGTAAATAACAGTTCTAGGTAGAGCCTAAGAAGTCATAATAAATTGTACAGTGCCATTGAGGTGGATTTCTCACAAAAACGGCGCTTTACAAATTATCCAATATATTATTATTATTGAAAGATCCTGACTCGTATATTTATGATAAAATAATATGATATAGGTAAATTAGTGAGGAACCTGTAAACAGCCAAGTATCCCACAGCGGACTGACAGTCAAAAGTCGCGGAACTCGGAACAAACCCATTCTTCGTGCTGTTTGCACAAAACGGCAACTGAAAAAAGAATGAAAATTAAGTTGGGCTAGGTAACATAGGGTAAAGAGGGCCTGGTAGGAGACAAATGTCTTGGCTGCGAAATATACGAGTGGACCGGTATTAGAAGTGTGGAGGAGCTATTCCAGGCAGCACAAGATAGAGACATATTTACCTGGAACGAGAACATCATCCTACGAAAGTAGGGCCTTTTCCTGTCTATCATTTCCTTTGTGAAAAAACGCAATCGAATGTTCTTTGTTATATCGCTAGAAGTTTTTTTTTTACAGTCCACTTAAGCTGCCAATCGGGCACCAAACATTCTGGTCCTTCGAGCTGGATTTAAATCATATTTTTCATTGTTCTCGCTTAAACTCTTGTAGGCTTTTTGAATCGATTTTGTCCCTTATGTATAAAGAAATTGTATGAAGAACAAGGTCAGAATCGCTTGAGCCATTCTCGTTCTTGACATTACGAATTACTGGATGGCATTTAGCCACTCCGAATAATTCATATTAATTGCTAATGACATGCCGGGCACCAAAGATGGCGGACAAAATGGCTGCCGCTTGATAATATGAACGCTGTCATATTCGAAGTCTATATTTATTAATTGTTTTTTATATAAATACATTGTGGAAAGCATAGATTTGAGTGATTATTAAGAAGTTCATTTTATCTACATTATTTTGATGTAATTTTTGTATTATATCATAAAATAAATGTTATAAAAATTGAATTCGTAAGAAAGGTGAGAACTGTCAAAAATTTTGCGTCGTATTGAAAAAAAATATTTTTTGTATGCTGGCTTTCAACAAGTTAATAAGCACTGAATGTTGTGCTAGGTAACTTACCTTGTGCAGAGTGTCCTGCAGGCCGGGAGAAAGGGTGATGCAGGCAACGGCGGTGGCCACCAGCAGCATGATGGCGTACATGAGGTGGGTGGAGGTGGAATTGCGGCATGACGGACACGCCTTGCAGCAGAGGGAACACGCCGCGGTACCGCAGCAGCACGCCAGCTGAAAATACAATAGTTTAATCATTGTCACACTTTTACCAGGCATTCTACACTGAATACAATGCAGAAAACTCCAAATTCCAAAAAACGTTGATCATATTTTGTAAGATGGTCAGATTGTTCCGCTTTGCGATAAAATCCAAAAACTGGACATATCCAAAAATGAAAAACTGTTTTTTATAGGTGATGAAATACGCTTTCAAATTTTATTATCTATATATATAAAAAAGTTTTAAAACTAGCTCACTTTACGTTTTAAAATTACTGGTAACGAAAAAAAAAACACATTTTATTAGGCAAATGTATCTATTATCAACGTTACTTTTATCTCAGTTTTTTGCAGTTTCACGTGAAAACGATTAATATAAACAATTCACAAATTTACAATCCCAAATTAAGAACCTATTTTGTGCATGTAAATAAATAGTTGTTTCTTGTAGTAATTGTTGAAGAGAAGTGTAATTTTCATAATACGTGCCTAAAATCGGGATGGTTGGGGAAATAATTACCAAACAAACATTTGATTGACGTAAAATAAACAAAAGTTCAAGATTGTAAGATAGCAAATAAAATTCTTTAGAATCATTTATAAACGTATCTCCTTCAACTGTCATTTACGTATTTTCCAATATATTTATAAACGCAACTCTTAATAAACTAGCATTTTAGTAATTCATATAGTAATCTAGATTTTCTGATCAATTTTAAGGTCGTATGTAAATAAATAACAGGTATTGTATATATTGGCGAGATGAAAAAATACACTTTATGGTATTTTTGCAAATCTAATCTTATGTGTTTACACTATACGACTACATAAGCTTTACACTAACGCCATGTTATCGTTGTTTCCTAAGTGGTTTTCTATTACTACGGGGCTAACTGCGCAATGAGTCACAAAATGTCTATATTTTTTAGCACACAAAGGCCATTGAGAAATTAGGAAAAACCTTTAAATTTATATTACCTGGGCCGCTGAACATACACCCAACACTGCTCCCATGTTTGCAAGGGCTAATAACTGTATTTACTAATCAGGAGACCTTCAAGTAAACGATTTATATCGATATTATTAATAACAATGATAACGAATTTTAGACACTAGCTGATCCTCCTGTCAGTGAAAATTTGTTTGTGGATCAGTGATGCCATAAATATAAATTGAATATACCATTCCAAGTGATACCATGTCCCAAAAATACAAACAAGATTCATGAATAAATAAATCTATGGGTTTTGACTAGTGATGGGAATGATCGAAACTTTTACATAATCGATATATTTCGATACATCGACCCTTTGGAATAACTAGGTTCCATCTGTTGCTTTACCGTCATGCGATAATGAACTCTAAGGTAGCTTACCATAGATCCCATAACCGCGTGACATTTCCGCAACAGATGGAACCTTGTTATTCCAAAGGGTCGACATCAAGAGAATCGAACGATTCATCGATTATTCGCTCGGAATTCGGGAGCAATAGCTGCGGTCAGAGCAGGGTTCATGGGAAAATATGGTACATCGGTATGGCAATATTTTGTTAATTGAATACGCCCAAAAAAATAGGAACTGAGATTTTTCATAAAGAGCCTCGGAGACGATCAAGCGACTTGCCGGCAAGCACGTAAATTTGTTATCTGTTATTTTCTATGCTAAGGCTTGCCGCACGCATCAAGACCATAGATTTATATAATATACAATATGGTATTATTATCTGGGGAGGGAGTTATTTTTTTATTTTTTAATATGTTTTATTATTTTTTTAATGATAAATTAATGTTTAAGACAAGATGTTTTATGCATAGCACAAAGCGTAACAAATATTATAAGCAATAATTATTAGCCTAATTTATATATTGAATCATTTGGCAGGTAGGAGGTAACCCGCCGTAGCTTAATGGTAGAGCTCCTGACCGGCAATCAGAGGGATGCGGTTTAGAGTCCCGTCGGCGACATGTATCATTTCTCGGGAGATTTTTTTCAATATGGATTAGTGTTTCAGGCTAATAATTATTGCTTATAATATTATAATCATAACTTATTTCGCTGTCGTCGACAGAAGGAATGGAAGTGTACCAAATTTTTTTATCACATAAAACATCAAATCTTTTTTCTTGGAATGTGATATTGGTATTATTTTGTTGTATAATTTTGATATCACACAATTCCAATCAGTGCATCAACTTGGTAGGAAAACATTTATTGGATAACCAACACCTCTGCCATAGGTCACCCCAAGTGGTTTGCTACGTTTGGTGTCTAAGCAGGGGTGTCCGGGTTCATGGGGTGAGGTTTGTCCGGGTCTTGGTGGCGGTTGCGTCCGCCCACCAATTGCAGGGCAGATCGGGAGAGACTGGTTGAGGGAGACCTTTTGACTTCTCCATCAGGGCTCTCTCGGAACATCACCTTGCACCGTAGTGGGAGGGATGGAATCATTCGTTTGACACACTGACCCACCCATCATACATTTTTCCTTTCCATAACATCTTGAATGAATTCTTTCTTTCTGTCGTAAGATGGAATAACCTAGTTAGAAGTTTTCCAAGGGACCGAAAAAAAAAAACTTCTTAGGCGGGAAAACCTTATAAATGGGAAAAATTGGGCCATTTGGTCATCAAGGGACCGAAAAAACCCAACTTCTTAAGCAGGAAAACATCTTAAGCGAGAACTTCTTAATAAGGTACGGGACATACGTCATTCCTACGTCTACCTACGTTAAATTATCGTGAAAACGAGCTTATGTGTCCAAGCGGTTAAGAGGGTTTCACTGTATATCCTTTAGATATATCTTGCAAGAAATCATTTAAATTTTGTTTTCTAGCCATTTTTAAGAGGGTATTACCAGAGAATACCGGAAATTAGTCCTTTTTAAATCAAATTCTAGACGTATTGACTCTTTTTTACAAAAAAACATAAATTGATTTTGAAACGCCCAGAAAACTTTCCAGGTAACCCCTTTTTTTTTAATCAAATGACGTGACTATTAGTAGGGAGAAGAATTTATTCATGTATTTTTTTTCAATTCACAGAATAGATGCAGAATGGATCACAAGTAGAGAATGGAAAATAAAGCAGAAAAATTTATTAAAAATATATCTTTATTATTTCAATATGTACATTTAAAAAAATATTAAAATGGATTTGTAAGGTACGCACGTTGGCGTTTTACCATGCAGGGTTAGAATGGCCGTGGTGGGCCAATCTTTACGGGTAGTTTCTACGGATTTCGACAGGCCAGCGGCTCAACCAATTCGTAAGGAACTCCACAAGTGATAAGTGGAGTATGAATGGTGACTCTCATTATACCTAGGCTAGCACTGGAATTTCTTATTTGTTGAACTGCAGGCACTCGCTATAATATTAAACATGTCGTTATTCACTTAGGCTTTCGATATGTGTCGGGGAATTGTCACGATAATCGAGGCGATAATTCACACAGCGTTGCATATCATTTACAAGGATTCAAGGACTCATTTTCCACTGAATTGCCGGCGCTTCGTCATTGCAGTACACACGTGCAAGTTTAAAAATGGTGTTTTAAACTCTGGCCTCACAATTGGCTAAACCACAATGGACCTGTCGAAAACCATACTACGGAACAGGATTACAATAATTAATAATTAATACAATAATTAACCAAGACTGTATTTTAAGATTGGATTTATTATTACATAAACTTGTGAAGTCAGCTTAGAGCAGACAAATGAAATAAATATGTGATGATGAAACCAAAATTATTTTTGGTAAATGTTTTTATTCATTTTTAAAAACGTCAATTTTAATTTCATTTTTGTTTTCTTGATTGAATAAATTAATGCCGCAGGCTATTAAAAGTGGAAATTAACCTACTTCCCGACATCCGAGTGAGCTGAAACTCGGCAGATGCACTCGTTGTCAATTACAATGCATTCTATCAACTTTGGTTGCTATCAAGCATACAGGGACATATACAAATTTTACTGAAATTAAAATAAATCAAAGCACTTAATATATGAAATAAATGACGGTTATAAAAATCGGAATTTAGCATGGTTGGTATTTGATTAGAATCAAAAGGAAGGAAGGTTCAAACCTCAGAAAAACCTTTTAAGTTTTAAAAGACATTTGAAAATAAACGTATTAGCTATAATAAAAAAAAAACTTTTACAGGTTGATTTTCCAATATGAAAGTGTGGAATATTGCGTTATTTAAAAATATATTTTTTTTATATAAATAAAGTTTAAATTCACTTGTGTTTGTATCCTGCAAACGTTGTTTTTAAAGCTATCTTTCAGATTTGAAATAGATTTTGTTCAGAGTGTGTCTGACAATTTTCCCAAGACAGATTTGTTTATGATGGCTACTTTAGTAATGATATGAATCCGTTTTTTAAATGTCTGCTGTATTATTTCAGGCTATAGATTGCCCTGATGATGGCCAACCTCTGATAGGAGTGGCTAATATGAATCATATTAAAATCGTTAAATTAAACAGCATCGAATGGTAAGTCATAATAATTTTTTTGTTAATTTATTTTACATTGAAGGTTAATTTGAAACCTAAAATAGTCACAACACAAATGGACAGAAGCACGTTGTGGACGTGTCTGTGTGCCCAGAGTAAGCTCAATTTTCTCTTATTTCTGGAGAAATTGATAAAACCTAAGAGTATGGATATTAGAGAGACGGCATGTGAAGTGTGCCCGCGCGCTCCAAGTGTGCCTTTTCGAGAATTTTACCCATACGGCTGACATTGGCTGTCACCATGTAAGATGGCTGCTATCGTAAAAATGTCGGAACGTATTAAACGACCAAAAAACAGCAGCCAATGTCAGCCATTTAAGTAAAATTCTCGAAAAGGCACACTTGGAGCGCGCGGGCACACTTCACATGCCGTCTCTCTAATATCCATACTCTTAGGATAAAACACTTTCAAATATCAAAATAGTTTTTTAAACAGATCAACTTCCATCATCTGTTCAATTTAATTGGCCTAGAAGTCGAAAGGTCTTATATATTATTAATTTATAATAAATTGGTGACACAAGTATTCTTTAAGGGTGATTCTGGATCTTTTGCGTTAAGTCGGCGTTACAAGTGAATTATAACAAAAAGGAAAAAGGCGTTTAAAATGCATTTTCTATGGCTTTCAATGGCTTGTCTATGCCTGTCATGTGTTGGAAATGGATTAATTACACATTTGAAAAGACGAATTACTATTTATTTTTTATTAAAACTACTTACATATAAGCCTAACAGGCATTTATAAATGAATATCCATTTGTATTATTTATAAGTTATTTTTATGTTTGTACGCGATGACATTCGATTCTCAAATTTTCCCATGACTGACATCTCTTAACGAGGATTATGCGGCAAAACGCGCTGTCATCTCTGGCGTTAGGGTAACACTACTTGTAAGAGTTACGGCCGCTGTTTCTAACTTTTACATCGATTCATCTGAGGCCGCTATCAGCCAAGCATTTTGTAGGGTAGCGCTCGATTTATGTTGTCCCCAAACATCTTATGTTATCTGGCCTCGCCCACTTTCATAGACAATAAAATGACATCAAAGTAAGAACTTTCGAAGTTAAATTAATATTATAGAGTTAGTTGTTGGATTTATTATTAATACACGTAATTTATTTAAAATATTTTTATCCATAAACTGACATTTTATATTTTTTTAAACAAACGTATATAAAATAAAGTGTCAGCTTGACTGTAGGTACTGGACTTGACACTTGGCTTGGCGAATATTCGAAAACGACATAGTTTTTCGCATAAATTAACCGTTTTTCGTCTCTGCTCCGCACGCATCCGAACTTCTCAATCCATATTAATTAAAATGATAATTGATAAACGCAATACAACAGAAGTGAAATGAGCGCGAAACTGTGTCTTCTGTCAAAGTGATATTTCATCGACCATACATTGTGTTCGCGGTATTATTTCTACTCTGTTGACACTTTTAAGAACTAGTCCAAAACTGAGGCGGCCGGAACGAGTTTAATCCACTAGTCCGGCTTCCTTAGGTTAAGATAAATGCTTAAGCGATACTTGTGTGTTGGAAAAAGCGTAGTTGTGCACTAATTAAATACTAAGGCAAAATTTTGGCTTAGTAATTGATTAGTAGGATTGGGAACAGCGGCCGTTAGTGTCTTAACACAAGCGCAGCATTTAGGTCGTTAGCGCAATACCGCATTTAAGAAAAGTGTCATGTACAGCCGATTTAACACGCGTTACTTTGTCGCAAAAGATACAGAAACACCCTTCTGGTCACGCTTGTATAAAATATTAATTTATTAAGTCACAATAAAACATTCTTGTAGACAATATTAAATCTTATTGATTAGTAAGTCTTTTTCCTATGAGTCTCCGTATCTCTCCAGCATGAGTTTCCTGTAGGCGGGGTAGGCATACAGCATGGGGTTGTCCAGTGGCTCTTCGATCAGAAGCCGGCTGATGAAGGTGGGGGGGCAGAGGGGGATCTTGCGGGAGAGGAGGTATTCCTGGTCATCGTCGGAGAGAGCCATCCGCTGGAGTTCAGCGATGCAGTGGGTGGCGTTGACTTCTTTCGTATACGGGGGACTGGAAAAATAAAATTAATAAGCTTAATTTTTTTTTTCTTACAATAAATTAAACTTTTTGCGAAGGAAACACTTAAGGCGATGGCACCATGTTGTGTAAAATTCCGGATCAGGTCTCTAACAATAATACTCCAGATGGCAATAAGGTTTTAATTCTCTTTTAACCTTCCCCTTTCTGTGCTAAAAAAATCCGCGCATTCCGGTGCTGTGTAATCACTACTACACAAACAGAAATGGGCGATTTAAAATCTGAAAAATATCAATATTCATAGCTAATCGCTATATTTAATTATAGTTGAAGTGTAAAAATGATAATAATTGATATTTAATTGCTAAAAACATGAAGAAACCATCGGTAGACTCTCACAAAGCGGGTGTGGGAACCACTTATCATAAATGCCGAGGGCTTACTGACGGCGTTCTGCGGCGTAGTATCGCACTACATGCACTCTTCACGCATCTATAAGTCCCACCCACAGCGCTGTATATGCCACATGTTTGGTTGTATTGGTAAATTTATTTCCGATTTTCACAAAATACCTCTAATGTGCCCGTTAGGTACTGATTGTTAGAAAAAAATATTTTAAATTTAATGGGTAAAGGTATAACGGAGGATTACGTAAAATCTGAAACCCGAATTTTCCATATTTACGGAGATATTAACCTTTACCACTCCATTATTTTTTAATATTTTTTGTCAGCCAACTCTAACTTAAATAATGGCAAAGTATTAATTTATTGACAGGCAGATACAAAAAAAAATCATTAAAAATGCATTTGTAATGATTTATTCTTCAAATAAAAAACAGTTTACAGAAAACATTATGGACTACTTATATTTTTGCATAGTATGGAACTTTTTAAAACATTCTCAAGGATGGAGACCAGGTTTTCTGGAACAGGTCTCACAAAAACACTTTGTTTTGCGTCTTCCCCCTGGAATCGTTCTGTTACTGCACACAGTACAGTCTTTAGAACCTTTGCCCAGTTTGGCAATGAAGTTGTTGCTTGTTTTCATTCTTGATTCATCTTCCAAAAATACTTGGTATTCAGATGCCATATCACGCGAAGTTCCCGCCATTTTAGGTTATGTGAATTTGCAAAATTTTAAATAAAAACGGAAAACAGTCAATATCTTATTAAAACATGAATTTAAATGTTTTTTTATCGAATAATCACAAGAAACAATGTCACGTGTCAAGTTTTGCGCGTGAAAATACTCCGCGCGCGCATGTCTTATCTTGTCAGCCGCCAGCCGACAACTGAGTTGTAACATACAAATAGTGATGTCAGCTGGCTCCCGACAAATGAGTGGTAAGGGTTAACCTTTTGAAGGCCAGCATAGGAAAAATATATTTTTTCATTTCGACGTAAGAAATTTGACATACGAATCCAATATTTCTTTTGTGATATATTACAAAAATTACATGAAAATAATGTAGATAAAATGATCTTTCTGATAATACCTGAAATCTATTCTTTCCACAATGAAGTTATTTCAAAAACAATGAAACAATGTAGATTTTCTAAACCAATTCTGTCCATATTTTAAAATTATTCTGAGAAGCTAGACCCTATGCAGTATTTCATTACGTCGAGAACGAGAATGGCCCAAGCGATTCTGACCTTGTTCTTAATACAATTTCTTTATACCTAAGGGACAAAATCGCTTCCAAAAACCTGTGATCATACGGCCAATTAGAGGTTAAAGGTGCAAGAAGTGTACTAGATACACATCGCAGTCAAAGCTGGGGTAACAGCAACCGCCTGTTTTGATTTATTCAAGAAAGAAACATTGCCAAAAGGCGAGTTTTATTTTATTTTGCAAAGTTCAGGAACGTGCCCACAAATGTAACCTATATTATTTTTAATGTTTAAATTGTGAAATAGCTCAAATCAAACAAGTAAAATTTATTTTTATTTTATTTTAACTTTTTAACTTAAAGAGTTAAACCTCAAATTATAATATTTTAATTAATGAAGATAATATTAGCGAAAGTCAATCGAAAATCCGAAACAGAAAAATCAGAAAAAGATACGGATACATCTGGGACTCGAACCCAGCAGTTGGATAGCGCGTCGGCCCGGATTGCCGGAGGACCTGGGTTCGAGTCCCAGATGTATCCGTATCTTTTTCTGATTTTTCTGTTTCGGATTTTCGATTGACTTTCGCTAATATTATCTTCATTAATTAAAATATTATAAGTAAAATTTACTTGCCCATGCCGTGATTTGAACCCGCGACCTTCAGATTGCTAGTCCCCTCAACCACGGAGGCCGTCAGATATCACATACATGTAGAATAATAGTGTTGTAGCTCACCTAACGTCTGCCACGGTTCCCCCTCCCGTCACGATTAGTCGCAGCAGCGGGGGCCGACGCGCGGGCAACACGTGCAACAGTACCCGCAGGCCCTGGAAGGGTGCGCTGGAGCCCTGGCTGCGCGCCTTGCGCCAGCGCCGCCCCGCCAGAGCCACCTGCTCCTCTGTGGGCCCCTCCAGAGGGGGCAGGCTGCCTGAGGGATTGCCCCACTCAAACGGCTCCTCCTGAAAATTCAGTACTTGATTGATTTATGTTTATAAATAAATAAAAAATTAATGTTATTTTCAAAACTTTCACCAAAAGAACAAGAAAGGGTATGTCCGATTATCTTAAACAATTATTTACATAGTACAGGTAAACCCCGTTCATCGCGCCGGTGAGTGATGTTTCGTTATAATGCGGTGTTTTATACAACACTTGTCCGGCTTCGACACATTCCAGAAATCGTCATTATATGTGGTTGCACGAGCGAGCTATCTTTCTTTTTCGTCCACTCAATGCACACGTTACTTTTATATAAGTAGATTCATGAGCGCGAGTGAGACAAAATATGTAACGCTGGTATGGCGGTGTGGTTTTATCCCTCTGTACGTTTTAAAATATCAAACAGACAACGTAAAAAATCAGTTAAGTAAATTCGCAATGCAGTGACTTTAGAAAAAAAAACTAAAAATAATTGAAGCGATAGAAAATGGTGGTAAATTTGCAGTTGTAGGTAGGGATTTCAAATTGCCTGAGTCTACTGTGCAATGCGATCAATTGTGCAGCAAAAAGACAAAATTTAAAAGGGTGGCAAAAGCCAATAACAGTGACAAAATTTTCGCAAACCAGATGTTTATTGATGACAGAAACGGAAATTTTATTAAGCAAATGGATAGAGTGAATAAAAGCCTGTAAGCACCCAAGTATTTATGAATAAATCACGTCTTTGGATACATTTGCAGCCTTACCAATAAAAAAATACTTAACGACTGTTAAACGGTGTTTCTGCAGTATGTTGTGTAAAGACTGTACATCTTTTTCATCAGAACGTTACTAATAAGTAGACATTGGATTTTATGCATTTGCATATGCAAATGTATATAACTCTCTAATTACGGCGTTAATGCATATTTTAGCCTTTTTTCCCAATCGTGCATATTTCTTTGGTCAATTTGACAGTTCTGAGGCCTTTGCAATTCAGTCAAGCAAGCATTTGAAGACGCCAGATTAAACAGACGCTGAATAAAAACAGAATATCGCCCTCATCTCAAATCAACATTTTGTTTCCACAAGTTACCAGACGCCATAAAAAAATTGGAAACAAAAACCTTCCTCTATTAAAATCAATAAAAATACTGAAAACAATGGTCGAACTCGTCAATGCCCTTCCTAATTCAACATGAGAAAGAATTAGTAAAAAGTTAGACGCTATTTTGCTTAAATCCGAGTCTTGAAGACATGAGTAACATTAATGCCTACATCAACGGTACAAGTCCCCTACCTATCTAAATCAGATATCTCCAGAAATGGCAACAAATTTTAAATAAAAATTTTAAATGTTCTCCAATGACCTCAGTTAAAGTAGAGAGGTCGTTTTCGGTGTAAAAAACTAATAATGGGTGAAAAACGTCACAAATTTCCTATCAAAAATTTGGAAAAATACTTAATTGTCACAAAAACTATGCATAATTTTAAGAATATTTCGCTGTTTTAGTAGTCTTTAATTAAAATATATAAAAATAAAAACGGTTTTTTGATTTTGCATTGTGCATATTTTGGGCATATCAAGAGTTTTTAGTGCATATTTCAGCCTTTTTTAGTGCATATTTTGGCACTTTGTTAGTGCATATAATCCGATGTCTACTAATAAGTAGTAAGCGGCTAGGCGGTGGCAAAACGAATAATTCCAGGTCGCGAATCTGCAAAAACATCATTTGGAGATATTGAGGTTTGAAATTTAGAATTGATATGTTATTACTAATTATGTACATATCGATTCTAAATTTCAATCCTCAATATCTGCGAATGATGTTTTTGCGGATTCGCAACTTGGAATTCTTCGTTTTGTCACCGCCTAGCCGCTTACTACTAATAAGATAAATGAACATAATTGAATTTTTCTTTTGGCTACTCTAAAAATTAGTGCATCTGCGCATGTGCAATTTATTTGTTCTCTTAAAAACATAATAAAATTTTTACATTTTAATGCATTGTTAAAATACAATTTTAAGAATTTACGTAAATGAACATAAAAGATAAAGATACAAACTATAGAAGCAGTAATAGAGCTTGCCTTTTAAAGGCAGCTTCACTAACACTAAATATGTCGATATCCGAATTAATTCCGTTCAACAGCAAGATTGCCCTCCCGACCGGCATGACTATTGGCAAGTTAGTCCTGCATGCCGGGAGATAAAATAGTCTACGCTGTCGGTGGCGAAGAAAACCACTGAACATAGAAATGAACGCTCTCCATGATAGCCGAGTTTTCGAACCATCCACGAATCAATCTGAAGAAATGCATGGTAATGTGTACATCCCTTCTGACCCGTAGATAGTTCATTCCAAGCATACCCAAAAGAAAGTCGGTAGGATAGAGCCAGTAATAACCATACTCCCTCATGTGGAGAAATCTCAGAATTTTTTTCTGAACTCTCTCCAACATGAGGGAATATTTGACTTGGTGTGAACCAGTGGCGGTCTTTCCCTTCGGACAATAGGTCAATGACTCCCAAAATTATAAGATGACAATAAAACAACATTAGAAATTCACTCTGGTTGGCTAGGCCAATTTATGAAATGTCCCGATGTCATATCTTCTGTCTCTTTACGCGCCATACAATAAATGAAATGGCACTATTTCACCTAACAAAAAAAGCTGAACATTCTGAAGACTGAATCAGTAATTTTAATTAGAAAAAACGTAAGGTGAGCCATTTTTAAAACTTTTTTGTATGCGTGCAAAAAATTTATGTTTCAAAAACTATGTTTATTTAGAATTATAAAATTTGAAAGCGCATTTCATCATCTTTCCAAAACAAGTTTTACAAGTTTTCAGATACATTCAGAAATATTCAATTTATTTGGATTTTATCGCAAAACGGAAATATTTCGACCCTCTGAGAAAATACTGTCGAGGCTTGAGAGGTTTGCAATTTCTTTAAGTAGTTTGAGTCTCAAATTCGTGAGGTACCTACAAATGAATATTGATAATATCAACTTATATCACACTATCAAGTAAATTTTAGTTGTACAATTTTTTTTTAATTGACCTTCCACTTCTGTACCCCTAAAGCCGCCTCTGGTGTGAACTCAAAATTACCGACCCACTTTCAAGTCTACTCCTTACTAAGGAATTGAATAGAATTATGAGAACCCGGGTATCTCTAAAATTCCTTGCAGTGCGCAGAACAAAGCCCAGCATTCTCAATGAAGAGCTTGCTACAAGCCATCTCAATAGGAGCATATTGTCTCGGAGCTGTTGGGAGTGATGCGCTTGCTTTATTGACTTACATCTATAAACTTCCCCGCCTCCCCACAGCGCGGGACGTAGGAGGGATGCAGCAACCAGATGCCGGCGGCGATGGAGGCCATGATCTTCTCCGACTTGGCGGGCTTGGAGTACAGCATGTGACTGACACTGAGGTCCAGCTCCGTGCCCTCAGTCACTGTGCCGCCCAACCGGTTTATGATGCTCACCAGATCCGCACGATTCTGCAAAATAAAAATACTTACATTTTCGCCGTACATTAAAGAAAACATTCATTAAAGATGAAAGGACCAAACCCATACCAGACAACAACAATAGGGAAAGAAACTCACCTAAAGAACTACTAGAACTATTCTGTATTATTATTACAGTGAAACCCTCTTAAGAAGTTTTCCAAGGAACCGGAAAAAAAAACTTCTTAGGTGGGAAAAACTTATAAGGTGGATAAACTGGTCCATTTGGTCTTCAAGGGACTGAAAAAACCAAACTTCTTAAGCAGGAAAAAACTTCTTAAGCAGGAAAAAACTTCTTAAGCAGCAAAACAATCTTAGGCGAGAACTTCTTAAGAGGGTTTCACTGTACTTAGTTTTTTTAGTTATACATAAATCTTAGTGGTAAGTTATTATGTAGTCATAAGTCTAATGGCTTGTTCGCACTTGGCAAGTAGTTAAGTCGAGGGGCGAGTAACTCGCTACTTGACTTACCGAAAAGCGTTCACATTACAGTCGAGTAAAAGTACATTAGTGAGCGGCACTTTGCAAGATGAACGGGCTGCAACGCAACAAAGCGCTAAAGTAAATTAATTAATTAATTATCAGGAAGACGCTTGGAGACTTTTTGATGAGTGAATGTGATAGAATTAGAAGCCTGTTTATATAATCTAATGCTAATGTACTTTTTTTCTCCTTTCTATTTTCTACTTTTTATTATAATTTTTCCAATATTTAACATGATTTATACTAATTCCATGTTTACACTAGACTTCATATTTCATACAATGTAACTATACTATATTGGTCACCATGATACAGGCAGCCGCCTAGTATGGTGATTTAATATATCAACTTTATGTAAATGTCACAATTATGTAACATGTATTATATAAATAAATAAAAATAAATAAATAAATAAAACACAATCATGTAATGATTATTTTAGAAGAGGTGAAAGAATAAATTAGTGAGGTGAAAGTAAATAAACTATTGACCCGAAAAGAGATTAATAGCAGCAAAAATAAAGAATTTTAGAGTAGCATCTTCGCTTCAATAGGACGATATTTCCGCGTCTATTAATGTACTCTAAACAAAAAAAACTAAAACGACAGGTTTGCGCTTGTTCGGTGAGCAGAGAACCAACAAATAGGGAACAAAAACATAGAACTAAATGGATTGACTCCACTAAAGCGCTGACTAAACTACTACTAAAATTACTAATAACAAAAAATATATAAAAACAAACTAAAATTTACTATGCGTATATGTCACGTTATACGGTCACCTCAATTTTTTCAGGCTGAAGGTAGTGGGGAGGAGAAGGAGATGGGGAAGAGGAAGGTGGGGAGGTAACAGAAGTTTGTAAATACAGGATTCAGATAGAAAGAAAGGCCTTACATTGACATTCTGCGACAAAATGAACTTGTACACTTTGGGTTGGTCCGCTTTTGTGGTAGGAAGAGTGGCGGCCGCGTGCGTCGTGTCATCCCATCCCACCGTGTACGCCTGCGAATCACTGCAGCTAGATGGCGCCACTGAAAAAACAACAACAATTTATTAGAAAACATACTTTTGATAAAGATAGAGATGTCAAAATCCTTCATGTTTGCAACAAAGGAGCAAAATTAGATAGATTGGAGTCACTAGAAATTAATCGCCTAACGAATAATGCTCAATCACCATTAATACATCCATTATAATTCACTTAGAATAATTTAACTTCAAAGAGCAGTGGTGTAATTTAAGTATGTAATTAAAAATGTAATAACCCAACTATATGGCGAACCCTAATAACAATAATTATCATAGTGCTATCAATATTTGTCAATAAAGCCCTAAGCAACAAGAAGGGAATATCCCAACATTACCAAAATAAAATATCAGTAATCACAAACCTTTTCATTATATAAATTCATATATATTCATGTGAATTGAAAATATCTTTTTACTATGTACCATTATTCATAATTTTAATAATAAACTTTATAATTTCCTATATGTATCTTAACTTAACAAAATAACTTATAATACCTTAAATTAACATAATAGAAACATTCATCATATAGAGACAATATTGTGTACCCCTGCCTAAGTTTGTATAAATTCCGTAGAGTAAGAATTTCAACTACCAGTCTCAAAATGTCCGTAGTAGGACGAAACCGGTCCTGGTGTTAATAAACAAGTGGAACAAAGTGAAAAAATTGTTTAATTTCATATCTAATACAATGGAATTCCACCATAAATTAACAGTTAAAAAACTAGACACTTCTTTCGAATACTTATTTAATTAATTTATTTTGGAACTGTAAGACGAGGCAACTGAAAACCAACTAAATCCTGCTGTTTTCTCTGTCTTGATTGGTCAAAAAGCTTGTTTAACCATAGACGAAGAACAATCAGCTGACAGCTGGCAACTAGCAACGGCCGGCCGGGGCAATCAGCAGTGCAAGTCGCAAGTCGCCGCTTGCGTTACCATTGACAACGGGTGTTTGAGTGATTGTGTAGTGTGCGGGCCATCACATTGTCATACAAAGACAGTTGGCAGTTGAGAGTTTTCAGTTGCCTCAGTGGGCGGAGGCGCTAATAGTTCTGTAAAGCGTAAAGGATTTATAGAGCTAATTTGATGTAGGTACTATTTTTATTAGTAATTGCATCTTGTTCGTGGGCTAGTCTATAGATTTTTATATTTGATAATAGGTATATACTTCAGGATCCCTTATACAAAAAGACACCGCCCGCCACTGCTGTGCACGTCCCCTTGGATTGGAAACAAAGGAAGTCAAGCAGCAAGCTCAACTTACAACTGACGGCAGTAGATAAGATAAGCCAGAGACCACCAAGGGTCCATTCAGTGGTAGCCATACTGCCTCAGCTAGAGAAATCTCAGAAATTTGCTTGATGGTTTGTTATAGTCAAACAGAAACTAAATGCGGGTTCAAAGTCCAAACTGAGTACAGGTAAAGAAACACGAGAAGATTCACGACTAAGAATTAATTTTATTAAACAAAATGTTTTTATTATCTTCGGGACTGAATTCAAGTGTCTTCAAGTCTGAATTTAAGGATTGAATAAAAATGCGTAGGTGTTTAAAAATACCTACAAGGTGTCCGGTAACTCATATTACATACATATTTCAGAATCAAGAAAATTCTTAGACAGGTTTATCTGATGCTAATTAATAAAGCGGTAACCAATTTATGAGACAATTAAATTTAAATAATATTTGATATTTACCCCCAGCTCGGATTTTACATATTTATTTTTTTAAGACAAAAAACACCTTAATGTGCACATGATGACAAAACAACATACTTTTTACAATATAATATACATGTTACATCGGTAAATTTTTATTTGTAATTACAAAAAAAAACATTTTACAGTTCACGGAAAACGTAGATACACTGATTTATTTAATTAACACGAAATTTATTCCATCTTATCATCCGATCCCGTTACCGTTTTAGGTTTTTTGTAGTTTTTACGAAGCTAATGGAACATTTTTACTTCTTCTGCATGCGGAGAATGAGAAGCTTCCGACGACACTCTTCGAATCTTCGACAGGTTGAGGCCGCAAGCCTCTGCTGCCAATAAATGTACTTGCTTGAAGTTCAATCTTTTGATGTATTCTGGATTGTCACGGATTGTTTGGAAAAACTTGATAACATCATAAACTATCGTTTTTTCACCTGCCTGCAATTCGTATCGTTGATTTACATCCACCATTTTGAATGTGTATTATCTACTAAAAACACTGATATTAGATCACACAATGTGAATGTACAAGCACACCGATTAAATAAATGGAGTCAAAATGACATTAATAAAGTACATCAAATTTAAAATAAAGAAAGGGACTGGTTTTTGATCTTATGGAGTCAATGCACTACTCATTACTAAATGTATAATCATTAATTGTTTGCTTATATAGAAGCACGATATAAATAACAAAGGAATTTCCAAAGGATTTAGTCGCCTAATCGACAGGAATAACCGCCATTTGAATTTCTAAATTTTGTTTCGGAGTGTATAATTATTAGGAATCGTCTAAAATATTGTTCTTAGGATCCAGTTTAATGTATTTCCTAAAATCGGAATTTTCGAGGGTCGAATAAATAATAAGAAAAACAAAATATAAATATTACGGTGGAGTGTCTTTCGAGTTTGAGTTTTTCGGAGTTTTTACTGTACGTTAATCCCCGTGTGAAATTTTGGCAGTGCACTTGGTATCTGTTTAACTATAGTTATAAGTTTGGCATGACCCTACCTGCAGTATCAATGTGACTCTTGGGTGATTCCTCGGCAGGTGAGGCAGTGTTGGGGTTCCTGGCCAGCGAGGACTGGGGAGTCCGGCCGGCGCTACTCTTCCTCGCCATGATGGAGGTCAAGCGCGTGAGACTGTTCTGCACGTCCATCAGTTGGGCTGATTTAACGCTGCTGCTTTGCTCCGGTGTTGACGGCGTCTGAAAAAAAAAAATTTTACAAAAAGAATTTCACAGAAAAGAAAATTTTTTTGAAAAAATCATTAATTTTATGAAGACAGGTAAAATGCCATAAAATTTCCATTTTACTGTTATAAATTGTCCTTATTCATATTTCCATCGTAAAACACTTTTTCCCGTAAATTTAAATCACAGAAATGTTTAATAATCACCTGCTCTTCGTTGAGCTTCCTTTGCTTCAGTGGAGGAGTATCTTCGGAGTCCTGTAAGAATTAAAAATTATATATGTACAAATACAATAATGTGTTATTCCAACGTAAGTGCTAAGTTCTTCAGCCTAAAACATAAAAGTAGAATATGAATTAACCTCTCGGGGAGCATGGCCGTAATAATACGGTCATGTGCCTAACGCGTGCCCGAATAAAAAATACGGCCAGAATAAAAAGTCTCTAAGGAGTATGGCTGTAATATTACGGCCGTGTGACTAATGCATACCTGTAGCGTTCTGTTATTTACTACAGACACTAACAGACTCTCCAATACTTTGGATGGAGATTACTTTAGGAATAATAGATACTGTGTTATTATCTGTGTTTATTACACACTTCGCGGTTTACAATGTAGATCTCGTTGATCGACCTCACTATAAGCTGGCTAAACAGAATCTAATCAAGTGTTCCAGTGAACGCTCTCCCAGAGCTGTTTGACCCTCTCTTCGTTCCCACAGGTACTGACCTACCTGCCATCTGGCGGAATCTAAAGACAGCTCTTAGCACTGCCATCTATGTCTACAAGCCGGAAGCTTTTAGATACACTGCGATTTAGATCAGATTTGCGATCAGTTTCCAAGAATGTTCCGAACATTTGGAGCAGTCGACTCATTTACCGATGTTGCTCGCTCACAGGACGCAGTTTTGTTCGAAAAAGCTCACTCCCCGAGAGGTTAAGAGACATCATTTTGCAAGTCTCTTGAAATCTTCACGGTTTATGTTTAAGATAACTAGAGACATGTTATTTAGAAGCATGTTATTTTATGCTGTGCTTAGCCAATACATTTATTCTGCCATGTGGAACGTACACCAGATCGTAGTGCCACTCCTGGCGGTAGCTGTTTGATACAAACAACTTATAGCACTAATTATGCATAATTTATATACGTTATTACTGCAAGGGCCCCAGTCTTTCTCTACTGGAAACTTTGGTAGTGCGTCTCGGAGAGCGAAACCTATGATGTTTCTGTGAATAGTTTATACATATAACACAACATATTTACTTACGCTGGGCTGGAGTTGTCGACGGGCTTGGGGAGTTGAATCATTCTCATTGTATCGAGAAAAGAATCTCCGGCTTAATTCTGAGATTGGCTGAAAAAAAGACAAAAATAAATTTAGGTTATCAAAAACAATACCTACGTGATTCTTTTATTATTATTTTGGAGGCGAATATTGGGCCTCCTGATATAGAGTAGGAGGAAATGAGTTGGGCCACCATTAGAAGAGGGGAGATATCGGTGAGTCGTGATATCTCCGGGGGTGCTGGTCGGAATAATAACACTCTAGATGGTGATGATTCTGATGATGATGTATTTACAGCTGAATATTTACAATGTAGAGCAGGGGTTCCCAACCTTTTTGTACTCTTAGAACACATTCTAAAATATCGGTAGGGTGGCGGAGACCACAGCGGGGGAGGGGGGGTGTGGGGGGGGGGGTGCTGCCAATGTCAATTTCAAATTCTTTGATGTTATAAATTTAAAATTGTTCGAGATGAATGGTTGGGAACCTCTGATATTAGTCCGAAAACTACAGATAAAACCAGGCCGGTTACCCGGCCCTATGAATGCTGGTTGCGACTGTAAGACCGACGGAAGGACTGACTTGGTTTGCTGGAGCCCTTATATAGCCCGACCTGGTAAGTACTTGAACGGTAGGCTAAAATCGTACACTCGCTGGAAACTTCTCGATATTTCGGCACAGCGCTATGCATTGTGTGTCGCTGCAGCGAGACCTTTCGAGAAGGTGGTCAAAATAATAATTCGGCGTAGCGAGGTAGGTAGATGCAGCGGTATCAAGGTACATGACGACCGCGCAGTGCAAAGGTAGTATTACAATTTATCTGCTTATTTCGTAGGCGTAGGCCATACATTCAATATTTATCATTATAATGATCCATCAATATTGATCGGAGTGCTACCCTACACTTCAATATTGATCAAATATTGTGATATTTATTATTTAGACTAGTAGGCTTGTAGGGGACTATATTACTTACCGTGTCCTTGGGCCCTTTCTTAGCGCTAGGAGCGGGCAACTGTTCACAGAATTGCCAGAGTTTCTTCTTGGACTCGGCAGACATGTGTCCCGTGTTGGGTCGCAACAGGCGGCCAAATGGACTCTCCGGTGTCGTCATTTCTATTTGAACTGAAAAACAATATATTTGTACGTTTATTATTACTTTCTTGAATACGTAGGTACACTATGCTTACCTACAAATCTCAGCAAGTTAGATTTTTTTTTAATTTCTACCACAGGTTGCCAAACACCATACTACTGCAGGTAGCAACTTATCACATGATACGTGCTTTGTCTCGTCTGTACAGTGCAGCTGTAATGAGACAGACTGCGCATCACGTGAAGTGGCGACTTGTGTTGGAAAAATATGTTTTTTTTTGTACAATTGAAATTTAATGAAATATACAAGGTGTATCAGCTACTCCAAAAGACTTGAACCAGCGATTCTTGAATATTTGGAGTAAAATCACGATAATACTTTTGACCGTGAAAATCTAAAATCATATCATTTGTTAACCACAATATCCTTAAAAATCCGGCATCACATTTAAAAGCTTTGAGTTTGCTTTCAAGCTAGCGAACCGGAAATAGGGCACTTGATTCCATGTGTTGACAGCACTTACATGGATTCCTGGGTGTCTTGATGGGATCGGAGGGCATCTCTCCTCGCTTGATGGCCTGTAATCTCCTGCGAGAGGTGGGACTAAAGAGGGCGAGGTTTGGTGTGGAGAGGGCGTTGTCCATTGGTGGAGTGCTGACGCTTTCATCTAAAAACACATTTATGTTCTGGATGATCGACAGATGCATTTGTAATACGGTTTAGGGAGCTCTTAGGGAAAGAAAAAGTCCCAGATTAGATGGCTCAGGAGGAGGTACAGCACTGTCAAAAGTAAAATATTCACTTTTATGAAACCTAAGTTTCAGATCATAATTTGAAAAAAAAAATAAATTAATTATTTTTACGTGGAATGACAAAAATGTGAGGTGAAAATAATGCTTATATGTCTAATAAAATATGTGTGTTTTTATTTTTTTTCATTATCAGTAATTTTAGTTAGAAAAAACGTAATGTGAGCCAAAAACTATTTAATGTTTTAGGTGAAATTTTAACATTTTAAAAAATGTCTATTTCAAATTATAAAATTTTAAAGTGTATTTTATCACCTTTCAAAAACAATTTTTAGTTTTCAGATGTGTTCAGAAATATTCCATTAATTTGGAATGGAAAGCGGAAATATTTTGACCTTCCAACAAAATAGGTCCGAGGCCTGAGTCTATAACTGAACAAACAGCGAATTTATATTGATTTAATCAAAGAATGTCAAAATATGCACTATATACACTTTAATATACATTGGCAGTCTTTTGGACACTAAAAAGGGAGTTATATAATTGGTTAATGAGATCTTTAGCCATAAATCGTAATATTTGATGAGCTTCCTAAATTCCATTTCTCCAAACTTGAACGGATTCAACTATTAATTACATATACAGGGTGTTCGGGGGTAAAGTGCATTAACTTCCGGAGGTGATTCTAGATGATAGTATAAGTAAAAAAGATAAAAAAATTTTGAAATTCCGACTTTTAGGGGTACCTACTTTTTTGGTAAAAAGATAGAAATTGCTCCAGCATGTACAGACTATTATTTTCTGCTGTTATGATACGTAACAATCACAACTGCCACAATCGCGCCGGCTGACTTAAAGCAAATTTATCAGGCTAGTTTGTACCTTACACTAAGGATTTTTAATAGGTATGTTTTTTTTTTATGGGAAAAAAAGTTGGAATTTCGGGTAAATTATTTATCTTTTGTACTCCTACCATCATGTAGAGTGACCTCCCGAAATTAATGCACTTTACCCCCAGACACCCTGTATAGCATCTCACTTACTGTTTAACTTGAAGTCTTTGCATAATTCCGACACCCTTTTGGGAGTTTCTTGCGAATCCGAGCCAAGCAGTCCCTGCCGATTGAGAGCTATGAACCTGGACGCCGGTGACATCTCTGTTGATCCACCTGAATTAAAAATAAAAGGTTATCATCAGTAATTGATTTAAAACTTTATATTAGTACAGGAATGTAAAGAGATTGCATGCAACAGCTTTAAGTGATAGTTTCTTCTTCCTATCGGAAGTTGTCTATCATCGGGGATTCTTCCGCAGGCTGCAGCCTGGAACAACTCTGTGGAACTGCACTCATTCTAGTCACATATTTTACAAAGCTTCAAAGTGCGACATTGCCATTTTTTTTTTACATTATTGTATTTTATTTTTTTACATACAGTCCATACAGGAGGCCCTTAGCGAAAAAAAATCTTACGTCATCTTCGGGGATGCTGTGTGGAGGTGCTTTTTAAGAAAAGGCAGGAGAAGAAATTCTGGGAAAGAAAAAGGTATGAGGGGTGGTTAAGAATCTGGGAATAAATGTATTCAGGAGCGACGGACGTATAAATCTAACCACTCTCCCCCGTTCCGGCCCGCCACGCAGTAGCTGGAAAAAAGCATCCAAGACCTAGACAAACTTCACCCCATGAATCCGAGCACCAAAGTAAGTCACCAAACGTAGCAAACCACTTCAGGTGACCTGTGACAGAGGTGTTGGTTATCCAATAAATGGTTCTCAATTTGGAGGACGGCAGTACCCATAGCCGCCTTCCAAATTGAGCTTTGTCTTCTACAAGTTAATAATACGTGCTAGCTACTGACAAGTGGTAGCTAATAATAAGTGGTAACAAATAATAAGTGGTAACAAATAATAAGTGGTAACAAATAATAAGTGGTAGCAAATAATAAGTGACGACAAATGATAAGTGGTAGTTGACTTACCCAATGACATTATCCCCTTTGCTTTCGGTGTATTGTCCGAACCTGCATTCGCTTTCAAAGGCAAACCATTTACTACATCACAGACAACAGTTCGATCCGATTTATCTCCATTTTCTTCCGCAGCATCTGATAATCTCTCTCTCATCAAGATGTCCTGGGCTCTAGTCAAGTGATTATCATCAGGTGGGTCGTCATCACCATCATCATCAGCTGATTTATTTGCGGGGACTGTGGATGCAGGAATGGTCTTGTCTCTGGATAGGTTTTCTTTGTTGTTGTCCTGTAGGTAAGTGTTATCATTTTCAGCAACGCTCGTTTCTGGTTTCATAACCGAGATGTCTTCCAGTTTCCAAACGGGTTCTGGAAAATTTAATGTAAATATATATAAATAATCAAATCTTTCCATTTTGTAAGAGATGAGATTTAAATTAAGAAGCTTTAACCATAATCAAGAAATAATGAAAAAAAATATTGTTTCCATTTTAAAATAATGATAATATAACATTCATTTACGCCCCTTAATAACTCAGGTACGGGGCATACGTCATTCCTATATCTACCTAAGTTAAATTGTCGTGAAAACAAGCTTATGTGCCCAAGCGGTTAAAATAACACCTAGCTTTAAAAGGGTAATATATTTTACAATCACGCGTTTTAAAAGAAAAATATTTTTTTTAATTTGAGTTTAATAATACTCAACATTAATTGTTGAGTTGTTCAATTATGCCCCATTTAACCTCTCAAATGTCGTTCGCCCACCGGTGGCCGCGGGTCGAAATAAAAAAATAAAAAAATTTTAAGCGATTTTGTCCCTTATGTATAAAGAAATTTTATGAAGAACAAGGTCAGAATCGCTTTCGCCGTTCTCGGTCTTGACATAGCAAAAATCCGCATAGCGCCAACCAATCTGAATAATTTATAATAAATATCTATGGTCAACTTGGCGTCACTTTTACAAACGGTTTTCAACTGTCATTTCATTTTCAAACAAGTATTTATGTCATTACTTCTTCGAAAACACCTTTGAATTGGTTTTTTTCATGTAGGGTGTCTATTCAGGTTTGTAGAGAAATAAAAAAAATTGATCATTTTCGTATGAATATATTATTTACATTTTTTTGTCGAATGGGAGATATTTTCATACATTTTTTTGTTAAAAATAGCTATTCTGGGAAAACTTGTAACGATATTATCATGAAATATATATGAATAATAAGGTAAAATCCGGGAAGCTAATTTCGCGCAGTTTTTTCCAAAAACACCTGCATTGCTAAAGGTTAAAAAAAAATCAGTAAGTTAGTCTTACGGCCGCTGTTCCCAGTCCTACTAATCAATTTCTAAGCCAAAATTTTGGCTCAACACTGCTCAAATGCACAACTACGCTTTTTCCAACACACAAGCATCGCTTAAGCATGCCTTAAACATTAACTTAACCTAAGGAAGCCGGACTAGTGGATTAAACTCGTCACGGCCACCTCAGTTTTGGACTAGTTCTAAAAAGTGTCAACAGAGTAGAAAAAATACCGCAAAAACCATGGTTGATGAAATGTCACTACGACAAATGACACAGCCAGTTTCGCGCTGTGATGTCATTTTACTGTCTATGAATGATTTTATCAACGATAAGATGTTTGGGAACAACATAAATTGAACCTTACCCTATGTTAAAAATCCTAGAGTCCTTTCCAATGAAAACACTGAACAGCTGCGATGAGGAACTCTTTATTTACAGATGGATTTACAATATTACACTTTTATAATGAATTCAGCCCGATTCCCCGATCTAATACTTAAGAGGCCCAAGGCCTTGTTTAGTAGCTTGCTATTGAAGGTAAAAGAGAGAGTTTTTACCTGAGAATCGAGCTTTTATATAAGAGAATACTTTAAAAACATTTCAACACTAACGCACTCATGAATAACAATAGTTTCGGACATAGTGCAGAAAACTGACCTATCGACGCAGCTGTGCCACCTGTCGGCAAATAACAAAGCTTTCCTAGCGGGTAATATTATTTGCATTATTAATACATTAGTTAAATCATAAAGCCATAGGTGTCACTAACAGTACTGGTTTTAAAATAAATACACCCTACAAAATGCTTATCTGATCGCGGCCTTAGATTAATCGATTGAAAAGTTGGGAACAGCGGTTGTAACTGTCATTTTAAAGTTCATGCCCCATTCTAGAAGGGTAATATAATATTCAATAAGGGTAAAAATCAAATAATAAGCCCCACTTTAACTTCTGGAGTGTTATCCATCCCGTATCCAATTGGCAAATTAAATAAAACTTAATTCTCTGAGCTATTTTGGGGTATCTACTTATGGTCGATTTTTATAAATATATAAACACATTATATATCTGGTAAGATGATACAACTTACAGAAAGATAATTTTTAAAAAACATATAAGTTATTACAAAAATAGAATCAGCCTGTGGATGGTGAAAATTTTTGTTATTTAAAAAGGGGTCCATTGTGATGTTCAATAATGCCCTATCATAGTCTTACCCGTGAGACCGTGGTCGAGGAATAAGGCGCTCCGCTGACGAGGCAACTGAAAACCAACTAAAACCGGCGGTTTTCTCTGTCTTGATTGGTTAAAAAGCTTGTTTAACCATAGACGAAGAACAATCAGCTGACAGCTGGCAACTAGCAACGGCCGCCCACCGCAATCAGCAGTGCCAGTTGCGAGTTACCATGGAGTTCCCGCTTGCGTTACCATTGACAACGGGGTTTTGTGTGATTGTGAAGTGTGCGGGCCATCACATTGTCATACAAAGACAGTTGGCAGTTGAGAGTTTTCAGTTGCCTCAGTGGGCGGAGGCGCTTAGACTCTCGAATCGTAATCAAATAAATTTTAATTGATTAATTAATTAATAAAAAATAATATAAAGAATATTTGCAGCACGATCCAGAGTGGAAGATACTCTCAGTATCGCCCTCTTGTAAGACTACCATTCAGAATTAAAACGTTGCTTCAAATGGCTTTAGCCATGTTTGGTGACCATATCTGAATAGACAAGTACTTCTCCACCTTCCTCCCTCCCATCTCCTTCCCCTCCCCTCTACCTTCTGCCTCACAACATACCCCAATTGGGGATGCCATGGTCGCATTGGCTCCAGATGAAATTAAAAAAAAATAATAATAATAATGTCCCAATTTAAGGGAGGGCTGGTCTATATATAACATTCAATAATGCCCCGCATTAAAAAGGGAACCTAGTTCAATGATGCCCTGCAACAGCTCCAAAAATATTTAACCTTCTCCCCGACAACTTAAAAACTGAAACCCAACCCCATAACTTTAAAAAACAATTATCTCTATGGATCGTCACACTTAGGAACTATGATATATAATCTTTTTTTTTACTTAAATTAATTTGTATAACTCTAATATCTATCAATATTATAATTAACCTATTAATATAAATTATTATTATCAAAATATTTAGAAACCTCGATGTATATTATTTGTAATTTAATTTAATTTAATTTGTATAATTTAGTAAATTATAATTCAATTTATCAACCATCATTAGGGTGGTCCAGGCCCACATAGTAAAAAAAAATTATTCAAATATAGGTGTAGCCACCCCCTTGATTTGTTACACCCACAATTCCTATTATGTGTAAAAAAATTCAGACCCCTATCTTATATAGAAGGGGGTGCTCATCGAATTAGAAGTTTCTGACAAAAGTTCAGGATTTTAAGTAAATCACGTAATTTAAGGTTTACTAATATTACAAGTATTTTAATCAAATAAGTATACAAAGCATTTAAATGTGAACAAAATTTGGTAAAAAAGCAATAATTAACATAATATTAGTAGCAATCTTTCAAAACTGTGTTTGTTAACTCCTTTTTGGATGTTTCAGTAGAAACGATTTTTCTGTTTTGTTGAACGATATGAAGTAAAAATTGCTTTTCTTCCTCATTCATAGTAAGTATCGTGCTGTAATCTTCAAATAGTTTAACACCTCTCTTCGTTGTATCATTAACACGCAAATTTTGCCTTGAAGATAATCAACATTGTCATTCCAAGTCTCAGGGGGTAATTGCAAGAAAGAGTCCTTGATATCAAGAACTAAGAGCGTTTTCAACGTTATTTATGTTGCAAAAGCTTCAAATGTAACCTCCAAGGCAAGCTAAGCAGAATCACCTCACACTGAACGACTACCGCCATCCGTATTTATTTTTTGAACAATGGTCTGTTTTTCAGCATCAGACAGCTTGTCAGAAAACAAGGCAAATGCAACTAGTTCATCTGACAAATACCTTAAGTTACGCTCTAAAACATCCCTGATACTGATTTTGGAATCAATGGCTTCGTACAATTTTAAGCTCTTCCAAAGTAGTAAGTCATTTACTAGTGCATGTGCTGCCAGAGGCGCTTTGATCCAAACTTTGGTGTAGGTAAGCACACCAAAACTAACAAATTGAACAATTTGTTTTTCTTCTCTCTTGATTAGTTTAAATGCTTGTAAATTATTTCGAAACAGAAAAAACTTCAAAGCATACAGCAATTTCGCCATCCAACGAGCATGATGAATCGGACCTGGAGCGTGCCAATGTATCATCGCAGGTGGTTTGTTCAAAACAATCATGGTGAGCTCTATTAGCTTTTCGTAATCATCACGAACTTGATTCTCTCCAGATAGAGCGGTTGTAAGACTCTCAAGAGTATTTTCAGCGAACAGTATTTTCAGTATTTTCGTTATTATCGAGGTCAAGACAATCGTAGTGCTCCTTCGGTAATGTTTCCCAAATATCGCTGAATCTTTTGAAATGTGGAATTTGAGGAGAGCTTGATGACCCAAAACACAGAGTAAATATTTTTGAAAGCTTTATTTTAAATACGTGATGACGACAAGCAAGCCACAAAAGATCACGTCCTGTATTTTCTTCTAAAAGAGTACAGGCTCCCTTTTTGGCACCGGTGTTAGAAGCAGTAGTGTCAAATCTCATAGCCCGGACTTCATTTGTGACATTCCACTGTTGCATTGTGTCAAAAACAGCATCAGATATTTGTTTCCCCGTTCCTGAAGTTATCAAATTCAAAGCGCTTGTATGAGCAAATACCAAAAAGTTTTTTTAGTTCTTTTGTAAACAAATACTATCTTTTTTTGTGCTGCAGAATTTCTTCCTCTATCTTTCTTCAATAGCAGCCAGTTCTTATGAAACTTAATCAGTTTTTCAATGGTGTGATTTTGTTGTCCGGTCGGAATACTAGATTTACTCCATATTCTATAGGTTCTTGAATAAGTACGTATGTATCGTTCACATTTTTGGATTCATTATATATGTGGTGATAACGGAGTAAATCATGCCGAAGATGTTGGATTGAATCGAAGAGTAGGAAGTTGGTAAAGCCTCATCAATGGCTCAATATCTCAAACCCCAAGTAGAAAAATTTCTTCTTTTTTTCGAGTAGATGAACATATTTTATTACACTGATTCACTTCACAGTCTACTAAATAAGTATCAAAACTGTTTAAATTTGTCTATAAAACTCATCAGCAGTTTATTTTAATATTTATTTAATAGTTTAACACACAAAACTGTCCTGTAACAAAAAGTAAAAATTAAGCATTTTACACAAAAAATTCAAAAACAACACTCGATTGAGCACCCCTTTCTACTTGAGCTATCTCGCTGAAATTTCACTACGTTATTACTATGAATACGTGTAACAAATTCACGGGGTGGCCAAATGAAAAATACAAAAAAAAAATTTTTGGACCACCTTAACCATCATACTATGTAACTTATAAATAAATTATTATTTATCTGTAACCCACATTTCCATAAATTCATTGTCATATTATCCGTAAACTACACTATCATCAATTATTTTATTATCTGTAACTTCGTTAACATAAATTCAATGTTATATTATCTGTAAATTTCATCTATCAATTATTATTTTATCTGTAAATTTCATTGTCATAAATTCCTTGTTATATTTATTACCTGTAAACATCATTATCATCAATTACTATATTATATGTAAATTTCATTATCATAAATTCATTGCTGCATTAACTGTAAACCTCATTATCATAATTATTATATTATCAGTAAATGTACTTCATTACCCGTATAATCTGCATACTTCACCCGCCATAACACAGGGACATCCCTAGCATGGCGGGCGAAATAACACAATATGTACACTATGTATAAAATTCTTTAATAAATAAATAAACAAAGGAGGTGTAATAACACATTCAATATTGCCCCGCGTTAAAAGGGTAATCAGTTGACTGACCTTTAGTGTCCCCAATGAGGTAGGGCCCCTCCTTGACGCGGCGGCCCTGGGTGGCACAGGCCAGCAGCCACTGGCTGGTGACAGCGGGCAGGCCCCACTTGAGCGCCCCTTTGTACTTGTCCCCCTTGGCCTCGGGGCAAATGAGGTGGGTGGAGGCGCGCGTTGTCTCCGTATTGCGACGGCAGAATGTCAACTGGGTTCTGGGGGGAATATTCATTATGTATTGTTTAATTTAAGATATGAACAAAGTAATAATTATAATATACAGATTTTGCTCAAAAATTAGCCCACTAATATCGATAACAGAAGATATCTCTGTGGTTCCATTTAATTTTCAATATTAGTAGATTCCTGTTTTACCATGATAACCATTTTCTATTTATGAATAGAACAATATTATGTATAGATTCCTGTTTTACCATTGTAACCATTTAGGTACCTACATTTAACTCCCTTTTTAGGAGCTTATACACACGGGTAGTAAAATATACAGTATTTATTGTACATGACTAAACTGCTTTAATAACAACATTTTGTATTTGTTTAGTGACAGATTGATGTTTAAATACAGAAGAAAATATGAAAGAACGCCTGATTATCCGGTTAGAAAAAACATTCAGGCCTTGCACAGAAAAGTCCCACAATGTTCTGCGCTGCAAACCGTTACCTTACTTTAGCGAACATTACTTTTCTGCGCAGGGTATGGTTTTCAATATGCGTTTGTCGATGGTCAAATTCGACTCCAAGGCCCCAGAAGGGCAACAAGAATTTCTTTATTTGGTCAGGTCAATGAAATGGATTATCAAAACAAGAAAGCATTATGATATTTTAAAAGTTTGATCAATTTAACCTGAGATTAGGATAGTAAAGACTTACGTAGCTCCGAGCAGTTGCGCCAGCTCATCGATGAAGGTCCTCTCCACGCCCATGTAGGTAGATATGCCGAGGATCTGCTCCGTCAGCGGGGCCATGGCTCCTGCCACCTTTACTGGCTGGTGGTAGTACGAGATGGGGACTATCTCTTCCTGGGATAGGCAGTCGTCCTGGAGAGAACAAATACCATTATTGTATATTACAATGGGTTTACCAATTACATATATCTTGGGTCCGGTCAAAACTTAATATCGGATCGTTAGGCTTAACTGACAATGATTTTATATCAATTTCCCAAGCACGGTTATGTTAGTTAAGTGTGTTGATAGCCAAGTCGATATTGACAACGAAATAAATAAGAAATCACCTAATCATTTAGAATTTGACGCCTCACTAAAGCACTAAACATCCAACAAAATCGACAAAATGTTTACTTTGAGCATGTGAAAATACATTGCGCCCTCCCATGTTGCTCGCAGCGGCCGCACTGGCGCTAACTTTGTGGACAACTAACGGTCGCCCGCGGCCTACCCACACATGCATAGCCATAATAAATACAATGTTCTAACAAGCTGTAATAGTCACTGTATGAAGGTTCTCGTGTATGAATGGTGCCAATCTTCCCCTACATGTAGAAATAAATAAACGCACAAACGACCCTAATTTAACATTAATTAATAAAGTAAGGAAAATAATATATTCACCTCTTCTAAGTATTTTCACAAAACCTAAACAATATTCATAGCAGTAACGTCATTATCAAACAATTAAGAACACATTTACAAATTTCAAAATACCCATGGGGGAGAATCTATTACTTCCCAAGAATTTGGTTTAATAACTCAGGTACGCGGCATACGTCATTCCTATGTCTGCCTATGTTAAATTATCGTGAAAACAAGCTTATGTGTCCAAGCGGTTAACCGACAATAAATCAATTTGCTCACTTTCAAATTGACATTTTAAATCGTATAAATATCGTCGTCTAATTATGAAACACCTGAGTTTGAAAATGGCCTTGTAAGCCGAAACAGCTGTCACAATACTAAAAACTATAACACTTGCAGAACTTAATAATAAGCATTATTAAATTAAATTTCAAAAAAATTAAATGGAGTTCTACAAATTAAACATAAAAACAATAAATAGACAATACAAACGATATTCAAAATGCAGTAGGTTTGGCTCTGTGCGCCATGGCATATTATAATTTTGTGAACGTTGTAACTAAAAATAAAGTTTAAAAAAATAGAAAAGCCAGACGATGGTGGGTAACGCAAATTTCACCAGCACCCGATTTGGAGGCATTCACCATTTTTCTATATTTCCAGTAACTAGCAAAAAGGGAATCTTTTTTCTTTTTGAGTTCAGGTACTTGCATCTCCATTATTTCTCCAAGTCTGTTCCGTGCAACGTGGTTCAACCTTTTGTCTTTATAATTCCGATGTATTGCATCCCATAACACCGGTTCAGATTAAAAATATTCTATAAATTGCAGCACAAGGAAACAAAACTTTCAAAACAAAAATATAAGGCACGTCTACTCTCAACCGCTCACTAAACAACACTGAGACAAAACGTGAGTGTAGAAGTCTTCTCGCTTCTCGCCCGAGAAATCCTTTGAAGCGGCCAAATTTACCGACAGCGATCCGAGAACAGGCGAGCCCGAGAAAGAGAATGTAAGAAATTCCTCACATTCACGCTTCTCGGGTGTTCTCGGGTCTTCTCGCCGTGAATCTGGATGGGCTATAAGAATACCGTACCATTATATGAATAAAGCCGCCGGCGGGCCGGCGACAGATGAGAGGTTAAATAAGATGAATAATGGATTTAGATTGTAGTTCACCAATTCTGAGTAACCTGTTGAGTAACAACTCGTTAAGTTACTTCAATCATAGGATTAACATGTCGGGAAGTTGATGGAAAGCGTTACTCAGCGATGTTATAACAGATAATATACTTTTATAGCTCAAATCGGCAGTTTACTCAGAGGTGGTGAAATACTCCCTCGGTACAAAATAATAACCTGTTTATAAAAACATCTTACCAGCCAGAAGGTAGTGACGACAGTGGCCTTTTTGTTGACAACCTCGTCTTCGTCATAGTCGAGCGGCACAACGACGTAGCGGCCACCTTTCCCCACCCCCACCACGGTGCCGCCCGACGCCTCGATGTTCACCGCCACCTCGCACGCCGTCACCTCCTCCATGCCTTGCAGCTCAAACGTTATGCCTGGAAAAAGGAAAAAAAAAAATTACTTAGGTTTATTATTTCACTCAAAAAAGCAGACACATTCCATGGTTGCAAAAACCTGACAATATTTGAACTTCTCCTACGCCATAATTAAATTTTCACCCTTGGCTGTTTCTAAGAGCATTTATCTCGGGAATGCTGGGTAGCTGCAGCCTTAGTTCCAGAAGGGATGTCACATTACTGCTGATGGCTTAAAAGCTTCTTTATTATCAATACCAGACAATCTTTTTCGTTGTTTGTTTTTGGGGTGTTATGCCGTGTTGTGCTACCTCCTTCTTTAGCCGACGTTTCGGACAGCGTTGCAGTGTCCATCATCAGGGCAGATCCGGCAGATCACATCGACGGATCTGCCGGATCTGCCCTGATGATGGACACTGCAACGCTGTCCGAAACGTCGGCTAAAGAAGGAGGTAGCACAACACGGCATAACACCCCAAAAACAAACAACGAAAATGCTTTTGGCCGTGAAAATCTTAAAACGTATCCACCAGACAATCTGACTAAAATAGGATTCTATGTCCTAGATAATTTCACACGAGGCCACCAACACAGGCTTTTGATTATTCCCAGGCGCAGAACTAATTTATCAATGGTGATGCCCCTGGGAAGACTCACTAGGTTAATTAACAGCCTCACAAGAAATGTGGATATTTTCCACATGTTCTACAACGCATTTAAGAGTGAAATATTATGTATGTAGTAGTACCAAGGTGGAAAATTTTTGCACATATGTAAATATATTTATTATGTAAAAAAGTTTTTTCGACATTTTCTTTACCGCTTTTGCAATTTATACTGTTTTTGCAAATAAATAAATAAAAGAAAAAATGGAAATATAGGTTAGAAAAAACAAATTTTTAGAAAGATGAAAGATTTGGGCCATTCTTTTAGAGGAAGCAACTTTTCCCGCACAGTAGTCGACCGTATTTTGTCAGAGGGTCAAAATATTTCCATTTTTCAATAAAATTCAAATAAATGGAATATTTCTGAATGTATCCGAAAACTAAAAACTGTTTTGGAAAGGTGATGAAATACGCTTTCAAATTTTATAAAAGAAAAAGCATATAACTTTTGAAATACAAAAAAATTCGCTTGCAAACATAAGAGTTGTAAAAATAGCTTACCTTAAGTTTTTCCTAACTAAAATTACTAATAATGAAAAAAAATAAAAAACGCAAACATAATTCATTAAGGGGATGGTAACGTTAATTCAACATAAAAAAGGCCCTTTTCTAAGAATTATTTTTAGACGCTACAGGTAATACAAATTTATTTAATTGATCGTAATATTATAGTATAACATACAAACAAAATTTCCTTGATTTTTTAAAAACTAAATATAAATAATTAAGCCGACAGAAGCAAATCTTCAGAGGCGCCTCGTAAAAAAGTTGTCCGCCGGTGAACAGTATAACTCATGACTGGATCGTCGGAAATCAAAAAATAAAAATGATATCATTAGAAAACTACTTTTCTAAGGTATTCCTGAGAGGAATTTTTTGGTGACACTTTGAAATGAAAACAACGATTTTCATCTAAAAAATGGGCCTATTTGTTATTGTAAAATTGTTAATGATTAAAAATTATATGAGATATGAGATTTTCAGTTAACCGCTTGGACACATAAGCTTGTTTTCACGATAATTTAACGTAGGTAGACATAGGAATGACATATGTCCCGTACCTGAGTTATTAAACTGTTCACCGGCTTCAAAAATGACAAGTGTCAGAAAATCGCTTTAACCGCTTGGACACTGTTGAAGAAAGCTAAAACTAGATGAATAATCATTTCACTAGTTTGTATTATACAAAAATACATCTTAGAGTTTATTCCAGCAAGTTTAAAAATTTTTAACAGCTTGGACACATAAGCTTGTTTTCACGATAATTTAACGTAGGTAGACATAGGAATGACATATGTCCCGTACCTGAGTTATTAAACTGTTCACCGGCTTCAAAAATGACAAGTGTCAGAAAATCGCTTTAACCGCTTGGACACTGTTGAAGAAAGCTAAAACTAGATGAATAATCATTTCACTAGTTTGTATTATACAAAAATACATCTTAGAGTTTATTCCAGCTAGTTTAAAAACTTTTAACAGCTTGGACACATAAGCTTGTTTTCACGATAATTTAACGTAGGTAGACATAGGAATGACATATGCCGCGTACGTGAGTTATTAAAGTTTTGGATACCAGAAAATCCAACACTAAATGTGCAAATTTTTTTCATACAAGTTCTATATTATAAGTTAGTTTTGCATCGATTTGTTTCAAATTTGAAACAACAATCTTAAGATTTTGTACAATCATATGAAACAATAAATAAAAAAATTATATACGTTACCATCCCCTTAAGGAAATGTATTATAAACATTATCGTCATATGATTCATAAAGGTGTACATTTTAATTATTTTGTGGTTAACTTTTAGATTTGAATATATAGTGTGATATTTTCTCTTCCTAAAAGCTCGTACGCACTAGAGGCTACCGCCTAGGCGGTTTGATTAGCGGTTGAATTTTGTTTAAATTTCTCGGCGGTTTACAAAATGAACGGTTGCATATAAAAATAAGAGTGTGGCCAGCTGCCGCGGCTAGCCGCTAGTGCGTACGAGCTCTAATACCGTTTAGATCATATTTTTAACCATGATAATAAGAGAGACGATTTCAATGACCTGTACGAGTTGTTCCGAAAACCGAACAAATAGACTTGACGGGTTAAAGTCTCGAGGCCGTGAGACTCTACTTCGAACAACTGGTTGTGGGAGAATGAAATGTCAATGACGTCTGCCTGTGTACAAACCTCTGTGCAGATATATGACAGAAGTCACCAAAATTCTTGAATTGTCCAGTATCGGATACTTGCGTACCCCTGTTGAAGAAGGGCCTTAGCCAGCAGAGGACTGAACCCGCGATGCCGCAATGGGAACCTAACATTTTGAGGCACTCAGCTACTAACTCGGTAACAAATCCCATAATAAATTATTTGTTTCAATTAATTTTAAAACGTACCATTAAATATCTCCGACAAATCATCTTCAGTCATCTCTGTCATGGTGCAAGCGTCGTTTTCATGTTTGGACATCTCTGCGTTATTTGCACGTCTGTCTTCGGTCGTGATGTCCTTATCTTCGCCCATCTTGACGCGCACCGTAGTGATGGTGGTATTTTCATCGTTTACGGATGCTTCATTGACGTTGCTGGATGTGGAATTGGGCGCCTTAAAAGAACCACCGCCGTGCTTGAAGTATTCAGCCAGAGCATCTTCAGAATCTAAAAGAAATTAAACGGTTACTATATTTGTCTGACAGTTATCTCATCTTTCTCTTCTTGTGCCATTTGGGTATGTAGTTAGTTTAAAGAAGTTTTGTGGTATCTCAACAGATGTTAAATATTATTTCAGAACAGTATCATCTATTGTCGATCGTATCTAACGTTCAAATAGTTATACAAATGTTTCAGTTATATGAAGTATTGTGGTATGTCAACAGATGCCAGTTAAGTATTATTTTAGAACAGTATCTTCTATCGTTGTTCCTGTCTAATGTATGAATGGATCCGGTGATAGCCGAAGGCATCTGGTAGTAGGGCAGACGCCATCAGTCTCGCGGTCGGAAGCTACAAAATAACTTAGAGCCTACTAGAGTAAGGCGGCCGGCGTAGTCCAGGAGTAAGGTAAGGCTTGCGGGTTTGAAACCGGCGTGCGCAAATAAATTTTATTTTAATAATTTGTGTTATTTAACAATTAATTAATCTAATATATAAAAATTAAATTGTCTAATAAATTGTTTGTTCGTATGTTATGCGCTGCCATACCGTTCATCCGTTTGCAATGAAACTTTAGGGATTTGATGTGCGCATGACCGAGATGGTTATAGGATAGTGAGCACTGGCGTTATGAAATTATTTCCTATACTATTAATCGGATTGCGATTAATTTTTTTCAATTGTTGTGAACATGTTGGCGAAGGTTTGTATATATACTGGTGAGCTCTGGCATTATGAAATTTGCATAAAAATTTTCAAATAGGTCACATGCGAGTTGTTTGAAAATTGGGAGTATTTTATGGAGTTTGGCGGCAGGAAAAAAGGTTGGACGAGGAATGGAATGCGGGAGGGTCGGAGGGGAATTAAGGAGAGGAGTTCGCAGGAGGGGGGGCGAGGGTAAGGGTATTTTGTAAGGCGAATGCATGAGGGGGGGGGGGTTGCGAGAACGAAGATAGCGGAAGAGGGGAGGGGGGACGCGGGGAAATTGAAAGGGGAACGCGGGAGGGGAAGAGGAGGCGGAAAGGGTACGGGGACGAATGGGAAAGGATAGGAAGAAATTATTTATTTATTTAAGTGGCATTGCAACGCATGCCGGGTATCAGCTGGTTAAAAATAATAAGTAGTATATTTGCGGCACGTTCCAGAGTGGAAGATATTCTCAGTATCGCCTTGGTGTAAGACCACCATTCAGAATTGAAACGTCATGTTTGTTGACCAGATCTGAATAGCCAGGTACTTTCCCACCTTCCTCTCCAACCTCTCCAGCTGTACTCTCTCGACCCATCGCCTAGCACCACAGTGAGAGGGATGGATTTATATGTCCCTCACTCCTGAATACAGTGACCCCAGAATCCTACCAACCCCTCCAGCATTTTCCTTCCCAGACCTTCCTTGCCTTTCTTTCGATAAAAAGATCTTCCATACAGCATCCCCAAAGATGACATAGGCCCTGAGGGATTTTTTCCTCAAAGCATCAAAGCGTGGATAAAATGAAAAACATGAAAAATTTTTTTAAAAATAGTGACTGATATTATAAACTGTATTCAACTATTGACACAAATTTTGGACAATAGCGTTATCAGCATCGTCTCGCTGTTATTTCAAATGTTTAGTTATATTTTGATACGGTACTATATAATTGTTACCTCCGACAGGCTGCTTGCTCTGAGACAGGTATTGCTGCATGATATCGTCCTTTTCTGCCTCATTCTCCGGCTCCAGGTTGAAGAGCGGCACCGGCGGCCGGGTCTGCAGCAGCTGCAGGTTCCTCTTGCTCATGGGGGATGCGGAGGCCTGGGCAGCCTCCTTGCTCGACTTGTCAGAGCCCCCGGACACCAGGTACTGGAAACAAGGTTATATTATTAATCAACAGTCAACCCTCAGGTCAGCAACCAAAGCGTTATCAATTCGTATGTTGATTCACGTCTAGAATATATAATATATGTACAACTCCTACTCTAGGCAACTCGAATCAGCAGAAATGCGAATGCTTAGATGGACGGCAGGAGTATCACTGAAAGATAAGATCAAAAGTTCACGCATTCGTGATAGCCTGGGTGTCACGGACATAAACAGTAAGCTGGAGGAACAACAGTTGAGATGGTATAAGCACATAAGACGGAGACTACCAGACCACACAGTGAAGCAGGCAATGTCCATGAAGCTTCATCGACATAATAAATTTAGATAGGCACTAAGAATTCATAATAAATTGTAAATAAGTTGAGGGAGAGTCCGGTGACGTCGTAACGCATCCCCCCCTAGGTGAGCTTTGTCGCGCCGGGCCGTGCTGATGCCGTACACGTAGATCTGTGTGTGTGTTACTTGCCTGGCTCTCCTCCAGCTGCCTGCCCGCCCTGATGCTGTCGGCAAGCCACTTGAGGGAGAGGACAGCGGCGCGCGGCATGGCGGCCCGGTCCGGCGACGGGGGCCCGGCGCCCCCCGCCTCGCCGCCCAGTGCATGTGTCACCGAGGGGCCGGGCGAGTCGTAGCGCACCCCCCCGCAGCGCGATACCAGGCGGTGCGCTTTGTCGCGCCTGGCCGTGCTGGTGCCGTACACGTAGATCTGCAACAAATTATGTCTTATGTTATATAATATAGTAACACACAATATGCTAATGATGCCTTGCTGATTTCTAACATTATGGAAGATCTAAGGTCTCTCGTGTCTAGTATGAACGAAGTATGTATGAAGAATGAGTTAATGGTGAATGTAGGTAAGTCTAAAGTCATGGTTATTGGAAGAGATACTACGAAAACAGTGGGCAATATAGTTGAGAATGATGAATATTTGGAACAGCTGAATGAGTTTGTGTATTTAGGAAGAAAGTTTCTAGTTTTTAAGATGGGAAGACTGATAAAGATATTGATAGAAGGGTTAATGGTGGTAACTCCTTAATGGGGGACTGAACGTGGTTGGCACTAGCAAAAAACTGTCCAAAGAAGCAACGCTAGCATCCCACAATAGAGTGATGAAAGAATGAGAACCTACCCCGATGTATGATAGTGAGGCATGAAACTGGCAGAGGAAGTATAAAAGTAGACCGAATGCTTCTCTATTAAGCTACGGACACACATGCTCATTTGAAGCCAAAGAGCATGCTACCTAGTAGCATGTGTGTCAGTGACGTTGCTAGTAATGAGCATGCTCATTCGAAGCCAAAAGAGCATACTCTCAAATCGACAGCCGTTTGATTTGTGAGCATGCTCATTGGATTATCGGATGGAAGGGGAAGCCTCTAAGCTGGCTTATGAGCATGGTCATTTCAATCCGATCTCAGTTCAGAATAGCATTCCGCATTTGAGTATCTAGTTTTTGTATGCAATTCTAGAGATTAGCTCGTCAAATTTCTGCGGAAGCATTTGTAAATGATTCTTATATCCGTTGACATCTTTTTCTCGCGTTTCTACTAACAAACGATTACTTGCTCCAAGGTTTGCTCTTCTAGTGATCCAATCACAAACCCAAATCTATTTTTTATTTTCTTAATATAATAAAATCTTGTTTAACCTTTAAAATTTTCTGAAATAATTAATTATTGCGTTGCAAGCAATAAGATATTCTGGGCGAACAGAAATGATTCTATACGATGACATTTATTATTTGACATGAGCATGCTCATTAAAGAGCAGTGGCGGTTCGTGGTCTTTTTAACGGGGGGTTCAGTAATTCAAGAGAAGAATGATATATTGTCTAATCAAAATTTACTCTTGTCACACAAATTAAATAAAGTTTGTGGGGCGGTACCTAAATAGGTACTATTGTTTTTAAATAACTTGATACTCCTCGACACAATTATAAAACAACAAAAATGGTTTTAGAGGATTTAAATTGTTTAATGGTTTTTACAACACTCAATGTACGTTGCTAACTATTATTGTTTTTTTTTTCAATAAGAATAATTGCGTAGAATGTAGAATATAATATAATTGATATTTTAAAACATAAAAAAAAACAAGAAACACAAATAAAGGTGGCCACGAAATAAAATTAGCTTTTTTCACTTACACTAAAAATCCATTATACACGTATACAAAAAATAATAATATTTAATTTCCAAACTTTTTTCATAAGCATTAGCGTTATTTTTTGTATATAACACTGTATTCCGTCATTGTGTGAAAAAATTAGGACAGAATATTCGCGACAACCGATAAACGCAACCACTTTCAATTTGAAAGCCGAAACAATACTAGGAAAGCTCAACACAAAATTGCATAACTAGCGACGTTGTTTGCCGAAACTTTAGTAAATGTACTCGTAACTAAGGGCATATATAACGACATATCTATAAAAAAAAAATACGAAAACAGAAGTCAAAATCGGTCCACTTCAATAGTAGATTTACAAATGCCATTAGTAAACGGTTGGAGAAATGCAGAAACAAGAAAATAAAAAATGTAAAAAAATGACTACAAAGTTAAATACCATAATATATAACATTTAACTTGCATCCGTCGGTGCAAAAGTCGACCGTCAGCCGGTCATCCTGCGACAATCTCGGGCTTCGTTTCGGCGAGACTCGTCAAAGTTCGGAGGTCACGTGACATCTTGACTCGTGAGCAGCGCACCAAGCTGCGTAGTTTTGTCCATTCTTCCGTCACAGCGATTAGTATCGGCTATGATTTTTCGTATGGACAAATGTGTGCGGATCGCAACGCGCACAAAATGGGAATAGATAGGTACCGTATTTTTCGGTGGCGCGAGTTTTAAAGACGAAATTTTAATGTCGAGTTATCCTTGATGCGCTTATATTACTATACAACAAGATTGTTTTATTTTATCATATTTTTAATGGGGGTTCACCGCACAACCGCACTTTAGAGAAAACCGCCACTGTTAAAGAGCATGTGTGTTGATTGTTGGCTTTGAGCATGCTCATTCATGAGAAAGCTCAAGGCAAGCCTTTTCATTTATGAGCAAGTTTGTACAGTTGTGTGAGCATACTCATTAATGAGCATGCTCATAAGCCGGCTTGTAATAAGCAAGTGTGTCAGTACCATTATGCATTACCTTGAATCTGTTTACAAATACATGCACGAAAACACTACACAATACAGCCAAATACCCTAGAATAGAGGCCAGACCTCCTACTTTTGACATTTCCCATTCATTCTGATGGCAGAATGCTATACTAGCGCCTCCTGGCGGCAAGAGTTCTGCGGGTTGGTTTTCTTTCAAGCGTTTTAATGGATTTTACCTACATTTGCTACTGCTTTTTGGCTCTTATATATATTTTTTCACCACCAAGAACATATCTTACTAAAATTATAAACGTGAAAGTTTGTATGGATGTATGTATGTTTGTTACTCTTTCACGCAAAAACTACTGAATGGATTTTAATGAAACTTTACAATAATATAGCTCATACGTCAGAATAACATATAGGCTTTATAAAGCTAGCTATTTTCAATACATTATAAATAATAATTATTGTTTAATAGAAAATGTCAAAATTTGAGATTTTGCAAAACAATCAAATTTTCATTTAAATCAAAATTCTATTTTTTTTTAAAGAAAATTAGTGAATTTCTTTGAAGTAGTCGCCTAATACTTTAAAGCGAATCAAAATTATAGATATTTTAAACAAATAGGTTAGGAATTTTGGTATAAACCAACATAGATGGGACCTAGGAAAAGAAAATAGGCTAATAGAAGTACTAATCCTGCGCAAACGAAGTCGCGGGCAGAAGCTTGTATATACATATATATTTTTTTTATTAATATGAATGCCGCACAAGAGCCCTAATTGCTCCTATCAGCCAGTCAGACTATGGCATCCCCAGTTGCGGTATGTAGTGAGGCTGAAGGTAGTGGGGAGAAGAAGGAGATGGGAAGGGGAAGGTGGGGAATTACCCGACTATTCAAATCTGGTCACCAAACACGGCTAAAGCCATTTCAAGCAACATTCAAATCTGAATGGTGGTCTTAAACCAGGGCGATACTGAGAGTATCCTCCATTCTAGAAAGTGCCAAATATACTATTTATTATTTTTAATTAATTAAAATGTGAAATAACAAAAATTAATCCAATATAATTTATTTGCACACGTCCCTTCGAACCTGCGGACCTTCGACTTGCCAGTCGAGAGTCTCACCCCTCGACCACGGAGACTGTCGATTTATGTATACATAAATTCAATTATTTGCTACCATTATCTGGAAGGAATATCAACATGTTATAATAGCACCTCTAGCGCCCAGCGTTGGATAAATACTGCCAACGTTTTACTGGAGTTGGATGTATTATTATTCTAGGATATTTGATACAGCTAATCAACTCACGCAGCATCCATCCAGAAAGGGTCCGGCCGCCTTTGCATCCTTCATCTCAATGCCGTCTATAAGACTCCCCGGATCCTTGGCAGCAGGACACGCTCGAGGGGTTCTTCCTTTTGTGCTATCTCTGCTGGTGATATCCTAAAACAGAAACTTTTTAATGCATCACACAATGCAGTAACAGCAAAAAAGAAGGTTTGAGCGACAGAAGTCAATTTGTATTTACATAATTTTATTATTGTTATTTAACCCATCTGACTAATTTGTTTGGTTTTTGGAATAACTCATATAGGTCTCGTAGAAATCGTTGTGTCTCCCTTACTGTAATGGTTAGAAATATGATTTAACCTCTCGCAGGCCGCAGTCCCCCGGACTTTTGAAGCGATTTTGCCCCTTATGTATAAAGAAATTTTATGAAGAACAAGGTCAGAATCGCTTGGGCCATTCTCGTTCTTAACATAACAAAATACTGGATAGCATTTAGCCACTCCGAAAAATTCAAATTAATTGCCAATGACGCGCCAGGCACCAAAGATGGCGGACAAAATGGCTGCCGCTTGATAATATGAATGCTGTCATATTCGAAGTCTATATTTATTCATTGTTTTTTTTTATATAAATCCATTGTGGAAAGCACAGATTTGAGTGGTTATTGGGAAGTTAGTTTTATTTACATTATTTTGATGTAATTTTTGTAATATATCACAAAAGAAATGTTATAAAAATTGAATTCCTAAGAAAGGTGAGAACTGTCAAATATTTTACATCGTATTGAAAAAATATATTTTTTGTATGCTGGCTTTCAACAAGTTAAATGGTGTTAGAAAGAGAAGACACCACGCTTTATATTAAAATTAAAGAATTAACCACGAAATAAGTTGAATGTACATTTTTTTGTTTGTTTTTTAGTTTCCTGCTGCTATTTAGGCCCTGAGGAAAATAATTTCCATCAGTGCATGTGTCATCTATGAAGATTAAAGTGGTCTACACACTATACTGCGAACAGCCCGACATTTAGCAGCTTTTAGCAGCTGGCTAAAAATCGCAGGTTGGAGGTTGCCTCCAGACGATGCTTTTTGCAGTAAGTTGGTTTCTTTTGCTCTGTGAACACGTATTCACAGCGCTCCCGAACTCGGTCACTTTCGAAATGAATTTGCGAAATGCTTAAGCCGGGTCTCTTGCTTCAACATTGTCGCCTCCTGCGACTTTTTTTAAATAAGTTTTTATTTCAGTGAAAATAAAACTAATTGTTAATCGAAATCGACAATGGTTAATCGTTAATCGACCACACATACCTAATTAATTATGGGAATAAATTCATAACAGCAAAAATAATTAAACAATATTCATTCTTTAATCCATTGAGAAAAATATTTGCCACCGCTAATTTGCCTTTTAGACCTACTCGACTCCAAACACCTTTTTATTGTAATAACTCTGGGACCACCGCAGAATAAAATGCAACAATAAATCGCTTACACACTTTTGGCAATAAATATGCTAATATCGATCACGCCGGTAATCTGGCATCATACAAAAGATGCATTAAACAAAATTTGACTTCTAGTACCATGTAAACATAATGATCATGTAAACATAATATGCTTACCAGTACTTGCAAAACATTAATTCATTAGAAATCATAGGTACTTGTAAAATTCATCATATCGGTTAATATTTATAATCCATAATATCGACCTCTTAACTATTCTATTTTATTTTTATTTTTCATTGCTCCTATGAGGACTTTTTACTTTATATTTTATATTTAAATCATTGTACCTTTTAAAGATATCTTATATTTCTACTTTTTTTATTATTATTATTTTATTCTCACTTTTAACTTTTTTTATTTTTGCTTAATAATTTAAAGCTTGTACTTTATACTTATACTTATACTTTATACCATATTTTTCACTTTACATTTATATTTTACCCTTAACCTACTACTTATAATCTTACTACTTACTTTTTACATTTTTTTTTCCTTATATTTAATTTACAAATATACTGTTAGTCATTCTTCATGTTGTTGTACTATTTATATTGTATGTCAATTATGTTAATGGCACATGTTGTGCAGTATATGTGTAAATAAATAAATATAAAAAAACCATGTACTCCAAAGAGCGTAAGCGACATTTCTAAGGGAAAATATCTGTCAGGGTGATAGGCAAAACAGCGTAACCGCCACTATCTCCACAACTGAAGGCATTCAGATAATTGCATTATCAGTTCTATACAGGCAGTAACCAAATATCAATAATCGTAATTAACCAAATCATTTTTTGAATCAACTAAGAAAGTTATTTAAAAAAAAAACCTTCTCCTGAACACTTTTGCACCATGTGTAGTGCCTTAATGATCAATAATGGCCACTACACATGGTACTGCGAACAGCCGGCTTTTTGCAGATGGCTAGAAATCGCATCGTTAGTAGGCAAAACCGGCTGCCGAATTGTTATTATTCGTCTGCCGTATTATTATTTCTTTACTGCCGGAGCGATTGTTTCCACTTTCTGCCGCATTTGCGCGCAGAGTATTATTATTTTACTACTGCGGCGTCCGAATTGGTGCTGCCGCAGACGGATTCTGGCTGTTTGCAGCCAGAACGACATGGTCCGTACACATGATCACAGCGCCCGAGAAATCAACTTACTCAGTGGCGTTTCTTCACAAGGGGACCATGGGGACAGTCCCTACTTATAAACGTTTAATGTTAATGGTATATTTATACCGTAGAAATGAAATAAATAAACTACTATTACATATACTCTACACTATTCCTGAAACCTAACAAGAAAAAAATTGACAATTCTTTGTGTTCACAAAAATAATGAATGCGTTCTGAACATAAAGTAATTGCAGAAATATAATCTAAAAAATTACTTCGGTTAAGTAATTTTTAATTTCTCTCCTTCCTTCCTTGTAGCATAATAATAATTTATTGCATATGACGTTTTAGTAAAATAATAATATTGATATCGATTGATCGGATTATTTCTATAGCGCCGTTCTCGTGGTTAAAACACCTCAAACCGAAGTACAATTTGTCTTGTGCTATTTTTATTAAACTTCATATTTACATAATTGTAGAAAGCAATCACTTTGTGGTTTGACATATATAAATAAAACACTTGTTTTGTTTAAACCACGAGTTTTTGGTTGTGAACAAGTGTTTATTTTTATTTAAACTTAATATTTATTTACGCACCCTATTTGATGGTTCTGGTTAGGTGCGTGACTTATCTTCGTACCTCATAAAATTTTCTGTAAGAAATTATATTATTACTATTTGGGTATACCTATATTTGTATTGAGTCTCGTATCGTTACTTTCTGGCAGTGAGACGTCAGTATCTACACATAAAAATGACGGTCCCCGCCATCGAAAATGTGCTCGACCCGCCACTGATCTTACTGCAAATAGCATGGTCTAGTGGCAACCACCAATCTGCAGAACTTCTGTAGCACATTAAGCCGGGTCTTTTGCTTCAACAAAGGTTAATAAAGTAATAACAAAGCGTGATAAAGGTTTGTAATTTATAATTTATAAACAAACTTTACAAAAACTATTCGTGTTTATCGTTGAAATATTTTAACGACGTATATACTGTTATTCATATTTTAATTTGATTATAATTAGATGCTCTGTTATGTTATATTATCGAACTCGTATGTTCTTTCCGTAATAGTATGTACCTTATCTGACATTATTTTTTTAAACCTGAAATGTTCCATGGTAGCAGTATCAAGTATTTTGTCTTCTGAAATTGACTTCTTTTAGCAGAAATTCTGACGATAGTGTAATTGGTCAAAATGGAATCTCTTTTAATATTAATTTTAGTGCGTATTATACCTAACCGAACCCACATATTATATCGACCCATAATCGGCAGAACAGCGTAAGCGACAAACAGCAAAGTGTTCAGGAGAAGGTTTTTTTTTAAATAACTTTCTTAGTTGATTCAAAAAATGATTTTGGTTAATTACGATTATTGATATTTGGTTACTGCCTGTATAGAACTGATAATGCAATTATCTGAATGCCTTCAGTTGTGGAGATAGTGGCGGTTACGCTGTTTTGCCTATCACCCTGACAGATATTTTCCCTTAGAAATGTCGCTTACGCTCTTTGGAGTACATGATTTTTTTATATTTATTTATTTACACATATACTGCACAACATGTGCCATTAACATAATTGACATACAATATAAATAGTACAACAACATGAAGAATGACTAACAGTATATTTGTAAGTTAAATATAAGGAAAAAAAAATGTAAAAAGTAAGTAGTAAGATTATAAGTAGTAGGTTAAGGGTAAAATATAAATGTAAAGTGAAAAATATGGTATAAAGTATAAGTATAAGTATAAAGTACAAGCTTTAAATTATTAAGCAAAAATAAAAAAAGTTAAAAGTGAGAATAAAATAATAATAATAAAAAAAGTAGAAATATAAGATATCTTTAAAAGGTACAATGATTTAAATATAAAATATAAAGTAAAAAGTCCTCATAGGAGCAATGAAAAATAAAAATAAAATAGAATAGTTAAGAGGTCGATATTATGGATTATAAATATTAACCGATATGATGAATTTTACAAGTACCTATGATTTCTAATGAATTAATGTTTTGCAAGTACTGGTAAGCATATTATGTTTACATGATCATTATGTTTACATGGTACTAGAAGACAAATTTTGTTTAATGCATCTTTTGTATGATGCCAGATTACCGGCGTGATCGATATTAGCATATTTATTGCCAAAAGTGTGTAAGCGATTTATTGTTGCATTTTGTTCTGCGGTGGTCCCAGAGTTATTACAATAAAAAGGTGTTTGGAGTCGAGTAGGTCTAAAAGGCAAATTAGCGGTGGCAAATATTTTTCTCAATGGATTAAAGAATGAATATTGTTTAATTATTTTTGCTGTTATGAATTTATTCCCATAATTAATTAGGTATGTGTGGTCGATTAACGATTAACCATTGTCGATTTCGATTAACAATTAGTTTTATTTTCACTGAAATAAAAACTTATTTAAAAAAAGTCGCAGGAGGCGACAATGTTGAAGCAAGAGACCCGGCTTAAGCATTTCGCAAATTCATTTCGAAAGTGACCGAGTTCGGGAGCGCTGTGAATACGTGTTCACAGAGCAAAAGAAACCAACTTACTGCATAAAGCATCGTCTGGAGGCAACCTCCAACCTGCGATTTTTAGCCAGCTGCTAAAAGCTGCTAAATGTCGGGCTGTTCGCAGTATAGTGTGTAGACCACTTAAGATGGATGTAATATTTTTGATATGCCTCGTTAGGCCGCTTGTATACGTCCGTTGTTTTCACCAGACAAAGGACCGTTTTTTTTATTTATTTAAAAAAATTTAAAATGTGATGCAAGTGGCCTATTGGTTTGTATTGGTAAGTCCGATGACATGTTATGTAAGTTTCTTGTACCTTGCCTCCACTAATCTAATTTCAAGTAAAGCGATCCGCTCACTGAGGCAACTGAAAACTGTCAATTGGCAACTGTCTTTGTATGACAATTTGATGGCCCGCACACTACACAATCACTCAAAAACCCGTTGTCAATGGTAACGCAAGCGGTGACTCGCGACTAGCACTGCTGATTGCCGTGGCCAGCCTTTGCTAGTTGCCAGCTGTCAGCTGATTGTTCTTCGTCTATGGTTAAACAAGCTTTTTGACCAATCAAGACATAGAAACTAGCTGGTTTTAGTTTGTTTTCATTTGTCTCGTAAGCGGAACGCCTAAGTGTTTTCTAGGATTGGATGCAAAAGATATTATTTATTTAATTACGATAAATACCTTTAAATACAGAATAAAACTTTTTTTACATAAAAATGGATTTAAAACAAGTTAAATTAAATAAAATTTACAATTTTGGAAACAAAATGTAAACTAATAATGTTTTCAAAAAATATGTGAAATGCTTTTTTGTAAGTTCTTTCGGTGCCATTGAAAATATCGGGCTGCTCTATCAACTGCGCTAATACATCCCTATCCGATTCGGTTTAATTTAACTGTATCATACTTCGACTGAGAACTATCAACATTATCTTCATTTTCTTAACGCATATTTTTATTGGCTGCTATCTTTTTATGTATGATTCCAAGATTGAACTCGAACTAAAAATTCGTGTGACTCTATTAGGAACATGAAATGAAATCAATTGCAATAATGCAGGGCTGTCAATAGGAGAATTAATTATTTTAAAAAGAAAAATGACATCAATTACCAATGTTCATTTGGACAGCTATATTAATTTTAGATTTTTGATCAGACAGTTATAGTTTGTATTTTCCATAGGAATTTTGTTATTTTTTTTTTTAGTGTTCACGGAGATTTACTTTTTTTGTCAGTGGTGAAGATTTCTTGGATATTTATTAGGTTAGGCTATAAACAATAAACTATAAAAAAGCAAACTTTTGTTCAATAAGTTACCTTGTTGGTGAGCCGAGTAGAATCAGATGAAACAGTAGTAGAACACGTCTCATCAACAGAAGACATTACTGGATTTCTCAAATTTGTTATTGTGGATAAATTCAAACCTAAAATGAAACAGTTCATTTTTATTATTATATATATTTTTTAAATTGATAAACTAATGTTTAAGACAAGATTTTTTATGCGTGGCACAAAGGGTAACAATTATTATAAGCAATAATTATTAGCCTGAAACACTCATCAATATTGAAAGAATCTTCCGAGAAAAGATACATATCGCCGACGGGACTCGAACCCGCACCCTTTTGATTGCCGGTCAAGTGCTCTACCATTAAGATACGGAGGGTTACCTCTTACCCGCCAAATGATTCAATATATACCTAGTGTTTCATTCAACAATTACTGCTTATTACATTTTTTCACCTGCAACCAACCAACTTTATTTTTCTATGGGAAAGGCCCTGTAATAAGCAGTAATTGTTGAATGAAACACTAGGTATATATTGAATCATTTGGCGGGTAGGAGGTAACCCACCGTAGCTTAATGGTAGAGCACTTGACCGGCAATCAAAAGGGTGCGGGTTCGAGTGCCGTCGGCGATATGTGTCTTTTCTCAGAAGATTCTTTCAATATTGGTGAGTGTTTCAGGCTAATAATTATTGCTTATAATAATAGTTCATTTTTATTATCATGCATTTCCATACTGTAAAAGCTTGATGATCAAGTGAATGGACGAAATGATCGAGTGAATGGACGAAATGATCGAGTGAATGGACGAAATGATCGAGTGAATGGACGAAATGATCGAGTGAATGGACGAAAGGATCGAGTGAATGGACGAAATGATCAAGTGAATGGACGAAATAAACAATTAAACATTAGCTCCCTCAGGGTCTATGTGATCTTTTGGGATACAGTGTGGCGGGTTTTTTGAGGAAAGGAAGGAGGTGAAGTTATGTAAAGGAAAAATGTGTGAGGGATAGGTAGGAATTTGGCTTCAGTGTCTCCAGGAGTGACGGACGTATGAATCCATCCCTCCCACTGCGGTGTAAGGAGATATTCTGATAGAGCCCTGCTGGAGAGGTCTAAAGGTCTCCCTCAACCAGTCTCTCCAAGCTTGATCTAACCTGCCTTGGCAGATAGTGGGCGGATGCATTCACCACCAAGACCCGGACAAACCTCACCCCGTGAACTCTGACACCCCTGCTAAGTCACCAAACATAGCAAACCACTTGAGATGACCTAAGGCAGTGTTGATTATCCAGAATGAGATGATAAAGTGAATAGACAAGATGAATGAATGAGACGATCAAGTGAATGGAGGAAATTATCAAATTAATGTATGAGATGGGCAAGTGAAATAGATGAGATTATTAAATGAACAGATGAGATGGTCAAGTGAATGGATGAAATTATCAAATTAATGTATGAGATGGGCAAGTGAATAGAGGAGATCATTAAGTGAACGGATGAGATGATCAAGTGAATGGAGGAAATTATCAAATTAATGTATGAGATGGGCAAGTGAATGTGATGAGATTATTGAATGAACAGATGAGATGGTCAAGTGAACGGATGAGATGATCAAGTGATGGGTGAGATGGTCAAGTGAATGGATGAAATGATCAAATTAGCGTATGATATGGTCAAGTGAATGGATGAGATGATCAAGTGATGGATGAGATGGTCAAGTGAATGGATGAGATGGTCAAGTGAATGGATGAGATGAACAAGTGATGGATGATCCATAATTCATTATGCGTAAACCCTACAGGTTCTCAAGCGACAAACTCTAGAAAGATTTTAACGTTCTTGATGTTCGTCAAAACTTCATAAAAAAGATTATTATCCATGTACATAAAAATATAGAAAATTTTAATAAAATTGATCACAAATACAATACAAGAAGTCACAACAGAAAGGATCTCTTGGTCCCAGGGAGCAAAACGGCAAAGTATCAAAAGACGTATGCGTATCTGGGACCGAAATTATACAATAAAATCTCCAGACTTAAATATTAAAAATTGCAAAATGTCCTGCATTGGTTCAATAATAACTTTTTTTTTTTTTTTTCATTAACTCCACACAGGAGGCCCTGAGGAAAATAATTTCCCTCAGGGTCTATGTCATCTTTGAAGATGCTGTGAGGAGGGTCTTTCTGAGGAGAGGAATGAGTGAACGTGGGTCTTGAAGAGACCCATGTTATAGGAAGGAGGAAACACAGAGGCCGGCAAATCGTTCCACAGCCGAGCTGTTGAACACAAGAACGAGTCGTAGAAGCGTCCCGTTCTCATGTGACAAATGTCAACCGTGTACATATGTTGGGCGAGCGTTTGGCGTGTTTCCCGACTATGCACCGGTGCCGAGGGGATCAATGAGGCTAGTTCCTCGGAGCATCTTCCATTGAAATACCGGTAGAACAAGGATAGCATTCCTACCCGACGCCTGTGCTCTAAAGATTGCAATCCGTTTGTTAAGACGGGAGAATCTATCAAACGGACCGCCCGTTTCTGCACAGAGTCGAGGGTGTTTTTCAGGTACTTTGGGGCTCCAGACCAGAGGTGGCTGCCAAATTCAACCGTGGGGCGCACTTGCGATTTGTACAGGGTTAGCAGTTGTGTACTATTAAAGTATCTGCGGGCCCTGTACAGTACGCCCAGTTTCTGAGAGGCTAACTTAACTCTGGCCTCGATGGAGCCCCCATATCTGAGCTGGTCACTTAGAGTTACACCGAGCATATCAATGGAAGACCTGTTCGGAAGAATGCTACCGTTGAAGGAGACTAGATAGTCATTTCGATCCCTTTTAGACGTAATCAGACATGATTGGGTCTTTGATACATTGAATTCGACGAGATTATTCTTACCCCAAGAGAAAATACTCTCGAGGTAAGCGTCCATTCTTTGCTTCAAAGCCCTCCGAGCCATTGGAATTTGTGCACCCTTTGGGGGCTTGTCAAACAAAAAGCTATCATGGACTGTACTGTCATCGGCGTAACAATGAATTGGTGCACATGTCAAAAGGTCATTGATGTGCAACAGAAACAAAGTCGGAGACAGAACCGATCCCTGTGGGACGCCAGCATTTATCGAATGCGAGGAAGAGGTGATACCGTCAGCAACCGTCTGAATCGACCTCTTCCTCAAAAAGTCGGCAATCCACCTGCACAAGGATGCGGGAAGTCCGTAAGAAGGCAGTTTGTTGACAAGTCCTCGGTGCCAAACCCGGTCAAAGGCCTTGGAAATGTCCAGCGCAACCGTTTGGGTCTCACCGAAACGTTCCAGGCACCGCCCCCAAACATGCGTCACATACGCCAGAAGATCACCGCACGAGCGGTTCCGCCGGAATCCGTATTGACGGTCGTTAATAATTTTGTTCTTCTCGAGGTATGTGAGCAGTTTGTCGTTGATCACACGTTCCATCACCTTGGATAGAACTGATGTGATCGCTATGGAACGGTAGTTGGCCGGGTTGGAGCAGTCACCCTTCTTTGGAATAGGATGGATGACCGCTTTTTTCCAACCAGAGGGTACAGAGCCAGAATTCAGGGACATTTTGAAAAGCTTTGTCAAAATCGGAGCTATTTCTGCAGCGCACCTCCGCAATACCAGGGCGGGGATTCCGTCAGGCCCACTAGCTTTATTAACATCAAGCCCTCGTAAAACCTGAAGCACATCCCGATGCCTTTTCCTCAGCTTTTTCATATAGAAACCGCAGTGAGGAACCGACGTCGGGACTGCACCCCGATCATCGAGGGTTGAGTTATCCGCAAACATTTTTCCTAATAAGTTTGCCTTTTCGGTGGCGGTATTTGCTAGTGAGCCATCAGGTCTGGTAAGAGGTGGCAGACTGGATTTGCAGAAATTGCGACCTATTGAGCCCGCAAGCGACCAGAAGGCTCTGCTGCCATGCGGGCATGCAGCCAGCTTTTTGCTGATCTGCAGGTCGTGCTCGAACTTTGACCTATTTATGATCTTCTTGCTTTCCTTTGCCAATTTGTTATATGCTGCTCTGTTTTCGGATGTTCTAGATGTGTTGTAGGCTCGGTAAGCCGCGTTTTTTCGCCGAACTGCTTCGTAGCATTGTCGACTGAACCACGGCTTTGAGCCCACACCAGTTTCTTTAACAGTGGATTGAATGAAGCCATCCATCGCGGATGTAATGACTTCACCAATTTTCTGGGCACATCTTGAGGGATCCGAAGTCCGAAAACAGACAGCTGACCACGGGAAAGCATTGAAATGAGCCCGCAGACCGAACCAGTCTGCTGACCTATAGTGCCACACTTTTCTCTTCAGCCTTTCTTTTGGCGGTCTGAAGTTGACGGGGATTGAGGTCGTCACCAGGCAGTGGTCGGACGATCCTAAAGGCGCTGTGACCTCAATCTTGTAACCCAGGGTGGCCACAAAAAACGGATTTCAAAATTCCCTGATAATTCCAGGTTTTCCAGGGCAGTTTCCACATTTTTCCCTGATATGTTTATTTGATATAAGGGAATATCGTTCGTTAGATAAATAATAAAGGGAATTCTATCATCTATAGCATTTATTATTTCTTTGCATCACAATAATCTATTAAACCACTGGAGCGATTTTTGGCTTATATATGCGCCATTTTAATTGTCTGGGATTGATTTCTGGATAAAAAAGCCAATTATTTCTTTATTAAGCAAAAAAAAAATTAAAAATATTTGTAGCTCCCTCTTGTTATTTTGGTATTAAAATGATGCTATTGAAATGTTTTATCTATTATAACTATAGAAGTTGCAAATCTGAATTTCGTAGACTACTTTAGAACGATGTTAAAAATATTTTTTTAAATATTTTTTTCGCGCCAAATTTCTGATCAGCTGTTTACGGTTAAAATTAAGGCGCTCCGCTGATGAGGCAACTGAAACCAAACTAAAACCGGCGGCTGGTTTCTATGTCTTGATTGGTCAAAAAGCTTGTTTAACCATAGACGAAGAACTATCAGCTGACAGCTGGCAACTAGCAACGGCCGGCCATGGCAATCAGTACCAGCAGTGCGAATCACGAGTCGCCGCATGCGTTACCATTGACAACAGGTTTTTGAGTGATTGTGCAATGCAGGCAACTAACTGGTTAAAGTACTAAGAGATTTGACGTTTGGATGTGGATGAAGCAAGAAGTGCTCGATTTGTCAGAAACGACATGTCACATGACTAACCTTAGAAAATTCTTAAAAACTAATCTTAATTCATAATTCAAATATGATGTTTGAATGTGGATGAAGCAATAAGTGCAAAAAAACCACAATTTGGTAGGCGGGTATGGGTACCGCCGTCCCGGGAACCATTTATTGTATAACCAACACCTCTGCCACAGGTTATTCCAAGTGGTTCGATATGTTTGGTGACTTAGCAGGAGTGCCCGGGTTCATGGAGTGAGGTTCGTCCGGGTCTTGGGTCTATTACAACCGTAATTGGTGTTCGACCCTTTTGTTATAACATTGCTAGCTTTTTCTTTACAGATTTCGCACCTACTGGAATAGTATAGAGTATAGGGGAAAAACCAAGGCGGGTGATTTTTGACATGATTGTGTTGCAAGGGCTATTTACGAAAATAATCATAAAAAATACCTACCTATCTAGTTTGTCTTTGTCGGCATATTTTTTGTTACACACGCCACAAGTAAAAATAATAAACACAACTTTGGGACTTCACAAATCTAAAATGACGAATTTTGTTTTATTTTTGGAATTCCCTGATATTCTAAAAATATTTTGAAATTCCCTGACATTTCCCTGATAATTCCAGGTTCGGTAAAATTCCCTGATAATTCCAGGTTTTCCAGGTATTCCAGGTTCTGTGGCCACCCTGTAACCGTGTGGCACAGTGGTTAAAAATAGGTCTAACAGATTGGAGCGGTGAGTCTGGACATCAGGAACCCTTGTAGGCTCCTGAACCATCTGCTCCATTCCGTGGCAAAGGGCAAAGGATTCCGCCTGTCGGCCAGCCGAGTCTGTTGGTCCTGAGAACTTCAACCATGGTTCGTTATGAACGTTGAAGTCCCCCAGAACCACAAACTCAGCCGAAGGGTAGCGGGGCAAGAGGTCATCAATAGTCTCGCTCAAATGTTTGAATAGCTCGGATGTGTCTGATTCGCTAAGGTTCGGTGAGCGGTATAAACACGCGTAGAATCTTGCCGTACTGGTCGAATCTGGGTTTTTCCAGATTCAACAGACGCACACAGTTGACGTCAGATCGGCTATAGAGACAGACACTTCCTTTGGGTCTGAACTTGCCAACGAGGGCGTAGCCCGGGCAGTCCAGATAGGAGGCATCTGGAGGCTCAGCTATCTGTGTTTCAGAGAGGAAAAGAAGGTTAGGACGCATTGATATATAACTAAATGGTTGATTGGCTTGGGTAGGGAGGAGTCTGAAAAACTAATATGTAATGTAACTTAAAACTATACATGGTTACCTATGAATGGCACATTTAGTAAAAACTTAGTATATATAAGTATTAATTTAAAAAAATAATAATAATTTAAATTGCATTTGGCACTTTACAAACTTTGGTTCCTTAGAACAGGCAATCTGCCTAGCTAGGAACTAATATCGACCTAAAACAACGTAATAACACTTTTATTCATTTTAAATATATTCTCTTATTATGTAATATTATTTCTGTTATTTTGGCTTTAAATGTATCAAATGTAAATAGATAAATAAAAATAAATAAATGTTATGGTCAAGTGGATGGATGAGATGATCAAATTAACGTATGATATGGTCAAGTGAATGGATGAGATGATCAAGTGATGGATGATATGGTCAAGTGGATGGATGAGATGATAAAATTAACGTATGATATGATCAACTGATGGATGATATGGTCAAGTGGATGGATGAGATGATCAAATTAACATATGATATGGTCAAGTGAATGAATGAGATGATCAAGTGATGGATGATATGGTCAAGTGGATGGATGAGATGATCAAATTAACGTATGATATGGTCAAGTGAATGGATGAGATGATCAAGTGATGGATGATATGGTCAAGTGGATGGATGAGATGATCAAATTAACGTATGATATGGTCAAGTGAATGGATGAGATGATCAAATTAAAGTATGATATGGTCAAGTGAATGGATGAGATGATCGAGTGAATTGAACTCACTCATGTCGGGCAGATTGCCGTCTTTAAGGGGACTGGAGGTCTTGTTGCCGTAGACCTTGAACTTGTCCGGGTGCAGGGCACAGCCCTTGGACACAGACTCGTATATCCACGTTGGAAGCACGCAGTACTTGTTGTACTCTATGGCGGCTTTGTGCTTGCCACCGCCAATGCTGTCACTGTAACAAGATAATTAAGAAATTTAATATTACGCAAATAAGAAATATAGATTTTTTTTAATTTTTGGAATAAAAAATTAGTAAAACCACAAATTGTAAGATTTAATCCTTGAAGACAATATTGGCGACTCGCAAACGAAAATTTGAAACAAAAAGATAGAGTTAAGCTAGCCTCCCAGAAACTGGGCGTACTGTAAAAAACCCCCAATAAAACTTTAATAGTAACTGCTAACCCTGAACAAACCACAAGTGCGCCCCACGGTTGAATTTGGCAGTTACCTCTGTTCTGGAGCTCCACAATACCTGAAAAAACCCTCGACTCTGTGCAGAAACGGGCGGTCCATTTGATAGATTCTCCTGTCTTAACAAACAGATGCAATCTTTAGAGCACAGGGAATGCTGTCCTTGTTCTACCTTGTATTTCAATGGAAGATGCCCCGAGGAACTAGCATCATTGATCCCCTCGGCACCGGTGCATTGCCAGGAAATATGCCAAACGCGCAACCAACATATGTACACAGTTGACATTTTTCTAACAAACAGATGCAATCTTTAGAGCACAGGGAATGCTGTCCTTGTTCTACCTTGTATTTCAATGGAAGATGCCCCGAGGAACTAGCATCATTGATCCCCTCGGCACCGGTGCATTGCCAGGAAATATGCCAAACGCGCAACCAACATATGTACACAGTTGACATTTTTCTAACAAACAGATGCAATCTTTAGAGCACAGGGAATGCTGTCCTTGTTCTACCTTGTATTTCAATGGAAGATGCCCCGAGGAACTAGCATCATTGATCCCCTCGGCACCGGTGCATTGCCAGGAAATATGCCAAACGCGCAACCAACATATGTACACAGTTGACATTTTTCTAACAAACAGATGCAATCTTTAGAGCACAGGGAATGCTGTCCTTGTTCTACCTTGAATTTCAATGGAAGATGCCCCGAGGAACTAGCATCATTGATCCCCTCGGCACCGGTGCATTGCCAGGAAATATGCCAAACGCGCAACCAACATATGTACACAGTTGACATTTTTCTAACAAACAGATGCAATCTTTAGAGCACAGGGAATGCTGTCCTTGTTCTACCTTGTATTTCAATGGAAGATGCCCCGAGGAACTAGCATCATTGATCCCCTCGGCACCGGTGCATTGCCAGGAAATATGCCAAACGCGCAACCAACATATGTACACAGTTGACATTTTTCTAACAAACAGATGCAATCTTTAGAGCACAGGGAATGCTGTCCTTGTTCTACCTTGTATTTCAATGGAAGATGCCCCGAGGAACTAGCATCATTGATCCCCTCGGCACCGGTGCATTGCCAGGAAATATGCCAAACGCGCAACCAACATATGTACACAGTTGACATTTTTCTAACAAACAGATGCAATCTTTAGAGCACAGGGAATGCTGTCCTTGTTCTACCTTGTATTTCAATGGAAGATGCCCCGAGGAACTAGCATCATTGATCCCCTCGGCACCGGTGCATTGCCAGGAAATATGCCAAACGCGCAACCAACATATGTACACAGTTGACATTTTTCTAACAAACAGATGCAATCTTTAGAGCACAGGGAATGCTGTCCTTGTTCTACCTTGTATTTCAATGGAAGATGCCCCGAGGAACTAGCATCATTGATCCCCTCGGCACCGGTGCATTGCCAGGGAATATGCCAAACGCGCAACCAACATATGTACACAGTTGACATTTTTCTAAGAATCTAAGACATGAACGACGATAGATGGTATTCTTCTGATATCATACTCAACTGCCATCTGTTGGGATATAGCAGAGCTTCATATTACTAACTATGCTATCGACATCTGTTGAAGAAAGCTAAAACTAGATGAATAATCATTTCACTAGTTTGTATTATACAAAAATACATCTTAGAGTTCATTCCAGCAAGTTTAAAATTTTTTAACAGCTTGGACACATAAGCTTGTTTTCACGATAATTTAACGTAGGTAGACATAGGAATGACGTATGTCCCGTACCTGAGTTATTAAATAAAGTAGCCTCATCTCACCTGTTCATTACAACAACATCGGTTGTAGCGCTTTCAAAGTCCCCTTTAAACTTTCCACCATTATCGTTAATCAGGCTGACAATCTTCTTCTTCTCGTGTTTAGAGAAGCCAGAAGTGGTCATGACGGCTCCGAAGAAGGTGGGCAGCCGGTGCTGCTGCAGGAACCGAGGATCGGCTCCGGAGACGTTCTGGACCAGGGAATCCTCCCACACGGCGTCCACCCAGTCCAAGTGCATTACGGGGATGTTGGTTGCCACTGCATTCTGGAAAAGTGGAAATAAATTGTGTTTTATTAATTTTTTTTAAAGAAATACAAACATTCCCGGGTTATGAATAACTTGAAAATATTGTATAACTCCTACTTTCAAAATTATAAGTGGAAAATGTAACTTATGTAATGATGGTGATTTTAGCTAGAAGAAGAATTGAACCTCAGACGCGTGGTGGAAACCCGATGCATTTGTCAACTCAGCTACTAAACAGTCAATATTAATATATCACTACCTACATAAATGTATATTTATTTTAAGGCAAATGTTTTGTGATGTGTCACGACGGTATGGCTAGATTCCAACTTGTTTGTTAAATTCGCACATTGGGTACCTACACTGGCTGATCTCCGCCCGCTGACAGCCGCCTCCTGTTTGTTTATCGTCCCGGTCGCAAGGCTTTGTGTCGTAGTATTATCGTGTCTTTATCGTAACAAGCGACTCGAATTACCCATCGAATATACTGTCGTTATGACTCAATCATAACATAACTTACTGCGATTGCCTGCGGGGTAGTAAATACATCCAGAGGATATTAAATACCGACCACGAAGGATATCCACATACCGAGAGAAACATAACCAATTCAATTTGGGAGGCGGGAATGGGTACCGCCGCCCCGGGAACCATTTATTGGATAACCAACACCTCTGCCATAGGTCACCCCAAGTGGTTCGCTACGTTTGGTGACTTAGCAGGGGTGCCCGGGTTCATGGGGTTCATTGTCTAGGTCTTGGCGGCGGATGATCTAGACACATTGAACCCCAGATTCCTACCCAACCCTCATACCTTTTTCCTTCCCAGAACTTCCTCTCCTTCCTTTCCTTAAAAATACCCTCCACACAGCATCCCCAAAGGTGACATAGGCCCTGAGGGAAATTATTTTCCTCAGGGCCTCCTGTGTGGACCTAATGTAAAAAAAAAAAAAAAAATAACCAGCCGTGAGTACCATTTGTGAAATTACCTCTCTGGTTCAGTGTAACATAGCGTGTTGAGATCCACAGGCATTGCGCATGCAGAGTGGCCCATCAAGTGCTATTTCTGACCCCTGTACGGTAGCGCTCCATCGCGTTTATCGTACAATATAAATGTTTTAAACTTAATATCTTGAAAACCAACTTGGTTCAGAAAAACTTTCAAACGAATTGAATGCTACCAATGTCAACGCCACCAACAGCAAAAAATCTCACAAACTTATGGCTGGTGATGTTATGACGTTTATTCTTGGAGCTTACATTGTAGCGATTTATAAAGTACACCCCTACCGCTACTGATATGCACATCACTACTATCCACCACGTGATCGCCAGAACCGGGAGAGGCGAGCGGCACAAGCAATTATGGATCAGTTTGAATTTGGCATTCTGAAAGAGACACACCTACGAGCACTTGGAATGGGAACGGAAGCCGGCGCTATGGAGACTTCGCACTTCGCACTTCGCACTTCGCACTGCGCACTTCGCAATTTCGTAACGTAGATTTAGCTTCATTTTAATTATGGTTTAATTCCTTTTAAATTAACTTAAATAATGTTTTCTTGTTCATTCAAAGACAAGATGGCGCTCAACTTATATTTCTTTAACTTAGTTTCTCAATTTTGACCTCTTAAATTCAGTAGATGTAAATTCATAATTTATGTGACATTATTCAGAATATGACCATCATTTGTCTTCTTCGAGCAAATGCCACGCCCTGTAGATTAATTAATTCCTTAATTTAACATTCCTTGATATTTATAAAATAATAAATTTATATTGATGTTAATCTTAACCTTCTTTTATTCAGTAGTTGTCTCTTTGCTCTGCCTATAATTTGGAACTCATACATAATAAATGCACACAGGCATTACCATTGACTTTACATAAAATTGCCATTAAACTACTTACTAATCACATTAAAAATCTTCCATTACAACATTTGATTTTTTCACTTGGATTTACAGTCAAACAGTTAGGGTTAAGCACTTGTATAAAATAATAAAGAACAGATTCTTCGGAGATACAAAGTATTTTATAATGTTCTCCACAGAGTGGAAGAAACACCTACACGGAGGCAATTAACACACGTCAGAATATTACGTGTGTTGACTTTATGTTGACAGGGCTGATAATACACGGCAGAAATTAACATTAACACACGTCAGAGTGTTGTCGTAACAAAGCGAGAAGTACTTCAACACTGACTGCAAGCGGCGACCAATTGTATCGACGTACATTATGCAGACCTAGATTATTGTTAAATCTTGGCTCTGTCATTGGCGGGGAGCAAAACAAAGCCATCAGGAACCAATGGCATTACAAAGCAACATCTTGCTGGGCTGCATCATTGGCTGGGGGTGTTGGCTCACCTTGTGGTGTCGCTCTCATGATGCCCACAGCCTAGCTCAGTGATGGGAAAAGGAGAGAGACTACTGTCCCAGGGTCATGGGGGATAGGCACGAACACAGATTCCTGCCCCTAGAGATTGGCGGTCAGCTCACATCGTGAATGAAAACAATATATAGGAGATAATCACATTGTATTTACACGGTAAATGGTACACAAAATATAACTGTAATGTCCCTATCTATGAGCACACGGTCTCCTACCCTTCTCTCAGAATAACGATTGTAATAGCGACTTCCAAATACACGAGAGGCACAAGAGGTTAGAGGAATTTGAGGGACTCACGGCTGTCGTTGAGGACTCCATTGCGGGCACAAATTGTGGGTTCACTATAAACAAAGCTCCCGCAAAAACGGCTTTTGACTCGGCGGTCCTGCCGCGGGCGTGCCGTGTAGTTGACAGCGCGGTCCTCGAAGAAGTGGGTGGGCAGGCGTCATTGCCTCGCGAAACCGAAAGCCGAAGCGGTGGCGACTCTTGCGGCGCGTCGGTAGCAACTACGCGTGTGTATTATAACATAACAATCTATATACCTTTTTTTTACTTCAAATAAGCTCAGAAATCATTGGTTATTTCCTGCTACTAAGTCTTTTGGGTACTTCCTGCTACAGCCCGTGTATCTTCATCTATATAAGGTGTACACAAAATAACAACAAGAAAGCAGAGGAGACAGGACACTAGCCGAGGAATTAAGTGACGGGAAAGAAATTCAGCAGGATTTATGAGGAAAATAATTAACACTCTATATTAAATTCACACGGGATGTTACAATTTGCCTCAGGACCTATGTCAACTTTGAAGATGCCATGTGGAAAGTCTTTTTAAGGAAAGCAAAAGGTTTAATCAATTTTTTGAAGAGACCCATGTTGTAATGTAAGATTAACGTCTGTTATGTAACTTTAATAATCAAGCAAAACAATATTATCCACTGGAGCGACAGAGCAATTAAAATATTATTTCTCGGATTGCTAAAGGAAATTGTTCTGCCCACATTAAAAAAATCATGCCTCCGAATTTGAATATGAAGACATACAAACTGATTATAGTTCCATGTAGCCAATGAATTCCCCTATCTTTTGTCTATTATCACATATTTGTAGGATTTATAAAAAAAATATAATTAAATCTTTAACCTTAAAACATTTTTAAAAATCTAGAGAATATTTATTTTATTATATTTTGAATGTACAATATATTATATAGTCATTTTAGTAAAAAAAAATTTTTTGAAAATTTGCCACATTTTGGCAACAAAGCAATCCGAGGTTTTGGAAATAGTGCCGTAATGTGGCAAAAAGCGTTTGAGTAGTTATGTACTTACATTATACTTGTCGGAGAAAATAGTATTGGAAATCACGTGAGTTGTTTTCACTGTCATCATGTTGTCATATCGGCCACCCATCCACAGGATTTTGGTCTTCAATTTTTCCTGCAACCATCAGATATTAGATTATGCATAGTGACAATCAAAATCAATATAGATGGTCCATTGCGAGCATACCAAAGAGAAAGTCAGTAGGATAGAGCAGTGGGTAGTAACCATACTTCCTCTATTAGAGAAATTTCTTTTGAACCTTCTCCAACATGAGGGAATACTTCACCTAGACTCCAAACCACCAACCCACTCTCAAGCCTACTCGTAACCCCTTAGGCTAATTTGTTCGCTTTTAGGAATAACTCATATAGGTCTCATAGAAATCGTTGTGTCTCCCTTACTATCATGGTTCGAAATACGATCTAAACAGAGTTAGAAAGAGAAAACACCACCCTTCATATTCAAATCCACAGGTTAACCACAAAATAATTAAAATGTACACCTTTATAAAACCAAAGTTTCCGACCGCAATTTGAAAAAAAAAAATGAAACTTTGGTATTTTTTTATTAATTACTAGCCGATTCCCGGCATGCGTTGCAATGTCACTTAAATAAAGAAATTGTTTCTCCCTTCGTGTCCGTTCACATTTGCCCTCTTTCCCCTTCCGCCACCTCTTCCCCACCCTCGTTCCCTTCCCCTTCCGCGTTCCCTTTTCAACTTCCTCGCGTTACCCCTCCCCTCTCCCACTGTCCCCCTTCCTTCTAGCGAACATCCCCCTCACTTCCACCTTCTCCGCCTTCTCCCTGCATCGGCCTCCTTCTCGTGAAACACCCCTCCTTCATACCCCTCCGCCCCTCCCGTTTACCCATCCCCTTCCCCCTCCCGCCTATTTCTCACTAACCTCCTTTCTCACGAATTCACCTTTCTCCGCCCCACCCGGATTCCCCTTCCCTTCCACCTTTTTTCCTGCCGCTAAACTCCATAAAATACACTCATTTTGTGGTGCCCTATTGATTTTTTTTTACAAATTTCATAACTCCAGAACTCACCAATAGAAACCTTCACGGGCATATCCAAAACAAATAACCAAATTTTTTGCAATCGAATGAATAGTGTAGGAAATATCTCAAAATATATCAAAAGTGCGAACTGTAAAACGTACGAAGTTTAAATTTTAAAAGTTTTCTGAAATTATCTAATTTTCTGCACAATTTTCTTAATTTTTCCCTCCATAAGAACCTTCTACAAAGTATTAGAAAACTTTAAAAAAAAATATGAATGAAATAGATAAAGTCGTTCTGAAGTTATGGCGTGACCAAGGGAAACATAGATTCGTTTTTATATATATATAGATTTTTACATGAAACTGGGTTGGCGTTAACATTTATAATACATTTGCAAAAAAAATATCAGAATAGAGTTAAAAGTTACAATAATATGTTTATTAATTTTTACTTTAATAACTCAGGTCCGGGGCATACGTCATTCCTATGTCTACCTATGTTAAATTGTCGTGAAAACAAGCTTATGTGCCCAAGCGGTTAATAAATTAAAATGTCTTTCCAGAAAAAATTCTTAAAAAACTCGTTTTTTTTCGGCCTCTACTACGTAGAACTCCTTAAAGGAATACAGTGTAAAATGAGAGATACCACAAGGAGCTGATTGTCTCCTTATCAATATAATAATGTGGGTGGCACTGACCTTCTGTTCCTTGTCCAGCCCGCTGGCCGTGATGATGAGCCCGCGCATGGCCACCGTGTACACGGGCTGGGGGCCCGGGGGGATCTGCGAGCCCTCCGTGAGACAGCATGACAGGCATCGCGCCCCCACAATGCTGAAATAAGAGATACTCCATTGTAGGAATGCAATCTAATGTAGACAGAGAGGATGGAATGTCAAACAACTCTGCCTTGTCACACTCATAGTGCTAGTCTATTTTTTTTTTTTTTTTTACATCAATTCCACACAGGAGGCCTTGAGGAAAATAATTTCCCTCAGGACCTATGTCATCTTTGGGGATGCTGTGTGGTGGGTATTTTTAAGGAAAGGAAGTTCTGGGAAAGAAAAAGGTATGAGGGTTGGGTAGGAATCTGGAGTTCAGTGTGTCTAGATCATCCGCCGCCAAGACCTAGATAAACCTTACCCCATGAACCCGGGCACCCCTGCTAAGTCACCAAACGTAGCGAACCAGTTGGGGTGACCTATGGCAGAGGTGTTGGTTATCCAATGAATGGTTCCCGGTGCGGCGGAACCCATTCCTGCCTCCCAAATTACTATTGGTCTATTATACAAAACCAAAACACTTGAAATGGCTTTAACCGTGTTTGGTGACTAGTCTGAATAAACAGGTACTAATTTTCCCCACTTTCTTAAATCTTGCATTATGTCCCAAATTAGGACGCCATGGTCATATTGGCTACCGTGATTGAGTGGTTATGATCCTTGGCTACAAATCCGGAGGTGGCGAGTTCAAATCCCAGCTTGCACAACTAAAATTTATTTGATAAATTTGTGTTATTTCACAATTTATTAATTTTAAATAATATTATATGCATAGTATATTTGCGGCACGTTCCAAAGTGGTAGATTTCAGTATTGCCCTGGTGAAAGACTACCATTCAGAATCATTGCCTGGAATGGATTTAGCCATGTTTTGTGACCAGATCTGAAAACCCAGGTACTTCCCCATCTTCTTCTTCCCATCTTCTTCCCCTCCTCAATGCTAATATACATATAGACAAGTCTCACAACATACCGTTATTGGGGGATACCATAGTTTTATCGGCTCCAGACGGTTGGAAGCAGTTGGGACTCTTGTGCGGTGCTCACATAAAAAAATAAATATCGCAAATGTCGCAATTTTAATAGCCATAGAATATGAAAATTACACTTCGGGAGAGGTGGTAAAAGAAGCAAAAAAAGTTCTAGTTTTATTCAAACAAAATTCTAAATTTCCCTTAGGGTGCCTTTACACACAAAAGTTTTTCCCGTAAGTCACTTACGTAAACGACTTCTGGAAAATGGGCACATTGGTTTTTGGCCATAAGTTGCTTATCTTGCCGATCTTGAGTCGCCATTTTGGATTTTTTTAAATAGCACAAATTAATCTGATAGTATTATTCTTCTAATGCCCGTAGGCAAAATTTGAGAATCCCACTTCGATGACATCTCTGACGTCGCGGGTTACCAAAACCCTCTATTCCATCTCTGTACGTAATAGTTTGGGAAAAACTACTGCTGTGATTTATCATAACGCCTATTCGGTTGAATTTAAGAACCCAACTCTAATTACATTTCTGACGCCGCGGCTTATCTGAACCCTCTCTTCCATCGCTGTGCGTTAAAGTTTGGGACTAAGCTGCTTTTGTGATTTGTGGCTGCCCGTTTCGCGTAACTGCCGTATGGGCGCTACAATCGTGTTGGTTCATTTATGCTGCAGTCGGCACTGTCGGCAGTCGCTGTCAGCGGATTGACGGAGATGGTCGATCATATTTATGTGGTCTGTATTCCTGTCACGGTTACTTCAATTTATTATAAAAGTTGAATACATTGTAGAATAGATTTGCTTTTACAGTTTTTTGGTAAAATCATAATATTATTTCAACCAAATGTAGATTTTTTATATATTTAAAAAAATGCATTTACTTTGATAATATTTTGGTAAGAGTAAGTTTAGCTAGATTTCATGTAAAATTATTATGTTATTATTATCATATATATATATATAGTGAACGTTTATATAAATTTTACAAATTTATTTCGATAAAAAGAAATCATTTCAGAGGTATTTTTTTTAACATTAGCTCCACACAGGAGACCCTGAGGAAAACAATTTTCCCTCGGGGCCTATGTTATCGTTGGGGATGCTGTGTGGATGTTCTTTTTAGAGAAAATAAGGAGAGGAAGTTCTGGGAAGGAAAAATATGAAGGGTGAGTAGGAATCTGGGGGTCGATGTGTCCAGGAGTGACGGACGTATGAATACATCTCTCCCACTGCGCTACAAGGCGATGGGTCGAGAGAGTCCTGTTGAAGAGGTAAAATGTCTCCATCAACCAGTCTCTACCAATCCGAACCGCCACGCAGTAGAGGGCAAACGCATGTGCCGCCAAATTATAGACAAACCTTACCCTATGAACCTGGGCACCCCTGTTAAGTCACTAAACGTAGCGAACCACTTAGAGTTACCTATGGCAAGGGTGTTGATTATCCAATAAACGGTATTGGGAAGAAACATTTGTCTCTTTCATTCATTACTAAGAAGATACAATTTATTATTCGTGTTTTTGTTTTTGATTTCATTTGATTACTACATTATTTATTTTGACTATATTTTATACTTGACGATTTTATTTTGAGTTTTAATTGAGAATATTTTATTCGAATTGATTTTATTATTTTTTTGAGTTTTAATATTAAGATTATTGCCTTTAATTTGAATGCCGATTTACATTATTAATTTATGGTTTTTTTATATATTGTATTGTGTGTATTGAATTAGAGATTTGATTTAATTATTTTTATGTAATTTAATTTAATTGTATTTATTTTATTTTGATTAATTTATTTTATTTTATTTTCTGTTTTATACTGGTGCACTGCTGAAAACCAACTGCATTCCAGGAGAAATCCTGAATTGTAGCTGAACAGTGACCTTTACGCTAATAGAATCAATGATTAAGAGGCTAGACTTTGAACGACACGCGGAACACCCGCGTCTATCATTCTGTCCCGCTCACAATAAGCTCACGCACACTTACAATACATGCGAATGCGAAATGTGCGAATGAGACAACGCTTAAATTTACCTACAGAAATCGCTCGAAAAGGGGTTTATGGAAAATACACTTTTCTACACCGAAACTTTCACGAAATTGAAATTTAAAAAAATACCTATTTTTTAAAAAGAATAAGCTACGTCGGTAGCTTTTTATAATTTTATAATTCTTTATAAGAGTTGAGTTAGCAGCACCTTTTCCTTAAATAATATTTTTTGATAAATCGTACATGTTTGACAGTGAATGTTTACGTTAATACGAAACGCATCGAAAATTCGAAAACATACCGACATAGTTTTCACCCTCTAGAAGGCAGCATAAAAAAATATATATTCATTTTGTGCAATTTTCGATGTAGAAAAGTGTTTTTTCCCGGGCGTCCTTTTTGTATGGGCCGAAAAGCGAAGTCTATCGTCGAACAAAATGTGTAATGTTGTAATAAATCTATTGATGAATAAATATTTTTATTATTATCAATTTTTGTTTTGTCATTGACGTGGATGAACGAGATTTAGGTATGCTGAGTTGATTCTTTTCCGAAATTCTACTCACTGTCCGCGGTCTTATAATACAGAATGTCTACTGTTATATATCCACATATTAAATGTAAGTGTTTTGTAGTTTTATATTCACAGTTGTTATTTTTGCATAAGGGCGGAGCCTTATAGATGGTCACCAACACTTGGCGAAATTGGGCGAAGCCCGTATAAAAGCCGCCCGCAGGGCCTAGCAGCAAAAACCCGCGGAGCGGGTTTTTAACTGCTAGTAATAATAATTGGATGACTTGTATAACGCCGTTTTTGTGAAAAATCACCTCGAGGGCGCTGTACAAATTTCAATATATTTCTACAATCTTACTTCTAACTACACACTAGACAAATATAAAAAAACTTATGGCTAAAACAATGGTTGCAAATTATTGATATAAGTCAAACTAACAACCTAATAATCTAAAAATCTAAAAAAATAAAAAAATAAATAATAAAAAAACAAAAAAAATAAAAAAAATAAAAAATAAAAAATAAAAAAATAATAATAAAAACCTATTAATCTATTTTGCGCATGTCCCCCAACGTAAATAGTTCTTTCTTTTGAAACGAAGTTTAATTTTCATAATTTGTGGTTAAAAGTGCGGCGGTTAGGTAAATATTTACAAAAAATAAAAAATTGCCTAAGAAACTGGTCTGGAACTCAAAAAAATAATGCTCACTTACACGGCTTTAGTCTTTTGCAGCTTGCTGAATAATTTTCCTTTGAACTCTTGCAGAACAAAGACATCGCGCTTCGTCAGGTTCACTTTGGCACTGCATTGATCCTCTGTGATCCATTCTGCCGCTATCCCGCTGGATCTGTGCTGCTCACATTGCTGGAAAGTAAACAAAATAATATTACATTTAACTTTAATTATATCACAATTATCAATAAATACATTTTATACTAGTAGTTCATGAGACAGACGAAATGCAAAATTAAAACAGGACTTCGCTACACTTAGTCTAAAATCCTGCTTAGCATTGATATATATATATATTTATAGATAGATAATTTCCGCGCCAAAGAGTTGCCGATGAACATTCGACCATAGTTGACTTCCCGCCTAACGTCAGTTCATTGCTCAAGGTGACGCCAGCCGAGTTGTACCGATCAAGACGATCCCCAAAATGGGCAAATGCATCGTGAAAGAATGCGATTCCAGAACAGGAATACATAACAAATCAAGCGTAATTACTTTCCACGCGTAAATTTATTGTTAACATATTCATATAATCTAAAAAACGTAAAAATTAAAATAAAATATTGAATACCATAATTTAGGTTCAGTGTTGCCACTAAAAAGTCGTTTTGGTTTACCCACATTAATGGGAGAATGCATAATTTACGTATTTAATTTAATATATTTATTTATATACAGGCCGCTTCAGTACAGGAAACCCTTGTGAGGACTGTGAAAAAAGACAAAAAAAATTATACTTTATACCTACATAATGTACAAACTTTGCTATTGAAACTAATAAAAAAATAAAAATAAAAAAAAACCTCTGATTTTAAATACTTTGGAAATAATAATAACAATTATGTTGTAATCTTCATACAAAAGAATTAATTAGTCTTATTTTAGTTTATTAATGAATAATCTAGTAATTATATTATTTACGTATTTTATATTAATAATTTTTCAGGGTACCTAGTGGTGCAGCACGCCGTCAGAAGTGGGTGGAAGCGATTCGATTGTTGAGAAAAGAGACTTACTGGCTGCCTACTAAACATTCAGCCATTTGTTTGAAGCAATTCCGGGATCAAGACAAACTCGAACCAAAAAGCTATTGTGGTTGTGTTTATTTGTCTAACGAAGCAATTCCAATGCTTATTGTAAGTAAAAATTTAATAGGGAGGGTAATTCATATAATCACAAAATCTTTCATATTTTTTATATTCTTTAATAAAGTTATTTTATATTATTTTATGTTCTTTCACAATTCTTTTATATTAATTACATAATACGTTAATGCACTCTATAGAAAATTGACCAAAACAACACAGGCATGTGCCTAGCATGGTGGTTGTAAAATCCTCAAAACATGTAACTAACAATTTAATGAATAAAGAAAAAAAAAACTTAATTATTTCATTAGTTATGCTTATTTTTAGTCATACAGTAAAAAATACACATTTAAAATTAGTTTTATTTCATTAACTAACGTTAACTGTATTTTATTGTTTATTTTGGGTAAAATTTCATATTGTATGCAACACCATCTGTCGGCTATCCGTGGTCGAGTGGTAAGACACTTGACTTCCAATCAGAAGGTCGCGGGTTCGAACCCGGCGTGTGCAAATAAATTTTATTTGATTAATTTGTGTTATTTCACAATTAATTAATAAAAATAATATATATACTATATTTGCGGGACGTTCCAGAGTGGAAGATACTCTCAGTATCGCCCTGGTGTAAGACCACCATTCAGAATTGAAGCGTTGCTTAATAATGGCTTTAGCCGTGTTTAGTGACTAGATCTGAATAGCCAGGTACTTTCCCACCTTCCTCTTCCCCATCTCCTTCCCTTCCCCACTTACCTTCAGCCTCACAACATACCCCAATTGGGGATGCCATAGTCTCACTGGCTCCGGACGGGAGCAGTTGGGACTCTTGTGAGGTATTCTCCTTAAAAAAAAAAAATTTAAAAAAAACCAACCCGTCACCATAAGTTTGAGTATTTGTCTTTGTCTAATTTTGGCGGCGGTATTGTTCATGCGACTTGTGTAAGTGAGACAGATATATGTTTATTTTAAAACGTCTAGTGGTTTCAAAGCTACATCGTCGTGTTTTAATAGTGGTTTCTAGTGGTTACAAATTTTTCGATGCGCGGTAATGAGGTTTGTTTCTCTATTATTATATAACTCAATTCTGCTTAGTAAACAAAGATCTTGCATGTTAAATGTGCTATCCCCAAACCTTGAACCAATAGTTGAGCCAGTCTTTTGTATCTTTTGCGTTAGATAACGCAGGTTTAATCGGCGTTAAATAAGTTGTATGTAAAGTACATAACAGACTCATCCCCAGGAGTCCATATGTATGTTGTGAAAGTTGATTTATTGTATATTTCCAGGTATTATTTATTATTTAATACAGATGATAATTGACAACACGAGTTAAATGATATGGCTTAAACAGCAGAAAAAAATGGATGGAAGTAAATTTTCTTGTGTGGCTTTCTTTTGTTTCATGTTCCAATATTTGAATAATATTTTGTATCTCTGAAGGTGGGTAGATAATTGCTGGTAGGTAGTAGTATTAGGCAAGACGGCTCAGTTAAACGAGCCCAATTCAAAAAGGTCTCGTTTACTGTAAAGATCCGGTTCCGTTAACCGGCTCAATTGAACGACGGTTCACTAAAGAGTTTATGAATGACTTTGCTCCATCAGAGGGAAGGCATCTCCTGATTGATTTTATCTGCCTTAAATGGAAAAAGCCAGAACTCGCAGCTTTTGAAATTTGCGATTTAAGAGAAAGACTATTGTCTCTAGTGAAACCTAGAAATTTTATTTCTGTAGAAGTGATTATATCTGTATCTTGAATATGAATGTTACACATACACAAAGAAAGTTGCTAAAAAAGTTGGATTCCTTAGAAGGATCAGAAATAACTTGGATCTCAAGACAACGCGCCTTGTTTACAATTCTATTGTAACTCCGCATTTAAATTATTGTTCTAGTGTTTTATTCCTATGTAACGAAGCACAAAATAACAAACTACAGGTTATACAGAATAGGGGAATGAGGATCATTTTAAAGTGCAACATTTTCACTAGAGTCAAAATTATGTAACAAAATTTAAATATGATGACAACCAAACAACATATAATATATAATACCTTAACAATGTCGTACAAACTCAAAAATAATATGCTGCCAAGTTATCAGAAAAGTAATATTATGTATCACGAAAATGTTCATAATTATCCTACGAGAAGATGCAGAGATTTTAGGCTTCCCAAAACTAAACTTTCGTGCACCCAAAACAGCGTGTTTTATAAAGGACAAAAACTATATAATAACCTACCGAATGCCGTTAAGGAAGCCTCAAACCTTAGCATTTTTCTTGTTAAAAACAATCTTGTGCTATATATGTTAAAAACAATCTTTGATTCGATTAGAAATATTATACTGTATTTCTTAAATTAATCTCTTAAATTGTATTTTTTAATTTGTATTTCTTAAACTGTATTTATTAAATTGTATTATCATATTTTCTTACTAGATCTATGAAAAAAATGAGCATACATCTAAATAAACATAAAAAACCAAAAAAACATAACTCATTTATCTTGTATCGTGTCTCACTTATCTTATATCTATTATCGTGTGAGGAATGTGGAGATCCGAAAAGAATGCAAGGCTGATGTGAGCGTAGTAAGTAAGATTAAGAAAGGGACGCTTAGATGGTTTGGGCATGTTGAGCGAATGAATGAAGAAAGGAGTGTAAAGAGAATTTATGACGCGAATGTGAACGGTAGAAGAAGCCGAGGACGCCCAAGGAAGACGTGGCACGATCAAGTAAATCAGATACTTGAGTCGGGCCATGTCAAGAGTCAGAATAATAGAAGAGTATGTATGAGAAAATGTATGAATGTGAATGAGGCAAGGAGCGTGTGCCAAGACCGAGTTGTTTGGCGGTCCGTCCTCTCTGCCTACCCCTGCGGGGAAACGGCGTGATGGTTAGTTAGTTAGTTATTTATCTTATACATCATAAAACCAATTTTAAACAATTTCTGTGACTTGAAGCCAATGTAGAAAGTCACGTAAAAGAGGGGCGATTTGACTGTACTGCATATTAGACAAGCGGCTCTGATTAACAGCATTCTGTTTAAACGTACATTAGACAAGTCAACACACTAACAATTGAAGCATTCTAATCTCGAGAATGCAAGAGGATTTACTAGGCTTGACAGAATAGGTTGGGAGACATCTTCATATTCATACTTCATTCAGGAATTAGACTTTGATTCGCTTATCACTTCAAATCTTCTATCACACAACCACTAGCAAAAGTGTCAAAAGTTTACCCTTCTGACAATTTCACACATGCTGCAATATATTTTTCGTTCATTGCAAAAATCAAAAACATAAAGTTTAAACGATATAATCAAGTTATTTACATTGAAAGCTTGCTGCATCTCTGCGTCACAGTCATCTTCGCTATCACTTTTGGGCAAAACGAAATACAATTGAACTTCTTCTGTCATGATGATTTCGCGATTAGAATTTGACGTCTTGTTTACAGATCAATTTAAATAAAATAAATCACATGTAAAAACCGATTCTCAGCACATATTAATAATAAGTTGATTAAAATTTATTTGAGAGTAGGAAGATAAATAAAATAATTTGGCGAATAAACTTCCATTAAATATTTTGAACATTCGCGTGCTCAGCTGTCACTCGTTTCTTTTCCCACAATATTTTGTTTGAAATCAACCCATAGACAATAACCAACTGTTATTATCACTTTTCTGATTTACTATATTGTCTATACTTTTCTCTGCGTAGGATTTGGTAGTGAAATTAATAACACAATATACCCTTTGATTATATAAATACCTAATAACCTTCCAAATGAAATGAAAAACACCATGGTGATAAACAAGTAAAGAGGTGATGAGGAAATCATAAAAAAAAGATAATACAGTATCACAACCTGGAACCTACAGACAACAAACGTAGATGTAACACTAATGATCAATTAATGGCTGAATCAGACGGTTCACTAAGGCTGGAATCAGACGGTTCACTAATCGTTCATTTCTGTATTTCATTTCACCTATTTCACTCGGAATGACACGTCTGAACACGAAATGAAACAAAAGTGAAACGAATATGGGAACATTCGCTCGAGTAACCATAGAGTAAACCTTCACTCGGGTGAACCGTCTGATTCCAGCCTAATCGTTCATTTCTGTATTTCATTCCACCTATTTCACTCGGAGTGACACGTCTGAACAATAAATGAAACAAAAGTGAAACGAAGATGGGAACATTCGCTCGAGTAAACACGGAGTAAACCTTCATCCGAGAGAACCAGATTCTGCCATAATTACAGTCCGCCTTTAGATATAACCACTCACTCTTGCTCATGAATTCGCCTCGCATAAATTAATCACTAACCGCTTCGGAACAGGAATCCCTAGAGAGGATGACTGTGAATAAACTACTTCACTTTGTATTTTCAAAAACCAACACCATAATTTTTGACAAAATTAATTTTTATTTTCGCCCAAAACCAAAATATTTCATTACTGGCAATGATTTTTTAACTTTTTTAAATAGTGAATACCTCACAATAGTCCCAACTGCTCCCGTCAGAAGCCAGTGAGACTATGGCATCCCCAATTGTGGTTCGTTGTGAGGCTGAAGGTAAGTGGGGAAGGGAAGGAGATGGGGAGGAGGAAGGTGGGGAAGTACCTTGCTATTCATATCTAATCACTAAACACGGCTAAAGCCATTTCAAGCAACGTTTCAATTCTGAATGGCGGTCTTACACCAAGGTGATACTTAGGGTATCCACTCTGGAACGTACCGCAAATATAGTATATATTATTTTTGTTAATTAATTGTGAAATAATAATTGAATGGGAGTCCAAAGCCTTGCCCCTGGACTACGCCAGCCCTTTGTAAATTACCATCAAGGACCTGCCACATAGCATCCCCAAAATTTAAAACATTTTTCCATCGTGATGACCATGTGATGGCCGTGAGTAAAAAATGTTTTGTTTCTAAACTTTTGCTTCAAAAAAGGTTTTTCCTCAAAATGGTCCTTTTCTGCAGTATTCTTAACAAATAATCGTAAAAGTGTCTGTTGATGTGATTTTTTTTTACGAAAAGGGCCCTATATGAATCTTGCAATTATTATCAATATATCGACATTTTTTGTCGAAGCCGATCTTGAATGACCATCTTTATAAGGGGCAGGGGACCAATCAGCGTTCAGCCAATGGCTGAAAAGAAGAGTGAAGTAGTCGAGTAAAATGGCGAAGATTCTTTTCTGCCGATATTTGACAATTTTCTCCCGCTATATTTTGCATTAATTTTCTTTTGAAATGCATAATTAATATTTACAAACTATTGTCTTTGACAGTCGCTGTCAAAATAACATCTAGGAAGAGTATAATGTGTAATCTTTTATCGTTAAATAGGTCTTCAACGCAACAAAAATGTCTCTCGTCCTCAAGCTTAGTAAATGCCGCTTATGCCTCAAGCTCGGCGACTTTTACTCAATATTTGCTGTCGATAATTCAATTCAACTATCAAAAATGGCCATGGCTTGTTCCGAAATAAAGGTAAGGACTGTGCGACGCGAAGTTAAAGAAATATCCCATAAAACTTCGTATTTGATGTGCTGTGCTAAGTGGTTTTTTTTAATCCTGTTTCGATTTTAGATTTATGAAGGCGACGGTTTACCTGAAAAGGTCTGTGGAGAATGCATTGAGAAGCTGAGCTCTGCATACATTTTTAAACAACAATGCGAGCGTTCTGACACCGAACTCCGTAAATCTTTACAAAATACATCAGGTACATTAATTTGTTTTTATTTACATGCTGGAATGATGTGTCAACAATTTGAATAACAAAAACAATGGTGTTCCTCTGCTAGGAAATATTTTTACATTGTTGCAGTCCACCAATATCAAAACATGCTGCCACTTTAGCATATGATTTTTGGCTTTTTAATATTTATTATATATTTTTTTTACTGTGACAAAATAAGGAAATCTGAGGACCAGTTAAGTTAAACTAATTCATTCAATTTTAAGTAGTTAAATGCAATGTATTATGTCTAGAAGCGGAGATGTAGTTTAACTGTACACATCCTTGTTTTATTTGTTAATTTTAATTACAGGCGGTGCTGAAATATTGTCATTTGGACGGAGAAACTCTGACTCGGGCTTCTCCAATCGCACCGATGTCTCCACTTCAAAGAAGGAGATGCACGCAACGAGATCCAAGAGTAAAAAGAGCAATGGACCCTCGCCGGAGAGAGCCGCATATCCCACTGGAGGACTCCTGGAGGAGAGTTACAGCATCGATGTCCGGGACCAATTATACGAAGGGGCATCCTCCACCCCTGTACCTTATAACAAACGCCTCGGCAAAAATACCTCCGACTCCGGAAGCAACAGTCCTATCATCACCGATCAGACCCGCTTCGAATGCAAGAAATGTAACAAAACTTTCCTCAACATCAAAACACAGAGAGCACATATGAAAAACATACACACAACCTCTGACGAAGAAGAAGAAGACGATGAAGAGGAGGAAGTTAAAGAAATTATCCCCGATGTAAAGACAACAAACCACGGAGAAACTTCGCAAGACAACAACTCTTCAATTACCAGAGATCAATCAGACTGCCATCTCTGCGGAAAACAGTTCAAATTCAACATCATGCTCAACCGTCATCGTCTGACTTGCCAGGGGCCACCCGTCGTAGCCGCAGAACCGATCAAAGTGGAGTCTAAGAGGTTCTCAGCCAGCGCTTTAGTCCCCGTATCGTGTTTAAAGTGCCCCGTGTGCGGAAAGGTGTTCAAAAAGCGCCTGTACGTCATGCGCCATCTCACTCGCTCTGTCTGCGGAGAGATCGCCAAAGAATTCCCAGAAGACAAACCGGCGAAGATAAAAGACGAAAAATCCGCATCAAAAGCGGCAAAATCGGCATTTGTATCGGAGTGTTCGATATGCACGGCACGTTTCTCTTCACACACCTCCATGTTTAAACACTTCCAACTCTGCATCCGACGTAGAGGCGGAGGTCCCATCAAATGCGTGACTTGCAAGACTACGTACTCGCATAAGTCGGGCTTGTATCGGCACATCAAGAAGACGCATTACCCGGATGAAATGGCCGGTAAAGCGAAGAAACGTCCCGCCGGAACGGATTTGGTTCCCAAAGATGAGCCTCTGTCGGAGGCTGATGATAATGCGGAGGATGAAGGGGGCTCGCTGAAGTGCAGGGAGTGTGATAAGACCTTCTCTGACCAGATGCAGCTGGTGATGCACTTGGCGGCGCACATGGCCAATATTAACGAGCCCAAGGGATCTCTTAAAACGAAGATAGGGTTTGATGGGACAGACTACGAGTGCCTTGAGTGCAGCAAGAAATTCAAGTGAGTTGAATTTTTGGTAATGTAGAGTAGCTGAAAACGCTTAATACGATTTAAAAAAAAAAAAAAACACTTAATTACTATAAAAGATAATTACTATATATTCAACTTAATTACTATAAAAGACAAGTATTTACGTCTTTACAGAGTTGGTAAAAGATGCGTTAAAATTAAATTTTTCGTCAAAGTTTCAAAATTTCATTTTGACAGTTTTGGCCGTATTTTTTCTTGTTTGACATATTTATATTAAGCGTGTCCAGCTACTCTTGTTTAAATTTTAAAAGAACTTTTAGGACAGATTGTTTCACAACATTTGAATAATTCATCAAATTTCAAAGTTAATTTTCAAGTTCTGCGAAAGTTCTATTTAAGTTCTGTTATTATCCAAGAATTATGAAACATGTTGCCTAAAATGAAATAATAACAAAAGTTGGTACTTTCGCAGAACTTGAAATTAACTTAGAAATTTGATGAATTGTTCATTATTCAAGTTCTGTTACTATCCAAGTACTGTGAAACAACTGACCCATGATGAATTAATAACACAATTTGAAATTAAGCTTTAAAATTTGAATATATGACTCAAATGTAAATGGAAAAAGATGAATATGAAGCCCGAGGAAGACATGGCACGATGAAGTGATCGAGATACTTGAGTCGGGCCATGTCAGGAGTCGGAATAATAGAAGAGCGTGTATGAGGAGATGTATTACTGTGAATGAAACAAGGAGTGTATGCCAAGATAGAGTTGTTTGGCAGTCCGTCCTCTCTGCCTACCCCTGCAGGAAACGGTGTGATGGTTAGTTAGTTAGAAATTTGAATTGAAAGATGAATTGTCCAAATTCTAATGTAGATAAAACGAACTTCCTAATAATCACTCAAATCTATGCTTTTCACAATGGATTTATATCAAAAACAATGAATAAATATATACTTCGAATGTGACAGCTATCATATTATCAAGCGGCAGCCATTTTGTCTGCCATCTTTGGTGCCCGGCGCGTCATTGGCAATTAATAAGAATTATTCGGAGTGGCTAAATGCTATCCAGTATTTCGTTATGTCAAGATCGAGAATGGCCCAAGCGATTCTGACCTTGTTCTTCATACAATTTCTTTATACATAAGGGGCAAAATCTTGGGGACTGCGGCCTGCAAGAGGTTAAAAGTAAAATCTGATTTTGAATGAATAGACGTTTTTACATGGGAGCGCGAATTGCTTGCCACTTATTCAACGAACTCACGAAGTCCAAATATGGCAAAGTAAAGTTCGTAGCTATTTTCAGAGTCAAATATTTTGTTGCTGTATTTATTTAAGACACTTTTACAAATGTTTCATAATTTACCAACCCCAGTAAACAACGACGAGAACACTCGAGAAATGCCTCGCCAGATATATCGCGATGTCGTAGTATATGTTATTAAACTGATAATATGATCTGAATAAGCTTAAAATATTGTAAAATAATGCTTACCTATAGAATGTAATACGACAATTTGGTTTATTCTCTTTTTCACTTCTACTTTTACACGTTTTAATAGCACAAGCCACCATTTTCGTTGTGTTATTTCGTAAAATGTACCGATGAGAGCTCGACGCTAGTTCGCAAAAGAATGATGATATCACATTTTCTAGATTCACGTGAAGCCATACGCGAGTCCAGCTGGCTCCAAATGGAACCGGTATGGGGAGGGGGAAATAATACGCTTTTATGACTTAGGTCTAGTAATATTATGTCTATGCATATAACTGATTAAATTTTGAATAATAAATTCCACGACAGTCTGTACCTAAAATTAATCTAACTGCCTCAATTTGTGTTTTAAAAATGATCTTCAGAAAACTAGTCATTCCGTTGCCGCGAACTTGCTGGAAAACAAATTTGCTCCACGCAGACCAACAAAAGTTGCAAACCAATGCTTCGTGCGATCTTTTGTCTCTGTGATAGTGCACTTTTGATAAATGTTTTCATAAAGTAATATTATTGGATCCGGTGTCATTTTTAAGATGATATACTTGGCCGAAGGTTATTGGTTATTGATGATTTAATAAAATTTTCCAGATACAAGGGCAACCTGCGGGTCCACTTGAAACAGCAACACAACTACTCCATCGACATTATCCACCGACTGGAAGAATCGCTCAGCCAATTCAAATGCGACATGTGCGACAAGGCGTTCCAGTTTGAGAAGTCGCTGACGTACCACAAGAACAGCAAGCACAACAAGCTGACGGCGCTGGCCAGTCCGCAGCCCATCCAGTCGGTGGTGGTGCCCATCATCCCGGATCCCAACCTGACCCACACTGACGTGATAGTGTTTACCAAGTGCCCGGCGCGGTGCCTCCACTGTAACGTGATGCTCAACAACCTGAAGGAGACCAAGAAGCACAACCGCTTGCACATGGACGCCAATGTGAAGCCCAAGAATGAGTACTCGTGTCCAGCGTGTGGGGTTAAGTTTACCAATACCAAGTATTTCAGGTAACTACTTATTTTTGTAATAATTTATGGTTTTAAAATGAGCATAGTTCAATAGGCATAGTTCCTACCGGGTTGTCATTTTACCCAGTACCTACCTGTCCCCATCCCTAACCACATCAGCTTGCTAGAAAAGCATTTTGAATTTGGAACAATGATAATCACTGGAATGCTTTTTGCCACATTATGGCATTATTTCCAAAGCCTCAGATTTCTTTGCTGCCACAGTTTTATTTTATTTATTTACATTTGATACATTTAAAGCCAAAATAACAGAAATAATATTACATAATAAGAGAATATATTTAAAATGAATACAAGTGTTATTACCTTGTTTTAGGTCGATATTAGTTCCTAGCTAGGCAGATTGCCTGTTCTAAGGAACCAAAGTGTGTAAAGTGCCAAATGCAATTTAAATTAAATTTAAATTATTATATATTTTTTTAATTAATATTTTTAATTAATGTGGCAAATATTCTCTAGATTCTTTAAAATGTTTTAAAGTTAACGTTTTATAATATTTTTTCTATAAATCCTACAAATTTGTGATAATAGACAAAAGATAGGTGAATTCATAGGCTATATAGAACTATAATCAGTTTGTATGTCTCCAGATTCAAATTCGGAGGCATAATTTTTTTAATGTGGGCGGAAAATTTCCTTTAGCAATCCGAGAAAAAAGTTTTCAATTGCTCTGTCGCTCCGGTGGATAAGAGAAAAATAGCAAATTTGATTGCATTTGTTTTTGTAAAACAGAAGAAGAATTTGGGACTACCTTGGAAGCAAGTTGTTGGTGTGTTCATAATCTCGTTTTTGAACTAAAAGAAAAGTTTTTGACCTTATCAAAATGAAACAATATCTTTTATCCTCTCAGGCCTCGACCGAAATTGTCAGAATCAAAGTATTTCCTTTTTATAAAAAAATCCAAATAAATTAAATACTTCTGAACGCATCCGAAAACTAAAAACGTTTTTGGGAAGGTGATAACCCTTTCCGACCGGCAAAAAATGTCCAAATTTTGATGGGCCACACTAGTAAAGTTCTTAATTATGATCCCATAGGGCTGGGCGACTTACTGCTCGAAACACGCGCGCTTAAAGATACCCTGTATAAGCAGCTCCTGCACGTTCGGTCGATACCGGTTCCGTTCGCAAAAACAGATTTATTTTCTGTCAGGATTTTTTTCAAATCAAACTCACGATCGTATGAAGCCGGTCGGAAGGGGATATTGCGGTTGGAAACTTTGGATTCATAAAGTTGTACATTTTGAGGATAACTTTTAGATTTGTATATAAAGCGTGATATTTTTTCTTTTCAACACCGTTTAGTTCATATTTCTAACCATGTTTGGTTTTGAAATGATAATATGCATGGTTCCTACCTGGATGTCATTTTACCCAGTACCTACCTCTCCCCATCCTTACCACATCACTTGCTGAAAGAAATTTTGAACTTGGAACAGTGATTGGAAAATTGGAGGGCTTTTGTTCCGGAAAAACAGAGACAGGAAGAGGAATCTAGCAAGAGGTTTTGAAGCAAGTTTCGTTTTGTTCTGTTAATATAATCGTGTATTAACTGAAAAGATCATTTAAAAGTAGACTATATTGTGTTTACTTGTTTGTGTTGTTGGGCAATAATACCTCGAGGTATCTCAGTGAAAATAAACCTACTTGTAAGTTTTGTGTCGTGTTCCCGAGAGGTAAGTGATTGGTTTCCTTTTCCTTGTTTCCCATTTTTGTTCCCAACACATATTATCACCCAATTCCAACAAATACCATTTCGTTCATTTAGTTTTCTTGTTTCGTATTATTTACAGTCCATTTCACCAAATGCATCTGAAGCAAACAGTTTCGGATGCAACAAACCATGATAGTAAGGGAGGAGACACAACGATTTTTATGAGTTCCGAAAACCGAACAAATAGACCTAACGGGTTAATTTTATGATGTATGTCACTCCGTTAAGCACACTATTTTGAAAAGTTGTTTTAAAGTAATATTTTCAACAGTATTCACATTGCCGAGCACAACGCCAACACCAACGCAGATTCGCAGCAAGCTTCAGACGGCGAGGACGAGGAAATAAATGTGATGGATTTTTGTGAGTCCGTCGTGGCGAACATAAAGCAGGAGGGGGGGGCCGGCCACGGCGGATCTACCCTGGGAGTGGGGGGGCAGCAGCTAGTTGTGGCGCTCGGGGGCTTCACGTGCACCCTCTGCAGCAAGAGGCTGGCCTCCGTTGAGCAGTACGAGAGCCACATGGCGTGGCACAGCAAGCGCTCAAACGCGCAAACGGGCTCCAAAGCTGCTGTGGTGTGCCCCATCTGCTCGGAGGTGAGAATAATTTCAACCACCATTTTATATCATTTCTGTACACTCTTTTAGCTCAAGAATCGAAGGAAATTTCTGAAATTCCACTCGTTATTTCATATCACTTATGAAGTACACACTAGGATGCATCAAAATTTATTTTCCAAATTTTGTATGGAGCACTTTTTCATATGAGTCATATAATTTCTAAATCCGATGTATCAACTTTTAGTCTAGGAGGCCACGACACTAAACCTGTAATGACAGGTCTCCCAAAGTTCATACATATAAATCGTCATGTCATTCATAGGGGAATACAAAATGGTCCTGCTGCCATGTCTAAGACCAGTAAACACAAAAAAAAAAAAATTCTATGCTTCGGATTGTTCCTCGAGACAGGAGGGGTGGGAGTATACGGAAAGGCAGTGCTGCCAGTTCCCTGATAAGCCGACAACGGGCTAATCTAATAAAATGTCTTCATATCCTGAAAGTCTCTAGCCATCCCCCCCCCCCAATATGGGGATAATTCCTCAATCCCTATCAGTGGCCCCCCTTGTGATTTTAAACCGTCAATTTGGCTCGATTGTTGAAAAGGTTGGGCAGCCTTGGTCTATAAGAACTGTTGTGTATTATGTAAGTTTGATTGTTTGTTGTTTTTGCAGTCGTTCCGTTTCGACAGTCACCTGCGTGACCACATGCGGCAGCACGCCCTGGCAGCCGTGGAGGACCCCACACTGCTCAACTGTAAGATCTGCCCGCGCACCACCAAGAACCTGCGCGGGTACATCGCCCACATGAACTGGCACAGCTCCGCCTCCAACTTCCGCTGCCCCGTCTGTCTCAAGCAGTTCTCCCAGAGGGGGCACCTCACCACCCATTACCGCACCCACGTCAAGAAGAACGAAACAAGACTCAACGACGTCTTCGACCACCAGTCCGGCAAGGTGACGGACTTCCAGTGTCACGTCTGCAAGAAGTACATGCCTACGCTGGTCTCGCTGACCTTCCACGTGCGCTGGCATAGCTCCGCGGCCGGACGTGCGGCCATGCGCTACGAATGCAGCAAGTGCAACATTGCATTCACCAACAAAACACGTCACGTCATGCACATGCGAATTCACGCCGATAGCAACTCCCCGTACAAATGTCACATCTGCGGCAGAGGTTGCAAATCGCCCGCACATCTGACTTCGCACATCAAATCGCACTCGTTCGTCAACCGACTGAAGAAGAATGCTCTTAATGTTCTCTGCCCGGTTTGCGAACAAGTTTACCCGAATCAGTTGAAGTTGCAGCGTCACATTCGGCGATCGCATCCCGAGTCCAAGATGGTCAAGAAGAATGATCCCGGAGCCGAGGATCTCCCCATTATTCGTCACATCTGTCGGGTCTGCGGAAAGGAGTTCCACACGGAGCACAAGTTGAAAATGCACACCAGGAGACACAACATAAAGCCTAACTTCTATATCTGCAGCATCTGCGATAAGCGGACCCTCTCTCTCAAGATCCATAACATGCACATCAAGGCTCACCTTAACCAGAAATTCAAGGATTGCCCCATCAAGTGTAACTATTGCGAAGAAAGATTTGTACGCAGAAAAGAACTCCACGTGCACGTTTACAAGGTTCACGATATTTTGGAAAATTACATATCCAAAGTTGACAACAAGAGGAATGTTACGGAGCTCAAGGAATATCAGTGTCACGTTTGCTTCAAGGTTTTGGCTCACGAGAGCAGCTATCTGAGACACTTGGACTATCACAATACCATGCGATGCAACTATTGCTTCAAGTACTTTACCAATAAAACTTTTGCCCAAGCTCACACGATGTACGATTGTGACAGGAAGAAGATGCTGGGAGGAAACGATACGTTTGACAAGAAGCTAAAGTGCCCCGTGTGCTACAAGGCGTTTGCCGTATCTGTCAAGCTACATTGCCACATGAAAGTACAGCACAACTTGCAGCCTACCGAGTCCCGCCTGGAGCAGGACCGCGCCACCGTCTGCGACTTCTGCTTCGTCACGCAGCCCAGCGAAAAGCAGATGCTACGCCACCGCTCTGTACATCTTCGCTTCAACACCTACTACGGATGCCACTTCTGCCCCAAGAAGTTCTGCACTATGCCTCTGTTCTTCCGACACAAGAAGACTCATCTCTACCGACACTACACGGAAAATCCCCTTCAGTGCGAGGATTGCCCCGAGAATTTTGTTTATTTCCAAGACTACTCGAGCCATCTGCAAGACGTTCACGGCAAGGAAGTCAACTGGGTCATCATGCCAAAACCTTCCCCCGTTCAAGAATGTCCCATCTGCAAGAAGCGCTTCAGCCATCTGCATAACCACCTCATGTACCACGAAAAGTTCAAGTGCAAGCGCTGCTCCGAGTACTTCTTCTCCGACACGGCCTTCGCCGCCCACCCCTGTCCCGAGGGAGATCTCGCAGACCAAGAAGAAGAGACCGCCTTCGTAGGAGTACCGCAGGCTCTGACTTTTGCTAAGCAAGCCAATCGGATTTTAGAACCGTACGAAGAGTGTGACTTTTGCTTCAAGCCGTACACTACGAATTATACCAAAGGTAAACACGACACAACTCACAGGAAGATGGTCAGCTTCGGATGCAGGTATTGCAACAAGACCTTCACTTCCCACGCCCTCTTTAAACTGCACGCTCCCTCGCACCGGCTGCGGCACTACAAGTCCAACCCCCTGCTCTGCAAGCACTGCGGAGAAACCTTCATCAAGTTTGGCCTCTACCTCCGCCACTTGAAGGACGTTCACGACGACAAGGAGAGCATGATTCTCCGTCCCTCCTACCCGCCCGAGGAGTGCAAAGTCTGCAAGCAGACGTTTGAGTGCATCCATCTCCACTACCGCTTCCACATGCAGTTCAGGTGTACCTCGTGCCTTAAGTACATAGTGTCGGAGAAACTGTTTAAGGCTCACATCTGCGGAAACGAGGAAGAAGACCAGAGCAAGATATTTGAGTATGACGGAGACATACAACCCTTGACGATTGGGATGTTTGATTACGACACCTTGAGACATCGCTCCATCAACGCGAAACCAATTGCTGACGCATCGTCCGACCAATCCAAAGACTTCTCTCTCGAAGACATCGACATCACTCCGACGGAACTAGACAGTTCAGCGTTAAACAGCGTCGATCTGACAAACATGTCCTATTCTCCCGACATTACAGATTCCAATCAAGACATGATTGTTTCTATACCTGACCAAGTTTTGTTTGGCAATTACACGCCGAGTAATTCTAACGCGTCGTTTGATAACTTTACTCCCGTCATCTCGTCCACCGTTTCGCTGTCATCGAATCCCGCCATTATCACCCCCGAAGAAGAACTGAACGATAGAAAAGACGAGGAAGAAAACATGGTACTAGAACTGGACACGGATGACAGCGAAGTCGACGAAGGAAAAGAATCGGCCGAAGAGTTAATCAAAATCGTAGACGATTTGGAAAACAGTTTTACGTTACCCAGTGAGGACGCTAGCCAGGAAAAAGAATAACGATAGTAAAACCTTGTAACTTTTATGTATGATATTGTGTTTTTTTATTTTTAAGATTTGTTAGTAAGACAGAAAAAGTTGTCCCGATAGCCATGAACTAATTTTATATCCTCTTAACAAGGCCTGAACATTTTGCAGTGCGAATCGCTTAGTGACATTTTAGTGTTTAACTAGCATTAATTTATTTATCACATGTTTTAACACGAGATTGGTGTGTATGTAGTTTAAATGGTATCTAACTATGGACTCACTATGATCTTTATATACATTTATTTTGATGTTTTTTTTTTTTTATGTTCTCTTGGCCAGTTTTATAATGGTGTTGTTTTTTTGGATAGTTATGCCTAGTCAAAATGTTGACATTGAAGTCTTGTGCATATATACGATACCGAGGTAGCTAAGAATCCACAATGAATATTTATTAGACACGTTACGATACATTACGAAATTTGTCACTTGATTGTTTTAGGCCAAGGAATGTGACGATTGTTGCTATTTGTCAGAATTTGGCAACGATAGGTTTAAACACGTTAAGGATCGCCAATATACGTCTCGGTTTTTCTAAAAAATTAAAATCATTTCTTTTTAACTGCATAATCTGACCTGTGTATCATCATTATTAATCCATTCTTACAGTATGCGTCAAACTTAAATTCCAACCTGAACTTGATTCGATCGATTCTCGCCCAATTGCAGCCACTTTACCTACTTATCAATGACAGTAAGCGAAAGAGAAAGATCTGTAAAAACATGCAAGGGACAGAGAAAGGCATGGGCGGGGAGGCATGCCACTTTTAGGACCTAAAATCGACGATTTCTGTAATTAACATAAAGTCGGTATTAAAGTTTAACGTGTACTACACATGTATTTAGCTCAATCCTCACCGTTAAGCGTGTAACGCATGCCCTAGAAGAGTGCGAGCAAGTATCAAGCAACAGTTTAAGATAAAACAACACAATTTTAATTGGAACTGCCTCGAAAGCCAAGAACGCATTGTATGGACAGGGTTATTACAGTAGAATCTTTAAAGAGATACTTGTTTGTGTGGTGGTATACTGTATCGTAGGACTATCGCGGGGTAAGAGGGGATTGCGGGTGGGAGTTATGTTAAATATGTTCAAGCATGTGCTCTTTAAAATGATTTGCCCATATTTTAATTTCTTGTGCAACAATATTGATTTTAATTTATCAGTATTACAGTGCACATAATAACTATATTATGGGCTATTTCTCTGCTGGCCTTAAGCACCTAAACCTGGAAGGTATAATGAATTGTTCCACAACAGTTGATCTCCGACAGTTGATCCCCCGGCATACTTATATACAATATGCAGTTGGTTTAATAGTATAAAACATATATACATTCAAATGCATCAAGGATAAAACTGCTTAAAAAATAAATATAATATGATAAATTGGTTAAACCGCCGTCCCGGTAAGACGAGAGGTTCTGGGGTCGAGTCCCAGTTGCGACCGTTATCTTTTATTATTTTTCTGTGTCTTGTTCATTTTCATATTTTAATTTTGATTATTAGTGTTATACCAGCGTATAAGTACAAAATATCGATACTAAAATAAATTCGTTTGATGTCCATACCAACTTAATATTAAAGAAAAATTTTGAGTTGGATTTTACGATTGATATTGGTAAATAATGCACAAAAATTATAATAATTATAATGTCGGGGGATCAACTTTCGGGTCACCATAATAAATGTTGAGGAATTCTGGTATAAATTTTGATTTGGTCAATCGATTACTACCCAAAAATAACTATGTATTCTTTTTTTATGTATATATGTATTGAGTCGATCATCGCCGAAATTTAAACAAAAGCTAAAATGTGTTCATACATAACCACTGGAGCGATTTTTGCCATATATTTGCGCCATTTTAAATTTCTCCAATTGCTTTTCGGATAAAAAAAGCCCATTATTTCTTGATTTGGCAAAATATTTTTTTAAATATTTGTAACTCCCACGTTTGTTATTTTGGACTTTAAAAAAAGCTATTGAAATGCTTTATCTATTATGACCATAGATGTTGCAAATACGAATTTCGTAGACTATTTTAGAACGATGTTAAAAATAATAATTTTTTTGTGCAGAGTCCTTTTTTTTAGAATCAGAAAGTTCTTTTACCTTTCATTATCTAGTATACCACAGACAACATACAGAAATTGAAAATATTCTATGTCGACTCGAATAAGTACCTCTCACGGCAGTTTCAAAGTAAAAAACACGCAGGATTCGCGCGGTTATAAACTTTACGATTTTTTAAATATTTTTTTTATAAATCCTATAAATATGAGATAAACGGTAAAATACAGGTTTATTTATTGGCTATATACCACTTTAATAAGTTTTTATGTCTCCTTAGTAAAAATCGAAGGTATTATTTTTTTAATGTTGGAAAAATTTAAAAAATGATTGTCTGGAAATCTTGAGCAATCGAGGCAAATTTATTTATTTTGCGTGGTTGCTCCAGTGGAAAACTGTAGAAAAAAGATTGGCAAACCTTGAACGGAATTTTTTATATTTTTAAAAATTTATTAATTCAATTGATAAGCATTTTTTGATAAATAAAAATTAAGTATTAGATTTTTACATTCCCACTAGCGAACAAATTCACAAAACGGTCACAAGTAAAACAACATTTTTTGGACATTAGTTTTACAAACTGTATTATTAATTTTTCAGTTGGTAGTCAATGTTTTAATTGATTTCCTAACTTTACTTTCCGTGTGTAAAGTTAGTTTGGCTTCTAGGCATGTATTTTATAATAATATTATGGTTTTGTTTAGTAATTAAGGGGAAATACTAATTATTGATGATTAGTTATAATAAATATAACTTTGTTTTGCATCACATTGACTATAGGAATGTATTTAATAAGTCCATAAATCACAATGTTATGGGATATTTAAAATTATATTTAAAGGTTTGGTGACCTGATCTCTCATCCCTAGATTGCCATTGTTATTTTCTCTGTTCTCATAATTGTGTCAAAATTTACATCTAATGGCGTCATGATCGAATTATTAAAAAAATTTAATTTGTACCTTTTTATAAAAATAATGTTATGTAAGGTTTTTTGGAATTTGATTGCTTATAGGGTCACAAAATCTATGAAATTACTTTCCTCTGTGTTGTGAATTTATTGTGTTGGTTTTTTTTTGTGTCCATACAAATATATCCTTATAATTAACATGTGTGGAACGTGGGTATATCAGTGACTCCCGTGGTGGGGTATCTCAGTAACTTCCATAGTGGGGTATCTTAGTGACCCCAATTGTGGAGGATCTTAGTAAAACCATTGTGGGGTATTTCAGTAACCCCATTATGGGGTATCGGTATCCCCCATGGTGGGGTATCTTGGTAACCCCATGGTATAACGGCCCCCATGCTATTCCAGCTAGGTGTATAAGAATAAGGACCCAAATCCCAGTTGTTTCCCTGAAGTTCACATAGACAAAATCATAAAATGGACTTTCAACGCTATTTTGTTTTTTGACAGCTGAAAGATTCCTGTTAAATGCCGATTCTAAGTCTGTTTTAGCTTTTGAACAAATTGTGGTCAGCAGAAGAGGAGAACTATCATGTTGTTAAGCTTGTCAGCTTCTTACAATTCGATAGAAAGCTGAAATGCACCTAGAATCTGTGTTTAGCGAAAACTTTCAAATGTCAAAAAAAGCAAAATGGCGCTGAATGACCATTTAATGACAATATTACATTTGAATTTCTGCGAAACATCTGGGCCTAAAACTTTGTAAGATATTTTAAAAGATCATCCAGGCAACGCATTTTCAACAGAATTATGCATAAGGCACAATTTATTTACAGCTTTGAATCTGACATCAAATAATAATATTGACTATAAAGCATAAAGTCTGTTTTTCTCCCCTGCCAATACTTTCAAATGATGAGCTCTAGCATCAATAAATTTGTACACTTACAATATGTGATAGCTATTTTCAGGTCGCAACACCATTTCCATCATGAGATATGGAGATTTGTGATATCTGGATGGTATAAAGGTGGCATAAACGCTCACATTCTACACAAATCAAAAAGCTGATAAAAATATAGGTTCCATTCTTTGAATACATTATACATACTATAAATATTTTCCATGCAGATTTGAATGGAAAGCAATGTCACCGCTGACTCTCTTGCACTTGCCAGACGTTGTATATCACCATCCCTTTTGAATTCCATAATGGTGATGAAACACAGTTCTGTATTTGAAATTTAAGCAATGAATAGTCAGACTTTTGGACCATGAAATACGCCCACATTGCATTTCTTGTGTTATTTTCTTATTCTATGGTTCTGATCCAGTATTTGAAAAAATTATTTTATCACTGGATTGTGAAAAATGAAATGTGTCAGGGTTAAGTAAGCTCAATTTTACCTTCTGGTGAAATTGATAAAACATTTTCAAATATAGAAATGCTTTCATTGACCATTCTTAGTGCTTCCGCTCACGGGCAACTGAAAAAAAAATCAGTTTGCAACTAAACTCGCTATCTATAAAACTTCTCAAAAACCCATTATCAATGGCAACGCAAGCAGTGGCTCGCAACTCGCCATGCTAGTTGCCGTGGCCGGCCGTTGCCCGGTTGCCACGGTTATGCAAATTTTGTTGTCAGTTTTCTAGTTTTTTTTTTATTGTTTTTTAGTCGCCAGCGCCAATATGACAGCGACAGTTGACTGCAATGGCAGCTGATTTTTCTTCGTCTATGGTTTAAACAAGCTGAGATAATGACTGAAATCGTAAAATTGAGTAGCGCCGTGATAGAAGTTTGGTTGGGAAACATAGCAACCCGCCAGTTTTAATTTGTTTTCAGTTTCTCCATGAGCGGAGGGAATTAGGCCTAGAGTCAAAACGTCTTATATAAATTTGTGACCACAGTTTTTTTTTTTTTTCATTTCCTATTGTTTTTCTTTCACATTCAGTGTGAATCATTTTCTGATTAAAATAAACCTTCATTTTAAATTAGAGTTTTAAGAATTTCGGGGCCCATAATAAATTGATTTTCTAACCGATGAGAACAAATAAAAAAAATCAAAATTATTGTCACAAAATGGATAGTAGACAAAAACTTTGAATTCTGTATGAATGATAACTTGAAGGGGGTATCTCACCAACTTTGATTAAACTTTTGAGTAACTTTAATCATAGGATTAACTTGGCGGTAAAACAGGAATTTGATTGTGAAATAGATAATGTACGCTACTTGATGAGTAGTGCTAATCGGCAGTTTACTCACAGGTGGTGAAATATCCCTCTGTCTCGAGGAATAATTTCTATATGCTTTATGTAAATTTTTATTAATATTATTTAATGTTTTAGTAATATTTCCTGTGAACAGAGAGAATGATGGCAAAACTGTACAGACATTATTTAATCTGAAAGCGTTTGTGACCTCGTATTGCAAACGTCTTTAGAAATAGTTTTAAAATGCAGTGGAATCTTGATCGATCGAATTGAATTTGAATACACTACTTTTGTTAAGTCACACAGTTTTTATTTTATATCAAACGATGGCATTTTAAATAATAATATAAACTAAGAGAATATGATGACATGGAAGCATGCCAACTGTCGCTGTGGGGTACATTAGTGACCCCCATAATGGGGCACATTAGTGACCCCCATAATGGGGTACATTAGTAACCCCCCATAATGGGGTATCTCAGTAGCCCCATAATGGGGTACATTAGTAACCCCATGGTGGGGTAACACAGTATCAATGGATGGTTAGACTTGGATCACGAAACACACTCACTAATCATTTCTTGTATCCGTTTTTTTTTTATACTGTTCTGATCCAATCATTTGATTCAATTAAATACAATTCAATCAATCGTTCTGATCCAATCTAATCAAACTGGATTGGACTAAACTGCACAGACTATCAAATCGGCAGAGCCACTGAAAGTTATGCGTTTGGTGTGTAGGTAGAAACAAAGGCGACCGTTGTGAGAAGACGCGATTTGCAGTAGTATGGGTGAATGATGTTGGTGACACTTTTGCACTTGGTTTCACACTAATAAAGGTTCATGTCCCATTTCCCTTGTTTTTATTATTTATAGTTGACATGAATCAACTATGTATAAAATTGTAGACAGCCTCTGTAGCATAATTGTCTATATATACATTAGATTTTATGTTGAAACGTTGCAGGTTTGATTCCTGATAACTTAAAAAAATATATGCAGTTCCTAAAAGAATTCATAATCTCTCACAGATGGCAACAGTTTAATTTTTTTAGGAAAAAACACTTGTAAGTTGTGCTTTAAAATATTAAGATAAATTAATTGTACGCATGTAATATGAACATTAATAAATAGTTTTGTCCAACTTCTTTCTTAACTCAAATCTTTCCATAAAGGCTTACAAATACAATATTGTACCTCAGTGATTTAATAACTCAGGTACGGGACATACATCATTCCTATGTCTATCTACGTTAAATTATCGTGAAAACAAGCTTATGTGTCCAAGCGGTTAATCCAATATTGTATTTGTAAGTCTCTATAGAATTTTTTTTGTTTTTTTATGGACAAAACTATTTATTAGTATTGATATTGCATATGTACGGGCGGAAATAATTAATTCATTTTAATATTTTATTTGTTGTAAGCCCGCCGGCAGGAGGGTGACAGTCTAGAGCAGTGGTTTCCAAAGTGGTCCGTATGGACCCCCAAGGGTCCCTGGGATCATTCCAGGGGGTCTGTGAAAAATTAAAATTAATTTGGGGGTCCCTGAACAACATCAGGGGGTTTCACAAGGTTTAATATAAAATTTGAAAAAAATTATATAAGAGACATTTTTATACTATCTCAATGCATAAATTATTTGCGATTTCAACGTCTTACACGTGTCATTTTAACCCCTATGTATAAAGGTCAGAATCGCTTGCGTCGATATCATTCCAGACTTTGCTTTATATTACACAGCTCTAGCCTCTGATATTAATGTTCTATGGAATACATCCTTAACCTCTTAACTGTCATCCGACAAGAGGTTAAAACATAAATTTCAAACAGTGTTTTTACCTAAAATTATCAAACTAGCGCCATCGATAGAACATATGAATTTTTTAAGTAACATCTTAAAAAAAATTTATTTCAGTTAGAGACGCTTGTGGCATTCTCTGGATGTTATATTCTTCTTAGGATATACAAAAATGTTGTTACAATAGCTGGATACAATAAAGCAACCGCTTAGCAAATTGAGTGCATTTTATTTCAATTAAATTTACAAATGTAATATTTTTAAACGGCGGACCTACCAAAAGTTCCTAAATTCGATTTTTTTTTGTGGTTTTATATTCGTATTGTTTATTTCATAAATGATTGGTCAGAGATTTCACTGTTTAAGCGTTTCACCAATAGAATCTTGTCTCCATTCTTCATCAACAGGCAGAATAATAATATGTTATGATAAATTATAATTATTATAGTCAATGTTGGAGGATAAATGACATAATAAATATGCATTTTGCAGCATTGAAAATATATTTTGTTTTATTTTTTGTCATTGTGTCTCCCCGCTGTGAAAGTTATTTTGGGCAGCTCTCATTGGTAAAATAGACAGCGAAACCACATGCTATTAGCATGCGTGCATTCAGAGGTTCTCACTTGGTTAAAAAAATAGTGCGATTCCTATTCCAATTCGAAATCTTTGTTCAAAGCTGAGAATCCTCACATTGAAATCCAAGCAACAAGAAGAAACATGAGGACCGAGGAAAAAAATCCCTCAGGGCCTATGTTATCTTTGGGGATTCCTTGTGGAGGGACTTTTTAAGGAGAGGAAGTTCTGGGAAGGAAAAAGGTATGAAGGGTGGGTCAGAATCTGTGGATCCGATGTGTACAAGTCCCATAGGTTGAGAGTCCGGCTGGAGAGGTCTAGGTTAGATCTTCCTCAATCAGTCTTTCGCGATCCGGCCCAATGGGGGAAGATGGACGGATGCATCTGCCACCAAGGCCTAGACAAATCTCACACTGGGATGGGTGTCCAGTCACTAAATGTAGCAAACCACTTATTTTATTATTACAAAAAATGTGGTTTTCACTTTTTTACAAATCATTACCAAAAAAAAAACCATTTTGCGCATCTCCAGTGCCAAAGTGTTAGTTACCTTTTGATAAAATATTCTTTCACACAAAAGATAAGAAGGCGAAGACTTGAATCACATATCTTACTAATATTATAAATGCGATAGTTTGTATGTATGTTTGTTACTCTTTCACGCAGAAACTACTAAATGGATTTTAATGAAACTTTACAATAATATAGCTCATACATCAGAATAACATATTGGGTATAATTTATAAAGCTAGCTATTTATTTTCAATACATTGAAAATAATAATTGAGGGCCTTAGATGCAAAAACGCCACTCTCCAAAAGTACTGTTTTCTGTAAATGACAAAAAACCGATCAAAGAATGCTTCGCATTTTTCGTGTGATTTTTTAGTAAAATCTTAAAAAGTATAATTCAAAGTGAAATATTAAATTAAAAAAAGTTGTAATAATGTGCTCATTAGTCATGTTGAATTTATTTTGTATTCAGGCTTGTGATTGGCTTTTGTGGAGAGTGGGATTTTGCTTGTTAATTCTCTGTGCAGAGTGGTGTTTTTCATCTAACCCCTATTTTCATTTGGATTTTTCCATGATTTGCGGTTGATTTTTCTAAGGATCTCAAAAACCATCTTGTAGCTACGGATATTGCACATAGATTGACATTTATAACTCCATTTCGTCATTTATGGAGAGTGGCGTTTTTGCTTTTAAGCCCCACAATTATTGTTTAATAGAAAATGTCAAAATTTGAGAATGACATTTTGCAGAACAATGATTGTTAAATCAAAATTCTATTTTAGAAAATATTTAAATTAGTGAATTTATTTGAAGTACTTGCCTGATTAAGAATTATAGATATTTTAAATAAATAGGTTAAGAATTTTGGTATAAACGTAGATGGGACCTAAGAAAAGAAAATGGATTACTCGAAGTACTAATCCCACGCAGACGAAGTCGCGGGCAGAAGCTAGGATGTACATATAGTTGGAACCCTTACGGAGAGATTGGTGTACAATATTAATAATATTACAATAAAATATTTGACTGCAATGTCTTTCCAGGCATTCTAGTAGGACCAGTGTAAAAGGTAGAACCACCCTTACCGACCAAAGTGTGTTAACTCCGTGTAGGAGGCCCTGAGGAATGGAATAAACAACTTTCTCCAGGGCCCAAATCATCTGAATGCAGTTTTGTGGAGTGTTCTTGAGGAAAGGAAGGAGTGAACCTGGGTCTTAAAAAGATCAGCAAATCGATGTAAAATAAAAGTAGAATTGAAATGAATAATATTTATTACAAGCTAGACTAGATGAGTGCTATTTTCTGCGGGTTTTGACGACAGTCCAGCCGGGGTCGGGGTCCTCCTCCATTGGCTCATCGGGCATCTCTTCGTCGTTACCTTCCTCATCATCATCATCCTCCACCAACTCACCAGGCTGGATCTGCGGAAATCATAACAAAACATTATTACACTAATTTTATTTTTACTCCATTTCTCCTCTGGACTTTGACACTAATGCAATTTTTTTTAATATAAGACAGATATCAACCACTAGCGTATCGGTAGTTTAAATTTAGAGTTTTTATTTAAACATTTAAACATATTTAGAGTTACAATATTTACAACATAATATAGATAAAACATTTGAAATCACTCTCCTAATAAAGCAGTTGCTTGTGTTTAGGAGAGGACAACTATATATTTTTACATCTATTTAAATTACAAAATTATTATAAAAAAAGAACTATTAGTAATTTTATAAGAAAATTCATCGAAAATAATAAAAACATAGGTAAGTTATAAAATGATACAAAAACAAGAAAATACAATAAAAGTAATAAAAAGGTAAGTTATAAATGATAAAAGGAAATAATAAGCAAAACATAATATCAAACAATAAGAAAAGTTATGAGGTGGTATTAGAGAATTTTAATTTAATTTATTTTTTGTAATTCTCATAGTTTTCCTCCGTTCTTATATCTAGAGGTAATTTGTTAAATAATTTTATACCCTTAAATATAAAGTGATGCTGTGCTGTTGAAGTTCGTACTAGAGGTATGGTTAGCCCTCCAACAGAAATAATTCTTTTGCTTATATTTAATTGTGGGATATTATTTTTATCAAAGAATTCTTTATGTTTTTAAATAAAACAAACACTTAGTATTTAACCACGTATATTTATTATTTGATATATCGACCGGTTTCGCTCCGACCGAGCTTCATCAGGATATAATAATAACTAAATACTAAGACAGAGTTGTTAGTTATATAACTCTGTCTTAGTATTTAGTTATTATTATATCCTGATGAAGCTCGGTCGGAGCGAAACCGGTCGATATATCAAATAATAAATATACGTGGTTAAATACTAAGTGTTTGTTTTATTTAAAAATATAATGCCTAACCACAAAGTGATTGCTTCTTACGAAAAAATTCTTTATGTGTTTGAAGGAGTGCAATTTTGTCATAAATTTTTGGAAGTGGGGGAACCGGGAAATTTTTTTATGAGCTACTTTTTATAGGGGTTAGGACCCTCCAGAAATCCTTAAATTTGCCTGGTTTGAACACCATCAACAGACGTTCAGTATACAAATTTGCCTGGTTTGAGCACCATTAACAGACGTTCAGTATACAAATTTGCCTGGTTTGAACACCATCAACAGACGTTCAGTATACAAATTTGCCTGGTTTGAACACCATCAACAGACGTTCAGTATACAAATTTGCCTGGTTTGAACACCATCAACAGACGTTCAGTATACAAATTTGCCTGGTTTGAACACCATCAACAGACGTTCAGTATACAAATTTGCCTGGTTTGAACACCATCAACAGACGTTCAGTATACAAATTTGACAATACATTTTAAAAAAAGCAAAACGTACAGACATAGAATATTTTCTTCTAATACATTTGTGAAAAAAGGGGCAGGGGGGTTGACAGGGATAGCAACAGTTTTCTAATATACCTATTATTCAAATTTCTCAGGCGTTTTTTTTTTTTTTTTTTTTTTTTATAGAGAATACCTTACAAGAGTCCCAACTGCTCCCGTCTGGAGCCAGTGAGACTATGGCATCCCCAATTGGGGTATGTTGTGAGGCTGAAGGAAAGTGGGGAAGGGAAGGAGATGGGGAAGAGGAAGGTAGGAACGTACCTGGCTATTCAGATCTAGTCACTAAACACGGCTAAAGCCATTATTAAGCAACGTCTCAATTCTGAATGGTGGTCTTACACCAGGGCGATACTGACAGTATCTTCCACTCTGGAACGTGCCGCAAATGTAGTATATATTATTTTTTATTAATTAATTGTGAAATAACACAAATTAATCAAATAAAATTTATTTGCGCACGCCGGGTTCGAACCCGCAACCTTCCGATTGGGAGTCAAGTGTTGTTACCACTCGACCACGGACGGTCGTTACATTGACTCTTCCATAGGGATAAGCCAGTATCCAATACTCAAAGATTCAAGTATCTTGGTTCATACAAAGGCACACGTTGCTGACATTTTGTAAAATCTAACAATGCATGTGATTTATTAGAAACAAAACAGTCAACCAAAATGTCAGCTTCAGCACTTGTGAGTGAGGTTATGAAAGTTAGTTTTGACGTTGCAAGAAGTAGTGGTGACGCGGGTCTCGCGATTTTAATCACGACATGTAAGGATTCTGCATGACAAGTCATTTGGGATGTGAATAAACAACATCATTATCAGGTATTTGTGTATTCCTAAAATGAATACTTATGTGTTTGAAAACGGTTTTTATAGATGATATATTGACATCCCTGGAGCAACACTACTATTCTGTTAAAGATCTACATAAAACTTTTAGAATAACTAGATAATATTTTTAATAATACTTTTAGAATAACTAGATTATATTCTTTAGGAAAAAAATATAGTTTTCATCTTTATTATTATAAAAGACAAGCTATTTGCATCCGGGGCGATGGAAAATACTGCATTTAAAATTTCAATCATGTAAAATGAAAATTTGCTTCCGTCGTACGGAATGAAAGCTGACATCCATTTACAATAATTTATGTATGTATTCTATGACATTTTGTATTGAAATTTTAAATGCAGTGTTGGTAAAGTTGTATAAGTCCACTTCATTTGGACAATCATGGCGTCGAACACAGCGAAAGTTAATTAATCTTAACAAAATATAAATGCATATTTTTTCATCTCTGCTGATAAAAATACTCACTTTTCGTAATAATAAAGCCAAATCTAACTATTTAAGTAAGAAATATTCCGTACTAAGTGTGAGGTGGAGTAAGACGTGTTTAACACCATTGAAAGTATTTTCTATGGCTCCGAATGCAAATAGTTATCTTTTATAGTAATAAAGGTGAATCAAAAGGTTTTTCTAAAAAATATTCATGTTAAACGTGTCCAGTCATCACAAATGATTACCCAGATCTACAAATTTCAATGGAACAACATTAATTAAGGAACGTACCGGTAAAATATTCTGCGCTTGCGGTAAACAGAGCCACAGCTTGCATTTGGGAAGGTTAGCCACTTCCGTCAACATCTGCTCGTGACTGTTGGCACGACATAACTGTACGAATCGCACTATTATGTTTCCCAATTCTGAAAATAAAGATAATAAACATCAGTTTTCTTTTGATTGACTTCTGAAACACAAACTTTATTTGTTTTTATGCATACCTTGTGGAGATTCGTCTTCGCAAATTGTATTAAACTGTTCATCCATTATATCTTCTAAAAGATAGGCCACCTCTCCGTGGTCAACATTCTCTCGGCTGCAGCAATATTGGGCTACGTAATCAACCATTTGAAGGGCCGTCTATCGGATAAGAAACGATTAAAAATTATAAGCTACATATTACATTATTATTAATTGACAACATTGAAACGCACGTTTCAAAAATATTAACTCACATTTTTAGCATTGTGACCGCCCATTCCTTGGTCGACGGCTAACTGTAGAGCTGTCCAATTATTGAATAAGGCTTCCACAGCTCCTCTAAATAAATCGTAATATGGCGGAGCAGACATTTTTGTTTATTTATTTAACATAATATTATTATTTTAACAGAACGACCGCTGACAGCGCAGGTTATGTTTTGTTGGCCATGTCATAAATAAACCACCATGTGACATTTCGTTTTTCTATGGAAAATTTAGCACACCATTTTTGAAAAGTAGTGAATCCAGTCGGTGTCGTAACCTAGCGATGGGCACAATCGATGAATAATCGATGATTTACTCGATCTTTTTTACCATCGAATGATTTCGATTCATTTCCATAGAAAAATCGATTCTCGCTTCTCGATGTCAAATTCATTCGAATGCACAGTCCGAGAGAATCGGTTTGAAACGTCATCGATCTTGGAATCGATTCTCGCTTCTCGATGTCAAAATTCTTTCGAATGCACGGCCGAGAGAATCGGTTTGAAACGTCATCGAACTTGAAATCGATTCTCGCTTCTCGATGTCAAAATCCATTCGAATGCACAGTCCGAGACAATCGGTTTTAAACGTCATCGAACTTGGAATCGATTCTCGCTTCTCGATGTCAGAATTCGAATGCATAGTCTTGAAACGTCATCGAAAGTGATTTTGCTTGAGAAACGAAATATTTTATAGGTACATGTTATAATCAACCTGATGTGTGAATTTTAAATTATGAATGAATACTTTTAGGTAACGTTTTACGATTTCAGTATAGTTTATACGTAAAAGATTGCGATAGTGATAGCTTTCAACAATTTAAAAATGTTTATTATGAGGTTATGTATTATCAATTTGGGTATTGTATATTTAATTTAAAATAAAACAATAACTTAGTATATACCATTTTTATATTTAATACCGACCGGGTTTCGCTAAAACCGTAGTTTCTTCAGGGCAGTAAATAATACTCTACTAAAATCAGCAAGTAATATGTTTTCATATGTACATATCTGCTTTATATGACCAAATATATTTAATTTATTTGAAATTAACAGGTGTTTCTTAGTTTGTAATAGAAATGAAACAATTTCTATAGTAAGAAAACTTTATTTAATGATAATCATTAAATAAAGTAAAAAATTGCATACGAAAAGGTGTCCATAACCTACTTGTTATTTAGAGGTTATTTTTTAACAAAAACGACATAAAATTATTATCTTCGTATTAAACACAGACACACTGTCAATATTATTAATGAGAATCTGTACCTACCGGCTAAACTAAATATCTTATTAGTAATTTTATTGTTGTGAGATGCCCACATATTTGAAATTCGTGGAATAAAGGAATAACACTAATGTTGCCATCAAACAAAAAGGAATTTGCCAATTTGCCATTGCCAGGAAAGAAAAACAGTGATTGAAATGTTGTTGCAGTACTTACTTACTAACGTTGCGTTATTTAAACATGTTATTTAGAGATTGTTTTTGAACAAAAATGTCATATAATTATTGACATATTATTAAACATACATAAATTTTTACCAACGGGCTGAACTAAGTAGCTTAACAATAATTGTTATGTTGTGAAATGCATACCAAAAAACAACAAATAAAATTACAACAAACAATAAGCGTTGCCATACATGATGCACTATAATAACTTTCGGCTTCCTACCCCCCCCCCCCCCCCCCCTCACAGACAAAAATCCTGCCCCTGACCGTAGCTATTGCTCCCAAACTCCGAGCAAAAAATCGATTAATCATTCGATTACTGTGATGTCTCGATTAAAAAAAATCGATTATATAAAAGTTTCGATCATTCCCATCGCTAGTAGTGATTGAAATTTGAAATAAATGATGTTTCGAAATAATCAATAAAAAACATTAAAAAAGGAAATACGTTTTTTTATATAGCGTAATAATATTCGACCACTATGAATCAGAAATTTTCGAAGTGCAAATGATGTTTGCGAAAGAATTAGGAAATCAAATTAATTTAAACTTAGAGTAATTGGTATATTGGCATAATCCCTCAAATATAGTACACGCCAATCTTTAAGGTCGGCCTGAACATGGTACATTCCATTCTCACGCAGTTACTGACTTTACAATGGAAGTAAGCGAGAGAAAAAGTTTCGTAAAAATATACGTGCGACAGATAAAGGCGTGGGTGGGGGGGCATGCCACTTTTCCGCCCTGAAGCTCGCCTACTGCGACGATTTCTGATCAACGTCAGGCCGTTATTAAAGTTTATCTTAACTATCCAAAGAATGCTTTGATCTCTCTTTGTAATCCGTATGCATTTTTTCTCTTTCCTCGTTAAAAAAATCTCCTTGAATATTAAAAAAAAAAACTCATCCTCTTTACATATTATTATATCCAATATTTTAAAGTTATTGGTATGTTTTTTTTATCGAATATGCTGTTAAAGTATAGCTATTATTATAAATCCTCAGAGACACACGTTTTTTTTTTCAGATCGAAACGTTTATTGTATCAATTTGTATGTATACAAAATACAAAAGAAACATTTTTTTTGTACGAATATTGAAAATAAAATCACAATAGTCAATTTATTTAAAAAGCCACAATATCCCATAAAATCATGAATGAGTGAATAAAGAATAATATTGCTTAGTAAAATAATTCTATTTGATTCAGTATAAAAAAATAGTTTAAAAAACGCTAATATCATTATCATCTTCGACCAAGTTGTAGGGTATAGTTGTATAAAAATCGTGGAAAGCACATCATTGACCACCATACCATAGACATAACATATTACTGATTATAGACCGCAATAGACAAAGACAAGATCGTTTTGACAGGCCAGTCGGTGTCGTAACCCATATTTCTATTTATTTGATCTTTTTCAAGTTGTAAAGTGGTAATAATTAATTATATTAGTTTTCTAATGAAAGAATAAGTCCTTTATATGGAAGCAGACACCAAAGTTAACATAAACATCATTTCATCGAAGTCCGAATTTGAAGTGCAAATGTGATGAAATAAAAATGACTTGACCGAAATAATAAAATGTGTTACCTAGTTTAAGATACCGATCGTCCCATCTTACTTGAATGAAAACTTTCCATCAGCTATAGTCAGCGATAGAAACAAACTTTAAGGAAAATAATAATCTCTAAGAAGTGCGCATTGTGCAATTATTACAAAGGCATAAAGGTTAAGCACATAGTTAATAATAGTGCAAAATGGCTCATCGAATTCTAAATTCAGTCCAGAAATTAGATAAAATATTCAAAAATAGGCTTCTATACAATATCATCGATGGTTCCGGGGCGAAGATCAACACAGGGCCTCCCGGAGTCCTGACTGTGGAGTCTTTTTTGAAACAATGGAGATGGCTGTGTGAAAAACCACCCAAAGGCTTTGAGAAATACTTTAATCCTAAACAAGAAAAAGATGCAAAGAAAAGCGCGGATAGCTCTCAATCCAAAGAGGCTAAAAGCGCCCCACCACCTCAAAGACCTCACGTCTCGCCTCCAACCAAATCAACCAGCAAAGCTGACGGATGGAACTTGGGAATGTTTGGTTCGGATCCCGGCAAGGGACGAGGCAAACCTTACGGAGAAGGCAGCGATAAGGAACGCTGGATGATGATCGGAGCCCTAGTCACTGTCGGGCTAATCGGATCTGTAGCATACATCCAAATGAAATACAAGGAAATTACATGGAAAGACTTTGCCAATTCATATCTACAGAAAAACCTGGTGGAAAAATTAGAAGTTGTCAATAAGAAATGGGTCAGAATAAAGCTGCTGCCGGGAAGCTCCATGGAACCGCAGACACTCTGGTTTAACATCGGAAGTGTAGACTCGTTTGAACGGAACTTAGAAAATACACAAATGGAAATGAATATCGATCCACCTAATTTCGTGCCAGTCGTTTATAAATCAGAGATTGAAGCATCCAGTCTCAGTGGAATCCTGCCCACTTTGCTTATCATCGGCTTCCTCATCTTCATGATGCGTCGCTCCGCAGAGATGATGGGAGGCGGGAAAGGGGGACGCAAAGGCGGCGGACTCTTCGGAGGCGTTATGGAATCTACCGCTAAACTTATCAATTCCAGCGATATCGATGTTAGATTCAAAGATGTCGCCGGTTGTGAAGAAGCCAAGATAGAAATTATGGAATTTGTTAATTTCTTAAAGAATCCGCAGCAGTATATCGATCTTGGAGCCAAGATCCCCAAGGGAGCTATGCTCACAGGACCTCCGGGAACTGGTAAGACGTTGCTCGCCAAGGCTACTGCGGGAGAAGCCAATGTTCCATTCCTCACAGTGTCCGGCTCGGAGTTTCTGGAAATGTTTGTGGGAGTAGGCCCCTCCAGGGTGAGGGATATGTTCGCCCAGGCACGCAAACATGCTCCCTGCATCCTGTTCATCGATGAGATTGACGCCGTGGGAAGGAAGCGAGGCGGGCGAAGCTTCGGGGGACACTCGGAGCAAGAGAACACTCTCAACCAACTGCTTGTTGAGATGGACGGCTTTAACACCACAACAAACGTGGTGGTCCTTGCCGCTACTAACAGAGTAGATATTCTAGATAAAGCTCTCTTGCGTCCCGGTCGTTTCGATAGACAGATATTTGTTTCTGCTCCTGACATCAAGGGAAGAGCTTCCATCTTCAAAGTACATTTAGCGGGATTAAAAACTAACCTCGATAAAAATGATTTGGCCAGAAAGATGGCTTCTCTGACGCCAGGTTTCACAGGTGCTGACATTGCCAATGTCTGCAACGAGGCCGCCTTGATCGCTGCTCGTGATATGCACACTGATATCGGAATCAAGAGCTTCGAACAAGCCATCGAGAGAGTAGTAGCCGGAATGGAAAAGAAATCCAACGTCCTACAGCCTGAAGAGAGACGCACGGTCGCGTATCACGAGGCGGGACACGCTGTGGCCGGATGGTTCTTGCAGCATGCAGATCCTCTCCTGAAAGTCTCAATCATCCCCCGCGGAAAAGGACTGGGCTATGCTCAATACTTACCCAAAGAACAGTACCTTTACAGCAAGGAGCAGCTCTTCGACAGAATGTGCATGACACTCGGAGGACGAGTCAGTGAAGAATTATTCTTTGGTAGAATTACCACCGGTGCCCAAGACGATCTCAAAAAAATAACCCAGAGTGCATACGCCCAGATTGTACACTACGGCATGAACGAAAAGGTAGGCAATGTGTCTTTCGATATGCCCCAACCTGGTGAAATGGTACTAGACAAACCTTACTCCGAAAAAACGGCCGAACTCATTGATTTTGAGGTACGAGAGCTGATCAAGAGGGCTCACGTCAGTACAACCGGGTTACTCACCTCCCACAAGGAAAACATCACCAAGGTTGCCGAGAGATTATTAAAGCAAGAGATTCTAAGCAGGGACGACATGATCGAATTGCTAGGTCCCCGACCTTTCCCAGAGAAATCCACCTACGAGGAGTTTGTGGAGGGAACTGGCTCCTTTGAGGAGGACACAACTTTACCGGAAGGTTTGAAGGATTGGAATAAGGAGAAACCAGAAAAATTAGATGCAGAAACAAAGCCCAAGGAATCCACTAAATAAATCACTTATTATTTAATTATTTTATAGTAACTTTACATGTGAGTTTATTTGTGTAAGCATTTAAAACATTTGTCTACTTTCTTTCAATAGAATAGCCCTCTGTTCATGCATTCAACACACTTGTATTGTACAGAAATATATTTTAATAAATTGTTTCAACTGAATGTTTAACTAAAGTTTATTTCTCTGTAACTTATTATTTCGATTAGATTTGTTACTCCCGTCGCTTTAAATTGCTGAACAAAAAATTGAATTTTCACACAAATATTTCTATTATAAACTTGAATGCGATTTGAATGTTGTTTTTGCTAGTCATAGCATAATATTACCATTATCCTTTTATGGTCAAAATTCAACATCTTAATTGTAATTTATGAAGGTGTGCATAGTTTTTCAATCAAGGCAAAATGCTGATCTGCCTTTGGATTTAAAAACCTTTTTTAAAAAATTATTTAAGAGTAATCCCTGATGTATAGAAGTGTACAAAAACAAACACTAGAGTTAAATATATTACGTTTATTATTAAATAGTGGATTATAATGATAAATTGAAAGATTTACAAGGAAATAGATGAATGTTATTTTAAAATAGTAAAGAATATTATCATTTCATTATTTATGTAATACATCTGGAGATTCTACATTTATTAAGTAAAATAATACAAACTAATTTGGCAATTTATGGTACATAGTGCAACACTTCAAAAGACACAATAAATTAATATTAGTTTCATTTAAATAATTGTTAAGAACAGAACAACTGCACTTAACACGTAATAACTGAATTCATCTCCGATTAATTGTTAGATTTTCCGCCTTTCACAGTGTCACACTATGTAATAATATAAAATATTTGAAAGGAAGAAAGATAAGGAGATATTCTTAGATAAAATTTTAAAATTATTAGTCTTTGATAATCAGGTATTCAAAGTAAGGTAATGTCTACTTTATAGAACTGAGTTAAATCTACTTGATATATTTTTTTAAATGTGGTTCGTCTAGTATTGTTTTGAGTTGATAGTATTAGTTTTTTTGTTGCTTTGTTTAAGTTTGGGACTTGAATAACGAATGTACAATTTTGTAACATTATTTAAAATAAATATACATCTGCTCAATGAGCTTTGGAAATTTGATCTCGTTTATTTAATTTGTTTTTACAATTTTCTATTATGTTAGAAGTTGACTGTTTGATCAATCCCTCGATAAGTAAATAACCATTTTTCTTGAAGACGGTTTTAGGTAAATATTCCACTAATCGTCGCACTTTTGTCAGGCACAGATTTTGAGATTTAAACTACATTTCAACTTAATTACTACAAGAAATAACTAATTAAGTTTGGATAGATGCATAGACACCATAGACATTTGAATATATCATATTATGTCTATGGATAGATGCATAGACATTTGAATATTTCATATGATGTCTATGGATAGATGGTAAAGATGCGTTAAAAATTCATTTTTTATTCAAAGATTCCTTTTCCGCCATTTAATTTTGTTTTTATATGCATTGACATTTGCATGAGTTTTGTTTAAACTAAATATGCATGAATTACTTAATTTATCCATACTCAGAATCTAATAATCTATTTTCTGTATGTAATTGTGTATAATTGTAGTAATTGTTAAAATTAAGAGCAATTTCCATAATCTGCGGCGGTTAGTGGAATAATTACCCATTTTTTTCATACATTATGTATTTTAAAATCTCATTGTCCATAGTTTTTCTGTATTCTGAGGCTGTTGTTTTATCTAAACAGCCACTTTAGAAATTATTTTAGAAAAAGATAGGCGGAAGAGATCTGTTTATTTTTGGCTAGGCAGAAAATAACTATTGTCTGAATATATTTTCTCTGGCTGATTGGAAAACTAAATGGTTCACTTCTATATCCTCCATGTTTGTTATTTATTATTAAAAACCGCTTACAATGACAGAAATAACAACGGATCAAACTAAACTATTTAAAGAATTAGGGTACTGAGAAAATATTATCACAATTTTGACATCACATGCAATTCTTAAATTACCGTTTAAAAACTTGGCACAACACACAGTCCTAGCGCAAACTGCACAGGAAAAACTGCCATATCCATTTACCTGTAGAGAAACCGTTGTAAATTAGGCAGACAGACTTAGGCAGAGAGGACGGGCCGGTCAACAACTCGGTATTTGCACATACTCTTTGCCTCATTTACATTCATACATTATCTCATTCTAACTCTTCTATTATTCTGACTCTTGACATGGTCCGACTCAAGAATCCAATTCACTTTATCGTGCCATATCTTCCTCGGGCATCCTCGACTTCTTCTAGCATTCACATTTGGTCATATATTCTCCTTACACTTCTTTCTTCGTTCATTTGCTCTGCATGCCCAAGCTTTTTGAGGCTCCCTTTCTTAACCTTACTCATTACGCTTACATCAGCCTTGCATTCTTTGCGGATATCCATATTTACCACACATACTCAGGCATCTTATTTCTACAGCATTCAGTCTACTTTCATCCTTCCCCTGCCAGTTCCATGCCTCACTGCCATACATCAGGGTAGGTACCAGCTCCCATTGTGGACTGCTAGCTACGCTTCTTTATTCAGTTTTTTGTTAGCGCCAACGGCATTCCAGTGCAGGTAACTCCATTAATGGAGTTACCTGCATTTATCCTTCTTTCAATATCTATCAGCCTTCGCATCTCTTCTAAACATACTTCCAGATACACAAACTCATCCACCTGCTCCAAGTATTCACCATTCACAACTATATTGCACACTGTTTTCGTACTCTCTCTTTCAAACACCACGACTTTAGATTTACTTACGTTCATCATTAACTTATTCTTCATACATACTTCGTTCATCCTAGACACGAGACTAGATCTTCCATACTGTTAAAAATCAGCACAGCTTCCTTAACTATCGGATTACTCAATTTCGCTACCAATCCTACCTCTTTCAATTCTCGCATAGATTGAATAACCACAGTGATATTACGCAGCAGTAGGCTCAAATACTGATAAACAATAGTCTTGACTAATATTTATTTATCTTGGAATTATAATAATATCTATTTGTCACTGCATATAGAAAGATATTGAGTGCGCTCAACAGATATTTGACAGAATTTCCCGGCAGTCTTGAACTTTTACAAAATTTTTACAACAACCTGAACTGACAGAGAAAGTAGATGCTTCCTTCCCACAATATAATTTATAACAATTTTTATTTACACACTTTTGAAACAACAACTCATAAAATATGTAATCTAAATGTATACATCCATACACAAAAAATATTATCAATGTATTAGAATTCCTGACATACAAAACAAAACAAATCGTAACTATAGAATAATCCTGAGCAATGACTTAATACATATTTATAAATATCATAGGTATATATTATTATTATGTGTATCATTCCTGTATGATTGAGAATTGTGTAACTTTTAAAATAAATTGTATACATATACACATGGTGACAGAAACAAAAGGTTTTAACAATGAGATAATGTTACTTAGATTAGGCCATATTATAGCGTATACAACGAGGTCCTTCAAATTTTTCCATTGAAATTCACATTTACTAAATATTTTTGTTTTTCAAACAATAATAAAAAAAATAATTAACATAGTTACAAAGTTACAATATTGTATTGTACAAGCACAAATACATAGATTCGAATTGTTGAGATTTCCTGTCACAATCCTTTGTATACATATAACTAGGTATGTAGAATGTATTAAAATATTTATTCTAAAAAATAAATAAAAACAAAATTGGCACAAAGAATCTAAGTACATTTTTGTAATGAGCTTGTAGCTCGCCATAATTTAGAATAAAAATATATAAATTTGTTTTAGACCACTATAATTTTATCATTGAAGAAGAAGATAACAATATTAATCTAATTTTTTAAAATATGAAAATGAACAAGACACAGAAAAATAATAAAATATAATGGCTGCAACTGGGACAAGACGGTTAGACGTGAGGTTCTGGGTTCGTAACCCAGTTGAAGCCATTATATTTTATTATTTTTCTGTGTCTTGTTCATTTTTATATTTAAAAAAATTAGATTATTATTGTTGTCTTCTTCTTCAATGATATATTACATTGATGGGAATAACCTACTAAAGTTAAAAAAGAAAGTTTTTCTTATAAAAAAAAAAAATCACTATAATTTTAATTTAACTCTACCGGTTTTGCAAGAACCCTTTCTTCGTCAGGAGAATATTAAAATATTAAGTTTTAATATTCTCCTGGCGAAGGAAGGGTTCTTCCGAAACCGGTAGAGTTTAATTAAAATTAAAGCGGTCTAAAACAAATTTATATATTTTTTTTGTATAAAATAATCTTTTTAAAATTGCAACGAAATTCATTCGTAATAATTATATAATTTTGTTTTTAATTTGAAACATAATAAATTTAATACAAACTTGGAGAAAGCACCAAATCTACATTTAACTTCTATAACACTTTGATGTTTTTAATTTGAGCAGCTTCTAAAATATTAACCGCTTGGACACATAAGCTTGTTTTTGACGATAATTTAACGTAGGTAGACATAGGAATGACGTATGTCCCGTACCTGAGTTATTAAAACAATCATTTCAATCATCTTTATTTAACACACTTTGGGCAGGCAAAAACAAGGAACCCGTTCAATAAAATAGAAATGTTTTAAATCTGTATATTTGAATAATTTTTTTTTATACCACAACTATAAAAGTATTGTCGAAAATTATAGCCTAATTTGTAATAGGAGTCCATAAAGAGAAGTTAAAGTCAGTGTTGGGCCATTTAGTAACATTTTATGTGTAAAAAATGAACCAAAAAACTTTTGTACAAATCATTACAAAATGAATAATTTGCACATCTCCAGTACCAAAGTGTAAGAACATATTTTTCCAGACAAAAGACAAGGAGATAAGAAGATTGGGAAGACTTATGTCATATATACACATATATTTATATGTTTTATTCTTATACATATAGTTGGAACTTGGAACCCTTGTACAATTTTCATATCAAAATATTAGACAGCAATATGAGCCGTCAGTGGTTAAGTGGGCATCGTGTTTGGGTCCCAGCCAGGCGTTCCGTGTTCGATTCCTCGGCTGGCTAAGTCCTCCATCACAACACAAGCAACATCTTCCGCTTAGTGTGGTGATAGTAGGAGGATTTTCAAATGTTGTTGGGTAATTCGTAACCCGGGAATATTTGTCTTTCTTTAAAAAAAAAAAAAATGCCTTTATAGGATGATTGAGATTATGCCTTTCCAGGCAAAAAGGTAGAACTACCCTTCCCTTCCAAAGTGTGTTAACACAAAAAAAATCTACAATATTATGATTTTTGAAAGTTATTCTTTCAAACAGCAAAATCAGGACCTTTAAAATAAAATAAATGTTTAATAATTCATAGTAAAATTAGGTTCAAACCTCAATATCTTTTTTCCTTGGCACTTCGTTTCGGTGAAAGGAACTATAATTTTTATACAATTATGTTTAATTTTTATACTAACACATTTCTTATTTTAATTAAAATACACTCAGACAAAACGATTAATGACAATAATCATTAAATTCAAGAAATAGAGTTTGACAAACATGTTTTAATCGTAATTATTTATCGAGAAAATTTTACAATTAATTTAGGTTTTTACATATTTACATCTCGAGATACAATAAATTTATTCTAAAATACTGAGAGTTAGTAGGAAAATTTATTTATAACTTTATTGAGAGATATGTTATGAGTCAAATCTACTGAGAAATATTTTGTTACTATTACTACTTTGGATAATATTAGGTAATTACATAATATTATTATTTATTTAAATTCATGAGAATATTGAGAAAAAATATTATTATGTAGGTAAGTACTTTTAATCTGTTATTTGCTATTTATTTTTTAGTTATGTGGTAAACTTGATTATTAGCAAAACCTAAGGTATATTGCTTTTTAGGTTATGTGTGTATCTGGAACAGTAATTACTTTAACTGATTATTCAACATCAAAGATAGGCTAATCAATAATGTAGGTAAATAATATATTTATGCATTTAGATCTTTTTCAATTTAAACTATGTATTTTCTCATAACCACTGGAGCGTTCCGCTATTAAATCAATTTCAACCTTGCACGCTAGGTTCGGGTTACCCTCTACCTCAGAATTTTAATATGGAGACATATGACCTAAAATATTGTGTTAGAGAGCCATACAATGCACCTGTATTTAACCGTTTATTCCATATTTTTAGAATGTATAAATTTTTTTCATATTTATAAACGCATGAATTCTGCATTTTATTTACTTAAAAATTGGCATACATAGTACCTACTTGGGAATATAAAATATTATGACTTCTATGTTATTTAATAATCACAGATATAAATTTAAATTTCGAACATGCATTTTTTAATATGTAAACACATGATCAATGATTTGTAAGAGATTATATTTCAATAATTTCCGTTTGCAAAATATCATTAACAAATAATTCAGAAGATGCGAGACATCTTTTGTTAAAAAGTAAAACTACTAAATTATCTTTGTGATTAACCGAAGTATACAATGTGCGGGAACTTTTAAAATAATTAATAGCTCATCAAATTGGCCACATTTTGGTCAGCAAACGCTCTAGGATGTTTGCAAATATGTAGGCCAAAAACGCTCCAGTGGATAATTTTGTTTCAATACGATATCACATCAACTCAGTTTTCCCAATCATTTATTGTTTTAGCTGAATATATACCTACATGTCTAAAAATCCTCTGAACATCACGTTGGACTGTTAAAATACATAGTTTTATGCTATTAGTAAACTTGAATCACTCACCAAGACATAATAATTACTGTTTGAAATGCATTTTTTCATAAATTATGGAAATGTTTGTTGCATAATAATTTTATGCAAAGACAAAAGTGGATTTTATATTGAATGACCATAGACAATACAGTGAAACCCTCTTAAGAAGTTCTCCCTTAAGATGTTTTCCGGCTTAAGAAGTTTGGTTTTTCGGTCCCTTAAAGACCAAATGGCCCAATTTTTCCCACTTATAAGGTTTTCCCGCCAAATTTTTTTTTTCCGGTCCCTTATAAAACTTCTTAAGAGGGTTTCTCTGTAATTAGTTGTTTCCAGACGGACCGCACAATCCACGTGAGAGGCAAATAAATAACTAAGTAATTGAGGAACTGGCCCCAATGTCCTTTTGACTGATATAATATGTTTAGGGGGAAAACAGAAGATTTTGAGGAAAACAAGTATTGGGTTGTAATTATGTAGTTTTGTGAAAATGCATAATTTGTGAATAACATACAGCAGAGCGTAGAGGATGTGGATAACAGACAAACCTCATTATATCTGCTATTTTGGAAACGGTAGATCTGTCATCTCATGTGATAACTGACAAAAATCTAACTTTCAAACATTATTAACTCTCGGTCATTTAATTCTAACCCATGATTTTGCTCCACAAAATATTTGGCACAATATTATTATACTGGATAAGTGAAAACACTCATATTTTATTATTAGATAAGTGAACAGTTAAACCGATAGAATTGTTTTGTCTGCATGTCTGAATTTTAAACTCAATTTTATCCTACTTCTGGTGGAATTGATCAACATTAGAAATTATCGCAATAATATCTGGAATAGAAGATCAATTTCATTGGCCTTTCAGGCCCCCTAGCATACTCGATCGATAAGGATTGATAGGATAACTTTCGGTAACTTCTAATCGTTCCCTAGCATGACTGCAAACTGCCAACGAATAAGTGACAATTCACAATGACTAAGTGTCCTTAATATATTTGACATCAACTCTTGTTTGTACGTTAAGAGGAACGGCTGCACGGCCTAAAATCCAAAACAACGTTTTATATGAAACTTGCCGCGCACCCAGAGATCTGCAGTTGTCCTAGGGAACGATGAGAAATTACCGAAAGTTATCCTTTTCAATCGAGTGTGCTAGGGGCCCTGGAGACTAGCAGTCTAAAGGTCTTACACAAATTGAGATAACCGGATAAAACAGAACAATGACAAAACAGAATATAATAAAAATAATAGGTTAGGTTATGTTTTATTTTTTCCTTCCATTTTTCTCCACTTTCATTATATTATCCTCTTGAGCGATAGATACCCAAATTTGGGTAGCTGTAGTAAGGTGATTTTTATGAATTAAAATGAATTTATTTTGAACTTTCCGCAATCAACTAATATGTTTAGTTGCTAGATTGAACTTTCTATCAAACACCAAAAGATGTCATTAATGTTAGTTACCCTTCTGGAATATTCTAGATAATGTTTTGTATCGTGTAGTCTACATATGTACGCCATTTTAAATTATTTTCTAAATATTACACTTTTGTTTACATCTTAAAAATTGCATTTTTTAAATGTCTATGACTAAATATTTCCAGTAGACTATAGGCAACATTCAGAAATGTATTCAATATTGCCCCAAACAAGTACAAGGTAGAGAGAGCACTTTCAGTAGCTAACATATAGAATTCACGCATTTATAAATTTTTTTAAAAAATTTTATGAAACCAAAAATATGGAATAAACGGTTGATTGTTTTGCTAAACCACAGTAAGCAATTTATACGTTTCCATATCAATAGGAGATAAAATTTTTGAACTGAGCATGTCCGAATCCAAACCAGAACACCTGGAAATCTCTCACTCACGGCGGTTTTTTTAAAATACCCTATCGCTCAAGTGGTTACGTTCTGTTTTGTCCCTGTTATGTCTTATCAAGAAATCATAAATTGGCGACAACATTTTTCTTTCAAATCATCGGTAGAATAAACTTCTATGGGTTCTGTTCAGCGATTCCTGCTTTGAAGTAGATGAAGGTACTAGAGGGTTGTGCGTTTAGCCGTTGGTGAGAGCTGATCTCCGGGAGTAGCCCCGCCGGGTGCCGCCCTGCGCCCCCGAAGCCTCGCACTCCCTCCGCACCCGAGCTATGATGTCGGCTACCAGGCGTTCCTCGCGACGCCGCTGCTTCTCCCACTCCACCCCGCCGACTTCTACGTTCACCTCGCTGCCAACAGCTGGAAGAAATAGATATTGCTTATAACTATAACATTTACTACAAGAAATGCTAAAGGAAATAACAGTGTTCAAAGGTTTATGCAAAATAAATAATATTAAAAAAAAAACAATACTGTTGCATTATAATGATCAAAATATAAGTATGGCGAACAGAGGTTTAGATTGTGAGAAGTCTTTGCAAACTTTGCCACCTCATATCTCAGAACTAGGTAAAGTGAAGTTAGAACCGTGTCCAACCAAAGTGTGACGTAGTGTTTGCCTTGTGATGGAAACACACATGAGAGTAAAGAAAAAGAATAAAAAAATAACATTAGCAATCATGTCACAAGGCCTCGTAAATAAAAATGAAATCACAAAACAATGGGTTAAAATTCCTTATATTGGCGAAATATCCACAAAAATATCTCGATTAACTAATAACGATAAATGTAGAACAGCATTTTATAATGTAAATTCTCTAGGGAGAATTTTAATTAATAATAAAGATAAGAGAGAAAAACTGGAAAACTCAGGCGTTTACCAAGTGAACTGCTCTAATTGCCCGTCATATTATATAGGCCAAAGGGGAAGATCATTCAAAACCCGTATAAAAGAACATTTCACAAATTGGGTGAATGATAAAGGTGAATTGTCGAATGTAGCGTCACACCTATTAGAAAACCAACATTCGTTTGATAAAGACAGAGATATTAAAGTCCTCCACACTTGTAATAAGGGTCATAAACTTGATAAACTAGAATCATTAGAAATAACCCGCCTAACAAAAAAAGTAGACCCTATATTTGTAATGAATAAGAAATTAGAATCATTTGCAAAATCTCCACTATTGTATCCATTGTAATTTTCTATCAAATATGTTCCAAGTAAAATATGTATTTTGTTTGTATTAGGTCCATTATAAGAATAATCCTACTCCAACGTATCCCCCTTTATAAAATCAATTGTTTAATCAAAAAATTCTATAACATCATAAATATAATAAAGATTGTAATTAATAATAGACTTGACAACAATAAAATTAGGTGCTAATAATTCACATTACTTGTAAGGTATTTCCCAAACAATACTAAAGTATGTAAGCTACCAACCCTATGTAATTAGCCTACTGGGAATAACCAAAAACATAATTAGATAGTTGGACATTCAAAAATCCATAATTGAATAAAATCCCTGTAGACCACCCCTCCCCCCCCTCCTTCCCCCCTCCCTAATATGTTTTGTATAAAATCCCTAAGTTAAGAATATATTTCACCAGTCTGAAGATGGCTTTGACAAGCTGAAACCGGTTACGGTCAATAAATTAAAAGTGGAAAAAGTTTTAAATTTGTTTTATTATACTACACATGAGAGTGTTTTGGATCTTTTTTATGCAAATCGTTTAGAGACAATGTATTAAATAGTAAATTAAAAGATCTTTAAGATTCTGGAAGTTTGTAATGTCATTGATTATGAGCTCAAAATTAAATCAATATCTCACCTCTTGTAGTTTTGATAGTTTTCTTTGCATCAGTTCTGATGACCCCGGCCGGGTTGACTACAATATTAGGCATGGCGGGGTTGATGGAGACTGGGGGGCCAGAGTAGTTGGTGTTGGCCAGTTCGCAGCGAGGTATTGCTAGCTCGGCATCAATGGGTTCCTGCTTGATGGAGATTTGACTGGGGCCCTCTATGCCTTCCGTCAGCATGCTGAGGGGCTCGCTGGCAATGGCGTCGTTTTCTGGATGTCTGCTGGCTAAATGACCGATGTATCCTGGAAAAGATATTTGCAATTATTAATTTTTAATAGCTTTGTAGAGTTGCCGTTACAATCCTCGCCAAGCGAAGTCCTTCGTCATTGTATAGGCAACTTTTTATGACGGGAGCAGAAAGTTAAAATAATGCTGGGTCATTACGTATTCCATGGTCTGAAGTCGATTCAACTTTGGGTTTCTGTTACATAGAAAATCTGTTTGCACACTGGAAAGATATTGCTGCACGTTCACATTTGCTCTATTCAATTTTGTTTATACTTTCTTTATTCTATAGTCAATTCGATTTCTACAGAATACAACGAAAGTTAAAATTGATTCAACGTTGGGTTTCCACAGATGAGGTGTGAAAGGGCCATTTAAGCTATGTTTAAGCTTTATTTAATAACTCAGGTATGGGGCATACGTCATTCCTATGTCTACCTACGTTAAATTGTCGTGAAAACAAGCTTATGTGCCTAAGCGGTTAAGAATATTATAAAACACACAGCGTGTTTGATTAAGTTTTTCTTGAGCTCTTACCTTTTCTACTTTTGAAGAACACGCAGCACTGCTCACATTTGAAGAGCGGTGCAGGGCTTGCGGCAGGGGCCACATGAAACTTGTATTTGTGCCTATACCAGTGTGTCCTGCTCTGCAATATCTCCCCACACAGCTTACACACCACGCTCCCGTCGCTCCGAATCAAATATTCCAGCAGTTCGTGCTTAGATCTTGCCGGGGAAAGCGTCAAGTCATCCATGTTGTCATCACCATCCATGTTCATCGGTTCGAGTTTTGGAGAAAACAGAGAATTCGCTTGATCTTCCGTTAAGAAATGTACTCCGGAATTTGTGTCTAGTATTAGAGTTGGGCGTGGGATGTCAGGGTCTGGGTAGTGGCCATCATCGGCTATTTCGGAGTGTTCCTCGTCTTCGTTTCTGGACAGGAGCTCCAGGGTGATGACAGGTGTTGCATTCGGGTGATCTTCTTCGTGGAGAAAGCGGTGGTAACCTAAGGAAAGAGTATAGACATTGTACTTTCAACCAGTGGGATGAATTGGAAAGTAAATGATAAGAATTTGTTAAATAAAGGGCACTGCTTTGGTGACGTGTGTCAATCACATATTTTATTCGATCCCTTCCTTTCATAATAATACAAAACAGTAGGATGCTTTGGTCACAAGGTGATGAAAATTAGTTGAAAATTTGAAGAAAAAAATTTAATTTCTTCAATCTTTGCAAAATTTAGAAAAATTTAGTCTTGAAACAAAGGAAATATGATGGAGATCATAAAACAGGAAATTACATGATGGCTCTATTGTATGAAGGAAAATGATTACTATGGTAACGGTTATATGGTAAAACAGGAATCTACTAAGGCGCTCCGCTGACGAGGCAACTGAAAACCAACTAAAACCGGCTGTTTTCTATGTCTTGATTGGTCAAAAAGCCTGTTTAACCATAGACGAAGAACAATCAGCTGACAGCTGGAAACTAGCACCTGCTGGCCACGGCAATCAGCAGTCACAGTCGCAAGTCACCGCTTGCGTTACCATTGACAACGGGTGTTTGAATGATTGTGTTCATACAAAGACAATTGCCAGTTGACAGTTTTCAGTTGCCTCAGTGAGCGGATCGCCTTATATTGAAATTTAAATAGAATAAGGCGATCCGCTCACTGAAGAAACTAAAACCAAACTAAAACTTGCTGGTTGCTATGGTTTCCAACCAAACTTCCTACTCAATTTTACGTAATTATCTCAGCTTGTTAACCATAGACGAAGAACAATCAGCTGTCATCGTAGCAACTAGCAGTGCGAGTCGCGAGTCACTGCTTGTGTTACCATTAGTTACCATTGACAACGGGCTTTTGAGAAACTGTGTAGTGTGCAGGCCCATCACATTGACATACACAGGATAGCGAGTTTAGTTGCAAACAGTTTTTTTTCAGTTGCCTCGTCAGCGGAGGCACTAAGTGTCAACTAAGGGGCACCAGGTAACTGAAAAAAACCAGTTTGCAACTTAACTCGCTCAATGTGATGGTCCGCACACTACACAACTTCACAAAAACCCGTTGTCAATGGCAACGTAAGCAGTGACTCGAAACTCGCCATGCTAGTTGCTACGATGACAGTTGATTGTTCTTCGTCTATGGAAAATAGGAAAATAGCATATCAATAGCACAACTTGAGATAATTACTGAAATCGTAAAAATACCGCAGTCAGAGAAGTTTGGTTGGAAACCATAGTAACCAGCCAGTTTTAGTTTGGTTTCAGTTTCTCCGGTGAGCGGACTGCCTAAGACAAAATAACATTAAGCTTAAAAGGAACAAACTTTATAATATACGCAGTGGCGCTTAGAGGGGCCCTGTATCAAAATTAGTTAGGGGGCCCAAATGAGGGGTAAATATTTCTCTTAGGGGCCTCTGTACCCCGGGGGCCCCGTATCATTGATAAGGCGGTAGCTACGCCCCTAAATCTATGCGATCACAGAAGCCGCCAATTTAAATATTTTATGAAAAACACTTTTACAAGTAAATACATAGAAATGCTTTAAAATTTTAAGATGAATTATTTGCACCTGTACATATGCAATTTGAATATGAATAAAGACTGTCTGTAAACAAACTTAATTCTTTCGAGAAAGACCTACAAATATAATATTGGGTTGAATCACCGACACAATACTGTAGTTGCATACCTTTCTTTATCCAGTCTGTATTTGAACTGTATTTAACTTTAAAAAGTGTTTTTCATAAAATAGATAAATTAGCGCGATCTATGAAAGAGCAGATTTATTTATATAGCAGAATTTAGGGACAGAGCATAAAGCGGTGGTTTCAAGTTCTTACCTGCTATTTATTCTGTGATCAAAAACTGGTTTCGAAAACTTTAAAAGTAAGTACCTAAATTGTAATTTTACTTATGACTACAACACTAATATGCACATTTTTTTTAAAGAACACTTAAGTCGTCCGTTAATGGAGATACTTGACTCGATCACCGCTCGTCAGTGCCTGCAATACTATTTTGCTAGTAATTATTTATAAGCAATAATTATCAGCCTGAAACACTCATCCTTCCGAGAAAAGATACATGCCGCCGACGATGTAGACAAGATATTTTGCTAGTGTTTGTACACGCCGCAACGCGCTGCACTAGCAAAATATTATAGCGGGTACTGACAAGCGGCGATCGAGTCGCTTGTAAGTAGCTCCATGAACGGATGGCTTTAGATTCAGCTTAATTACAATAAGAAACAACTATTTTAGTTATCGAGATGAAAAACCAAATTAATATGTTACTTCTGTTATTTGGCAGCCATCTTGAATGTTTAATGAACTATCAAATAGGTTTCTAGACTGTTTTTTATCATTATTTATTTATGAGGTATTATCTCAAATCATTCATCTCTTTATATATATAAAAATCTCGCATCACAAAAATCGTCCAAGATAAACTCCAAAACAACTTAACCGATTTTAATGAAGTTTGGCTTAATGTGTGTAAAATGGTCCAACTTAAAAGATAGGAAAGTTTTTATCCTGATTATTGACCTCAAAATTTATTATTGCGAATTAAATGTTTGTTATGGGACAATGATTTGAAATTTTTTGTAAGTTCCATAAGTTTTGGACAGATTGCGGTGTGAGTTAATTTATTGACACAACACTGGGTTATCTAGATTAGGTAACCATCCAGTAGATGGCGTTGTGTTTCGTTAGCCACGGCAACGCGTGGGCGGGTCAGCTAGTATACATATATATTATTTCTTTTTTAATTAAATTCATACTAAGAGAACCAACTGTGGGGTCACCAAAATTTCCATTGCTATATGTTTCAAAATGAATAACTCAGTTACATTCTGTGGCACTTTTAACTTTTATCATTGCATGTTCTGACTTCTGACCAATGATGGTTTCCTAGCACAAGCTACATTTCTCTAATACTACATTTCTCTACCACCTTCCTCATCCGAATGAACTTTCTTATTATTTGCACCTCTGTGGATTATATTTCCCCTTACCAACTTATTTTGTTGGGTTTGTACTTACTCACAAAAAATTGTGTCTTTTCAAGATACCGATTTTGATATACATTGCTTAGGTCTTGGCCACGGATGCATCTACTGCGTGGCGGGTCGGATTTGGACAAGGGTCACCTTTTTACCTCTCCAGCAGGACTCTCTCGACCCACCGCCTTCCACTGCAGTTGGAGATGGATTCATACGTCAGTCATTCCTGAACATGCTGATTCTCAGATTTCTACCTACCCTTCATGCCCTTTTCCTTCCCAGAACTTCCTTTCCCTAAGAAAGAAAATCTCCCAATGATTGATCAAAGGAAATGGAAAAACATAGTTCACTTTTGATAATGGTTTTATTTTTTTCAATTAACTTTATCAATACAACACTAAAATAGAAATATTCTGTGTAATAACGTAAATTCATTTTTAGTTATTAGTTTAAACTTTATATATCTATTTCTGCTTGTGCATATGTTTTATGTTCATATCACATCCAAGTGACAACATTAAATTGCTTTCAGATAAAACTAATATATAAATCTATATCAATAATCATAAAAAAAGTATATAATTACACATCTGAATATATTTGTTAACCAGACATAACTTTAAACATAATCTACTCTGCGTTCATCAAATATTACAACAACCATTGATATAAAATCCACTAAATTGACCATAAACCTCACAATAGTCTGGTACGTATTATAACTAGACTATCACCGAATTAATCCTCCAGTGTAATTTATTTTATGGACTCAATTAGTGTATTCTATTTCAATGGAACAACAGTACATAAAGGGCGATACTAAGGATGACATTGACAAAATAAGTAGTTCTAAATGCAAACCAGAAATAACAACATCGATTTCAACAAAACAAAAAAATGTTGGTAATAATTTTCATTTGTTTACGATTTAAAAATTTGTTTTAGTTTTTTTTTTTATTGAAATCAAAATTGTCGAAAGCAGGAATGCCGTATTAGTAGAATTCTTACAAAGCAATTTTATACACTCTTGCAAAAATAATATAAATGTAAAAAAAGGTGGATAAAAAAAAATAACAACACTTCTGACAGATAGCTTGGATGTTTTTTTACTGTTTTGGGGGCATAACCCTTTCCGACCGAGAAAAAATGTCCGAAATTTGATGGACCACACTAGTAAAACTCATAATTTATGATCCCATAGGGCTGGGCGACTTACTGCTCGAAAAACGTTCGCTTAAAGGTACCCTGCATAAGCAGCTCCCGCACGTTCGATCGACTCCGGTTCCGTTCCCAAAAACAGATTTATTTTCTGTCAGGATTTTTTTCAAATCAAACTCAAGATCGTATGAAGCCGGTCGGAAATTGGATAACAACTCAGAAGTAATATTTATAGAAGTAGTATTTGTTGTTAGATTAAATTGCTTGATAAAGATAGGGTCTTCCCAAGAATGGCAAATAGATTTGGTTGTTAAAACAAAGAATTGGTTTAGCGTAACATATTTTTTGTGTTTAGTGCATTGCAAAAATCAAGATTTTAAATTAGAATTTCAGATTTACCCCGGAGCAACGAATTATCCAGATTATCTTTATGGGGCCAACAGACCTAGCTATAAAAGCTCAAGCGTTATTCGGCTTAGCCTACTTCAGCATATCGCTCGTCATACATTCCCATTGGGAATGTACGGCAACCGATATGCCGAAATACGACAAACCAAATAACGCTTGAGCTTTTATAGCTAGGTCTGTTGGCCCCATAAATCATAAACCTCTTCCAATAAAGGTTCAGCCATTGATTTAATTATTTCATCCTAGTTATCTGTCAAATAAAGTTTATGTGTGAATCCCATAGAGTAACCGAAAGTTGAAAATGAAATATAACATTCATATTTTTAAGGTTGCTTAGAACAATTTATAATCTTTGTTTTCATAAATCGCGCTAGTTAAAATATTATAGAAAATAACACTTTTTTTTGCATGTTATACTTTGTAAAATGTTAAGATGAATTGTTTGTTGACGGGCGTACATACGGAATATAAGTAAATATAATTTCATAGAAAATAAATATCAGAGCATTCGGAGGAGCTAGAGTGCTCTAATAAAAAGCAAAGTCTGGAATGATATTGGCGCAAGCGATTCTGACCTTGTCCTTTCATAGTTTCTGTATGCATAAGGGTTAAAATCGCATTTTATTTATCTCAGCTGTCACGCGCCCGCCGGCGGGCTTATGACAGATGATGACAGCATAATATGCAAAAGATGTTTTTTCTAAAATACATTAACCAGCATCATCTATGAATGTAAAGATTATAAATTTAATAAATTACGCCCTTCGTTCACGCAGCTATTTACAAGTGACTAAATCGCTGCTACCCGCTACCTGTCATACTATTTTGCTAGTGTAGCGCCTAGTGGCGTTTGCAAACACTAATAATAGTATGGAAGATACAGACAAGCGGCGATCGCGTCGCTTGAAAGTAGCTCCATGGAAGAACGGCGTTAGACCTTAAACTGAAAGAAATATTACTTACTGGCCATTCAAAGCAGAAAAATAAATATTCCCATTTATTTAAAATGATGAAAATTCCGTTATTTAGTTTTGCACAAAAATTATAATAAAAAAAAAAATTGGATTGCACGAAATTTCTACACTAAAAAAAGTATAAAAAGAGAATATAATGAGAAATTATACACCAGTCAGTTTGAATACAAATTCTATCTAAAAGGTTTAGAAAGCGGTCAAATATAATTTTGTTCTAGAAAGTAAAATAAAATGCTCTGTGCTCGGAAAATTGCATTTTCCCTAACAAAATATACTTTATTACAAAAAGACACTTATGTGTGAATTATATACTAAAAACACAGTACAAATCAAAACATCTATATTTATATACAGGGTGTCCGGGGGTAAAATGCAGTCACTTCAGAAGGTGATTCTACATTATGATCGTAAAAGAAAAAGTACAAATAACTTTTTTTTCTTGTACAAATAATACAATTTTGTTTGTTGTTGTTTGAAAAATACCTTTAAAAATTGTAATTTCAAAACTACATTTATATTTTTATTTGGCCTGTCATCTTTGGAGATGCTGTGTGGAGAGTATTTTTAGGGAAAGGAAGTTCAGGGAAGGAAAAATATATGAGGGGTGGGTAGGAATCTGGGGGTCAATGTGTCCAGGAGTGACGAATGTTTGAATCCATCCCTCCCAATGCAATGCAAGGCCGAGAGTCCGGCTGGAGAGGTCTCCCTCAACCAGTCTCTCCCGATCTGGCCATCTATGCAGTCGGTGGGAAAATGCATTCGCCGCCAAGACGTAGACAAACCTCATCCCATGAACCATGCTAAGCCACCAAATGTAGCGAACCACTCAGGTTGGCCTATGGCAGGGGTTGCGGTTATCCGATAAATGGTTATCGGGGCGGCGGTACTCATACCCGCATCCAAATTGAACCACACCCTATGAACCCGGGCTCCCCTGCTAAATCACCAAACTTAGCGAATGTAGAATCACTTCCCAAAGTTAGAGCACTTTACCCCCGGACACCCAGTATATCTCATGTATTCTTCATATAGCATGATATATTTACTATTTATATATTTATATATATAGCTAAAGTATACTCATTACAGTAAATAAAAGTTAAAATTGTCAACAGTACAAAAATCATTTAGCAAATAAAATACAGAAAGCAGTAAAAAGATGGAAAAATAGAAAAAAAAACATTGCGCAGTTGAATCAGTTAAAAAAAAAACAGTTCAATGATTCTAACAATATTCTATTATTGAAAATCTATGGATTTTATACATAGATAATAATATGAGTTAGATATTCATCTATGGATTTTATACGTAGATAATCATATGAGTTAGATATTCATCTATGGATTTTATAGGTAGATAATCATATGAGTCAGATATTCATCTATGGATTTTATACATAGATAATAATGTGAGTTTCAACAAAAAAAGTATTTTTTTAAAGATTTAACATTTCTAAAGGAATATGTAAATGCGATTTTTTTTAAAAATGGATACAGGAAATTAAATGTGTTACAAGATATCTTTTAACCAATACTTACCACAAAAGAAAACAAAATAAAATATGCATTAAAAATAATCAATAAGAGAATGTTTATATTATAAATATATATTATGTTAATAATATAATAAGATTCTGTTCTTAGAATCGAAAAGAAAAAGGCGAAATAATAAAAGTATGCTCTTCAAGAGTAGAACTTAAAACTAATAAAGTACGGAAAATTTTGACTTGTGTAAATCGTTAGGGACTAAAATAATTATTAACAAAACATAATTAAACTAAAAAATACATTTTTTTGCCAAAAAGAAGTGGCGAAAATTCGAGACAAACGAAATAAAAATAAAACGGCAACCATGTTGCAACGTTCCCCCTCTGTCGTACATTTATCACATGATCAAAACTAAAAACATACATCTTTTTATAATGGATTTAAACTAAAAAAAAAACGTCTTTCCGAAACACAAGTAAAATTGCCTCCAATATAATATAAAAAAAGCATACAAAAAAAAAAGATAATTTTTACGAGAATCAACTAGTTGCAAAAGTTTACGTCTGAATTTGATTTTATATCCAAATGCAACCTTTGTATCACATAAAATAAAAGCTGGCATTCTCAGTAAATAAACAGTAAAAGTAAATAATAATTTTTCCATATAAATGTAAAAACACAGCAAAGTATTTTCAATGTTTGCCTTTTTGTGTAATTTGTATACAATCGCTTTTGCAACTAGGAAATTTAAACGCTTGCAAATTGTGAAGTCATTCTAAAAAGAAAAACACTTAATTGTTGAGGTAAATAATGGTATTATTTACTCGAATATGATTTAGGTTCAATAGGGTGACCAATAAGAATGTGGCTAACGGCCACACGAAGCGACTATTTCCGAAAGTAGAAACTATTTGAAGAAATTCAGACTTTTGGCTGGCTGACAACTTCAAGAGGCAAACCATTATAGCCTAATAAACCAATAATACGGAAGACTTTTGATTTTATTGTTTTTGCAATAATACCTAACATTATTTTCACAATATGCCAAATGCATAATAACCTAAGCATAAAAACTCATTCAATATTATTTTATACCCTAATATTTTTGCACTCTTTTATATTTCTGCGAATATATCTATAAACAAATTTTTTCAATACGAGAATAAACTCTTTACAACGTCGAGTAAAGACGATAAAATTAATAAACTTTGTGCGTGCTTTTCAGTGGCCATCGACACGTTTCACTTTTCAACCATAAACTATTTGATAATAAAAAAAAACTACTGAATAACCCGTTGCGTAAAATATGTGAAGAGACAAATAATAATGTTATTTTTCCCTCGGCCATAAATCTATACAGTTAACCGTCGTCGCATTAAATGCAAGAATGTAAACAAGACAATAATAACATAAAGAGAACATATATATAACATATTCAAACTTAAAGTTAGTCGCCGACCATAAAACTATTTACTTATAATGTAAAACTTTATATTTTTATATTGTACTCTACGTAACTTATGTTAATTGGATTATTTCTTCATAAACTCTTACAGCTCTCCATTAGGGATAAATTAGAGAAGATATACTTACTATAAGTTATAATTCTACTACTGGTATCGTGTCATCAACTCCACAGTCAATAATATGTCCATATACGTAATAAAGAGGTGCGTCTATGTTATACGTAAAAAAATAAATGTGGGAATTTGAATTCTCATACGAGCGTGCGAAATAAGATAAATCTATTTATGTATGCCCACGTGCTTGCGCTTTTGTCGCAAGACATTGTACAACTATGTCTAAACTCAAATAATATAATATAAAACATGCGTCAACTTATTCCCTATCGAGGGTCACTGGCCGCCTCGTCTGACGTGGTAATATTGTTTTAAATAAGGCTCCACACACCTGTCCGCCATTTTGCGTAATAAATGCTGCCATCTCGTGACAGTTAATAAAACTAAAGGCCGTTGTTCCCAACTTTTCGATCTATCAATCTGAGTCTCCGATCAGCTAAGCGATTTGTTAAGTAACACTCGATTGGCATGTTGGTTGGAGAGTTGCGTTGGGAACAGCGTATTTGTGCATTGAGAAGTGTTGAACCAAAATTCCGGCTCAGCAGTTGATCAGTAAGATTGGGAACAACGGCCGTTGCTGTCCTAGACTCTGTAATAAGATCAAAGTTAAAAACTTGCTCCGTCAAAGAACATAATGTTTTATCGAAGGAAGCAAATACTTTATTGTGTGACATTATATATTGAATGAAAAAACACACTTTGTAAA